>CM031712.1:1030000-2332500 GCA_018466805.1 Hippocampus abdominalis | reverse complement strand
CGGGGGCTCGGAGGGGGCAGAGAATGTAAGCCGCGTGAGTTGCTGCTCTGTGTGTGGGTGTGAGGACATGTGCAATGGGGAGCGAGGATTTCAAGCTGCCGGTAAAAGATGAAGCACTTAAGAAATTGTGTGCGTGAAGTCGGAGTAGAGGAGGAAAAAAAGCAGACGATGGGCAGAAGACGCAGTAAAACCGAGAGGTAAGAAGAGAATGAAAGGAGAGCGGTGCAAGTTTGCAGGCCGTTTTTGGAGGGGGTCCCGCCCATGTTCGGCGACCGGCGGGCCAGGGGAGCGCTGGAGCGAAGCCAGAGCCCAAGCACGAGATTGATCGAAAACAGATAGGGCCATAGCCCGCCGCTATAAATCACCACGGCTGAGCGGGACCTTCGCATAGTTCACACATGCACACAATGCGCGGACACACAGGCGCGCACACACATATGCACAGCAGGAAATGAAATGTGGCAACTCGAGTGAAAAGCTTGGCCGCAGGACCCATGGGAATAGACGAGAGAAAAATCACTCCTCTTACTAGTCTTTCTTTTCACGCTCCCTTCCAGTCTCTAAGCCACTGCGAGGAGCGGCGCAGCATCCCACAGCTCACGCAGGCCAAAGGACAGAGGCGCGCAGGCACACCAACACAATGAGGTGCGTGTTGGGTTTGGTCAAACAAAAGCCATTGCTTACTTTGGGTTCACCGTATTTCCTTGACGATCGTCCATGCTGCTGAATGCGGTTGTTGCACGTCATTGGAGCCCTGCGCTTATTTCCCTTCAACGATTTGGTCCGGTGCAGAAAATGACACCCGAGATGTGTTACTTATGTAATTTTGTTTTGGTCAGCGACATTGCAGAAAGCCGCGTGTGCATCATCCAACAAAAAAACGAGGGGAATTTCGCAGCAGGCTCTCTTCTGGAGTTACGGGACAGGCAATGTCTTGTGCAAAGGCTCAAACCCAAACCACAAGATATATTTTGTACAACAAGCATCTCTCCATGAATGTGATTTTAATAATTTATCTCTTGACAAATTGAGCCAACTCACAAACGGGAATGTCGTTAATGCGGCTCTTTCGTCATTCGGGTATTGTGTGCACAAAGCAAATAACATTCAGTGGCGAGTCGGTTTTGCACACAGCTCATCATCAAGCATCGAGCATCCCATTCATTCCTGTTTTTCAAACTGCGGTTGCGCATTTTTGTCTGGGCTTAGCAGCGCTGCCAAAGTCTTCAATTGGATGTGGGTGATGACAAGCGCATTCCAATTTAAAAATACGGATCTGTTTGTTGTCTATGCCACATCACACGGGCTACTTTTATTTCCCCAGCTGCTGGCGTTTAAGTGAAGTGATGTTGTTTGCAATGTTTTCATTGTGCATGGAGAAAAGTGTAACCCGTGGCCCCACCCCCACCCAAAAATTTCTTTTGACTTAATGACAAGCCATGTGATTACATTTTTATTTTCATTCCAAACAATGGCCAATGTAACAGATGCACAGCTGACAGAGAGCCGCTGCTTTCTACAGAACTGCACCGTCATGCTTTTAATGTACGCCGAGTCACCACATTCCCATGGAAACAATACAGAGAAATCTTTCTTCCATTATTTTTTTTAAAAAATAAAACAAAGAAAGATTGACACGTGGAAGTCAATGCAAGCAATAAGATGAGCCGATAACGAAGAGTCACTATTATGGCAAGATATAGCAGACTTAAAGCGGCAACTTCAAAGTTATACACTTTGTTGTCTTTCCCTTATTTTGTCTGCAGTTGGTTTCACGTCAGCAAGCAACAAAGACATCCCGCCGCCGCCTTCACGTCATATTTTCACGTCGATGGCCTGCATCATCTTGTGGTTTATACGTCTGCAGTGTGTAGGATTATGTTGAATCTGCGCTTGCGCGTTAATCCTGAGTGAAATGTGATGTTTTGTGCACAGGAAGCCAGCGGGGGGACTCCCCAGAGGGCCTCAGTGTGCGGGCCCTGTAAGTCGGGAGTGAATGGGCCCGAATTCGCAGGCTGCCCACGAGGACGCACGGCCGATTAAACTGACAGTCAGATGCCCATTGACCAGTCACCGAGATTAAACGCCGGGCCATCTCGGCAACTAAAACCACCTGGGGATAGAGGCGGCGATGGAGATGCGGGGAAAGGAAATGGAGAGAGAGACGGAGAGACGTGCCGATACTCACTGTTACTCGTTGCTTCGGTAAAAGATGCCTTTTGTCCACTCCAGGCTTTGTTGTCCATCTGTGGTGATGCAGAGGGAGGCGGAGAAGGGGGTGGGGGTGGGGGGGTAAGTAAGAGAGATGTATTCTTGAACAGACAGCTTTTTCCACGCATGTCAGACAAGTTCCTTCCTACTGTTTGGACCACAAAGAGACGAGCGCTCACATGCGAGAACGCTTAAGGAGCCCAGTGTCCGTCTAAGCCAGCTATTTAATCAGGTGGGGGCCGTCAATGTTCAGCACCCTCAAAAGGCTCCTATTCAGTGTGCTGCTGCTGTGGTGGTATGCGTGTCTGCATACACAAACACACACAGTCACAAACACACGTGTGCACAACACCGAGCCCAACTATTTTTGGCTCGGCGTGGCAGTCGAGATGAGAAAAGAGGTCGGAATGGTGATGAGCGCAGAGAAAACAGGAACGCGACTGATTTGGAGGAGTACCTTGGGTACCTTGAAAGGTGCTATATGAAAAGAAGGTGCGATCAGGAACGGAGTGTAAGTACAATGTAAGTACAATGTAAGTACAACAACGTGAATAAGAAAAGGGATTGAATGGCAACAACGGCCACTAATTAAAAATGGATTCTGGCTTAAATTGCATGTGTGCAGCATTAGTCTATCACGAATCAACGCTAAATGCAGTAGAACATTTTGTTCAAAAACACAAAACCAAGTACCTCTGTCGGATTTTGGGAGACTGTCGAGGCTTTGTATCCCAGCTGTAGCAGCATTGCCTCAGCAGCATTCTGTTTCGCCACCTTTTTGTTCGGCCCTGTTCCCGAGGCAACCTCGCCGTTTACCTTCACCTGCGTGAAGAACACAGCCGACTTAAAATAGTCACAATTCACAACAAATTAAAAAAAAAAGTCCGTTGCACGGTTCTTGTGAAATTCCCTCCGTTTTTCACACTTTGAGTCACTTGTAGCCAGGAAGGCTTCAGTTTCCTTCCCCAGACCGAGCCGGCCACAGAATTTGCACGTTGCGAAGAAAGGCGAAGTGAAGAGTTTGTTTTTCAGCGAACCTTGAAACATTAAATCCGTCAACTCATAATGTAAGCAGATATTTCCAAGAGAACATCAGACGTCGTTATGTTATGCAAACAGACAATTACGCTGTACAAATAACATGAAGGCGGGCCGGAGCCTGTGAAAAGACAGGCTTCCATGCACTTACTCCAAGTGCTCTGACGTGCTCATTAGGTGCTTGTTTAAAGGCATCGTATGGGCCGCCAGCAAGCCAGAATGAGGAGAAGCCTGGCAAATGACTCGTAGAATAAACACAATAATTCTTAAAATAATAAATACAATCGCTCTATTAAAAGGCACGTGAGACAAGGTGAACTCGTGCGTTGGAACACAACTCAAGAGGAGTACGCCGAGACTCATTTTCACTCCCTGCGCCTGTGGCGGAGAACAATGAGGAAATTTAAGAAGGGTGAACGGACTACACAAAAGAAACGCGCATACATTCACAGAGCCTGATGCGCGTATCCAAGAGGCATGGAGAATAGGTTTGAGGACGAATGACTGCCTGACGCTCAGAGAAGCTCTGTTCCGCTTATGAAAGAAGGGGACTGCGGGGAAAGAAAATGTGACTGACAGACACAGGAAAAAAAAAAAAACCCAGAAGAAGAAAACGAAATGCAATTATGAAGACAAATGCGTGTTACACGGGTCTTTGACAAATAATCATCGACTGGAGTTTACCCAGTTAAATACAGATATGCAGCTTTCCCATGAACGTAAATGCCGTTCAGTAGATATGGGCCAGAAGCAACGGACATGGAATGACATCTCACGTACCCACAATGTCTCAAAGTCTGCAGCATTTGAGGAGATTTATAGTCACGTTTCGAGGGTCTTACGTTACTTCCAAAATCAAAACGTTTGCTAACTCAATTTTGATGTTGCGATGACTGTCTGCATGCCTGACAAAACGTTATTCTGTGTAAAATGTATGCGCCCCAGCCCCCGAGCCTCTTACTCCTCCATTCCAATGGAACCCCAGATTGCTATCTGCCGGTCTTTACCAGAATGCCAAAGCAGTACGTACCTGCATGATAAATTCCCGGCGTCGGGGCATCCCCCTCTCCGATAGCAGCAAATACTCCGGCTCTTTCTCCTTCTTGGCCTGCTGGATCTGGGCCAGGCGGCTGATCGGGTTCATGCCCTGGCCATAGTCCGGTCCCGTCTAGAAGACGAGGTAACAAGGAACGGGAAACGTGAACGCTTCCAATGATAATAGTAGTCGAACGGTGTCAAGCGGTTTACAGAAGCGTTTAAAGGTTCTATGCAAAATGGCGTCATCCAGTTGAACATCGCTAACATTTTAATACTTAATTAGGGATAAGAACGATGCGATTGTTAGCCGATGGGAAGAGACTGTACCTCGCTGCAGGCGGAGGAATAAAGTTAGTGAGGAGTTGGAAACGAAAGGGATCCTAAAGTGGATTTTAGAGTCTAAAAAATGATGACTTTGGGCAAGAGGCAAGGTACGCGGTGGACTAATCTTCAGTTAACTGCAGGGCATAACTCAGCCATGCCAGCACCTCTCATGAACATGCTCAATATTTGCTTGAGAACATTTGGATTGTGTCGAGTGTTGACGCTAAAACGAACAAACACCACCAGAAGGGCTCCAAACAACAAGAAAACCGGATATTGTGTAAGACAGAATTGAAAGGATTTCTGCTCCAGTTGACAGTGTCTTTGAGCCTCGTGATTAATGTGCCATTTCATGAACTTTTTCACCTGATGCCGATCAGCTGAAAATGTCGTGATTTCGGATGAAGTCATTTTCAACTCCTGCTCAAAGTGGAAAAATGTTGGGTGCCCACTGAACTCGAAATGAAGCAGTTCACCACGCTGGACCTCTTCTTGTTTTTTTGTTTTTTTTGAGGATTGATTTCATTCAATTAATTGGCTGAGAACTATATGGCTGTTTACACCGAGTCCAATCCTTCACTCATTCATTCCCAAAGACGTTTTTAAACGTCTTTTCAGACTTGGTCTAGAATTGGCTGGTACTGAATGAGTTAATTAGAATAGGCCTGCAGTTGAAATAAAATCCCTGTCTAATCTATAGGAGGAAAAGCAATGGATTCAAATCTGAGCACCCCCCCCCCAACGCTGGCTCGAGTACCTTGAGGATGGTCTTGGTGCGTTTCTTGTAGTGTGTTTTGGGTTTCTCCACAACCGGAATGAAGGGCAACTTCTTGAGGTCCTGCAGAACGGACAGGGCGGCGCGCTTCTTGGACAGCTTTTTGCTGTTGCCCTCGCCCTCAGCTGAGAATTCCCCAACGGTGACGCGGGTCAGGAAGCTTTTCATGTGCGGGGGTCCACTCTCCTTCAACACCTATTGCATATGCACAAGTGGAGAGGGAGTTCGGCAAGGGAAAATGTTGACTCCATTCCAGATTTTCCTGGACAGATACACGAAACAGAACCGAGAGGGCTTGCGTGCCTGCATGTGGACAGCAAGGGCTTCTGCAGATCCATGCGAATGCGTGTTTTGTGTCTTTTTAGTCATGGTGTGTGTAAATGTGTGTGTGTGTGTGTGTGTTGGGAAGCGTGTGCAGCACACTCTGCAAGCCGCTACACCAGGTGGTCTAAAACATCTGCTCTCAATGGTGAAAGTGCTACCCGCCCATATACTCATGTTATTCATATACAAGACACACACACACACACACACACACACACATAGGCACTGACGTACAAGAACACATTAAGAGTAACATGCTCCTAGATGACAGTCTCTAGTGATGAGGGCTCAGTTTCCTTCCTCTAGCCTCTGGTCACCTGGGAGACCTAAAACAAACACCGGCTGGCGTTAGGTCATGCTTCTGCAATCACATCTACTTCCTGTGAAGTACGCAAGCGGGGTTTGTGCGAGTAGTGTGTGTGTGTGTGTGTGTGTGAGGGGGAGAAAGCGAGAAAGAGAGATAAAGCGAGAGCGAGAGAGGGAGACAAAGAGACACGACAGGTGTGGCTCTCCGAAAAATTTCGAGAAAACATACAAAAAAGGGAGAATCAGGTTTTACACACCAAGACAACAACGGTACAGTGCACCTAATGGCTATTCTGTGTTCTATTTACGCAGCGTCCATTAAGTGGTGCGTCAACAACTCCATAATCAGAGCACAATTTGTGGTGCTCACAGCGCAAATTGCTGCAATCAAACAAACTGCAAACGGCTAATTTCAACCCCCGTGAACTGATTAAAACCGATAAGTGGAACCATGAGCATTCCAGGAATACTTGACACAACAACGCGGCGCAGGCTAATTCCGCACCATTACAGGAATCGAGGCATCAAGTCCCCATTATTGCCCACTGAATAAAAAACTGCACGCCGATTGTTGCAGTTCACCACGTAAGATGACGCTAACGGCGGCCATCGCACCAGTTGCACTTGAAAACGTAAGGAATGGTCAACACGGCAGTGTTGAAAAGTTAGTCGGTCAAAGTTTGTCGAGTACAGTTAAACCTCGGTTTTCGAACGTCTCGGTTCTCGACCAAAAATTTCGAGTTTTTTATGCCTCGAATGACGAACAAATTTCGGTTCTCGAACAAACTGAGCGCACTTGAATGCACCATTTGACTCCTCTCGCCTTCCTTACACGAGGAAGTGACGCTTCCTCGTGTTGCTTTCCATTGTGAGCAGACGTCTTCAGTAAACATTGTTATTTTAAAAAGAGCGTGGTTTCGGTTTTCGAACAATTTCGGTTTTCGAACAGCCTTCTGGAACGGATTACGGACAAAAACCGAGGTCTGACTGTATCTTCAAGCATATGGACAAAAACCTTCGCCGCTGAGTGTGCACCAACTTGCATTTCATCTTCAATTCTGACTCACCATGGTTATACTTGCAAAATAGCTCTTACATCTTTTCGAAACGGTGTGACTGCCAAGCACTTGTGTGCGTGGCCAACGCTTACTCCGTCAGTCTTTTTATTTTTATTTTTTTCTGTCAGCATTCCTCTACAATGAATCCACTTTATGTGGAAAAAGCATATTGCATGGAGGCCTTGGAGCTCAAATGGCAAAGCTGATAGCTTGTTCACACCCGCAGCAGAAATGCTTGTCGCCTTAAGAAATACATGTAACGGTGCTGCTTCTAGCACCACGCGCGCACTGCGTATTCGTCTTTATGTCACACTTGTGAATTTCCAATCTGCAATTGGATGTTGGCAAGTCCTGCTTGTGTAGGGAAGACTGGCACACACAGGGCACCGTGCTCTCGGCCCATCATTTGCTCTTCCCTCACTCCTCACTCTATTACTTCAAGCTCACGCGCCGTCTCTTTTTCCATCACCGGCTGCCTTAAAACATACGCAGCCTTGCAGCTTGTGTCACTGAACACGACGGGAAGCCACCCAAGGAAATAAACAATTACAACAGAGTTTAGATTTGCAATGAGGAAAAACAAAAATCATCAATGCTCTGATTTTGAAAAAAAAAAAAAAAAGAAAAGAAAAAAGAGTGATGCCAAAATATGTTCCAGTAATACTTTCCTCATAAACATGACCTGCCCGAGGGGCCTCAGGTGCACTAGAAGTGAAATAGAAAGATAGACAGATAGAAAGTTAAGAGAAAAGGTAGGGGTCCGGCGGAATGAAGAAAGGCTCTTTTGTGTGATGCCCGGAGGATGGACAAGCTCTTGGGGAGGAAGGGGGGGGGGGGGGGGGGGGGGGCACTCTTCTCATAAGATGGGTGGTTCTTGGCCCAGACTCTCTCCTCTTGTGTCCCTCCTCGGAAGAGGAGCCTCCAATCCAACAAACAAGCTGTGATTTATAGATTGGTTCCTCTTTGATGCTGACATCTGCTTGATATTGCCTGACAGGAGGATTAAATGAGCCAACTGGCTCGGAGGGTGGCGCGACCCTCATCGGCGTGGAGCGATGGGAAAGCAGGCGCTCGCTCGCGGTGACTCATTGGTAATTTCATGGCCCAGAGAGGAGGAGGAGGACGGAGATGTGAAAACACGGGCACTGCTGTGAGAGGTGTTCAACCTGAGAAATGACCGGGACAGTTTTGTGAATAGATGAAAAAGAAAATGGGCCGCCTCAATGTGTGTAAGCACACTTCTAAATGCTAGAATGGGACACTAAAAAAAAAAAAAAAAACACTCCATGTTGAATGCATTCATCAGTAAAAAGAGTCACTGTTTGCTTCAAAGTAGCTTCGGCTTTTGTTTTACAAGACAGGAAAATGAATGTCGTGCGAGCGATGCGCAAAGACAGACGCCAACGTGGCGCAACATTCCCTGGCGCATTCAAAGACGGCGTCAAACCAAGACAAACACGACCGTCACTGGATGGCACGCATCAATATCTTGTGAGAAGGAAGATGATTGAGTTGGCAAGCAAGCACAGAAATCCGAAGTTGGAAAGGAAACGCAATATGAAAGTTGGGAGGAAATCCACACGGAGAGAAAAAAAGCGAAGATGAACTGCTCATCAGGCAACTGAAATGAGGAAGCAACTGAAATGAGGAAGCGCCAGCAAAAGGGAGAGACAGCAACGCTACGCTGGAAACTACTACTCGAGGCAACGAAAAGGGAGAGGATGAAAACGAAAGTGGCCTAATTTCACCCCGGGACAGCTCATGAATCACACCAACGCAGATTTAGCCATTCTCGTGTATTAATAGTCATTCCAGGAAGAACGGCTATGTCACGGTCTGATGAGCAAACGCGTTTCCCCCCCAAAAATTAAAAAAAATAATGGGGGAGTAGACGGGAGGGATGGGCAGCTTTCCAGGTAATTTTCCAAAATTGTGTAAAGCAAACAACGCCGACAGAGAATTGTATGTGTCGCTTCCTTCCATCCTTGTCTCCATTTCCTCTCACCCCCATTCACCGAAACAGTAAACCCGTTGCTTTCACAAGCATCATTCTTCTGTGTTTTTTGGGGAGTGATGGCCCGAGGAGTGGAAAGGAAGGATTCGATGGCGGAAGGGAGGGGGCACACAAAATAAACGGAGCCTCCCTTGTTTTTTGGCACCTTGAAGTGTTGAGGTGGAGAAAGGGCGACGAAGGAGAGAGTATTGGAGACGTCAGCCGAGATATGGTGAAAAGCCAAAGAGAACAGACGAAGCGGCTCGCTTAAGGACATCATTGATTTTTACAAAACTCACGGTCAGGCAAAGTCAACAACGTGGAAAAAAAAAAAAAAAATGGGGCGCGCAATCCTTTAAAATCTCTACGGGACACAAAACCTTGGGAAAGGTCTGCGTCAATCCGCTTCGTAAGACATAGCGACTGCCCATCAGTTATCTCGAGCCGTTATCCAGGTTCAGGGTCGGATCAAGGCTGCAACCGGTGCCAGGTGACTCGCGATCGTGATCCAACACAGGCCGAGTGTGAATTGAATAGAAGTTTCAGACGCCATTTTAAGCCAATTTACGATCCAGACGAATTCAAACATTCTAATACTGGACGCAATTTATCAGCTGAGTCAACAGCAATGTCAACATTCTTAACAACATGAGCATTTTCCACCCCCAAAAAATAAAATATAAATGCACTTTAAATTAGAATACGATAATCCAAAACAACTTCTGAGTCTTCTTTCCTTTTTTAATTTTTTTTTAGGGGGGGGGATCCTCCATTTGAGTATTTCTATCAGACGACACCCCATAAACAGTACACAGTCAAATAAGTCATTTTTGGGTTCACAATTGCTGACACTGACAAAAGGTGACAGCTCACAGTATTGGCCGCCATGGCATTGGCTGAACGTGTCACTTTCCAAAAAAAAAAAAAAAAAATCTGTCGAGGTTTCTCACCTCAAAGTTGACATTCAAGTTCCTCTTCAGGGCAATTTCATAGACCAGGCTGATCTCGGACTTGCTGGCGTCAGCGCCTTCCTCACCTTCCACCTTTTCTTCTGGGTCCTAACCAAAAAAAGGATCAAGAAAGGATGTCAGACAGTGTGAGCATTTGAGAAACTGCATTTTTAAGAGTGGTCTGTGTTGACGACATCGACGAGACAATGCCAACCAAGCGCATGGACAGAGGACAGATAGGATGGAGGTTTTTCGGGAAACCGTCAATGGTTTCAAGCTGTAAAAATACAGAGCTATTTGTTTTCTTTCAACTGATAAGCGTATCTCATATTTGGGGCGGAAAATGTAATAAATGATTCGCCAGTAAATGCTGACCCTTAAAAAAAAAAAAAAAGAATCGTCCATGACTGTTTGAGAACTGTATCCAACCATGTCATAAAATGAAAAATTTAGGAGGTGCACGTCAGCCAAGCTGTTGGAAAGTGAAGCACGCATGTTCCCTGCTTACGATTCTCATCCGATGACTGAAGAATGGCTCACCGTACTACAGAACCATTTTATCAAGTCTTTATTCCCACGAGGCAAATCAATCGCTGTGAGCGTCACGAACATTTTTCTCTTAACCAGCAGAAATTAGATCGCAAGAACCCGAGTTGGTCAACAATTAGGTCGGTCCATGGGAATCGAATAGCGACACTACCGTTCGTCACTTGAGCGTCAATTGCAAACCAACAAACGCATGATGTTTACTTTTTTTCTGGGAATGAATGTTGGATAGATCAAAAACTCAATCTAAACAAACTTCTTTCGTGCTGGAATTTAACATGGGAACGAACGAAGATGGCTTGACAGGTCAGAGTCACGCGTGGGAGATCACATTTGGCAAAAATCACCAGATGCGAACTGGCCTTTGATTGATGTGCAAAATGAAAGCGAGTGCAGACTGTTTTGCTATGATATAAGGATTCGTTTGAGTCATACATCCCTTTTCAAAGCACTATGATATGATTCATGCTTAAATCTGCGCCGCTGAGAGAATTGCGATAAGTATAATGATAAACGCATGCGTCCTCGGTTGCGTCCTCACAAGGAATGACCACGCAGACCGGCAACCTCGCTATGACAAATTACAAAATAGATTCAACTTTAGTGCTTCTCCTAAGATCAGCAAATTCTGGGGAAAACGCAGCAAGTCAAAGAAAGTCAAGCCCAAATGTCTCACAAGGGGATTTCGTGATGTCGTAACAACAGTACTGCAGATTTCAACATTTGAGGTTTTTGTTCCCTGCGATTGGCCGGCAACCAGTTCAGGGTGTCCCGCCGCCACTGCCCCAAGATAGCTGGGATGGGCTCCAGTGAGGAGAAACGGATCAGAAAACGGATGGATGGATGGAAGGTTTTCGTTCAGATCTTATTTCGAGGGGCATCATCAAGTAATTTGGTCCAACATACAATTTAGGCAAAAGGCTTTCCAGATCCAAGTGGATGCATAAAAACCGGGACAAGCCAGTGTCCCTGCATTGCCAACTTCAACTGAGAATCAACTGGATTTCACGAATGATTCAACTTCCAAAGAGCAATGGCTGATCTTTTGAAACGATTGGGAGAGGCAACACGGATACATGTCGTCATGTCAGGATGGTGTTCCTTTTTTCATCTGCGCTACATACGTCCCACGATTACTGAACTGCACTGCCATCCAACAAACGAAAGGCTACGGATTGCAGCTTTAAGGGGTTCAGTCAGCGATTGAACCTTCTAATTCAATTAGTGAAACTGAATTTAAAAAAAAAAAAACGGACTCCTATGCATTCCACACATGCAACAACACTTGCAACAGGAAAAATATTTGTGATTGTTGCTCGATAAGTGTCTTCGACACTATAAAAGGGTATTTTGTGCGGGATGGAGAAGTGACTGAGGACATTTCGTCATGTTTTATTTGGAGTCAGAACCACAATGTGCAACAAATTGCGCAACAAGACTCAGTCAAAGCCAAATACAAAAACAAAAAAAAAAGCTCCTTTATTGATGCAACAACAAAACGGGTCAGGCAAAATAACAGAAGCAAACCCTAACAAAAGCAAATTACTGGCAATTAGCAGGTTGTGAGCTTCCTGGGTTATTCGATTTGCCGTATGAGACAATAACGGTTAGCAAATGCGCTTCGAGGAAAACCGGGGAAAGGTACAGACACACCGAGAGACAAAAAGAAGAGAACAACTCATTCTGACAGCGGCAAACTAAAACCAGATTAATTACACATGAGAGTAATTGGCACGGAGGTGGATTTGGATTCAATCTGATGTGTTCATTTTATGAATCGCTAAAGAGGCAGAATGCTGCCCACGGAGTAGAGCAGTGCAAAGGTAAACCACTTAAGAAGTTAAAACGTGTCTGTAAAATCGCGAAAGTAGTTCATTTTATTTAGACTCCAGTAATGTTGCGGCCGCTCATCTTAAATGTTGGTTTCATGCGAGGAAATGAATCAAAGTAACGTATGGGCATGCTTGTTTTTTGCGAGAGGTCACCTGCGGTGGTCGTTCCGGGATGGGCTCATTGCGGAGTGCTTGGAGGGCCTTCATGGCAGCGTTGTGTCTGGCAGCTTGGCGAGTGCGCCCCTCCCCGATAAACTCGTGACTCCCCACAGAGAGCTGGACGTAGAAGATCTTGGGAATGGGATAATGGTACCTGAGAAAGAGACAAACGGGAGGCGGCGGCGTCATGAGCACGATACATTCAATTAGGAGTTGTTTATGTTCCCCCAAAGAGAGCAACTTTAACCAAAAAAAAATAAAAAATAATAAATGCACAGCAAACAAAAAAGAAGCTTGAACGTTATGAGACAATCGCAAGCATTTAATACACTGCTAAAAACAAACAGGCCCTGCACTACATTAGAGTCAATTACCCTGTTGGCCAATCACTGAACTAATGTGGGATTTTATTTCTGAGTTTGGGCTTGCGAAACAAAGCGCCGGCACACATATATCCTCTCCTCTTTCTTCTCAACCTCAACATAGATCTTGCTCTCTTTCATTGAGGCCTCACAGAGTGGGACTGAGCTGTCAACAAATTGATAGAGCGGTCTGCAAGTCCATGTGGTGATGTCCCCCTCCTGGGTCAAGGGGATGGAGGGGATGGGGGGGGCTACAGAATGGAGGGCAATGAGAGAGAAAGAGTGGGAAAGCTAAGCAAGAGGTGGGAGGAATCCAAAGTTTGGAATATCCCTTTTGCCTGTCTTCTGGTTTCTTCTCTGCCAGTCAACATACGAGTCCCATATGTGGCACACACGCACACAAAAACTCGACCATAGCAAAGCAAAGGCCATATTTCAACCACACGCAGAAATATCCCGAGCCATCTGAGATGGACTGACACAAAGTGGAAAAGTGCGCAATGGTTTTCAGCAATCATGGATGTCATCCGCTCGGGCCAGAGAGGAAAAAGACCATCCGGATTTTTCAAAAGCAGACAACTGTTGGTATGGGAGTTGCGCTAGTGCCCCGCTGCGGCGTGCTTGATGATGTCATGTTATGCTTGACATCACTGAACGTGGAATGAATTGGCAGCATCAATTGCAGGGCAATCCAGTCAAAGTTAATGACAAAGAAAGAAAACGACATAGTCGATTCCAGACTGTCATAATATTGCTTCTCTTACTAACAAGTTATTCTGAAAAACATGCGTCTTTTTTTTTTTCCTCCCCCTGTTCTGTCTCCTCACGTATTCCCCTAATCTCCTTCACAGCGGGCCTTGGAAAAGGCATTTTATTCTCTGACTGGCAGGAGGTCTTTCCTCAGCCCGCAGCCGATCTTCTCATGCATCTGCTCTCGGCTCCTCCAGGCCACCGGAGCCTTCCCTGGGCGGGGGCTTGCCTGGGCCCTCGCACGTCAAGATCAGCCCCCGGGGTCTCAGAGGATATGCCAAGTGCAACATGGGCTCTGGCCAACAGCGCCGCGCCGAGATGGGAGCAGCTGGGGCTGGAACATGGAGTACAGGTGCAGAGAGAGAGAGGGAGAGAGCGAGATTGAGGGATAACACGGAGAACGCAAAAGGAGACCGAAGCGCTGGAAGGGAAGAAGAAAACAGAAAGCGAGAGGCTGGGGTGGAGGCTGGGAGGCCGCTGGGAGACCCTAATCTGCAACGTGGGAAAGTCGCAAGCGAGCGAGCCAAGAACACAGGAGAGCACATGTACACGCAGCAAAATCATGCGCGCAAGGAAGGCAAGCGGATCACGTCGGTGCCTGCTGGCTCGCTCGGCATGTTAATTATTATTTGGATTATTATTATTATTATTACTACAAAGCGGGAATCTGGCCAGGACACCTGAAGGGAGGGTGTGGAAACGGCTTGAGGGAAAGAAAATAAATTAAAATAATAATTGAAAAAAAAAAAAAAATTGATGACGTGTGTGAAAGCATATGTAAGGTATGACTCATAATGTCAGCATTTCACACTCACACACACACACACACACACACACACACACACGCAACACACACATTTTGCTCTCTTTGATCCCTCAAACAGTGAGAATGGAAAGTGAGAGATATGAGCATGCAATTACTCTCGCAAATGACAAGGTGACATTTAGTCCGGAAGCCGTTTTTTTTTTTTTTTGTCGGGTCAGCCAAACTTGCCTTCCCGATGCGGAAAGAAAACTTTTGAACACCGCCTTCACCATCACACGTTGTCACCAATCCGGAAATGCCAGACTGATTTGATGAGACGTCTTTCAACATCAATAGCCATCAATAATGTCGCCGTCAATATTCCTCTTGTGCAATGGGTGATGGTGAAATTGTTTTGGGAGACAGTTAGTAGATGATGACTCCAACCCACCTCACCCCCCCCCCAACCCCCTCCAATCTGAGTCTTTTTTGTTGTTTCCAACATTTTTTGCAGGGTGAAAATGAGGTGTTGATTTGAGGTGAGCGCAGCATTATTTGCACTCCGCTATAAATGAAGGCAAAACATCTGTTACAGCGGAGGCCACAAGTGGAGGCTACATGCTAAACCGTGAGCATACAACACACATTTCATGGAAAATGCACGCGTGTCTGTCGTTGGCTTTTGAATTGAAAAGCATTTTGTATCCAGGAACATCGAGCGGCCCGGCCAAAGAGAGGAAAAACCACATGACACGCGGGGTGGCTTTCTTCGCACCACCATTCGGACTAGTGGCCAACAGTTGGACAGGCTTTCACGACAGTCGCGCACAAACATGAACATAACGCCACACAGCCAGAGCAGCAAGAGTGACAGAGCCTTTGTCGACCCCCCCCCCCCCCCCCCAAAAAAAGAACAACTTGGAAAGGCTTGTTCTTCCTCCAGCTGCTCTTTCTTCCAACCTCTTGCCAGACATGTACTTGAATTAATTCCCTCCCTCCTTCCCTCATACTTCATTCCGTGTCCATCGTTAATTTATTTTTTTTTCTCCCCATTTTGCCTCATGCAACTGCTAATATACGAAAATTGATTATGATGCGACATTACCAAAAACATGTCAAGAAAAACAAACAAACAACAAACGCAAATTTGGGGCTTGGATTTTTAAATATGAAGCACAAGGTATCTCTTCCTGTGTATGTGTGTGTTCAGTGTGTGTGAGAATATGCTCTAAAACGGGGTTGTTTACCCTGGGGGGGGGGGTCATCGACGGCCTTCTAATGAGGCCGTCTTTACCGACAAACGGCGTTTCACATCCAAACAGTGCCCACCAGAGAGACGCTTTGTTGCTTCTTTCGAGCCCGGTGTCAAAAGCTGAGAGCGTCCGTTGTTTCCACCGCCTTGTTGTGGTTTCAATTTTGAACATGAGATTAAAGCGTCCTGGCGCAAGTACCGTAATCAGTCTCGGGGGCCCGCCTTCCATGCTTGGCTCAGGAGAAATCAGAGCCCCCTAATAAAATGACCCCGGGGCCCTCGTAACGGCTGACTCACGGTGACGCATTGGGGTATCACTTCCAAATATGAAAAATTTACAATAGTATTACTCAGAGGGAACGGGTTAAAACAAAAAGGATTGAGTTACTAGGTAGAAGAAAAAAAAAATACATATGGGATAATTCATCATGGAAGTAAAAACCAGCTGCTCGAAAACAACATTTGATCAGCTCACGAAGAAGAACAGGTATCGCACAGAACAAAAATACCGATGACAATCGGATTTTTCCAACGTATGTGGAAAAACAATGAAACCGTGTCCATCGTAGTAAAAGAATCTATCCATCTATCTGAACCTCTGTGCCCTTCTAGTGCCAACTTGGCTGGATGAGAGGAAGAGCTGGCTGGGAAATGGGTCGAAAATCAGACCCCGCTGTCCTCATTAAAAGTATTACATTGTGACCTGCTGTTTTATGTTCAGTGTCATTAAGACAGAAAATGAGTTCCTTTGTTGAAAAAGACAAAAAGGACAAGAAACGTCCTGGTGTCATTTTAAGATTGACCACCCCCCACCCCCCTCTGTTTTTTTTTTTTTTTTTGGGGTTGTCAGGCCTTCATGACGCCTTTCAAGCTGCAACTTATTTGCCTTTTGTTTGTATGCGGGTTTCCTCCGGGTACACAAACTTCCTCCTATTAAAGTGTTGATGCGAATGTGAGCGGGAATTAGTAGCAAAGACGACAACACCGACCGAGGCTTCAGTTTGTAAAAGTAAGGCGCTGCATCTTCGCAATGGTGGGTTTGTTCTACGGCGGGTGGGTGGAGGGCGGAGTGGTGGGGGGTGGTGGGCAGTTCTCGGTTGACCACCACTCACCCAAGGATTTGGCTTTGGGATCAGGAGGCAACACGTTTGAATCCTGCCGGTTTGTCCAACTTCCCCCCTCGGGTTTATAACATTGAAAAACGACAGCTTTCGACAGTGGCAAAAAACAAACCGCAAACGGCGTCGGATTGGACCGAACGCACTGGTGCGGTGGCGCGCTCAGATTTTTCCACCGCCCATTCCAAGTTCAAAGAGCAGCCTTGGCGTGACTGGCTTGACCTTAAAAGTTCAAGTGCGCGGCCACCAAAAGCCCCGCGACACCGAGTGGGCCAACAGCCTGGGAAACGGCACCGTTCCAGCGTGGAGGTCGGCCACACGCTGTCAAACATACAGAGACGAGTCATTAGGAAAGGAACTTCAGCTGACGTCAGCTCGCTCTCTCACACACGCTCTTGCGCACTCTCTCTCTCTCTCTGTAAATTGCCATCAACCGAATGCGTTTCACGCCGAAAACACCGAGGCAAAGGTGGAGCCGTGGGACATGACGACTTACGCAAACATGAGCATGAAACTGGAGCCAGCTCAACTCGATGGACATGAAAGAAGAGACTGGCTGCAGTGATAGCGAGCGCAAATCTTTCCAAATATTTGTTTACTTTGGACGCGAATCCCGGAGCCTCCACGCCTCGGCTCTTAAATACAATATTGTTTTATGAGTTTCAACCCATTTGCACAATTTGAATGCGTCATACTTTGGTCAGGTGCGTTATGTCATACACGACGCCATCAATCTGATTTACTAGTCAATGAATACATGCCGGGATGTTTATCTTTAAAAAAAATGATAACAATCAAACACGAACTCCTCTCCTGCGGTCTTTGGGAACTCCCTTTTGGTTTTGGATCAGCGTGAAAGCAACGCATAAGGAAGACCAAAGAGCCATTAAAAAGTTTTTGCCCCCTTCACAAATACTTTTTTTTTTTCTCGCATCTTTTCTCCACTTTTTAAGATACTCAAATATGTGTAAATATCAGACAATGATGACCCAAGTAAACGTTAAATTCAGCAGAGAAATGATTTTATTTATTGGGGGGGGGGGGGGGGGCAATTCAAAGGCTCTTGGTGGAAAAAGTAACTACCCCTCTCCGTGCCCCTTTGTTTAGTAACGAATTAACTGTGGCTAATCGCGTTTGCTGGAAAGTCGAGTTTTCCATTTACCACGCCCGAGCCTGATTACCTCCAGACCAGTTCAATCAAGAAATCATTCAAAAATAAAACCTGTTGGACAAAAAGAAAACTCCAAAAAGAGCTCCAAAAATGGCCACGCTCCAAACAAACTCAACAACCGATTGAGAAATAAAGGAAGTGGCATTGACCAGTTCGGAAAGTGTCATGACGTCGTTTGTTTGTTTTTATTTATTTATTTATTTTGGCTCTCTAAATCGAAAGCACTTGATTTCAGGCAAGTTCTCTTTGAAACGGGGCCAAGTCGCTTTGAATTGTTTTTAAGTGCAGTTTTTGCTCACATGGGTTATCTTTGTCTGACATCTGCAATTATTTGCTGATCTTAAACGAAGAACGGAGCAACTTTCACAACACTGCACATCTGCGGAACTCCAGAGTGGACCAAAAACAAAAAACAACACTATTTGGATATATGGGAGTGAAATAATACGGAATAATTTGATTTCCATCATGCCTTTCAAGGTTGTGCGAAGAAGATGAACGTGAGTGACGGGAAGGAAGCGTATTAGATGAGGAGCCCCGAAGATATCGGACACCTTGAACGGAGAAGGAGATGATAGGAACGGTTGAACACAGGAAAGTGCTCATGAGCAGATTGAGCTCCGCCGACAGTATCGACGTCAACGAAGGCTGGCCAACATACTTGATGTCTGCGCGCACTCACCGGTTGTCTGAGCCCTGCAGGCATGACGGGGAGATCCATTTATTCGAGGAGAAAAATATTCACTGCAATGCAGCTTTGTATTCCTTACATCATCGAGGACGCACGCGCGCACCTACAGTGTGACCTTGGGGCATCATTGACTTGACTAAAGCGTCCAGTGCGCCTCAATCAACAGTCAGCGCCATACTGAGAGCTCAACTCGAAGGCTTTCCTTTCATTGACTTTGTGTCTCTCATCAATGTCGAGACTCAACAGTAAAGGAATAAACCAAACATGTTAAAAAAAGAGAACATGATAAAAAAAAAAATATATATATATATATATATTGTTCACCAGATGTTTTGTATAGTAGCATCTTAACAGTGAATAACTTTTTTTTCCCCTCATTTTTTTAGAACAGTGAGTTTGATCTGCTAGCGCATTTGACTTCTCTTGATTATTTCAAACATTGCTTTGAAAGGTAAATATGAGTCACATATCAACCTGTAGCCCGAAACAGGATGTGCACGACATGTGAGGTTCTACCGCATTTCTCCTTTTATTTCAGATTTGAGACATTAAAATGCCGCACGCCGGGTTAAGAAAACTGGCTTCCCCTTGCTTTCTGGCATGAAAACAAAACAAAAAAACTGTAACGGCTCGTTCAGTAGATCAGCGTGTTCACACGAGGAAATGTCACAGGGCAGAGAACCCCCAGACGTTCATTCCTCTAGCTGACAAAATGTTACTGACAAAACCAAATTAGGTGTGGGAGAGGGTGGGTGGTCAAAGGCCGCTCAGCTGTGCTCCTAAGGGGGGGAGAAAGTCCTGTCCCAACTCCAAATTCTGACAGAAAACGCCAAATGGGGCAAAGAGGGGAGCAGCGCAACTGATGTAAAAGTGTGGGGGGGGGGGGGAGCAACGCTCAGGACAATGCCAGCGGGTCACACACCTTGGGGCCCTTTTTTGGATGCTGCGGTCAAACATGAAATTGTCATTTTGGGATCTCTTGGCCTCGACTGACTCATACAAATTGGGGTGTTCCAATGATAACACGATTATTCACAAGAACGTGCTGACGTCACCGTTTTTTTTCTCTTCTTTCTCATGGCTGAGAGACTGGATGTCCACACCGGTTGACTCGCTTGCAAAGTAGCATAAGCGTCACGTCGAAGGGCGATGTTCGCCAGCGCGCTGTTTGAAAATGAACAATGAGACGGTTACGACACCGCAAAGATCAAGTGCTGATTTTAAAGTGGACGGCGATGGTCAGAAATTATTCGCGGGCCCTTCGCCATAAATAAGATTCATGAAGACGCTGATAAATGCTCTGTACATATTCTGGCCATATTTTCTCATCAAAGCACTTTCTGAATCAATCAATATGGGTCCTGGTGGTGATTAGAGCGCTGATGGATCAGAGCCAAACTGCCCTTCTAATGAGAAGATTCTCCATCAACATGGTTCCAAATCACTCTGATTCATCATAAAAGGTAAGGACATGGGCATCTGGAAACCTCGGTTTCACCGCGGCGTCATTACCATGACCGATGGCGGCTATGGCCGGTCACTTTCTGCCACAAGGCCCGTCGTCGGAGGAGCAGAATTCATATTCACAAGGTCTCGCTTTCATTAATCCCACTGAAAGAAAGGGACCTTGTGAAACCACAAATGACCTTATGGTAATGGGGTACTTTTTTTTTTTTTTTTTTTTTTCCCAGCCTGCGTGCATCTCCTCAGCACCACTCTGGCTCACTGAAAAAGTGGCGCCAAAGAGGCAAACAGACCCGAAGGCTGCCCGCCTTCCGCATTTCAACTCATCACTGTGACGCCGAAAAGACAAAACATCGGCGAACAGATTTTCACCCCAACATCGCAAGCATTTTTGTCTGCGGTCCCGTTTGTGACTGCGCCGATCAAAAAGAAGATGTG
Source organism: Hippocampus abdominalis (assembly GCA_018466805.1). Lineage (NCBI taxonomy): Eukaryota > Metazoa > Chordata > Actinopteri > Syngnathiformes > Syngnathidae > Hippocampus > Hippocampus abdominalis. The sequence goes on along the minus strand of CM031712.1, from coordinate 2,311,955 downwards.
CGCAGATGCCAAACTGCCTGGCTGACGGCTACACTCGCTGAACCAACAATGCCACTCAATCACTCTTTATTCCAGGAGCTGTTTGGACGTTTTAAAAATACATTCCAAAGTAGGAACCGCAGGATTTTTTTTTCAAACGTTTGCATAATCAAATCATGACGTACTGTGTAAACCCTAAATTACATTTCTGGCTGAAACGCTAAGAAATGGGTGTCCAGGTGGCTGAACAGAAGCCAGTCAAAAATTTAAAAATGAGGAAACACTGCCATCTGGAGGAAACATGTCAATGGGTGGCGAAAATGCTCTTGAGATGGTCATATTATAAATCATTTTTAAAACATTAATATATGACTTTGCCAAAGTACACTGGCTTCCCTCCCACATTCCAAAAAAAACACAACCTTGAATTGTCATCAGGCTATTTGTCTACATTTGCCTTGCACCCCCAGCTCTGGTCAAGCTGGGATGAGATGAGGCTCCAGCAGCACACAACTGTTGTCCTTGTCCTGTCCAAGGTTTGTCCCCAACCCAGAAATAACATAATGTAGCTTACCTTTGGTTAAACATGCCTCTGAAGTTGTAGCAGGCTTTGTAGTTGGGCATGGGCTTGGGATCTAAAGGCCTGTAGATAGCCGGCTCGCCTCTCTTCATAGCCAAGCCGTTGAGCTCCACTGTGGGTGTTATACTGCCTGTGTGAGGACGTACATGTGGAGCAATCAGGACAAGATTACACAATGAACAAACAAAGATTCATCCCAATAAAAACAGGAGGGAAAACGTCAAAATGCATTCATTCAGAGGATGATGAGCTACGGTGAGTAATGGGTTCACAGTATTTTGGGGGCAGATCAGCGGTTTAAAAAAATATATATATATATTATTTTTTTAGTCATCTAATATTATGACTCTATTCAGAACAACTATTTTTTAACCATATAACCATTGTCATGCAAAAACAGTGTATGGCCAAAGTAGCTTTGCAGCTTGTACCCATCTTGATCTGCAAGTGAGAGATTCTTTCACGTAATCCTTCTAAAAAAAAAAACAAGCTGAGATGTTTTCTCTTGACTGACTTTACCTGGATTGCTATTGATGTCCACCTTAGGTGAGCGGGGCATCGGCCTGGGAAGGACACTCTCATCCAGAGCTTTGGAGGCTGTGGAATGCTGGGCCTTTTTAATGCTGGAGCCCTCGGCCTCCCAGACCTGCTCCCCAAGAGTCAACTGCACTGTGAAGATCTGCAACAGCGACATCCGGAGGCGATGACATGTCATGATCGCTCTTGCATCAACAAAAGCGACGGAAGGCAGCCATTCAACTGACACGGTTGGTGGAATTTTCCACATAATTATGAATGCTACTAATCATACAGAGATTAACGAGAATAACAGTCCTGGCCTCACCTTAGCGTGTGCAGGGCCCCTCTCATTGAGGAGCTTGTACTGTGGCTGGATCCGATTGAAACGGGCTAACTCATTCACCAAACACATTGGAGTTTTCTCTTTAGGGTTTGCCATGTTCTCCTCGGGTGAACCTGTACACAGACCAACACATCACGGAATACTGGATCGCACAAAGACGGGTGTGAGACAGCTCCCCGAGACCTGGTATCGGTACTGGCCCATCCCTACCTGGCGGTGTGGCAGACACAGGTGCGTCCCCATAGCCAGCTGCAGGAGCGGGGCAGGCGGGTGTGGGGGACGGGCCTGTGCTGTTGACAGAGGGTTGCAGACCCAGGGATCCTGGGCTGGCCATGGCCGCCAGAGGACTTCCGGAGGAGAGGCCGGGGCCAGCCTGGGGTGCTGAGGTCTGTACTTTTACTTGAGCCATGCTCTGTTCCTGAAAAAAAAAAGACCGGCATCGTTATTTAAAACATTGCACGATGAATACAAGATGAATGAGGGTGATCGATTGACCCTTGGAGCAGATTATTTCCATCATTTCCTCTGAGAATTCTTCTTTTGAATCCAAATGCGCACCCTGAAACAGATGATGTTTTTTGGGCCCCTGATGTTCCACTGGGTTATACATCTCTGGGGAAATTGCAAGCATTCAAAGCACTTAACCAAAGTGCAGTATTTAAGCAAAAAGTAACTCAAACTTTAGATTGAGAGGCGCTCGGCCTAACGCCCATTCTGATGCCCCGGGAGCCATCGCACACAGACAATGAAGCTTTATACGAAGGATCTTTGCTCATGTTACTGCTGCTAAGCTCAGCTGGTAAGGGGGTGGGGGGGGGGGGGGGGGGGGGGGGGGATCCTGAATGCCAGAATGGCCTTGCACTCACATTTTGAACTCGGCTCTCATGGAGTAGAAACTGTCACTAAACACAGTCAAAGGTTAATACTGACAATGCCTTCTTTTTCTCATTACAGATGCTTTTAACCTTGTGGCTATGTACGTTTTTAAATAACATCAAACAGTAAAAGATACATCGGAGAAAGCCCCCCGCAAAGTAGTATGGAGTTCAAATGAAATTTAGTCCCAAACCGTCATGACGCCTGACACAACATGACGTGTCAGCAAATCTCGCAACACTTCACCTAAAACAGCATCTAATGATTCATTCGACTAACGTTTGGCGTTTTGTGCTTTCGAAATGGGTACCAGCGGTGGCAAGCAGAATTTTTTGTGACTTTGGTGCTCACTACCATAAGAGCAATACAAATATTTACAAATCATTTACATATGCATATTTATTTTGTCGAACGGATGCCACGTTGAGCATGCCCTAAAAAATAAATACCGAGGGGAAAAAAATTACAAAGCTTAAGAGTTTTCCTTATGTTCCGTGCTGACGACCCTTTTATTTTGAGCAGTGGATATGAGACACCACTTTGTGACAGCATACTTTGGCAAACAACTTCCTGTTCTCTCGCCATTAAGCCAGAGACAAAACATTCCACAGTTTAAAAAAAAGATGTGTTCAAAATTTAAATAAAACAAGAGGCAAAGCATGTGTTTTAGTTTTAATAGAATACCAAAAAAAAAAGATGAACCCTTTCAGAATAGCGCAACCATTAAACAAACAATTCCAGTCATATTTTGCCCCAAACTGCCAATATATCACACATTTTGCCAGGTTAGAAAAATGAGCAAATCCATAAATCAGAACAAGAGTTAAGACACTAAACCGAAAGCCAGCGGGTGTGCAGAAACCCCAATGTACCGCTGCATGATAGTTCTTGGATCTGTTGCGTTCAGGTGTTTAACCGCATCTTCAATAACACATATATCAGCCATATACACGTACAGCATCAACCCTTACACTGGATTGTGTAGACGTGGGCCAATTATTACTCTGAATGTTTTTTCCCCTGCAACAAACACTACATTATTAAGTTGTTTCGAATCTGAGAATTATTACACATAAATGCATTAGTTAGGAAATCAAGTGAAGATGTGGGCAGTATAATGGCTGGAAAAGTTGCACCGAAGAAAATGACATTTCGAGTTTCTGCTTTCCAGCAATTGATTGCATCGCATTTCCCTGATCTTCCGTTATGCACAATTAGGAAGGGAAGCAACCACCCGTAAACACATCAGTTCTTGCCTCAAATGTGGAGAATGAGTGTTAGGATGTCTACGACCCCAACAGCATTCTGTGAAGGCTCGGACTGTGTCCACTTTAGCAGAAAGCTAACGTTGCCGAGCAAAATCAAAATCAACCGTTCCTCTGCGTGGCAGCTTCCCAAAACAAACGCTCGTGATGCGCAAGGACTCCGGGACGATTATGGAGTGGGTGATTGGTCACGATCTCTGATTAAGCAATTGAATGTCATGTTATCGATGCTTCAGCTGCTTTCAAGCTCATCATGGCAGGTCGGCCGTGCAGCCCTCTTGTTAGCATCACCATAGTGCTCCATCTACCACGAAAGTCACGGCTCTTCCAGTGCACATCGACAACGCAAGAGAAGTGACAGCAGCATGGCAAATAAGCTAAAGACAACTTTAAGCAAACCGACAAATATGCATGTGCATTTTTTTACCTTTGTTCAGGGCCAGACCCCAGTTACACCTCCAACATTGGCAAACACTAAAGAGAACTGGAGGCAGTTGAAACATACCATTTAATAAGCGTGGGTCATGAAAATGAAATTAAATCAAACCACTGGCAAATACATTATTCATATTGAAGCGTGTACCCGGACAGCGTCTTGTCTATAGCGATGACATTGAACGTTTTATATTGCCTCTATAACGTCGTAAGAGATTTACCGGGAATGCATTGGACACCCCTCTGATGAACAAATGGTTCAGTCCTAGTTTTCGTCTTTAGCAACGTCCATTCCGACTTTTATTTCTACAAACAATTTCCTGTAAATTCAGTGTACGAATGTAAAAATACTTCTTTTGAAGTTTGAAAATGCTCAAATATGTTGTCCAAGCACCGTCGCTTAAAACTGAAAAAAAAAAAGACTATTTCGGAAGATTGACTTTTTTCGGCCGTGCCCTGAGTGCATTCAAATTTTAAGTACATTATAGCTCATGAATGTTGTACGATTAACTATTTATATTATTTCATACCTGATTGTAAGTGTTGCTAACATTCAAGGATGCTGAAGTCAGGGAGCGGGTAAACGTTACCATGACAACTATCAAGCGAGGTGTTGATAAAACTCGGTTCATTGGTGCGGATTAAATGCTGCTTTCGCCATGAAACTACGTTTGTTTGGGTTTTTTAAAGACACGGTTGCAGGTAAAGGCGCCATTATTTCACAGATCGTGCTCACCAGTTAAAAGTGAATCTTCGCTTTTATTATCGATTATGAAAATGGATAGGCACCTATTACACAGAGCTTGAACAGCCCAGAACTAGTTTTTAAAAATAAATATGAAACCCTTATTTTTTTTCCACTCAAATAATAAAATAAAATAAAATCTGCAACTTGGAAGTTCAAACCACATTGAAAATTAGAAGGGAAAAAAAAAAACAATGACCCAGGTATTAAACTGCAAGTTCTGTGAAGACTTTTGCTAAATTCCCTCACAAATCCTGTTATGGCTGCTTTGTTAACACAATCATTTGGGTACCATCATGTCTGAGAGTGGATGAGAACATTTAAAATAACATACCGTAGTAGTGTACTGTGATCTCTCGATCAGAAGAGTGCCATCTCATTCACATCACTCAAGACAAACAAGCAAAGCCTGTGGGGGGGAGAGGCAAATGCAAGACAAAACAATGCAAGATGGAAAATTCAAGTATCATATTGGATTCTTGAGGAATAGTGATTACACTTGGAATGACCAAGCCCCTCAGGTGAACAAAATCTTTATGGCATTCATTGATGCTGACTGTACACATCCTAATTAGGTCTACATTATAGGTCAACTCCTATTATCACTACGCTATCAAGTAAATGAAGTAAATCCGTAAACCCAATTCCCCTAATATCCTTCTCCCCCCAAGTAAAGCCGTATATACAATAGCTCCAGACATGTTAGTTTTACAATATAACAGTCTCTTTTGGTGAAAATATAGTTTAAACATCTGGATAGGTATCTTTATTGGAAAAAAATACCTGAGCCATAACGCTGACCAGGCATAATCACAAAGCCATCATGTTATTACGCCTGCATCGACTCCCCCCCCATTCTCTGCCTTTGTGTGAATAAAAATATATATAACAATTAAAAAAATGTATTCAGCGTTCCAAGCAGCCCACTCCCAAAACAGTACAAAAACGAGACATTATCGAAGCATGGAAAACCTTTAAAAGAAAAACGCAACAGACATTCTTTAAATGAAAAAGGGCCCTGCTCATTGCTGAGGCTGGAAAAGGTCAAGCTAAAGTTTGACAGCTTCAAATTTGACCTAATGCCACACTTGTTTTGTTTCCACGTGTACCGGCCGCACCGGTCTCCATGGGAATGAGCATTGTGTTGACGCTTGAACTTATACGTATGAGTGGGGGGGGGCTGCTCACGGTGTTGGGAATGATGTACTGACAGTGCCTCTTAACTACGTACTCTCACAGTGCATATAATGTACGTACATATATTAAAAAGAAAAAAAAGATGAAGCATTTTCTTGGGCTTATGATGGTCAGGTCCCTTCCAGAAATCCTTTTGGAGAACTCCTATGTCAGCCCAAGAATGCGTCCATCGGTTGGTTATTATTGCACAACACAAGGACCTTAAAGTCCGCACACACACGCAAAAATGTAACAATAATCATTTTAAAAACAGGAAATACACAAAAATACACCTTGCATACTGCATTACTATGTTCAGCCCCCACCCCCAAAAAAAGATCCATTTCGAGTGCGTCTAAAGGGTTCCAACCGTTTTCCATTCTTCGTTATTACCAACTAAGACATGCATGAAACTGCCCGGCGGGTGGGGTGAGGGGGGGGATATGCAGTCTGGAGCCTCCAGCGCATTGGTGTCTGTCCATCGTTCCAGTCAAAGGTCAGAGTTCAGAGACTGAATGATTCAAAAGTGCTTTACGTAGGTCAGTAGGACTTTTCTTCTGTGATTATTACAAACTTTTTGTACATTAGCAAGTATCATCTGTGAAGACAAATGACGAACACTGATTATAAAAGACATCGGCGGCGGCTTTCAATTCATCAACCGGAAAGTACTCACCGTGATACCACCATTTTGTCTTCTTTGGATTTTTGTTACATGTTCTTACATAAAAGGAGTTGTCAGGTGGTCGTCTCTGCGGGGCAAAAAACAATCACAAAAAGACATGACTGTATGCTACAGCTTGACGTCACAACTCATCAATTTAATCAGGTACGACTAACAACGGGCAGAATGAATTGATCGCTTTGTCCATCATGTGGAATTTGAAGCGAAAAAGCTAATACGGTACAGCGGGTAAAAGTTCTTACCTTTTCTTTGCAACTGGACAACATGCTAATAATGCTAAGACAAACAGATTGCACTGAGAGGGCTGGTGACCAGTCTTCCGTCAGGATGGATAGACAGATGTGACCGTTGCTATACACATGAGGGTGGACAGGTACATTGTCCCCTGTGAACATTACCTGGAACAAAGACACACCAGTTACTTTGCGTCAAATAATCCCAAAGGCGCTGCACACAAAAAAGGAACATCTGAGACGGTATACACATTTCCAATTTTGGGGGGGGGGGGAATGGGACCATTTGAGTCAGAAGAACCCCGCCCGGTGAGTTGGCCTTCAAACCGGCAAGACGTGCTGCTATGTGATGCTCACTCCGACCGGCGCTTACCTGAGGTGAATCGAAAGGATATCGACCACTAAATTTGAAGAGCAGTTGAAATTTTTCTCCTTCGTACAGCGTGCCGGGGGCCCCCTCCATGTCGACGATCCACCTGAAGAAAAGCATCACGTTACAGAAACACGCTGAGTTCCTCAAATCGTACTCCACGTGTACAGCACCGTTGAACTAAATGTGTTCATCATGAGATGACTGAATGCCTTTAAAATGAGTTCAGCACATAACACGAATCAGAATTGCCTGCTTGTAGTATTAAAGCTTCAAGGATAAGAAAAAGGGGTCATTGATAGTAGCATCATAATCGCTGGCCTAATTTCTCCCAGTGAGTGAAGCTGATAAAACATCAGGAACTTGTGGCTTTGCGTTACAGCCTTGGGGAGCTTCCTGCTCATTCCTGGTGTGCACAATCATTCGGGCCATGTGACAATCAGGTCAGTGCTTTACTCTGAGAAGGGGCTGATGTTTACACTTCAGGGTTTGAAAATGGCTTCAGGAAGTACAGCGGTATTGTGTCGCTCAGCCACAATTTGCTGGTTACCCCCCCACTCAAAAAAAAAAAATCCCATTCAGATCGATCATTTGTTCCGATGCACAAACTGCTACCATCACCAGATCTTTATTGACTGTGCAGGCGATGTTTTCAAGCAACAGTGAACGTCAGAAAAGTCCAAGCAAAAATTCACAAAAAAGGCTCAATTAGAAAGAATGATAAGCGGAAGACAGTAGCTGTGTACAAAGGAACTGCATCAAATACAGGCAACGGCAGCCAAATGCTGACAAATGCACCAACTGCTGTACAAGTTTTGGAGAGGAAAATTCAACACGATTATTTCCATTATTTCCACTGTACATTTACATCGACCTTAGTTATCTGTGCCAGTCCGGTGAACCATATAAGAAAAAAGACCAGGGCCAGATGAGGATATATTTGACATAGGAGTGCCTTGTTTGAACTACTTGACTCCTAACATAATTTTCAAAGTCAAACCATCTGCTCTATCATACTGTTAACAGTAACCAGTGTGCGCTATACACTGTAAACAGACAAAAACAAATGGGCGCCTTATCTCAGTCACACACAAAACACCAAGTATGCAACCTTCAATGTTTGCTTTTTGAAGCGAAACCTTCATTTATTTATTTTTTTTGCACGACTCCATGGGGACTTTTGATGCAAACGGCGGAAATTCAGTCAATGTCAACCCGCAGCTCCTCAGAAGCGCTCAGTATAATGGTTGAAGTTAAAAGGCACACCCATTCAAAGCATCGCAATTCTAATGTGCGCATTCAATGCAGAAGCCAGCCGAACTGGTTAGAATACTTGTCTGTCAGACAAAAGGAGGAAATGTAGAACCACTGAAGGCTTTCAGCACTACTCTACATTTATATGGCGAATGGAAGGAAATGTCAGCCAAGTGGCACTAGTTCCTTGCTATAACAGCTCAACTACGTTCAATATTTCAAAGGTAGGACAGGAATATTGCATAAATCACTCCAGTGTGGGCACAATCCTGTAATTTGCTGGAATGACCCCATTGCTTCCTGCTGAGACTACAAATGACTTCATATTCCCACTTATATTTGCATGACTTGGATTCAAAAGGAAGGACATGTGCTAGGGCTACGGAAATATGAGAGTGCAAAAAATAACAACACAAGAATACTCACTGAGTTATGGTGTTCTGTACACTTTTTTCATTCAGCGTCATTCCAGGGGGTGGATCATTTTGCAGGGCTAATAATTCCTTTTGTAGCCGTTTCTGTATATGAAAAAGAAAAATGCATCATTTCCAAGAGACAGAAAATCGATAGTGCCCTCACTCAGTATTTTAAACAAAATCACGAGTCCCACTTAAAGTATTAGTATATGAATGTGAGATTAATCTACAATATTTATGAGCCACAATACTTAAATGTGCGTTGACCAGGTTTCTCCCACGCCACCATTCCTTAAAAATTGGACTACTGACGAAGGTTTTCAAGAGGTGGCTTTGAAATAGAAACAAGTTGGATATCCCACACATACAAGCATCGTCAATCGGTGTGTCCTGGTGTTTATTCGGTTGTTTCCTTTAATGGCCCACTCTTGTGTCGTTTTCCTTTGGAAGCGATGCACCTGTTCAGCTCAAGAGGAAACTAGAACAGGTCAACCTGCGCACCGCCTGACAAGCTAACTCAGCCGAACGGCAAACGCTCGGCCGTCGTTTAACTGGACGAACCTTGAATCTGAACTCGTTACATCATACGAGTTGTTGTATCAGAGTGTTAGTCGCAAAACTACATGGCAGGGCGTGGGTATTTTGGCCCGGGCTAACTGGTTTCTGCGCTCGCCTTCACTCGGTGCCGCTGTTGATGATGATGTGCTAACGTTAGTTATGCTAACACAAGCCGAGCGCCGGACTTAAACAGTTGAAGTCAAAATGTGTCAGCGCATTTGCACTGACGTCATCGTCACTTCATTTAAAAGCCGTGTATTGGTCATGACGCGGTGAACAAAAAAGGCCCAAAGAGTGTCGACAAAAGCAGGTACACGATGAAGTTGGGGCCGCTGTCATTTGTGCTCTTACCTGCATCGACGCCATGATGGAACCCCCTCCAGCCCCCACGCACCAGTAAACGCACAGTGCTGGGGAGGATGACGTCACGGGGACACGTGACGGACACAATTTGCTCTCGCAAAAATATATTTCCTCCACATATCTGTTATTTGGAACAATGATTTAAAAAAAAAAATGAACTAAACACCATATTTACGAAACTGGATTGATAGAAACATTGTTTTCCTAAAGGATTTATTTTATGGTCAACTCCTCAGTTATTCTGATGTTAATTGCTAGGTTTCGTCAGGAAAGTTCCACATTGATAAATGTACATTTCAAAACACAATCCGATTATTTTGAGAGATTTCAAGTGTCTTTTTTGAATGCCAAATAAATCTAGATCGATAATAGCTACTCATTCAGAAATTTAAATAGTAACACAGATATCCTTGTTTGAAATGTGACTTAGTATTATTCAGCTTACCTTTTTCTATCCCTTGATTATTTTTATCTGAAATTATATATTTTATTCTTTGTTTTATTGTTGTGCATGCAAAGCATGTAAAGTGGATTGCCTGATTGTATTATAGTCTGTCACTTAAAAAAAAAAAAGGGCAACTGTGCCCTCTACATTTCAAAAAGAAATGTGGTCCATATTTAATCTACAACCTTTCAATTTCACATTTGATACTATACTCCAAATGACAGAATTTAGTTGTAGCTCATGCGGCATATTTGAGCAGCACATTTGACTGTCAAACAAGTACAAAGAGACAAATGCTTGACACTCAGTTCAAACAGCTGTTTACTAAGACAGAGGGTGGGGAAGATTGTGGGTACAACAGACACGTCTGTCACATGACCGGAATAAACACAGTCTGCCGAATGCATACATTAAATTAAAATGAAACCCTTTAATACTCATAACAATGATTGATATTCTGATGCAAAAATCATTATGTTTTACATGGTTTTTATGGCAAAACAAGTTAAATAGTCAAAAGCATCTAAAAGTGTTTTCTAGGCTACTGCATAAACAGTAACTTTAGCAATCCAGGAAGTTAGCCGCCATGAGCAGTTCCAGTGCAATCTCGGGAGCGATGGGGAATTCAGGGATTTCCGTGGAGCTGTTGGTGTATCGGACCTTGTAAGTGAAGTACATGCAGACCTTGGACAGGACATGAGAGGGAATCTCCCTGAAGTTAACTTCGTTGGTTTCATTCTCGGCAAACTGACCTACATCAAGGGGAGAGAAAGATATTCATGATGAGCTCCAAGGTTGTCAAAGATTAACAACAGAGAAGTAAAAAAATCATTTAAAACATTATTAAATACATTAAAATATTTCAACAGCATATTGCTCGTGGGATTAATGTAATTTATTTTCTACCAGGCGACTATGTACACAGACAGCTCTTATGATTTAACTTATGATTTCAAGATGCATTATGAGATGACAGTATTTACAATCCTATTTGGAGGCACTGATTCCCCAAAGAGGAATCTTTTTCTGAGAATTTTGGGGTGAAAAAATAAAAAGGGTCACTACCCCACGTGAATGAATTACTTAAACTTTCCAAATCACATGATGCCTCTGCAAGCGGTGTGTATTGTGGCAATGCCGTTACAACACTTGTACCAGATGTTACAGTTTTACTACAGCCACCAAGTGGTCGCACCTGTTTTTGTCTATTCCAGCTTTTGTCATTAGGGTCATAAATAATAATAATAATTCATTTTATTTAAAAGCGCCTTTCATGTCACCCAAGGACACTGTACAGACAAAGAGGAAATGCAGTATAAAAAATAAATAAGAGACATATTAAATAAAAACAGGACATAAAAACACAAGACATGGGAAGTGGAATAAATTAGATATTGTAAATGAGCAAGAGGCTACCGCAGCTGAATTTGGGTAAGCGGCAGGGTACACCCTGGACCAGCCAATCACAGTGCCTATAGAACGACATGGTACGCATCGTCTGAATCCTCACCTGGACCACTCAGCATAGCCTTGATAGTACCCGATGTCAATGCATGTTCTCTTTTCACAATGAACTCATGGCCATCTGAAGATATCAATTTCACATACATGGCTTCTGGTCCTTCACAGCCGCCATAGGTCCTTTCTTCGCCATCTATGAGACACGGGTACAGATTCTGACAGCTGTAAACCAAATAGTTATGCTGACAGTGTTGTATGCACACAGTGTTCTTATTAACAGATGGGACCATTTCGATATACAGTCAAGAAAAATGATAAAACTCACCCATGCCGATGCAGGGGGTCTATTTCTAACAAAGACAAAGAAAACGGCATATAAGTTTATAGAAACATATTTGCACATTCTCAAGGAGTAATGAAACGGGAGTGGCGATGTGTGCCGAACTGCTGAATCCATTACGGGCCCTTTAATTAAATGTTGGACAACCATCGCTTGAAACCGACACATTTATTCAAACCGGAATTTGGCGAACTAACAAAACGACGTTAAACGTGTGTTCTATGTTTGGAAGATCCTCGGTGTTGAAAACTACGACTAAAATCTACAACCGAGTTCCCCGCAGTTCGTGTTAGCTGTCTCATGCTAAACTGTTATCCTGCTAATGCCGGGACAACTCGACCTTACCCTATACGAAAACATTTACGAGAAGTCTTTTAAAGCTCAAAAGATCATCGTGACCTTAACATACACAAATCAATAAGTAAATAAGCAAACCACATAAATAAGGCTTACCACTTGTCGGTCGACTGTGAAGTGGCAATAGTGCCTTAGCTAACTTTAACAGCCGGGATGTTGACAACCGGAAATCGTTTCAGAATTACGCGAGTTAAAATATTCCGTGGTGCTTCTGTGGAAACGAACGATGTTCCTTCTTTACACTTTGATGATTTTTTTTTTTTTTTTGCAGCGCATATACTTTGGTTTAGTCTACTGGAAGTGCTGTTGCGAGTCGGCGTGTCACATTAGAAATAAGAATTGCACTTGTAATATATGTAGCAATTACATACTGTACTTGAAAATACTAACGAAAATGCCGCCGAAATACTTCTTAGCCCCCCACCCCAAATAATAAAAGCAATAATAAAACAAACTGGGGGTAAAACCGCGAGAAGATGCAGTAATTACCTCCTTTAGTTCATCGAGTTTCCCGTGCGGATGAGGTGAATACAGCCATGATTAATTTGAAGAGAAAAGTTTCGAATCGTGACGTTGACGACAGGCGTAATCTTTGAACGACTCTGTTGGTAATCGTCAATAGAGCATTTGCATTAAATTATGAATCTCCCGAAATATGGGGATACATTAATTTCAAAATTATTCACAATAATGTTTTCGTGATTATCACGTGTTTTTGTTTTTCAAATACACAAATATTTCCGCGATTTGGAGAGTCAGTCAGCGTTATTGTCAATTTATTAACGTGCCAGACATATAAAATAATCGAAATTACGGTCCTCGCACTTTCAGGTGTAGACAACCCGCAAAAATAACAAGACGAGAAATAAACAGTCAACGGTAAATAAAGTGCACAGGCACAATAATACATGTAACGAAAGCATAACAATAACTAACATGTAAGGTGCATGGATCTTGAGGTATTGTTTTGGACGGACGTTTTTCCAACATCTCGTTATAATTATTATTATTATTATTACAGCATATTCGTTTTGATAGACAAAAGCCACAATTGAAATACAGCGTTACTTTATCCTTCATTGTCTGCAACGAGTAATGAAAAATCGAGTACAGTACCTGTAATCTGATTTTTGGATTCCCGGAAAGTGTCACAGACAGCATTTCTTCTACTTCTATTTATATCTGTTCAATGAAGACAGCAACGCTGCCTCTTAGCGGATGGAGGAGGGATGGCCTACAAACGCGTGACCGTTTTGAGCTGCCGTGTGAGTACTGTCCTCAAACGGCGTGACGTTTGTCTCAAGAAATAAAAAGTGCGTGCCCACTTAACCACAAACGCACATACAACAATTCGCAAGCAGAACTGAATATTTACAAACGAGAAGTCATGGTAAAAGCTCACGCCACAATTAAAAAAAATAAATATATAAATGCATACGTGTGTATCTAAAATAAAACGCGTGAAAATCACGAATATATTAGTGTGAATATTTTTGACACATTTCTCCCCATACAGATGGGACCCATTTTACACTATTGAAATATTCATATTTCAGATGGTAATTGAAATTGCAATTTTTATCCTGGAGGGGTCGTATGTGTAGCAGAATCAACCCCCGCCACCCCACTCCCCCACCCATAAACCCCAGCCCCACGCTGTCTGGCTGTGATGGGAGAGAGCAGGTGCTCAGTGAATGTGACAGTGACATTTTGCGGGACCATAAATCTACATTCAAGATAGAATGTGTGAGTTAGGAAGCATGCACACTGTACTGTCATGCATTTTTTCCCTTCCAAAACAACCACTTCTTCCATTGATGCCAAACTTTAAGGTGTGATGTGGGAACACCCTTATGCTTGGCAGTGCAAAGCTACACATTTTTTATATTTGATGCTCATGTGATCATAGATCAGACAGTTGAGAGGTGGGTTGATAGTCACGGTCGGGTTCAGAATGTGACATTGATTGGTGTCGCTGCATGCCCAAAAAATGATGACTGGTGAAATGCGAGGCAACCGGGAGCTATAACACTTACAATCGTCCATAGAGTGGGCATGGTGTGTCTTAGTGGAGCAAAAATAAAGCAATGTTAATTAAAAATAAATAAAGCATACTGCAGAAGTGACGCCGCTGACCTGGTATTTGTTATATAGTAAGGCCTGGCTTTCACTGTGTTCCAGAAAGTTCTGTTGGAGCACACACATGCGCAAACGCGCGTGTGCACACACACACACACACACACACACACACACAGTGAAAGCAATCAGTGACCTTCCAGTCCTCCCCATTACACCATTAGTGCTTCTGATCAGGGCAGGCGGGTGGCGGCGGCCTCTTTCATGTCTCTCTGATATGACCCCGCCCCACTGCAGCTGCTCGATGCTCTATTTTAGGTGAAGCTTCCTTGACACACCAACACACCAGTTTACACATGCACTTGCAAGCAGAATATACACCATCTTTTGTCATGCCAAGGCAAGTGGTCTTCTCCCTGCCGTTGACACTATGAACACACTTTCTTTTCAGGACTCCGTAACTAGAGTGTCAGGATTCTATCGTATGTTTTTAAGCAATCAATTAAAAAAAAAAAAAAGGCTTTATATAATATCCTGATGAAATGTGATGACAGGTAAATGTATGTAATTATGTGTACTGTGAGTGCATATACACGTCGTGTGAGGCATCTTTCCTCTAGTTATATATGAAGTGTGTTATATTTATTTTTATTGATGTTTTATTCATTACACCATGAGAGAATGAGTCAAAGGCCAGCACATACTACATTCGAGGCTCAAATATGAATGCTACAGAGTTCTTTGCAGGTCCTTGTGCATTGTAAACCAGGTCAGAATGTCTAGTGCCGATATAGGAATGGATGGGGGAGGATGTGTGTGTGCATTTCTTCATTTAAAAGAGGCAAAGGCCTGTCACAATGAATTGGAGGCTTCTTCCCCATCACTTTCTGAGCCTGAAGCCATTCGGAGTGGCCTGCCATTTGAATGTTCTCTATCTATCTATCTAGCTGTTTACTGACAGTTTAGTTAACATTTCATCTGGCTTTAAATGGCATAAATGACGCATAAGCAGATGTGACGACCGCCTTGCATTATTAGCGCCAGGCCTAAAGCAAAGTTTACAACTTCATTTACAATAAGGAATCACTCAGTATTATTGTGGTGAAATCCTAGCCACATAAGTTAAATATTTAATACAAATGTGTGTGTTTTTAAAAATAATTTGGACTTCCCCCAGATCAGGTACGGTAACAAGATGCCTTTGGTGGGCTTAGGGTTTTATAACCAAGCTTTGCCTATGTAAATGTAACAGCTAAGCTAAGCTAAACTAGCTATGCAAGGCACGGAAATTGGATCTAGTTCACACTGATGGCTTAGCACAAGTTTAGAAAAGGAAAAAAAAATGCCAGGGTGCTGAGGAGACTCAGTCCAGTTTTAGAAGCAAGTTTCTTCACGGCGAGGCTTTTACAGTATTTGGAGGGGGAGGGGGGCACAGATAAGACTCCTCGACGTGAATGCCATCTCTAAGGTGAAGCAAGGTGGTGGGAGCATCATGGTGGGGTTCTCTTTTAACCGCAGGAAGTTGGTGACTGGTCAGGATTGTTGACCTCGGGCGGGGGTCGACAACAAAATGTAGAAAAAGTGAAGAGCTGCGAATACTTCCTGCATGCACAATAGAACCTACATTATTGAAAATGTCATGTTAAAAAAAATCAACATCATTGATAATGGCAAGAAATGCTGCCTTGGCCTAATACAAATAGATGATTGCCCTCCGTGACTTGAGCTGTCATTGGAATGTGTTAAATGGCCTCTTTGATGACACTAAAGACCCACATAGTTTATATTCGTACACTGAGTGCACTTAAATCTTGGCGGGCGCCCTGCACGCACATATGAGAATAGCAACAGCGATATTGAATACCATTACTGACGAGCTGGGCGTCACATTTGTGTTTTACACTCTCGAGAGGACAAACGCAGTCTCATCAGTTTACGGTTAGCTCGTCGAACAAAATTTATGACGCGACAACTTTTTATGTCAATGCGTTGCCAGCAGGTAGTTCAGGGAATGACTGCAAGAAAAAAAAAAAAAAAAAAAAAAAAAGCAGGCAGTGTGAATACAATTGAATCACGTGCAAAGGAGGGCGGCAGATGAAACAGCACACAAATCCCAGGCGAATTAGCAACGGAAAAGAGTGAGAAAAGGAGGCACCTGCCTGCTCTCGCACCGCAAGTGCAACAGCCTGACAAAGACACTTTGATTACAAGCTTCAGCTTCTTCCCTTGAGACCTCATTATGGGAAGGTCACTGGGAGGGTTTTCATTGCTCGGAGGGTACGCGCACATTATCAACACAGGAGAGACCCGCAAGTGAACACTGGAATGGAATCCAAAATGTTTGAAACAGTTGCAAGCCGTTTCCGTGCTGGTTTTCACAAACCTTGAGGGGAAACCTGAAAAGGAACCAGAGTTGGTAACGAGTCAAAATGGATGCCTCACACTTTACTGCAAGACAATCAAACCTTGTGACCTCTTCCAGCCAATCGAAAACAGACTGTGGTTATAAAAAAAGTTCCACTTTAGTAGATAACAGTGTATTACTGTAGCACAAAATGTATTAGCACTATTTTCCAATGACATATATTCCGTTTTGTTTTTATACTTGTTCATTGTTATTATGAAAATAACGACAATGATTTTTTAAAGTAAAACTGATCTGCATGTTTTTTTAATTAAAACAAGTACATACTTTGTATTATGCATAAAATGTATTACAATGTAATCTATCTATCTCTCTATCAATATATATATAGAGATAGATAGATTACATATATATATATATATAGACAGTTTTGCAATTTCACTTTCACAGTCACAAAGATAAAATATCAGACAAAAAAAAACCCATTTACCAAGGCATAACATTTTTATTGTTATACACATAAATTCTTCTCCATAGACTTTGCACAAATCATGAGCCTTGAAGTCTCAAAAGTCTCCAACATTTTCCAAAAATACTCATAAGGAAACACCTATTCGCCTTTCGCGTCCTCAAATGATACATAGAGTTAGAAATGTCTTCATTTTTTGTCATCTCACTGTCAAACATTAGAATATGTGAATTACGTTACCAATTACAAACAAGTTATAGCCACTGTCAAAATACAGGTGTGCAAATTGTTAGAAAAATACCTATTACCCATAGCAGATTCTGTATTGTGCTCTGTAAAAATCTTTAGAAATAGTATGGATTGTCTATATATAAATGTCTCCAAGATGCAATGTTGCATTAAAAAAAAAAAGTTCCAAAAACAGACTACCGTACTCCATTAACCCAAAACTTGCCTCTTCATGGTTCTGAAGACAAAAAAGGTGACTAAATAAAAAAATCAGACGCTGTTTGAGAACATGCTGCCTGCCTCACTCTGTTTGTAATATACATCTATGTTTTGACATTATTCATGGTAGATGAAGACTTGGTTATGGGAACAAACACAAATTGATATTATAGCCTTTTTTATAATGACAAGAGATGGGCATAATAATCGATCAATTGATCATGAAGGATTCTTGTGTGGCGCCGATTGTTAATACGTGTACGGGGAGCGCCTGACTTTTGTAATTCCTGACTGGTTATCATCACGTGGCTGCAACAGAGCCAACTTTAATTCAGTCCCAGCTAGTTTGCTGCCTCAAAAAGGACATGGAAGTACGCTTGAGTTTTTCAAGGGGTCAGATGATGTTATAAATTACCTTTGCATCGATTTCATAAAAACAGTTGAATCTCTACAGTGCCAGCCCACCTATCAAATGTGAAATGAAAGTGAAATGAGGTTGTCTGTCTGGTTTTCATAACGTGACTGTGAGCAAGCCATGCTGAATTTTGACAAATTAGCACTTGACAAGTCCACTCGTTTTACACAACACCTGCCCTGGGGTCACCATTGTCAAGCGACGCCTGGAATCCGGCAGCCAGACTTCACGGAAGCACTATCATGACAGAGCTAAAAGGTAAGCAGAGCTGCAGTGTAAGCACAGATGAGCCAAACCGAACAGCCGTTATGGTTAAATTAGTCAGTGGTGAACATCTCTTGCTTGGCTGCTTGCTTTGTCACATGCCTGTAGCTCTGCCCCCAGTTGCCATGGTAACAAATGCTGAGACAGATCAGCCCTAAAAAAAAACGAGGGATTGAAATTAAAGTTTTAAAGCTAGTAGTGGAGTGTGCTGTGTTTTGTGATCCTTTGTGTACTGTGACCTTTTATTAAGACACCTGGGAGCGATTTCAAATTGTGAAAAATTGCATAATACGTTATCTTTAGATAAAGAATCTAACTAATATAAAATACATTTAGAAAATCCAAAATAATCAATTTGCCATTAATTTCGCAAAAAGTGGATGAAGGGAATTTAATGAAATGCCCTTATCTTATGATGACACGTGTGAACAGACACAAACAAACATTTCATCTTTAGTCATGAGAGTAAACCATATAAATAACCTTTTTTTGTTGTTGTTTTTTTTAAGTCAAAGAAAGTCACGCCTCAGCTGCAAAGGAGATGACAGGCAGTTCCTGCGAGGAGAGTTGACTCATTAAAAAGCACGACTCAGCAGATGACAACAGTCACCAGTAGCCTGCACACTATTAAGAGAAGGATGTCAGCTCTCAACATCCTCATCTTTTTAATAAGGTAAACAGTAGTACTGTTAAAGACTTTTAAAGGCATCATTCTCCTTTCCAACGCCCAGGGCCGCCACATTCCCCCTAAGCGTCAAACTGAATAATTCCAACTTCCTGTCCTCCCCAAGTAGCGTTTCGGTCGCTGCCGCAGCAGCCATTGCATCCGAGAGTAAAATAATGGTGGCCAGTGGAGAGAACACAGACGGAATTCAAGCCCAGTGGTGTCGTGGAGGCATGTGTCGCAATACATATTCAAACATTTGATTCGGATTTCAATAAATAACAATAAGACCTTTGTTAACACCACTCTCGACAGCCCGCGTCAATAAACTCCCTTTGCTAGCTGTCAATCAACATCAAGGGTAGGTAACATTTATCCCATTTCATTGGGGCCATTTCAGTACTCTGAAGTCTATTAACATATATAACAACAGAATCAATGTTTTTTTTTTTTAATTCTTATTATTATGAGAATGTATGTCAAAATGTTATTGGGCTTTTTCTTAGAGTTTATAAAAAAATAAAAAGAATTTGAAATCCAGGCCAAATAAAAATGCTCTTTTGAATGGTATAATGGCCCACAAGCTATGGGTTCCCCACCCCTGCGATAAATTATTCTTT
This sequence comes from Hippocampus abdominalis, assembly GCA_018466805.1. Taxonomy (NCBI): domain Eukaryota; kingdom Metazoa; phylum Chordata; class Actinopteri; order Syngnathiformes; family Syngnathidae; genus Hippocampus; species Hippocampus abdominalis. The sequence continues at coordinate 2,292,235 of CM031712.1, read as the reverse complement.
AATAATAACGATATAATTTATTTTTTAGCAAAATATACTCCAAGCGCTTAAAAAAAAAAAAGAGACATATTGCACTTGCATTTACCCCCCCCCCCCCCCCCCAAAAAAATATAGCCCAATCGGAGCGTGAATTCCAAAATAAAAGTGTTACCACCATCCCAACAACAACAGAGAACAAACACAATATAATAAAAAGAAAATGTCAAAACAGTACCATGCAACGGGGGCTTGTTCTGAGCAGTGCTGGAAGGAGCTGGATAAACATGAAGAGCTTTGAAAACAGTAAGACTGGCGAGTGACCGTGCTAGCACTGACTTCTTAGCAACAGGCCCCCGGGCCAGCTTGCCGTTGGATGAAGTAGCGGGAAGCCCCTCGCCCCCCCCCCCCCCCCCAAACTAAAAAACGCCCCTCGTGCTCCCACTGCGACTGTTCCGCACCTCACTCCCGCCCCGCCATCGTGGCCTCCCGGCGATGGCAAAATAGAAAGGCAGCTGTTTGCTCCCGTCATCTAAAAGTGCAGCTCCGCATTCTCTCAGCAGCAAAGTCCGTCAGGCCGCCGCCTCGTCCGGCTGCAGGGGCCGCTGCTCGCCTCAGCGCCAGCGGGTTGAAATGACTTCCACTATGTTTGATTGGTTTAGTATAACTCAATAGACACAACATTTCACCTCAGATTTTTCCAGAAGCCAAAAAAGGAGTGCTAATTGGCAGGGGTGGTCCACGCGGGGCCTGTGACAGGTCGGCGCTCGTGACGCCATCCTCTTGGTTCTCTGCGGTGTCATGCTGTAAACCAAACACCTCCGGCTGCCACCGTGACTCGTCGGCGCCATTTTTTTTCTCCCAAGGCCGGCGATGCAACTGCACAGCTTGCCGTCTTTTCGCTAGAAACACAAACTTTCTGTTTCATTCACAAATCAACATTTGACACCTGGATTGATCAAATCCATAGCGTGCAACCTCCAAAGTCAAACCCAAACATTCGTTGAAGGAAGTTGACTTCAAAATTGATCGAGACATTTTTTTGTTTATTCCCCATGAGTGGAGTCAAGTGCGGAAGTACAACAAACATAACAGGAGCATGAAATCAACCTTGCTATAATTTCGTAATGTTGTTAAACCTTGGGAGAGCTTTGGAGGTTTCACCTGTACATCAAAACAAACTTACCTAAGAATGAGCACTATCATGTCAGAAAATGGACAAATATAATTGCGAGGCCGATATTCAACAGCATTACCATCGCGACAAGGATGGCGTTAGGACCCTGTAAAACAACATGAAATGAAATACGGTAAATGATGTGAATTACCACGAAAACATGACCTCCTAGCTGCCGCGTGAGCAGTGAAGTGAAGACGGCGGAGCCCAGCCAATTTTGTGGCAGTGCCTAAACATCACTTGAGCGCTGTCGCTTTTCCTGACAGCAGAAAAACGTCTGCGTGTTCAAAAACGGATATGGCTCGTGTTCAGTAGATCAGTGCGTCATCTGGAGCTGTTATATTTCGACGCGACAAAATGTGGCGCACACCGATCACTCGGGGGCGAGAGGACGACGTACCAGAAAAAGCTTCAGTACAGCACTTGGTAATCCCTCGTGTTAAACATGATTCCTGCTCACACCCCATGTTTGTATGGTCAGCTGTTTCTAGGCAGAGGTCATAAAGCTCCAGAATAACAGCCCCATTGGCCAAGGAGAAATTATATGACAGACGCGTTCATAAGGCTGTAGAAATGCTCAATTTGGAAGTCACAGGAAGTCACGTATTTGAAGGAAGTCACTCCAAAACCACCACTGAGAATGAAAAAGGGCCCCGATTGCACCACCGTTTTTGATATTATGTCCAAAAATCGATCGACTGCAAAAATGGGGTGTAAAAACAGGAAGACTCACCGTTTCCGCCGTGGTTTCTGCAATCTCCATACTGGCTTTCTTTGTGTCTGCGAGGCTCTTTGGCTTGAGGGAATCTTGCTTCCTGAGTTTCAGTTCGCCCTTGCTGGAGGCCGGCTTCGGAGTCGGGGTCGTCGTCTGGGTCGGGGTACCAATAGACCTGGGCTGTGGTGGCATGCGTGCCAGGGCCTGCGCACTAGGCTCTTGCTCCGGGTCCTCCTCTGGGTCGGGCGGTGGAGGGCCCTTTACGGGCGCCTTGACGTAGTAACTGTGGTACTCGGTGTGGAGCTGGCCGTTGACCGGGACGGAAGGGGCAGGTGCCGGGGAATCGGGCGGAGGGGTGGGCTGTTGAAGTTTCGCAGGTTTCGGGGGTGCCTCGATGTGCATATGAGCAGCTTTGGGGCCATCGGGGACGGACATTCTCTCCTCTTTGTTTGGCTTCCTGCTCGAACGGTCATCTTTGCTGTGTTTATGCGCCGACTTCTCCTCCTTGCTTATTTTACGGGAAGGCTGCTCCTCTTGGCTGGTTTTTCGGCTGTTGCTGTTGGCAAGGTGGCCTTTCTTCTTGTTGGAGTGAGGCGAGTGTGGAGGCGAGCCCACGGGACTATTCAACGGGGAATGAGGAGGGGTGGTACCTTTGCGGTAAAAATGGGGAGAATCGCGCGGTGAGTCGTTTTTCTTCACAACGGGGACCTCCTTAATCGCTACAGGCTCTTTAAACTGCTGTTTTACGTAGTCGGGCCCTGCACAAGTGACAAAGGGGAGTGAGTATAACATTGACATCAACAGAATCATACTGTACATGCTTTTGCAAATCACGTCTTTATATTGTAAGGCTAATTTTCTCACTCTAATCACGGTTTTATCCATCTGCGTGTCTATAAATGCCGATAAAAATCCAGAAGATATCTGCCGATTTTCATTGGCAATTATTCATTGGCAATTCTTTAGCCATGCATTTGAAATGACAGAACTGCTCTCATGTTTTTTCCCCCCACACATTGGCAAGCTCAAATATACGACGGAGTAACACCAATACAGAGAGCAGAAAATAAAACATAAAATCGGAACAGCTCACTGATGGCTTGGGAGATAACCAGATCTTGAACAGAGGCCAGTTCTATTTAAAAAAAAAAAAAAAAATGTTATCCAGCGTCCAAGAACTCATACTGAGAGAGCGGCGGCCTCTTATCTAACTCCTCCTGCCTCATGTGAGGTTTTAACGGTAAACTGCAGGAACTGCATTGTTGCTTTCAAATAAAACTGTAATGTCTTAAGATTTTTGACATATCCACTTCTCTGACATTGAGATTGTATTTTGACAATAAAAAAACATGACTACTGTATTAATATAGAAGATGCAGCTTCAACCCACAGTAAAACGTTCGGTTGTTTCCGACTGATGCTCCCCTTTACACAAACACAGAGCAGGCTACTTGTTTGGAATTTTCATTGTGTCCTTGAATAAACTCAGAAACCGAATGTAAATGTCCACCTGCATGTGTGAAAAATCACACTTCATTTGTCACCTTGTACTGTGCTGCGTTGATGTTGGACTGTGAGAGCAGACTTGTTGTTTGCATGTTGCCCCTTTGATCAAATGAGTGTTCAACTGACGATAGGCGGTGGACAAAATTGGGTTAATAGATTTTGTTTTTCTCTGGAGCTTTACCGCTAATGGAACCATCGCCAGGAAGTCCGCAGTAAAATTGAACTTTACATTGAAGAATTTGACTTTTTTAATGCCATCAAATACATTTGGAATGAACTAGAATGCAGTTTGGAGAGATGTACTACTGGAACTGTCATGCACTGGAAACTTACCATGGTCAGCATGACAAAGATGGGGGAGGCATTATGTTAGGTCGGTGAAACACTCTAATTGCCCCTAGGTGTCATTGTGAGTGTCAGTGGTAGTTTGATGGTCTCCGATTTATTAATAACCAGTCTGGGGCCTTGCCCTTCCTGCCACTCACCCAAAGTTGGCTGGGATTGTCTCCAGCTCACTAACAATGGGACGAACCAATGCCGTGTCATTCAATATAACTGCGGATTGCCAAGAAAAGGGCATTCTCATTATCTCCTTTCAATTTTCATTTCCTTAGAACGCAAAGCAGTACTTTTGTGCACATGTAGTATCCTCAAAAGTCAACGTTGAGGTGCGACACCTGCTCCCGGGACTCATAAGTCGCAACTGCTCATATCAGCTTCCAGCTTTTATGACGCCGCCTGATTGCGCTTGAGTGTACCTTCACTGGGTCAAACAAGGTGGAGCGTGATCCCCCCCCCCCCCCCCCCCCCCGCCTCTGGTGACCGGCTGAAGGAAGGGACAGCTGCGCCACGTCAGCCATGCAGAGGGAGGGGCGGGGAGAGCGGGCAAAGATGCCAGTTATGTCTCCATCAGACAGCGGCAAACCCACGTTGGCAACCAATATAGCCCAGTTAACGTCACTACGGGGGGCCACGCCCACCCTCACCCTCAGCGCTCCCCTCCAGGGTGCTGTGTGTGAACCAATCGTAAAGGTCAGGGTTCTGTTCGCTGTGACCCTATTTTTTTTCCCTTTTGAAGTGGACACTCCCAATGTGGGTGATAATCTGCGATGAGTCTGATATGTCAATTACAAACAACAAGGGGTTTACAGCCCTGGTTGCTACCCGGGAGGATTGAGCATGAAAAGCTGAGCGACTGGGGAAAAGTGATAACATTTCCACTGCGAGGTAGCCTAAAACGACATCAAATGTAAAGGAGTTGATGTGCAGTTGCGCAACATGACCACAATGGCACCACTTTGCCAAAATTTGGTCAAATCCATGCGAAGATGTTAAGTACTTTTCAAAAAAAAAAACGTGTTCTTATGATGAGCACAAAGCACAATGCGTTCATTTTAATGAAACAATTCAGATAAATGTAGGAGGTGTGTCATTTGGATTATTAAGCCTTGGTTGAGTCATTTTAGTGCAACGAATATATTCAAGCAGACGAGGTGCTTCATATTTACACTGTTAGTGTGGGCGGGTTCCTTTGAACGCTTCGGCGAGGATACAAACGCTTGTTCTGATGTAACACCAACGGACAATGACACCACCACTGAAGAAGGAAGAGTGAATATTGGCTGGCTTTTATTTGCTTGCATGTTCCCTCTTTGAGGCGGTTGTCATATAAGCATAAAAAGAATAGGGGCGTGTGTTTGCACTCAAACATGCAGCCAAAGGGCAAAGGGACCCAACAGCAAGCCGCAAGAGCATTCTTGGTTCCGGGACTCTGTGATGTCGCCGTGCCCCTGCACACTTTGATGAGAACATTGGCCGCTCTCTCATTCATGATCTCACTGGAAAGACAAGGACACCCTCTGCACACACTTGTGGAAATGTGCCGATCCCTCTGCGGCCGTGGCATGACCACCGGTTTCCACAACACGACAAATGGCTCCGCGGTGTTTGCGGCCGGAGCGGAGCACGGCTGCGGCTTAGTGGAGGGGACACGTTCAAATGAGTCCCATTGTCAATGTGTTGGTCACTCACTATTTTGTGGTGCCTTCTGGCAAAGGCCCAAGGTCATGCGGCTCAAAGGCCTAAATATACTGCACGGTCTGAGCGAGGGAGGGAGACACGCCTCGCTGCTACACAGCGGACATCACACAGCTCGTGTAATGAATGGGTTTGTTTTCTTTCATGTACAATTATTTCGAGGCTCACTACACAGGACCGCAATATGAAATAGATGATGAAATTAATACCTACGGGTGCTGAAAGACTTTTCTTTTTTTTTTTTACACTTATTTTTGGCAGGTTCGATGTCTTCAGACTTCAGCTGCTCAGAACAAGCCCGAGAGAGCACAGACAAGGCTCCCAGGCAGAATTCAGCTTTGTCTTTGGCTCAAACACAGCCTTACATTGTGACACATTTGTAACCCTCTTCATTACTTTTCATCTGCCGTTTCAGTGCCGGAACGCGGAAGCTGACACTTTTGTGCTCCCGTTACAAAGAGTCAGAACCGCGATGGCGCTGTAAACCTCAATAAAGACGGTTTATTTGAAAGTTTTGTGACTAAAAAGTACACTCAAGGCACAGCGACAGTGTCCTTGCTTGTGTTTCTGCTGCCTCGTCTCCCAAATTAGCAATGTGGGGTTTGCATTTTTGGAATAATATTAAACAGGGCACACTTTCTAACGAATGAAGCTGGAGTTTAAAACACAACACAAAAATAATTTGGGAGAAATATTTTGAAATCATTTGGAACGGTACATGGATAGTACTAGACCGTTTTGGGGAGGGTGTCAAAGGTCACCTGGTTGATAGAAGTTTGGTGCAAGCTCCCGAGCAACCGCTCGGGCGATTTCGGCATCTTGCACTGCAGAGATGGCGGCTTGGTCTGCGGCCTCGCTCTTAGTCCTGGCATGGGCCGTCCTAGAAAGAAAACAGAACATTGGAGTCAGCTAACAATCAAAGCCATCGCTTTAATATGATTCCTAATATGATTTAATATGATCACGTGTGATTCCCATTCACACATGATGCCTTGTAATAAGGACAGGTTATATGACAACGAGGAAGGACAGCAAGCAGCTAACTGGCCCCGATTTGGACATTTTCATGAAGGGGTGCCCTCGCTTTTGTTGCCAGCGGTTTAGACACCAATGGCTGTGTGTTGAGTGAGTTATTTTGAGGGGACAGTAAATTAACACCGTGATACAAGCTGTATGCTGACTACTTCACATTGCAGCAAAGTCTCCTTTCATTTCAGCCTTGCCCAATGAAAAACAAAAATAAAACAATGCTTCTCGATTTGGCTTGTACTGCACGTGTGCTACACATGTGACAACGTGTACTACACATGTGACAAATTCCTAAATGGTCTACAGTGGGCATGGATGCAAGGGAGAAAAAAAATAGACAGTCAAGAGAGGTAGCAAATCCTCAAGCTAAAATCATCCCATAAACCTGGCTTGTGTCTACTGTGCTATGGCCATGCTCAAAACTGCCAAAATAGGGAAAGAGTGTTGTCTTTGGGGATCAATGCAAGCCTATTGTTAGCAGTGGTATGGTAACGTTAACAGAACTCCACCACGATATGCCACTGTGCAGAAATACAGCACGTGCGTCAACGGAATTCCTCCAAAAGGGGACCGAATCAGGAAGTGCGTCAATTAAAGCCTGTAGAATTCGAAGGTCATCATGCGCTGAAGACACGTATCAGTGGAAGCGCAGACAGCTGTGCCCGCTAGCCTGCTTAAACTCCCTCATCTATCTTCCTCTCAACACGTTTCCTCTCTTCTCTGATCACAATCACAAATAAATAATGAAAAGAATTACAATTTGTTTTTGCTAATGGGGGCAGCACATCGAGCTCACGTTGAAAGACTTTGGGTTGCAACCTCAACTTTGACCTTTCTGCTTGGACTTTACTGTTCATACAGTAGTCTTGCCATTCAACACCGCTTATTATCAATATGGTTGCGGGGCTTACAGGACCTAAAGTCAGCTGACTTTGGGTGAAAGGTGGACCGGACCCTGAACTGGTCGCCAGTCAGTCGCAGGACACATATAGAGACGAACAAGCATTCACACCCAACATCCACACCGTCACTGAGTGGGAACTGATCCCACGCTGCCCGCACACAAGTCAGGCGGGTGAACCACGACACCATCCGCGACTCTCATCAACTATTTAACTATAAATAACAACACCGATATAACATGTCATTTAATTCCCACACACTTCTCCTTCCCACTCTCCATCTTTCGGTCAGAGTGACCCAAAGGCTCGCTATGCTGAAGGATGTCCTGTTTTTGAGCAGCACTTTATTAAAATGCATGAGGAGCCATATGCCGGTAGCTCGGTTTCCTCCCCAGAAATAAGTTGGTGCATGACCCGTAGACAGAGGACACACGGGCTTGTATTGACAGCCAGGCTGCATGGTCTCCCGAGAAGCTTGCCGCTGACCAGCTGCATATGAAAATGTAAATTCACAAAGGATTGTCTGTGTGAGCAGTCCTTTTAACGCGCAGGACTTTATTCTGTTGCTGTAAAACATGAAGCAATGCTACACACTTTTTTTTTTTTTTTCAATTGAAAGACCGGAGGGGAAACAACCACTTAGACTACATCGAGTGGAACATCAATAGCCCAACACAATCCGCTTGGCCACTTGTTGCCAGGCAGACTTCCTGGGCTTCAGTCACAACTGCCACATGGGCCAATGAAAACAAAAACGGGAAATGCCGCACAAACCAATGAATGCCAGTTAGTTCATGTGTTCAAATTCCACCATTGAATCACCGCTCTGTACTCCATGCAAAACAGACTCAATCAAAGGACTAAATGTCGTCAAATCTCATGCGGCGGATACATGTGACTATCCAAACTAACCATGAAGACATGTCTACGGTTACGACGCAACTAAAACCAAGACACGCCACACGTGTAAGCCCAGGGACATGTGTCCGACTATTTCTGAAATGTGCGAAATGCGCGCCTGTATATGAGCAGGCATGAAAGAATTTACAGAAGCATGGCTGTGATATATCCATACGGGACTGTAACAGCTCCCTTTAGGTAGCGCATATTAGCAAGTCCCGGAAGCGACACAGACTGTTCCCAGACGGGATGTGTGCGGGTGGGAGGTAACAGGCAGAGAAAGATGGGAGTCACAGTGGAGCGGAGTGACTCGGAAGGTGAGAAAACATGAACGCTTGGGGAGTGGAGATGGTGACGTTGGTTAGTTGTATCCCTGGCAAGGCTTCGTATCCCGTGACGGATGTTTTGGAAGAAACAAATTCATCCATTTGGGGGCAGAGCGACACTTTCAAAATTCAGGAGGGCGAGTCTCCAGATTAAGAATGACGCTACAGTGAAACTCCTCTACAACGAAATCATGTTTGCAAGCAAGACATTTTTCACAACAGGGGGTTTTTCACTGTAGCAAATTTGAAACAGGAAAGTGGGAATGGTGTTAATGCATGAAGATTTTTTTCACACTCGGGGGTATTTCCACCCATGTAGATTTCGTTGTAGAGGAATTTCACTGTATTACCCATTTCTTTATTTATTTACCTGCCTCTTTGTATTGCCCTACTGCAAATTACTGCCTCATACAGGTCCATCTCAATACTCGTCCTCGCCCGCTCTCAACGTTGGCCACACGAGTTTTCGTGGATTTAATTGCTCACAATATAGCTGCATGACACGTGTTGCTCTTAAAGTGCGCCAAATTTTTCAACGTGTGCTTTTGGAGTCATTCAAGAGTCACTGAAAGTAAACATGTTACATTCATTTAAAATTACAGTACTTGGATTATGTTACCAACTACATTTTTTTTAAACGGGCAACAAGATATGGTGTTGGAATACATTTTTAAAAAGAAACCTTGAAACTTGATACACTTGATACACACACTGTAACTCTCTTTAGACATCGACACGCAACATGGAAAACCTTTACGTAAGGTTGTACCGTCAAGCACGGATTCAAAATGACTTCTACACTCGGAATTCAGAGGACACCGTTTGCTTCTGCACATAGCGCAGCACCTGTTCACGTCGTCTTTCGAGCCCCGCAGGCACCTTGCACCCTGGTGTTGGTTCCGAGCAAATTAAGGCGCAGCGTTTCAATGTGAGACACACACACGCACGCACGCACGCACGGGGCACGCACACAAGCTCCCACACGCTCGCACTGAGCATTTCTAAATTTACTCGCCGCTTCCATTTCAGTCCGTGCTCGGAGCATTCCTCCATAAATATTTAAGTGGCCCCAATGAGTGTGCATGTCATTAAGCTTCAGTCCATCACTCATCAACCGGACTGCGGTCGATGTGAAGATGCTCTTTCTCACACACATGCTGACACGGTTCTACACTCCGAAGCCCCTCCCTCTCCCATCTCATTTTCTTTGGCCACATATCGCCCCTCTGTGCAGAATGGTCAGCGCAATGCTGACTGGTCCAATGTATAATAAGCCAGAAGATGAGTCTTGACCCGGACCGGGGATAAACATCCGCTCTCGAAAATATTTCATTGACTTCCATCAATCTCTTCCATCCCCTCAGATAATAAAGAAAGAAATCAATCCATAGCTTTCAGTAGGCTGTGAGCTCAGATTTCAGGGACGGACGCCACTTGAGAAGCTCCAGTGTCATGAAAAACAATGAAAGGAATCTCAGAAATCCTCAAAAGTATTGACATACTGTTCAATATACACTTTCGGGACAAAAACACAGCACATGTCACTGCTCTCAAACCAAGTGTGACGCGCATGGATTTGCGTGGCGCACTGGCACATGTCGGAGGCTCGCAAACATGCGCCCGATCTTGGCGGGTGTTGTTGAGAAGGCGACACCGTATCTCCCGGCTGGGATGATCCCTCTGCTTTTGGTGAGGGGAGGGACTTGGGGCTAGCTGCACAGATTCACGTTGCTTTTTGTGTCAACACGGCTGGTGAAAAATGAGCACAGCTGATGCGGCGAATGACACCACAGAAGGGGAAAGTGCCGAGTGCCAGAGAAAAGGGGTAAAGCGTGCAAATAAAGCGGGTGGATGGAATGAAAAATCGGAGAGGACCGAAGCCGGACGCAATTCACTCGAGTTGTTTGAATGTTTTTAACTTGAATGAACCTTTTCAGCCAACACGGAAAACTGGATTCCGCCCCAATTGACAAGAAAATAACTTTGTGCTTTGTCACCCACCGCTTTTTGACCATTTAAATGATGTCATGATATGATAGCGATAGCAAACACTCCGTGCCGGTCAGGCAACTAGCTGTCTTCACATCTTCACCTTCAATCTCACGGTTGATTCATCATCTTGATTGTACGCCCGCTTGGGGATGAGCAGCATTTATAAAAAAAAGACTGCTCTCAACTCTGCTACTTACAAACCAAATCGACAAATGGCGATTGGTGAGCAACCATGACAGCAGCGATGGGATATCCATGGCGACCGGCAGCACCAACACTTGAGCGAGGGCGCCAACCAGGCATCTGGTGCGTATTAATGAATTTGCAAATGAGCAAAACCCACGTAACAACCGAGCGCATGTCTCCAGTTGTGCCCCGCCGCGGCAACACACAAGCATTGATCCTCTCGATTTGAACAAGTGCCACTCCACTGCGTGTACCTTGTTAAGCCACAAGGCTTGGAAGAGTAAAGGTCACATTGCCAGGCAACCACTTCAGTTTAAGGAACGTTTTAATCATGGTCGGAGCACGCGCGGGCGTGCGCACACGGATCACAATCTGCGTGCGTGTGTGATTACGAGAGGGGCCGCGTGTATCACGGAGGGATGTTGAAAAAGCAATACCGTCAAGCAGGCATAGAAGCGATAACGCCATAATCCAATCCAGCAACATCTGGAGCCACAGCGCCCGAGCCGGCCAATCAGAGTGGCTGGATGGAATCGACCTGCCACCTTCAAATAATTGGGCAGTGTCGTTTCTTCACTTCCCTCAGCTACATCTCGTGTCAACCGTGAGCGGTTAAGCTTGATAGGAAAACCTCACATTCTGCCTCGTGCTTGGCGGAGAAAAGAGGAAGGAAGCAGTTCATCAAAACAGGTACAAAAAAAATGGAGAAGAAAGAGCCTCGTGGGGAATTTCAAGGCAATATTATACAAGAGTTTATAACGACTCCACATGACTCCCCTTTAATTATCCTCCCGTGCCGCTGGTTGAGTCACCCCAGTACTCCCTAAGAACTATCCTATGAACATTCACCGGCCGCAGCCACTCAGTGTAATGGCATGTTGGCGAAACCTAATCCCATTATTGTCACTTTCGACCGAGCCCGGCAGTCTTCCTGGAATGAAGTTTTCATATACTGTATTGTAAGTGACTGGCAGTAAATCCTGTTGTTCTGGAATACTTGCCCGCCATTACACTCGATGTGCTTTGATACCAACCAGCGATAAATCATGAGAGACGAGGTTGGTCACCGAGTCAATTATTACATGAGGTTGCAATTCACGTTCCCAGCAAGCCACAACAACTCGTACAGTGAAACTCCTCTACAACGAAATCATGTTTGCAGCAAGAAATTTTTCACAACAGGGGGTTTTTCACTGTAGCAAATTTGAAACAGGAAAGTGGGAATGGTGTTAATGCATGAAGATTTTTTTCACACTAGGGGGTATTTTCACCCATGTGGATTTCGTTGTAGAGGAGTTTCACTGTACTGTACATTTTGTCACTTCATAATCAGAGAACGTCGTCGTGCTTGTACAATTCGCGTGGAGCCACTCCATGAAAAATAACACAGAAACGATGTTCCTCTCTTATTCGGAGAGAACGAAGTTAGCGCTGCCTCAATGGAATCTGATTGTGACCGTTTAGGTTGCATGGTTAAATATAGAGGAAGAGTGACATTGTTTTCTATTCGAGCTCCAGAATATTTCGCTGAAACTTACACACGTACTTAACACACATCGCATTTGGGAGAGATGACAGCAAGAGGGAGATGGCGGCCTGCTATATCAGTGGTGTATATATTCCTGGCTGGTGCTGATAAGTCAACTGATGCCTTGCCTTATTTAGTCAGTACACACTGTGCTGACACACGCTGCAAGGCTCTGTGTGTGTGCGAGAGTGTGTGTGCAAGTGTGTGTGTGTGTGTGTGTGTGTGGGTGTAAGATTGGAAACAGACTTGACACAGTACGTTAAAACGGTCATTTGAGCAGCACATTTGCCTCCCATAGTTCACACGTTCCAGTACACCGGGAAGCTTTTTTTACTTGTATAACAAAATGAGAATTATCGTCCATTTGCCTGTTGCATAAATAAGCTCATCCATTATTGAATGTGTTACTTTTTATTTGCAATGTAAATTATTAATGTTACTAAAGTCTTTCTTCTCTTGAGCTACTCTGATCCTACGGCACTCAATGGTAAACATGCATCGCTGCAATTTGACAAAAACTTTGGCCAGTAGGCTGCTTCCCAGAATGTAATATTTTGTTTTATTTTTATACACTATTTTCCAAATATTGATATATTTCATTGAGGATTTTTTTCAGCTTACTATGTGATTTCCATTTGGTGTTTTTTTACTTCTCATGCGTGTGCTAAAAAGTTGTCAGAATTAATTTCAAGTGCTTTTTTTTAATACATTAATTTGTGGTCTCATATTACCATCCGCCAGTTGTGTACAAAGCAGAAAAGACAATACTCTTCTGTAAAATGAAAGACTTACAATCTACTAATTTACAACCTAAGACGTCGAGACAACCTTTTTTGTCGTTTTAAAAACATATTGCATGCGGGGAATACTTGTCATCAATCTAACCTTCTCTTCGTGGCCAAAACAAACCTTCGATAAATATCGCTCATGCTCTTGAGTAGCGAGCTGCCGGTTAACCTTTCACCAGGCGGCAGAGCAAAGAGTGCAATGAAAAGGATGCACATCCTGCTTCGCCGTGGAGAGAGTGATGGAGCATGCAGCCACTGACATGGTGCGCGTCGATGAATAGATGGTTCATTTGTTTTCATTTGAACGCACACCATCACATTTGTTGATGTATTTGTGTTTAGGCGCGATATTGGTTATTGTAATATAGATTGCATACTACATTGCAATCGCAAGAGAAAATCACAATTGCATTACTTTTCAAAATTGTCCAACCCTAAAAAAATAAAATAAAAAAAATAAAATGTCCACCCAAGTACAGGGCGGACATTCTAACCCCACACACGAAGTTCCGGGCCAAGATTGAAAGTTAAAAACCCACCGCTGAGACACAGACGTGCTCGGCAAAGGCTCCACCTGCCCTCCTTGTAGCCGTGATATTTTCTGAGAATACAATCGATCCGCGGTCCAGCTGCATTCCCATGACCCCCCACCCACAATCACTGCTGATAGTCACAGGGTCACATGACCAGAAATGAATCAATATGGGTGCATCCTCTGCCATGCAGCGCATAATGAGTCTTATGTAACCTGCTTACAGCATCGCAGTCTGTCACTGGCTCCCTTTCTTTCTTTTTTTTTCATACAAGCATCCTCTCAAATGAGCGGCACTAAAACAACAATGTTGTAAATCAAAACAAAAGAAAAGCTTGTATTGAGCTTTGCAGCTGCACATACAGAGTAATTTGATTACTCACTATCTCACTAGACTACAAAGGGAGCTCTGGCTTGCTTGCTGCCATAAGCACTTCGCATCAAATCCAAGGCTTGCTACTGCGGCTATGCTGGCGCCACGCGTCAGGTCGTGTGTCTCCTTCTGCCTTACACCTTTATTCCAACGCACAGCATTTATTTGTGTTTGGTCAGATGGTTACACTCAACACATCATATCAAAAGTCTGAGCTGTTTGGAAAACAGTATGTGGAAGGTTTGGTGTTAAGCATGTTAAATCCGCATTATGTAACCCTCATCTTATATCCCTGAAATCTGCAGAATAATGTCTCGCTGAACTCGCCAAAGTGGAATTCTATTCACAAAAAATGGCTGAGGCTGTGGCACCGTGCAGCTTTTTTTTGTTTTTAATTCAAAGACGACTTCAGCATTTTTTTTTTTAAAAAAATGCAGCTAATATTAAATAAGTATTTTTTTTCTATAACCAATACATTGAAAAAACTCCATTCATCACAGGAAGACTGCATCCAAAATGTACAGCGCGGGTTCCCCTACCGTTGCTTAGCAACACGACCGATCGACTCATACATCGCTGTACTTCCGGAGGCACGGCGCGCATGGTCTAAAAGCACGTCTGGTAAACGGAAGCAAATCTCGCTCAACTTTCAAAAGGGAGTCTCCCAGACCACGTTTGAGACTATGAATTGGCAAAGTCGACGATGTTTCAAATTCTGGGAGTTGCAGTGCCGTCAAGAAGGAAACACAACATTCGATCCACACCAAAATGTGCCCTGGCTCTAGAAAGAATGATAGATCCTAACAAAGCAACCAATAACAAGCCAGCCAAACAATACATTTCACCTTTCCACAGCTTGTGTACACTGAGCCCCCAAGCTAACAACTCACTGTGGTGACGGCAATGGATGTCAAAGCGATGCTCTCTATGTACATTGAACTGTGTCCTAGCGGGGGTGAGACGCCATTTTTTTTTTTTTTTAATGAAAAGGTCACGTCTCATCCACCTGTTAAATCCCATATGCCACATCAGAGCAACACTTGGCAGCGGTTGCGGCTCGCGTTGTCGGGCACACGACACGCCGTTGGCACAGTTGTGGATACGACCAGACAGTTCATACGCAGCACACACCGGGAATGAAAAATATGGGTAGAGAATAGAAACAGAACCTCTTGCAGGGATGATGAGTGTGGTTACACAAAAGCCGTTGATGGATATCGGTCAAAAGTGTTGACAGCCTTTGTCCAGGCCGACATAACGGGCTTCACGACTTGTACGCGGAGGGCCAACGAAAAGGCAAAGTAGCGTAAGAATAAAAAAAAAAAAAAGAACGCTCTACCTGGAAGCTGCTATTTCCACTTTACTCCTGGCGATGGCCGCTGCCCTCTGCGCCCCCTCGACTGCCCGATCCACCTTCTCTTTGGTTTTGGGGTTCTTCAGAGGAATCAGCTGCTTCCTTATTCCACGCACCAGCACGTTATTTTTGTACTTCCCTTCTTCTTTGGTGCCATCTGGGAAAACGGTGCAGCCGTAACCATGGCGCTTGTTGTTCAGCCACTCGCCCTCGTACTTCATCCCGTTGGATCTCTCTGAAACGCCAAATCCGTTGCGCTTGTCGTTCTTCCATTCGCCCATGTAGGTCTCGGTGGTGGTGGCGTCCACGTGGTCCTCCAAGAGAAGGTCCTCGTCTTGCAGCTCGCCGTCGCCGATGGATATGGTGGAGTTGGCGTCGCTGGAGCTGATGCGGCTCATGGCGGCGTCGCTGCGCGCCGAGCTGCGCTTGCTGGAGATGGAGGTCCGGGAGTCGGACTTGCGTAACTGCCGCAGGCTCCCGAAGAGGGAACCCCGGCGGAAGAGGCCCTTCTTCTTGCCCGTCACCACCTCGCTGTCCGAGTGGAAGTTGAGCACGAAGCCCCCGCGGTTGCCCGTGGGGGTGTCTGCCGGGGAGGAGAGGTCCTGCAGCACGGTGCCGTTGCTCTGCTCGGAGCGCAGGGAAGCCATGGACGTACGTAAAGGCGAGCGGATAACAGTCGCCATCCCGTAAGGGACGCTCTGGCGCACCCCGTAGCCGTGGCGCATGCCGCCCATCCACTGGCCTTGATAGGTGCCTGAGGACGGGGACAGACATTGTGTGTCAATTACGCACATAGCATTAGCACGATTGGCCTGAATTTCAATGTTGGACCTTTTTCATGAAGGAAGCATCCTGCATTTCCATCATGTGAACAGGTTTTGTCATTTTGCTACATGCCGGCAGAATTCCCTTGCAGCTAATCACTGAATCAATATTTTCATGAAAAGAGAACGCGGTGCACGAAACATAGACGCTGCATAAAATGCCAAACCGAAAAGTCTTTACTTATTTATTTTACGCCGGGCAGCTATACCTAACGTGGCGGCCAGCAATTGCACACTGTTATTTCTAAGACTCGTCACCTATGGGAAGATCAACCGGAATGTTTCCTTGAGCATTCACCTCAAACAAAGTCGTTGGATGAAGGTACTGAGGATCACTCGGGACGTGAATCACTGAGCTCCGAGCCTATTTTCAGGCAGCCGGTAACTCCCCCACTGACAGTGGGCACATTCACCGCTACCCGTTTGTCTCCGACCACAGGGACGGGCTATGAGTCACACAATGAGAGGAATGCTTCATTAAACGCATTTGGTGTTGCCGAACGGCCCGCCGATGGGCTACGAGCGGCTCCTCTGCGGCGTCATATTACAAACCGGATCTCCAATCGTAAGAAAACGCTTGCTGATCCAGAGCTTGCTAGCAACGACAATGTAATAATCCACAATGTTCACTTTCAGAGGAGAAAACGATCTATTGGTCGGGACTGCAATTTAGATGGATAAACAGTGTGAGATTAAAAGGCCGGCGCTATTGCGCTGAAGTTCAATTGGGTGACCCTGCAGATTCAAGTGATCAGGATGCTGCAGGGTCAGACGGCCAGATGTTCTCTTTATCCTCTTGGATCAGCTGACTTCCCCAACGTCCCGCCCCTCCCAGAACGATCGCCGCCATGTGGGCGGCATCATTCCGCAACATATGGCTGGAAATTGTGATGTGGATGCTCACAAGTCACCATGCTGTTCTTCATTGTAGGACTGGGAAAACAGTTCCACATATGTTGAAAAGAGATGACTTTCTCGAACAAATATAATTAAAAAACGTCTAGGCTTTTTTTTCCCCCTATTGCAAATCCAGTTTTTGAGATATTTACCATGAGTTGTCATTCATAGTTATGACGTTTTGGTAAAAAAAAAAAAATCCACCAGTTGCTAAATGTAACCATTAATTCATAAATATTCATAAAATTGTAAACTTTTTTTAAAAAAGTTATTACGAAAACCATATGTGCCAAAGAACAAATAAGAGCAGATTGGGAATCAGTGAAAAAATATATATCGGAAAGTTTAACTTCCATCGCTGCTTAAAAAAATCTAGTAAAACAATGATGGGGGGGGGGGGTGTGAACAATAAAGGACCATGCAGGGCACTAGTTGTGTTTATTTGTCTCAAGTTTGTCTTGCCCACAGTTTGGGGTAGGCTCCTGCTCCCCTTAAAACCTTATGCAAGCTCTCGAGAAAATGGATGGATGGATATTTTGCATTAGATTTTTTTTTTTTTTTTGTTCCGAAATAGCCCTGCGATGACTTCAAAAAACTGAAGCAGCCGCCGCGAGGGAAAATAGTCGCAAGTGTGGGCATTGCGCGAATGTTTCCAAGCGGTCCCCCACTTCCCGTAACGTGCTGTCAAGTAGTGCGTGCACGCGTTCAAGTGCAATGCGCAATCATCTCCGGATTCACTCAGGGCGCTCGTTCGCGCAACATGTTGCCTCACCTCCATCGCCGTAGGTTTCGATGCCATATCCATCTTGGAGCCCGTTGCTCCAGGTGCCGTCGTATCTCGCAGGTGTGTTGTGACTCTGCCGGACGCCGTAGCGCCCCTTGAAGCCGTGGCTCCACTCCCCGCGGTAGATCCACTTGCCTTTATTCTCCACGCCCAGGCCATGCCTCTTGCCCTGGGACCAGTAGCCCTTGTAGGTGTTGCCACTGGGCCAGGTGTACACGCCGACTATCTCGAAGCCGTGCGACCAAGAGCCCGCGTACTCGCCCTGGCCCTTGGGTCCGGTGCAGATGCCGTGTCCGTGGGCTTTGCCATCCTCCCAACCCCCGCAGTATGTGCCGCCGTCGTCGAAGTCGAACCTTCCGCCCGTCATTCAGATGCAAAGCTAGGGGTGGGGGAACGGCACGACCGAGGCAGGGGCGTCCAGGACCAACGGGAGAGGATGACTGGTGGAGGAGAAAACGGTAGAGAGAGTGGTGATGAAGATGATATTGATGGGGAGGAGGTGGAGGATGATGACGAGGAGGTGAGCCTCCCTCTTGCGTGCTCTCGTGATATTTTATAAATAAATATATATAACTACGTCTATTAAATAAGCTTCGGAAGTGTGAAGGTATGAATGGTGGGCGTCATTTACCGGATCCGCGCACCGGCTTGTTCGTTGAGTGTGGCTGGTCTCCCCACTCTCGCCCACTGGCCACCGAGGGAGGGAGGGAGGAGAGAGAGATACCCCTGCTGGACAGGGTCACCCGGCCAATCACACGCGACGTCACCGCAAAGATCCCGCCCACTCCTCCTCTCCCATCTCTGATGCATCGCGCTCCCTCCTCCACGAAGATTGACTGAAATGTTATACAATTACATATCAACGCCATATCCAGGCCAAGTGCACGCTGCTTTTACAATTAATTTCCTTCAAAACAAAGTTCAATTTACAACGACTGCGTTCAAAATGTGATATGACTGCGGATGGTATGATGTATTATATCTTCTTTTAAGACGTTTAAAAATAAATACATGGGCAACCTTTTGACGAATATTGACTGATCATTGTTTTTTTTAATATGTAGTTCATTATTAGAGGTACTGTAGTAGTGCATGTTTTCCGTACGTCTTCTCAATGTAGGTTCCTTACAGGTGTCTACAGCGACATCTGCTGTCATATGTACTGACTACATCCTGGATCTTTGGTATCCTGTGTATAAGGGCCCTGCGATTGGCTGGCAACCGGTTCAGGGTGTACTACCCGAAGACAGCGCGGGTAGGCTCCAGCACGCCCGTGACCTTCGTGAGGAAATGCGGATTGGAAAATGGATGGATGGATGTACAGTATAGGTCCATCCATGTGCTACTACGCTGTGTCCTCACACTCCTCACTTGTAGGACCACTACTAGATTGACTGAGTAACGTTAGCCACGCAATAAACGTAAGTAAGTGTAGGGTTATATTATGTATTTAATCATTCAAATAAAATAAAATGGCTAAAAATATATATCGCGAGAAACAATACAGAACAAACCTAATTGAGATTGGTAAGTAGTACTACTCCCTGCCAACAGGGGGTGTCTTGAGTCAACTTGGGCATTGTCGCCTGCTTATCTTCACTTGTCCCCGGTGCCCCTGAAAACGAAAAGATGGAGGCTGGAAACAACTCGCAGTGCGGAGATGAAAACGCGGCTCTTGTGGAGAAGGACTCGGGCGAGGACGCGCCCGAACGACATGACGCCGTCGCCAAAGCAAACGAGCCAAAGTTAACACTTTATCACTGGACGCAGTCGTTCAATTCACAGAAGGTAAGCGTCCCCCTTTTTCAGCACCAGACATCAACGGACAGCTCCCGGTTGAAGCTCAATTGGAGACGCCCGCGTGGTGTTGACGGACACCTGCGGGATGTAACGCGTTATCTTGCACTGAACGTGTTTGAATGGATCATCAGCGTTGTTGTTTGCATCCTTGGCTTTTTGGGGGCATTATTTCCCATGTTGTTTACAATAATCAGTGGTAGCAGTAATGATGTACCCGTCCTATTTCGTTACTGTAGCTTTTTTCAGGTATCTGTACTTTACGCGACGATGCATTATTTACTTTGTCACCCTATTTGAACTTGCCACTCCTTATTTTGTCAAAATAGGTTTTGTTACTTTTTTTTTCAAATACTTGATAGAGGTACTTACCAGGTAATGCCATGTAAGATTATTGATTAATTGAATGATATCTTGGGGTGCATTAGAGGCAAAAAAAAAAAAGAAAGTACAGCAGCAACATGGTGGAATGTCAACCGTGGAGCATAAGCAAATGAAAACAGATTCAAATAAGCAAGATATTAACTATCAATTTAGGATTGTGTTCCCACTTACAAAGTCATGTTATGACCTCACCGTAGGAAACTAAGTCCGCCATTCACCAAGGCCGGTCTTTATTTGACAACATAAAGTACCTCATTGTACAACTGCACTGCATCAGACGAAAATTGTTTTTTCATTTTTATTTTATTTTGAAAACATGTCTTTTTTTCCCCCCCCCCAGGTGCGTCTGGCCATTGCAGAGAAAGGTTTACATTGTGAAGAGTATGATGTGAGCTTACCACTCAGCGAGCACAATGAGCCGTGGTTCATGCGTCTCAATCCGACTGGCGAGGTGCCCGTCCTGGTTCACGGAGACAGCGTCATCTGTGACCCCACACAAATCATGGACCACCTCGAGCACAACTTCACCGAAGGTAAGATTACAATGACCGCGGCACCTTCATATAAATCACTGCAGGGTTGCGCTTTTTTCCTTTTTCTCATCATTTATGTTGATTTCATGTTTGCTGAAGGAGACATATTGTTCATTTTTCTTGGCAAAATACCCCAACTCAGCAATAATTACGAGAAGGTTTGCCCTGCTGAAAGCAGCTCGTTTGAGAGGGTAGCCTTGTAAAGTAAAGTACATTTTCCATCATGTGTCCCCTTTCAGTTTCATTAATTTGTTAATGTTTCTATCATTTCCTTTTGGCATGTACCGGCCCATGATAGCGTTATCCTGATGGCTTAAGTGGAGAGAAAAAAAATATATCTGGTAAGCACGGATTCATCTCACATACTGCCTTGGTTATGTTTTTTTCTACGCAAGCCAAAGGTGGAGTATTTTAAAGAAAGCCATTTGAGCATTTATTCAGCATCCTTGGTATCTACCACATACTAGTCCGTTCTTTGCCCTTACGAGGACTTAGTACAACAATTCATCACACTTGTAGAATGAGTATGTATTCCTGTACACGGACCTTAAGCAAGGATATCGAATCGATGCTCAAGCGGCTTTCCATGATCTACTCCCTTCCGTTTCACTCTCCTATTCTTCACCTGCAGAGGGCACCCCGAGGCTGATACCGGAAGAGGGAAGCACATACTACCACCGAGTGCAGCACTACAGAGAGCTGCTGGACTCACTGCAAATGGACGCCTACACGCATGGCTGCATCCTCCACCCTGAGATCACCGTAGACTCGCACATACCTGCTTATGCTGCCACAAGCATACGAAGTAAGCCACAATGGCCTGGATTCAAGTCACCTCTGTAATTACCCAATGTGCTTGAGAAAAACAAAACACATTCATATTTCATTAGAAACATGCACAAATGAGCATTCCGGAAAACCAGCTTCATTTACTGGATCTAGTGTGTTCTCTGCCACAAATACAGAGTCATGACTTCCTACTCCTTTTTTCTTTATTTTTTTTTAAAATATACTACAGCGCAAATCCTAAACACAGAGTCAGAGCTGAAGAAACTAGCAGAGGAGAACCCGGAGCTCAAAGAGGCTTATATCGCAAAACAGAGGCGCTTGAAGGTGAGTCATAAAAGTTGTCTGATTGTCAGATGCACGCTACCCCTTCCAATCTGATTGAATTGTTGTCGGCAGTCCAAGTTGTTTGACCATGACAACATGAAGTACCTGAAGAAGCTTCTGGATGAACTGGAGAACGTGATGGATCAGGTTGAGACGGAGCTGCAGAGGAGGGAGGAAGAAACACCGGGTAGCAATGAGTTGGATATTACGCAACGACGCGGACGTTCAAGTGAGTATTTGTAAAAAAGCAATCTTCTCTTTCTCAGAAGAAAACAGCCAGCAGTCGTGGCTGTGCGGCCAGTTCTTCAGCATGGCCGACGTCTCGCTGGCCGTCACCCTGCACCGCCTCAAGTTCCTGGGCTTGTCCCGCCGCTACTGGGGCAACGGCAGCCGCGCCAACCTGGAGGCCTACTACGAACGTGTGCTGGAGCGCCCCGCCTTCAGGAGAGTCCTGGGCCACGTCAACAACATCCTGATCTCGGCTGTGCTTCCGGTTGCCTTTCGCGTGGCCCGCAAGAATGCGCCGGTTATTGCAGGCACCACGCTGTTGATCGGTCTTTTGGGCGGAGCCACCTACCTGGCCTTTCTTTACATGAGGAGGAGGTTGACTCTGTCCAGTTGGGGAATCTAGAGCTGAATTTAAGAGATGGCACAAACCACGCATTTGTCAAATTCAACTCAAATTGTATTCATCTCATAAATAATACGTATAATGAACCGGTAGCACGCAAAATGAATTCAACCCTTTGACCCATTTGTAAAGTTAAACTCCACACAATAAGGCCAGATGTGCTGTTTCTAAATAAAGTCTGCTTGCAGTGGCGGTTGAATATTTTGAGTGCAACATTATATACGGGACTATGCACAAAACTTTGGCCGCCGTTAGCTTTGTTGCTGTCATTTAGTACTTTCTACTTCATAAAAAGTGAGCAGAATTATGAAAAAGGGGCAATCCAGATGAAAATGCAGGTCATCATAGCATTGGACACCCAACAAAGCTGCAGGTGGTTGTTGCATATTGCTGTAACTAAAAACAAGCCATCATTTGCAAAGATGCCTTTATGTTGAGGACATGTCGTCATATGCTCAAATCAGCATTTAAAAGACACAAAAAAAAATCACAAGCTAAACTGTGATTGGTCATAGGACAAGCATGTACCAAACGCTTCTTGCATTAATCGCCAAGGAAATGCATTTATAGGTCAATTTCAAGCTGAGCATTTTTGACCAGCCATCCAAAAAAAGCACCTGTGTGAAATAAGCTTTCTTCTAAACACTCTCCCACTGTCTCCTCTGCCAACCAGCGTAACTGACAACCACCGGACGAATGTCTACTTGGTCATATTGTCAGAAGCTCTCTCTACTATATATGACCGATTTTTAAAGACCACACATTCCCAGACTCTGGATGCAAGTGAAAATCTACAGGCCAACACTGACATGGAAGTTTGGAACATGACGACAGAGACCACTCAGGTGAGCGTCGAGCTGCACGTGAAGCAGACACATGTTGGACACCCACAGCCTGTCTGGCCTGCGGGCTCAGCATCTGGTGGGCTGCGTATTGTAGCTGTCAGTGAGCACATCAACACTGGCGCATTACCACACGAGTCACGGGGAAAAAGAAAAAAAAAAGAAAGAAAAAGCCATGGTTGCATTGGTGCAAAATGTTTTTAGGCACTGTTTTAAGTATTCAACAATTCATCATACCAAGAGGGTATTCATTTTTTTGGGGGGGGGGGGGGTGACGGGGGGGACTCGATTTATCAACAAAAAAATACACATATGAATTTATATGACAAACAAAATCAGCATGAATGTCTTTGCGGAGGAAGAATTTAAGATTGCTTGATTAGCTTGTGCCAGTGTATTCAATGATGCGCATACACGCACGGTTCCACAAGGGGGCAGTGTTTTCTCACATAGCTTTGACATTGTGTCAAGTAGAATTTTTTTGGGGGGAAAAAATGATGACGCAAATAATCTATGCAGGGACCATATCTATCTTGTAGCAGGTTGCGGGCACAGTTTCTCTTCAAACCTCCCCCTGCTTTTAGCTTCTTGCAGAAAACACGGCTCAGTCATCATCAACGGCTTCTATTATTTTGTCAGAACAGTTTGGAAAGAACCTTGCTTGTTCTCCACGGGGGTTCAAAAAAACCATGATGGATACATTCTGCGTCAAAGAACCTGGATTAGCGGGTGTTTCGAATGAGTCTGAAACCGATTTAGAGGTTTTAGTCCGTGACCTCTGGTGCATTCGGGCATTCACAATCGCATGATATGTTTTTCTAGGAAAATAGGGTGTGGGATTGTATCAACTGTGAGGTATTAAGGCAGCACCACAGTGCGAATGAAGTTCTTTCTTTGGGATTTCACGGCAAATTTCTGAGGCAAAGGGCGATTTCTGGTTCACGTTGTGCGGTTCCAACAGAGAATCGCGATGCAGTGAAATGCTATCAAGGGTCAAAGAACAGCAGAATAAGAGAGGAAAAAAAATTATTCTTGCTGAATAGAAAGTGTTTGTTTGTGGACAGCGAGGCGAATGGTTTAGAGGGTTGGTGTGAGCTTCGTTGCATGTCCACAGACGGGCAGGCTGGGCAAACACAAACCCACACAGCGGCAGCTGACAGCCAAAACCCACTTGACGGTACACGTTGGACGGAGGGGGCCTGAGTGGCAGCGTGGAAACTTCGGCTCAAGCTTTTGAAAAAAGCTCGGCAAAAAAAAAAAAAGAGATGGTTTTCGTGTCCACATCATCTCACTGCGGACGCAGGACTGAAATGTCAAGGTAACCGCCCGCCCCCTCTCAATGAAGCAGGCGGCAGCTGCTGCGCTTTCGTTCCGATGAGCGTCGTTACTCTTCCATCTCACTCGCCGCACGGCGACGTTGGACACCCCCGCTCCAAAATGGAGGAGAGGAGGCCTCATCCAAAGCCCATTTGGCATCGTCAAAAGGTCTTCTGAGAAAAACCCCATCGGGCTCTTTCAGAACGTCTGCCACGCACTGTTTGCCGAGGCGACCGCCGTGTTGACACTACTGTTAAAATGACCCCCCTGCCGGCTCGCCTCTCACAGCTTTGTGATGAAATCCTGTGCCACCATTCACCCCCGCATGTGCTCCTCAAATATTGAACCTGGCCGTACATAAACAGCGCTACGAATGAACCTGTTGCGTTACAAATCACGGCGTGGCCGAAGTCAGACACACACACAAGGTCCGATTTCTTCATCGGGCTCATGAATTTAAAGTCATTGAAACTTTTCATTTGTATTGAATTGTGTTCGATTACATCGCCGATATGGTACTGAGCAGCCCTCGAGTTCTTAGGTCACAGTAAGTGGCGTGCTTTGCTGTGGCAAAACCACTTCGGATCAAGAATTTTTCATGCATATTTCTTGCCGTGGTGAGATTCGCTCGTTGAGGGTCAGACCGGATTCACGTAATTAATGCGCCAGCCCTCATCCACCGCCTCCCTGACTGCCGGGCCACTGGCGAGCTTGGTTTTGACGACACTTGCAACCAGTTTGGTCATCTACTGTGGCTCGACCTTTTTCGCGGTTGGCCAGCTGCTTCTTCGAATTGGAAGCAGAGCCCAGAGTGTGGAAAGCAAGCAAGCACCCAAGAAACAAACAGTAAAGAACCCTCGTGTAATAGTCGCATTTTTAGACATAGCCAGGTAACTGGACGTTTATTTCACTTCAGGCACTCCAGAAACCCAGCTTTTTTTGTTAAAAAGTCCATCTTCCATAATATGCCTCTTTAAAGCCATGATTTCATTCACAGGGTCCAGCGCGGCTCACAAACAGAGACCGCGACTGGATTATGTGAGCAGGCTAACAGGTGAAACTATATATGGTATTCCAAGCAGGCACTGGGAAGCGGCTTTTTACATTGGCAAGATTGCGTCGCCTCTTTGCCAAGTACAATAGTCAGCATAATGAGAAACACTTGTTCCCCAGAATGAACCATCCAGTCACCCGCACGGCCCTCAAGCAGGGGGGCGGGGGGAGCGCCTGCGTGTTGGACTGTGTTGTTACATCGTCATTGATTATGGTTGGTGGCTTTGGCTCGGAGCCACGCCGATATTCTCATACAGCCACGGAAACGCTGGCCTGAGAGGTGCACTCATGCATGAGTTGCTCTCTACAGTAAAAAAACAAAACAAAACAAACAAGGCCGAACATCGGAGGTCAGCGTCCGCGAGCAAACAAGCTACACTTTGCGAGCGGCACACACTGGCATCCGTGGACAGTATTTGACAGTTCTTCGATCATTTTAGCAGAAAAAGCAACTTAGCAAAAGTGTGGAGTGAGTTGCCAGGCGGCTAAGACGGATTTCTTCTCATTCAATCGCCGTCATTTATTTATGGCCGAGCGACAAGCAGGCACTGGTGTCCGTTTGCCTTACGCTCTATCATGGACGACGGCGAGTCTGACGTAATATTTAGCAATGCGGCGTTACTTGAATGTAGCGCTTGTCCCGATTGGGGTTGATGAGGGTAAATCATAAGCCTGAGAATTCTCTTACCGACAACGTATGATGACACGACACATTGTAGAGATGGCCCGAACTAAAAGCGATGACAACAGCGTCGACGGAACGAGCCCTTCAGAAATCAAAGTCTGGGTTGGGGGTGTTTTTTTTTTCCGGACTAGTAGCAGTCAGTCAAATGAGCTCACCATGTTTTTTCCGTGTTGCATTACCATGGCATTGAAGGTGAGAAGGCCACATTGGGAGCTTTATGCTTTTGGAGGTTTGGTGCGAGGGCTCCATTTCTGGATGGCAGCACTGTACTAACAAACACTTGCACCGATATGGAACACCTCCCCAAGCTGAAAACTGTACTCGCTGTGTTTCCGAGCCCGTGAGTCATTTTTTTTCCGACAAAGTTGCACGGCAGCAAAGCTAAATATTTTCTCCACGGATATGGACGTCGTCGGCGAATCCCATGAGATCTATGCGGCTAAAAATAGGAATGAAGCCGCGTGTGAAAAGTGTGTCTCTGTGTCACACATTCGGGGGGGGCTGAACTTGGAATGTGCGGACTCATCTTGCCTAGTTCAAGCTCCAATTGAGAACGAGAGCCCATTTTGAACTACGGCAATCACTGGGTAGGAATCGGAGCAAATCAGAAATGTTCCAGCATATGCATACGTACATCATACACATATAGTTTTTCACAATGGTCAACACATTTTTCTTCTTTGCCATCACTCCCCACCATCCCCCAAAAAGTAGAAGATAATATACATCTAAAGTTGGCTCGATATTCTTCCAGAAATACCACTATGGTATGAAAAAAATTGCGATTATTTTGAGAAAGAAAAATGTTCCAGACAGTCATGAACACGAAGAAGTGTGGTCTCCGGACTGAGCGTTCGGAATAGAAAGCAAGAGTTGATTTGCAAGAAGAGCCAACACAAATACTGTATGGATCAACACCAAAAAGCCCATCGGCTACGGCTGCATCTGTTCTGAACGAAACAAGCCTCTCAGGAGAGCCTGTCCCAAAGCTAAATGATGGTCCAGATTACGTGTAGCGCCAAGAATAAATTGACGCAGGAAACCGAAAAAGAAGATCGGAGCCAGACACGCTTCCACAGGTCGATGACGTCAAAGTTATTTCCCCGAAGTCGACGTAAAGACACGAGCGCTAATACGTCTTGTGTCGACAAACAAGTGGAAGGCTTATAAATCATCACTCCTCTGAATGACTAACGGCGGATATCGTGCGTGGCTGCAAGGAGAGCGAAGGCAGGCTAGGGCTTTCAGTCGTCTGTTCTTTTGGGCGCCTTTTACGTCACTGCCACCCACTGCTTCTGCTCTACGTATGGTTGCCTCGTAGGAATGTGTTTCCTTAGCCTGTTTTTGATGACACGGGTCACCGTATCGACACCGCACATGTGGGGAAGGCTGGACCGACATCCCGGGGCTGGATTGGTTTTAAGTGCTGCTAAGTGGCGACTCAGGATTTCTGCTCATTTCTATGGTTCTATTTTTTGATTTATGAACCATAAATTCACAAACTTCATGTAAGGTGACCGAATGACGGGTGAAAAAGCGGAGCCGTTATATGGCGTGAAACAGCCACCGTATTTCTTGTTTGGGATAATCACATCCAGATCTTCTCAATTCAACGTTCAACTGGACGCAAACACTTTTTGGAAGCGATCAAAAAATGTGTCGCGTCTACTTGCAAGCCATGAATGACCTTGTGCAATCATTGTGGGGTCTCGGGGTGAAGTTAACCCTGAAATCGGTACGTGTGGACCCCATTTTATACAAAACCTCACAGGAAAGTGCAAAAACAGTGAAACAACCCTTCTTCAGCCCTGATCGTGACCAGTCGGAATGGAAGCGAGGTGAATCTGCAGCTCGAAGAGAACGCGCTAACGCTTGGATTCCCACTTAGATGCCACTTGGATGCGGCTGAATGCGAAGTGGAGATATTTATGTTCATTGGAGTTGTGTCTATACACTTTGGTGTCCATCCAAACTTTGCAGCGCGTTTGAGAGATCGCCGTTAATGCGCGTAGCATTTGGCACCGAGTGTCAACTTGGCCCTTGGAAATGAGTAGTAAATTATTGATTTACGGACACGACGACGACAATAGAACGACTATTGTGATCCAAGAGTCGAACCTTAAACCTTGCCATTGTGAAGCTTCCCCGACAGTCCCAATGAACAATTATTGCCCTCATTGTGTGTCCTCATAGCATTTGAAACAAACTCAAAATCATCTTTTTCCTCATAAAACACAAAGCAAACTTTGATCAAGTGTCTTTGTGATGGCGACAATTGCTTTTCAGTGAAGTCCTGTCAGATTCCTCCTCACATACATCACCAAGAACTGCCGCTAATATGAATCGGACCGTATTCGGGCCTCAAATCATTTACATTTCAAACGCGTCTGCTAGCTTCCACTGCGAATTCCGTGACCACGTCCCCGTAGCCTACCGGAATGTTGCTGCGACTGCAGCTGGCGGACTGTCAAACATGCGTCACAAGCATCTCTGAACTCTCCTTGCACGGTTTCAACCTGTTTGCACAATGGCGTGAACCGGGAGTTTTGAAACCAGGATTAGGGGTTTAATAATCAGAAACAATTATTTTATTATTGATTGTGTGAATGAATGTGACCCTTTTTTGGGTCTTGAGCACCTGCCCCCAAAAAATGTGCACATGCCTGATGACTGTACATGTTATGGGGCATTTAACTTTGGAGGTTGGGCTGTTTTTCCATTACGCATGAAAAGCGAAATAAATCTGAGCCGGTTGAAACCTTTTTTTTTTTTTTTTCAAGGCACTCAATATGAAGTATGTCACAGTAGGGAGAGCAAAGCGCAAGGCATTTTATGGACTGTTATGAGCGTCATACCTGGTTGAAAAAAAAAGTGAAAATAAATCAGACGTTTCCAAGAAAATTGTAGGATGTCAGAATTTTGTTTCAGTTGATCCCAGACAGCAAAGTATGTGCCGCTACCTTTCCTCTTATGGCCCCGCGGTCTCGCATCCCCCTTGCCCATCTGCTTCGAGGTAACCAAAACCGACAGCAAGACAAGAAAACGCCTGGTGCTAATTGTAACCATGTGCCGCTATGTTTCCGTCGGACTTTTTCATACACAGAAGGAAACGAGCACGGGAAATGCGCATCGGCTTAAGAATGATGCGATACGTGCGCGCTCGCCATCCCTCGAGACTGAGTCGAAGGCAGCAGCTGGTAGCGTTTGTTTTGGCCTCGAGTCCAGTGAGACTCAGACAAATTTCCTGGTTGCTCACAACCGAGTTCTGTCGCAACAAGCAGCAACGGTTTTGGGAAAAGGGATCATCACTATTGGTAGTTTTTTTTTTTTTTTTCTCTCCACGATTCGCAGCTGAACAGGTAGCTTGAATTTGGCGTGTGAGAGCTTGAAAACAGCTGTCTTCTGCGGATGCAAGATATGGCCAAAAGTGCCTTCAATGCACTCTTTTTCCCTCACCTTTTTGGGTTTCAATTTCACAGTCGTCCGTCTGTTCATTATCCAAAGTTCATTTGTTTGCGGACGAGGGTCCCAGACGTGTCTAACAGCTGAAATCTCAATTCTCGGGCAATTATAGGTTGGCAATAAGATGAAATGGAGACGTCAGCTAGACAGAGGCTTGTCAAATTACGACCCAGTAGTGACATTTGGAATGAAATGAAGCACATGGCAATGGCATACTGAAGAAATAGATATTAATGACTCTCTGTAAACATCATTGAAATTGATTTTGGGTTTTTTTTGACCAGAGCAGGTGGACCCATGTCATCTGATAATGTCTTCAGAATTGATGACGCAGCATGTGGCTCAGTGCCCAAGGTTATTTTGTCCGCTCTGGCCCATCTATAAACAATTGTAGGTTCGTGATGAAGAGAAATCTGTCAACGGTTATGAAAATATTTTTTTAAATCTTTTTTTTTTCTTGCATGAATGCCCTTTCGCAATACTTTCATTTGAAATGTCCTTCCTTGCGTGATAGCAAAATCACACCTCAGGATGGAACATGGCCTCTTCCTTATTTGCTCCATAAAACTTCGTACGTTTGCACTGAACCAGAAGAACCTTGCTAGTAAATTCTTCCAAGCGATGCCACCGGCTGCAGTAGGGTTTCAAACCCACTAAAAAGGAGGCGCACGGCATCACTTGTGAACTAGCCTTGTTTTGAGGAAAAAAACAAGCGTGAGGAAAACCAGACTAAGCAAGTTTACCAATAAAACATGGCCTCTTTACTCATAAACCCCCTATTTGTTCATGGTAACACTTTGCTTCGGGTGATCTATGGAAAAGGATCGACGCCGACCGTAGTACGTCGGTTTCGGCCTACTAATTGATTGCTATTGAATAAAATCCGAGTCTCTGGCCGGTCATATCTGACAAAGTTTGGAGAAGCTGGGAAACACAAAATCCACTGGCGGGAATGACGCAGACACGGTGCCAAAATGTAACTCGCAGCAATCCACGGGGACTTCTTCTTCATCGTAACTTTAAATCCGTCATTCTTAGACAACGCAGAGCCCAATAAGGCCTGAATGGTCCTGATAAAACGTGTCCAAGAAAAATAGGCCCACTGATGTCAGAGCAAACGCAGCCCAGATGAAGGGAAAAGTGATGACTGCTCATTGGCATTAACTGTAAACTGAAAACAAAAAGTTCAGGCATTTGGGGGTCCTCGGTTCACTGTTTACTAACATACGAGGTTTTGAGGTTATGTACGGCAGAGAGGTTATCACCAGAAAAGGAAACGTAATAGCACCAGATTAACGTGACTTGCAAAAACAACAATGAACTGACAGACTAAAAGAACAAGGGAACGAAATACAAGCAAATTAATGAGCCAAAGAAAAAAAAATGCACAATCAGCGCACTTTTTTTCCGGCTGTGTTCACACCCACAACGGCGCAAAATGCTTATTTTGAAACATGTCACACTTCACCAGCTTGCACACATCTGCAAGAATACCAAAACTGAGTCTAACCCGCCCCTGCACGGATTTACGCCACGCCTTGTGCCACATTGGGCACGAAAATACTTACTATACTACCACTGTTTCATCATTGATACTGTATGGGCCAATGTCTGCCATCTCTTGGGGCCCCCTCAGCTTGAAGCCCTAAGAAATTGCCTGAGTTGCCCCCGTGCTTTGTTTCTGATTATCACCAACAGGAGCCTTTCATCAAAATATTGACTGTTAATCGCATATGTCAGTCATAGACGACGGTGCAATTCAATTGACACGTGCGGTTCACGTAGCAGTTGGAACAAAATCAAAACGATGTCAAAACAAACTTTTAAAAAAACTATATTGTCATTCAAAAGAGACGTTGCATGCACGATTCTTTAGAGTGTGGGAAAAACCTGAGGGATTACAACAAGTGGGGCGGAGTGCGTGTTTATTTGTGTGTGTGTGTGTGTGGAGATGGGGATCCTTAGAAATATGTCGCTTCGGCAGTGTATCTATTTTTGACATGTTACATTCCTTGCCCCCCTCCCCCCCCACATATTCTCACCCATCTATAAGACATTTACAGCCATCTTTGATGCTCAGGCCTTGTAAGATGGTCCTGGGGCAGGCTTGTGGTCAAACACAGACATTTCTCAGGGTTCAGATGTCAGCTGTGAGTGAGACAGACAAACATTACAAAAAAAAAAAAAAGCAGCGGGAAGCTAAAGTTAGAGACGAGATGTTTTGTGGCGTACCTTCATGACAGCAGGTACCAAAAACTATCACCTGGGACCCAGGAGCGCGATGCCAAAACCTAAACACCCATCATGGCCTTTTCTCAATGCTTCTACAGCAGTTCTTACAGGGGGCTCGTTTTCCAAGCATAATTTACATTTTTTTGCTATTCATTTATTGGCTGGACTGAAACTGAGACCACCTAACAATTTGAGGACAATAAAATCTTGACTTGGTGTTTGAGTGAAAAACTGGGACTGCTGGGTCCGCTTTGGATTTTTTTCTTGTGCCTCCATGAAATGCCACAAATCTGTCTTGCAAAAATCTGCAAAAGCAGTAACGCCGCAGTCGGGACGACTCAAGTTTTCACCATTACGCCTTCAAGTGTGCACATTATCACAAGGTGAAAGAAAAGCTTGAGTCATTGTTGCCTAAGTGGGCGTAAGAAGATTTGATCCTAGCTTAGTTGGCACTTAGAAGGAGCTTTTGCGCGGTGCGGCGCCGGAATCACGGAGGACGTCTCCGACTCGCAGAAAATGTGTCCAGAGTGTAGTAGTGACATCTGGAGAACTGCACCGTTCACCGTTGGACAATAATGCAAATTGTTAGGTGGGCTTATCTTCTTTGAGCCTCTTAGGACCCAATAAAGGAGCTACCTGCCAGAAAGCCCGAGTGCAATAACACAAGGGATACCATTGTTACACTCTTGCTTACTTCATTTCAATAACATTTACAGCAGTAGCCTTCAACTCGCTTTCAGTCAAAGTTCGGTCGTAGCCGCACACGCGTAATGTCACAACCAAAACGATAACCAAGCATCACAGCACTGCTAAAAATGTGTTTAGGGGGAAGTAGCTTTGAGGACAAGCCCTTGACGTGCGTTTGTGTAATGTTTGCTTAACGATCTGGCGTCGTCAACTCCGGGCCTGACGTACGTATTACGGCGTTCTCAATCATTTTTGCAGCCCCGTGTGAACAGTGATTTGTTTTCAGTTTTGATGGTCTTCCGCCGGCTATAAATTATGACGAAATATGCACCAATCATTCCAAGAGGTTCTTAGTTTGAACCGGTTGGTGCAGGGAGTAAGTCATCGTTTGGCAAAAAGAAGGCACGCTCGGTGACTGCAATATTCTTTTATTTGAATGTTCTATATTATGAGCCCATAAATGTCGGACTAACATTGACTACACTGTAATTCCGAAATGACTTTTTACACAGCATAGGTTGCTGATAGATTACCACGTAAGGAACACAAGTCTGTTTCAAACTGAGGATCCTAAACATCCAGCGACTAGACGGTCTCATCTTTGTCCCGTTTTCTACCTGGATCCAAAGCCACTGTAAATTTCCAACAAAAATCAGCCTAATAACATTCAGACCATTCGCCACCTTCTTGTTTGCGGAGTCCAGTGCGATTGAGTCAAAACAAGGTTATGCGGTTCGGGTTATCCAGGGTGTCGGTTCAGCTGTAAGCACGGTTCTGTTTACCAACTGACAGACACCATGGGAAAAAGCCATCGGTGATATTGTATCATCACTGCCGTGTATGTGGTCAAAACAGAGCAGGAATTTAATTTTGAATCAAACCGAAACCCCTCTAGGGCGCTCTTTGATCCAATTTATTGAATGACTCCACTCTGCTTATTTCTCTTTTGGACAGGGCGTGGAGCAAAGACACTCTCCTCAACTTGCTTTAACCAAGTTGAAACTCTCCAGTCAACAAAGCCTCAGCAGAGCCGACAAAGGATTTTTGTGTGATGCGGCGTGGGACAGACGCATTATTCCGCAGCTTTATGTGGAAGGTGGCTTGAAATGAAGAAACTGGGCTTCCCACCGATGGAAACCACACATGACATGTCAGCAATTACTTTTTTGCCCCATCGCCAACAAAAATCAACTCGTGAAATCACAAACTGCCTCGAGGCATCCATCCCAACGACCTCAACAAAAGGAATCAGATTTTAGTTTAATTTTTTTTTTTTTTTTGTGAGTGCAACTCATTGCATACGGTGCACCCTGTGGAAATTAGTATTCATCTAAGGGCTCCCGTGAATGAATGAGGAAACGCTGCATTATTTTTAGCTTTGCACACACGGCAAAGACAATCCACCGCGTCTTAAAGGATCATCAAAGTACGTTCAAATACAGTAATGTCGAATCACATTTGTTGTATTTTTCGTCCACATGCAGCGCCCTTGTGGCTTTCCCATTTGCTGCTGCCGCTGCTGCTGCTGCCAGCAAAGTAGCAATAACTGTGGGTGGGTGGAGGGCACGCTTTAGCCAAATGTGCGCACTTTGTGTGCTGTTGGAAGAGCAGACCCATGAAATGGAGTGACTTGAATTGAATTGTCAAACTTGAGTCCCATTTTTCCTCCCATGGGTGTTAGTGGGATTTACATCACTTGTTAAGCTTTTCTACTTCTTTCTTGCTTGGACCTCATTTCGTTCGCGTTGGACTTTGAGAGGCCTCCAGGAAAGGGGAGAGCGGATGCACGGGACGATTAATTGTCGTTTAAATGTTCCAAATGGGAAAAAAAGGGCTTTTCAAAACAGAGCGGCGTATGCCCAGAACAACCCCCTAATTATTGGGATGATCTTTCGATAATACGGCTTGCAACAAAGTCACTGGGTTCACTTGATGCGTGGGCCGGCAATTGGAAAGGGAGGGAGCATCATCTGGGGCCTTGAAGAGGCGGCACGTGAAAACGTGTGTGCGCTTGTATACTTAAGAGTGGGCGAAAAGAAGAGTGTATCTTGAATTGCAATTCATGTGTTTTCTCCCCAGCCAATAATCGAATTAGTTGGCCTGTAATAGAGGTTACATGATGGTCAGTGGATGAGAATATTGATAACACGTGTGAGCATTACTCCAAATACTTTGCAGATGTAATCATGCAGTGTGACCACAACACTGAGAGACTCCCAAAAAGTGCGCTTTGTTGCAAGTCAAGCGAAGTCTCGATGTAGCAGTTCGCTCATTGTTTCTGGTGCAGTTTGTGGTAGCGTCGAATTGCGCTGCGTGTATCATACTGGGAGGTGTTTCGAATATTCTGCTGACTCAGAGAGGAGCCTGTGACTTTTGAACCCACTCATACGTTCCAGCATCTTGGATCGGATGTCATTCAAAAATCAATCGGGGTGCTTGTATAGACATAACCATTTGTCTCGTCTTGAACATAAATGGTCTAAAGCTGTGAATACAGTGAAACTCCTCTACAACGAAACCTACATGGGTGAAAATACCCCCTAGTGTGAAAAAATCTTCATGCATTAACGCCATTCCAACTTTCCTGCTCCTGTGTGTGTGTGTGTGTGTTTACATCTGAGATCAAATTTGCTACAGTGAAAAACCCCCTGTTGTGAAAAAACTCTTGCTGCAAACATGATTTCATTGTAGAGGAGTTTCACTGTATGAACTCCTTTTTTTTTCTTCTTGCTTTTAAAGTGCCCCGTAATTGGTTGCCGACCAAAAGCTCACCCATGATGATGACCAGCACGACAATGAGAATTGACAAGATGTGCCCAATGCGACCTCGTGACGATGCTAAGTAAGTCCAACGGTGGAAAGCGGAAACTGAAGCATATACCTGTATGGCGTGACATTTCTGCGCCTGAAAAGTTCAGCACTTTCAACAAAATTATGGAGGGAAAGAGAGCAGAGGAGGAGCAAAAAAAAAAAAATGGGAGAGGGAGGGGAGGGAAAGGAGAAGAGGGGGGGGGAGCAGGAAATTTCTTCCTGCGTCACTTGCTTTAATGCCTTCAGCAGCTGCCAATGAAAATGATGACCGACAGAAGTGTTATTTCTTTCCCCCCCTTGCTCTCGGCATCTTGCCCTGGAAAACCACACAGCTTCAGCCGCGGCGAACAAGTGTAATCTACGAAACACTCGTCAAAAGTCACCAACGCAGCTCATCCGTGCATCTTTGGAAAGTCACAACACGTACGAACTGTATCAAAAAGCGATCCTCCGCCTCGCTTTTTACTGACACTTAAAATAGTGCGGATAAGCAAACCAATGTCATTGTGTGCACGGAGGCAAATCTGTTCTCAGTCAAGGAATGGATGTTTGGACTTGTGCAGCTCACAACCTGGACAAGGAGCATCTGAAAATGCTGGCGGGTCTTTCTTGTAGATTTGGATCATTAGCCAATTTAGAATGAAATTGCAATTTTGAGTTTATTATTTTTCTATTACACCGCTGTGGTTTGCAGTGCTTTTTGCAGTATTTTGGTTTCCTTAGAGTGCATTACCTATTTACAAATGATTGGATACATGTGTGTGTGTGTACCTAATTACATAGATATTTACAAAATATATTTATATCTGTATTTCAATGCATAAGTTTAAAAAATATGCATTTTCAAAGAAAAAAAAACCCTCAACTTCCTATTAAAGTTTTATGGAAGTTTGGAAGACTTTTATGACTCTTCAACTGGATCTGATGACAATATTGTGAATGGTTACTTCCCATTATCCTTAAACTAAAGCAGACCTTCTCTGTTGCAAGTTACACTTGTAATGAACAACCGCCCCCACCCCAAAAAAAGAATGTGCATTGTTTGATGCTTTAACGTAATCACGTTGACCCATGCACCTTGTTAGAAAGACACGTGCACAACAGGAGGGTTAAATTACAAACACACACCCACACACACACACATACAGTTTACAAATGATGCTGTATTTCAGATGACCATGCAGGGGGGAGGGGGAGAGGGTGGTCCGCTACGTCCGAGTGCACTTCCTGCATCGTCCACTGGTAAGACTATATAAACCCGCAGAGACCAACTACACCCGAAGACTTCATATAGTTTGCAAAGCTGCAGAAACTGCGAGCGGAGGAAAACTTTAGCCCTTCCTTTCTCCCATCTCTCATTTGGTAGCGCCGCACGAGAAAGGTTAGACGGGAATTTCTTGTCCAATTAAAATTTAATTGACTGCTATCATGCGCTGAGTCAAGAAATCCATTCATCTTCCATTGCAGGTCCGACCACGCACGACGCGAAGGACAGCGAGCCGGCAAAAACATGCAGCCTCACTTACTTGCCTTCATCTTTTTGTGCGTACATTGCGCAACAAGTGCACTGGCAGTCACCGTCACCGCCGCGCTCTCCTCCGCCCCGCACGCGGCCAATTCGAGCAGCGCGGACGCCGGGACGGACGGCGGCTCTTCTTCGAAAAGCAGGAGGAAGCGCTACATTAGTCAGACCGACATGGTGGCTATTCTTGATTACCACAACAAAGTGAGGGGCAAGGTGTTTCCCCCGGCGTCCAACATGGAATACATGGTGAGTCTTTGAAACTTCTACGACGTCAATGCACCGCCCACCGTGGAGGAGAGACTTGCATGTTAAAGATGCATTCATTCGATGGAGTCAAAGTTGTGGGGTATTTTTTTTTTTTCTGCACTGGTTTCGAAAGTTAGTACAGTATAAGTCTTTGTCGCTTTTCCACTGGGCAGCAGTTTGGACCACCTATGCGGTTATTTCCAAAAGGAAGCAGGAGTCATGTATCCTAGTGGAGCCTCGCACTTAGGATGCTTAACAGCGATTTCGAGCAAAAGTCAAATGACTTGTTATGACGTCATCGCAACCGGTGTTCATAGCAATGCCAGATTATGAACAACAATAATGCAATAATAATGGCTTTAACCTAAAGTGAAAATGGAGGGATGGAGGCGGTTCTTTCATCAATGCACGTGCTGTTCATTGTGACTCAAATGACCAAATATGGTTTCCTTACTCTCAAAAGTTGCTGCTTCTGTTTTGGACTCATATTCATTCGAAAGCTTTTGTGGAGTTCAGTCATCTTTGGATGCTCCACATGGGCACGCCAGTGTTTGCCTCCGCAATTGGAAACTGTCCAATTTGCCTTCAGCACTGGGAAGAAGAAAAGGCCTTTTAGATCAAAGAGTTGCGTGACGGCTGCCTGTCCGCTCACTTCTCTTATGTAACCGTTGGAGCTCACATCCGAGTGCTGAATGTGACTTAGATGGAGCGGATCTTGTGTTTATATTTTACATGACTTGTGTAATGGTTTCCATGCGTGTGTGTGTGTCTAGGTGTGGGATGATACACTGGCCAAGTCAGCTGAGAGCTGGGCCCACGCCTGCATGTGGGAGCACGGCCCGTCTCACCTCCTCAGGTTTCTGGGTCAGAACCTCTCCGTCAGGACAGGACGGTAGGTGAACTGTGAACCTCTAACAACCCCCAGACACCCATGGGCAACATCTGCTGCAGCACTCTCAGCAGACATGATGCTGCTTTGCAGTCACGGTCATTGCCTTGCAGACCCCCCCCCCCCCCTTCCTTTTTCTTCCCCTTGAACGGTGACCTGGTGACTGCTCAAGGAATGCTCGTGTGCCCCCTCAAATAAACAGAAGCTATGCTTTCAGACTTGACCCATGAGGACAAAGAAGCGTCCCTTCGGTCGCTCTTGACTTTCCATGTGGACCATCGTTCACCAATGCATTTTTTTTTTTTGGAGCAACATTATGAGACTCAGGGGAGCACAAGTCATACTAAGTGTGACTGTTTTCACTTTGTATCCCCTCCTATCAAAATTCTTGCAAACGCAAGCAATGCATTATTCTATATTACAATAAATAATAATCAGATTTATGATACATCCTGCAAATGTTATGGGCTTATAGGTTGGCAGGAGCAAAAAGGCAAATGACCCATTTATCGACTTCAATAGGAATGTTTAATTTGCAAAACACTTTGGGCTCTACATTCGTGCTCAGTGCAAGTCTGGCGCGTGGCGTAAATCCGCATGGACGAGCGAGACGACTTTTGGCTTCTTCGCCGGTGCACGCAATTTAAGAAACAGGCGGTTTGCGCCCCTTGTGGGTATGAACACAGTTGACTATCTGCGCAACCAATTGAAGTAGCGGTGGGCTTCTCTTCACAGGTATCGTTCAATCCTTCAGCTCGTGAAGCCGTGGTACGACGAGGTCAAAGATTACTCCTTTCCTTACCCCCGTGACTGCAACCCCCGATGCCCCCTCAGATGCTACGGCCCCATGTGCACCCATTATACACAGGTAGGCAAGCTATTGCTACATGTCTACCACAAAGAGACCCACAAAAAAGACTTGACAACTGATACCAGAACGACGCACTACTTTTACATTAGACACGGCTATGGCTTTGAAAATGATTTTCTTCCCCTCGCTTTAACATTACAGTATTCCTTGGCATAATGCATAAAATTGCCTTCAATGACAACTGGTTATATCTTTTTATTTTGCAGATGGTGTGGGCGACCTCCAACAAAGTGGGCTGTGCCGTTCACACCTGCCACAATATGAACGTTTGGGGATCCGTGTGGAAACAGGCGACATATTTAGTCTGCAACTACTCGCCGAAGTAAGTAGCTCTCGGGTTGCGACATGCCGCTTTTACCAATGAACCAGTTCACCTGACGACGGCTGGGGGGCGACGGCAGCTCTAATCCCGTCGCCCGCTCGTGCCGCTTAGTGCCAAGCTGTGAAATGCCACCCATGTTGTGGGGGGGGGGGGGGATTCAGATAAGACTCAATACAGTACAAGCCTTTAAACGGGTACTGTACAACTAAAGCGCTTGAGAAGAGAATGAAAAGGAAAGGGGAGCCGTTCCAAGAACGAAAGCCAATTTGGATTTACGAGCAAGGTCATTTCATCCCATTGGTTTGAGATATATGCAAAGCGCTCTGGCCATTGATGACCGACTTTCTTGACTTGTGAGAGTCGACATGACTTGGCTTTTCTCACGTAAGAGCTCGATTCATCACCTAAGACGGCCTCCACTGCAGCTGCCATTTGGCTGTCGTCTATTGGACACACTACAAATGTATCAACTGCCATCATGTGGATTTGGAGCCATGAGATTACGCACGCCGAACACAAATCATGGTTTTATTTTCTTATGCATTCAATCTTTCATACTTAAGATCTCAATTTGTCCCAAAAATGTCAAATTCAAATAGATAGATAGGTAGAAAAACAAAAACGATAGCAAAAATCATCTGTTTCAATTTACACCATAGATGAGCTTTCGAAAGTAAAAGATGGCTGTTCCTAGTCTTCATCCTGCCCACTTTCGAGGTCTATTAACACTTCCGGCTGTCGCGTCTCGCAGGGGCAACTGGATCGGAGAGGCTCCCTACAAAGTCGGGGTCCCCTGCTCCGCCTGCCCCCCCAGCTACGGCGGCTCGTGCAGCAACAACATGTGCTTCCCAGCTCTGAAGACCAACTACTTGCACTGGTTCAAATAAACCAGGCCCTGGCCAGCCCCACTACCACAGAGACACTATTGGCATCGAAAGGCATAATGATTTGCACAACCGGCATGGGCCAGTCTATTTTGTATATACGGCTTATTTAAAGACACAAAGACACATTTGAAGGCAGCAGATCATTTTGACGGTGTGTACGTGAACTGTAAATTAATGGAACTTTTCGAGACTTTTTTTTTTTTTTTTATACTTGCCTGGACTCTATTTGATTTTTTGAAAATTTATTTATATGGAGAATGGCTCCTTAAAACACACACACACATGCGGTGCTACGTACATTTTACCATTGACAATGTAGCCATCAAGGCCCTGCCATCACGATAGCTGCTCATGTCTGCTCACTATGGTGCTACTAGGGCATCACACCTCCATGTTGTGTGCTCTTGCTTTTGTCGGAATGTTGGGATATAAGTTCAAACGGACGCCGGCATAGCAACAACACACGCTTCATTCTCGGATGTCTATTTTTAGCCTGCGAGGAATCGGCAAAAGTGCACTTGGAAAGTTCAACTGTACAGTACATTTTCTTTTTGTATTCTTTAATTGAATAATACCACGATCAAACCAAAAGTCAACACAAGTGTTGGCGATGCTGGTGCGGTGGTCGACACCTCATATACTGTAGTTCTCGCAGTGCATGACTTCCATCTGCAGTTTAACGCTGCTGTCATCTGCCTGTATCACCCGTTCGTTTATTATTATTTTTTCTTAAGCACAACATATCGGAGATATCTTTGTGATGCAGTTTTGGAGCAAAACACTCAAGTGCACCTTCATTGTTTGTAAATATCCAAAATACTTAACATTTACTTTGTGTTCTTTTTTTTAATGTAAATGTACATAATCATTTTACCTTGATTATACTTCAGACTACAATTATTGTATAAGTTATTCATTTTTGTATTGGGAAATATTTAAATAGTATTCCTTTTTTTCTTGTATTGTTATTATGAAAGGATTGTACAGCGAAACAAGTCACAGCATGCAGTTAAGTAAAAGAAAAGAACACATTTGCTGCATCAGTGATCAACTCAAAAACTGAGGGCATTGCTGCGACTTCAACAAAACAGGAAATGTTCCGCACTGACTACAAGCTGTTTATGCAATGAACTGCTCTCTTGCTTTGAAATTGTGAATAAAATGGTTTAAAATTTGTCTCCGAGGTGTGGTGATAACCATAGAATAGGAAACGGATGTTATTGCATTCATTGCAAGTTAGCTATAATTCGATATCATGAATTCATAACTGTCACCGAGCAGATATTAACGTGCAAAACGTATACCTGAAAGGCTCGAGGCTTGGTACACCCTGGGCTGGTCATGAGGCAATTGCAGAGCACAAGGAGACAAAAACAAACACAACCATGGACCATGCTAACATGCGCGCCTACGGATAGTGGCGACTCGTGAATAACTACCTATGGATGCCATGAGGTGGCGGCAAAACATTGTCCAAATGAAACTCCTCAATTCATCTCAGCATAGTTCCTTGACAACAAAACGGTGCCAAGCAAAACATTGGCGTGCTAACCACTAGCCTACCAAGCGTCCCCCACTTTAGGTCATATTTGTTCAAATAAAGCAACCTGTATGCCACATATTTCTTTGCAGAGGATAAAGAATGTATCCCTCAGACGATCTGTCTACATGTG
The DNA here is from genome assembly GCA_018466805.1 of Hippocampus abdominalis. Classification (NCBI taxonomy): domain Eukaryota; kingdom Metazoa; phylum Chordata; class Actinopteri; order Syngnathiformes; family Syngnathidae; genus Hippocampus; species Hippocampus abdominalis. The sequence goes on along the minus strand of CM031712.1, from coordinate 2,250,449 downwards.
CTGCTCCACTGTTTGTGTTCAAATATCCGTTGCGCAAAGGATCGCAAACCCCAACACATACATGGCATTCATTAGCACGCTGTGGTTTTTTTCCCCATCAATTATTAGCATTAGCATTAAGCTGACTCCCCAGGCTAACATCCAGTTGCTTACGATACACAGTGTCATTCTCTTTTAGATTGAGAGTAAACTTGGGAGTGGTGACAAACCGCTTCGAGCCTCCTCTTTCAAGAAATGCTCGTTAATTCTATCTGCCAAGCAGCTGCCTGTTGCGACGTGAGTTGAGCTGACTAACATCATGCAGCGCTCGTTATCTCAAGCGTACACTCGCAAGTTAAAGCGGAAACTCGTAAATCTGTATCTCAAGGTGCCACTCTACAGGTAACAGGTTATGAAGTGAAGACGGAGTATGCGTTTTTGGACCAATAGTAGATCGAGGTTTTATGAGACCGACGAAGAGTTTGAGTCCTTTTCCACTCTTTCCTACGGGGAAATTCAAAGAGCGTCCGGCGTCCGAACGAATCATGTTCGACCTGAGAGGTTCCAACTGTATCAACATTAAGGCTAAACACTCCAACATCCTGCGTGCGGGGGGCGGGGGGGGAGCAAAGAGGAAACACGGGCAAGTTTCAAGGGAGCCTCTTGTCTGAGTTTGTCCAGGGAAAGCTTTGACCTCAAAGCGGAGCGAGGCGGGGAGCAGACTGGAATGTCAGAAGCCGCAAAGAGCGAGCATGTCCGTCACCTCCAGGCACACAAAGCGAGACAAAAACATCATTTTCTTGAATGTTTCATCATTTTCAGAACACCTGAAGACAATGACGAGGAAAATAGCAGGAGCCTCGTTTCAACGTGCAAAGATGATTGAATGTTTTTTGCAGATGTTTTTTTTTTTTTTTTTCTTCTTCCCTCCTCCTTCCCCATTTGGGATTGCAAGGTATGTGTCTGGGTCAGCCTGAGCGTTGGCCCTGATGTCGGCAGACTATCAAACAAACAAACAACTCGGCCAAATGTTTCATTCATCAGCCAAACACGTGCGAGCCCAGGTGCTCAAAAGACATCTGCGCAGGTGGGAATGTAATCCAGTTGAACGCAAGCGCTTTGCCTCGTATGAGGGATTCAATCCATTTCCTGCACTTTGACAATGCCTGGAATCAAGCAAACTAGCGATTTCGAGGAATCGGCTAGTTTGCGTTGGAAAGCTCTTCAGTGTGTGGAGCCAAACAAAAGATTGATGGCTTTTTCAAAGGCACAATCAGGATTCAACGGGCAATCCTGCCGCGCACTTAGAGCGGACATTTAAGACAGCTGTACAAGCTCAAGCTGTAGAGGGAATTCAAACGGGATGATCATGAGCAGGAACACTGATGGTCTGAACTCAAGTAAGAACTAAAATCACTTCATGGCTGTGACTCGTCTTGAATTGTTTACATGCTCAACCAGCAGAAAAGAGAGTGACGTTGTCCAACCTCCGCCACGCAGCCCATGTTTTCTACTCCACATGTTCAACAGTACTGCATTGATGTCCCACACTTGAGCGTGGAGCAATATGCGTGCATTCACGTGATCGTGCTGACATCTGTGCTTCCCAGAGCCTCACGTCAGCACTTGAATGTTGTCCAAGCACTTTTGCCACCATAAATCTGTCAGGGGCAGAAACAGTTTACGGTAGGTACACGTTTTTACACCGATGCTCCTGGTGCTTCTTTTAAAACGGATTCCTCTGACTTCAAATAGGGAGTACATTTTTTTAAAAAGTTTTTCACGTACGCAAATCACTTGCAGAGTCTCAGGTGTCTATTTTTGTCCATTGACCTTGTTTGGTCAGAACATATCGCCGCTAACATTCAGGAAAGTGTATGCAAGTGATACACACACACATCCCGACAGAACAGGGCTGGTGAGTTGACAAGACATGAACAAGGGACACGAAAAACATGACACGATCTAAACCAAAATCTTTTTTGACCGTCATCGAGACGCCAGTGGAAATACTAAAGTGACATGTTCCTTTCCACGCGTTTAAGAGTGAATGAGATCCAGTTTGTGTGGTGGCCAGGCAGTTGTCGGCCACAGAATGACATCACAGTTACTGTGAATTCTGCCATTCCAGATTTTCTAAACTCTACTGCACTGTTACTGCATATCTCCATATAGCAGCTTGAAGACTAAGTCTTCACGAGCAGATTCTGGACCTGACCCCTGGGGTCTCGGAACACAAACTGAACCAAAGGTGGCCCACGCGCCCTGTTTCCCCTTCGTATTCTTTGTCTTGGATGAGGCTCTTTCCAGCCTCTTTACTGTACGGGGCCCAGCAGGGACGTTTGTCGAGACGTGGGCCAACATCATCATCATCAGAGCTGGGAAAGCGAGGCCTTAATCAGACACGCTTGCCCCCTTCACTTGTTTATTTATTTATTTGGGTCAAATAAAAGGGTTTATTGAAGCTTTGATGTTTCACAAAGGTGCACATTTGACATGAAGCATTGCAGCGTTTTTTTCCAAAACAGAACGGCATTCAAAGCAGAGTTTTACGAGATTGGCTCACGAAAACACTGACGTTCAACGTGGTCATATAAATTTATTACATTGTCAAAAATGAAGCCAATCCATTTATCAAACAAAAGATATTGTCAAACTATTTGAACATCGCATACGAAGCATTTAATCAGACGCACCAGATGCACTAATAATGCAAACATTCGGGGCATCCCCGCTATTTCCCAATGCAGAGAAGACCACAATAAAGTAAAATAAATTGCTGACTAAAATACATTAAATATCATTAAAATCCTTCAATACTCTATAAAATGAAAATAAAAACTTGCATCACTAATAAATAAAAACTGAATTCATGCCTAAGCCTCGCTGTGTTATTCTAAAATGCGTGTACTGTATATGTACTTTTGAACAGTGGGGTATGTAATTCCCACAAACTGATGTTTTGAAAAACACCGACACTTAGTGGTGATCTGAGGTCTATGCATAAAAAAAAATGCTTTGCTTTTCTTGAGGTCACTGCAGTTTGACATACTTTATGGCGAACAGCGCTCTCTATCGGTATAACATTACTTCTGTGGCATTTTCTCGCAAACACACTCACTTGTTCTACTAGTACTACAAACTAGTCGTCCGACTAGTGTAGCGAAGTGTCTTTCTCGTGAGAACAAAGCGTGTACGTCCTCACAGGGCAATAAATAAACGCTCAAGCGACCTTCTTTGCATTGCGTCTGCGACATGGACTGTGCACTTACACCTTTTCACCACAAGGGGGTAGAGGCATGCTGTGTGTATTTGAGACAGTCACCCCCTGCCGACAGTCTCATCTGCTCGATGACCTTGATGTCGTTTCCTCTAAGATCACCCCGATGCTGTCTCAAAGGAGCTCTGACCTCAGTCCAACCGAAAGCATTATTTACTGAGCACTGTAGCAGATAAGGCGGGCCAACAAAAAGTGTTGTAGAAGTTGCGGAAGCTTTCGACAGGCTAAACGTAATCCTAATCACATTTTTGCTCTGTGGTTCCAATGATAATTACATCATACAGGAGAGATTTGAATTCCAGAAATATGATATTACGCCACGACCTAATTTTTGTGTTCTTGGTGTTGTCAGGTGAGCAGATTCACTTTTAGGGTAATGATAAGCGGTTAACTTATCAAAAAGAAAATGCTGGTAATGTATTGAAACACGGGTTTGCCATCTAAGTGGCTCCCTCTTGTGTTGTTGTTTGGAATAATTTTCTATGGCACCTAATTAGGGGCTCCATTAGGATCTGGAGTTCATCCCATCTGTCCTGTGAGAGGCAGATCCCGGAGACAAACTATTCACACTCGGATTCACACAAACGGACAAGCTGGAGTCTTCAGTGAACCAACCTTGCATGATTTTGGAATGTGGGAGGAAGCCGCTGAAAGCCCATGCAAAGCAGGGGTGGAAGACTCAAAACCCACACAAGAGCTGCGAGCTGAGATTAGAACTGCGAGGCAGACATGCTAACCACTCCTCCATCAATTGCTTAACCAAACAAAAACAGGAGCCAAAAAAAAAAAGCCCTTTCATACGAACAGAACTGAGGTCTCGTGAGATTCTGGATTTTTCTTTGGCTCGCAACATTGTTTCAGTCATATTCCGAATTGTCGGGTGGCGCGAATCCTTATGCGGGCAAGCATACAAAAATAAATGCGCCGCGGTGCTAATTCCACCGCAAGAGAACGAGCGTTTTGGTTTCTTCACACTTTCCTCTGGGGAGTGCAGAGCAAACCTTGAGTGTTGCTTTTTCGACGGCTGAGGTGTAAGGGGAGAGAGTGCACTTGTACCGGCTCATATTTTCAGAAGTAGGTTAAATAGCTGAGGCCAACCAGGTATTAAAGATTGACATAGATATTGGGGATGAAAAACGAGCTTGTGTATTCACTCAAGACGAGGAGTGTCCTCAAGTGCCGTGCCATGCGGCCACATTTTTCCAAGAAACTCGACTGTTGCATGTCATGGAAAGTCAGCACACATGCTGAGGCCCCCGTGATTGGCTACCGTTGCCACATGTGCCACATGACAAAAAGGCAAAATGTGCCCGTTTCCATTATGTCGCTGGAATTCGCTCTTGTGTGTTTGAGAATGGAAGCGGGCGGGTTGGGGGGGGGGGGGGGGGGGGGATGACGACAGGTTGGGCCTTCGGAATTAACAGAGTTGGTTTGTGTTTTAGTCACCTGAGAACATTTAGGAGAAAAGGGGCACCATCGAGGGGGCATAGGTCTGGTTTCGATTAACATATTTCTCGACAAAGGGAGGACACTCAACGACGTGAGAAATTGGAACTCAGAATGTTTATGTGAAGGTGGTCAAATTCCAAATGAATAAAATAAGAACTGCAATGCAGGTTAATAACATGGCAATAAAATACGGTACGCATAGCCTTTCATTTGTTTCCTGCGTTCAAGATCGTGGAGAGGGGCTGGACCGAATTCAAGCTAACTTCGGGTGAAAGGCAGACATCACCTTTGACTGCAAACATACAGACGCCCCTCACGCTCACATTCTAAACGGAATCTGTCCAAATGTCAGTGAGTGGACCACCACACACATTCATCATGAATATATCAATACATATTTGTTTCATCATAATACAGAGTCAACTCACACACGTTGCGTTTTTTTTCTGTCAGAAATAAACGCGAGGAGAATGTAAGAAGGTATAAATTCAGAGGCGACTCCAAAAGTGCTCCGTTCATTTTGGCAGCGGGCTGGAGGGGCGTGGCCAGAGACGCCAGCGTGCCGGGAGCTGCTGCGCGCAGGATAAAAATGTTGGGAAGCGATGCTTGAGGAAGGCTCTGGTGCACAGTGGACACAAAAGGCAAGCAAACTTTGGTGCGCGTGTCACTCTGAGTCCCACATGAGCTCTTCAGGAGCCTTTCAAGGCGGATTTCGAACTAGGTGCTGCAAACTTTATTTGTTGCACACTGGCAGGATTTCATTCGATGGACTGCAAGTAAAATCCATTTAAGGTAAGTTTGTCTGAGTAATACGTTTGACACAAGGAGTCACTTTGATCTTTGTGCATGCTCATGTTTGCTGATAAGATTTGCTTTCACTCATTACACTCTTTACTTTTGTCACTCTTTACTTTTGTCACATACGTGTACTTATTAAGATGCGGTTATCATTTAGTCTAATAATTACGTTAATTAGAGCAGAAATTCTCAAAATATGGTCTGTGGACACGGTGGTTCCCATAGAAAGTGGTCAACTGGTCCATGTAGCATTTTTGTTTGGGGTGCTCTAAAGCAAAGTATTATCGTTATTTTTTTTCCATTCCAGGTCACATAATCCAATGCTGAGGAGTGCATCTCCATCCTCACACCACATCCATCCCACTGGCATTTGACATAAAAAACAAAACAAAAATGAGACTCGCATCACCAAACCGGCCAAGGGGCTTGTCCCTGCTGCTGCCGCCGCTGCTACTACTGCTGCTGCTCATCCAGAGGGCCGTTTCCATGGCAACACCCAACTCCACTGGCTGGCAGCAGATTCTGGACAAGTACCTGGACGAGGATGGCGAGTGGTGGGAGGCCAAGCAGAGGGGGAGGAGAGCCATCACAGACAGTGACGCTCAGCTCATCCTGGACCTGCACAACAAGCTCCGAGGTCAGGTGTACCCCCAAGCGTCCAACATGGAGTACATGGTGAGCGGGCAGCCAATCATCGCCCTCCTGTATTTTTGTTGTTTGTTCGTGTGACTAATTCTTCAAAAAAGTACCAGCGGGTACTATGAAGTTGTAACATTTGAGAATACAGACATCGTCACTGTTTTGTGGTAAGGCCAAGGCAATCAAAGTATCGCTTTGCCGCCATCTTGTGGCATGTTGCTGCAAAGGAAGTGAGTTGAGGGGGTTCATTTTGACACAAGTAGTGCTTTGCCACCTTCTTGTGGGCAATGATCAATTTTTAATATAATACAAGGAGCCTTGGTTTTCCTCCGTAGTGATTGTTTGTTACTGCGGCTCGTTGCGACTGATGCGTTCAATCCATCGCAGCCTGTCGCAGTTTCCCACCATACTCGGAGGTGGAAAACAAAAACTGCCCATTGAACTGAGCTTGGCAGTGGAAAAGCAGCATCAGTGACCCCAGTCTGAACTTGAGAAGTGTACTTGGGGGGCCGTACAGCTCAGTGACCGCCACCAGAGCAGCTGGCACTACTCCCACTCAACACTTTTTTTAATCCCTACACGTGACTTTGGTTGGTTTTTTTTTTCCCCCAAAGAAAAAAAAGAAAAGTCCACCGTGTTGCCAAAAAATGCATAATTTTACTCTGATATGTTGGACTCTAGCCACTTGGTTGCCGTGCGTGTGGATATCTGCGTGCGCGTGTACTCGTGCACAACCTGCAAGATCACTTTTCACCGTGCAATTAGAATCACCAGCGCGGCAACCCGGCTTGTTTTGCCAGCTGTCTCGCCCCCACCGAACACGTGCACGCGCGCGCGCACACACACACACACCACACACACCAACCACACACACCTCCTCCAAAGTCAAGTGCCCCACGCTCGGCCATCTGGAACGCTCGCAAACACGCTACATGTGTAACTGCCGCCTGACCGCCATTGTGAATGGCCACCAACGGGTCTGGGGCCCGTTAAAAATCAATACAGCGTCGGGAAAGTAATGACTTTTTTTTTATGTCTCACTTAAAGCGCGACGGAACAAAAGGCAGTACTATTCCACGGTGAAGGAAAATAAATAGTTCCTGCTGGGGGCAATTGCTGGACTATGTAATTGTATAATTGAGAGTTTGGATTTGAGGACAGTGTGCGCGCGCGTGTGCATGTGTGTGTGTGTGTGCGTGTACGTGAATGAATTGGGACTTGGCAGGCTTCTATTTGAAGCACACTCTTGCAGAGAAATGCTGAGCCAGCAGCTAGCAGTGCATGGCTCCTTTCTACTGTCTCCTGTTACAGTTGGTTGGCTTTCTTTTCTTTGCTAGTTTTTCCTTCTCAACATTCAGGGGCACCCAGGGGTGACTTATGGGGGGGGGGGGGGGGGGGAGGCGAGCACCAAGAGGACGTGAGGTTCGAGGGAGGGTTGGCAAAGAATAGGTCAACAGAAACAGGTCTAAAGATGATATACACAGATTTGAGAAATTGAAAGGGGAGAGGCTTTCCAAAGATTTGAAAGGCAGATGAGAAAGGTTGAAGAAGCAAGTGAAGTGAGGAAAAAGTTGAAAAACAAAAGTAATCATAGATTCTGGGAAGAAACATGAAATCAAAGTACAAAGTGCAGTACTCTGGAATAAAATTGGATTTCATGCAAATCATTATGTCCAACATATCGAGTCACAATTTTATTTGTGACCGTGTTCGCATTTGTGTGGTGATAAACAGCACTTCTTTGAGGGCAGATCAAAAATGGGATCGGCTTCAATCCTTCACTTTGGTGGAATGGTGAATGAAACAAAATGACCAATTTAGCCACACGGTAACTACCGCGATGGAAAGTGCACTAAAGAGCCATTTGCACTAAATGGGGCCATTCTCTGCCATTTCCAATGTTAAAATGCTTTATAATAATCATTTATATATTATATTGAAGCTTTTCCATGAGCAAAAGCAGGAAGTCACACCTCCTTGAATTGTACTCCACAAACTCTACTTTGATGCATTTGCACCAAGCGGTACTTTTTCTTGATTGCAATCGATTGTTCAGAATCTCAAAATATTGGATCCGCACAGCCTTTATCTTCAGCACGACATCTTTAGGGGGCCGTTTGCAGCGTGACGGCTTGGTGCGCTTGTAAAAGGCGGAGCGAGACAGATGCCCGTTGATTGACCGACCGAGAATTGTCCGTCTCCATTTGTGCTGCGATAAATGACGGACAGACGTCCGTTTACGACGGTCATATTCAAAATGACGAGATTCCAAAGGGCGCACGACTTTAGAATATGTGATGATACGGCATGTGAAGTTACACTTATTACCGCCTACTCTTTTGATGTATATATTTTACAAAGGAGCTATTTCTGGCACACTGCACCGATGATACGCTATTGTCAAAGTCCTTTCCCAAGGCTAACATAGTTTCTGCCAAACTCAAGCCTGATGGGGGTTCACACTGTACTGTGGCAAAACAGAATTGAACTATGCTGGTGGAAATGTGCCTTTATTTGTGGTTTCACAAATCGGTACAAGGCCATCATGGACCATTTAGTCCACAGCCATTCAGAATTTCATTAAAAAAAAAAAATATATATTTTTTGGGGAAAAAAAGCTTTTTGGTATCGCGCGTCTGTGGGGTATTTCATTTCGAAAAACTACAAAAACTCTTGCCAACATATCTGGCCCTCCCTCCCATGTTTGTCTCATTTTTTGATGCCTGGTAAATTAAGCCCGCAGGCTGAGCATACCAAAAAGTAATTTCAAAATGTCTTTGTAGATTTTCTTGCGAAAGACCAAATACTGCCAACATCGAGAATCTGAATGAAATGAAAACACCCCAAGTACAGTTAAATAATGGGCGTTTCACGCTTTCAAAGCCTGTTCTTTGTCTATGCGTGACGAACATTTCCATTATTATGCCTGGATTGTGGCTTGGCTTTTGCGTTTTGTCTCAAAATGCAAAGGAAATGGAGCCAATTCAACTGCAAAACACTTGACATTGTGTTGAAAGTGGTTCATCTTGTTTCCCCCCCGACTTCCTTTTTTGGTCTGTGTTGTTGGAACGCTGTCACCGCTCAGAAAAGCTCACAGCGCCACTCTGCTGGTAGACGACATGTGCCACTCCGCTCCGCCGGCATGCTCGTCGTGCATGCAGATACAAATCCAAAAATCCCTCTCACACATACGCGCACACCCATCCATCCGTCAGCTGCGTTAACGTCCGTTTCCCGAATCCGACTGACCCCGTGTGCCGATCACCTCCGAGACTGTAAGATAACATCAGTTCAAATCTCCATATTTCTTCCTCCCCCATTTCCCGCTCACTCTCCACTTAGCCGCCCCCCCAACCCACCCTCTTATCCCCGTGGCTTCGTTCCCATTCTGTCACTATACAACACAGAAGGAAAAAATATATATATATATTTCTCTGAATAACAAAGAGTTCACACTCCTTAGCGATCCAAAAATCCTCGGTCGGGGACAGCCCCTGTGACTCTTTGACAAGGATCCGATAAAAAAACCCAGAAACATTTGCTTTTGCCTTTAAAAAACAAAACAAAAGACAGTTAACTTCGAGACAGGTTGTCACATTTTTGTTTCCAAGCTCGTGGAGGAAGTCACGTCACTTGATGAAAATGATTAAAAGTGATGAAAGACGGGTGACATTGGTCACGCACTAACATCCACAATTCAATATTCCTTTTTGAAAAGTCTGACACAGACGGTTTCCTGTGGTTCCCGTAAGGAGTCACTCGAACGACACTCAAATGGCCAACGGCTCAAATGGAGCATTTTCCTCACCCAGCAGGAAGGAAATTGACAGAGGCGCGGCGCCGGAAAAGTGAAAAGCAGCGGGTGGCTCCATTGGAAGTCCACGGCGGAAAATGCTCAAATGACCTTGACTCCTATATTATTAAGAATGAATGAAATTCATCAACGCTGCAAGTGTTGACATTTTCACGTTATCATGTCAACAACGTTCCTAGGAAATCACAATGTCTCATCAGCGGCGAGCTAATTTTCGGAACAGGCTCGTGGCTACTGGTGTGGTTCTTGGGGGCTCTCTGACGCCTTAAGTCTCACAAAGTTTGCCAAATGAGATCTTCAAGCCGTTTATTTGTCACTCCTAAGTTTACTGTCAAACTAACACATAAAACAAAGGAGAGTTTAACACCGCATTTGATTTCTCCTACCTTGCTCAGGAATGGGACACCGAGCTGGAGCGGACGGCGGAGGAGTGGGCCGAGACCTGCCTGTGGGAGCACGGTCCTGCAGGTTTACTGCCACAGATTGGACAGAATCTGGGAGCTCACTGGGGGAGGTAAATACAAAATGGCAGCAATATAAAATCAATGTTGAAGCTGAGTAACTTAGTCAAGGAATAAATGTATCAAATGTTTTTTTAAAATACAAAAACTGGGGGAGAAAGCCAAGTTTTAATTGGACAGGGAGGATGTTTCTGGCAATGTGTCCCCTTCCTCAAGGGTGGCACAGTTAAAAAAAAAAAAAAAAAACTCATGGCAAGGATGTTTGGTTTGTGCCTGTGCGCTCGCTGGCAGCTATCGAGGACGGCGCAAAGGCTCGCAGGGGATTGAGCCTTTTCCGTTTCTCTGCATTCAATATTGCTCGGATAGAAAGAAAGACGGCGCCATCCGTCAGAGCCGCCGCTGAATCGGACAATTCGTGTTGTCGTAGAATATGAAATGTCTCTTTTCATTCCCCGCCAGGTTTCGCCCGCCCACCTTCCATGTTCAGGCCTGGTACGATGAAGTGAAAGACTTCTCTTTTCCTTATCCCCAAGAGTGTAACCCCTACTGCCCATTCCGATGTTCCGGACCGGTGTGCACGCATTACACCCAGGTGCAGCTGCGACATCTGGACCCAAACTATCTTTTCAGGATATTGAAGGCTTTATTATGATGAAAGACGTTTATTTTTTTATTTTTTATTTTTTTTAAATGCTCTGTGTTTTGCAGCTGGTGTGGGCCACTAGCAGTCGGATTGGCTGCGCCGTCAACATGTGCTACAACATGAACGTGTGGGGACAGATTTGGGCCAAGGCCGTGTACCTTGTGTGCAACTATTCACCAAAGTAGGTCCATGTTGCGCAAATTGTTTTTAACCAGAACAAAATGCTCTGTTCATAATGCTACGTGGCGATTGTCGAGTGCCCTTGAGCAAGGCGCTGTCCCTCCAAGCACACTATCCACTCTATAACTCTGGATTCCGATGTCATTATGTGCCGGAGTTGTGGCCTGTGAGTGTCAAGCAATATTTCAAATAGTTTTTGGTTGGCTATGTGACCTAAACAGGGGGAACTGGTGGGGCCATGCGCCTTACAAACACGGGGCCCCCTGTTCCGCGTGTCCTCCCAGCTATGGAGGTGGCTGCAAGGACAACCTTTGCTATAAAGGTAGGCGCAAGTGTGTCCTCAAAGGGAAACTGCCAAAATGTTTGATGTGTGTCGATGTGACGATTTGTGATTTTTTTATTCAAAGGCCACAATACCCACCTTGCACCGGAGGAAAGAGAGGAAAACAACTTTATCGAGCCGGAAGCCCCCCGTACGACTCAGAAGATCCGGCCCCGGGTTTTAAAGCCCGAGACTCCCAGTCTTCCTGCTCCCGACACCGAGACCCCCGCAGATGACCTGCCAAAGAATGAAGTGGTCAACACACAGCAAATGTGTACGCTGCCATGAGACAAAACCAACGCATTTATGAATGCTTGCTTGATTTGATCGCAATAATGACTTTGAAGCACAAATCGAGCCCTTGAGTGGGAATATTATTCTTGTAATTGATCAAAAGTAGCCTTGATGTTGTGGAGCTTTTAATCTGTCATCCTCCTGACTCATCCTGACAGATTTTAAAGCGAGTCAACCGCGTCGAATGCAATCACACTCCAATTCCTTTCTTGCTCCTGTTTTGCAGCTCAGCTTGTGACCTGTGACACCAAACTTCGAGATCAGTGTAAAGGAACGACGTGTAATAGGTATGGATGCAACTATAAATGGCAGCAAGTCAAAGCCCAGACCTCCACCAAGGCCAAAATGATCAAATCCATATTTCCCATGTGCCTGAATTTTTATTAACCATTGGTACGTTAAGTAAAGATACTTTGATTTTTCTGGATATGCCCCAAATCTTACTAACAGAGACAAAATTGCAATGAAAAATCTCCTTAGCAGACGTAGGCATACAAGTGTAAGGAAGTATAAAGTACTTTTTTTTAAATTTTATTTAATATTCCCATCTCTGTGAACCCACAGATATGAATGCCCCGCGGGATGCTTGGATGCTACAGGGAAAGTAGTTGGGACAGTTTACTATGAAATGGTGAGTACACACAACGCGACACCGTGAATGTTTCCTTCCACCGTATTTGAAACCTGTCAACTCAACATTCACATCTCGTTGATGTCGCCTTATTTCTGCAGCAATCCAGCGTGTGCCGGGCCGGTCTCCATGCCGGCGTCATCGATAATGATGGAGGATGGATGGATGTGACCAGACAGGGAAGAAAGGACTTTTTCATCAAGTCTAACAAGAACGGAGTCCAGTCACTGGGGTGAGACCGGCTCAGAGTGTTGAAAACACAGGTGTCAAAGTCAAGGCCCCCGGGGGGCCAGATCTGGCCCGTCACATCATTTTGTGTGGCCCGCGAAAGCTCAATCAAGCATGTCAAGTTCTATGATGCTTGCTAAAGTCTGAACCAAAATTTCAAATTGTCGTATGTCATCCACAATAACAGTAATTATTCTTGACTTCTGATTTTAAAACTAGTCATCCATCAATTTGTTGTGCGCTGTGTATGTAATATGCGGAGGTGATTAAACATTTATATGGCTTCCCAAAATTCATGACGGCCCTCCAAGAGAAACCGTAACTACAATGTGGCCCGCGACAAAAATGAGTTTTGACACCCCTGTGTTGAAAAAGACAAAAACTAGAACACTTATAAAGCCAACATGTCACGTTCTCCTTTGTCTCTCTGGACAGGAAATATCAGAGTGCCAATTCATTCACAGTATCCAGAGTAACAGGTACGCTCCGAGCTTACACGTCACTTGTTATGCTTTCATTTATCTTATCGCACCATTTCTGCCGCGTCGTGTTGCAGTGAAAGCAATCACCTGCGAGACCACCGTTGAACAACTGTGTCCTTACCAATGGCCTCCAAAGCATTGCCCGAGGTATTCGCCGCCGTAGCAGCCCCTTTCTTCTGAATAATACGCATCTCACAAGGTTTTACACGTTCCCCTTGATAGGTTATACTGCCCAAGGAACTGTTTAGAAGAGAACTCGCGCATCTCCAGAGTCATCGGCACCAGAATATACTCTGATGTAAGTATTTTGCTCACGGAAGGATGCACACTGGGAGCTTCATCGAACCAAATGGTGCTTTGTCGCCCGTTCCTGTAGAAATCCAGTATTTGCCGCGCGGCGGTCCATGCTGGGGTCATCAGGAACGACGCGGGCGGTTACGTCGACGTGATGCCGGCAGACAGGCGGAAACTCTACACCGCCTCCAGCCAAAATGGCGTCGTCTCAGAGAGGTAGTCGATGTTTGTCGAGCTTTAATTTTATGCCCGGTGGTGTTTCAGGATTTGGGATGAGATCTCAACACGTAAAAAGATGGTCGGGAAATCAAAGTAGCCAATGTAGTGCTTTGAAATGAATTCAAAAGGGTTGCTCGGAGAGTTTTGCATGTTGGAGTCGAAACGGATGGCTCTCAGGTAAAGAGAGCACTTTCTTTGCCCACTTCTCTCCTTGGTGAATTGAATCTTTCCAAGATACAGGCAGCTCATAACTTCTCATGTTGTTCCTCTGGGAGAGCGGTAAGCGTGCCTCTTGCTTGGAATTATTCATTTCTTGGCAATTACAGTCGAGGGAAAAAAAATAAAAAATACTCAAGTGAATGTTCTGAGTTTATCAACCGAGGAAAATGCCAAAATTCAGACACCTGCATTTGCAGTCGTCTAAGTGGCGTGATGTTCATGTGTTGCTGCAACAAGGGATGTGAAAAGTCGCCCTTCGCTTACATCCCTGGGCAATTCCATACTCCAAGACTGAAATTTGACCGAATGGTGACAGAATTCCGGATTTTCCGAAATGGAACAAAAGACGTGGAATCGGTAATCCTTAGGTCGGAATCGGGCTTTTCGAAATGTGGATACAAATCCTATTGAGGGGCATCTGTTTTCCAAGTCATATCCGTTTGTTTCCCGTCTGTCATCGGTGACGCCGGCGTCAAAAACCCAAAGTGCACCATAATGCGCGTCCGTGTCATCTACGCCCCTCAGCCTCAACCTCACTGACTCTTCATTTTCTTTCGTTTTCATCCAGTCTTCAGAATCCTCCCGGCGGGAAGGCGTTTCGGGTGTTCGCCGTGATTTGAGTGACTCCCTCGTGCGCACGTCCATAAGGGCGACGTGCCCCAACACCGAGCACATTCCCGCTTGTGAATAGGCGCTCATCAAAGCCTGCCGTCACAGTCCACGGCCGAAACGTTTCTTGCCTTTGCCGCGCTGGCGGGGGGGTTAGAGGTTGTCTCCATGACGGCGTAAACAAACACTTGACACGTACGTGAGGAGAAGCGGTGGGCACACACGCCCACCGCAAAGGATGCTCGGCTTTTGTGGGAAAGAATCATGCTGTAAAAATATATGCAAGGATGGATGTTTTGATTTTGTACATCACATTTGCTCGAATTGTGTGCCGTTTGAACAGCTCTCTCGAGAAGGATTTTATTTTTTATTAAACAACAACTACAATAACAAAAAAATAATGAAATAAAAGACATGATATATCATTATAGTGGCACTTATATCATTTTACTTGTCTGGCACATTTTTACCGGTGCTCTCGAAAAGGTTTGTGTTCTATGTTAAAATGTGAGGAGGAGGGGGAAAAAAAACCCAATCTATTTTTATATGATCATGCTCTCGACGTATCGGTATGGTGTATAAAGAATGCTGTTTTATGTTGTTATATATTTGAAAATTCCGCTGGCAGGAAGTATAGTCAACCTTCAGAGTGTTTGATTGATGTTTGAGATGATTTTTGTTTGAATATTTGATCCCCGCCCATTCAACAAGCCATTTTGCTCTCATATCTGTCAAAAACCGATGATGTAACAGTGTTATATTGTGTATTAATCATCGACAAACTGTACATCACTCCCTCGCAGATCATTTTACTTTGGTTTGTCATATGAGTTATCGTTCCTACCTCAGGCTATTGGGAAAAGTCTTTTTGCAATAAAATACTCCAATGAATATTTGTTGTTGATTATTGACTGAGTTTGATGATGTCCATGTGTGGCGACACGCTAGCTCTCATGCATGGGGTGGGCGCTTCAACTGCCCACCCCCCAAATATTTCAGAATGCATCGTCACCGCATGGATGTGGCGACTGGCTTGCTAATGATGCAAAAACTGCAGCCCGTGTTCACAGGCTGTTCTCTTTGCTCCCTTAACGTGTGACGGGTCACGACGCCTTTCAAGGGTGGAAATGTGCTCTAAGAGCTCATTGCCAGGATGCTCTTTCACATTAGCTCCAACTCAATGGATTCAGGAAGATGAAATATCCTCTGGGAGTCACTGAAGTGGTCTGCCTGGGTCTGTTTTCATGACAACTCACTGCTTTCTTCACACGTCAACCCCCCCCGCCCACCCCCCACCCAGGTTGGCCGAAGGCTTCGGCACCTGTTCTCCCAGTATCCGTATGGATTATTCCTCACACCTTGGGGAAGTGAAGCTTAGAAATCCCAGCTTCCCTCTGGAGCTATGCCAATACTGCTGTCAATCCTCATTTGCTTCTCAGCAGCAGTTTGGCTGAAAGGACCGATCCATATATTCTTGCGCCGTATTCATGTCTGACAGTGTCCGCAGTTTGTCGAATCTCTGACTTACTCCCGGAGAACAACTGCTCAATCATCCATGCTTTTGAGTCTGCATAGAGGAATTTTTCCACACGTTTATAATACATCTACCTGAAGACTGAACTCTTGGAACGGCTCAGGAGAAAAATGGCTGCGGAGGGGATTGATCAGATGCCCGTGTATACATTCACACGATATCAAAGCGGTGTTAATATTCCCACGAGAGTGTGGCAACAGGGTGGGGCCCGAAGGCATCTAAAAAAAGCAGGAACATGAGAAAGGGATTAAAGCCGAGAGGGAAAGGATAGAAGGGCCGAATCTAACGTTCACACACGTGTTCAAATACGCTAACTCTGAGTTGAAATCATGCACAGCTAACTTTAAAACATCTGACATTGCTTCTGCCGTGAAGAAAAATGGCCCAAAGCTACTGTCGTCATACTAGTAATGATAACATAATTTTGATGACAAGTGATTGCTTCCTTCACACGTCAACCACCCCCCAGGTTGACCCGAGCACCTTTTCTCCCAGAATCTATATGGATTATTCATCACCGACCGCTGCGTCTGTTTGAGCACAGCCCCCTTTGACCCCAAAATTCATCACCGACCGCGTGTGACACCCGCAGCCTTTTCGAGTCATTTCCCACCTCTTTGGATCCATAAAACACATGAAACACTCGAGCTGTTAGCCGAGAATCGCTGACTCATGCGCCCCGCCTCGAATGATCGCGGTGCGTCCGGGCATGGACGGCGGGGGGGGACCCATTAGATTCACAGTGACAGCACCGCGGGCCCATTAGAACTGGGGGAAAAAAGACAGATGGGATGAAAGGCAAGCCCGGCGGCCAGCGGCGGCTCCGCGTGGTGCCGCCGCCGTTTTGAGAGTGTCGCCGAAAATAAGGAAGGCCATTAATAACCGCCTCACCGTTGCTGTCTGGCGCTCGGTGCGAGGCGCACGCACGGCGGCAGACTGTGTGAACGAGAAGCCGAGGAGAAAGACATTGTATGTGCTTTGGCATTTGTGCACACTGTATGCTTGTGCAAGGCTTGTATATTTGCCTTTAATTGGGTAGAAAGGCTCTCTTTTCACATACGCTCGTGTTTGTTTATGCGCTATGTCTGTGCCACGGCGGTTGGGTGGGAATAAGATAGTAGCGATGCGTTCAGGGCACACCTCGGTGAGAAGTTACGGTTGCCAGTGGTAATGACTGTTTTCATTCTTGTCAAACCTTTACTTTGGCATATGAACAAAACATAAACTCTGACAGGAGGTTTTTTTTTTTTTTTGCACCTCATGATCCAGAAATATGACATGCACATAGCCACACTGTGAATGTGTTTACCCAAAGATGAAGTGGGCACTTTGGAAACGGGGGTGGGGGGGGGGGGGGGGGGGGGGGGGGAAGGAAGGGCCGGGGGAGGAGAAAAAGAGCATTTTTTTCCTGAGTGCCAAGGTGAGTCATATAATTATTAACTTATTTCAGACTTCCATGCTTTTAAGGCAAACCTCAGGCGGATCTGAGACATTTGATTCATATTAGCCATCCATACGCGACGGGACAAATCCGCCCAAAATGTTGCCTTTACACTAAATTACAACTTCTATCCATCCACCCATTGTCTGATCCGCGTCTCTATCCCAGCAGTCTTCGGGCAGTGGGCGAGGCATATGCTGAGCTGGTTGTAAATGACAACGGTGGCCACACATAATCAAGTATGCAAATGCTACCGTTAACAGCAGTAGTACCAGTGTAGTCTAATCCTGTCTTTGCGTTCGATCATTTCAGCTAATTTACAGCACGAGTCCATTGACACATTTGTGGATGCCTCCCCAGTTGAAAGCAAAAATATTTCCGTGAAGAAAAAAGTTGACTTGTGCAGAATCCAATGCAACAATTGTGTCAAATGGGGGCCGACAAGGATAATGACGCCGACTTTTGTTTGACTCTGAGGCATTCAATTGTTGATGGGTTGATTATTGTGCTTGTATCTTAGAGCGGTGTGCTATGGTACTTGTCATTCCGAACAAGCAAGATCAGCAAGATGATTCGGGCTTTTAGACTGGTTACTAAGGCCATTTTCGGTCCAACGAGTTATAATAATAATAATACATTTTATTTATAAGCGTCTTTCAAGACACCCAAGGACACCTTACAATCAGGAACAAGAACAATAAAACACAATGCGGGTTGAGCAGCTGCAGCCAAACGCGCTAGTGTTTACTCAACCCGGAAATCAGAAAGAAACCATGAGGGAGGGAGAGGGGGGGAGGAAAAAAAACACGCTCAAACTATCCTCATCTGAGGATAATTTGAGTCCAGGAAAAAAAAAAACTCCAGCTTGTAAAAGGCTATGACAATTACAACTAGTCACAAGACATGAACAATGAATGTTATAATAGTCACAACAGTTCATGATACAATAACCTGCGCTGCTGAGTTTTCAAGCCAAAGAATATGCATCACGCTCGAGGAGTCCACCCTTTAGATGCCTCCTGAAGTATACGTCTAATGTAACCCACTTTATGGGCAGTGAGTGACAAACATATGGGAATATTATTCTTTGCAGGTGATTCTAAATCCATGATTATAGCTGCTTAAATGTCACTGCTTAAATGTCACGTTGCGCGGCAATTCCAATGCCTTCATGGCTACGTTCAAACACTGCAGACTCAAATTGGCGCCATGACTGAATCATCTTAGCCTTTTGCACACCAAGACGATACCGTACTCCCATTTGGTGGTGAGATTTTTTTTTTTCCCGATATTCTGCAGGAGTGCCCATTCCCCGTTAAGTGACACTTCATAACTAATTCCTACTGTATATGTGCACGGGTGTATTGTAAGCACACGAGAAAGGGTTTGGATCGATATTCCAAAGCGGCCCCGCTATGACTGGGAGCGTTTCTCCGAGCCAGCTGCGCAAATGAGCCGGGACCTTCCCGTCGATCCTTCCAGATGGAGGTCAGCTGTGATTGTGTTGACGATTCAAATAACAACAATACTGCGGCCCGGGAATGTGGCACCACAAAGCCGAAGATAACAGAGCAAACGGGCCGAGTTTCAAAGAGGTCGGGCCGATCAGATGAACTGTGTGTAGAACAAGCTCGTGTTTGGAGAGGGAAGGAAAATAAATGTCAAGAGAGAACTGGAGCGGAGCGCAAGATGCTCCGCACGACAAAAAGGAACAGTTTGAAGTTGCGTTGTTGGTGAGAAACAATCGGGCCTTGCATTGCCAATGGGCTCGCACACTTTTTTTGGCAGTCGGTCATAATACAAGATACAGGACGTGAATTGTATTGGCCTATCTGGGTAGAAGTACCACAAAACAACACAAAGACAGAAAACAAGCATAAGGAGTTAACCATTTCGACGCTCGCTGGGCCGAAGTCGTGTGAATTTCGATGAGGTGATGTCACATACAACGATGGCTTTTGACTCCGAGTTCTGTTTGACTTTTGTGGCTCGCGTTTGCAGAAATTTGGGGTTCGACGACTATCCGTGGCACATTTTGCGCTAGGGGATCACAGAGTTCAAAAGTCAAAGTGTTGCAACAAACCAAGTGCCGGGCAAAACACTAAAAAAAAAAACATGGCGGAGGCTTGCTCGTTGGAGTCTGACGTCATCACTGACCTTTTATGTATTTACAGAGGAGGTTTCAGTTCCACTCTTTTTTTTTTTTTTTTCCATGCTCACACATGAGGCGTTGTGAGGCCAGCCCAGGAGGTAAAAGAGTTGCTTTGTCCTAAACCTGGACGGTGAGCTCGCGACTGGTGCGCTTCTGCCAATCCCCAGGAAGAGCGCGTACGAGAGAAAAGTATCACCTGTTTTATATTAAACCTGTCAGATTAAATAAGAGGCCAACAGCATCACCAGGGTGTGTTTGGGTAAATCTCAGGAGGACGTTCCAAAACGGCAGCAAGGCACCGTGAGGGCTGTTCAAAACCTATTAAAAGTAGATTTCATGACCACTTAGTACCTCCTAAAAGTTTGGGTTGCCTTGGAAGCTGCTTACAATCGATCCTCTTTGCCATTTGTAGCGGTTTGGAAAAGGGTAGAAGAGAGCAAACGCTCACGCGGACTGGACTAATGCATTAAATCAATCAATAAATAAACAAAACAAACAAACCAAGCGAGGAATTGGGGCGAGCTGGCATCAGTTTTACATTACGAGGCCGCAATCTTGGCAGGAGAAGCAATAAACTGGCACTTTAGAGAGAGCAGGGATCAATTTTAGCCTTCTACATATGGTGCAATGATGCAACGTGCGTCACAATAACGGCGCTTGACGAAAAGTAAATGTGCAAAAACAACAACAACAAAAAAGGCATGTTGGATAAATGGTCACTTTGTGTTCAAGTGACATCATGTCAAATGCGGCTCATTCCGCCCCATGACAATATATGGAGAGCAATGTACTGCCACGGTCACATCATGCCATACTGCGGCTATATTAGGATACTAAACAGCCCCTGTCAAACGATTCCATCTATCACGGCAGACAATATTGCCCTCTACAGGGCGGACATGTTAGTCATGCTTGGCCTCTCCTTTTTTGTGTGTGTGTGTGTGTGTGTTGAAGGTGAGAATAGGAACCAGCGCCAGTGGGACTCTCACTCGGCAGCGGACCTCTTCCAAGGCTGAGCTATCGCATTTGGATTCAACTGTACACCTTCAGCGGTACCCACTTCTGGTGCTTTATATGCATTGTCTTGTTTTTTTCCCCATGCATAATAATTGTCATATTTTTGGCGTGCCATGCATGACCGATGTAAACATATACTTGATCTACAGAAAATATGTCAGCATTCCCCGGGCCGAACGGTGAGCAAATTGTTCTTGCATGGCCGGCTTACGCATTCAACATGTCACCCCCCCCCCCCCCCCCTTTAGCCTGTTTGGGATGCTGAGGATCCGCATATATTACAGTGTGCTCCAGTTCCCGTTTCCATTCAGCAGCTTTGCGCGGTCATTGAAGCGAGGAGTCGACCGACATTCCACAGGCCACAATCAATAATGTGATCAGCTGTCAGAGGGAGCAGCGGAGGAGGGCTGTGTGAACTCCGTCACCCGAGAGACCGACTGCTTTTCTAACCAACGAGCAAAACACAAAAACTAAACTTGAAGAGGTGGAAGGAGAATTCCAAGAACTGAAGCGTTATCCATGTATGTTTTGGTTTCAGCATGGGAACGCTGGTTAAAACAAACAAATGGCCCGGTCACCGATCCAAAACATTGATGAATCCAGTCGCCAGGTCTCCAAATTAACTTTGACGTTAAGGAGGAGGGGGGGAAAATGGTGCGAAATGGCGAGAAAAAACATCCCGTAACCTCTCTGGGGAACGGAAGCGATTTCCTCTTTGTCCAAATGGGGCAGACAACGAGTGTGATGAGCTCTGCTCTTTCAGCGAGAAATGCAAAAGCAGCAGAACATGTCTCAAGAGAAACGGCCCTGAGCTCCGAGTCACCGTGGCATTGAACAGACCCCAATTTAGGACACAAAAGACCACCGGGAAGTGGATCCTCTCACCGATAAGGGTGCTTTTACTTTTCTATTCATGGGTCCTCTCCGTCCTGCTTTGTAAGCATCTGTTCAACTCGCAAATCACACAGGGGGGGGTCATTTCGAAGTACAAGCGCCACGATGTGTTGTTTGCGACTATCGACCTTTCTTTTGTCAATGGTCTCCATTGTGACGCAGACCCTCGAGAGAAGGTGAACAAGAGCGATGACTGACTCCGGGAAGGAAGAACAATCCTAATTTGGATCACAGTGTCTGGTGTCCAAAGCTTAGAGTTCCATGCAGATGGTTGACGTTTGTCATTTGAGATTCACGGATTAAAGTGTTAAAAAAAAAAAAAAAAAATGCCTGCATTGAAATTCAAATGGAAAAAGCCGAATCGTTGGATAGAGGCATTCAACCGGAATCGGACACCTGGACCTGACTTGAAAATTTGGCCTTTGTGCTCACCGACCCGAAGTCTGTGAGTTGTCTCACGCCACACACAAATTCAAATGATTTTTAAGACCTTTTGTTTCCCCCCCAAGAAAATTTGGCATGAACTTGAAATTGTACCACTTTGGGGGGGGCATTCGAATTTGAAGTTATTACTGCGGTGCCATTAGGCTTGCACACCCTGCTCGACTTGAAGTAAAAAGGAGCCTTTCCCCATTACCCATTCTGGTGAAGGACACAGAAGCCCTCCAACCGTTTTTCACAATTATTTATTTCTTTTCTGCATGAAGTAAATCACAAACATGTCAAAAGTGAATCCTCTTGAGATTTCAATCGACCTTAGCTGCTCCACATGGCATGGCCAGCTGACGTCCTTCGAGTATACATGACCAAAGACCCACTTTTCTGCGAAATGTGCATATCTACCTTTTTATTTTTACCCCTGTAGGCTTTGACATTTAATCAAAGGCAATTCCCAATGTACCTATGAACATATAACGGTGATGGTGGTCGCTGTAAAAAGCATCAACATTACCACCACTCTGTCCAATTGTAGGATCTCTTTCAATCGACCCTGCATACATTAAAAAAAATAAATAAATAAAAAACATGCTGACCTGGCATCAAGATGTCTTCTCCCACTCAATCACTCCTGCTTATCTTTTTGTGTTCATTATTTAGTGGCTTTCGCTTGAAATTTTGCCAACTAGTGCTGTAGAGCTCATCATTTTGGAAATTAATCAATCAATCAATCAAGAGTCCCATTATTGTGCAGTTTTGTGGCATTGTTGGCACTCTCCATGTAGACTGAAAATCAGCAAATTCCACCAGGTCTTGCTTAGGCCATTTCACCTCCACCAGAATTGTATAAGAGCGCTCGGCATTTGTGAAAACATTTATGAATAATAAATAACATGAGCATCACTATTTCATCATCAGGTCCAGGCCTGCTAAAGTTACCGTAGTGAGCCATCAATGTCTTGGCCGATGCCTGCTTTGCCCATCACCTTGGTGAAGGTCTTTCTTTCTTCTTTTGGGGGGGGAGTCTCACACATCTGACCTTGTTGGCAGCCATTCATGTATGTCAGGGCCATATGCTCAGCTGGCTGCGTGTGCGTGTTCGTATGTGTGTACAACTGATTTACCAAGCTCGAGACCGTTGTTTTAAATGAAGGAGCCAAGGGGCTCACGTCCGCATGGTACCAAACTGCATCACTACTGTCTTCTTTTCATTGAAATTCAAATGTTGTGCCATTCAGGTCTTGATATTCTCATCGTTTTCTTCGAGAGAAGTTGAAGAGGTGCACGGCGGAAGCGGATGAGAGCCGCGTCACACAAAGAGGATTATATGGAGCCAAAACAGCCTTGACAAATCTGAAGTTTGAGGACACTTCCGGGGAGATTTGCAGACTATCAGAGACAAGCTGTTGGACGGGTGGCAGATTGCTCCGCCCTTGTCAAAATGATACAAAGAAAGAGATGCAGAGTTGCACCTCGGAATACGTGACAGAATAGTGCTCCTCAAAAGAGGAGGAAAAAAAAAAACACTTTTTCAATGAAAAGTAGGCCCTGGCTCATGAATAAATGAAAGTGTGGGCGCTACAGGATAACGGGAAGCTTTTATAAAAGGCAAACGGTGGCAACCTTCATCGACAGTGGGCCTCTTTCTTATTGCACTATTTGAGAGTGTAAATGGAGGATGTTTGATCCGAGCTCCAGGCTGCTTATCTTACTCCATTCTCTGAGCCATTTATCTTCTTTTTGTTTTCATCTATATAAGTAATGGCAGCCTGTCATATCAATACACGGTAGCGCAGCCATCTGCTGTCTAATGCCAAGAAAATTCCCGGACCATAATTCAACAAACCCGAGCCATTGCTTTGGCTGACATCAAATGTGTCTTCTGTGCATTTATTTTAAGTGCTTTTTGATTGCTTGTCCGCAGCATGAGCGTTTTGTCGTCTTGGTTCTTGCAAAATTGATGTGATCATTTAATAGGGCACTGGACTATCTGCTTTTATTATTGGACAAATCAAATAACATCAGTTCAAGGCAGCCTCATTGAAAAAAAAAATAAAATAAATAAAACTGCTCACGCGCGCGCACATCGAGACGCTCTAAAATTGCATTCCCCTATTAGCGGCCTGTCTGGCAAAAAATATGGAAATGATATTCATCCTCATACAGGCAATAATAGAAAGGGAAGGTACGAAGCATGTTACAAATTAGCCACGACTCCAAGCTCTGTTGGACATTTGCACATTTCCTTTAATCGTGGGCGCGAAGGATCTGACTGAAGACATAAAATGTTACATTAGAATTTGTCAAAAAATGTCGCAACATCTTTGATCATATGTGCTTTCATCCCCATGAGGAATCATTAATCATCTTTAGCCAGACATACAGGACCGGCAGACATGCAGACACTTGCCCATGCTATTAAAGAAGCTAAGTTCACACTTGAGCATTTCCATATTGCAACACAAGCCACAGTCTGTGGGCGTTTATATTTTTTGTTTCATATTGTGCTCCTTTCATCAACCTTGATAAGAAAACCTGAACGTCAATTTGATGCTGTGCAGTATCATGCACAATCCCATCCACTCTATGGTCTCCCCAAGGGTTATCATCTGTGAATATGTTTCATGCAGCTTTAATATTGCAATGAATTAATGCCATGATTACAGTTGTCGACCCCCCTCAGCGCCTTGATTCATAAACCCCTTGCCTCACCCGCTGCTGTGTCCCAGTTGGTGCGGTCCAGGATTCGCGCGAGCGCCCCTGCTGCATGAATCAGCTGACAAATGGTATCTCCCTCCTCCCTCCCCTCTCGCCCCCCCACCCCCCGAGTGGACAGCGCCGCTGAAGCCGGGCAGCCTGCGAGCTGAACACGGGAGCAGGTTGCCCGACGCTCGCTTCTCCTCCTGCCGGATGTCTCGCGAACAGATGCTCGAGTGAGACGTTTCGCAGCAAAAGACGGGCTTTCTGTATTTTCGCTGGGGATCTCAGCAGCGTCCCGCCCCCACCCCCGCCCCACCCCCTTCGAGCATGGCATCCAACTTCAACGACATCGTGAAACAGGGATACGTGAGGATACGGAGTAAGAAACTGGGGGTGAGTACTGTTGCACTTGCTGACTAGCCAGCAGGAGGAGGAGGAGGAGGAAGAGGAGGATGCGCTTTGGCATCAAGGGCATCTGGATTGGAAATCGGGTTTTAATTGCTCCCCTGGAGGACTTCCTGCTGTGAGGTCTTCGAGAGGAGATTAGAGCAAATGTCTCTCATGCTGGTGGAGTTCGGATGACTGACTGACGGTCCAATGTAGAAACGAGCGTTTTGATCATTCAGGAAGTTTACTGACTCCATGTGTTTGGTTGCACGTGTAATTTGTTTGACAGGCATGAGGATATTTTAAAATATCATATCAAGCATACATTAGCTGTGAGGGATATTTTTCCCCTGTCAGGGGCCATTTCAGTTGGAGTCCCCTGAGGGCCATGGAGTGTATTGCTTAAAAAAAAAAAAATGATGATGCCAACAACAACAGAAATTATGTGCATGTCGAGTTCAATGTTTTTAGGATGCACCCCCCCCCCCTCCTCCCCACAGTCCCCTTGAGGTTGGATTTGTTTTTTTTTTGTTCCGCTATTCCTCAAGCCAGCCTTATATTGAAAAGCCACAAAATAGAGGTACATTTCTGAATGTATTAAATTATAAATGACTTTAAATTCACATTTGAAGTTGATGAAGACTTTGCATAATATCGCAGTTGTATTTTGCAGTGAAATCAGTTTATAATATTTTGCCTTGTTAGAAACATAACCAAGCGCCATCGTGCCATTCATGATCAGTAGAGTGCTCATTCACGTGCAAATCTCATCCCTAGCTCTCCTGTGTGGAGTTTTCAAGTTCTCCCCAGTGACATGCGTTTTCTAAAATAAACTCCAGCTTCCTTCCCTAATGCCAAAATGATGCATTGTAGGTTAATGATTGCGAGCGCTAACAGTATAAAATCTCACCCATATCAAATCGGTATCATGTAGTGCACCTGTAATTCCACACCTCCGGAACGGCCCAATTCTAAACGCGCTGCTTAATGAATGCCCGTTAGGCAGCGCCAATCAAAAGTGAGCGCATCATTCTTGTCTTGAAGAAGGCAGCTACTGTATTGTGACCGGCCAGTGTATTCCCCCCCCCCCCCCCCCCCCCGCACAGACGACCTCCCATGTTTGCTAATAAGCGTAACATTTCAAGTCTGATCATGTTCCATTTTGCACCGCGGGCTACCGGTCTCATTAGTGAGGTCTAAGGTTTTAATTACCAACCTGGGGTGTACATCATCATTGTCACCAAGAACCTCCGCGTATTAGCAAGGCATCACCACACAGGACAGATATAATGGCGACCCAATGGCTGGACTGCTTCAATGGAAATGAGTGACAGGCCGCCGAGGTCTTCAATTATTTTGGCCCGGATTGTCGAGCCATCCGCTTTTGCTCATTATGATAACAAAGAGGCACACCTTCCCTCTGTTGAGGTGCGATGATGGAGGCGGAACCGCTTCATTCCTTCCTCCTTCCGACGCTCCCTTTGATGCCACAGTCCTAGTCCTCGTTTTTAACCGCATGGAGTGAGCGCAGAGCTGTTTAGGAGCAGACGGCGTTGGCTGTTAACATGCAAATCGCTGCATATAAAGTTTTAGGGGATTGATTTTTTTTGGTTGTTTTCCTGCATGGGCGATGAGCTGAATGCATTTCTCGGGAGCAAGCGAGGACGCCGGCGGCGGCGTGGTCGCGTGGAGCTGTCTTTTCCCCACTTCGCATCCCACCCTGCTTCCTACTCTCTCCTGGCCAGTCTGGCGTAACGTCACGGAGTTGAAGCCCCGCCGAGAGGGCCGCAGAGCACCCCGGTGGCACTTTGACGTGTTATGCGAGTGTGTATTACACAAAGAGATCCTGCAAAACGTCACTTTCACTCTGTGAAAAGGCATCTCGCACTCTGGTCATTTCAGAAGACGCGTGATGATGTTTGGTGGGCTCCGCACGGATTGGAATCAGGGAGGAAAAACTACAGCATTGATGTGACCTAAGTCAACTACAGTGTGTGTGTGTGTGGGGGGGGGGCGGTCTGTGACAACTGTTTAGGTTGAAGGAAATCATTCTCCTCGCCAGCAAAGATCCAGCATGTTTTATTTTAAAATGAAAGGATTGCTAATTGGGAATAATCATGATCATTATATTTGAACTGCATTTCTATTTATTATTATTATTATTATGAGCGCAAAAATATGATAAAGCAATTCGGTTAATTGAGGACATTAGCGGTTTGATGCCTCTTTCTTCAAAAGCACCACAAAATTAAACACCCGCGCCACACAGCAATTCCTCCTCAGCTCATCTTGATCCTCCCCCTGCTTTTTATTCAAGAAATGCAGTCACAAATTAACGAGAACGTGGAAAATGCCGCCGATAAATCCTACGCAAATAAGCACAACTGACGACAAAGGCATCGGGCGAAACTTTTCTCTTTTTTTTTTTTTTTCTTCAAATAATTGCAAATATTTCCAGGTAGTGTTCGTAGCAAATGAGAATTAAGTTTGCGTCGCAGAAAGGTCTTGGGTGTTTTCTTTTTAAAGGTCTCCTAAATATCACATTTCAAGGCAGTTGACCTTCTAAATCCTCCCACCTTGCTCTCTAACGTAATGCTGTGCCATTCGAAACGTATTTATTTATTTAGCAGAAAGAACCCATGAGGTGTCATTACGAAAAATAAAAATGCATCGGCACGGTAATTGGTCATTAGTATGTTGCATTTCATAGTTGTGACATGGCACTAATGTCAGCAATCTGTCGAGCCAAGTTGAGCGAAAATGTCGTCAGGCATGCCGACTTCTCCATCACCGTTGACAAGACGGGTTAATTAATCATGATACATGTTTCATTAGCATGCGCATAAAAATGCACTTAATTCTTAATCAGTCCCACGGCTGCCGCTGAGATTGCTGCACTTAGATGAACGAAATCAACTTTCGGCAACTTTCCCACCAACTTCAGAATCCTCTTGATATCCTGATGATTTTTGACTTGTGATTGGGAAACGTCACGTTTTGCATTCCGGACACCTGTTTTGCCGCATGATACGCCGCAAGCTCGCTTGATCCGGCGCCATCGCCTACAAGCCGTGATTAACGCTGCGCAGCACTAGTAGCTTGTTAAGGCTTTCCTCCCATAATTTGGAATGCAAATGAGACTGAGCCTCAGAGGAGTTAAAAAAAAAAAAAAAAAAAAAAGAGATGGGTGTTCATGCTGTGCATTTTTCAGGGCGATTATGACGTGTTTTTCAGACCATGCATCCATTTTCAACCCTGCTTGTCCTCACGAGTTGCCGGTGAGCTCGAGGCTCTCCCGGGTGAAAGGCACGCAGGGTACACCCACTCTCGTTTTCAGTATATGACAAAGATACTTCAGCAAAAGTTCACGTTTCGGAACAGAAAACATACTTTGGTAGAAGAACTTTGCGAGATATTGCTTAAGTAAAAGTTATACGATATCTGAAATTATACGTAGGGCCAACTTCAGTCGTATATAGCGAATGACAACCAAAAATATATCAATGTGAAGGCAGCCATTGCCGAGGAAGAGTTCGTTCGGTGTATTCTATGACTTTGCCCAAGTAAAAGTGAGTTTCCTGCTGAGAAATCGGAATGCGTCACAGTGGCGGCGAAGTTGCCGCGCCAACACTTTTGGCCCAGCTCATCCGCGTCCGTCATTGATTGGCTCATTTCCAAACGTCATCATGTGCAAAAGGTCGAGGTCACGAGGTCAGCGCGCTATTCTGCGGAGCGATCAAATGATCAAACTGGACACTTTGTCTCCCCCCCCCCCCCCCCCTGCCCCCTGCCGCCATTTTTTTTTTCCACCAACTTGATTTTCTACATTCGCCAACTTTCTTTGTCTCCATGCGGGCAGAGGAGACAATGGTGCAGTGTTCTCAAATTCACCGTCGCTCTCACACATGCTGCCGCTTCTTCACCTCTCCTCCCGTTCTCTCACCTCCAACCCCCCCCCCCCCCCACCCGTGTCTCACCCACCGAACACCCCACTTTTCACAGCCTCTCATCTCTGCTATTTTATCTGTCCTCCTCTTTTCTTCCCCTTTATCTCCCTCCTCACCTTTCTGTCCTTCACTGCTTTGCAGACAGCACAAAAGCATCCTATTCATCACCCCACACTGCACCTTCCATAACCCCAACGGGCTTTCCCCCCTGATACGCTGCATAGCCTCCCCCCCCCTCCCACACACACACACACACACACAACACGCACACAGACACACTCACACACAGAGGCAATTTGGCACGGCTCAAGAGTGAAGAATTGGCACACACATGCATCCAGCAAACAAGAAAACAACCTACTGCTAGAGGACAGTGTATAGATTCTCAATTCATCTTAATCGCCTGGCTTTGTAGCACGCGCTTTTCCTTTGCTACATATCTTGGCCACAAGATACAAAAGCGAGTAAATGGGGAGGAAAAACATTTAATCTGGCAGTGACACAGCAGAGGTCTCGGTGCGAAACAAGCGATGCTATCGGTGTTGCAGAAGCGCTGATGACCTTTTGAGTCGTTTTGACTTTCAGTCCAGGTACTCATTTGCCGGGTTTAGCGTCATTGGGCCGGATTGCAAAAGGTCATCTTTTGAATATTTCCCCACCACTTTGTCCAATCTGCCTTCGAGCCTCACATTGAATTAAATTACAATTGCGAATTTGGCAAACGCGGTTCTGAAATTGTTGCCCCCAAAGATTGCTCCCAACAGATTAGTTGGAGTTGTTACACTTGAAGTCCTTTTTCCCCGAGACCCCCCGTTGCTATCAGCTCTTCTTCTTTTTTTTTTTTTTTTTTAAATAACGCTTTTGTTTTCGGACTAACAAGTGAGTATTTGTGCTCAACGAACAGTGGACTCAACATATTATCATGGTGTGCGTCTGCTCCCCTTTGTTGGCGCGGTAGCACCCGCCAAAAAACAAAGGGCAAAGAAACAGAGAAGAATGTGCCTATTGTCCCAAGAAGGCACAGCCGTTTAAGATAGGCTCTTGCCACGACCGCACGCTCACCATTAACAATGACAGGCCGTTCGGATTTGCGCACGTAAGGGAATTTTTCACCCCCTGGGGAACTGTACTCCGAGTCAGCAGACTTGCAGCTGTTGGGAACTTTGCTTTCCAAACAAGGACAAATGGCACTGAGGTGGTACAATAAAATCTGGACATATCCGTTTGAGAAATTCCTTCTGATCCCCTGAGCTGGAAGCCACCATTTTTATTTGCGCTTGATCCTTCTGAATGCCAAGTAGAAGTGAACTGAAGAAAACCGCCTGGTTTCAAATAGCGATGTTTTTTTTTTTTTTTTGCACAACATCTCATATCAGCTCTGTTTTGACGCTAATGGAAAATGGGTTTTCACTTTTTCTCTCTTAAATGCTTTGACACAGTCTCCTCATTAGCATGCGGACGGCACGACATCGGCGGTAAACGGGGGTTCGGTCTCTTGCTGAGGAATACATTATTGACAAGGATTAAACCCCGCAGCCTTGTGTTTTGGGAGACTTCCCCGCCATCGGAGCCAAGCCACCCCCGATGGACTCATCGAGCGGGATACACTGCGGTGTGGTCATTTCGTGCTTTGTCACCAGGTTCTTCAATGAAACAAACACTTGACAAACTATCAGCCCTTATTGGCCCCGATGGATCGCATTTCTAACAGCATACAGGAAACACAATCCAAAAGTCGTCATTCTTATTGAATCACTTTCTTGACTAAATCTGTCCAGTCCGCACAGTATTTTAAAACTTCAACATCCCCAAATTGTTGACAAGTCTTGAAATATCGGGGAGTTCCAAAAGGGCAGTAATCTGATTTAATACATGGGAGTGTTTGTTGGCCATAGATTGCCGTTGTACACAGTTATGAAAAGGCCTCCTGCACTAAACCAAATGACATTCCAGCAAGTGACTTGCTGCTGAAAATAGTGCTTCCCTTTGCAGCTTTGAGCCAGATTTTCCATTTGGGACCTTTGCCCAAAAACAAACTCTAAACGAAGAGTGTGTGTCTTCGATTTGCCTCGTGACTTCAAACTTGAGAAACAACCGTTATTACAGGAAGAATAATATGTGGTTAGCACTGATTTCACACTGTGAGTACAGCACGTTGGGTATCAAGGTGTCCTTTGGTAGGTGTTCCAATTGCAGATATTCGGCTGGCAAATCTGCAGATCATCTCTGCAAGTCCTAAAATATTAATTGGAAAGTAGGTTGGAAAAATTGAGTATAAAGAAATTAAATAACAGTGGACCAAGAACGGAACCCTGGGGGGCACTCCATATGCTGATGAAATATGAACTGGTTTCCCGTAAAATAGCCAAGGAGCGTGTCATCGCATCTTTGAACACACTCGATTAGCATGTCATCAGTAACGAAAGTGCATTTCATTTTGATTACATTTCTTTCCTGTACCTCTTCTTAAGAGTCCTCGGCTCGATAACAGTCGCCCACAATTTAACGAATGATGAATAATGTAGGCCGAGTGATTACGACAATGAGTTTTTGCTTCGACACACACACACACACACACACACACACGCAGCCCCCCCCCCCCTCCCCACACCTTTCCCCTCCCACGCAAGACTGTGATTTGACACTTCTCTTTCATACTGCATTTCTACGTTGGCCGCCAACACTGGAGACACACCTAGAAAGGACCAGACTGAGAGGAATCTATCATGGTTCCATGAACACTTCTTCTTCATCCTCCTTTCCTGGCCACCTCCACTCATTAATCAGCACGCCAACCCCCTGCCCCCCCCCTTCCCCCCCGGGATTCACAGTCAAACTCATGTGTGCGTTTGTGTGTCTGTGCCCGCATCGCATTCTTGTATGTTTGCATGTGTGTGCCTACCGTAAAATTGCAGACTTTGGGGTTACGTATGACATGCCATATGGTCGGCGTTAATGGAAGGTACATCTGTTCTGGGAGGCGATCCGACGTCCAATTTATTCAGATTTTGAGGGCCAACTGTCATCAGAATATTTTTGCCAATGCTTTCCGGAACTCAAGTTGCAGTTAAGTCACAAAGTGCAAAACTGCTGCCGATGAGTAAAAACGCTAAAATGTTAATTGCATGCCTCAGACAAGTGTAAAAAGAAATGAACTACCGTCAAGTGTACAAACAGAGAACGTTGAACAACAACGTAGTCTGACTGCGAGTCGGCTTACTTGCCATATGTAACTTCCATGTGCACAGGATATTCTTGGTCTCCTTTCACAAAAAGCAAACAGTTAATCCTTTGCGACACTGATTTTATGGCACCGAAAGATGTATTTTTGCCCGCGGCGATCGATATTAAAGGATATTTCAGGCAGGGATTTTTGCAAGATTGATCAAACAGTTTTGAATTCTGACTCACTGCAATTTGCAAACAATCTACGGCATTACATTTGGCGCAGTGAATCAAAAGAAACAAAAAATACCCTCTCCCCTTTATTTTTAAATCACCTTTAGACTGTATATTGAGAGCCACTCCTGCTGTTACCTTTCATCAACCTGCTTGCCAAGCATATTCATGCGTAGCCAAATATAGCCCCAGTTCGCCTCTGTCTCCCTGGCTTTAATCCACTCAACATGGTAAACATTATCATGATACTGCTCGGGGAAAAAAAACAAAAAAAAACAAAAATCCAAAATCTGTAAAGATAAAACCTGCACGGTTTTACACGTGGATAAATATTCTTGTTGCATCATGTAAATGTACCCACACTGTTTATTTTTGATGCGGCACTAATTGTGAGGGCGTGTTTTATTCGTGCGCTGGCAGAACCTTGACCTCGGGTTTGTGTCTGTGTGGGAATGAGGCAACTAGTGAATGTCACCTGTCCACGTGGGAGCATTGTTGGTTTCTGTTTGTTGGGAGATTAGTTTGCACCAGACTCCCTTCCTCCCCTCTCTCTTTCTCATAAGAGTTCTTTTAATAGTAAGGAGGGGACAGTTTATCTCTCTGCTTGGACTTTGCTGGCCGCCCGGCTCCGCGCACCGTCATGAAACTTTGCAGCTGACCGCCGAGTGTCGCGGGCACCGCCGCCTCCACGTTTTGCTCGTCTCGCATCATTCCGACGAGCAGAAATGGCCTCAAGTGTTGACGGCGACGGCTTTTTCATACTTCTGCAAGCGTGATTGTTCAGCCAGGGAATTTGGAGCGAGGTCTTTCCAGGGGGGGGGAAACGGAGCACACAATCGTAGCGTTGGCAGCGGCGCTGTGAGCGGATCATTCAAAGGTCACGAAGGAGAAGAAAAGGGCTCACGAGAGTCGTAAACAACCGAAAACAGAAGGCCGTTGGAAAAAAGGTTTGCGAAAAAGGTCATCATATGCTTATTTGCAAGTTAATACTTTACATTAATTTGAAAATAGTCGCGCATGATGCGTAGACTTTTGAATGCCATTTAAAATGTTTAAATAAAGCCTGAAGAAGGAACTTTATAGCCTCCCTTTTCAAAGGCTTTCCAAAATGTTTGTACAACCGACTCGCCGTAGGTGAATTGGCCACGTGTTCTCCATTCTCTTGATAATCGGGTTTCGAGTTGACATTTGGCAGCTGTTTGACTAGACGCCGGGAGACGGGATGTCCATGAAGAGCTCAATGCAACAGCTCATGATCCAAAGCGTACTACCTCATTTGTCAAACACGGCAGAGTTAGCCTGGACAAGCCCGTGGGCAGAATAATAAAATAATCGACAACCAATTCATGAACGCTCACACCCATCTCACAGATGAGTTATCGAAGTAGCCGACACAACTTTTAAAAATGCAAAGACCGAAACAAATTGCACTGCCAAGTGTCAGTATCGAACCGCGCCAAATTGCACTGCTTGGTAAAACTGGAGCCCGTTGGGACTTGAATAAGAAAAAAGGGCAAATTGATTAGCCGTGCATTGCTCACACCCAACTATTTTGAACTGCAAACCAACTTTTCCCCTTGCGATGAATACACCGATGCCTCCCAAAACCCATCAGCCATTCATCATTCCCGTGGCAAAATAAAGCCTATTTATTCCAATGAACTTTTCAGCCCCGGCGGTTTTCAGTCGGCCGCCCAGTCATTCCATTAGGACGCAGCACATTTAACAAAGGGGTGTTTAAAGTTCATTGCCCGCTCGCACGCAG
This sequence comes from Hippocampus abdominalis, assembly GCA_018466805.1. Taxonomy (NCBI): domain Eukaryota; kingdom Metazoa; phylum Chordata; class Actinopteri; order Syngnathiformes; family Syngnathidae; genus Hippocampus; species Hippocampus abdominalis. Next base: position 2,216,234 of record CM031712.1, on the reverse strand, counting down.
CTCCCCTCTTATCTTCCCAGAGCAATATCTGTTGGCTGACGTGATCATGACATTCCGCTATGATTTCATGCTGGGACACACAGCAACACTGAATCGCGGCCCACTCCCCAAAAAAGGCAAAGGCAGTGTCTTTTTTTTTTTTTTTTTTTTTTTTTGTGTAGAAGAGAGACAAAAACAACATGACAAATTCCATTGGACACTCTTCTGTGACACCCAAGCGCTCTGCCAGTTTCTTCCTTCTCACACACGCATGCACACGCCCACACACACACTTTTACTCGCCTGCGTCCTCTATGATTTGCACACTGAGTCAAGTAAGTTCCAGTGAGGACACGCGTCTCTTGCATGTGAGCCAATGACTGTCGCAGAGCGTGCGGCTTTCCCAGCCATGTGTATCAGAGGAGCAGCCCAAACATTAGTAAACAAGTACCTCTTCAGAATTCATCCGCAAGAGGGGCGGTGGTGGTGGTGGTGGGGGGGGGGGGGGGGGGGGGCTGCACCAAAGCGTGAGGATTACTACTTTTAGGGCCTCCGATTAAATTCAAATAACAACTGCACAAAGCATTCTGGAAAACAGCCTTCAGAAGTCCGGTTCCGTATTCAAATGTTTTTGCGGCGCGGCACACGGCGGTTTCACAGACTTGATTGATGGGATAATCAGGTGGTCAGCTCATGATAATTAACCGAGGCAATTGGTGGGGTTGCATCATCTCATCACTGCAAGAGAGCGGTCCTTTCATCCTGGGAGTGAGCATATTCTTCCTTAACAAAGGCTAACAGGGTCTGCAGTACAAGCTTGGAACTTGACGCAAACATTCAGGAAGAACAGCACCGAAAATTCAAGGAAGTTAAGATTGGCTGCAAGTTTATTGAAGGTGGACTTAGGGGAACGTATTGTAGCTAGAACACTATGTTTCACTGTCATGAGCAGTTAGTTAACTTTGGCCAATTACCGATGCTAAAACGCCTTATTTGAACCCTATTTCGTGCTTTGTGATGGCAAAAGTTCAGGGCTGCGCTGTCCCTTCCTCACTTGTTGGTTCAAATAAAAATCCTCGAAGCCTCAGGCAGTGCAAGTACCAACATGCTGCTGAATAAGCCTTTGCCCTCACTGCTTCCTAAACGCGAAAAGTATTTTCTTCCTTTGCTGCTGTAAATTGGGAATTTCTCCATTGTGAGACGAATAAAAGTTTTTTTAAATTATTATTATTAAGAACTTTGTGCTTTTGTGCATTTTGACGAAACTCTCATCTTTTATGCATCGGGTCCAGTTTAACATTCAGCCTTGCTAAATGCTTCACATCAACGGACATCTCATGCAGGTCCATTTTTTTAAAAGAAAATAACACTGTACCAAATTGTCTCTCCCTCTCTCTCTCTCTCTCTCTCTCTCTCTCTCTCTGTCTGTCAAAGTCAAATCCGTCTTTGTGTGCATGTTATTGTCGGACTAGTGCACGGATTAAATGAAAATTGCTGCGTGTTTGGGTGTTTGTGTGCGCAGAGGATTTCCGAGTAAAGCAGTAATACATGGAGAGGTTTGGATGAGGGATGGCTAAAGAGAAGGCAGTTGTCATGGCGATGATTTAGAGGGAAATTATTCCTCTGTAATAATCTTTTATACATGCCTGCGAGAGCTCACCGCGGCCCCTTCTAAGTGTAAGCAAAAAAAAAAATATATAGACGGTAGCATGGCTGTAATCAATAATGAATCAAATTAGGTTGTAATAATTTGCGAAGTGAGGGGCTTGTGAGGCCCGCGGTGTATCCCTTTTCTTCCCGCATGTGTCATATTTTAAGTAATCTGCGGTTTTATCCAACAAATCCATCATATTAAACCAATAAAATACATCATCTCGTTCAAAAGCACATCAAGACCTAGCAAATCCAGCTTCTTTCATCTTAGGCAGCTCAAGTCAAGGCTTTCCTTTTGCCAAGAGCACTTTTGAAACAGTGATTCAGGCCTTCGTCACATCTCGGCTGGATTACTGTAATGCACTTGGGCTTTGGAGTCAGACAATCCTCCATGAAGTGTCTCCAGTTGGTCCAGAATGCTGCTGACCGCCTCTCGATTGGTACCCGTAAGAGGGAGCACATAACTCCTACTCTGGCATCCCGATACACTTTCGAGTTCTTTTGAAAATGCTATGATTTGTTTGCAAATCTTGAAATGGCCTCGTCACATTTGACCTCTCTCTGGGACCGGTCCCGGACTCATTTTTGAATCAAGGCCGATTTCATGCTTTGCGGGGCGTCGTTCGCCGCGCAGTGATGGGCAGGGGGGCGGGTTGCTGAATCCAGGTTATGAATTCCTTCTAAAAGCATCATCCATTATGGATTCACGTATGGAGATACGTTCAATTGGAATTCCAACACGAAAAAGCGCCGTTTTCTTTTGATGAATAATTCGGGTTTCATTTGAACCTGGCACATTTTCCACTCATGTGGTCATCGTTGCTCTGTGGGTCACATTAACTCAGGACAAGAATTTAGAGATTCAAGAGTCGCAATTATCTTTGAAGCCATCCGTATTTCCTTCCTCTCCTCATTTCTTTCACGTCTCCTTTTTTAGTTTGCGTTTCTTTTTTTTCTGAATTGATGACCTGTCTCACAGATATTTATTTATTTTTCCTCTTTAAAACCGTCTGCCCTTGTCATCCTTGTCATACTGGACCCTTTTTCTTTCATGATTTCATTGCCAGATGGTGACAGGGATCCTCGGTTTGTCTTTGAATTGTGCCCCCCCCCTAGTCACACCAAGACCTGACCAAATGAAATCGGGCTTCTGAAAATGACATTTTAGCCGCGGTTTGGCTCATGCGTGTGAGATGAGAATGCCTAATCATGCATACAAACACGAGAGAGGAGTGGGCAACGGCAGAAGAGACACGGAGGATTCGAGGCTCGAGAGAATGTGAGCTGGGGGGACTCTGTGTTCCTCTGCGTCTTCAGGAAGGAGTAGGGGGGCAGTGATTACTTGCTGCTGAGGTAGCACGGCGTGACACACACACACACACACACACATACACACGAGGATTTGGAATGGCCCAGATAAACTAATCTATGATTAACTGGAGCACGGCTGGCTCGCCATCCTGCCAACAGCTGTAGTCGGGGGGGCGAATTACAAAATTACGGGATGTCCAAACATTTGACGCGCAGCGTGAAATATATTTAGGTACACGGGGACGGTGTGTTGTTTGGCAGGTTGACCGTTACGTGTGAAGTCATCGGTGACAGCCGTACCTGGGGAGCGGCATCGCAATTAAGGCCAACAACATATTTTGGGAGCTACGGCCGTCATTGAGGTGGCCAAGAATCCTGCCCCGTGCACACAAAGACAGGCTGAAGAAGTGACAACCTATTAATACGGTTAAAAATAGCTCCATAATCGACATGCTGATGATGCGGGTTCCCATCGAGCCGCAGAGCGATATATTCTGATTGAAGTGCTCTTGTGCAAGGTATTTTTTTACGACGAGTGCGGCAGCAGCCGTCTTGAAATGAATCACGAGGCTAAAAACCCCTTCCCACATTTGTCAGATTTCCTTTGAAAGATCCAAAGAGGAGGCGGTACCTTTGTGCCTCCGAGGCAATGCCTTCGCGTTTCAATATTCACCCCGTACACTTGGGAGAGTCCAACGGGTTGCTGCTGTTTTTCTTCTCCCGTGCGATTAGTCATTCACTTGAAGAGGGCCGTCATTGGAAATCATTCTCGGCTCTTTAGACAGCTCCTCACTTTGTCCCAAGAATGAGTGATTTGTCTGTTTGGCATGAATACGGACCATCAATTATTGAGGGGGGGGGGGGGACACAGTTTCTCAATAATTGCACAAGTCTGTGAAGTGAATGAGACGTGGTGTTTTGGAAACCACTTAAAAACGATGAAAGCCTCCAAATAGCTTGGAAATTAGACAAGCCACACCCTCTTCCATGTGCTCGATTCTGATAACGCCATGTAAGTGTAGCGGGGGGGGGGGGGCTAAACTGAGCTTTCGATGATTTAAGGCCGCAAGTAACATCAGCAATACGGGACTGAAAGCAACGTTGTTCCGAACGCGGGAAAGGCTAAATCGTTAAGAAATCCGGTGGCTCGTGTGGAAATTGATTGTTGATTCATCGTGCTTTGAAACAGTTCACGCAAAACGCAGGAGACGATTCGGCTACAACCGGCAGAGGCCCTGTTGAGCTAAAGAGGTTAGCGACGTCCAAGCAGACCGCCCCATACAATGCTAGCATCAAAACGGGAGTCAAAGCCACTCATTGATTGATGATTTTGCCAAGATCAAGGCGCTATCGTCAAAGGTCCACCCACAGGATGTTTGCCTCATTGATTCCGCAGTGAAACATGTTGTCTACTTGAAACAGTCTTCCGTCTTTGCAGATGTGAAGACTTCATTGACTGATGAGCCCGAGTTGTCTGCTGGCTGCATCCTTTCTTCCTCCCATTCAGGTGAAACTAAGCAGGAAGCATCGACTCCCACTGGCAGTCACGTTGAGGCCACAGCTCTCTTTTTTTTTTGCGTGAAGCTCATTTTGTTGGTCGGGTCGACTGGGTTTTCGTGAACCCGTCCCCCTACCTTGCCAAATGGTGACTGAAGTGTTTGCCTTGCTCCAGACAGAGCTCGGCTAAAAGCGAAAAGATTGCCCTTGAAATGTTCTCTGCAGCTGGCTACTCTCACTGATGCCCATTTTACACGCTGGCAAGCTCGGCGTGCTGAGGTTGTTGTTTTTGCAACAGTGAAAAATCGTCCACAGATGCACCTCCGAGCTGAAAAATGGCTCCCTTAGCATTCACCCTACACCACGCAAGCTTTTAATCATAATGTCTCCAATTTTGTTTCAATGCCATCTTTAGTTGTTCAATTCAAACGTATAATTTGGTGACGTGACATCACCTGGTACCTATCGTACCTCTTGCTGGTATGAATCAGAATGAAAAAGTTACGTTTTCATTCCGGCTTCTTATTCAGGAGCTAAACGCATACGTGCAGCAAGGAAACTCATTAAACGCGAGTGTTGGAAAAACATATCTATCATAAATCATTCTAAGATTGTGATAATTAAGTGTTAAATTTTAATGACCCAATTTGTATTCCACTGTTGTGTGGGTACATCCCATTGCTCAGAATGTAAATCTACTCATTATTTTGGATGGTTTTGACCCGTTGATTATGACCCCCTGATTATTCATGTATTTTTTTGCTGTTCACTGAAATTATCGTCGGGTCGATTGGGTCACGTTGCTCATGTCAGAGAAAATGTCGGCTAGATTTCACCGGCAATTTTGTGTTGTCCTGTGTGAGAATTTGAATGACAAGCTTCAGATTTGGGCACGGAAAGGGAAAGTTGTAGAGTTCGTATTTATTTGTTGAGAGTGTCACCGCCAAACTGACCCCAAAATAAGCACGGTACGGACTTGGCGGACCCCTGCTCGCTCGGAATCGAATGCGTTCGGATTTCAACCCATCTGTTCCGCAATTGGGCAACATTCCAAAGCGCAGGATTGTTTCAGTGTGTATGTTGACCTCAGATCTGCTCTACTCATACGAAGCACATTGACGCAAGCCCAGAAAGACAATATGGACGTCGTGCGACTTTCTCGATAGCAGCGCTACTTTGTAGAGAGGCGTAGGTTCTTAGCTTGATGCGAGTGTGGGAGCTCAGCTAAGCCTTTCTCTTTTGGCTGATGAAGCACGCGGTTATACAAGAGGGGGCGGAGGTGGAGCTTCAAATAATCCACCGGGCGCATTTTATCTGGAGCGTCGCCGTTCTTTTTGTCGTGATTTAGTGTTTTCTGCGTTCTGTGGCTTCTGAATTGGTTTTCAGCGCCACACTGTGTGCCCTACAATGTTGCGGCATTAAACGAGTCGCATCAAACCGGCAGAGCCTCATTCACGTCTCTGTAATTACAATCAGTGGAAGAGCGTCTGAAAAAGACCCGCCGGCAGCCTGAGAGAAGGTCCGCCTCGACGACTGTGGAACAGACAAAATGAAAGCCTCCCCATTCATCGGCCCTCGTTCCGATGATGCGCAAGCTATTTTATTGAGCTTCCTTTTGTGCCGGTGTAATGACTTAATCTTGGCACTCCCAGGGCAAATTACTTTGTGCCCCTCTGACTCGGGCTCCCAAGAGGATCGCGTTTAATGCTTAAAAAGCACAGACGTGTTATTGCTCATTGTCAGTTATGGAGATTCTCGGCTTGGGTTCCGCTTAGAAGCTGGTTTCATTTTTTGCGGGCGGTGTGCATGTCGAGTCGGAATTAAGATTCTAAATGGTCTTTGTTCCCTCGCATTTTATAGACTATGCGTGGACTGAGTGTTGCGCGCGGTGTGTTTCCTGTTGTTCGCCGTTGATAATGGGCCTGGGCAACACTTAACTCGAATGGAGGCCCATCAAGGCAGACCGATAAGGACCCGGGGATCCACTCCAGTCAATTACTATTAAAGTGCCAAGTTGAACTCAGCGGGCCTTTTATGAAGTACTGCAGCAGAGTAAACAAATTAATTGTGCGTCCACCGTTGCCCGGCACAACAGCGTGGCCCCGAGGCAATCATACATCTGGCAGACTGATGGCAGCTGTCTCCACCGGGAAAGAGAAGGATCATGCTCTTAAAACATAGAAAATGACCATGGACTCTATTTCCCATCGCTCGCTCGACGACATTGTTGGATCTCTATCAGCTTTTTGCACATTGACCATTTGAAGAGTGCCCAAAAACTTTGGCTCTTCTGAAGATGGTCGTTAAAATACATTTCCCTGATCCCAGTGGAGAAAATTTACCATCAATTCATTGGAATTTCTCAAAAGTCACAACCCCCCCCCCCACTCCCGACACGCAATTTGTCTATTGAATTATGATTTGATTGAAGATTCAAGTGGAAGATGGATAGAAACATCGTTTCGCTTGTGCCGAGCTGTAAAATTTGACCTCGAAGGCAAAGAAACCACACACTCGGTATTTGTCTCATCTTCAGCTAGTGGATAAGGCAGACTGATCCGGTAATCAATACGGTGTATAATAATCTGCAGGCCCAGTGTGACTGGCTCTGTGGTTGTGTGGGCATGTGCGCTGTGCCCTGTGCAATCCTTCCACCCCTGCACTATGAAATGAAGCATAACCAGCGTCAAAAGATGTTGATCTAAGGCGCATAAAAATATATCGATCGATGCCTCAAATCATATTTGATCCATGGATGATTTACTCATTGAATTTGGAACTTAAATGAATAAACAAAACCAGTCATCTGACTTTGAAACAATTCCCAGCGAATAAAAAAATATTTTTGCTCATGAAACATGAATTCCTCCCATGGCCATTTTCATTTTTGATGACACTCATGAATATTCCATTAAAAAAAAAAAAAGGTTCACGTCACCCAATTTGAGGAGAAGGGATTCAAGTATAAATGAAAGCAATTTGCTCGAAATGTTTGTAAACAACACTGAATTGAATTTGAGACCTATTTCATATACCGATTGCACTTCAGCCCAATTTGTTCATTTGATTGGTTGACCAGGGACAACCGGTTCAAAGTAAGAGTCTTACTTGCACATTGCCTACAATACCATAAGGCGTGCATGGGTTGTTTTACGCCTATTGAGCCAAATAATCTTTCCACAATGCATAGACACCCCCCCCCCCCCCCCCCTCCAAAAAAAAGGCTTTGCACACAATTTTACCCAATATTTATCAGTATCCATCTAATAAAAGCATAGAGCGTTTTGGCTTTATTTCAGGTCGTTAACTGCAAGCTTTCTCTGTTGGCAGATCTTCCGAAGATGTTGGCTGGTTTTCAAAAAGGCGTCCAGTAAAGGGCCCCGCCGCTTGGAGAAGTATCCTGATGAGAAGGCCGCCTACTTTAGGAATTTCCACAAGGTACAAATGACAGCCCAGACGATAATAATTTCCCAATTTATTTTTTATTTTTTGGTTCATTGGATTGTCGCGACATCCCGCTGGTAGCCATCAGCCATTTCTGATAGGACTTTTTCTTCAGCCTGACGGCATCCTTTAACGCGATAGATATTGCCAATCGACCCATACAATGCGTTTGTCCCCCTGCGTCATATTTTCAAATGGGCCGTCCCGCGTGGCGACACACGACCCTCCACCGCCCCACGGGGCTTCTCATCTCATCCAAACCGGTGGGCCAAGTGAGCGATGGGCAGGCACACGCACCAGCGCGCTTGCTAACGCTTCCCCACAAAGCTCAAGAAAGGGAAAAGCGGAAATAGGCTGCACCGGTGGCTGATTTACACACTCGACACAAAGAGGATTGGCTGTCTCCACCGCTTTCCTCCCCATCTCCATACTCTCCCCTCTCTTTGCCTGAGTCGCTCGACACAATAACAGAAATCCGCAATATTTTTAGCACTCCGAGAGGATGTTTTGGGGTTTTTGTGCCTCTCTTGTCTCCCTGACAATTATATAAATAAATAAAATTAAAAACAATGCCACGCTGGAATGTCAGTGTCGCAGGCAAAGCAAAATTGGTGCTAATATGAGATTAAAGTCAACACCTTTCACTGCAAAAAAAAAAAAAAAAAAAAATGAAAGTCAGCCAGGATGTGAAATGGGACTCATCTCAAGTGATTCAACTTTTTGCCTGAAGCTGGAAAGGCAACCAAATATTTTACTTCCATATACTGCTCCACACACACACACACACACATGCAAGTGCATGGATGCTGGAATCCATGGCTCAGAAATTCCCTCAGTTGATGCTTGCTTTGTTTCCGCTTACCTGAGGCCACAATATTGGTATCTACACGTCCATAAAATATTTGGATACCCTCCTGGAGGCCGATAAGAACACCCAAATGGCATCTTTTCACATTTTTATTATAGTCTCATAATGTCTCCGTAACTTGAGTTACAATCGTAATGGATCTTTTCATAATTTATAGTATCAGAAAACAGGAATGTGGGGTCGGCATGTCTTGTCTACATTAGACAGAGCCGGCTTTTAATCTTTAAGCTCTCCATTATAGCCCAGCTAATTCATTGCCAGCCTCTTTGGCAAAAGGCCTTCTGCAGTTAGCCCGCGATGCACTGCAGTCATGGAAGAGGCCTGAGTCATGTGGAACATAACAGCCTGGAAATACAGTTGACATTCAAATGAATGGCATCTTTTTGTTTCGCGCGGGATTTTTATGGATTTATTTTTTTGCATTCTATATTGATCTCTTGGCTTAAGGGATTTATTTAGATGCATTTGATTGCAGCTTTTTATGATCTGAAACGGTAGAGAGGGGATGCAGGTAAGTCATACGGGGCCTTTTATAACGTGCATGCCTTGGCTTCGAAAGAGAGACAGCGTTTATGTGCAAATGCCTCGAAACTACAATTGCACTTTCATCAGAGCGGCACAAGAGGGTCAATTAAGCATCAGCGCCGCCGTTGTTGTCTGCGCTCAACTGAGTTGTAACGTGCCGCTGTCAATTCCGCCCCGTTTAGATCACGGAGCTCCATAATATCAAGAACATTAGCAGGATGCCGAGAGAGGCCAAGAAACACGCTGTGGCCATTATATTCTGTGACGACACGTCCAAGACATTTGCCTGCGAATCAGGTGAGCCCCCCCCACACACACACACTTTTTTTCAGATTTACAAAAACATTTTGGACGATTGTGATGATTTGTTTTTCAAATTGTAATAGAAGCACAGATAGTGTGCGTGACCCACAGATGGAAGAAATATAACAACATACGGTCCATTTCTTTATAGCTAATGACCTTGTCAAATAAATTCAGAGATATATATTTTTAAATGCGTTATACATGTTTGAATCTCATTGCTGAAAATGCACAAAGACTGGCAACTATGCACCCTCGTCCTGAACTGTGGAGACATACTTCAACAGTTTCCCACCACATCAGCTTCCGTGGCCCCGAGACGCATCCATGTGGGTTGCCACAATTTACACAACAGCCGGATGTTATTTTCTTTAAATTCACAAGCGTAGAGGTGATACCTCACAGAAGCCCTTTTTTGAAACATTTCCCAAATATTCTCTTGGCGCGCATGGTTTGTTTTGTTTCGTTCACCAGCCGCCGTATTTTTGCTCATAATGCACCGCCTCTTGTTTGTTTAGCTCCTTTTCCACTCGGGCCTTCAAATTGCAGGAGGCACAGACTGGCCAAAGTAACTCCGAAAGGGAGCCTTGCGAATCGGGGGAGGCATTAAGTAGCCGCCTCCTGTGTGTCATTGGAGTTCTGCTTTCTGATGTCTGTGAATGAAGCGCTTCAGGCGCCAACAGACCATCCGCTCACCCCGCTAAGCTGCGCCGATACGTCCCCGTTGGAAACGCGTAATGCAATGGAGAGCGCCATGAATGAAACTGAAGAGACCGCCACTGATAATTCAAACGCACATAACGTTGTTTGACGAAGAGAGACAGAAACACGACGGCGCCTGGTTGGTGACGCACTTCCGGATGCGTTTCTGTTCAAGTCACTGATCACGGGTAGGCTTCCCAAAATCCCACTGGGATTTGGAGGTAAGGAGCCGGCAAGGATAAACAACTCGTGCTTTAGCCTCATTTCATACATGGGCGGCTCCCGTCAGAAGCTTGACAAGAGACAATTGGAAGTCTTCTCCGAGGAGAACGTGATCTGTTCTGACTCATCAGGAGAGAAAATTGGTATCCGCAACCAAAACAACCACAGAAATGTACTGATTTTGAAAAAATGACATCATTTGTCCATAACAAGCCTGGCATTGAATGAACAAATAAATCTGTCCAACAATAAACAGCATGTGTTGGGAATTTCATGTTGATATCTTTGTTGAGGGACCCTTTTCCACTGGCATTGAAAACAAGGGCAAATTCAGAATCTGTGCAAAACAACAACAACAAAAAAGATGACTAGCCTTCATGCATTGGATGCTAACCAGCGGCTATTCCAACGCTGTGCTGTCGTGTGGCCACATGCAGAGCTGGATGCGGAGGAATGGTGCAAGCTGCTGAGCGTGGAGTGCCTGGGCAGCCGTGTCAACGACATCAGCCTGGGCGAGCCAGACTTGCTCGCGGCGGGGGTGCAGCGGGAGCAGAACGGTGAGTGCCCAATTAGGCCCCGCTCGCACGGACAGCCCTGGCGGCTCACTCTGCTGCGTCGGGCCGCCTGGCGAATGGGGACCACTTTTTTTGTCAATACCTGCCCCGTTTTGTACATCGGTACATACTGTATTTGCTCCACTACAGAAGTATGCGCCGTGGCAAACATGAGGGGTGAATCTGCGCGGATGCGCGGGTCACAGGCTGCGGTCAGGGCTCTGTTCCAGGCCCCAATGCGAAGTGCCGTGCATCGCCGGCCTCCCTCGTAATGAAGCTTGTCACGGAGATGGATGAGATTATGCTTCCAAAGCTGTGGGAAATAAATGTGCTGCTCCCCCCCAACACATTCCGCTCGCAGGAAACGGAATGGAGCTTATTCGCTTCTATCGTTTGGAACGAGGCAAAGGCAACGGGCAATCATCCAAAAGTGTTTGTCCAGTAAAAACAAGCGTGACATTTTCGTGGAACTTGAAAGTCACATTTCACGGGTCCCTAGACATCGCTCCCGCAGTGACGATACGACGGCTAAAGTACGAAGTTACAAGAGGCGAAAGGCCTGCAGTCGCGTTTCAATTAGTAGCCCGCCCAACCCTACCGAGCTGCAGGAAGCCATCATTAGATCAGAGTCGCCTAAAAATACACACGAGCGATGACATTGCTATTTTCTATCCACTGCAGACATGGGGCTTATTTCGGAGTCATTGAGTGTAATTAGTGAGAAGCCATTTAGATTATTGAGAAGCCCCCACTGCCTTTGACAGCTAAATGGGAGGGAGGGAAGGAGGCATGCACACCTCCCTCATGCAACAATATACTCATCTTCATTGGATAAAGTTGAAGTTACAATCATTTGGGTCCACTTTTTATTCAGGACAGATCCCGGGGGTCCGGACTTCAGCTTTCAGCCACACCCTTCATGTTACGCGGACTTGATTTTTTTAGAATCAACAGAAACAGCCGACTCACCGAATTCATTCGTCTTCATGTTGATTTTATTTACAATACATCAATAACAAGGACATTCAAACAAGGCCAGCCGCGAATAGATGAATTTTTTTGGTTGGTGATTTACACGAGATGGAGAGACAACATTTGATTTAATATTAAGGGCCGCTGCACATCTCTCACTCTGCCAAATAATCCATCTCTCATCGTTTTTTGTTTTTTTTGGGTAATCCTTCCAACGTTTTGTAAGATTCCAAGAAAGGCTCATCCCAGAGAGGTTTTCCGCTTTTAATGGAGGCTTTGATATTGACAAATACACAGCTGTTGCATTTTCAGGAGTCAATGAAAAATATGCGTTGTGCAAAGGCTGAAGGAAGGATCTGTTGACTATTGTGGTTTCCGCGGAGGGATTTCGATGAAGCTCTCGTGGCTTCAATTATTTACGTCCGATCGTAAATCTTCGAAGGGGAGAATATCCGTGTGTGTTTGGTGGGAGTAAATATGCTCCGACTTGTTCAAATATGGGACTCCAAGGTCCCGAGAAATTGGAATTTTTCAACCGCTGAAAGGAGATCTTTGAGGGGGGAACTGCATATTTTATGCATATGTTTTTATCATCTATAAAAAAATGAAAATAATTACTCTTAAATTATGATGAAATAAACGCATCGGATTTCTGCTTGTAGAGTGGCGCTGGGGGTATTCGTTTATTTCACTACGGATGGGGGGCGGGGGGGTCTATTAGTCAGGAGACCTTCATTTGGAACAATATTAAACAATATTGGCAGCGTAGTACAATGATGTCAAATGAAGTCGAAACCAAGAATTGATGCAGATTGGATTTTTATCATCAAGCGGCTGGCATGACCACGAGATGAAGCGACATCGTCGTGACAATTTGAATCACATTATGTCGCGTTTTTCTGTGAAGGTAACTTTTTAGAACCTTGGCGAGTCACTGTTTAATGTCATATCTCGATGTTTATTTTTTTTTTAGAGCGTTTCAACGTGTACTTGATGCCCACCCCGAACCTGGACATCTACGGGGAGTGCACCATGCAGATCACCCATGAGAACATCTACCTGTGGGACATCCACAACGCGCGGCTCAAACTCGTCATGTGGCCTCTCAGCTCGCTCCGCAGATACGGTCGAGACTCCACCTGGTTCACGTTTGAGTCCGGAAGGTGCGTGAGCGAGCTCTTAAAAATACGCACTGGCTATCTTCTGCGTCAGCGTGTACGATTGTGCTGGAGAAAATAAGTGCTTGGGAAGCGACAGGAAAAACTTCCCAGGATATCATCGTGTGCTGCCGAGGCCTCGGGGCGACGCGTCGACTCACCGTCCTCCGATGCACGCGTGTGTGCGAAGCTCTTGCATCAGCGTGTCCTCTCTGGAAGCGCGCAGTCAAGCGTGTGCTCCGAACAGCGAGCGCCGTCAAAGTGTGTTTACGTCCCCCTTCTGCGTTTCCGCGCGTGTGCTTGTTTTCCGGGGCGCAGGATGTGCGACACGGGCGAGGGCTTGTTCACGTTCCAGACACGAGAGGGGGAGATGATCTACCAGCGCGTCCACTCGGCCACTCTGGCCATCGCCCAGCAGCATGAGAGGATGATGGAGGAGATGGAGAAAAGCTCGCAGGTATCTTCGCACCGTTTGCATACATTTCATGCAAAAGGTGATTCACTCTTCACGCATTTGACTTTTTAACATACATCTTGATATCTTCTCCCCCACAACACTTTGAATGCCTCATGTTGAGTTCTGTCCTCCTTTTGTCACAAACGGTCCAGTCAACACACTGAATTGTTGCAGCTGACGCGTTCCTTGTCCGTCCCCCTTTGCAAGGTGCGCTCTTCAGAGACGCTCAGCAAGTCCATTTCCCTGCCCCGCAGTGCCTACTGGCAGCACATCACGCGGCAGAACAGCGTGGGGGATCTCTTCAGTTACCAAGGTGAGGTTTGCAGGAGGTTTGTGACTATCGCGCTCTTGTTGTTTCTTTTTGTTGTCATGGTTCATTTTTACGCTTCGGAGGACGAGAGGGCGGCTGGATGACACTTGTGGGAGTTCAGCGCATACACAGAGAGCTTTCCGCAACCCGTACAAAAAAATCAAATCAAATGATTTGATCAATATGCTGCTTATTTGTTATTTGTGGGCACCTTATTTTAGAAAGGCGCCCACAAATAAAATGTATTATTATTATTATTATTATTATTATTACATCAGACCAACATACAGTATATGGCTCTGCAGACAGCACTAAAGGGGAAGTAAAAAAATATGTTCTATACACCTCCACTATTAATATTGCATTTGTGGAATATCAATTAAGCAGAAAAATGCACCCGTTTTTGTTGCCATTTTGCCTTGGGCTGCCACTTCCTGTCAACTGAAAATGACATCACAGCGCCAAAGGGCTTCGATCACGGTTTCCTGGGTTTAGTCACACTCGCAACCAGAGCCCTGAGGCATTATGAAGTCATTTTAAGTTGAAAAATATGATTATTATGATTATAAATTTCTCGATCATATTCCAGCAAAGGCAGACCTCTTTAAAAAAAAATGCACATCAGGTGAATGATGCACCTTCTGCCATCTAGTGGAAGAGGATTCAGTTGTTCTGTCTGTCACAACGCACCACTGGCAGAGATACGGCAAATGGAAAAACAAGTACACATTGTTTGGAGAAAATAAAAGAATAATTTTCAGACCAATGAAGTGAAATTGGATGACCACAGCACACCTGATGATCACTTACGGCATACGAGTGAGGCACAGTGGTTGGCAATCACTGTTCACGATTAGATTTTGGATTGATTTAGAGTACATTGGTGGTTTAGTAGCATTCGTGGTTGCTCATTAGCAAAGGTCCCAATCCTTTTGGGCAACAACAGCTGCGTGACGGTGCGCCGCTGCACACAAGATGAAAATCCAATCAGCACAGTCAATTTGCTGAGTCACCTTCTGATTGCTTTTAAACAGGTCTGATTAAGACACACTTGTTTATTTCTCAGCCTGAGTGAACCTACTCAGGGCAATATTTCACCACATCACTTGCAATTCCTGGATGATATATATATATATATATATATATATATATATATATATATATATATACACACACACACACACAATTGATTTTTTTCAGCATCATTTTGCTTATGCTCAGCATTGTAATGGAGCACTTAGTTCGATCACACGGGGGACTGATAGCAAGAGATTTCGCAGCGAGGAAGTAGGTCTCAAAGGGCCAGCATGATAAGACTTATCTGCCACCGGCGACATGGATCATAACAGAAGCAATATATCAGGGATTTTTGCTCCCTTTTTTGAATTTGAAAGGGAATGCATAAAGATGCAAGGATAAACAGGGAAATAAATGACTGAATATGTATGATTCCTTTGTCTTTTTGGGGGGCTTTCTTGTTATTTAAGTATTTTTATTGCAATTGTTATGTGTTTTATATATTTTGATGTTTTAAACATTCATTTTTTTGAGAGCTCATAAAAAGGTTGCAAAGATGTTAACAGACAATTTTTACTTAGCCCAAAGAGTTTTCTTGTCACCACGAAATTTTGAACATATTCAAACCTTATTTTAGTGAACATTTCTGGGAGTAATACAACTTTACCTGTACTTCAGGCTGCTCTAACGTGCAAAGCTGATGATGTCATGTCTGTCCGAATGCTCCCTGAAAAATAAAAATGACGGTGTACAGTGATTTTTGGGACACCATGTCTTCACTGTAAAATTTCAATATGTGGATGTAATGTTTGTGCTTTGCATTAGACAGCAACAACATACTTGAATACATAAATAGATATGATAGATCACCTCTTCCTGTTTGTTCTGTATGTGATGAGCACGCGTGATTGAATTTATTCTAAAGGCCACTAAACAGCCCTGCAAGCAGGGCGGGCACACATTAGTGCTCAAGGGCCACGTTTGATTTTGAAATCCGACAGATGGGCCTGGTGGATGAGGTTAAATATGATGGAATGTGTGAACAGATGTCAAATAGTTTATTTGAATCCCAATTTTACTAGATGCTTGAATGTGATGTATTTGAATAGAATAGGTAAGAAATGTATTTTATTTGTATTTTTTTTCCTTGAATAATTGAACTGAAATTAATTTCGTATCAATTTAAAAGTACTCATGCAAAACGCAATCAATGTAATGGAAGTGAAAACAATGGGTTTTTTTTAAGGGTTGAGGTTTATTTAAGGTATACTTTTGTAGAATTGATGACTTTAATAAGGGTTGCCATTTTTCCATCACGTTTGCTTTGAAACCAACATCATACTTCAACTTACCACAGTTAAGTACCACAACAAGCAGTCTCGCCTTTTCCTTTTTCTTCCAGCGAGCAGCATGTCGATGACGTTCATCCCTCGAGCTCAAACATTTCCCAACTTTTTGTCACGCGAGTCCCAACGGGAAGCGGAAGAAGGGAAGGTGGAAGAAGGAAGGCGGCGCCAGGAAGAGGCGCCGTCGCCCTCTAGCGGCCGAGCAGCAACTTGCAGCCTGAGGCCGCCTCAATGACAATCGACTGACTTGACTGGCCGAGGACACTTGCTGGAGCCCAACCCCACTGTAGACGCTCACGTGCAGCCGTATGTCTTGTGTGACGTCATATGCAGATATGGTCGCCCTTGTTTTGTATGTCGCGTGACAGAAGTAGCGTCTTTCAAGACACCATACTTGTTGAAATAAATGTCCTTTTTATGTTAGAACCGGAATCTGAAGAACGTGTGACGTCACAGTGACAAGTCCAATAGAACACTTTATTAAAGCTAACATATCAGTCCCATTACACTCTATTTAAGATACAGTAATGTCGAAATTGGATTGTCACCATTCGCTAGATGTGTGTTGATTATTGTGATTGTAGTTTGCACTGGAGCCCATGAGGTGACGAGGTGGCCACATGTATGAAGTGGGGCTTTAATCCTGCCCACTGGAAAGATCAATTGGAACCACCAGTTCGAAATCGATTGGGAATTTAATTCTTTCCTTCCTTATCCGCCGCAATTGTGCTGAGAAAGCCTCGTAAAATCAAATTATACGAAATATATCATAGAGTTGTCCGAGCCGGTCTAGACCCTCTCCCTCCCCTTTTCCATTTTCTGTCCTCATGGAAGAAGTGCCTTCAGACCCACTGAGACCTCCTGTCACCTTCTTATTGTGGCTTGTTCTCGTGTACACAAAAGTTAGCACTGTCTCGCCTGTAACAGAACCTGCTGGCACATTCATATCTTTTGTGCAAAATGCAGAAAGGATGACACCATCTCAAGATTTTCAAAGTCCTTTGGTGGCAATTTATTTGAATGTTATTATTTAGTTTGTGTAGAAACAAAAGCCGTAGGACTGGATAGAAATGTACAAGCACTTCATTGTTCCACAGTTCCCCCAAGTGTCACTTTATTTAATGTGGGCGTGTGTTGAAGAAAATCTCGAGACATCATGTTTGTTTAAATGTGTGGTCAGATTACATCGATAGCACTTTCATTCTGTTTCCGTTTTCACTCAATGTAAATATGTTTTTTTGATGACAGAGGTAATAAACTTGAATGTTCTCTCATGTAGCCGTCGTCTCACTCAAGACTTTTTTGTTTATCCAGTTGGAACCAGTGAGCTGGACAGTGGTACCGACCCCTTACAAAGACAAAGATATTGTAGACAGTCGCTGAATTTCTGATGCGTCCTCTTAATTCGAATATTCCGGAACATGACGGAAGGGGAAAAGAACTACAAAGATGGCTCTGTTGTTCCATGTCGTAGACGTCTCAGTAGACTTGCCCGCAAAGCTCACTCGCCCACCACCGTCGCCAGTGCTAGGGAGGTACAGATAATAAAGTTTCAGTGTGTTGTGTGCGGAAGGGATAAACCTGTACAAGACAAATCATGTTGTCTGCTCTCTGTATATCACGGATTTTTTTACCTATTACAGACGGGCCTGCAATGTACAACTCCGATAAATGATTAAATGAGCAAATAGTTCAAATGTCCGCTTGGAGGTCTTACGTGTGGGTGAGATGGGTGCAGTTGATCTCTGCTCTCTTCTCGTCTGATCTTCTTCCTGTGGTGTTCATATCATACTTTTTCATGCACCATTTTTAAGGTGAAAAAAAGATTCGAATGCAAAAAATAGTACATGATTTCTCATCATTTAAAAAAAAAAAAAAAAACCCAGCATACTTTGCCGACCCTCTTACCTGCGCCTCAACAAGACGATGAGCAGCACCGTCAGTAAAATCAGTCCAGCAGTTGCAATCGCCAAGTAAATGTACAGCATGAACACAGACAGGCTGTAGCCACCTGATAATGACATGACAGCCCAAAATGAGAAATAACATTTTACCGCAAATGTGCTCAGACCAAATTTTATTTTTACCAAATCAATTATCTAGCACAGAATATTTTTTGTGTTTGTTTGTTTGTTTGACTTCATCGGTGATACAGAGCACTGGTTGAATTGCGTAAAAATAACATGGTAATGCTTATTTTTTTTGTCCCAATGATTTGGATTCAGGCTGTGAGTCGGCGTGGCTAGCATGCATTCATTGGCCACGAGGAGCAGTTGTGATTGCGCGCCGTGAAATCTGCCTAGCGACAACAATCGGAGCAAATACGATCGGAATCCTGCGGCGTGGCCTTTTACCTGACGCTGACACCGTGACCAAGACAGTGTTGGTCTGCAGGCCGGCGTCCGTGCTGAAGCTGCAGCGGTACAAGCCGCCATCTTCCTGCGCGACAGGAGTCAGTTGCAGACTGACGTCCATGCTCTGCTCGCAGCTGACCTGACCGCGCTCGCTGTAGTCTTCGATCAGCACGCCGCCCTCCACCCGCTTGCATATGCCGATGATGACCCACGGTTGACCCAACGCCATGTGCTCCACGACAGCCTGGTGCACGCCGGTGCCATTGTGCTCGTGATTGCACTCCACGGTGAGATTGCTGCTGGGTGTTGCCGTCACGTACACGTCCGCCTCCACGACCTCGGCGTTGTCTTCTTTATCTTCCTCTGGAGGCTCGTCTGCGTTCACGGCAAGCAATTCATTAAAGGAAACTCAAATTCAGCGTGATGGCAAGTGGAGAACGTCGTCGACGGTTACCTAAGTCCTCCACCTGAATGTTTCTGATCCAAGGGCCTTGGGGGAACGTCTGGACGGAGCAGTGATAAACGCCAATGTCCTGATGGGTGACGTTCTTCATGGATATGCTTCCGTCCATCGGGGTGCTTCTCAAGAATTCGATCCGCTCTTGGTAATGGTAAGTGGTGGCTACTCCGTACTCTGGGTGAAAAACGGCGATGGAATTGGTGTCTGGGTCTTTGGTCCATGACACCATGGTGAGGTTCCCGTCCCAGGGGCACAAGCAGTCAAGGATCATCCCCTCCTGTAGGTGGATCGTGACCGTCTCGATCTCCGGCGCGGTATCTGCACACGCTCCTTGATTTGGTTGACCAAAATCACAACTTTAGGGCTAGAATAGTTTGGGATTTTACATTTGGTTAGTTCTGGGTTTGCAGGCACTCTGGAGATGTTACAGCTTTTAGGATAGATAGGGCTTTGGTCTGGGAACAAAACCAGAAACTAGATGAGTTTTGCAGCAAATATACCAATAGGTGACTTGAGAGGAGAAAATAGGAGAGTTGAATCAACAGTGTCTCTGCTGGTTACAGTCAAGTACTGCACCCTAGTTGACCTCAATTGTTTCAAGACACAATTCATCAGTAAACAATTCCATACTGCAACCGTCGGCTTAATGATCAGCATTTCATTTATTGGGCCCACATACTTGTTCTGATCAAACTTATTACAAACACCAACAAAAATAAGGGTATGGCAATTTGTTATGTATTCCCCCCCCCACAAAGAGTGAAAGGCACGAGCTTTGAATAAAGCCAATGAGTGGTCACATTCACAAAAGTGACACGAGCACACAGCTTTATCTGAGCTGAATGACAACTGTCAGGATAATTGTCGACTATTTTTACTCTGACAAATGATTTACAATAAAAGTTAAATGTTTAGGAGAAGCATTGATGAGATGAAAGCCACCATCATGATATTGCAATCAAATCAATTACACAAATTAATTTAGTCAAAACACTTAAATAACCTTGTGATGAAAATCAAACAAATCAGTCTATTTTGCCCCATACCTTGAAGAAAAGGGAGGAAGACGAGTGCCATGAAGTACCAGCGCTCCTTTTGTACGACTTCCATCTTGGCCCGGCCAAGGAGAATGAAAGCTGCATTGATGAGACGAGTGGCACGGCACCCGAGCTGCAACTTCCTGCTCGCTCTCGGGCCACAGACACAGCACACACTTCATATTAGCTTGCCGCTAGCTCTTTGCACTTGCGCGCGCACACACACACACAGACACACACACACGCACACACACCACACACTCTGATCTCTCCCGGGAAAATCTTTTCCGATCCTATATTGACCTTCATGACAAAGTTAGGATGACAACAGCCAAGCATCCTGCCAAGTTACACATTAGTGTAATTTTCATAAACAACAGAGAGACAATTTTGGGGCCTCTCAACAGCGTCATCGTTATAAGCAGTAAAGTGCAGTACGAACTAAAAAATACAATTAGTTTTTGACTTAAGTATATTATTAAAGAAGGAGTCGACAAACTTACAATGTTGCCCACTGGCACTTTAATAAGAAAATATTTGCTAAGTATTGTACATGGTAATCAATACACAAAATGGAATTCACGTGTTTAGCAGTTGGGAGAGGTTTTCAAGACACTTCAACAAGTGGGCGAATAAAGGCTCCTGTTGGTTTTCAGCATCTGCGATGTAAAAAAAGAAAAAGTCATGAAAAAAAAGAAAAGAAAGGAAGAAAAAAAAAAGGCTGAAAATGATTCATGAATATCAGCGGCGGATATGAATCAAAGCGAAGACGTACCCTTCTTCGACATGCGGTGGGCTTCCTCGATCCTCAATCGAACCGCAGGACATTTCAGGGTAATCTTAGCCTTGGAGGAGAAAAGAAAAAAAAAAAGATGAGGACATTTTGTGTGAAGTCAAAGACCAGCAGAGTTTTTATAACTAGGACTTGATCACGTGGGGATAAAAAAAATTCTGGTTAGCTACATTCGAAAGCCTTTGCAAAGATTCATCTGGCTTACAGGGACAGTGCGAGATACAGCTTCTGCTTTTATTTCCACTTGGAGATAAAGGCCCAAACTCATCCAGTGCCCGCGAAGGGGATGTGTATGCGTGTGTATGTACCCGTTGGTTATTATGGAGCAATGCCCAAAGTGCGGACGCTCCGATGCAGCACATTTCCATTTCCTTACTTTCCAGACAGCAGAAAAGGACCGCCATAGCTTTGTCTGGAGGAAAAGAAATAGAAAAAGTGTAAAAACACACGAAAATGCACAAAACACGAGCGGGTATAATCAAACTATAACTGACAGACACAAGACACTTTCGGAGCAAAAGAAAAATATGGCTAATTTAGTAACCACACACACACTACTAATTACGACTACTCTCATGTCAGTGGCATAGATAGTTGAACACAGACACATTATTCGTAGGCAATAAATAATAATTTTGAGAATCGCTGCCTCAAGCAACCAAACAAGAGGTCATTGCTCATGCAGCTAATTAGTCCAAATTCAATTCCCCTTGCTCCCGCTTTTTCATACCGTTGGCAATGACATGTGGCTTGTTGGCGGGACAAAAGCAAAGGTTGTGAAGGGTGAGCAGCGCGGTGCGTCGATGCGGCGCCAGATCCACCAGCATCTCCAGCGCTCCCGTCACCCTGAGGATACTTTGCTGGCCGTCGTCTGAAAACGACAGATTGACCAGCAGCCTGAGCCACAGACCGATCAGGCCGCCCGAGCCGCTGCAGACGCTTGCACCCCTGGCGACGCCCACCTTGGGCATGGGCACAGAGGTGAAGGCTTGCAGGAAGTTGTTCTGGGAAAAAAAAAAAACAAAAAGAAAAACAATTGGAAGCAGATAGAGATCAGTTCTCATAGATATATGGATCCCATTCAGTTCTTTCCATTCAATCCTATTCGACCAATCAAGCGACAGCAGTGTGTCAGGCTCCACCCGACGACTAGCTTCTGACTACGGCGGCACAAAATGTTACCTTCTGCAAGACGCCCCGACAGTCACGCGACATAACCAAGTTAGCCAGCAAGGAGAAGGAAAGCTTCTGGATGGCGCTGTTGTCAGGGGCGATGCCTGAAGCCAATTTCATGATGGAGTGCATTAGCGAGCCACTTGCGGTGCCTTTTGGTCCTGACGCGACACCGGGCCCGCCGCCACACACAGAACTGCATGCTGGGGACATGAGAAAAAGGTCAATTCATTCATCAAATATTGTTGAAGATGTGGGGTAATCTCTCTGAATGTAAATATTAACTTAGGTAATTAATTAAGGTAGTGCTCTGTCTAATATAAAAGCTACTTTGGTGTCATCTTGCCGCGTCTTGATGCCAAGGAACTAGGTTGAAGTGAGGTGAGAAGCTTCATGCGCATTCCTGTGGCATTTATGGACAATTACAAAATGATCTGTGGATTTACTACTTGCAGCACAGCTGAATGTGTCTTTTGCAAAAAGCAGGGTAACACGATATGCAAGTCCTGTATATCCATTCTTTAGTCAAACCAAAAGAGTTAGCAATCCCGCTAACAAAAAAAAACCAAAACAAAAAAAAGTATTACTCTCTTCCTCACTTTGGATGTAGCAGTTCATTGCTATTTACCTTAAAGCTATCCAGCAGCACCAGAGTTGCGCCGAATAATATTAAAAAAACAAAAACAAAAAAGGAGACGGCAGGCTGCACGGATGTCTGCCCGCCACACCAAAACATCTTTGCACGGCTGCACGCTGTCTGAACGTGTGTCATAAATAAAGAACAAGCGTCACTGAGTTACTGCACATAGACAAAATATGAACCCAACCTTTGCGGAAAGTGTCGACCCCCAAGCCAAGCTCATTAATAACAACCAGCAGTGAGTTTTGAAGCAATTATGGAGGTCATACATGTTCACAGATTGTTGCTCTTTGAGTGGTTGTTACAGTGCTATGACTTTAGTCAATTTTCTTCTCTTTGGAGAAGTAACATAAAATAAATGAAAATAATTTTCTTTTTTACGCAAGCGTTTTGGGTTTTTTTTCGAAGCAGGTAACAGACTTGTTGATGCTGCTTGTGGGTGATGTTAATTCCGATAGAGTAACACATGTATGCTAATGTTCGCCTCGGGCTCTCTCAACACCAGCCGAGGAATATCATCTTCATTATGGACCTATTTCCCGCAGCCAGATAAATAATTTGCAGCTATGCGTCAAGGATGATGTCTTTTTTTTCCCCTCCCACATTTTGGGAGGGATTCTCATCTTTTTTAATGTTGACATTTTTCTGGCTAAAACAATATGTGTCAAAGTATGCACGGATTAAAACAAACTGACTGCAAATAAGGCCTGAGATGAAAGTCTTGAGATGAAACATTCACTTTTTTCCCTCTGGAGACCCGACGGTAGCCGGAGGGCGGATGGTGTAACATTAAGCCTAACTGCACGCAGCCTCAACACAACCTGCTGTTCTGTTCACCCTTCGGGAAAAACCACTGGCTGACTTCAGTACTTTCTGATGCCTCGTAGCTCTGTGCTTATATGGCTGGGGGGGGGTGTCAATAGTGCCGGCCCCCGCTGAGGAAGCAGTGCCAATCAAATCGAAATCTACACAGCGCCAGAAAAGCGTCTCACGAGTCTCGCAAATAAAACCTCCGATTTCCATCGCACGCGTGCCCTGGCGCGTACGCGTCAAAGGGACCACAAGCTATTTATCAAAGTAACATTTCCCAGTTTCCTCCCTGTGAATCTTGACTTTTTTTTCTACTGAAAAACTGCTTTTTCTTTCAAGCCTCTCGGCATTCAGACTTCCAATTAAACCGGAATACTAATTACTGAGGCAGAACAGAGAGGCTCCAAAAATGATCTCCCTCGGGTGTGAAAACCGCCGTCGCGCACACACAGCGAGACGGCCTCTCCTCGGCACACTGTGGCCATTGTGGCGCGCCGGTCTTTGCACTGGGACACACAATGCTCAGTGGTGAGTGCGGTGGACAATGGGCGCATTGGACAAATATGAAGCGAGGCACAGAAGACAAACGGAACACATCTGAAACCTTTGGGGCAGTCGGCGGTGTAGACGCAGAGGAGCTCCAGCACTGCCTCCATGATGGAGTCGTCCAATAGGAGCCAAGGCCAAAGGGCGTGCAACACCAGTGTGAGGCATGTATCTTTGGCCAACACCTACGCAAACGGGAAAACACAAAGCGCTCATACACAAAGACACGGAGATGTACGGTTCATGGGAAGTTATATTAGATCATTTTGCCCCACAATGGATTTGAAATACAAAGTAAACACTCTCCAAACACATTCTGGTGCACCAAGTCATACTCAATGCTAACAAGGCACTTCAAGTCTACTTGGTGTGTTGCTTCCTTATTTTGTCATTGGCGCACAAATTTATAATCGCAGGCTCGAGACTGAGTTGCATCCTTTGCTTGCAGCCAGTCACCATGGCGTTGCCGCTCATGGGCAAGCCACATCAACCAGACCACTCCAAGAACAAAATAAAGCTCATGAATACGCTTGATGAGTAACTCTTTTTATGTGGAGCCATACACGTTTTAGGGGGAACGGCGAGCCTAATTTGAAAGCACAGCGTTGGGTACTCGGAGCAACCATTTTAAACCAATTAGCAGCAGGGAATTAAAAGGCAAGACACAGAGGCTCACTTTGCATTCCCGGTTGTGGTAGATAGCACTTCGCAGGATCTCCGCAGTCAGCTTAACTTCCTTTAAGTAGCCCTCTTCCTGATGATGTGGAAAAAGATTGCACAGTCACACACACCATATTTGATCACTAAATACGTGCGGACAATGGCACCTCGATAAAGTGGCAGAGTCATGCAATTCCTCATAGACACAAAGTAAAAACAAAAAAAGAGCACAATCAAAGTCAAAATTACAACTCGATAACACACAACCTTCTATTACACTTGTGCGTCATTATTTTGAATGTAATACCGATGTAAATTACAGCGGAGGCTCTGAACATATCACCACCGTTTGGGGGAGCATTACATAACGTTATAGCAATAGTCACAGTTTTTTTTTTTTTTTCTTCCCTCACCTTTTTGCGGTGGGACGGCTTGCCGCTTCGGACTGACTCCAGGTTGAGCTGAGAATGAGTCTGCTTCATCTGCTCCACGCAGCTGTCAATCAATCCAGCTGTAGCAAGCGCACGCACACCCACAAACACGTGAATGAATGCACACATCAACCCACTCGTATACATCCAACGCATTGCACACACACAAAAATGACAGAGATTACATAAATACTGAGGAATTTCACATGTTGCTAAATAAAATAGCAGGGTTTTGTGAAAATGTGAACACTAGATTAAGATAAATCATTTCACAACTTTTGACACTATCGATGTGAAACTTAGCACGATGATTTCAAAATCTAACACAAAAAGGTATCATTTAGGGGCAAACCTGGTTGGACAAATAGGCTCAGCCTGAAACAAAACAAACCGACAAAGATTCCATGCCGAAATTTGCTTGCATTTGTGGTGATTTACAATTCCCACCACAACACACGTTCCCTTTTGTTTTTGGTTAATGCGCAGTGTTGAGTTAGAGCCAAAGATACCATTGAGAATTGTGGCCAAAAAGTCAATACGCTTCGATGTTTTTCTTCATTAAAAAAAACAAAAACAAGGATGCATCACGCCACCCTCTCATGGCCACAACACACATAAAGGAGAAAGCTGTAGCACATGGGAGATTGTTGTCACACGTAGGATCCAGCTCGCCCTTGCCAAGAATTCCCGTGGCTCCTTTAATGTTGCTGCAGGCTTCTTTGCAGTCTCCCTGATCAGTGTTGCTCTCATTATTTCGTTGCACTGTTCCCTTTATAGTTCACATGAAAGCAGGCAGTGCTAAAATGATTCTACTTGGTCAAATTTAGACATCACAAAATTGGTATGGGTGCTTAGACATTTTATTTAATTGTTTTACTACAGGATTGCGTTATAAAAAGGCTCGCTACCTGTAGCAGCATGGTTCTGTGCTGTAGCGCTGCTCGCCAGCAGAGCCATCAGAGCGCTGGCTGTCAACTTCTTAAGTGGATCCTGAACAGTCCTCCTTTCAAAACTCTAAAACGGGAAAGAAAGAACCCAACAAAAATACGTGTGTATTTCTGGACGTGTGACCAGACAGCTTAGTCCATCCTGCTCCTCACCTGCAGCAACACATCACAAAGATGGCTTGCTGACGGACTGCTCAGCGCATCGGCTAAAGCGGCACCGTGGTCCAAATTCAAAGGCCTGGCCGCTCCTCGCCTTTTAGTCTCTTCTGCAAAAATGGTGGAAAGGAAATGCAAAGCTCCTTGGTGCAGATGAGGGTCCACAAACTTCTCATGCACGCACAATGAAAGTGTTCCTGCACAACACAAGAGAACAAGGAAGCCCAGAATGAAAAAAAGTGGACAAATAAGAAAGCTGGTGGTGAAACATCATGATCCATTATTTATTCAATAGATGGTATTGCAAGCTGATGGATCGTTTTATCCACACCAACCTGCCATAAACAAACCCTGCCGTGAATGCAGAAAAATGGCTCAATGTTCATCTTTTACTGGAATCATTAAAAGTCCCTGCTGTGCCATCGATCTGAGGGAGCCGTGAGGAGCCGAGGTTGTTTAAGGACGGCAATAGTAAGGGAAGACAAAATGCACAATTGTGATGCAAACACGGGGGGGGGGGAAAAAAATACTGGACTGGGATCCGCGTAATGAATGTGTCTAGACAGAAAGCGGATTGTTCGAGGCTACAACGGCACTCCTGCCACACATTTGTCCAAAATGACACACAAAGTCTTTCGATCAGAACTTGATTTTAATTTCAACTTGGTTTGGGACCACTTGATGTAGCTGCTCAAAGTCATTTTTCTTCATTAGGATTCTAGTGTTCATGTTTTGCAATTATTGTTACATGCACCAATTTAAATATGTGTTTCCTTTTCATTCAAAACGCAAGGAAGGACCACTTGGTAACCATGCTATTTGTTTTTTTTTTTACATTTCTGATTGCCATTACAGCTTTTCCCATTCGTCGACTTTGAACACATGCATCCATAAGAGTACCTGTGAACATCCGCCAGTTTCTCCCCAGTGTGGCAGAAACAGATGGGTACACAGTGAAACTGTCTCTCTTCACCAGAGTAGCCATGAGCGTAAACACATCCGCCCAGCATGTGAGGACAGTGTCCCGCGTGCCTGCATCTGGGGTTTAAACATGGGAGGTTATGTCAAATAAATGGCTGGAAAGAACTATTGGATACTTTTGAGGCTAAAATGAAGTCGGCATACACAGAAATAGCAATACAGTTTAGAATGATTATAAGGGCCACACCTAGTCCTTCCGTGTTGAGGGTGAGTACTGCCACAAGGGTGGACAATAATTGCTTCAGGAAGTCCAACTGGGGAATCAGCTCTGGGCTGAGTGAGACACATGACTGCAGCAGCTTGGAAAAGCCAGACAGGAAGTGAAGAAGCATGACCAGCTACACACAGACAAGAAGAAAAAGAGACAATTCAATCCCCAAGTCGAATGCCAAAAGTGAAGGTGTCCACAGTCTGTCACTCGTAATGCAATACAATATTATCTTGCATATTATTGCACCAGAAGTGGCCCTAGTAGGGGAAAAGGACGCTCAATAGGCCTTCCATACTTCCTACGCTGAAAACTTCCCTTGACTGTCACCTGACTTTTGATGTCTTCTTTCTCTCCAGGAATGATGTTTGGTGCCTTGATTTCACTGAGGCATTTCTCAACAGGTCCAATAGCCACCAAGCTAAAGGAAAATTGTATATTGAAATCAGCATCAGCAGATCTGAATTTTAGTATTAATTTAGCAAATCACGACGGCAGTGAATTTTGCCCGTGGCCTCTTACCCCGCCATCGCTCTCAGGAGCTGGTTCTGCCGGATGGCCGTCAGGGTAAAATCTGGCAAGATGGCCAGCAAATTCATCAGCAGGCCACAGTGGGCCACGAGAAGGTCAGGGGTAACCATGACGACCGGCTGTGTGGACGCGGGCCGGCATGGTTGGAGGTCTTGCGAGGCAACAGAGTCGCTGGTGTCAATGTCGCTTTGGCCTAAAAGAGATGTCATAGAGCCACTAAAAATGACGCAGCAGATGTTGCGATTGTACCGTAATCGCCGTTGTGTCGTCCTGTGCCAGCCTGAACATTTTTCGTTTTGTGTTCAAACAATTATTTTTGCCATTCTAACTATTACAAATTCACACACTTTATAGAATTTTCAGGAATTTCCAGAGTGCACGCTGAATGCTACCTTGCGCCATTAGCCTGCTAGCAGGAGCGTCCGCTGTGAAGCTCATGGGGGACGCAGCTCTGGAGGTCTCAGACCCTGACCCTCTGACCTGTAATAAACCACATGGATTTGAATGAACATGTTAATTTGTATGAGTGGGGTGCACATTGAATGGAAAAGAGCAGGCTAACCGTTGTGCTTGACGTGGACAAGGAGCTGGGAGGTCTGCTGGAATTGGCAGTCGGTGCCGCTGCCGCGGCACCTCTCCAAAACTGCAGAGAATTGTCCGAAACTGGACATGCACAAAGAGCGCACATTGGCCAAGACTCATACAGCGTTCAAGGTCAAGGCATTTTCACAGCCCAGCCCCTTCATGCT
Organism: Hippocampus abdominalis; assembly: GCA_018466805.1. Lineage (NCBI taxonomy): Eukaryota > Metazoa > Chordata > Actinopteri > Syngnathiformes > Syngnathidae > Hippocampus > Hippocampus abdominalis. The sequence continues at coordinate 2,187,441 of CM031712.1, read as the reverse complement.
TTGAAGAATGACATATTTAAACAAGGTACAAAGTATGGTTTTAAAAAGGTTTTATTAGTTTGATAGCATTTGTTTATTTCATACTGTTAAATAGCATGAGAGATAATTGCATTTCTGATTGGTGTGGACTTTTTCCAAGCACTATGCTTGATTAACCAGATTACTTTGCTTCAGAATTCTGTCAAATGTGCACACTATAGATATACGTATAGACGTGAGTAAAACCTACCATTTGAAGCACCATCCAGAGACGCAAGCTGACTGGCAGCCCCAGCAACAGTATTTTGGAGGTGAAAAGTGTACCTGCCTCTGTAACAGGCAGAGGCAGACAGAGCAACGTGCTGGAAATACTGACAGTGGTAAAGCAGAGCCTGGAGCGCAGGAAGACCCACCAAAGACACGCCAGACACCTCACTGTGGACACAAGGATGCTGGCGGAGTGACAAAAACAAAGAAAAGAAAATCTTCAATCAACTTTTTGTTTTAACGCAAACTCATCGTGATGCCCTGCATTGTGTTTTAAATGTTTTCATATTTACACCTTACAAAGGGCACGCAGCTTTTAAATCTTGATTTAAAAAAAAATGTACATCCTCAAAGAGTAGATTATCATGGAAATGTTAACGCTAACGGTATCCTGCAGTCTAAAATATCCAGCTGATGCATCACAAACACATCACAGAAAGCCACTCTAATAATAACAGAACAAACCCACATGGATGGGGAAGCATTTCTCTATAGTTCAAGAAAGACCTCAGAGTGGCCATACGGTTTATTCATTTATTTGTTTCCTTTCATTAACACCCCGTCTGAAAGAAATCTCCAAAAAGATGCTATTGATGTTCTAACTTTGGTGGGAGTGCTGGAGGGGCCTGAGAAACCAGAAGTGCTTCAATTCGAGCCGCTCTCCTTGCTCTGAACCCCGTGGGGCTCAACAAGAGAGGAAATGGAAGTTCGGAATAAAAGGTTTGAGGGTATAAAGAAGAGGGATGGGGGAAAAAAAAATGTTCATGGTCCACAAAAAGCTTTCAAACTGGCTGGCAGAGCGGCTGACCTGCCAGTGGGAGTCCTCGGCCTCTTCTGCATTGGCAGGCATGGGCATCAACAGCAGGTTCTGGAGGATAAACGCAGCCTGGACATACAACCACACAGAAAAGGAAAGAAGGGAATGGGCGCACACACTTTTCAGTTTCAAATGCATCGCTAACAGCGCCCTCTGCCAGCCATTAGCTGCTAGTTCATGACTACGTTTACATTGAAATTCCAAACACTTTCAGCTTTTGGTTGAAAACGTGAAATAATGAAGTAAAAGTGCAGCCAAGGTGACATGGAACTACGATGAAGTGAGTTGCTTTGCGATTATTTTGTGCCATCTAAAGGCTATTATAAACCTTACTGAGGGAGGTGTCAATGACTCCCTTTTTTTTTTTTTTTTTTAACTCAATTGCAGCAGGTCTTAGTCCCTCATGCTCCATGAATCGTGGGGGCTAACTGTAGTTATTTTGTATATGTACCTCTCTCCGGACCATGCTGCTCTCATGCTGATCAAGCAGGATGTTGAGCAACGTGCCCCACAGGCCTCCGCTGATGTTCTGGCAGCTGGCGCACAGAGCCTGGCACCCACTCTCCACCGAGGACAGAGCAGCGCCTAAGCCCAAACTGGCAAATCTCACCTGCGGGACAATTGGGAAGGATGTCGACAGAAATTTAATTAGAAGGAACCACACACATACACACACGAATGAATAAACATCATCCATCTATTTTCTCTGCCACTTGTCCTGATTAGGGTCACAGAGGAGGCGAGAGGCGGGGTGCACCCTGGATTGGCCGGCAGTCAATTACAGGGATGAACAAACACCAACCGGTAGTCCTCATTTTCTGCATGGCCCCGTTGACAACCCATTGAGACGGATAATGTCTCTTAGCTTATGAGTTGTGTGGGAGCTTATTTTTGGCAGCAGGGTGAGAATTGATGCGACTCGCTGTCACACACTCCTTTTTCTTTGTAGTCTAACTTCTTGTGATGCTCTTTTGGGGTTTTAGCTTGTCCCCGAAAGCCAAGAGTCTACAAATGATCACTTTGTGACAGTTTATGAAGAAGAGCTGGGAGGGATGGCGAACAAGCTGAATACTAAAGACTCTGGCTGCCTCCATGTTTTCATAAAATGCTTCAAAGGTTGTTTGCTGAAAATGAGAGGAATGGGACAGCCATACCTCTTGATCCCTGTCCACCCAGAGTGGGACAAGCCAGGCCAAACCCATCTGAGAGGCGTTTGGTTCCTCGGCGGTGCTGTCGTTCCCCAGAGACCACATGGAAATCATGTCCTACGCCAGACGTTAAGGAAAACATTTGGCTGCTTTTTAATAATGTGCAGCCTTGTGCTCGCAGAATATCAATAGCAGGCATTCATTGCAAGGTCAGATTCAAGCATTTTCAAGATCAGTTTTAAAACTTTTCCACGTAAATATCTTGAGGATTATACATCATTCCCTACAGCTCACCTTTTCCTTGCTCTCCGTCATCATCTCATGAGACAAGTGAAGCAAGCAGACCACAGCATTCTTGGTCACACCTTTGCCCATGAACGACATGGAGTTGCCTCCCCACTTCACGTAAAAAGAGGAGATCACCTGTGCAGAGGGAGAGAGTGGAAAGGGCACATGTTGGATGTTATCATATGCTCATCACGAATCCAAAAGACAAGCTTTAATACAGCCGAGACTAATTATGCTGTCTCGATGTGCCGTCAGAATGTGGGACTGCACTGAAGAGCAGATAAAGAGCGAATCGCTCAGGCAGTCTGCAAAGCTTTAGGGCACTTCAGAGCCCAAAAGGAACGCGCACAAAAGGTGTGCGTGCGACAACTGAGCGGCCGACTTGGGTTTGTGATTGTTGTGCGAGGGTGGCATACTCGCAGGAGGACGCCAATCGAGAAGAAACGCCCTTCACTCTTTGTGCGATCTTAATTTATACTCGCAATCAGCACGGACGAACTGTTGTGTTAACACGACAACCCGTTCCGCAGGGGCTTTAATTGGGAAAGACAAAAGGTCCGGACATCCGGCTGCTGTGCAAGATGGTCCGCCGCCCGTGTTACGGCGTCATTTAAATGGGCGGTGGGACGATTGAACAGATGGAGCAGGCAGGCTTGATTAATCTCATCAGTATTTCTGCATTGTGCCACATCTAATCAATGTGATTTTTTAAAACCAATTTCAATTCCCATGATTATCTTTTAACTTTGTTTTAATTAGTTCCTGAGAAAGCACACCGCTTTTTTTATGCGGCAGTATACATTCAGCTCTGTAAACTCTCTCATCTCTGAGGACAATGCTAGCCGGCTCGTTTACTGAATGGCCATGCAAGTCAACAATCGGACACACGCAGACACACACACACACACACACACACACACACACCTCGAGCAGGCCGCTGAGATACTTGGCGCAGAGGGAAGCGGGCGACAGGTCAAGGCAGTGCGGGCTCCAGCCAGACTGGGCTGTAAGGCTGACGATGCCCTGCAGAGTCCTCTCCAGGCTGGGGAGGCCATAGAAGTGGGGGGCGTCAGACACCCGCAGACTCTGAAGGAAGCGGAGTGCCAGCTGGCTCTTGAAAGGGCCGGCAAGTGCCAAACATAGCCTGCAATGACAGACACGCCAGACAAACCAGAAAGGACAGGCATGAACAAGGAGCAATGGAGGATGCAATCAGAAAGATCGACCTTCTAGCCTGAACCTGGTTTCTGACGCCATCTTACCTGTCTGAGGTATGTGTCAGCTGACGTAGCAAGTTTTTAAAGAGGTTGGTGAGCTCTCGCTGTAATTTCTGGCTAACGTGATTCTTCACTTCTTCTGGCTCCTCGGGGTGTTGGCCTGGGCTCGCAGTCTCCACTCCAGGCAGCAAATTAAGGAGGGACACCGTTTCCTAAAGGAGTCGACATCAAATTTGTGGAAGAATATTTGTGGCCACCGGAAATCACTGTGTCCGAGCATGTGCTGCTCTTGGACAAGGCATGCAGTCAAATGAGATCTTTACGGCACAGTACACACATTCTGGATCAGAACTAAATCCATGCACATGAAGCCACGCATATTCAAAAAAATATGCTGCCTACCGCCTCGTTGAGAAGCAGTTCCAACATCCAGCGCAGGTCCATGTCCTCCGGGTCAGACCAGTGTGCACGCGCATGTTTGAAGTATGCGTTCAGAAATGCAACGACGTACGCCAGCAGCCTCTCGTCCTCCACAGAGGCTGGATGCACCTGGAGAAATCTGCGGGGAGCAAGAGCAAAAAGACGGTCACCATCAGAGAGCAATGAAAAGGAATATGCGATTTTATCTTCGAGGAGACAATGTGAATACATGTCTGTTTTGTTATGACAAATTAAACCAGATACACGCACATTTTAACATAAATCAGTCTGCTTGAAAATGTGTCAGTGTTAAGGGTTGATTAATCATATCTCCCTTTCAATGCTTTAATAAGCATGTCGGAATGCTGTGCACTGTTGGAGAAGAAGAAATTACCCTTCTGAGCCATGAGGACGTTTAATTTAGTGCCGTCCCGGATTGTGTTCAACTTTGGAGGTTGCAACGTGTGTTTGCACCTGGTCACGGCAGCCTGCCAGTTGAGCGGGTGTAGCGTTTCTCTACATCGGTGGGTGGCTGTGTAAGGGGCGGACATTGCGTCGATCATCAAGTAGATGTTGAGCCTGGAGAGGGCGGCGATCACAGAACTGTGTCCCGCCGCCATGACCACAGCCTGGACGCAGTCCTGCAGGGCGCTGGGAAGGTGGGTTGCTCGCAGGGATGCAACCTGGGCCTCCGTAAGCTTCAGGTCCGCATGGAATCTGAGGGATGAACGACAACGCATGACTGCTGCAAGCACACAAAAGCGTGCTTAGACTGAGCTGCACAAAGTGTGAGGCAAGCCTCCTCTGGAGGGCACCATGGAACTGCAGGTTGTAGGTGCAGCAGTTTGGAAGAAAAAAAATGGCAAGGAGACCATTTTCCAGAAGAAAAAAAAAAGTACGTTGATCAAGGCACAATGACAGCATGCCATGCTCATCTGTTTCAATTAGGCCCCATATCAGGGAAATGAAGACAAATGAAATCCAAGATATCAAACATGTTCCAGGACAGATTTTTCACAGGAGCATACGCCAGAGAAGGGGCAACATCCCTCTTCATCTGGAATATGATGCACTCGGGGACCCGTTGAAATGGTCCTCATTTGAAAATGCGGTGAATGACTTTTCATTGGGGGTGAAACGTTCCAGACCTCCCTCCAACAGATGAAAATCCGCCAGATACAGACCGTAGACAATTTCTTTTTCCGATATAAAGTTTGAACCCTCCCAAAACACTTTTTAAACACAATGTAAACACATTTTTAACTCTAACAGAAGCGCAAGCGAAAATGTATCCAAATACTAAAAACATTGTTATTCAAGCGCATTACTTGGCGCTGTCGGTCGAGCCACTGGGATCTTCAAGCAGGCTGTCTATACCACAGTGCCATGCAACGTTCCAGACCACCTGCAAGGCTTGACGTGCAGGGGCTAACGTCAGTAGATCCGAGGTGGGCATCAGGACGCAACGGTAAGGGCTGACAGCATGATGGCTCACAACCTGGAAAGGCATCTTGTACCTCGGTGGATAAAAGAGACACTTGAGTTACACAGAAACTGTGATGAGCAAGCAAATTAAGACTGATGACGGCGGTCTCAAAGTTTACCTGCGAACTACGCAGAGAGGGACGGAGAATGTCGGTAGAGGGGCATTGTTGGGTGACTGGTCCGACCTGATATGCCCCAAAAAATGACCGTAAGAGCTAATGCCAAAGTTGTGAATGGATGCTTGTGACAGATAGGAAGCAGATGTTAAAACTCACCATATTCCCATGCTGCTTATTTCATCAAAGAGCAATAAACTCATAAGGACCGCAACCTCACCCCTGTTGTTATTGTTTGCCTTCATGATTAGAGATGCTACGGAGAAGACAAAGCATGCAAATCAATTTTGTATGTGCTGTACATGCTCAATGTGAATGTACATAATGCATGGAAATACGAAGGCTGATCGCCTTCATGCCTCTATAATTCAGCTCAAAGGAGCGCCAAGACACTGGAACCACGCCCTGCTCAGCTCTCCAGCAACAATTGATTTCATCGAGCACATTTTTTATGCCAATTACACATGGCTACAGTTTGTCACAACATGGTTAAAAGCGATGCATCTATAGATCATTACATTTTTGTATCCAAACCCACCCCACATGTACACGGTAGCAACCCGAGTTCTTAACGAGGTGTCTTTCAAAAACAATGCACCTCGGAGCAGAGTGATGAGCAGCAGGTTGTGTTGTGCCAGGCTGTTCCTCAGAGACGGATCAGCGTACACCAGTTTTCTCAGGATACACACACAAGGCTCCAGCATGCAGTCCAAGCTCTGAGCAGAAGGACAAAAAAAAAATTAAAGAATACATTTGGTGTTTAAAAGTGTCAGGAAGAAAATGAGCAGTCGTCTCGTACACACGTAATACAAGTGAACTCGGTGGGGCAAGCGGCACCTGCCGGCACCTCATTGTATGTCGATGTCGATGCAGCCAAACACAGCGTCTGATTCAAGGCCGGGAGAGCTAAAAACACAGCCGACCGGGTCCTGTCTGACACCGTTACGACAGGCCATTTCATCTCTCCATCATACAATGCCTCAGTGGATCTCGTCGGCATCCACCGGCAACAAGTGAACTTACATATGTGCCTCACTGAGGTCACACAGAGGAAGCTATTATTTATTGACTGCACACAGATGCCCAGGATTGCTTCCATTTGGCTTGAATCACGACAGTGTTCCCTGGTTTATGGTTTGGGCTTACCTTATTACCGTTGACACTGTCAGTAAGGAAGGAAATGACTCTGTCAGTTATTCCAAGCTTCTTCAGGACTGGATGCATTAATGTTGCTGCAGAGAGGGGAGAGTAAAAAAATAAACATCGGCTCAAACTGCAAAGCACAAAATGTAGTGGGAAAGCTGAGATATCAACGCAATGTTTCTTTTTTTTTTTTAAATTACAACATGCACATATGATTCCAAACAAAACTTCGAACAAGCGAATTTCTATTCAGTTCTGAAGGGTGTGAACTCTTACAACGACTCGCAAAGTAAGAGCGAAATGGAAGTCCAACTAGTTTCTTCAGACTCAAGGAACCGATTGGTTGATTGTATGATTGATTTGTTCAGACTACGAATGGACACAAACTACCCTTTGACTCGACCGGAAACTTATTTTTTTAAAGGACTGGACTAAATACAGGGGATGAGTGCTTTTAGGTGTGACCATTTTCGCATTTCGCCTTGCTTGCAATTGTTTGCAACTGCACTCTGCTGCACTGTCTGAAACTTCAACCCTGGGATGAGAGCGAGACAGAGTGTGTTGTGAAACCAATTTAGAAAGCTGAGAACTCGAAGTAAGCAGGGGCCCAAGAAAGTAACCAGTCAGCAGTTTTTCTGGAGAAAACATCAATGCTTCTCCTGGTTTGACAGCATTCAGGTGTGTGGCGGGAAACGCCGATGCAAACAAAAAGGTGAGCCTTAAAGAGTTTATGAGAATTGCAGAAAAGAAGGAGTTTTTACGGGAACGCTCACCCTGCAGAACCACAGACAGCTGCTCGGCAGCAGATCTTCTCAGAGCCACGTCAACAGTGTCTGAAGACAGCATGCAGAAGAGCTTCTCCACCGCCTCGACCTTATTAACAGCAAACATACAGGTACACGCCGCAATTTTTAAAGTGTCTCATAAGGATCGGAATTGCAAACGCTTCTTTATGCATTGTGAGAGAAATTAACATTGAAGCTCTTTGGAGCGAGGCTTCAAACAGGACGTTCATTCTCTGACGGGAAGTGACCACTGAATTTGGAATACCGTCAGTAGATTGCATACAGAGAAACAGAGAGACTGGAAGAGTCACAGAAAGGTATGGATGTGGACGTTTTGCAAATTAAATAAAACCCTGTTGTGAATGTCGTCACTCCGCTTCTTGTTAGAACACAGCAGAAAGTACAGAAACATTGAACAGTTGGACAGTTTCGTGAAGGTCAAAGTTCACCTGTAAAGGAATAGGAATGTAATAATTTCGCCCAAAGCCAAATATTCACAGCTTTTTATGAGTACTGTAATGCCCATTTATACCTTCAGTACAGACTTGCTGTTGGTGTCAAGAGTGACGTCCACCAGGTAGTTGATGCAAAAGAGATTAGGAAGAGACGAGGTCACCCACTGGTCCAGCTGTGGCCTGATTGTTTTGGCATGATCTGCGCCAGTTAGGTGGGCCACGATGTGTTGAACCGCTGCTAGTCTCACCCTGTTTACAATGAACAGAGCAGTTCATTGAAAACCCACCTAAGAAAATAATCATCTTCTCTCAGCATGACCACATAAATCAACTTTAGTGTTGCCAGGAAAAAAAAGCTTTTTATCTTCATTATGGCAGTACACAAGCCTCTACAAAAGCATAATCGCTAACAAAAGTGTCAAACGGCGCAGACAAATCTGTTATGTGTTCAAATTTCACCGGAGCTCATCGACTGGCCGGCTGTGAATTTCCATATCCATCAATATTCATAGACTGGGACAGAGTCGCTGTTTTACACAGACCTCGCAAAGCATTTAGATGACTTGATGAGCCGATCGGCCGACAGCAACAGACTGTAATAATATGTCCATCACAAAAAGTCTCAAGAGCTTGTCTGGTTTGCGGGGAAAAGAAAGAAAAAAAAAAAAAGACCCTGAGAGCCAACTAATCACTTTGCCTGAGCCGAGGAACAGAAGAGCCATGCAATTAGCATAGAAAAACACACACACACACATTCTGTGCGGGAATATGGCACGCACACGTGTGTACGCGCGCACACACAGACCCGTAGAGGGAGACATCATTACGAACGTTGACTCACGTGGGCTGTCTAGTGAAAAGAAGTCTGAGAGCTGCTTTTAACTTGGCTGTGCTTGGAAACGTGTCATCTCTCGCCGCCTCCGACATGTCGCTTAGCAGCAGGACACAGCTTCCCAGCGACTCCTCGGTGCTGGCGTAACCCTGCCACACACACACACACACACACACACACACAGAAAAGACACTTTTTTAACCAGTCTTGGCAGACGCTGAAGTGAACAATGGGGAATTCCTGCTAAGCAGCACAAGAGTAAGTAAAATATGCATCAGTTTGATTACGGGTGGTATTCATGTTGTCACTTGTTGACAGGACGGGCACGATTTTGAATGGCTCCCTTGAATTAAATCGTGCTCGACAGCCTCGTCACAATGGCATGCATATGTAAAAAGGGATTTTCGGGCATTCTGCTGCCTGAAATGGAACAATTAATAACAGCATCCCACTCCTCACCCAAGAAGGAAAAAATAAAAAAGGACGATGTAAATGAGACTCAGTAAACTGCCCTTGTTAGTCCACTAGTGCTACATTTGCACTTTTGATCACAGTTCTTTTGATTATGGGGGCGCCTCCCCTGCCCGCACCCCTTTCCCCATTAATATCAGATCATAAATTTTGAGCGTGAGAGCGCTTTGTGAGCCGTGCAGCACACATACAATGTTCACGAGCACAAAACCTGTAATATGGCGATGACCCGGGAAAGTGCTGCAATGAATCTGTCCCAGGTTGATGATGCCATCATCAATCGTCCCTTGAGCAGGAAGAGTAGGATATCCTTGGCAGTGGCATTCACCTGTAGATCACAGGTTAAGTGGCGGAGTGGCATTTAGCGCTGTGGATAAAGACAGCAGGTAATGCAAGTGACAGACTTTTAAATGTCTAACGCTACGTGATGCCGACAGTTTAATGGCCTCAATATAATGTCGGGGAGCTTTACTAGGCCCGCGATGCGCATAACTGCCGCGCGGGCCTTTTGTTTAATTACTATTTCTGCTCACAACCAGGACCCTAAACTAACATCTCTAAGAAACTGATGGCTGGCCAGAGTGACTTTGCAATCAATGGCCTTGCCCCAGGATCCGTAAAATGGCTAGAATTAACATTTTAAAGGGACACAGTGGGGTGTTACAGCAGACAATTACCAGAGTGAAGTCATCTTCAAGGTCACTCTTAAGCTAGTACACCCACAACTTCACTGGTGTCGTTCACTCATATGGCTCGTTATTCGAATGAAATGCACGGAGCGTCTTAAAATGGGTGTTGTGTAATGTAACTGCACTCATAAATGGTGTGGCCCCAAAAGGGGACCGTGGCAAAAAACACAATCCTGGATCACGTTGGGTCATTCATCTCTTAAAAACTCTGTTCTTGTACTGAAACGGAAAATCGTGAAGTGTGAAAAAAGCTGCATGACTTTTGTAGCTACTGCTGTATTCTAATAATACAGAGTCAACAGTACCACAGGGGCTCAGATATCCTTGAAATGCAAATAGTATTCTTGCTTTCGTACAAGAATTGTTAAAAGAAGTTTAGGGGGAAAAGGCAAAAATGGTGCACTTTAACTTTTGGTATGAGTTCCCTCAGCCGCTGTCCTTCGGATGTTGTTTAAAATATGAGTCACAATGGGAACAAAAACTGATTCACTAGTGGCCATCTTTGCTCTTCGCAAAAAATGTAATTATGTGATAAAATAAATGACTGCGGGCGCAAATCAAATCAAATCTATATCACAGATTACATTCAAAAGACAGAAATATTTGCCCACCTTCTCTGCAGAATCCTGGAGGCCAAAGGCGCTTATTTCATACAGCACCTTGTGGTGGAGGAGGAAGTTGACCCCGCTGCAGAGTCCCGATTCTTTTCGCGACATATTCTGAATGCCGAGGCACTCCTGTATATTACAATACAACTGAAACTTCATTTTTCAGAAACACTCAATGAAGCATGTTATTATTCACCAATCAAAGCCACAGTTAATGCTTAGTGCACGGCAGTTGCTTGAGCCATGAATTCTCATTGAAACAGCAACTTCCTGTCTGTCTGATAAGACACCTTGACGCTCTCACCTTGACGACAGCTAATGCGCACGTGTAGGTTTCTATCTTGACAGGCAGCAATGGATGAGACAGCAGCTTGAGGAGAAGTTTCTGACTCTCCGTCTGGAGGACTGGACTGGGCTGGTCAAACTTCCACCTGTTGGCAAGCCACATCAGTTCCAAAGAGGATTCACGTGATGAATCAAACGTGGTGATGAATGTAATAATCTTTCACTCACAAATAAGCACAGAAATGAACACATTCCTTGACGACTGGCAAGTGTTCATGAAACGGAAGGCCTTCTATTGCCTGCTCCGCCATCTCAAGTAGCTCCGGCCAGTTCTTCTCTCCCTTAAGAAAGAGATCATGCGTTAGCTTGAATTGGAGTGATGTGACCTTGTTTGTCCAAAGTTTTCTCAGGAGGGGACAAATACCATTTTTTTTCTTCAGCTTTCACTCAATTTAATGGCTAGTATCAAATAACTCAAATTGATTTAGCGATACCTATAAAAAGTCACAAAGTGACAGTTATCACTCTGGAAAAATCTTCTGGTTCCTCAATATGCGCGTCTTTAAAGTGTGAGGAGTTGTACTTTATTTTATTTTGATAACTCATGTCTCTTTACACTGACATAATACGTAGTTAATTATGTTGAAATGTTAATTTACTTAACGCTAATTAACTTAACTTATTTTAATTTATTCTTGATGGGAAAATGTACTTTGGAGCTAACATGCATCACAGCATGGACTGTGTTTGAAAATGGAGGTACCACTGTATGAGTCCAGTCAGTGGATAAGCCAGTTCATTTTACTGCAAGTATGTGACATGCACCTCATACCTCAGCCTGTACCTCCTTCAAGAAGCTGCAAGTGGATTCCATCCACAGAGCCGGCGCGGGTCACCCTCCTGTAGAGCTCATGGCTGTCAGAGTTTAACTGCTCCAAGTAGGCCACTGCGGTTTCCTGCATGCTGGGGAGTGCCATTCCAAATGACTTGTCCAGGCACAGGTGAAAAATAGCTGTTACTGCCTTCTCTGGGACATTCGCACTAGCCTGTGGAATAAAGCATCGTGTATTACTATCACGAAATCAACGATGTGCGAGGTTAGGTTATCACACGCACCTTTTCAGGAGGAAGAACGGTCTGCAGGAATTGAATGGTGAAGACCGCCGAGCCTGTGTACGCAACTCTGTGGTGAACTTGAGAACGGCTGCTATTGTCCTGATGGTAACTCAGTACATCTGCTAGTAAGTCCATGCAACTTTGCAGCTTCTCCTTCTACAATACACAGAGGCAAGAAAGATGTTCCATCAGATCAACGTTCATTTCACACACAATGCGCGGATAGCGGCTGACAGCCAACGCAGACATGAGAAATGGAACGTAAGGGAGGATTTTAGTGTTATTTTTGGACCAAATACAGATTCATCTCTCTCACAAGGAAGAAACTAGAGCAGTCTATTCTCAGACACTTTGTTCTGTTAGCAAACAGTAATTGATTAAGACCAGAAGGGGGCAGTAAGTGTCCTGTTTATTGTTTGACTGGTTAACTAGTCAGTGCATCCCCATCAGAAAAAAAAAATAAGAGCTGCCACACAAAATGCTCTTCACATAAATATAACAAAACAGGCCACAAGACGTTGAATGGCACGTATTAAACTGCAGGGGGTCTGAGGGCCCCCCTTCTTGACAAGTGTCCAGTATGAGACCAACAGCAGAGAAACATGGTCTTCAACGGAGGGTTAAAAGATGGTTCTGAGGGGGAATACAAATGTGGCTATATAATACGAGTTTGTTATTGTTTTAAAAATTCAAATAGATAATCGATCCAACCAACCATTTTCTATACTGGCTCTGGATTGAGTGCCAGTATAGACCCCCCCCCAAATTTCGTCTGCCTAACCACACGCAGCAATTCCACGTTGGCTCTTGAGTAGCGTATGCCTATGTGTTTGTGGCAAATTGCCCGGAGGCAAAACCCAGTACACCATCCCCTCCCTCATTCAAGTAAGGCGCATCCATTCATCTGCATAAGCGGCTGTCACAAGCTGTGTTTTGACTTGCCAGCTCCATCCCCACCAGGCTGCGATCGTCCCAGACCAGTTCACAAATGCTGTCTCCAAGCAGGAGGACGGTGTCGAACAGCAGCTCCAGAACACGACAGAACACATGTGAACCATCTGAGAAATACAAAAGGATGAGACGCTTATAGACATTTTTCTCTTTTAACAAGTTACCGGTGGACTATTTAAAAACCTAATTCCCAAAATGCTAATGCTGCGTTTTCTTTTAGCCAGAATTGATTATTTTACAAATATATACATTTTATCCCATATTAAAACTATTTATGATTGCAGTGTTTGGTTACTTTGTTGATTATAAGAGCAGGTTAGAAAAAATCATAACTCTAAATCTGGAAATTGTCTTCAAATATCAACACTTGAATAGAGAAGTGAATTGGCCATTCAAAAAGAATGTCAAATGGGAATTTTCAGATTTGATTTATCCCCAAACATTACCCTGAGAAGGGTTTGCTCCCCTTAACTTCTCCAAAATGGTATCAACCAATCAGCAGCTCGTGCTCAAACTGTTGCCATCTGTCTTACCTGTCTTAAGCAGCGGTATGACATGCTCCAGGGTGGCAACAGTGAACTGAGCTAAAGTGAGCTGATGCAACCCCATCTCCGGGTCATCTTCCAGATCCTGGTCAGGCAGTGCCAAGCGGCCCGCATCTGCAGGAGGTGTCTGTCTGGCTGTCTGGGCTAACACTGCACTTCTATGGGAGCTGCCACTAGATGAACAAAAGATGGCAGAGAAACACGAGCCACTCAAGTATAAAGGACAGATCTATGAGTTGTCAGGGGATCCTGAAAACCAACACAAACAAGTGAATATCGAGGCGCCGACCTGTTGGAACCTGCATCTCCATCTTGGCCATCCCCTCTGACTCTCTGACCTGTTCCTCCGACCACAGATGGCCGAGGAGAGCATTCTGCCGCTGGGGAAGAAGCCTGTGAGTGCTGGGTCGCCTGTGCTTCTTGGGAGTAGGAGGAGTTCTGGGACAAAGTATCTAAATAGGCAACACAAAGCCAACTCATTTATAACGGACTACTCAATTTGTTTTCTCTAAAGAGAATCCATTTTAATGCAGCTTCCGATGTGATAAAGCGAATGCTGTAGTTGCTAAACTTGTGGCCTCCACTCTAATAAACGGAGTGGTTCAAGTAGGAGAGGAGTGAGCCATTTGTCTGTATGTTCGTTATTACATTATTCTAAATCTCAGCTCATTGACCCATTCTTTTCACTTGAACGTTAGAGGCGAACTCATGCAACAGATGCAAAATGCTGTCATATTAACTCACGGGCAGCACCTCCTTGCTTGGCAGAATGGAAGCTGGGATCTCGATGAAAGCCCAGCCTCTGCCTCAGCCCCACGCAAAGCTGCCTCAGGCAGGAGAGCGCCTGCAAGTGGAGGTAAGATGCCTCACCTTTACCTGACCCCAGCCTCAGAAGGGACAGAAGAGTCTGATGACAGGAAAATACTTCATCAGAGGAGGCAATGTATTATGACATCAATGAGCGAGAATGTCTGTGCAAGGACAAGCGGGCGTGTATATTTTCTTGTTGGCTCGACGACTTTATGAGTGTTTGAGATGGGACAGTGCACTATTGGCCTTTTTAAAACAAGGCTTGAAGATCTGACGCGGAGAGAAAATTTGGAGTAAAGGTCACTATAGAAAACGAGCAAATTAAGTTGAATTATTGACTATGCAATTTAGTCCAATAGTTTGAAGCTAAAAAAAAAAATACATGAAGATATTGTTATTTTCATGATTAGACTTCGGCAGGAAAAGCTCACTTGCACTGGTATTGCTTTAAAAAAAAAAAAAGATTTAATATTGTGGATTCGGTGGTATAGAAATGTGCTTTATCATACTGAGAGGTCTTTACAGTATTTTGGGGACCCGACTGAATAAAATGAAATGGGCCACACTGAGTACTGCATTTCAATAAGATTATGCTTCAGCGTGTAATTTGCGGGAACGAGCCTGTGTTTTATGTTTCGCCCACAGCAAAACCTCAGAGTGCGCACCTTTGCAATATTGGGCCTCTGCAGGAAGATCTCAGCAGGGAAGTCCTGCATGATGACGTCACGCAGTAGCTCACAGGTGGCCCGCACTAAGTTGGGGTTGCTGCTTCTTAAAGAACTTTTTCAGAGGAAGTGAATTTGAAAAAAAAAGTCTAAACATATCATCCGCACAGTCGAACCATGTCGTAAATAAAATACATTAGCTAGTGCAGTAAATTCATCGATCATTCTTACTGCAATCATTCTATGCAGAAATTCATTTGATTAGGCCTGTATTATTGTCATGTAGAAATACAAAGATCTCCTCTCACCTTTCATTGGATGATAGAATGTGTCTGTCGGTGTTTGTCAGAGTCAGCCACGGAAAAACAGAGAACTTCAAGCACTTCACAGCCTCGTGCACTGTAAAAAAAACACTTGGATGAAATACCATCGTGCAACATAATGGGGGAATTTGATAAGTATACAAATAGACAATTTGGAGTTCAAACATCTAGAAATGAGCCTCAAACCACTTGAAAATCTTGTGACACTCCAGCTCTGTGAGCATCGAAAGGATTCCTTTTGCAATTATTTTTTTCTTCGACTTGTTTGTGACAGCTAAATGAGATGCTCACCACAGAAGGTCAGAGTATCACACAGCAAAATCCCCTCCGCTGTCTGTCTTGAAAGGCTTATTTTAGTATGATGTACTTTTAAAACACAATGGTTAACTTGTCTTTACAATGATGTGAATGAAACTTAGGAGTGTCATAAAATCACTTATCATTGTCTATAAGAATATTTATTTTGAAGTTAGAACAATTGTTTAATAGTATCAATACAGTATTAACATATGTATGACTGATTGTGTTCAACTTTGGAGGTTTTATTGTATGATGCATTGTGCAACAAAAGGTCAAAATCAGTACCTGATATCTTCAGAGGAGGTTGATCCACATGTTTGAGCATGCTCTGCTGGAAATATCCCCCTTTAGGAAGATGCTCATCGGATGGTAAATCTGTGGTTACTTCAAAGGTGACACCACATAGAATATTCCTCAATTAATCTTGATCATTATTGAATAGATTTCATAAAGAGTTTGTCAAAGCCTGCAGCACCTGTTGGAGGTTTATTGGGGAGTCCCTGCGTGAAGGCAGGGGTGCAACCGGGGATTAGCTCAGGTAGCTGAAACAGCTGGTCCAGGGTTGCATCAATGACAGCTCGAAGTCTCGGTTCCACGTTGGCAGACAGTTGGGAGAGGAAATCCTCCGCCTCGACATCTCTCAGCATCTGAGCTGCACTTGGATGCTTAAAAACAAGGCAAACCAATGAAAGAAACAAGAAACAATGACAAAATGAAAGCCGAAGAAAATGACCTCCTCTTTCTACCTGGGATAAGGTCAAGAGTAAATCCAGAACTTCTTCTTGCATGGGCACCTCTGGGAAATTGAACCATTCCAGGAGATACACAAACAGCATCTTTTCTTGAACAATGTCAGGGATGGAAATCAGGGAGTGCTCCAGTTTACACATGATGCTCTTCAATGCTCGAACTCGGATCTCGACCAAAGAGTGGCCTGTTGGTCACAGAAGCAAAACATTCCATTTGAAAAGAAACATCAATATCTAGCCTCTTGCGTTTGAATTTTTATCGCAGAAGCAGATACAAGTTCTGCGTTGATGAGTTTTACTGACTTTGATCACTTTACCGGATTAGCTCAACGGAAGCGTCAAAGTATGTTTCAAGACACATTGGACGTAATGTCGAACAAATGAGCCACTGTACAAATTAAGTAAAAAATATTTGTTATAGTTCGATCGAGAACAGGAGGTAACGATCACTGGTTTTACATTAAAAAAAACAGCTCACCGAGAAACCTTTCTCCAGCTAGCTCTTACCTATTTTCTTGATAATACCAGATAATTCCATATTCCGTGGTCACTGTTTTTCCAGCTGTTTAAAACAAGTGTTATCCAAGCCCAGACGCGGGCCAAATGTGCACTTTAGTGAGTCGATGTCTGCTTGGGTCACATATAAGAAAGCTATCGGAGTTTGTTTTTAACATCCGCGCCAACGTCACTCCACATCCGGGATTTGACGGAGATGCGTTCATGGGCATCAAATGTGTAGGAGAAAAAAAACGTTTTTGTTCTTCCAAATCTCGTTTTCTAAACATGTTTTTAGGTACAACCCAGGTATCAGATGAGATCCGATTAAAAGAATCAGCCTTTCTAGAGCGCTTAATGTATCAGAATCATCATAATTCCAATCCAATACCGTTGTACTGTATTCTGCGATTGGTTGGCACCCAGTTCAGGGTGTCCCTCGCCTGCTGCCCGAAGACGGCCTGGGATATGCACCAGCACGCCCGCGACCCTTGTGAGGATATGCAGTTTCGAAAATGGATGGAAGGATGGATGGATACCTTTTAGTAACATCGTGTAGATTTTTTATAGTCATTAATTATCATATTCGTCATTATAATATTGCTAGAAATAATTTTGATTAAAAGTGCAGGATGCTTTCTTTTATAGTGCAAGATTACTATTTTTTTTAAACATGCATGGATATTCACATTAAAGGGTGATTATGAACAACACATTGTTGACTTGTAAAATAAAACAAACATCCTAAACACCACAGGTTGTCATTGCAATTCTTCTTTGCGCAGTCCCAGTGGTCCTGTTGTGGACCTGCAGTCCTGACATGCCTTCTGTTCCTGTCCTTCACTACGTTGCCACGGGTAAGAGAAACCACTGAAAACAGTCAAACTAAAAACAAGTTCCAGGTATTTTGAAAAAAAAAAATCAGTTTTGAAAAGGAGCAACGTTGATGTCAATCAACATGATGAAACATATTGTGTTCGACGTGAGAGGCTACACTGGATTGATTTTTTTTTAGAGATACAGTGTGCACAGTATTGTGTGAAGTTGTGCCTGCACTCTGTTTTACTGTCTGGCTTCCAATATCAAGTGGAGTAAACTTTTTTTTGTCAGGTCTAATTTGACTTGTAAAAACAGACTCATGTTGTGGTGCCATTGGTGCATCATTTCAGAGCTGCCATCCCTCCTTCCTCCTTCTTCCACTTTCCCTCGTGTGCCAGCATATCAAGAAAAGGTAGCCTGATCAAGCCTAATAAGGCCCAGTAATTAGAGTGCTAGCAGAGAGCCTGTCTGCCCATAGCAGCCTCAAGCAGGGTGGGGAAGGACTGCCATACACTTGACAGTGTGGAAAAAAAAAAGCAACAATCTGATGTTGAGCAGAAACCAAATTAGTCTGGCCGTGGTAAACATCATCCCCTTTATAAACAGTACTGACATTAATTAGGCAACCAACGTTTAGTTTGCTCGATCAACTTATAGTTGGAGAGTCAACTTGATCTTTTCAGAATACAAATTAAAAAGACCTGTAAGCACAAGTCACCACACTGAATCAGACTCATAAACCACAAATAAGAAAGTTTACTCATTAGTGAATAGGCTATTTGGACATTGAATATTTTACAGCAATTATTTTTCCTCATACAGCTTCCTTGGATACAGTGTCCTGTCACAATGTGATCACATCGAAACCAATGGCCAGTTTGTTTTCACAAGAAATGAGTTTCAGTGTCATGTCTTCACTACATCAGTTTCTCCAAACTTTTTCAGCTGTTTTTTCATAATGTCCTACTATAACACATACTTTACTATTGACAGAAAAAAAACATAGAATATTCATTTACCACCAAAAAAAAAGCCAAAATATTTTCTAAACAGTGATAATTACAGATTAATAGTGGCTATTGATTGATTATTATAGGTAATAGAGGACATTTATAAGAAAAAAAAAGTCAAAGACATTTATAAAAGAACATTAATGGATGTCATCCTTCGACGTAGTTCACATGTTCAAAGGAGAAGGAAAAAGCAATAAATATATCCAGTCCAGATCTAGTCTCCTTGCTCTCTAAACATTTTTGACTTATACAGTATTTGATTAGTATTACAATTGTAGGTTATTCATACATACATTCATGTATCCCACGATTAGATACATTGTTTAAAATTTGTAATCGTATTGATTATCCAAGCTCTGGGAAAACCCACATTTGACAGGGGGTGATGTCAGAAAAATACATGATAAATCCATCCATCCATCTATAGTGCTTATACTCACTTGAGTAAATAATCATACGAACTTATAGGTATGAATAAAGTACTCACAACACACTTTGTACTATTCCACAGGAAGGGTAATCATAATTTGTCAAAATGTGCACAATATAATATATGCAGACAAAGTAGATAAAATCCTTTATCATTTCACCTTTTGCCATATGCAGTGAATAGTTTTTTTTTTTTTAATTTCATTATATATATCAGTGTATAATTTTTGCACAACTAGAATCAGGGTATATTTATTTTCCAATTATAGTCAAACTCAAATGGAATACAATATATGCCCAATTAACATTGAAAACAACAATTCTTCACGGGGGAAATATGTCTCTTCATGCTCACCATTTGTCACTGAATGGGACTATTTTTGAGAGGTGTCTATGTTTTTTAAAAGTCGAATATTAGTATTTGTCAAAGTGTGCATCCATTGAATGAGGCGCTTTTGTGTGCGCTCGCTCCATCCTCATGTGCTGCCTGCCTCAACTCAACAGGCAACAAAGGAAGAGGCCGGCAGCTTCTCAAGTGTGCTAACCTAGTCAGTCAGAAAGGTGTCACCTTATTGTGTCATTGTATGCGAGAATAGATCACCGCATCTTTTTGCTCCCTTCCCCAGACGTACCAACCGTGGACATGTAAACGCTGCCGTTATTCTTGTGGACCGGGACGCAGAATAACTCAAGGTAATGTGATATTGTTTCATTTCGACAACCTCGCTGATTGGCTTAGGTTGGTGGTACGCTAACGTTAGCCAAGGTAGCTTTCGGCAGCTACAACAAACGACCCTTTATTTCAGATTGGGATCCGTTTGATTTTATCGTGAGTGCAAGTCACCGGGTAAAGGTTTATTCAACACGGGGATGTATTAAAATGCCATCGGTAAGCATTTATTTGCACTATGAGTACAAAATGTGCTATGCAGCTCGTCGCAGTAGCATAACTGGTAGTTTTCATGTGTTCTTTTGACACGCTATGTAAAAACAAAACAAAAAAAACATTACTTGCGTCGAGTGCTCATTGAAGTTTTTTTTCCCAACGTTTGCAAGTGTGATCTTACATTGGGGACGTTATTGTAAAATGCTTACTTTCGTGACTAAGCGAAAGGCAAGCCTCTAAATGCGTAGGCCGTGCTAGGCTAGGTCAAAACAAAACCTTGAATCTGTTTCCATAATGAGATCAACTAAGGAGCGGCAGGTTAGATAAGTAACTAGTTAGTAACGAGCTGGTAATAACATGTTAGGTAAAACGGGAAGTGTCTGAGGTGTGATCACAAGATTTCTTTTTTTTCTTTCATTAGCATCTCATGAAAGGTGCTGGAAGTGGAACTTCACCCATTCAGTCAAGTCGAGTCACATTTTCTCTGCTCATCATGGTGAGTAATCGGTCTGCATCTGTCCTATTAACAACCTTTTTTGGTCTGCTTTTATCTTGCAGCGTTTGTGTCCGTGCGTGCGCGCTTAAATGTAATCTATCACCATCATAAATGCACTCAAAATGGGTTACCATGTCTTTTAAACCACTCTGTGGCAAATTACTCTGTATTTGAACCTTATTAATCTGAAAAGCTCAATAATTAAAAAGAGAGCAAATATTGCAATTTGAGTGTTTGAAAATGCGTGCGTGCGTGCGTGTGTGTGTGTGTGTGTGTGTGTGTGTGTGTGTGTTTTGCAGTGACATTTAAATGATGCTGGATTGCTAATTGACTTGTATAAAGTAAAAAGGTTCAAGTAAAATATTTAAGTCGGAGTGTTTAGAAATGCCAGCACTCGATGCCATTTTGGTAGACTATAAATTGAATGTTTTGCAATCAGCAGTTATTAATACCCACGCCCTGTTCTGAACCTGTTTCTAAAAGGCTGTTGCATTCCATACAGGTGGCAAAAAACGTCCAGAACTTGGACTTGAGTCAACAAACTCAACATGATCCGATCCAAAGCTGTCTTCACGCACTTGGATACATATTAACAATATAGCTCTCACATTTTTTGCACATAGTTCCGTTTATAATGATGTTATTCCAACGAAAACAACGCCGTCACTTGTTAAAGCGTAATCTGTCTGCATGTAGAAATGCATGAGGTAAATAAAGATGAAGGATACATCATGGTTGTTTCTGATCGTTTTGCTTGTGTGTGTGTGTGTTTTTTTTCACTTTTTGAAGGGTTTCCTGGCTCTGCTGTATGCATGGCTTATGTGCGACCTGATGGGAGGATACTGTGGCTAGTGCATTCATCAGGATACAAGGAGAGACATCTCATGCCCCCCTCCTTGGCGGAGGGCCAGTCAGAATGAAGAAGATCAGCCTGAAGACCATCCGGAAGTCGCTGAGCATAAAGGGCAAAGAGGACGGCGACTTTGCCATGCTCCAGCAGGCACCCGTGGCGGCAGAGTTCTCAAAGGACGAGTCACTTTTTGGTGGCTGCTACGCCAAAGACCTTTCCGTGTGCGATCTGGGTGGGGAGGAAGACAAAGGCGGGCAGAATAAGAACCGTTCAAAGAGCGAAGGCCTGATGGGATCGCTTAAGAGAAGGCTGTCCGCCAAGCAGAAGGCAAAGAGCAAAGCCGGGTCCTCCGCCATTGGCTCGACGGACGACGACGACACCTTCTCCTCCTCTTCTGTGCCCATCAGCTTCAACGAGGTCAAAGCCCAGAGACCTCTAAGGTCCGCGTCGCTACGGAGTCACCACTATAGCCCCTCGCCATGGCCTCTGCGGCCAGTCAACTCTGACGAAGCTTGCATTAAGATGGAGGTCAAAGTTAAAGCCATGGTCCACTCGCCGAGCCCCAGCCCCAACTTGAATGGCATCCGGAAGGAATTCAGCGATTTTCAGATGGACGGGCTCTTTCAGGACCAACCCGAATCCTTCAAAAACCTCCAGCAGCCACAAAACGGCGAGCTGCATTTAAACATTGACGACAATGACGTGCCTGTGGTGCTGGGGTTGACGCCCCAAGACTACATTCAGTACACAATGCCTTTGGATGAGGGAATGTACCCAGAAGGGTCCCACTCCTTCTGTCTGGACAGCGCGTCTCCTATGGAGGTGGCGGCAGAGGCAGACAACGGGTGCCCGCTGATGGATCGGGGACCGGAGGAGCACGAAATGGTCGGCGCGTTGCCTCCGGATCTTTTCATGGACACCTCGGTGAATAGTCTTCTTATCGGTTCTGCTGGCGTCATGCTTCAAAGCTCGAGAGGAGAGGGCCCGCCTCCCCTCTCTCCCCTCCTGCCTCCCATGAGCAGTAGCGGGCGCTTTCCCAGGACGTTCTCTGGCTTCGGCTCCTCGGACAGCCAGGTTGCCGATAGGGTTCGACACCACCTCAACTTTGATCCCAATTCGGCTCCCGGCGTCAGCCGAGTGTATGACTCTGTCCAGAGCAGCGGGCCCATGGTGGTGACCAGCCTGACCGAGGAGCTGAAGAAGCTGGCGAGGCAGGGCTGGTACTGGGGGCCCATCACGCGCTGGGAGGCGGAGGAAAAGCTCATCAACTTGGCCGACGGCTCGTTTTTGGTCCGGGACAGCTCGGATGACAGGTACCTGCTCAGCCTGAGTTTCAGGTCACAGGGCAAAACTCTCCACACCCGGATCGAACACTCCAACGGACGCTTCAGCTTTTATGAGCAGCCTGACGTGGAAGGGCACACGTCCATTGTGGACCTCATTGAACACTCGATAAAAGACTCGGAGAATGGTGCTTTTTGTTATTCCAGATCCCGCTTACCGGGCTCCGCAACCTACCCCGTCAGACTCACCAACCCCGTGTCTCGGTTTATGCAAGTGCGCTCGCTGCAGTACCTTTGTCGCTTTGTCATTCGACAATACACAAGGATAGACCTTATCCAGAAACTGCCCTTACCTAACAAGATGAAAGATTACCTACAAGAGAAGCACTACTGACATACACAGGACAGTGGCGTCTATTTTGCACTTTTGTTGTTCAGTGAGGTGTACAGTGGTCCCTCCTTTGTTGTGGGGCTTACGTTTGCGATAGTTGACATCTGCTAAATTTGAGTTCGTTTTGTCGGGCTGGAATTTAGCCTCGACCATTACAACACACACACCCACACAAACGTAGCTCCCTCCCTTCAAAACGCTTGATACACTTCATAAATGTAACTTTTAAAATGCAAACTGAAGAATGAATACTAAGTTGCAAATTATAGGCCGCATTCCGAAATTAACGTGAACTGAGCACGCTCTGCGCCCTGGCAGCGGACGAGGACGACAAAATGTTGGCTAATAGCGACGTTAAAAGTTTTTCTTTTTAATCGTAAAATGGCTTACCCTAACCAGCATCCCGTGTCTGGTGCGTCAGGGCAGTCCAGGTGGAAACAGTTCAAGCACGACCTGCTGATTGGTTCAGAACACAGGCTGGCTTCGAAAAATGATTGTGAGGGAAGCGTGTGCTGCCTCTCTGAACACACACAACCTCAAAACGCGACGGATTGAAGCCGGAAAAAACCAAACTGCAAAGTTGTGAGGGAACACTGTACACAAGGTTTACATCCACCTGAACTCTTTTGAGATGATTATTTCTACTCACAGGTCAACCACACACACAATCAGCCACCGCGACTTATTCCAGTTGCACAATGAAATGCTGAAACAAGGCCGATAAGAAATTCAAAATGAACGGCAACTAGCGCATTGGTGTGTATTTTTAAAATGAATTAGGTGAAATAAACTCATTTCTCATTGACCTTTTTTGGGCTGAAAAAGCACCAGCAAAACCTGTGAAACGGATCAGTTTTGAGCATGTTCTCGTTCAGCATAATACATGAAAACGAATTCTCATGTTTGCATGCATTGATTGTTGGAAGTCTTTCCTATCATGAACTCATGTTCTAAACCTAGTCACGGCGTGGCAGGTGACAGCTGGTCAACCAGTGAATGTTTGCGGTCGAACTTTAGAAAGCACAAGAATAGACTTAAGATCGGACGTCAATTGCAAAAAACAAATGCCACATGACGATGAAATCATCTTTTCAGGTGTTTTGCGTAGAACATTCTGTGCGGCGACAAGTGTGGCATGCAGGTTCGCCACGGTTTACGGCTGTCTAAAATGGAGACATTTTCAGCAATTTGGTCATGCGCATTGAGCTTTAAATTCACCTCTGGCTATGTAGAGCCATTCTATATTATGCAAGTCTAACGGTACTGATGATGCTGGATTTTTAATTCTTTTTTTTTTTTCCATGTGCTGTTTTTGGAAACGGCATTGTTTTACTCTTGTGCTCTACATATAATCGGGACCTCTTATGCTTAATGGTGATTTAAGATACAATATACGCTAAAGTATTGTTTCGCTTCTTTCTTTCCGTGACAGCAGCTCAACCCCGAGGTCTCGTTTGGTGTTCTGAAATAGTCAAGACCCATTTAGGACCTCTTTACGGTAGCTCAAAATCCTTTAGAACCACACGACCCCGTTTCGAGTTTGAACACCGCTTCTCAGTCACTAGCAAAGTATTGCCAAACCTTTTGAGCCGTAGTGCGTTTTGCTAGATTGGTTGTCGAAAGTTAAGCATAACAGGTCCCCTTTTCAAGTATTTTTCTGTTGAAGGAATACTACACAGCAGCTCGATTGAAGTACCGTGCTGCTCATCCGCATGTAGTGAGGACTTCCGACGGTTGACCTCAACGAGATAAGATGTCACAATGGGCTTTGGCACGTTGCGTAAACCCAACTAAAGCTTTGATGTGCTGTGTAATCACAAACAAGTCGTCTAGAACCTAAAAGCAGACCTGTCGTCACTCGACCTGAATCTGTACGCAGTGACGCCTGCGTCGTCAAGTCTGACCCAGATTGAATGACTTCCCAAACCGGTGTGAAAGGATTTGGGGAATCCACAGTTGGCTTGATGTCCAGGTCTCAGCTCACGACAATTCCATTACAGTTGCATGGTTACCGTGTGAGTTTCCCAAAAACAAAAGAACTCAAAACACAGCAGGAAAGAGGGAAAAGCACATCCAGTACTTGATTTCAAAAGTGCTTGATACGAATACCTTGAGAGGGAATTCTGATGATGTCAGTTCTCACATTAGCGCCCGAGCATTTGGAGACACGGTTCCTCAGACAAAGATAATACAGCGTCCGTTTAGGTGAGCTGGAAACGTTCACGTCTGAGAAATGACGAACTCGGAATGGTATTGCATGTTAAAGGTGGACGCGTTTTCAAGCGTTTGCGTCGTATAGGAAGGAAGGAACTCGCTTCTGCTAACCTGTGTACTGGGAAAGTCGGATCTTGTTTTTCTTTTCCGATCTGTCGTTTGGTTTTGGCGACATCGACATCCTGCCAAGAGTTCACCGTCGCACGCTAGTCGCCGTTTCTTCATGTACGCGTTTGGTTAACTGTATGCTGTATTTAGTTTGGTGTCATACAATGTATGTGAAACATGAAGGGGAAGGCACCAGCATCCCGCCCGATCGGCGGATCATGAATGTGGATGTACTTTTTGATTGAAATGTGAAAGTCGGATGTTTTTGATACAGTGTTGTTTTTTCTGTTTTTTGATTTGCAATCCGTTGTCCCGATATTGACGAGCGGGAACCCTTTTCCACAAGTGTCGCTGCTGTGATCCATCGTCGCTTTAGCTTTGACACCTGGAGTGTGCGGTTCCAGAGCTTGATGCCTGTGCACGCTGCCGTTCCGCACTTGAAACATTTCCGGTGCATCCCGATGAATGAAGGTGATCGTTTACAGCATTATGATTATTATTTTTGTAGATGCCCGTCCTCTGTCCATGTTTTGTTGACATCTCTCAAATATATTGGTACAAGACCTTGTCACGTGTTTCCACACATTTGTGCTGCTTACGGAAAACGATTGCCTTTCTTGTATTTAATAATGAGGGAAAGTGGGGGGTGGGGGGGGGGATGCTAGAATGTGGCCAACACAATGGTGTGTTGTCATCTTGGGAGAGCAATGTAGATTTGCAATTTGGTCAAAAGTAGAGTTCACTTCAAAAGAAGCATCAGTCGCGATCGGGGAACACTCCGGGGTTACTCGTACAAACCAGTTTACAAATCGTTTGTTCACTTTCCCAAGTAGACAGACTTTTGTAATTTCTTTTGTTAATCAGCAGTGATTTCTTGCACATTTTGGATACAGTTTAAGAGTTTTTGTATCTGCCAGTTATAAATTATAAATAAAAAACAACTATATTCTAAAACGTATTGCTTTGGTTTCCAGTCGTTTTTATTTTTCTTACTTCGACTTCTCTCACAGAGAGCAAAAACTGGACATGTCGCATTGTGACCATGATCTGTTAAAAGCGGATTCAACAACGTTACATGAATTCCCCTAGAAAAGGACTATTGGGCTCACATTGGACAGAAAAAAACGAGAGAACACTTATAATGGTACAGGAATGAACAACAAAACAATTCCCAATTTTTATCATTACGTTTTTAATGATGAGTTTGTTCTCATTTTGTCTGTTTTTTCAGTTGTGGCCATAATTGTCCTCTGCAGACTTTTCCCGCACCATGATGTCATCCATCAATGGATGTGTACTGGGACAGAGTTTTATCCAGAAATATAAGGGAAAAATGTCAACAAATTTAAAAAGTCGGGGATTTTCAAGGAATCAAGAACCCCCCCGTCTTATTTAACATGATGACCGTATTCCCTTATACACTCTATGCATCTTAACCTCAGAGTGATCAATCCTGTGCCACATTGTCCCCAAAATGTTGCACTTACGCAAACCGGAGGACATCTTCAGCAAGTCTTGGGGTTCATGTCGTAGCTACCCCGATCATGTCAGGTTTTGACTTGGATCTGCTGAAAACACCATCTGCATGGCGATGAGGAGGCCGCCTTTGTTAACTGCAGCGTCTGACAGCCCTCTCTCGGAATCTGAGGTGAAGATACACAACTGTTTACTCTCCCCCTGCCTGGCTCGCGATGATTTATTCATAGCACACTGGTAGTCGCATGTCATATGGAGATGCCTTTGCCCCTCCCCTTCAGTAAAAAAAAAAATCTATGCGTTTCACTTTTAATTTTTAAATTGAAAACAATGTGCAAGCGAGGGTTCCCTTTCCTGGCAAAGTCCAATTTCAACCTCAGAATTAATCGGAACATATTGCTTCGAATGTGAGCCTGCCAGCTTGGTGTTTCATCTGCTGTGCATTCAGTATTTTCTTAGCAGCCCTTGTTCAGGCTGCTGCATCTTTTGGAATCATTATGGCTAAAATGTACGCTAATACTTAGGTCGGTGTTGGTTAATTTAAATGCTGCAAGGGGCCACTTTTTTTTCCCCCACAAGTGCCACTTAAGGGCCACATAGGACCGCGCACTGAACGTACCAGATGTATGACAAAATTGACACTTTTAACATGGACAAAATACATACATACGTGCCTGCAATCTATTTCGTTTGACAAAATTACAGAATGCCGAGCAAATCCCATCCCTGGGTGTCGTTCTCAGTTTTGAAACGGTTCACTCTGGAGAATCCATCCATTGCATGTCTGCCGGCTGAGATTAATGATCCGTCCTCTGCCATCTGGTGCGTCGCGTGGTGCACCCATTTTTCACCTCCAAACTGGGCTGATGTCGACAGCTTGAATTAGCTGGGAAACACACACTCATACCCACACACACACATATATATGTGCATTTTTGTAGGTGTGTATCTCTTTAAATGGTGATGCCAGGCAAAACATGGGTGGGCCGGGGCAGTCATGATGAAGGCAGTGTTGCCTGCTGGCAACAGATGTCTTTGACTGAAAGGTGCAGCTTTATTAATGCTTGAGCTGCTCACACCAGCAGTGCTCAGGCCCTCTCCTTCCCTATTTGTCATGCATTAGGAGCCTCTAAAGCCCAATTAGCCTTGTTAGACAAGGGACCGCCTTCTCCAACATCAGCTCTCGACCGAAACAGCCACCCGTCTCGGTGATTATAGTCTCCCTACTGGGTACATCGAATTTATAGTACGCTACATAGTTTTCTTTGAACGCAGGTAATGGTTTCATTGAAAAATACGCTTATTTCGAACGTCTTCCGTCTCTTGAGATAAAATTGGTAGGAAACCAGCCCCCGTTTTACAGTTCTTTTATCTTTTTTTATGTAAATACAGATCAAGAGAACGATCTGATTCCTTTTTTTCCTCATCACATGTTTGTAAACGCAGAAGGTGCAGACCATAGTGCCTGAAATGGCGCCCATCAGCTTTGTAACACCACACCAGAGCAATTTTTGCTCAAAGCGCCAACCCCCGCTTTGTCAGGGTGGTTAACTCTTATGCTACAAAATAAAATCATTTGGCAAATAAAGTGAATGCCGCAGTGAATGCTCGTGAAAAAGAGCCATCGGTTCTGATTCTGTGGAGGAGCCACATGCTTAATGACCACAGAATGGCCATTCCAGATGGCCTCAGCCACAGGTTATCAGCGCTATACAAAAAAAAAAAAAAAAGCCGGGTCTGTATGACATGTAATTGATAACCTGTCAAGTCAGTTCTTGAGTATATCAAGGTCATTAGTGTAGAAGGACACATCAGAAAATATTCAGTGTATTGATTTTCAAATCAAACATAGATGCGAAATCTCGAGGTTTCAGATCAATTTTGGATCTGAAGCTCAATGTCATACAGGTTTGTTTGAATATTTTAAATTCATTGAGCATTTGAAAAGTCACGGCAGAAGGAGCCTGCAACGCAATCAAAGCCCCCTTCATTTTCATGATAAAGTATTGGCAGGACTGCTAGAACGGGGATTGGGAAATTACCTTGGGGAAATACGGATGGGAAAAACACCAACCACAAATATTCGTCAATACATCATATATTAAATATTCTTGAAAAAAAGTACATTGATGCTTATCATGGGATTGAAAGCACGATTAATAAACATTGGAATCTGTTTAAATATGGATGGAAGAACACCAACCACACATATTCATAAATACATCATAGGTTAAATATTCTTGAAAAAAGTCAAATTGATTCCTATTATGAGATTCAAAGCATGATTCATAACATTGGAATCTGTTTAAATCATTAAGTAAAAAACATTGACATATTCATAAATACGCTTGTCTTTTCAAGTGATGCTTGACTTAGTCGTGATCAAGCAATCTTTTGCCCCCCCCACCCCAAAGTGATGGCTTGATGTTTGCTCGCTGATTAAAGTCATCTTTATGGAAGAAACACGAGAACACGCCAAAATCTGTAAGTGGAACTTTGCGGCTGGGGCGCCGTAGCTGGAGTGCTACTAAGAAATAATAATGTGAGCGTGACAATGCACCACCATGTCTCAGCGGCGGGTCCATCCTCCACTCAGGCGGTGAGCATATGGCACGTGCTGCCATTGAGTTGAACAGGTGGCGGTCATCATGAAATGCACATTTTGATTTGGACACCAGCCTCCTTTTCTCCATCTACAAAGTAGTAGCTGGATGCTCCTGGGGGGGTGGGGGGGGGGGGGGCCAAGAGGCTGGAGGTTGAAGAGAGATGAAGTGGAGAGCAGGTGGCAGTTTGCAGTCCAACCCGAAATGGACTCTTTAGCTCAGACACCAGAACAGGACAAAGCACACTTTCAAAATGGGATTTGTACCCAGCTGAGAGCAGATCTCCTTCTCCTTCTTGCTCCATCAAGAGTGAGTCGCAACAGCATACATTTCATGGTTTAGTCTCTTATTGGGAAGGCAGTTCCACGCCAGCTCCAACGGTCTGCGCTGTACATAGTTTTTTTTATTTTGATACAGGGAAGTGACTGAATTGTCAAATCTTTTTTTTTTTTTTTTTACATGAAATTGTCCAAAATAATTGATGCATATTATTGTTATCTTCAAACATTATTTTGGAATCAACAGCACCAGTGCTGGTTGCAGCCAAGTCTA
Source organism: Hippocampus abdominalis (assembly GCA_018466805.1). Taxonomy (NCBI): domain Eukaryota; kingdom Metazoa; phylum Chordata; class Actinopteri; order Syngnathiformes; family Syngnathidae; genus Hippocampus; species Hippocampus abdominalis. The sequence goes on along the minus strand of CM031712.1, from coordinate 2,157,362 downwards.
TTTAGAAAATGACACCAGACGGCACGTGATCGTATTGTAGTTTTGTCAGAACTCTGTTGGACCTATGTAAATGTTACTCATATGGACCCCCCCCCCAAAAAAAAACCAAACCAAAACCACTATACAGTATATAGTTCATGTTGCGTAGTCGTTTTTCATAAGGGACCACTATTGTTCACCTCCGAGTGGTGCTAAAACGTTTTCCTTCTTCTGGCAATTGTCACATATCTGCCACATTCAAACTGTTGCGACAAGCTTTTCATCTTTGCACCGAGCAGTATTCGATGGCACCCGCCTATTGTTTAACGCCAGTTGTCCTTTTATTAGATAACATTTACCAGACAATTAATCCAGAGTTGTAATTTCTCTTTCTGCATCTGGAGCGGGGATCCATCATGTTCACTTGATATGACAGCGAGGCTCGTGAATCTCATCTCCTTAGTCACAGCTTGAGGGGAGGCGGCATTTGATCCAATCGCTGCCATGTATGCTAATTACACTGCTTCACATCACTGACTGATCGTCATCACAAGCCAAATAAATATTTAGAGCCCGCTTGTTTCCTGGGAATAACTAATGCGTCAACGTGTGGAAGTGTGCGTTTTTACGGTGTGTTGGAGCTGAAATGACCCAGCAAAATCGTGTCCGCCAGCCGAGGGAGGCGCAACTCAGCCTATTGTGGCTTTGCGCCATCTTGGCTGCTCACCCGACCGTCATCCAGAATATTAGCCACGTAAATTCCAAGATCCGTATCAAAAAATACAGCCTTTACGCAGAGTGCCGATATCCGCGTGATTTGAGGCGAAGTGGATGGCCTCACTGTTTGAATCACTTAATCTGACTGACATGGTCTCCGGTCAGCCATATATCCAGTCCGTCCATCTGTCAGCCTGTCCCTTCTTCTTTGAGTTCACCGCAGCCATCGGCTCTTCTTCAAATCCTTTCAGTCCTATTAGCCTTTGAGAGTTGTTGTTTTTTTTTTTTTTTTTTGCCCAACGTCCACCTAGAACAAGTCAAAAGAAGAATTATTGTCCCAAATCTGTCGTCATTCATTTCTTAAAACAACAATACAAGTTCACCACACGATAGTGCTTACAGTAACACAAATGAATCACAAATTCATAATTCAGGATTTAATGGATGAGTCACCGACACGTAATGCAAGGGGGCGGCCCCCCCCCCAATTGTTTCTATTTGTTAAATAATATAGTCTCCATGCGTAAAAGTAGCCACGGGCCATACAATAGTAATGACGACTGCGAGCGCGTTCAAGCACAAGCGAAATAATTCCGTTTGAGGAGGAAGGTTACATTTCCACCGCTGTCATGAGGAATTTCTGATGGGATTTGTTCAGATTAAAGAACGCTTTCCTTCATTTATTCATCTCGCAAAGTGGCGGGTCCTCTAACAATGTCATCGTTAAAGTGTGCAGTTAGGTTTTCTGGGATTACTCCGGATTCCTCGCAAGGTCGCAAAACATTCACATGTTCGGTTTATCGACAGCTCTAAATTGTCCACTGGCGTGAATGTGAGCGCGGATGCTTGTTTGTCTATATGTGCCCTGCGATTGACTGTCCAGTCAATCGTGCAAACAGTTTTAGTACCTCCCGAGGAGAATAAATGGACAAACAGAAAGTAAACAGAGCTGTTCCAAATGGGCTGCTGATTCACAGGGGCAGACAACATCACCCAGCGCTGATATTCTCTGCGAAAAACTGTCACGAATGAAGCACCGCAAATAGGGCCCAACGATTTAGCGAGATGCAAAACAAACACCAAGTAGTCAAAAGGAATGGAAACGTGCAACTGAAAGAGACGACGGAGCTGTTGTAGCTTGCAATCACGATTGATATATAATTGCTGTCGTTAAATTGCACGTTTCCCGGCTCTATGATTAGCGTCACTCTTTTTCTCACTTTACCAGTCTGTGGTAGCATCAAGATTAATTCATGCTAATGTCCAAATTCATCCGGCTTCAACGCAGCGGCTTCAGTAGATTTTATATTTGTGGTTGAAACAGGATTATCGCTGTCACGTCATACCTTCAGTTGCAATTTTAAAGCTCGCTGTCCTCTACTAACGGTTTAAAGGTCAAAGCAATCATCCTGAATCAAAACCTAAAGCACTCGTGATGCCGAGCCTGATGATCAAATTGAGCACTTCCGAAAAGGGCGATTTGGTGTTTCCTGGTTACGCGAAAACGGGAAGAGAGGTCAAAGGTGTCTTGACAGAGTGGGGTGTAATTTGTCAGCAGAAAACAACAATGGACACATAATAAATAAAACTCCTGTTCCGCAAATCGTAATTCCTTTTCAAGGTCATACATACGGCCCTCGGGGGAACAATTACGCGCTTCGTGTTATTCCACTCGGGCGGCCCGGTAGTCCAGTGGTTAGCACGTCGGCTTCACAGTGCTGAGGTACCGGGTTCGATCCCAGCTCCGGCCTCCCTGTGTGGAGTTTGCATGTTCTCCCCGGGCTTGCGTGGGTTTTCTCCGGGTGCTCCGGTTTCCTCCCACATTCCAAAAACATGCATGGCAGGCTCGTTGGGCACTCTAAATTGTCCCTAGGTATGAGTGTGAGCGTGGATGGTTGTTCGTCTCTGTGTGCCGTGCGATTGGCTGGCAACCAATTCATGGTGTCCCCCGCCTACTGCCCGAAGACTGCTGGGATAGGCTCCAGCACCCCCCGCGACCCTAGTGAGGATGAAGCGGTTCGGAAAATGGATGGATGGATGGTTATTCCACTTACCTGCTAATTTAGCGCACAAAGTGTTTCGAAAAGTCCAAATGCCTTCTTAAATAAGAGTCATGGTGATGGACTCTTCTTGATTCGTATGCTCTGCAATTGCTTCTACCACCTTTGGGAAGGTCTTGGCGAGGCACTTATCTCGAAATATTCGTGACCTGTTTTTATTCATTTATTACAGCATGTTTTTTTTTTTTGGTCTAAATCCAAATCACTTTTTGAATTCAAGGACCTTACAGAACGTATTGTACGTAGCCAGGGTTGCGACTCATGCAAAACACAAACTGCAGTTGGATTTGAAGTCTGTACAGCCACATTTAGAGCAGCAGAACATGAAACCCAAAGAGGTAAAAGACTGTCATCCCCGGCGCCTGGATCTCGAACGAGTGGGGAGACGAGAGCGATGCGGAGTAAGAAGTGGGAGGTCTTCAGAACTGCCTCGAAATAAATAGATGGTGGAAAAAGTAAATAAAGAAATAATTCCTGCCTACATCACGAGGCTGCTGATAGCCATCTTCTGCCGCAGGAATCTAAATAGAGCACAAGCAGCGTGGCCTCTACCTAATTCCTTGCTTGTACCCATGAAACAATATCTTCTCCCGCTCATCCTCAGTGCTGATTTATTTTTATGCCAAGTATGTTGATGCGTCCCCCCACCCGAGGTAGAAATATCACCACAATAAGCGTGATTTTGCATATGAGTCATCTCGCTAAGGTGCCAAATTTCTGCAAAAATGGTGGAACTCTGGAGCTATGCAGGTCCTACATCATCTGTATCCGCACAAGCATTATTAAAAAAAGAAGTTACCATAAAAATATGGTCACGGTGAAAAAAAACCCGATACATGTCTAATTAGCATGTATGGGAAAATGCAAATGAAATATTCCATATTCAACTAACCTATATCTGCCGTACACTGCGGTCATCAACACCCTCGTATTTCTCGCTAGGCTTTTGTCGTGATTCTTCTTGTACTTCATTTTCGTTCCTTCTTAAAAAGACATCAAAAGAACACATTACAGGCCTTCCGCTCATTGAAATCCTTCTGTCAATTAACAAAAGTAAGAAAATACATCTAAACTACCTCTTGGCCCTCAAAACAAGATAAGCAAAGAGCCTTTTCATTGTGCAGCATTCACACGGAGCTTTTCTCTTTGAAAATGAATGACGCGGTGGAACATTCAGCGGAAAGTGCAGTGCTGAATGAAAGAAAAATGACGTCTGAAGACTATTCTACCGCAGGTTGGAGATCGACATGTATTAGGCAAGTGCAAAGCACCTATAAATATCATCTTAATCCTTTCAGCACCTACCGCGTCTCAGTGGGAACGTGCAACCGGTGCGAATAAAGCTTAGTGCTAATGGCACCTGATGCTCAACTCACATTTGTGTAAAAGTTTGTTCAAAACCCATATCATCGGGATTATGTTGCATTTTATTTCCACCTATCAACCCTACAACTTCATTACTATGTACTCTGCTATTCCATATTTGGAAGTTGTTGTACTCTCATGACCCGATGTTATGAAATCTGCTCAGGAAAAAAAGAAAAAAAGAAAATATTGGGGATTTTTGTTTTCATGGCAATTATTTCAGCACGTTTGCGTTTGACCCGTGAAGCTCTATACATCAGTCGCGAGCAGCATTGACATCCAAAGTATTCTTCACAGCACCAGCTGGTGCAGCACTTGTGCTCGTTTGATCCTTTGGCAGACTCCTCCGTCTCTTTTAAGATTATTTTTAGGATATTAGAACACTGGGATGTGAGGTTGCCCAAAGAAATGCCGGGTGGATGTGTCATCTCGCTTTCTGCCAGTTGTCGCATTGCTTCTCATCAGTTTTGCCAAAAATGTTTGCAGCGTCGCTCACATGTTTTGTCTGCACAAAGCTGTGTTGTGTGTTTTTTTTTTTATTTCTTCTGTGGGGCGCATTCATTAGCACTCTTTAGGCAAGCAGGTCGGTGGCCAATACAAACAACCGAAGCGATGCCTCAACCTTAATGAGCACACGACTATTTACATGATGAAATTTACAAGTATGGCAACATTTTTGTGGTTGGCATAAAGTTTGCAAGAAAATGAAAAAAAAAAAAATCACTTTCCTTGCGATGATGTGTGCAATATTTGAAAGTCGTTCAGCATCCAAGGAATTAGCAAGCAAACCGAAGGAAACCACAGATCGATATCGAGTGTCAATGAAAATCTTTGTACAGCCTTTAAGGAAGGTGCTTCCAAAAATTGTCATTCAGTTAAAAAAAAATGAAGGCGTGAATACTTCACAGCCTCGTTCCGCTCGGTCCTTCCCGCCCGCCGATACCTGGCTCTGGTCTTGACTTGGTCTAAAGCAGGGGTTGGCAACCCAAAATGTTGAAAGAGCCATATAGGACAAAAAAAACCCAAATATGTCTGGAGCCACAAAAAAAAACAAACACATGCTGTATGTATGTAGGAGACTGGACTGTCTCAGAATTGTTTGTTATTCGTTCCTTTAACCTGTCCAAAGCAGCTTTCACTTCTCATATAAATGTTCTTTTCTGACTGCTGGATGTCTGCAAAACATGTGGCAGTTTGTCTTTCGGTTGCGCACACATTGGGGAAAAGTCTTGGGCTGTGAAGACTGACGGAGAGCATAAATCGACGCCTGTCGCCTCATTCCTTCTTTCCGTCTTTCCTCACGTGCGTGTCTGTTGTTTGCCATGTTGTTTCCCGTTCTGACTTTTGCTTTGGAATTCTTTTCCCGCTGTGGTATTATTGTGGCACCTCCTTTCACATGACTCTGTGTCAAAGTCTTGACTTTCCTTCCCTTTGTTAATCGGCAGTAAACAACACGGCTGTCTGGGGAGTTGTGCGTGGTGCAGAGACGTATTTTTACCTCTCCCAAAAAAATAAAAAATAAATCCTTTTCAAAAAAGGAACCGCAATGGCAGCGCATGATTAAGGATGATACTTTTTACACTGAGCTGCACGATGATAAAAGGTGCTCAGAGATCCGTCTGACAGGTCAAAGCTTTGCATATGGCTAACTGATGCTGCCTCTGAATATCTGTGTCATCTATGCATGCATGTACTTATTATTATTATTTTTTTTTTTTTACACACAAATAATAAATGTGTTGTCGTATTGTTTGCCAGATATTAGTGGTGAAAGATGTCTTGTCTTTAGTCGTCAAGCCTTCAGGAAATATTTGCTTACCTATGAACTAACTATATCCTCTGCATATCTAATAATAACCAACAAAACCAGATTTTAAATGAAGGGCAACGGTTGTTTAAACAATTGATGACATTGCCATGGCTTGTTCTACCAAGTGCACAAATCCACAGAATACAGCCCAGCCGCGTTCAAAAGGAACGGATTCTTCGAGATAGCGAGCATGTGTGCAAGAGCGTTCGGGGCACTGTTTTAACGGATTAAATATGTGAATATTTAATGGTGACAATTCTCAGCACAGCTGCAGACAGTCGTCAGGTCCGCTCCTCCGGGAACCCCCAAGCTGTTCCTGCTGCAGGAAGGCGGCTGGAGCTCGGTTGGAGAGGCGTGCCGTTTCGTTTGGCGAATCTGCTTTCCTCCGCCATAAATACGTAGCGCTCGGCGCCTTCCGTGCGCACAATGGATGGTCCCACAGGGCTGCTGGAGACTTTGGCTTTCAATTAGCTTTTCACCTCGCATCTCCTGCAGCTCCGCCGTTTGCTTGTGTTTTGATTGTCGCCATCACGCTGAAGAGGTGTTGTCTCGATTTACTGTCGTCCGTGCGGGGAAGAACAAAATCCAGATGTCAGAGTAAAGTTGGACATACGCGGTGCCAATTTTTTTCTCTTGAAATTTTGCACCCCCCCAAACTCCAGCCCCGCTTCATTCATACACCGGATAATAAATGTTCCTTTGCAACGTTGGCACAGGAATGGAGATTTCTCAAACAACGCCTCCTGAATTAATTGTTGGTTACACCGTGCCATGCTGCTACGACATCACACTACATTATTCATGTCTGGCGAAACAGAGTGAAATTTCTCGCCAGGTTGAACAGTCCAAAATGTCCCCCTCTTGAAATGAAACAGCATCAGAGAGAAATTCAAAAGAGGACTCTGGAAGAGGAGCAAATCCACGGAAGATGTCAAGGGCACCGTCTTTCTCCACAGTCAGTGCATCATCAGAAAGAGCCTACTTCCCGCGTCAACGTTGATCCGTGAAAGCTGCGCTCTCACTCATGCACTCTATTGAAAGCTCTCCGCTCTCGGCCTCTTTGCTATTTATTTACTTGAGCCATTGCACGTATGAGGCATTGTGTCAATCTTGCCTATGCTGTCTTCTGCAATTACCAGCTGAAAAAGATGCAGCTCTGGCCTGGAGGATTTCGCTCGGGTCTCCGAAACAAAACAAAACAACAAAAAAAAGGCACGGACAGATGTCACTGTTATTACAGCAAATCCATCCTGGATGCTTTCTTCTTTGAGGCTGGTCGAGTGAAAGGCGAACTAATCACATCAGAGCATACAATTTGACCCCACTTGAACTTGACCCCACTTACCGAATAGTGTGGATGCCACAAGTTGCTCCGGCTACAAATGTGAATAAACCGAATTTTGATGCGATGGCGTCACCACAACGTGAATCCCTTTGGCTGCGATGGGAATAATGGCGGCAGTAGAAGAAGGCTGCCATGTCTCCTGAATAACAGGTAGTGCAGGGAAGCGTTGATTTTCTGAATCGGGTGGCACAAAAGGGGTCCATGTGGAAGACAGAAAAGCGAGATGGAATTTTGTAAAAGCGAGTTCTCCTCATCACCTGCTTGCACCCTTTGAGCACTGATCAGTCAGTAAGTGGGCCTTCTACCTTTGAGGAGTCGCTTCTCTCTCTGGGCCTCCCGCTGAGCCCATCTGCGAGCGGAGCCCCCGTCATCGACCCCTGCGCTCACATTAGGCGTGCCCTGGTATCGCGCTGCTCCCTCGCACTCTTTCTTAGAACGCCACTATTCCCCCGCACCATCTTCCTGTCTGCACGCGCACCAATATAAATGTACAGGACAAAGGTAATAGAACCCCGTCAAACACAAAGAACTCTGCAAATAGTTTGCACTGCACTCAATTACCTGCACGTGGCGGTGCTGCTTTCCGACATTTTCTTTATAAAATGCCTTTTTTTTCGCCCCCCCCCACCATCTTTTACTTGACAACCATTCATTTTTCATCTTTGCGTCTTTTCATGTGCTCCTACCATTCTCCTTTCCTTGCCACCTCCAATATCTGACACACTGTCTGACATACGCTCAAGGAGCGTTTCAGAGAAGAAATATGAAAAGAAACTACACAATATATAAATCACAACTTGCATTGGAAATACTCCTCGACTTTGCGTACGCTGTCGTTTATGCACTATTAGGACGCGCTCTTCCTTTGCCCGGTGGTTGGCCTACATTCTTTAGTTCCAATTAGATGTCAACATTTTGGACTATTCTGTCGTACCTCATTTATGGACTGATAATTATTTTCTCATTATGTCGCCTGAAGGTCGATAACTCGTTTCACTAAAATCAAACGTCAGATTGAAGGCAATGAAGAAGCTTCCGTGTGCAAATTGTATTTGCGACACTCAATGTTGCAGCACATAACGCACACAATGACTGCAACCATTTTAATGAAAACCAGACACCATAAGCATGATTGAGAGTGACACATGTTGCCAAGCTTTCTGCAAATTCCATTCTTTTGAATTTGCTATTCTACGAAAAGCCGGGCGTCGGCAATATTTGGCATCTCCTTGCTCATGAATTCAAATCAGCTTGACTTGCGACACAGAAACATTTGGTGAATCTGATCAGGTCTGTGAATATTTTCATCCCGAAATTAATTATTATTTTTAACACATGGGAAGCCACTTTGATTCATAAAACTTCATTGTTCAGTTATTATTTTGGGGCGGGAATTCATTCTCACTCCTCTGTTCATTCTTTTACCTTTGCACATCACTCTCCTTCAAAGAGTCTTATCTCACTTCAGTGAGGTGCAGAGTTCACCTAATTAACGTCAAACCCAGCTGAGATCCCGTATGACATCGGTGGGCCATGCACACACAATATTGCCCTCACCATAATCTGCTGTGGGGATGAAAAAAGAAAAAAAAAAAACTATAACACATTGCATGGCTGACACATCCAGCACCCATTGGCTTCCACCGCATTCCATTTTTTTTTTTCAGTGTCACCCTGGCTGTCATATTGCCACACACCTTTCTCTCCTCTGGATCGGCTTTCTGCTTTCTTCATTGCCTTTTACTCTTGCCACCTGCCTTTGCCACCCCCACTGCATCCGGATGTACATAGCAACACCAAGATAACGCCCAAGACTCAGACATATCTTATCGGGTTCTCCTCTGGTAATTTAAAGGTTTTGCACAAGTATTCCAACAACAATAAATAGCATTTCTCTGTCTTATCTTTGGTATTAGACTCATTAAAGCCAAGCCCTAAGCCTAAGATATGGGAAAAGCACAGTGTGCTTGAAATGTCAACATTAACACTCATTTTCATACAACTATGATCAGAAGTTCAGGTAAAAACAATGAAACACGATTTAGACTCCAAAGGATTGTTTAGAATTGGCAAATGTATCTTCGCTCCAGACAGTGGTGCATCATGCTGAGTGGTGCTTTGTAAAATTGCTCGTTTTGTGTTTGTACTATAGCTTCCCTGCTGTATGCTTGGAAATCTATTTCCGGTTCAATAATGTAGAATATTTTAGAGGTCTTTCATTTCGTAGATGCCACCGTTTTTGTTCCAGTTTCCCAATTGAACGTAGCTGCGGGATCAAGGAGGTTGCTGCGCCAAAGGTTCTCCATCCTCACCTATAAGGTGACTTCCTCTGCTTCCTCACTCCTACCCTCCTACACTCCATCGTGTCCATCCATCCATCTGATTGACGGCCTCTGAGGAACCTCTGCATAAATGACGGTGACACAGCAGAGTTCCACATCAGCTGGGTTCAATCGCTCTCACTTTAACAATTCTCTGTCGCAACCGCGCACTCTAATGCGAGTGGGAGCGGAGCGGGCAGTCCACAATAATGTTTTCATATCTCATCTGGGGGGGGGGGGCACTGATCCCTCTGTTACCGAATAGAAATGGAAGATGGATGATAGAGTGTGTGTGTGTGTGAGAAGTGAAAGGGCGTTTAGTGTTTGGATTGTGGAAACAAGGCGGATGGACATACGGTGTCAGGTAATGGCTCAACGGGCGGAAAACTCGGAGCTACCCTTCTTTTAAATGGTTGATAATGACTCAAGGAATGCGCCACGGGGAATGGGAAAAGGCTCGTCGGAGATCTCGGTCCCCGTGATCCTGATCGGATCGTCGCGGGGGGGGAGTAAATACTCGGAGGTGAGCAAGTGAACTTTCATTATTGCACATTCTGTGGACCCCCAAATAACTCCACACGGGAGACAGAATGATTGATACTCTTCATCATGTGTACCTCCCTCCCCGACCCCCCCCCCCCCCTTATTCAATTCCAAATAACTGGGTAGCCGTGCCGCCCATACCGAGGACCCCCTCCAACTCTATTGATCGACAAGCACCGCGGCCCCTTACGCTTTTTCCCCGCAATTCATCTGACAGAGTGGATGTAAATGGAATGAAAAGATCAGAAGTCACGCAATATTTGAGGCACCATATTTCTACCTTGACGATTTATTTACACAACCACAGACGGAGGAGGCGTTTATTAGGGGTGAGGCCTTTAATCATCCATACATTTTCTATACTGCTTGCCCTCATTAGCGCTGCAGATTATTAGCGTACGTCCAGGACCCGCCGTTGGTTCGTCGCAATGCCCAGCGTGGTGCAGAGAGACCAAACCAAATTTCCAAACAGGCAAAACGAGGCTCGCACTGGCACGGAAACGCGCCAGGTTTTACACTCGAGCACTGCTGGGCTGTCTACGAATATACAGTCCTCAGTATGAAATGTTTTTATTTTGTTTCGTGAAGGGCCACAGATGGATACACGGGTTTACAGCACCTGCTGCCATCTCATGAAAGAGCATTTAATTGTTTTGCCTTTCACTAGTAGTCACTGGCGTAAAAAGAAGACCCCCCCCCCCCCCCTTCCACTGTTTATTCAAGTCATTATGGCTGTCCATTTCCTGAGGATGCTACGAGTCAGCGTTCTTCTCCACTCTTGAATAGTCATCACATTCCCAGCCCCAGCTACTGGTATCATGCTCTCCCACCCGGATCAGAAAAACCCGGGACTCTTGACTGAAGCATTCCTAAATGCCGAAAAACCCAATGGTTTGCGGTGTCTGTTTTAACGAGGGGATAGAGGGAGCCACGCACACGCAGCACGACGCCGTTGACGGGCTTCGCTTCGAGTCTGCGTACACTTCAGCAGCGGTGCAGCTTTATCACATCAAAGCCGCAGCCAATCGCTACATAATTCAGTAGAGGAATTGCTGCGCATAAAGGTGAGCGCTAGGGAAAACACGGTCTTCATTTGGAGGAGAAAATGGAGCATTTATTGTGCGCAATTATGACCTCGACCAAGGATGTGCCCGCGGTGGTTTGAATCGCCCGCACCCTCTAAGGCTTCAAAAGTAGAAACACGGGAGCCTATTTGAAGCTTTCCTTTTCTGACCGCAAAGCATTTCACTCAAATGTAAACAACCACCATGGAAGAAAGCTATAATGCGTGATTAGTAGCATTAGCGGTACATTCAATTGATTATCTAAAAGCCCAAGTACAAATCCCCCAACTTCAAGCTCGCAGGTATTTTTCCCTCGAGTTTTGAGTCAGAAATAGTCAGATGCATGAAAATCCCATTTTTCTTCAGGTTTTAACGGCTCTTCACTTCCTTGATACCAGGCATGGCCTAAAAAAGGCTGTAATTGCATGTCAAGATGGATGGAGGCTTGGACTCTTTCCTGGAAGCTTATTTATTTTACACAGAGTGAACTGAAATCGCTCAGGGGTGAATCACCCTCACTTAAGGCCGTTTCACATTGCACTTGAGTTGTGTGAAGGGACGCCCAGCGCAAGCATGTCCATACGTGGTATTGGTTGCTAAGCTAACCAAAGAGGGAGTAGCCTGGTGCCATTTCGAATTTTGAAATTCAAGTAGTTGCAAGAAAAAGTCCCAGCTTACCTTATAATGAGAAGGAGGTGACAGGTTTGTACGGCTATGCTATGTTTTATTAAGTTCTATTGATTAAAAAAAAAAAAAGCCCAATTCTCTTGATTGCCTTTTTTTCCGGTAGCGCTCTTTCTACAGCTGAAGAGGTATTTAAAAAAAATGAAAGATAAACGCCACGTTAAAAAAGATCTTGCCACGCCATTCTCTTGTGTCCGATCTCTATTGTTGTTTTTGTTCAAACCGAGCCAATTATTTCAAATTTAACAGATTGGCAAAGTACAGCTCAACCCACACGCCCAACCACCTAACATGCACACAAACAACTGCAGTCTCTTCACCGGAGAACCGTGATCAGGGTAAGCATTGGGTTGATTGGATGGACGTTATCAGCAGAAGGTGGACTTCTTTGATGGTGTACGATTTGGTGACAGTCCAAAGTACAGAGTGCCATTCTATTTTTGTTTAGTTGTGCTGCACAAGAACAAAAGTTTTGCCTGAGCTGCCTCCCTTCTGTGTGTTGAGCACCTGGTTCTCATCTGCCGCCAAGTTCAGGCAACTGTTCCCGTGCTGCTTCGCGCAGACGGCTTCGCTCGGCGAGCGGGAAAACTCCAAAGGCGAGCCTGAGAATACAACATCTGGCTTAGTGTCCTTATCTTCCCCTCCGCATTCAAGCCGCAAACAGGCATTCTTCTCCATTTGGAACGTCCTCTCCCTTTGCGACGGCGTCTGATGTGATTGATAATCACGCAGCGAGGGTAACTATCATCTGATGGAGTTGCTCATAAATGGCAATCACTCAACAGCAGGGAAGCACCAGTGTGAGAAGCCGTGACGTCAAAACAGATGACCTGATTAGACCAATTTGGGATGGGAGGATCATCTCCAGTGCTCGCCGCCTCCTCCGCCTCCTCCTTCCTCCCATTACCTCGCCGCTGCAGAATATTTGCTTTTTATTTGAATTCATCTCTCCCTGCTCTCGTGGAGATTGGATTAGTGCCATGAGGAGAAAACAGCCTGACAGCAAAGACAGATGCACCGCGTTCATATACAGTCCTCCAGGAATGGCCTCATTCGTAACCTCGGAGTTTCCGTACATCTCTTAATGCTCCTAAAATACTGTGAGCCCAGCGAGGGTGAACGTAAATGAAAAATACATAATTCATTTTCCCACAGCTCAAGTGTAGCCGCCGTGCCAGAATACCTCACTTGTGCGTGGCAAGACAAAAAAAAAAAACAACTCAACAATTTATTAGCCATTTTATTGATAGAGCTGTTTTTTTGTGTGTGTGTGTATGAGGTATGTCTTCAACTACACCCAGGATCCATTTTTTTCCCTCCTCCGAAATAAATTATGCGCAGCAATTCAACAAACGCCCACCTAGCGTTTTCCTGCATTCCCTTTCAAAGGATGCACTCGAATAACAATGGGAGAGGATTCACATTTTTAAAAAATGAAATCAACCGAAACCAAAGGAAAAAAAAAAAAACTTTACCTGCTTCTCCCTTCCCAATATGATTTATGAGTCAGTGGGTGAAACGCTATGTAATGATCCAGCGAGTTGATCAAGTGTTTGCGCGAACGCCGCGTGATCCAGAAATATTGCAGCGGAATAGAGAAGAGACAGCATTGTGGATCAATTACTGCATTGTACTTTGTGGCAGCTTAGTTGTGGCTCGCCGTACCACATATTCACTACATCACCGCCCAATCACCTTGACACCTTCAGCGATATTGAGCGCGGCCTTTGTGATAAACGGTGGAACTAATTTCCTTCCACAGTGGAGCCTCTGAGGTCAAAATTTCAAATCTATTTTCTGAAGGTAATCTTTGGTTTCAGGAAAAAAAAACTGCTGCAGTCTTTAAGTCACATTTTAACATTCGTGTAAGTGTAAAAAGAAGTTAACGACTGTAAAAGCCATACAAAACTTACCTTAAATGATGTGTGACTAATGCACACGTGATGGGCCTGACACATCTAAAAACTTTGTTAACATGTTAATTGGTCGCTACTTCACGGATTTTCGTTTATCGTGGGTGGTTTTGGTCCCCATTAACCGCGATAAACGAGGGATTACTGTATTAAGTGAAGCTGGATTCTTCTCTTCGCACCCCTTCTTAAGGCGCATTTTGAAAGACGTGTCAAAAGCACCACAAACTGTAATGCTCGCAGAACTAAATTCAAACGACGTCTGCCACGCGCTTATGTGACATCATGCACGACGGAATATATTCCAATACAGTGAAACTCCTCTACAACAAAATCGACATGGGTGAAAATACCCCCTAGTGTGAAAAAATCTTCATGCGTTAACACCATTCCCACTTTTCCTGTTTTAAATTTGCTACAGTGAAAAACCCCCTGTTGTGAAAAATGTCTTGCTGCAAACATGATTTTGTTGTAGAGGAGTTTCACTCTAGTTTGTGCAACTTTGAGGCATGTTTTTCCAGAAATTAAGGGAATTCTAAGCTAAGAGGGATCCGGCTTCCGAGGTTCAGATGTGCCTCGGCGAGAACACCGTTCCAACCTTGATCACATTTCAATATCTATCCCTGCACAAGTTATTGGACTTGGGCAGCAGGAACGAGTGTAAATAATTCAGTTGTGATTTGGGCACAGGGCGCTGTATGTACAAAATGAGCAATTACTTTCTTCCGCTTGGGATGGGGACCATTTACAGTGTCAGGTCAGAGGGGAAGGAAAGCTCCATGGGGGAAAACTAACATACAAACTAACTAGCAAATCAAAATTAGCCTGATTTCAGGCAGGCAGCATTGCCACACTGTTTCTTCAAATATTTTTGGCGCACATATCATCTTTCAAACCCATGACCTGCCCTTCCTCCCCATAAATAAATTCTACTGCCAAATATTAGTCCGACACATGATGCGCATGTCATTCTAGCAAATCTCAAATCAAATTTCGCTGGTCTCCATAATAGGCTGAAGGAGGAGTGAGCCCTTAGCCCTCAAATTACAACCACCTACCTTGCTCGGCCTAACCTCAAGTGTTTTGTGTGTGCCAATGTGTCTGCGGCGACAACGATCTGCTCCTTTAATCGAGAGAAAATCTCGTTCTCGATAATTAGCTGACAAAAGGAGAGAAACCTCATTTAACTACGAGGCCCGCCGGAAAAAAAGAAATCAATAGAGCGGACGTGTAACAGCGAACACGGTTTGCTCTATCAGGGGGGATGTTAATGCCAATTTCAAAACATGTCAGCTCAGTCTGATGCTTCTTTTAATCCATATCTGCTGTCAGGATGCTCGCTAATAAACACACCCGGGCAAAAGGGCTGTAAACAAGAGCGTGCGTTCTCCCCTTTGCTAATATTTGCTCAACGCTCGTACAAGGTGCAAACATTTCGCTTGGAAACTGCCACGTACTTCGTCTCGAACGTTATTCCACGAAACCGCGTGCGTTTGGCCTGAGACGGCAGCCCTGGGAGCGGATAAACGCACGCTGACAGAAACCCCACGGATTCGGTGTGTGACACGTCCTTATTAATGCACTCGTCAGGGATGTATCAGGCCTGTGGTCAACATCCTGCGGCGGTGATAAAGAACTAATTAAAGATGATAAAAGGTGAATATGATTTTTGCGGGGATCTGTCAGTAATTGGGCACATTAAAGAAATACCTGGCGGGGTGCAGAGCTGCGGCTTGGCTTTTGTTGCGAGGCTATATCCCGTGCTCATGGGAATAGTGTATTATGATCGTATCTCAAACTAGCGCATGCCTAGCAGGAGGGAGGGTACCACGCCCTGCGTCTCTTAGCGGGTGGGAGCCCTGCTTGTTGGTGGTGAAAATAGGATTCTTCTCAGTCGACTATGCATCGCATATACAGGGACATTGTTTTAAGACACTGAGAGATCTTATCGCTAGACACTCATTACGATGACAACTAATAGTAGGACTCGATTAAAAACCAAATCGATTTCATTAGACGTCTCGGACATAAAGGATCGATCACTATTTCTTGGTGGTTTTGTTTTTATTTCAAGCATATTCCCGACCGTCGTGGGAATAGAGATCAAGTACAGGCTGGGTGGCAATCTGTGCGCCTCCCCCAAAACCTCCATGAGCTGCAGTCTGCAGATGACTGTGCTCACCGTATCCACTCGCGAGAATCCAAAAGCAAGTGCAAAATGTGCTTCCCGCCATTTCCAGCGTGATAGCTCTTCAAATAAATCGTGAGAAAACACAGACAGTTGCGCAAGAGTCATTCACCAAAACTCACGTACCCACCTTCACTCGACAGTACAGTGTGGTCTTGCCCTCCCATACCCAGGGGGCACTCTGTCCCCGCCCCCGCATCCCTGCAATCAGTCCTGGATGTGCACCGCCCCGGGCCCAACGTCCGCTGTCATAGGCTACGGCTCACCTTTGACCCTGAACAGGATAAGTGGGATGCAAGGGCTGGCTGATGAATGATAAATAACTCTTTGCATCTAATTGCGCTCACTTTGACGGCTGCAAAAAATAAATCAATGAAATCCGAGCGGCTTTATGAAAGTTTCACTCGCCAATTTGTGATACGGTCGGCATCATTCCTGAATGAATTGAGGATAACTTCTAAATACAGTGCAGCTTTTTGCCTTAATGGAAGTTCAGACTATTACAGCTAATGGCAGCTCTTATGTGATTCTTTTATGGCTTCTTGAAATGTCCTCTAGTCTTATTACCTTTTTTTTTTTTAAGTGTTATTTTTCCCCCGTCAACATTTTAGCATATTTTTACTCGTCACAGAAGTTTAGAAAGTTTCAGAGGATTCGTTTATTGTTTAATTGCTCCCCCGAGGAGACAAGTGGCAGCCTGGATCTTAGCGCGTCTTGCATAATGAGTAAGAATGACAGAGAAGGGAAGTTGAATGCGGCGAAAAGGTCACACTTTTTACACAAACAAATAGAATTAATGAAAGCAGTTTGTCATTTGTTCCGGCCCTTATTATTCCCTCCTCTTTGCCGTCATGCTTTCCGCCCCTTTCACTGTATCGCTCCACCTGCTTATCAAGCTTTTCCGAGTTCATATCATCACCAGTACGTCTGCGTGCCGCTTCAGCAGAATCCGCCGCCGCTGTGCTGAATTTCCTCAAATTATTTCAATTGGGGCAAAAATCACATAGGAAGAAAAATGTGAGCCGGATGACATTTGTACGCGAGGAAACAAAAGCATCGTCGTGCAACACGGCGTCAAACCTTTGATTCTTTTGCTGTAAATATGGCTGTTGTTGAAAATGAAAACAGATTCCAGAAAGCACCATCAAAAAAATGAGTAGCAGAAGAAATCGAAGAAGCCAAGTTAACTGTTCGCATTTCCACCGACAACGCTTCTCCGTGTCATTTTTACTGTGGTGAATGAAATATTATACCAACGCTCAGCCCAACTCGGTGTTGGCCACGCACAACATTTGCCGTTGTAAATATTGAAGAGGTGTAAAAAATTATTGATTGGTGGCCTTAACTGTTCTCTGAGCAAGAGTGTGGAGAAAAAAAAAAATCACTCGACGCAGCCCACACCGCAACATGGGAAGACAGGATCATCTTTCAGATGTATTTGAGAAACAGACCATTACTGATTTTGATGGACAATGTGGGGGGGGGGGGGAAAGGGCTCACATCCGTCATGTTTGTACCATGACAAAACATGTTGCTTTACGACGCATGGTTGTGACCCATTTTTTTTCTTTTCTTTAATGGGAAGGAAGGTATCTATATTGGGAGAGATATTTATTTTGTTCATTTGGATACGGACGAACCACACCAGGGGGGGGGGGGGGGGCTCCTTTGGGATGAGAATGATTTCTTCTGATGAAGAGAGGATATCCAACCGAACTTATTCTTTGTGTTTAGAAAACTTACACGACATTGAGAAGAATAGAGAACACTTCTAAAGAGGAGAATCATGCTGTCGATATTCTGGGATTTCACCTGGGGGGGGGCTCCTCTGCCGACTCAGTGCATGTGTGTGTGCGTGGGTACGCGTGTGTACATGTGGAACACTGCTAAGTTTAGACTTGTGGGGTTTTTTTTTTTCCCACCACAAACACATCTAGCTCATTATTGGCAAATGCAAAGGGGTGAAATATTGACAGCGTTTGCGTGCCCGCAAATGTATTTTGAGTGTGTGCGCGTGCGTGTGTGTGTGTGTGTTTGGCAACCACCTGGTTTTATCTCAGTGTGCTACCAAGGAGACATAAGCCATTTCCACCTGCCTCCTTGTTCCAAATGTCTTTGTGCTCCAAATAAGAGGGAAAAGACAAAGTTGTTATTTTTTTTAAATTCATTGCAAAGTTCCCCAATTAAAGACTGAAGGAGAACTTTCCACAGTTTTATTTACTGAATATATTAAAGATGAATGCATTATCATGAGCAGAACATTGTTTTTTTAATGATGTTGTAATCCGGCTCTTATATTGGAGCTCATTAGATTGGGCAGGTGTACCTAATGATTTGTCTTGGGGGGCGGGGTTGAATTTTGGTCTTTTTTTTTTTTTTAATTGGGATTTGGAACTCACATTCCTCCATATTTCTTTATATTTACCAAGTGGGTGCGATGCGTTAGTCCTGATGATTTGCTGGACGTTTCTTTTTTCTCTCTGGTTTTAGCTTTTAGGTTAAATTCCTGCGTTCTCTTGTTTCTTCGATATTCTGGCTGTAAAACCTCGCAAATGAGACCCGATCAATTCATATCAAATCATGTAGTCGTGGACTTGAATACAGTTAGCACTACTATGGCAAAGCAACTCCATGTCGTCAGAACATAAAACAGTGCAACATGCCGTGTTTTCATCAGTTGCTAGCTAATATGGCGAGAGTATAAGGCGACCCGGCCGTTGTCTAATGAGGGAGCGCATTGAAAAGGTGTGAATGGGAGACCTATTTCTTCTTTTGGTTTCAGTCTGAAGAGCTCTGTTTGCGTATGCACGTGGCAGCGTCATGCCCTGTCAGATTGCATGAAATGCTGCAATTAGCTTCAACGCGTTGGCAAATTGGATTATTCATCCATGCTGGTGCTATGAAATGAGTGTGTTGATACAAATTATTGTTCTTCCTCAGCAAATGTAAGATATGATCCTTCGATTAATCATCATTAATCATGCACGCAGAGTTTGCCAACATAGTCCATGTCGAATTGTATGCGTAGCGAAATTGGCATATTGGGCGTTTCAGAACATTTTGTCAAAGCTGTTGTTCCGATTCAAAATCGGACCAACATGAATAAATAAATAAATAAAATCCTGATGGCCCCCACTCCCTTGCTCAGTTCTTTTCAGTTCATCAGTCCGGCACTTGTATTAGCCATTATATGCAGAGGATAAACGATATATTATACTGTATGAATGTGAGTGTTGACTCACTCAATTAATAAAAGGGATAAAATACCGCAATGGATGCTAATTAGCATTAAAATAGGAGCCTTAAAGTCTACGCAATGTTTTCCCTTTATGTTTGCCTCTTTGCTTTTATATTTAGTGTTGGAACTTTTTTTCCGATCATACTTGGCAATAATAAGAGGATTCTTATCAATTTCCAAAAATTTTTTTTTTTTTGTCATCAGTGTGAGAATTAGAACCATTCGTAGTTGCATATGGTGCTACAACCACAGCATTCATTCCAGAGCTAGAAGTGTTATTGTCGATAATTGTGCAGATTTGCGGTAATATCAACATTGTGTTGGCTAATGGTGACGTTGACATAAAGACCTTTGCTAATATGGAAGCCAGATGGCTGGCTGGCCAACTTGGCCTTTAGGAAGCTGACGATCGGCCGTGCTTTTGTGTCTATTTGCATATAAGCCACACAAAGATAAATCAATTTTCTGTATGTTTTTTTCCCCCACAATTCTCTTGAGGCAAATAAACCAGTAACATCACCCATAACTACCACACATAGAGTAGTTTTATTGATTAAATTGGCTTGATGGCACTGCTTTATTTGACATCTGTTTTTTTTATGTTTAGCCGGAGCTGACAAATAGTCGATGTGTGTGTCGCACAGGGACTGATTGTAAAACTAATTGGAGGTGAATTTGATGTCCGACTATTTGTCGATATTGAAGTTGCCAAATTGTACATCATTCATTGTTCTTCTGTACTTTGTATGAATATGCTGCCCGTACAGTGTTTTGTGGAGAGCGTTTATTCATTTCAA
This sequence comes from Hippocampus abdominalis, assembly GCA_018466805.1. Classification (NCBI taxonomy): domain Eukaryota; kingdom Metazoa; phylum Chordata; class Actinopteri; order Syngnathiformes; family Syngnathidae; genus Hippocampus; species Hippocampus abdominalis. Next base: position 2,137,341 of record CM031712.1, on the reverse strand, counting down.
ATTGTACTGCTGGATTTTAAAATGAGGTCACGGACGGTGAAGTGGCACACTCACTTCATTCCAATGAAAAATATCTTACTATGGTTTCGGGTGGCGCCGTGTCGACTGCTAAGAATGCCATTTTGGTTGTCATGATTACAATAATGAATGGGCAGCAGCAGCAGCAGCAGCACCTCGCGATACTTTAGGGCTTGTCAAACAAATTCCTCAAATGAAACACTTTGCAATTTGAATGGGCTGAATTCATACCTTGACGTCTGAGCACAGTTTGTGTTCGGGACTCTTAGGTTTCTAATTGGAGACGATTTGTACGTCGCTCAACAAATCTGGTCGTTTTGCCCGTGACAACAAGCTTGTGTTTACTCACGTGTGTTTGCTCGTGTGTGGGATTACGCAAACATAATCACACTTATGTTCACAAAACAATGGCCCCAAAAAAAGAACACATTTGCAAGAATCATCGAGCAGAGCCCAAATTATTTGTTTACATTGGTCTGCGAGGCGTCCTCTGCCAATTTTATGCCACGGGAGAATTCAGAGTGAAAATAAGGGGGCACTTTTTTGGCTCGTCGGAGCAATCAAGGTGCACCACTAAGGATGGCGGTGGGCGCGGTGAGTTGGTGACTACCGGCATTTTCCCTGCAATCTGTTCTCAGGGTGAGTTTACATTTGGATTTAATAAGGCCCAAAGGCATGGCGCCGAACAAGAATCAATCACGGGGAGCTGCAGCGCACCAGGCTGTGGCCAGCGTCAAACATAGAAAGTGATGACTTGCCGGGGTCAGAACAGCCAGGACTAACTCACTTACTCCCCTCCGCAGGCGCGCATGCACACACACACACACACACACACACACACACACACACAGACGAAGCAGCGGTTCAGTTGTGTCCAGCCACAGCCGTCGTAAAAGGAACATTTATCATCTATCCAACAATGAAGGACTTTGTCCGACCGCGTGATTGTTTGAGACTTCAATAAAATCCAGCCCCTTTCTTGCCATTGTGAATGAATGCAAATGTATTTAAAGCACTGAATCACATGCTGCCTGGAGATATCAGAGCCTGCAGGGTCGCGCTTTCTTTCTCTGTGTTCCACTTCTCATTACCTAGCTCCCTTGATATGGCCCCCAAGCCTCCTGATGGAAAATTCATAATTGATTCGGATTCCAGGCCCTCATTACCAACAAGTGACTCTTTACCGGTGTGTGCAAATTATGTTCCAGAGGGCCAAGTTCTTTGGAGTGTGAGTTTTAGCTCCTCTTCTGTCACCCTCCTCTGACACGCCGTGTGTGTGTGTGTGGGGGGGGGGGGGGGGGGGGGGGGGGGTGACTGCCTTATGGACACATGCACACAAAATGGGTAAACTACTTTGTTGTGTATGTGTCCCAAAAAAAAAAAAATGCAGCCACAAACGAATGACGAAATGCTGTCGAAATTGGAAACCGTAGATGCTGCAAAATGAACGATAACTCAATATTTTTTACTGACCGAGGGTCCCAACACTTTTGATTGTCTGCAGGTGAAGAGGTCATGGACTGAGCGGGTATGATACTGAAAACGCCCTGCCCACGTGACGGCGTAACGAGCCCTCGCATCCTCGACCTCGCCTAACGGCCCCCCTCATATTTACCAAATGGCGTTTGGGCATGGGTGCAAAAGAGATGGATAGACTGAGTGTCTGCTTGTTTGCACCGTCACCTGCTTACAACAAACATGAAGGATGATCACAGGTCAGGGCAAGGTCACGACCAGTGCTTTTTCTAGGGTCGAGAGTGAATTTTTTTAAACAACAGAATCACTCTCCCCCTTCTCGACATTTGTGAATGTCGATGAGGGGCTTTTTGGTGTCTTTTCATGCACCGCTGAAGGGGCCGCCGCAACAGGAGGGGGCGGCGGTGGCATCCAAATTACCAGGGAGGATGGCCGCGGCGGTAATGGCCGCCAGGCTTGTCAGCCTTGGTGATACAGAGCATGACAGCGCGGGGGATAAATACCTGCGTGACAAATAAATGTGTCGGCGTAGCGGTATTCATTGCAGGCTGTGTGCGACGTGTGTCCTTATGACAAAGGAGAGAGACATTTGTCAGTCGCTTTCGCAGATGTTCCCGCGGCGCTTGTGATGTATGGTCTCAAAGTAATTGGTTGCGGGGGGGGGGGAGGGAAAAAAAAAACCCACATACCGTCACTGTGCCATGAAAACATTCAAAACCTTGGCCACCTCATGCAATGAATCTGTCAAGACGCTACGTTTATGTCCATCTGAAGACGTTACATGGAACAACCCAAATAGGGTCATCCTACCAAATCAAGCTGGAGTGCAAAGGGGCAACTCTGTGACGGCCCCGCGATGTGAACCCAAGCAAATGCCCAGAGAGACGTCGACTACCCAAACTGGCCATCCAGTTCCCCTGTGGCATGCTATGAACCGTCAATTAGCCGCTCACGCTGGCGCCTAAGTAGCGACGCCAGAAGCCAGAGTCTTCTGACGACAGACACCTCCTACCACCGCTTTAATGACTTTCCCCACTTTGCGTTTTATTTTTACATCTCCAGTGCTCAGCGCAAACTGCAAAGGACACCCTGCGAGCAAAAACGATCAATTATGCATGCCATGAAATATGTATATCTTTTGTTTATTCGACGGGACGACTCTGATATTTCTTTTTCTTCTTCTTCTTTCTCTCCGTGAATTATCGAGACAATATGCAGAGGGCATTTGTTTGATTGCGCGCACGCCAGACAATGTTGATCTTGGACAGCCGTGATGAGCATGACCCATGCATGACATCGCCGAGGAGACCAAGTCTTGTCCGTGGCATTTTCACCGGCACCTCAAACCGGCCCGAAAATCTTTGTACAGTCAAAGCTTTTGACGGACCGACGGCTCACACGTTGAACTGAGAGAAAATAGATATCGCTGTTTTAGAGCGCTTGAGGTTGCGGGGATTAGAGTGCGTAACAGACTTTAGAGCAAGCGAGAAACAATGTAGCCTCATTTCGAACACCACCTGAGGCCTGCGCGCTACTCTTCCCAAAAGGCACGACGGGAAACAGCGGTGGCTTGGAGCCGCTTAAATATCTCAACTTTTTTCAGTGCCGACGTCGCCGCCGTATCAAATTGGTGATCATGAATACGAGGTCTTGAGAAATCAGCCAGAGAGCACAAAGTGGAAGGAACATTTTTTTTGCCCCGTTGTTTATCTCCATGTGATCCGACCCAAAGGACTGGGACCTGACCGCTGACCCTCAACACCACGTAGCCACATGGAGACAGAGAGGGCGATTAAAGCACCCTAATGGAGGGGCAGAAGTGACGCCAATTAGATTAAATGTGCCAGATATTTACCGAGCAGAGAAGCGGAGTGCAACTTAGACATGGATAACATAAGTTAATGGTCTCATTACAGTATACCGTGGACTAGTCCGTGGAGAGGGGGTGTCATCCGTCATGACATGAACACAAACATGCCGACTGCACTTAGCGCAAGGAAAAAAAAAAAAGTTCTGCTGCGAAGCCTGCATGATGTTTCAATACAGATTAATATTTAATATCAGGCCACACGGACTATGGGAGAGAAACCAGAACATGCGACTGCCGCGCCCTTTGAATTATTAAACGTTTAAAAATCATCTGCGTTCCCCAAAGTCTTGGTTGCAAAAAATGAATGTCGAGTAGTTTAAGAAGCTGCGGAAGGAGCCACCGCCCCCCGACGGAGTTAGACAAGGTAAAGCTGCTCTGCATTCCGCTGCACTGAGGGTCATCATTTAGGCTTGGAAGAAAAAAGTTTGCGCATCCGCCAATGAAGAAGCCACAGAACGCCGATCCCAAAAGAAGTCCGTTTTCATGTTTTGATGCGATCTATCTTTCACATTTCATCATTTTCAGTTTTTCATGACAGAGCGACATTTCTTGTTTGGCCTTGGTGGTTCTTTTGCAATTGAGAAAGGAATATCTTTCACATCACACAACATTCACTCAAAACAGGATTCTAAAGCAAGTAGAATGTTGAAATGAAGAGTGAGAGTGAGCAGATAAAAAAAACAAAAACGAATAAAAAAATACCCCCAAAGAGTCCAAAGTTGCGCAAAATGTATCAAACATTTGGATAAGTAGGGCATCAACATCAGGAACAAAACACAAAGGCAACGGCGAGACATACTGATGACGTAGTGCGAGGATGAGAAAGAACCCGAGATTGAAACGGCGAGCCAGACGCAGCCAAAATGACACACACACTCCAATGATAAAACAACAAACAGGTGAATTTTGAAAAAGAGGTGCAATCAAATGAAGGCGGGATTTAGTCACGCTGACAACATATAAACAATAAAAGGCAATCCTGACAGTGCAGAACTACACCTGAATGAAGTGCAGGCCACTTTTAAAGAGTGAAAGGAATATTATCTACGTGCCCCATTTACATTCAGACCACATTGGTGGTTAAGCAAGATTTTCGACAACATGAGCTCGGATGATAATGAGCTGCTAGATGAAGGCAATGCATGTGAATGATTGCAAAACCCCAGTCCCCTCTGATCAAGTTTTTCCCATCAGAATTGTTTTTTCTAAATGTTCAAAACATTTTAGGGCCTATCAGTTGTATTTCACTTTTATTTACAATGTATTTAATGTTTAACAAAAGGGTTTAAATACACATTTTTTCACCACTTTATGTGAAAAGCATTTAAGTGAATCATAATTTCACTTTTTCTTTTTTTATTTCAATACAATTACTGGCTGAAATGTAAAAAAAACAACAACAACAAAAAAAACCCCAATGATGAACTGTAGATAATCTTCCATTTCATCTGCCTCTGCCCTTGCCAGTGGGAATGGAGGCAATCGGGTGGCCACAAATAATAATGACATTCTCTAACAATGGCTGAAGGGACACAGAGAAAAACAAAACTAAAAAGAAGCGCGCATCATTCCTGGGCTGTAATCATCGGGGAAGAAGATAATGTTTTTCAAGGGAAGTTGGGCAGAAGGACCATCTTCATCTTCACATCATTCCCAGCAAGGAGCAGATGGTCACATATTCCTCTTTTCTGGTTTGTTTGTCAACAAATGGTCATCGCTTGCTCTTGTTGACTCTAATTCAATTCCGTCTATGCCAAGAGTGCACCATTTTTTTTTTAAATTATCCCATGAGCCCAAGTCCTTAACGATTGAACCACAGCCACCCAATAGTAAGAAATCTCAAAACCTAAACTAGTCTGCTCTATGGCGCTGTTTACATTTATTCCATTTATTCCATTGATGTAAAATGTGTTGCCATGGACACACATCTGAGAATATGCAATGCACCAATTCATCAACATGTATGCGTGCGTGTGTGTATGTGTCATCCTCTGCTTATCAATGCACTGAGGATTTGATTGCTTCTCGATCCCGCCCCTCTTATTATGGTCATCGTTACAGTGGGAGTGCGGGAGTGGGGCGAAAGAAGCGAAGGGGATGGCGAGGAGGGAATCCGCTCCCAGCATCATTCAGAAAATTCATCGGGGGCCTCAACAGGGAAATGAGATGGATGGAGTTTTTCTTCCTTCCTTTTTAATAGAGTCATGGAACTCCGCACAGTGATACGCTTTCACTCTATTTTACCTTCCCTTGATATTTGGCTCCATCTCGCAGATGAGGGCCCCCGTTTTTCCATTTGGGAAGCTGGCGTCTGGAGATAAAGCCACCGAAAACAAACACGCACAAAAAAAAAAAAAAGCGGGAAGATGGGATGCTGAGAATGAGTCTGATTAGAAATGACTCTGACACAACCTTTGGCGCTGTGTCAGCCATACAAGGTGAGGCCAGTAGGGACTCTGGGGTTTCAATCTGGTTTGCAGCCTTGCGGTGTGGAGTTTCCATGTCCTCCCTGGGCTCATGTGGCTTTCTTTCTTTGACTGACTTTTAAAGCTACACAGCTTTCTTATGGGATAGGAAATGGGACTGCATTTGAACAATTGCCATTAAACAGCCAGCCTCAAACCTGCTCAGGGACGGCAGAATCCCAAAACGTCACCTGCATTCTTGAATAAGCGAGATCTTCCTCTTTTTAAAACACTAAGATCATTTCACCCCTGCCTCCCCTCTTCCACAAAAATGATTATAAAGGCATAACCCGCCTCACCTATCATTCGTGCCTATTAGAGGTGCTGAGTGATATGAATGCTTTTTAATACAGAAAAAGTGGTTGCTCATGAGGGAGGAAAAAGAGTCAGCGCCGCACTGCATTCAAACATATTGCAGTGGGGGGGGGGGGGGGGGGGGGGAACTTGTCATCCGTCATGTGAAATGAAAGAGGCCACGCATCACCGTTGAGCACTTCCGGCTCATTACCTGTGTGTACATGGAAGGTGACATGTTGGCCATGATGTAGGCCTTCATTACCACATAATCGGTGCGGTGATAAAATGATTATGGTGAGGCTAAATTACATCCGCGGTGCGATCGACTTGTACTGCCTTGACTGGAGGCTCTGTCATTTTTGATTCATATTTTTATGAGGCTAAATTTTAATATTGTATTTATCGGCGCGTGCATGAATGAAATCCTTCATCTCGTTTATTATATATAAAACAAGGCCTGGAAGCTCTTGACAAGTGAAAAGGGGCAAAGTTCAAGATTGAATCGCCAATCTCCGTCAATAAATAATCATACGATGTTATACGAATCCTTTGCGATGAAAATTCCGTCTCGCATCAAATAAAAGATAAATAAATGCATTGTGGATGTAAAACACTAAATGTGGAATCGTAAAGATGCTGAGTGCGGCTTTTCCAAAGTAGAAAAATGGAATTGCTCCTCACTGCGCATCTTTTCTTTCCTCACTCTGTGACACATTAAGACCATTGTTCATCTCTCAAACTCGGTACATCGCCCGTCGTCGTCGTTTTAAAGCTCAATTGTCACTTCTTGCTCAAGATGAGACCGTCTAGCCGGGGGTGAGACAGTGACATTATCACAGCAATAAATGCAAAAATGGAGACTAAAAGTGGCTACGCTAAGGCCGAAAGCGGTAATCACACTTTTTATAGGAACTTGATATTGGAGTTTTCCACTGAAGGTAAGAAAGTCACATGTATAACATAGCACACATGAAAGGGCATTTGAACACCCTAAAATATTATTTCAAATTAAAGCAAAAAAGGGTGTCTGTAGAATTCCAAGTTTGCAAGAAAAAGCTAATCAAAATTAGTAGCACTTTGCGCTTCTCCTTGTATCGTCCTTAACCTGAGCTCAAACGCTGCTAAAGTTTTTGTTCCCGACCCGTGTCTTGTTTTGTCCCCGAGCAGAAGTCGTGACTGCGCCATGGGGGGGGGGAACGCCGCGGTTCTCCAAAATGTCCTCGTTATCGGCTTGTTTTACATCCTTACAGATGTGCCATCAAACTTAATGACAACCTCAAGGTGAACACGATTATAGATTCACGGCTGTGTTTAGCAGTGGGCCGCACTTGTCGTCGGGCATGAAATGGTTTGATGTGAAACTCTAAAAGCTGCCAAAGATACCATAAAAAAGAAAAAAAAAACAGATACCATAAAACATAACATGTTCATTTAAATAGCCCCGGCATACATTAGTTTAATGAGGTTTTTGCTCCTTTAAGCAGCATAATGTACTGTTTACTTGCAGTAACAGCTTCAGCATGATTTTAATTGCCGCCAGTCTTTTAATTCAGCTACTCTATAGCATGGCTTGCTAGTTCAACGGAAAGCGAGGTCACGGCTTCATGCGGATGTCAGGATAATAAAGAACAATTGACCGAACGAGCGATTTTTAAGATGTGCTAAAAAATCATGCAGACCCGCATCAGTAACAGGAAAATATAAGTCATATTTGAACACCAAATAATTCATTCCGAGATCACAAGGTGAATGCAAGTGACCTTTGGCCTCTGCAAGAAGAACAACATGCATTTGTGATTTTTTTTTAGTTCCAAGTTGTTGACAACGACGATGCAATTTGTGTGACAATGCTGTGTTGGTCAGCTTGAGGACGCTACGCATACTAAAGGAGAAGTAGGTGATGCCGTGTAAATAATCTTTGGCTCCATTGTATGAAATTAAGAGCAACGACAATGATCACAGCCTGCCGTGGATGAATTCAGAGCTGGAATGACAATAGCGGCGTCAATTAACTCAGTCCTGGCTTCAATGTCATCTCGAAATATGTTTGGAAGTCAGGCCCAGGTTACGGGTCAGTTAATCCCTCCGTGTCCCTCGGCGGGCCTCCCTCAGTGCCGAAGCCCTTGCGAAAGAGCAAACTTCATCTGCAGCAGGTGCAGCCCTAATGACGCTTTGATGCCATCTGTCAAATCCCATCACTTGCTGTGATGCCTGACATTTCCGTTCGTGGCTCCTAGCAACAGCTCGCCTGCCACGTCAAAGCTACATGCTAACAATCATTGAGGAAAACAACTCAAAACAGCAACGGCGACGCAGATTTTTCCATTCGGATTATTCACCTCTAGCAACATTCACAAGGTGAGAAACAGTTCCTGAGCGTCTTTCCACGTTTCACTTGATCCCATTGGCGCATTTGAATATTTGTCTGCGCAGTAGGAGTAGAAACCGCCATTGACAGCTTGCTGATGAACGCGTCAAACCAGAACGTGCTCTTTAGACTCCCCACAGCCCCCCGACCTCACTAAATTGTGCCGTTTTTCCTTTCATTGTTATCATAAAGGCCAAAGGGTCGACACTTCCGGGTGAGTACCTGGTCATTATCACACTTGCACGTGAAGTGTGCGGCGCTGCCTTAGCCCAGTCAGAGTCAAGAGTTAGCTACCAAGTGAGTGCCTTCATGCTCGTCTGTGACGCAGACGGAACTCACTATTTGTCCTTGTGCGGTGTGTACAAAAGAAACTATAGCAGCGCCGTGTGTGTTTGTCTTCAGTATCCGAGGCCTTCTGCGTCCTCTGTGGGGATGTGGGCTTGAAAAGGGGTAGCCAATTAGTGGCTTTGCATGGAGAGAGGGGGCTTTGTTTGGATTTGGGTACACATTTGCAAAAGATACGCAGTGGGCTCTTGGCTTCGGCACTGCCAATGTCTTATCAGTGCAGCGATTGGTCCAGTTGTATCATTTGCATGAGGCATGGCTGCCATCTCAAATGGCAAGACGAAAAAAGGAAAGTAAGTCATGTAACGCAGGGGTCTCCGAAACGTGACCATAACGAGAGTGCTTGACTCGAAATAACGTATCACGTTTGCTTCCCCGGTTCAGCATCTATTTCCATAGGTATTCCGCCTGAATGCCAAGAGCAAACAGAGTGACGTGAATGGCCGACAGCAGTTCTGCTCATAGTGAGCGTCAATGTTGTTAAAGGTTTATTCTGTCCCCCGTTGGCCTCTAATCAGCTCCAGTCGGCTGAGCTTGTCCCACCTGAAGGAGGGGGGCTACTGATTTTCTGTCAGCGGGCCGAGCATGCCGTAATTATGCTTGCCATTTGATATTCCATCACTCTCCTTTCGCGCCAAAGATGAGATGCGGCTCATTGAAATGCGGAACGGAGTGCTGCCGGGGATGTTGTCCACGGTAAACTTTGTCTTTTCAATTAAACACACGGTGGCCTTGGAGGACGGCTTGTGACCCACGGGGGGTTGATCGGGGGCTCTTAAGGGCCCGCCCTTTGCGTATAAATGCCTTGAATGTCCCAGGAGACAGCAAGCCAGGTCTGACTTGACATCTTTGTGTAACGTGAACGGTCGTTCGACTTTCATCACAATTGAAGATATAACGGCATTATCAAGTATTAATTATCAGTAGATCAATACTTTTGTACTCGGTCTAAAAAAAGTGGTATTGTTGCACGAATGTGGTGTTTATTTTGAGTAGCCCAGCAATTAGAACACACTTGCCGTTTAAAAAAATGTTTTTTGAATTCGTTTAAGATGCCAAAAAAAAAAAAAAGGATCATTTTTCAGACATTTTGCATTCTCGGCACCAAAAATCAAGATCAGTACATCTATGAAAAACACTTGGACTGACCTTGGCATTCCCCTCGTCCAAATGCCAGTGGAGCAGCTCGGTTAAGTGAACGATGAGAGACAAGCAGGAAGAGGGAGGGCGAAAAAAAACAGCGCAGAATTATGCTGAGGGGATGCAGACATTTTGATTTTCCAGCAATAAACATGATGGGAAAAATATTTTTGGGCACGTCGCCGCGGCTGAGGAAGGGGATTCACTCCTGAATTCACTTTGAGTGGATGTCTTAGCGCCTTTGCGATCCTTTCGTGTACAGTATGCGTATGTTTGCTCTTTGCCACAGGCATGTGAGGAGGCAGGAGGGGGGAAGAAGCGGAGAAAGAGACATGCTGAAGGCTTTCTGAGTCAGCCGTTCGCCCCCACCCCACCTCAACTCTCTCGCATCACTTCCTCGTACCTTTCACCTGCTCCGTGGCCTTACGCCTGCAGACAGACGTTGGCCCGTCTTAGCCTCCTTCCTCCCGCACTCCCTCCCCGCTAGGACAACAAGGTCTGACTGCTCACCTCTGACCACAAAACTGCACCTTTTGGAGGTTGTTCACCTCCCCTCAACCAAAACAGCAGATGATGCCGGTGGTAACCTTCACCAGCTGATAAGATTAATCAGCGAAATACCTCAAACTCAGGTAGTCCAAAACAAACAAAGTCCAAAATATCGAACAAAAACCATGGAAGAAGCTCAAAACTAATAGTAACAGAAACATGACCTAAACATGACAGAACAAACAAACATGACAGCAGCAAAGAAACAGCAACAATGACCCAACACTGAGTCGTGCCGGGAGTCCTTTTAAAGCAATAATTGCATAATGACCAACAGGTGTGCAGTTGCAGGAAGAGCCCTACAGTGCCACCTGTTGGTCACAAACAGAATCATGACAAATTCAAGTATCTGGATCCAGATGACTTGATTTTGTGCAACAACTTGACAAAATAAAATGGAGTAAATGCAACACACCTCTTTTTTTTTTTTTTAATGTGTAGTAAAATAACTCAAAATTGGGTCAAAAAGGGACTGCGCATACTGGTTGTAAGTGTTGGTACCGGTTTGGATGTTTTTCACAATCGCAGCACTTAACTTCTGCGTTATATGTTATCAAGTCAACAGTTTGATCCCTTTCAGATGCCATCAAATAAAACGTCCACCAACATCGTTTAATATCTGCAGGGATCCGCTCTAGAGAAAGACAGGTCATTATTTTAAGCAGGATGCGCCACTCACTTCGTGTTTTTATTCCCTCACCATATTTAGCTGGTCCCTCGCTCATTGTACTTGTTGTCCCTGTCTTGTTTCATAAATAAATGCAGCGTGCCGCTCTGGCCCGCTTCCTGTCCACAATGGTTTTCGCCAGCAGTGTGTGCAACGCCGCTCCTACGATTTACATCTGTGGGAAATGTGCATCTGCATCACCTGTCACTTTTCGGGGAGCACGCCGAGCGCCGCTTGATTGACGTCTGGATCGGCCTGCCAATTAAAACAAACAAACAAAAAAAAAACATTTGTGGGCAAAATGCGACAAGGGAAAATGTGATGATTGAATCATTTGAACTGGTTTTGGTGAAAATCTGGTGCCGTTTACATTTTTCTGAGGCAACTTTGTATGTGTCTATGTCTTCTCTTTAAGGTCTCTTTTTTCAATCTGTGTCTGTTTTGGCGCCGACTTTCTTGTGATGTCAGGATGACACTGAAGGTTGGCACAGTAATCGCTCTTCAAAAAAAAAGAAAAAAAATCACATTGCTTGTAAGTCTGAGGTGTGCGGATCTTGAAAATGATGCTATTTTATGCCTAGATGGCAAGCAGAAGTACATGGACAGAAGTAGGCAAAGATAATCATCCAACAAACTGCTTTGGATTTTGTCACACCAACAGATTCTTTTTATTTATTTATTTTTTTTGCTTTGCTTTCTTTCAAAAACACAGACTTAAGGTTGTCTCTTCCAAAGTGAATCATTTAACAGTCGCATTCTGCTGTGTAAGCCGAAAGAATCACAGCTCAAAGTCAACCACGACGTTAACAAGTCTCACTCTGCAGTTTATTTGCTTTAATTTATTTATCAGTCGATGCGACGACACTCTTTGACAAAGCGAGGCCATGCGTGGGTGTGTGTGTGTGTGTGTGTGTTTTGATGGTGAAGGCAAAAAGAAGGTGGAGTCACCAAAAAAAAAAAAGAATCACCTCAGAGAGTAACATTACGCCTGTTTGAAAATGTGTTTCACGGATACATGACGCTCTTCTCTTTTCCAAAAGAGTGGAAACTTGACACTTTTGTGACAGTTACCATGGCAACGGGGGAGAGGGTCTCATTAGGCTAGTATCAGATAAACGTGTTTTTTGGATGGAGGATGGAAAAATGAGACTGGCATCATTCTTTGAGCAGCGTCGTGACAGAAATCAACATGAGATTTCTTATTTTGCTCCAAATCTTCAAATAAAATAACCGAGGGCTGTTATTATTAAACATATTTGACTCAAACTGACACGTTTTCTCAAGGAGGGCGATATGTCTTCTGCAGTGGATCTGCTAGGCTCTGTCAGTCATTTTTAACAGCATCACAGGACTCTGTCTCTTCCGACAGCTTCTGCAATATATTTTCACACACTTGGAGTTTTACACCTTGTAATATTCTAACCCGACATCATAAACCTTTATGGAGAGCCATCATTTCCTCAGTGTGTCTCGATTTCACATGCTGCTGCTTGTAATGTAATGTAACGCCAAAAAAAAAAAAAAAAAGGATTTGTATGATCATATTGATAGAGAAATGTAACTAGAGAAGCTATATCGCAGAAGGCATTTTAATTTGATGGTAAACGCAAACACATAAGAAACTAATACTCAACTGGCATTGCATATTTCTTTGTTAACTACATGAAATGTCCCCAAGTCACAGCATAATTGAAAGTAATGACAAAGCAATGCCAGAGGGATGATCTGGGGAGGGGTGGGGGGGGGGTGTTCACGGAGCATCCCAAACAAATCATTAGTTGGGAAACATTGCATTCGATTCAGCCGGGAGAGGAAAAAAAGAAAGTTGCTCTATTGAGGGCTCACCTTTTCTATGCAAATGGATTCACTTTTTACGTGCTCATGGTCACATAAACAGCACCAACATTCGTAAATGTTTATCGTGTCATAAAAACTATGATTATCAATAAGACGGAAGTGACATCTTTTCTCGACAAATATTCTTTAACGAACACATAAAGGTCACTGTTACACAGACTCATAAAGTCCCCCTAACCTTTTATTTTTAATCTTCACGCCACCGATCATTCATGTGCAACTGGAAGAAAGTAAAGGTTTGCATTACTCCGCCCCCACCGCACCTCATGCCCTCCGCCGATCCGGTGCAGCAATTTTAGAGCTCCGGGTTGCGGAAAGCTGGAATTATTAGGAAGGCAGAGAGCGAGAGAGGGAGGGAGAGGGCGAGAGAGAGGACTTTTATTTCGGGGAGCTTCCGGGATAAGGAGGAGGAACTACCTGGGGACAATGCCAAAGAGTGAGAGAGCATTCACAGCACAAGGGATGAGTAATGAGGGCAGAGCATTAGTCTGAAAAAAAAAAAAAAAAGGCAAAACCGAAATCATTGAATTGTACTGCAAGGAGATACTACATTTAGTTGTATAGTGTAAGAGGAGATGTCAGGAGTTCAGTGCCTTGCTCGAGGGTGCTTCAACAGTTCTCAGAAAGTGAAGTACCCTCACTCTCGTCAGTTGGCAATTTCCATATTTTCATCCGCAGAGGGTCTCGAACCTGACAGTCCTTCCCCACTGAACAACAACCACCACCCCTAAAACCACTTCATGTCAGCTAGTTGACTCTTGCCCTTTCACGTGCTACACCCATGACGACAGGGATCTTTATTTTCATTTTTTTGTATAAATGGAACCGAGGATGCATCAGAAACTGTTGTTTTAAAATTTGAAAGAAGAAGGCTCACACGATGAACAGTCTTGCCATCGACACAAACTTTAAATCGCAACATTGCAGATGCAACAGCCAATCAAAAATGACTCCCATATTGCCACCAAGCCAATTCTAAAGTAGTTCTTATTCTTGATCAGAGTCCTGAAATTAACTGCAGAAACTGCCACTCACCAACAATACGTTCGTTTCAACACACACACACACACACCCAGAAGTACACCTGCTCTTCCCCACTTTGTGATTCTTTTGGACATAGCCTTGACCTTTTTTTTTTTTTCCTTTTAAATCGTGCCACCCACCGTCCCCCACAACCTTACCTTTTCCTGAGCCAAGCCCCCTGGCTGTCAGGCTCCCCCAATTATAAGACTGACACCCCCGCCTTGACACCGACCACCAACTGTCTGCTCCACTCTGCACAGACAGACAAATCCAGTATACTAATCTTCCCTGTTGGAGCATAAGACAATGCGAGTGTGTCTTGAGGCTTGACAGCAAATGAGTGGCGACCACGACACAAAGGGTGGCGGCGCCATTGCCTGACAGGTCCAATTTCGATTTGTGTTTTGTCATTTTATCATCAGCCATGCTTGAATTATTCAATGGCATCTATTAGTACATCCCATATATCCATTTAGCTTCGCCCTCTGATGCATGAGCTCCAAATTTAGTGCTAAGCCAGGGGAGTGACTTTTTTGTTGTTTTATAAGGCATGGAGGAAAGACAACAAGGTGATGATTTGAACGAGTGTGGCAATGTGTCACATTCTAATGCCCCCCCCACACGCTCGGTCCCTATCAGCCACTCTCATTTGTCACTATTAGCCGTAATGTGAAAGATTCCTCATCTCATCCTGGAGGGCTAATTTGTTGGCTTGCCGGACCGACACCGGAGCTTTCGGTGATAAAACAACCCGATGCGCTTCTCCCTGACCGCGTGCGAAATTACAACCTTTGAGTCCATACTGACACCCTAAGCATATGGAAATGAACAGCTCTTAATTTCGGAGCGTTACATATGGAGACCGACGGATCTATAAATGGGTTTTGGGACGGACATGGAGCTCTTTCTCTCGGCTCCTGTTTTGCGCCTACCAACCCCCGGCTGTACACTTTGACCTCCCGCTCGTCTTTGATCCGGCGTCAGAAGACCTCGCTCCCCACCATCGCTCGGCTTCACTCGGCACTCGGCAAACTCTGGCGTCTCGCTCCAGATTTGGGCCCCGAGTCACTCGGTGCGAGCTTCTGACAGTCTGTTTGAGGCGGCTCCACGGTAGAGAGAATATTTGCTTGTAATTCTCTTCAACCTAACAGAAACCAGCAAATGACAGGTGACTTGGCATCGTGCCTTGGCACAAAGACCAGACAGGAACAGGCTGCCAAATGTAATTGTACGCATCGATTTCAAAATGCCAGCATTTGCTGTATATTTAAGAGAAAGAATATTATACAAATACAAAACGTATACACAAGACCACGAGAACTGTCGTTCGTTTGACACAACAAATGGAGAGAACTATTGCACTTTTAAAGCTTAAAATGAACACGAACAACACAGTATACCAGGCACAACAATCCCTCAATCACGAGTCGACAATAAATAGTCAACTGATTACATAGTTACAATTGTGCGGCCAGCTTTCAGAGTTTGCCTTTGACGGTGAGGTGCGTGGACTCGAAGCAAAGGCGCCAAATATGCTTGCTTGCCCTATTATATGACTATAGAACGTTTGTCCAGGTGAATCCTGAAGAGATTGGCATTCATTATTCAAAGACATTGCATACACTAAAAACTCTTAATGGCAACTCTTAACCGGGAAAGTAACTATATTATTTAGTTACCTCGGTAGGTGTTTTATGCCAACGCTTCGCTGCACTCGGAGAGGACAGAACCGCATCATTTCTTCCAAACAATGAGCCGAGAACCACTAATACAACCGAATGAGTCAGGATAACATAATAGAACGCCAGGTGAAAAGCAAATTGTCATGCTTGACGTTTGCCGTTGATCATAAGTGTTTTTAATGACAGGGCTGCTGCAAATAAACTTGACCCAACGGACGTTTTCTATAGTTGAGTGGGAGCTGTGTCAAAAAGCAAAAAAAAAAAAAAAGGGTTGTTTAAAAAGCACGCGGTGACGCAGATACCTGCCCTGCTGGGGTTTTATCAAGCAACTCGACACAGTTTGTGGAACGATTCTCCTCTTTGAATGGGAGCACCGGAAAATTGTTCAAACAATAACAACGAAGGCAGGGTGGGGAAATGAGCAGTAAATCAGCGTGTTAATGTGGACATCCACTGATCTTCCTTTGCTGCCCCACGCCGATTAATTTGAAAACATGGTTGTTTTATCTCTGAAGCCAGCCCGTTCCAATACTGGGTCAGGCCGGGACTTACTCTTTACTTTCTGTTTGCATTTGTCTTAAGAAGTGTTACTTATGGATTTACGGTCACACACTCCCTCGCATTGTAAACTGTACTGTGAAGTTGGGCAAAAAGCAAACACCTGAAACTTTTAATGCTCCGTCACACTGTTGGAGAGAATATGTTGAGATTTTTCGGCACCGTACGCTGCCTCATTGTTTGCAAATGTGATGCAGCTCACACCTTTTTTTTTTTTTTGGTGCCTAAACAGAACATGAAGCTGAGTACTTGACAGTCACATCCTGAATGTGGTCTTATGAGAGCTCAGCAGTGGTAGCATAAGGTGGTGGGGGGGGGGGGATTCGAGGGGTGTGGAAGTCGCATGTCACATCACCCCGGCATGTGACATCTTGTTGGGCCTCGCCACCGCCGCCTTCTTCCAGCTCCCCCTCGCATTAACTCCCAGCTTGGAAGAGGAACATGCTCCTTCTACGCGCTCAGCGGACTCCTTGTCTGTAACACAGCAATGCTTTGGCATACCAATGACTGAACCGAGTGGGAGATTCTCCTCTTCCTCCGCTTGCTCGGCGTGCTGCCAGCCACCCAGGTGTGACTACGTGACGGAGAACAGTTTTCACAAGAGCTCTTTCCACTCGGACATCCAGTACAACCGCTTGTTTTGTATCGACCTCAGCATTGGTAGAAGCTGCTCTTGTTCAGATGTATTTAGGAATTCATGATATTTGGATGGTTATTAGGGGGTACTTGAACCACAGATACAGCAGGTGGTGCTGTGGCTTGCTGTTTTTTTTTTTTTTATATATATATATTTGGCCCCATAGGCCACATTTCATAATGAATACAGAGTGGATGTTTAATTGTAAAATGTAGTCTAACGGCGCCGCCCACGCTGTGTTATTTTTCTGCTGTGTGGCAGTGGAAGGGCTGTAGCTATAAAGAATGAACGTGCCCAACAAATTATTTCTGCCTAACTACTTCTCATAATTGCTACGACAATCCTGTAGTTCCATCACTGCACTCTCAAAATTTCATTTTATTGTCATGTTTTGCGTGGTGCTAGTTGGAGGACCCCCAAAAAAGCAGGGAGGAGCAGGGTGGACTGAGCAAGATATACTGAGAT
Organism: Hippocampus abdominalis; assembly: GCA_018466805.1. NCBI lineage: Eukaryota > Metazoa > Chordata > Actinopteri > Syngnathiformes > Syngnathidae > Hippocampus > Hippocampus abdominalis. The sequence continues at coordinate 2,119,924 of CM031712.1, read as the reverse complement.
AAGAAAATACAAACAGGAGTACACTGGAAAATAAAAACTGAAGTACAGTACTCAAAGTCCTAAAAAGCATAAGGAACCAAAGTAACAAAACCCTTTAACAGAAAACAAAACGTGACAGGAGCGCACAGGCACACAACGCGCACAACTCCCAACCAAGACGGACAGCGCCCAGGGAACTAAATACAAGCAAAGTGACGAGACAACGAGAAGCACCTGGACAAGACACAAAGGCTTGAGGGAGCTGATTGGTTAACACAAGGGACGCGGATGACGAGAACAGGTGGCGACAGAAAGGGCACATGTGGGAACAAAACCAAATGGAATCTAAACAAAACATAACATTTATACCTGGATCGATGATGTTTATCTTGTAATTATTCTACTTGATTCTCACGCAATCTTTATTCTTGTATCTACTATGTAATTGTCATAAGTCTGACTTTATTCTACTACTGGAGAGCAGCCCAGGAAATATAAGACGATACATTGAAATATGACAGCAGCACTTATCATTCAATCATGTGCTAAATAGATAACATTCCGCTATCTAGTTGTTCACATGGGGGGGGGGGACTTGAGTGACACCGTATTAGCCTAGCCTGCTTATAAGAGTCGTGATCCCCACTTGGGCTGAGAGGGTGTGGGTGCTGTATCCTGAGGTATGGCTGCTATATACTGTATGCCTGATGTTTTCTTTATCAAACAGCTCAGCCGGTTGCATGTCACAGCAGCTAGGTTTGCTTTTGGGAGCACCTGCTGTGCCCCACCGCCCCCACCCCCTCCTTCCTACTCACGGAAATTACTTCTGGAATCTTAATTAGACTCTGAATTCTGCTTATCACGGCTTTTTGTAGTACTCCGGAGAGGTCCTGAAAGTCTTTTTTCTTTTTTTTTTTTTAACGATGCCTGTTAGCAGCGATGACTGTATCACCTAAGCAGGGGTGAACATAAACATGGCAAAAATGTCTATGACGCATATTCATGAACATGGGCACAACAAGCTTAACGACTGAGCTACACGCCTCTATGCTTTTTGTACAGACATTGTGTGCTGTCCAACCCCCCCCCCCCAAGTATACCTTTGTCCGACACGTTTGGATCATTGTGAGACGTATGATCATTTTTATTGACTGCCATACACTTTTCTCACAGTTTTCTTTGGGGGGCTAATTTGAAGTAAACTCAGCACAAGTGGCTGAGTCGTTGTTTTGTGACCCTGTTTGTGTTGGATGAGCGCACCGTGCCTCTCTTGGGAGCAGCCTACAGGCATCCCACAGATCTGACACGCAGCTCTGCACGCTCACACCGAATGAGAGAGGAAGAAGGAATAAAAACAACGCGCACGGGAAAAAAAACAATCACTTCCCTAAGAAACTTAGCTGAATACATTCGCGAGAAATAAACATAATTCTCCGCTTCATTGTATTTTCCCCTTCCATAGCTTGGGTCAAAATAATTAGGAATAGGCCAACATACCCAAGAGGGAAAGAATAGCATCCTCTGAAGATGAAAAATTGACACCGTTATTCATTTATGTATGGAAACACCTGATATGTGATCAGAATTTAAAAAAAAAACATTTTTACATTGTAGGTCATCTCACTATGTATTTGAATAATCAAATATAAGAAAAAAAATGTTTTGTTATTTGCTCAAATAGGCATCGCAAGCGGGTTGTGTCCAATGACTGGGTAGCGCCTTTAAGACAAAGCCAGAATAGAACAAGGTTTTAGGCACCTCTACACTCGGCGGGGTGTCTTAAGATGACAGAAGGCGTCGAAATGTCAAGGGAAGGCTAGAAGATGAGAGATGATGGTGGGGCTTGTTGGCGGTGGGGGCGGCTGAAAGTGGGGCCATCCCCTGGGGGATCTCAGTGTGGGGTGTTGAGCGCCTGCAGGGGTTAGAATTAGTAAGTCCTCCCCTCTCCCTTATTTTCTGCTCATTCATGCAGACGAGATGCAGCACCTTGCGGAGCAGAAACACAAATAACACCGGCGAGAGGGGGAAATGTAAATTACGGACGTGTGACGGGAATGTCGATGGCATCATGGGTCGCTTTGAAAATAAGACAGCTGGAGCGCAAGTAATTGAGCAGGGCGCATGGCGTGTCTTCACAAACATCCTCATGTGATTAGCAACACACCCACCAGCCCCAAAAAGGTACGGGGTCTAAAAATGTGCATCCGCCTCTGTTCAACGGCGAGGGTCACCCTCGCTTCAGTCTTCCGCTCCGTTGCAGCCCCCTCGTCATGCGCTGTAATTAAAACCACAGGTGGGACCCATAACACTGCCTGGCTGCTCCCAGCATGCAACAGGTGCCATCTGGTTTGCAGTTCCTATCCTCTTAAACCGCTTGGGGTTAAAACATCAAAGTCCCGCCTCTTTTGATCGTAGCAGTACAAAAGAAGAAGATGCTCTCTGAAAAGGCTTGAATGGGCGAGGCACCTGGCCGGAAACTGACCCGCATAACCGGCATTGTGGTTCTTGCTAACGTTTTCCTGCCGACCAGTTAGAATGGAGATCCTGCGGTGCCCGTTTGTGCCGCTCCGGTGAGCGGCTCACGAAAGCAAACATGCTCAGTACACCTTGAAACACGGCCCACCTCATGAGAGGACAAGCCCAGTGCGGGTCACAGCACATCGCCGGGCATGGGATATGATGGAAGACGTCGGAGCCGAACATACAGTACCGTACAAATACCCGGATCACGGATTACAATGAATATTCACGGTAAAATAATAAGATTTTTGTCAGTTGTTCGGAAAAAAAAAAATCTAATTTGATAATAATCAAGTTACAATTTTTCTCCGAATTAAATATCATTGTTTAGATGCATAACATTATAAGCAATCGGTTGGTACCACCCCATATTCTCATATTTTCATACGGTTGCAGCCATTTGGAGACAGAATGGCTTTCAATTCATTTGCAGTGTGTTGTTACCACTTAGGATAGAAAAAGCTCATTTGTGGGGGGGGGGGGGGGGGGGTGCAGAGAAGGACAGACTTTTACCGGAGGCGTTGGCAGATTGCAGATGTCTGTCCCTGCTCACTCGAGCGGTGCAATCACCCAGCATGGAGCTGCCCCCCCCCCTCCAAATTTTGGCTTATGAAGAGCCACAAACAGACCCCCAGTGGGTGTACCTGATTTTTTTTTCACCTGTAACACACCACCCCCGACTCCCAATTCCGTCATGGTGCTCTCGCTATTCTTTTTCACAGCTGCAGCAACACAATTGCTATTTACCCTAATGAGATTGTTGCATTTTGACTGAAAGTGTCCGCAACATCTCTTTTAAAAATGCTGGCTTGAGACTAGAGGAGCAGTAGTATTTTATAACACCCAGGTGATTGAAAAATGGGGTCATATTTCCTCAGAAATATACAAGGGAGATTCGCTATCCGCCATTTATGAAAATCTCCGAACACGAAGTGGTGGATTTGTCTTTCGTTTCGTGCTCTGACAGACGCAGTGTCCTCAATACGACTAAATACTGGACGTGTGTTAATATATGGCTGGAGGTAGTGGCAAGCAAATATTGTTTGTTTTGCCCCAGGCGAGACAAGCCACACGACTCCATTGCATGCAAGGCTGCAAAATGTGTTTCGTATGTTGATGCGGCGGGGAACTGCATGTGTTCCTGAATTCGGCATCTGGAACACGGAGGTGCTCTTCACTTGGATGCAATCACTGACCTTGATCCGAATGACACGTTCCCTCCCTTGTATTGGAGGAGAGGAGTCAAATGACATGTTCAGCATCACACATGGTCATGAAGGACATGTCGGGCCTTTTTTTTGTTGTTTTTTTTTGCGATCCAAACCCAACACTTATTGATGGATTGAGATTGTCTGCATATGGCTGGAATAACGCTCGGCCTTCGATTCACATCCCACTTGCCACTCGCTTCATGCTCTCCCATCTCTCGCCACACTTTTCTCTCGCACTCCATCGTTCCCCCAATCTGTTCTTTACCCCACGTGCATCACATCTCGCCACCCCCCCCCGCCCCCCGCCAACCATCTCTCGCAACACCTCCTCTTCATCCGCTTCCTCTCCACTCCCATCTCCGTCACCTCTGCTCCGAGCCCAGCGAGGAACTCTCGGAAGTAGCCGCGGCGGAATTCTGATCAGCCACTTTATGGTCAAAGAAGGCTCGCCAACTGCCTTTCCTATTAATCAATGGTTCTACTGGCTGCGGTTAACACCTGTAACCTTTGCATTACGTGTGTTGGGGGGGGGGGGGGGGTGAATACCAAGCTCCTGACATTGCGACAAATTTGTGCGAGCAGCAACTTTCACTTACTTCTGGTCTAGTCAGTAAAGTCAATGCTGGTCGGGCGCTATATGGATGCGCCATAAAAATGAGGCCCTCTTAGATGCAGCCATGGAGATGAATAAAAATTGGTAACTAGGTCATTTGTACGGCCCAAAGCTAGTCTTCCTTCCGTGCCTGCCTTTTTCCGTGTGTTGCTGGAGTCTGTGGAACATCAAGGAGATGAAAACATTCCACATCCTGTATACGCGGCAAGCGCTCTGCAGTGGGGGTTTCACCGATGTTTTTTTTTGGACATATTCTTGAGCAAATATATATCAAAACCCAGATTCCAAATCTTACTCTATATGTTCATAGGAAAAGGAACGATGATTGGTTACTTCAGTTGAAATGGCTCCCAACTCATCGAAGAACGATGACAATGGAAAAACTAAATATAATATCTAATAATTAAATGCGGTACATTAAAAAAAATAATTATTTCAGGAATGAATGAAATCTGCATCAGATTTTCTTGCCGTCAGAGTGCCTGGTTCACTTGCCTGACCTCCGTTTGGGCAGCATGCATTCAGTTACGGTGTCAGTGTGAGCGTGAATTGTTGTCTCTCTGTTAATATGTCAGTTGGCAATAGTATTGAGAGGTAACATACATTTGCAAATGACTGGACAGCAATTGACAAAAGGAAGCAATATCAAGCTAGTTAGGGAGCTTGTAAAGTCACAGATTATTCCTGGCCGATTGGAGGTTGTCCGCTCATTTATTGACTTCAAGTTTACCCCATAAAGAGCCGCCTAAAGGACGATTCCATCACAGTAAAACACTTTTTAATGAGGTAAATATATTTAAGAATCCTTACAATAAAACGGTATTGATCTGAGCATGGAAAAAAAATATAAAAACAATAAGATTGAACACACCGGAATTCCATTAGAGAGCAATAGCTGGAAAGGCACCTCACACCACTCCACTGTGCTCAACTAGTATACCGGGCACAGAGGAAAGTCTTGTTTTTGTCGACTTTGGTGCCCTCGCACTATTCACTGGAGATGTTCTCCATCAACTGTCATAACCTGCAGTGGACCTTGAATCTGGTACAAGACGAGGGATTTCTCAAGTCTGCTCGGTGTGTATACGCGCGTGCAAGTGTTCGAGCCTCCTCTGAGAAGACCCCTTGATGGTCGGTGCACCGTGTCTTTAAAGCGCAGCGTCCCCATGCCCCATTCCATGAGCTTCTTTTAACAGCCTATTCAAATGCGCACAATCTGACAACCTTACTAAAGTGTGTGGATGGAAACTTGTGATTCTGACGCGGACACGTGAAACGTGGGCTTCAAAATTAGCTGTTGAAATCATAAGTCTAAATTCCAAGATGCAGATGAAGCCCCGAGCGCCCACATAGTTTTGTAACCAGCTGCTTCTCGGTTCTTTATGTACAATCCATCAAGCCGCAGCGCAAACAATGAGCTACGTTACTGTCTGCTATTCGTCCACAGGTCGAAAAAGTGTTGATGAATGTCTGTATTTTCTGGCTCTCCCCGTGCCTCTCAAAAGCGGGTGCCTGGCCACTGAGCCCCTTGAGCGCAGCTGTGGGTGTGGATGCTAACAGGTCATCTAATTAGTGCCGCGCCCCGTCTGTCTGCGACTGCAACAGGACTGCCAGACTGGTCTTTATCATCCAGTGCTGCCCCGGGCCTCTTTAGACACACACCAACACACAAACACATGAGTATAGCTTGACTATGAATAATGCATCCATGACTGCATTGTTGTAGATTTCGGGAGGACATATGCACAATCACAAATAACTCACTTCAAATGGTGCAGAATTTTATTTAAAAAAAACTAAAAATTCTGAAGTGACACCAACCACCGAAACAACTTTTCATATCTTGTAAACCATTTTTCGTGGCTCTCCGTTTCTACTAATTAAATTGCATAATTGTGTCAAAATGCTCACTTGTTTCTCTTGTGTAAATGCTGCAATAATACATACACACACACGGAGTCCATAGCCTAACATATGAAGCACAAAACGACTATAAACTCACGTGACCGACCTTGAGGGAGGCCGTGTTGATTGGAACATTATCCGTATGCCGGGAACCCTCCCCCCACCCCCCCCCCAAAACATTAGCCTCCCCCGACCTTGAAGGATGCGGCGTCACCACAAGCGTCACGCACGCGACCGCCGAGGCGACTTCTCTTTCTCCAAGCTCCTCCTGACCTCGCCCACAAACAATTCTTTGTCATAACCCGACACCTCCCCTACACGCACCGCTTGACCCTTTCGCTTCGAGCAGCGGCCGCACTGTCCAAACAGATGGAGGCGAACGCATCCATCCGCACACGAGCAGAGTTTTAGCGACTTGCTTGCATTCACGTACCAATGCCATTTACAAGATGTGGATACGTCAGGAACAACGTATTGTTTGCATTTAAAACCTCCATCCGTCGGGGAGACATTTTTATCCAGTTTGGTGTCCATTTGTTGCGATTATGTAGATTGTATGGTTCTCTAATTTTGGGAGAAAAAAAAAATCATTACCTATCATACATACAATTCTTTCGATAAAATATGTGGAGAATTTAGTTGGAAATTGGACAGAAATGTTTTGACTCAAATTCATCTTCATGACCAAAATTGCATCATACCTATGTAATATCCTGCATAGAGCATTTTTGAGTTTGAATGTTTTCAATGCATTCGCTAGAATCGAGTTGGAAATTGTACAGGCAGCATAATTCAGTTGAAACTGAACAAAACCGGTCAAGAATCGATTGTTATTGCATTTCAGAATGACATAGCTGCAACATGGAATGTTAAAACAATGCCGAAGCTTCAAGGCCATGTGCACACTGTATGGCTCTATGGACTATTGAATACAAAAAACCTGCTATGCACTATGACACATTGGAACATGGCAATTTTCTAGTTTTCTTCCCGACAGGAAAAAACTATCAACCAACTAATGACACAATCTCCTTGGAGGAGGTCACCAAGTCCAGATGACCGGATTTAGCGTTGAGCGGTGGCGATACGGACACGCAGTATCAGTGTAAACTATCAAGGAGTATCAGCGTGAACTATCGCTGTAATATTGTCAAATGTGCCAGCGGCCCATGGTGACACTTATATTACTGCACGAGGCCTCACTTCCCAAAGCTCCGAGCCGAGGTACGTCTTCAGCTTGACCTTCTTTTCTCTCACATAAATTGCTTATTTTCTCCGCCGTGAACTGGAGCCTTTCCCACCCCGGCCGGCCATCTCCTTTTATTGCCCTTAATACTCCCCGCTACAAAACGCAGACAGCTCTTAACACCGACATCCGGCGCTCTGTCAATCCGTTTTTAATCACACCTGAATCAATAGTGGCAAGCTTAGTTTTGAGTAGGAAAAACAAGAAAAATGGAAGGCAAATATATGCAATTAAATTGAATTTGGTCGGCGACCTCTTGCCGCCGGCTCGATCCGAACGGCAGCGTTAACGTCCGCCCGGTGTCAAATATTAAAATACTCAGTTGTGGTTTCTGATTTGGTGTACGCTGGAGCAGTAAAATGAAATTAAAAGGCCTATTTGAGAGTTTCTTCTGTTGTGCTTGATGGATTTGGGAACTTTTTTTACGACCTGAGCTGTGGCCCCATCGCAATAATAGCGAGGCTGCCCACACTTTTTTTTATTGGCTAGTTCATAAAATCCCACAAAGAGCTTAAAAAAAAAACAAATAAATAAATAGAAATAAATATAGTAAAAGAAAAAATAAATGTTAGTTTTCACACACGCCAAGGGGCTATTGTGCAGCTGCACATCTGCACCCCATTTGTCATGCATGCCAATATGTAAATAACATAGCTGCATACAAGTGGCTGATTATGAAGGCAAAACATCCCTGTGAACTAAATGAGTGGCATATGGTTCCAGTCGCGTCTTTGTTGGCAATTTGTATACACAAGGTGATATAATGTGAGCCAAACTGCAGAGGAAGCAGAAAGCGTTCCCGGAGCCGTATGCTGCCGCCCGGTAATGACGGAATGCACTTTTTGGACATAAAAAAGAGAGATAAACAACTCGAAAAAGATATACGAGTTCAAGCACGAGCACGAGGCAATGAATTTACGGGTGAATTTTATCAGGAATTATTAAAAAAAAAAAAAAAAAAAAAGAAGTAAAATACACACCGTAAAACTGTAGCAGACATTCCGTTTGATGGTGACCCCACCCCAATATGTCTATTCTGTAATCGATGCAGTGCAGGCTGCGCCGGTCACGTGTCAGTCGTAGTTGAAAGACAACAATTACGATTTTTACTGAGAGAAGAACCGTTTGAAAATTTGGATTAACCGGTAACCATCAGGTTACCATCTAATTTTGCTGTATTACAAGCACACAAAAGAATGATTCTTGAGGTGGGGGGGGGCTGGTTTAGTGGAATAATGCGGTCTGCTCTCTAATTGCCCCCCCCCCCCCCCCGCCCCCCATCTCATACGACTGCTTTTGTTACTTTTTTTTTTTTTTTGCTCATTCAAGGCTAGTAAAGTGCGTTGTTGCCGCGCCTCCATCATCACCTGAGAGGCTGCGGCGGGCAGAGTGCTGAGATGCAAAGGCTGTCAGATGAGTTTCAAGCGATATGCAAAAGCTCTCCCCTGTTAATAATTCATGTCCGCGTTTACAAATGGCACTGTTGTGCGGAAACGAATCAGCCGAGTTGTTGAAATGCTATTTTTGAGCAGATGAAAGTTTAATTCCTGTCCTGGATTACTGGTCCTCGTCGATCAAGCAGGCCCAATATTGCGCCGCCGCCGCCGCCGCCGCCCACGTTTTCCCCGCATGCTGTCATGGGAGATGAAGGCAGGCGGAGGTTGCACTCGGACACGGATGTACTCGCTGGGGATGCTCCTTCATTGGGGAAATCTGGGCAGCCTTTTCGCAGGCTGCTTTCGTCTGACTCAAATGTTACTGGCTATTCAAACATTGAGACACACGTTGTCATCGTCACCTCTACATTTTATGATTAATGAACTCATATGGACACGTATATGTATTTACAGCTCAATGTCATCATGTCAAGGGTACACTTTGTACACGCTTTTGTTAAAGGTCCTGTGAACTGACGTTTACAGATTTTGGGACAGAATCCGGATTGCAAGGGCGGGGGGAAATGGCATCCTGGTCTTCCACGGGGAATTTCATCATTGGCCACTTTTCATTGAATTTCATGAAAATCGGAATTGATTAAAATCTGATTCTTCAATAGATTTGCGTTGTCGTAAGAAGGCATGCATACTAATGAACATAAACATTATTATTAGTGTCATGAAAGTTGTCATTCTTTTCCCTATTCTGCCCCAAGTCTTTGCTAGGAATATGCAAAGTGGCTAGGTAAATGTGTAAATAAGGTGTCACTTTCTGGTGTCGTCCAATATATGACGGCAACCAATTTTAAGGTGTGAGTGTTGATGTGAAGGTAATGCTGGTGCCAACTCAACGTGTGAAAAAGCAAAGTACTAACACCTTGGCTTTTACACCTAAAATAGCGTTTGCATTGAAACATCCACTCATTCGGATTCAGGGAGAAGTGTTTGGAGCAAAGGGTAAAAGGCGAAAACAAAAGAAATAATTATCATCCAATTATCGGATGTGGGTGTGCACTTTAGAGGGCACTCCAGAGACAAAGAGGTCCCGCCTTTTGTTTCCATACATACAAACATTATCCACAAGCTACATCCGCCCGATCTGCCAGCCGATTGTAGATCGCTTCCAGAACAATTTGTCAGAATTTCCATATGTTTCTACAACATGATCGTGGGATCCCTTTTATGGCAGGATATGGATTATTTATATAAATATACGGGGCCTCGAACGCACATTATTCGTTACCGGGCGTCTCACCGCCAACTTCTGTCCAGCTACTACCTCTCTGCGTAAAAAAACATGAACCTCGGGACACCGTCAATTAGCAACGACTCACACTGGCAAATTTACATTTATAGCCATCTGGCAACTCTGGTGATGAGAACAGCGAACCGTTGTTTAATTGATGCGCACACCAGCTCACGTAGCTATCAGAACGGCTTTGGCGAGGCTTTTATGCGCTCATTTATTTATTTTTTATTGGTTTCTAAGGTTTGATGTCAGATAACAAAGTAGGTTAATTTAAATGTATAAACTGGTCTGATGACTGCCGATCAGTGTTTTTATTTTGAATGACAAGGTGCGGCAGCTACGCACAACACCTGAGGCTCCATTTCTATTTTGTCAGAGCTTGTCAGCAGGCAACCCTTTCCAGGGGAATATTTTGCAGGCATGCTGACCTCTGCAATAGACTGCCAGCTGTTGGTGGGGGGGGGATCTTGAACGGCTAAAGTTCCCCAACCACATTGCAGTCACCACCTTGCGACAGGACATTAATGTCACAAGAATTGTTCTCGTGTTTGAATCCATTAAGCCTGCTGTGCTGCTCGAGCTGACGAGACCAGAAGATTGACTTGAGCAGGAAATATGACAATGTAGAGCACCGGCGTTGGAAAGGATTTGCAAATTGTCGTCGTCTGTTTTTATTTGACAAATTGTACATTCTTTTTAGTTTGGTCTGTTCGAATGACAGGTTACCAAATTGAGAATTATTTACTGAGGGGACAGAGGCAGGTTGGTGCCCGAGTTGAGCCTGCTTCAGCTACTAACAATTGGATTTGTATTCAGCTCCGACCACGTGTCCCACAATTTACCCTCAGCAGAGGCATGTGTACTTTTGGTGTCAGCTGCGGACTAATTCACATCCCTGCTCATTGCGCAATGGGTGTGTGTGCGTGTGTGTGTGTGTGTGTGTGTGTGTGTGTGTGAATATTCACGCGCATGGCATATCTGTGAAGCAAGCAATTAAGATTTGAAACAACGGCACAAGCACGCCACTTCTCATGTTATTTGTACATACGTAAGGGCTAGGGGGAAGTGGCCTCGATGCAAGTGACCAAAAACCAGTCACTTGCATTCTTTTTTCCCAAAAATGGAATCTTATATGCATGTGGTCATTATTGGTCTCAGCACACACTGGGGTGCTGAGAAATCTCTCTCGTAGACACAAGCTCTGACACCGACAGTGGAGATAAATAAATGAGCATCCGTGGTCCCTCTCCACCCATAAAATATCACCCACAACCCTTCCCCAGGTTGTTGTGATTTGGAAACAGCTGTTGTTGTGGTGGATTCGCCCGCTCTTCCAGATCACGTTTCCCTTTTTTTTTCCGTCTCCCCAGGGGAGCCCTGCTGATTTTTTTTTTTTTTTTTTTTTTTACCGGCTGGGTTGGGTGCTGAGGAGAGGAAGAAACCTTGTCAAATTCTCTGTCAGAGCTTTAAAGCCCTGGGAGATACTTTGAATAATGGAGCACCTGTACCAACTATCAGCACTCCGACGGCATCTGCATGCACTGTTCTTCTCGTACGTGTATCGAGCCTACATCTGTTGTGTTTTTGCCTGCATTGGTTTCAACAGTATAAGAGGGAAAAGGGCGAGATCACCTTCTCAGAAGAAGCAACATATCTCCATGACTTGGCTATTAAATGCTCATCAAATGACAAAAGAAAAAAAAATATATATATATATATATGGCTGCAAATCACCTGCACAGCCAGCAAATTATATTCCTTTTGATCACTATTTTAATTTTAGCCTTTTCCGACTCCCACATTGCTTGTCTGTCTGAGAAGGCTGCCAAATCATTTCAATCAAAAAGGGGAATTTGGATCTCCTAATTTGTTGCGAAAGCACTACAAACGTGTGTGTGTGTGCTTTTTTCTTTCTGTATTGAATAAAAATGTCTGCCTCACATCGATCCAAGGGCGGTTTTACATGATTTGCTTCTTGGTTTTTTTTTGTCTGCCAATGACCTTGTTTTTCCATCAGTCAAAATTCCGACTTCATTCATTCCATCTCAGTATGTGGTTAGCTAAAAGAACACATGTAATAGATGTCAAAATGTTGTTGAGATATGGACAGTGAAATACAGATTGGGGAAAAAAAAAAAAAAAAAAGCATTCTCCCATTGTGTCATTTCTTTTGTTCAAGGGCTTCAAACTCACCAGATGACTCGCTGTAGTTGTGTAGCCGTTGGCGACAGCATGACTTCCAGCTGACCGTCATCAATGGACGTGAAAGGGCGCAGGACTTTCTCCAAGACGTTTTCCCTTCCATATACAGTCCTTCAATGAGATGGGCCGGATAGATAAGAAAGCGACACGGGCAGATAAACACAGCCTTGTATTTTCACAACTGCTGTTGCATGGGCGCCATGGGGTCCGTACAAACAAATATAGCCTTGCTCTCCTGCACCTCGATAGAGGCTTACAGGGCAATGGGGTTTCCTTTATCTCCGAGGTACGGGCAACTGGCAGATCGCTAATGGCCTTTTATGGCACATATTGGAGCAAAGGAGCAAAGATGTGGGAGGTTTGGGGCGGACGGTGGACAAGTTAAAGCAGGTTTTTTTTTCTCTCCATTTATTGACTGGCCCACATTCTTTTGCTGGTAGCTGAGTTGGACCAGATTCTCAGGGTGGTGATCCTATCAATTGGTCACGGCTGTCCCATGCAAGCTTCTAGCAAGTCAGTTTCTAACCTGAGATTGTCGTTCTAAAGAACAGCGTGCCTATTCAATTGGCCCTACCAAGCTAAAGTCATGAGAATCTTTTTCCCCTGTGATTTTTTTCAGAATTCAAAGTAAATCTTGCCAAATGCGGAGACTATTAATCCAATTGTTTTACCTGCTCGTTGTAGGTCTTCGTCTGCACCTGTTGCTTGCGTCGACCAATGAGCTGCCTCCAACCGCTCATGTGTTGTCCAGGTGTGTCTTGTTGGCTCGTCAATTTGTTTGGATTTGCTTCCCTGCTTGCCTTCAGTCTGTGTCATTTGTCACCAAGCCTCCATTGCCGTCATTTTGTCATTGTTGCCTTGAGTGTTCTGTGTTTTGTTTAGGTTTTTTAAAAAACTTTAATTCAGTATTGTTTATTGAATGACATACCTTATTTGCTTTTTCTTTTTTGGGGGGGGGGTACTATTATTGCGAATGTGTCAGCTCCTCTGCTTTCTATTATTTGCCTCTACAGTACAGTAATTTGTTGACACCTCACTTTCAACTCAGCAACAAAAAGTAATAATTTTACATTCAAGTCATCTGTTTGCTTTATGGAAACTGCAAATGGGGAGTTGTCTTTATTTCTTTGGAGTTGCAGTCATGGTTGCCATAGTATGTTCTTCAAATGCCCGTGGGGCATAATAATGCTAGGTTGGTGCACAAAAACCCACAAAAAGCTATTTCCCTAAATAAGTCATGATGAATCCAACACTCCTACTATGTTATTGCTATTTTGTGCGGACTATACCGCATCTTTTTTTGATTATTGTTATTATTTTTTTTTAATAGCCTGCCTGCTGTGCACTCATCAATCGTCGAGCGAAAGCGGCCCTCTTGATCTCGCCACGCTGGAGCCCGCTTAACCGAGTTATAGACGTCCGCGACTTGCGTCAACTTTTCAAATAGGACAAGAGTAATCTCTGGTGCTTACTTGAATGACGTTTTGGTCCTCAGGATCCAGTGCAGGAGAAATATTCAAATCTGGATTAAAATTTGCATTATTTTAAGATAAAAAACAGGAAGCGTGATGGTTAGTGGTTAGGACTCTGCCTCACTCTTGAGAGCTTCTGTGTTCAAATCTTGGTTCGGGGTTTCGACAAAGGCCTCATAATTGTTTGGGTTACCTTTCGGATTCACTCGAAGACATTGTCCGAAATATGAAATGTGGAGCGACTCACTTCATTTAAGCGTCATGACCGGGGACTTGCTGGTAATGGGGGGGAGGGAGCCATTGTGTCGTTCCCATTTATCCTGGTTAAAATTGCAATAATACGAGTCTCTTCCGTGTGGAGCTCTTCAATTAGCTTGTCAATACACAGGGGAGTTTCATTCATTTAGATGTTCAAGTCGTGTTTATCTTCATTCTATTATTCATTTCAAGACCCTTGCTTCCAATACGCTGCTACAAAATAAATTGAATTTCCAGGTGCGTTTTGAAAACAAAAACATCTTACACTGATGATCGTGGGATAAAAAGGTTAATTGTATCCACAATGCGCCTGAATGTGATTTTCCGGTAAAATGATGATTTTAACATCTCATTATACAGTACTAATATAATCATCTCCTCCCAAATGCTTTAAAAAATGTATGGACCAAAAAAAAGTAACCCACTTTGTTGTGAAATGCATATTCTGCACTGTAGGGTTCACTCCAAGTCTGGAGATTGACTTCTACTTCCTGTCTTTATTGTTTTGGATCAGCACCCAATGAGTTTGTCAGAGGGTATATACATAAACCGAATGGAAAAAATAAATATTAAAAAGGGTTTTGAGTTTGACCATGAAATGAATGAAAATCAGAGGTTTCAGCACGTGTTCAGCTGCAGAGGTTCGATCGCGTTTGGCAGGAAATGCGCAAGAGGCTTCTCGCATGAGGCCCGTGATTCCCAATCGAAGAGCCGGCTCGAAGGGAGATGAGTGGACGGCTTGAGAGGTTCCGAGCCACTGAGGAAGAGATGACGGCTGCGAGTGAGAGTGGCAGCTGCATGCTGGAGGAGTGTCAGGCCTGGCACTTGCCACATCTGGCGGTATTAATAAAAGCGGGCTAAGATGAGCTGTGGGACGCGGGTGACTCAACATGTGCTGCTCGCACTGATGGGCGAGTGCAAATGAAATTAATGGGTAAGGGAAATCAAGTGAGCGAGCCAGAAATCAAATTACCAATCCAAGCCTCAAACAAATTAGTTGGGTGCCAAAGTTGTAATTGATAGCAGCGGAGGATCATGCCATTGGATCAGACAATATGATTTAGCACGCATCTCCTCTGATATGATTTGCAGCTGTGTTATCCTAATTAAATATTAATGATGTGTGGAGGATGCCGTCCCCAGCGGTACGCGCACCCCCCCACAGGACAACAGTAAAACACACCAGAAGCCTCAAGTCGAACCCAGTCGTGTGAGACGGAATAACGCGCCGAGTCTGGCGGCTCTTTCAGTCGCTTTCATTTGTAGAAAGGCTTATTATATCCCCGCTTCCACTTTTTGGGACACACCTCCTCTTCCAGTCTTTTATTTAATGAGCTGTGATTCTTTTCATAAAAATATAATGATCAGCTTTTCCAAAAAAAAAATACAATGTTTGGAAATCCAACATACCACTGCAACTTGGCAAATGGCGTATCTCAAGGGGCAACCACACTGGCTGCTGCATGACACACGAAGAAGACCCTCCCTTTCAGACATCAAGCATTTCCTGCCATACGGCGTATGGAAAATGTAACACCAGCAGCGACAGTCTCAGCTTCATGATTCATAAAACATGGCATACAATTGGAATACCAATTTGGCCCACATTGCACACACAATGCCTGCACATGATCAGAAATCTGTGGAGCCCATTAATAATTCAAGCACTGTTGCAATGACATGAAATAGCATCTAATTTCTCTTTTACCTTCTCACATTAGGCGGCCCACGTTTTGCATATACTGATATATATATATATAGACAGTGAAACTCCTCTACAACGAAATCATGTTTGCAGCAAGAATTTTTTCACAACAGGGGGTTTTTCACTGTAGCAAATTTGAAACAGGAAAGTGGGAATGGCTTTAATGCATGAAGATTTTTTCACACTAGGGGGTATTTTCACCCAAAGACATATTTCACTATTTTTCGGGAGAATCACCGCTCCACTCCATGCGGTAGGCCTGTACAATCTACGGATATCTAACGGATGGCATTTTTTTCCCCCTGAACAAAACATAGAGTACAAATCGAGTCCCGTTGTCTTCTGCGTTTTTGTCTTTCTTTTAATTGATCCATGAACACCAACGTGAGGGTAGACTCATTTGGCCAATGTAGGCCTCTACAATCCGAAAGTGACACGTGTCATTCTCGACTTATGCCGTTCCCCCAACAAGCTATCTTCTCGCACATTCCCAAAACATCTTGCCTCGGCTCTCGTCAGATAGTCCAGGTCATGAAGCGTCTGAGTGAAGAAGATATTTTCTTTTGCCATCTGCAGCTACGTTTGAAGCGTGTTTACAGATCCGAAGCCTTGCTGCGAACACGGAGACGCCAATCTGTGGCACTGTTGACACCTGGCATGTAAAACACCGGCGCTAATTCCGCCGCGGTTGCCTCCTGCAGCGTTGCCCTTTTTTGGGTTTTTTTTTTACCTTTTGCGAGCTTTGGCCACAGACACAATGACCGCCTGCTCGCTGTAACCCGCTGTTCCCTCTCGGTCGTTTCTCCTTTAAACGCGTCTCCAAAAGGTGTGATCAACTTCTGTTACTCTTCTCGACTCTCAGTAAAAATAAAAAAAAAGTGCAACTTCACAAAGTAAAGTTTGAGCTTCCGTGTAAGAGAAACTTTCATCCCCAATGCGGTGAGGAAGTCATCATTTTGCAGCATGGCACGGCACATTTATCAGTTATTTATGAAACGATTTTACAGAGACACCCTTTTTGTCAGGAAAAAAAAAAATAGCATGAATTGATGGTTTCCATTTTGCACCAAACCACTTGCCTCACGTTACTCGGCGAACCAATAATCCCGCCGCTCTCCTCGCTCCCCTCCTTATTTACTTTTTGAACATAATTTGTCACCGCAAACAAATGCTGCTTCATTAGCATATCATCCTGCAACGTCTCGTCTTTGTTTTGACAGATAGCTTTCATAAGTCAACGCTAAAATAAATAAATTAATAAATAAGAGGGGGGGGGGGGGGCGGGGAAATCCTTCAGTGGACGTTTGGGTTTTTTTTTTACTGTCACACGGGCTCCATCTGCTCACTTTGGTGGGGTTTAGTGCTGCGCCATCACTCTCCCTCCCACAAGCAATAAACGCTATTTCTACACCCCCCCCCCCGCCACCCGACCCAGCCCCGCCCCGCACCTCTTCTGTGTACCCACACTTCCTCTCACTTGCTTTCTTGCAGCAGTGGCGGAGGTCTATTTAATCATTCTCTTTCATGGTAAGAAAAGACAATAGGCTGGGAAAGTAGCAGGTTGGTATCGTGGGGTCGGTTTGATCTATTCCTGGTGGCACAGCTCATGCCCCCTTTATGCCTGTATTTTGTATCAAATACGCACTCGTGGCAATGCATATGCAAATAATAACAACAATAATTTTGGAGGTATTTATCCAAAAAGCATCATTTTATATGCACGTCTTTGGCTCCTGCCGCGGCGCTGTCCTTTTATGAGCTACGTTTCAGATATTGTCTCTATTTACAGCCTCACTCTTACACCAGTCTTGAGTGATTTATGAACCTGAGCCCACGCTCGACATTAGGGGATGAGATACAATTGTTTTTCCCCACCAAATCAAAATAAATGGGTCACGCGAGGATCTCATATACTGTCAAATATTTTGCGGGAGAAAGCAAAGCGCTGCAATATTGACTGTATAATTGAATCGTGTGAAAGCAGGCAACATTTAAAAACAATAGATTTGAGGGATGGAGGGAGAGGCCATCCCGTCATGCATCACAGTCGGTATTTCGCTTTGGCTCGGGATGGGTTTGAACTATTTTCAATTATCCCTAAAATTCGCAGGAAAATCTCAGAGGTTGAAAACAATCTGCGCCTCCCTCCAAAAAAACAGGAAATGATCTTTTCCAGTAACGGGCTTTTGCCATGTAAGGGACAGAAGTCGACTTTGTTGAAATCCTTCACTTTACTGACAAAGGAAAGTGATTTGTGGCTCACTTAACCAGTTACTTGTCATCCAAGTGTAAAGAGAAATCGGTGAAATGACTTCCCTTCCGAAGGTGGATGCTGTAGCACGACATTGGAAAGCCATGACACGTAGAGGAAAGGAGAAAGGAGAAAAACTGCAAGGGCATTGACAGGCTGTTATCACTCGCGCAACCGTCTGCTTGTGTCCTTGACCTCACCGATAAGGCACCTCTGTTGAATTAAAGGAGCGCCATCCGATTTATTTTCTGTTTCGGCACTAAAAACCTGTTTGAGGAGAGCGTTCCTTTTATTTCACAATCACTTCCTCTGAACATTCTTCCCCGCAAGGACTCTTGGTGTGAGGGTGTTTTAATCACGGAGGGAGACTCGGATGTCTAACGCCGGCACCGCAGAGAACGTAAAACTTCCCACACACCGTGACATCGAGTCAACAACGCAGGGAATAAAAGTAATTGTCTTTCAGGGAGAAAACAACTCGGACTCAAAAGTCTGCCTTGGAACAATGTAAAACATTCTCTCTTCTTTCGCCACGTCCACCTAAATAAGCACATTGAATATTCATTCCCAGCTTTTATTTTTACATATTGACTCATAAAAGTTTACCACGTCTAGACCGAAAAGTCCATTCCTCATGCACGCAGAGGGTTCGCAATCTAGCCGGGGCTCATTAAGAGCTAAATCGTGATATTATTTATGATCTGATCAATTCAAGGCCTGCGCGGTGCAGCATTTTGACCGGGCACTGATGGCGAGTATCATTGCTTTGGGAAAACGATTGATCCCGTCTCTTGTGAAATCATCACAGCACCGCAGTGGTCTAATAAGGTGGTCCTCTGCACGCCGCAGTAGTTTGTTTTTCAACATTTGTTTGAAATACATGTATTCGTGATGAACCATCATCGACGGCAGTGGTTTTCGTACAGTAACGATTACTGCCGCAGTGCCACAACAGACAGTTTTGGTTCCGTTTTCTAGGTTTTGCTGGTGAAAAAGTACTCACTCCGTAGGGTGCTTAGTATATATATTTTTAATACACATAGATGACAGAAAACTTAACAATACTTGCAGTTTATTATCTGAGGCTGTTGATGTTGAAAAGTGACCAAATTCTTTCCGTGACATCCTTCTATGCCGAACTCTTGACACGGGTCGAGATGCTAATGGTCTCGAGACATCATGCTAAATTTTAGCCCACAAGCTAGCAAAAGGAGAAACAGGAGAAAATAAACTCAGAAGTTAAATACATACTACTGTTTTTTTCCCCCCCTTATGGGTGATAGGTGTATGCATGCATGTTTTTTCTTAATTGTGTGAATACTTTTGGTGATGGGTGTCCTTTTTGGGTGCATAATTCTTGTTGTAATTGAATGTGTGTTTTTTGTTCAACATCTGTGACAGAACTCCGTTTCACTGCAACATTTCACAGAGGGGGTCTTTCTTGTTTGTTAATTATGGGTTGTTGGTTTTTTTTTTAAAGCTTTTGTTGCGCTACGCCATCTTTCATGCGCTTGTTAAATTAGTTTGCCTACTCGTGGCCTCCTCTGCCTCACACTTGACACTCTGAACTCAGTCCCCAGACCCACCCCAAAAAAGTATTCAAGTCGATGCGCACCTCCCGAGTTCTTTCTCGGCTGCCAAACAATAACGACGCAACGGATATCCACAGTCTCTCCCCTCTTCATTGTTTGGGGAAGACTGAAGACAAAGGCAGACGCCAAGAAAATATCCCATCAATCTACAGGATATTAGCTCGGAGGCACCAGTTCAGACTGCCAATGATGCACGCCGATTGGTGCCAGCATGAGCAAGTGCCACAATAAATGGCTGCTTTTATCTGATCGCGGCGCGCTGTGTGGGTTGTGCGATTTCAGGATGAAGATTGTGTTGCTGCTGTTGTTGTTGTTGTTGTTGCCGGATTTATTTGGTGTTCAGTGGGAGGTGAGGGTCTGAAAACAGAACTTATCACTTATGCTTAAGATAACATTAAAGCTTGGAGAGCCCTTTTTTTCATGACTACAATTCAGCCTTGTAAGGAGACGGGACTTTTAATTTCATTGAAGATCTGCCCCGCTCAAGTTTCAACTGTCAGTCAAATGCATTTGTATTTAAAGCATATGCATCCATCTCCCTATATGTTTGAGGTGCAAAAGAAATATCCACTAAAAGTCTCCGGATTGGCAGACTGGAGGCGTTTGGCGATGACTAACATTGGTCATAAACAGTCGGATGTTGTACAATATGTCAATCAGCCCAAACGGATCTCGCACTTTCAGTCTTCCGCTCCTTCAATGCCGGACAAGAGAGATGAATTAATAAGAAATGAATATGGATAACGATTCAATGCGATGCATACGTTTGAAGACAAACTGACGTTCACAGAAAAGTGAAACAGAACCACGTCTTGGACCGTGTAAATGCGATTGCTCGTTACTGCTGTGAATGCTGCGGACAGACACGGACAAGAAACATACGGTACACATGCAGCTCCACTATGAGGGGCTACTCCGTCTTCATCTTCATGCCCTGTTAACCTCTCATTTAGCACCAGTCTCACATTACGGACGGATAATTGAGGGGGGGAAAAAATGCAATGTCAACAGATGTTGGGTCAAATAATTAGATTAGTCATTAGCATTTGCTAATTGGTTGACTTGTAATGAGACAAGAGTGACAAGAGTAAATCCACACACACACACACACACACACACACACACACACACACACGTTATACCAAGCATTCGTATCCATTCTCTGTAATATTACAGAAAATGTAACCAACTAAAATATTGCCAAAAGTAACAGCGATCAGCAACCGGTAGTGTCTAACTTGCCTTCGCACAGCTTGTACTGTAGTTATCATGTTGTGTCTTTAATCAATGTGATAGGCGTTAGAATCCATCAATGTTTTTACATTTTCGACAAATGACCAAATTGTGTTGTTAAAGGAAGTGCACTGATGTTGTTGCTGCTGCGTCATTTGCAGCAACACCATGTTTACTGACCTGGCAACATGTCATATTGTGTCAAGTCCTTACTCCGAAGAAGAGTCGCTGAACGGAAAGGTCAGAAAAGCATGCTCATCAAGACATGTGGACAGCTTTTGGCCTGTGGCTTTTGCTTTAATCAGAGCCACATGCAGTTGCAGTCAGAAAACACTTCGGAATTACTCATTCAACAGTGAACATTGGCTCTGAGTAAGACCTGTAGGAATTGGGGCTTTGAGGGCATTGACTAAGAAACGGCAACATTTTCTCCAGAGGTAAGATGCTCGTGTGTGTGTGTGTGTGTGTGTGTGTGTGTGTGTGTGTGTGTGTGCGTTAGAGAGAAAGAGAGAGAGTGATAGCGAGTAAGGGACTGACTGAGTGCAGGTTGTCCTTGTGGCCAATCTGAGCCCTGGGCTGTCCCCCCCCCCCCCCCCCTCCATATTTTCGATGTCATCAACATGTGAGGTGAAGCAGAGCACCTGTAAGTCATGCCGTTAAGTCACTGCCGGGTGCTGTGCACTTCACAGTCCTTGGGCCACTGCAATGTTATTTATTTCTTTCACTTACAAAGGGAGACATCAAACCAGATGCCCTGTTCGCCCTCTCCCAAAAACGGCAAAATTGTCTATTTTTGGTATTTATCCCCCAATCGTGCACACAGACATGTTTTGTTTTGTTTTGTTTTGTGCTTCACTGCTTCCGTGGCAACTTGCAGTGGGGGTTTGTATAGTTAGTAGGTTGTTGTGATTGGGTGTGAGGCGCACATTTGTAAACGCTCCTCCATCACAATGAAAGACAGCCCACGCAGCTCCAAATTGCTGATGAGCTTATTTTTAGACGAAGGGGGCTGCCCCGGCGTCTGGTTTGCACGTGGGACCGTCAGAAAATGTAGAGCAGATTTCCAGGTTAATTTCTGTAGCGCAAGACTCGCTACTCTGTAATTAACCAATTAACAAGCAACACGGCCCACCAACACCACTCCTGATTCAGTTTGCAATCACGGATGCTCGTCTGCAAAGTTTTAATTGTGCCCGAGGCAATAACTTAACGGTTTGTAATCACATTCTCTCTCTCCTCTATATTGCACCGCAGTGCGTTTGGGAGGTAGAAACTTAGCAGCGCAAGCTAAATCTGCAAGCCTCCACGTTGGAGGTGAGCGCGGTGCACATTATCCGCAATGCTTCGGGTTTTGCTGAACAACAGAATGTGAGTTAATAAGCTCGCCAAATTGTTTTATATCCTCTGATGAGAAGTGAGAGGCAGGCAGGGAGTACTCACTCAACTTGTCCCCCTCAGGCTGAGCTTGGGCTAAAAATGAACAGTTGAAGACGAGGACGGCTGAACTGAAGCTGAGGTTATCCTGACCAATTATCCTATGGTGAGGGGTGAGCAAACAGTGATTTTTCAACCCTAATCTGCTTGGAAGACGGTTGTGGTTGACGATCGTACTCGCTAAACGTTGCGTATTTACCAGTGAATACTCAACTGAGGCGCGTTTGAGTGCGAGTGAGGTCAGGCTAAGGCAACTAAGACTCAACTGATGGCAAGTCAGGTTCATTGAAGGTCGGGCTCAGGGCGACGACGTTAATCTTAAAAAAGATTTTGGTGGAGCCGAGACTGCAGACGTACGCAGACGGACGGGTTCGGTCCATCCCTCGTCTTCCACATTGAGTTGTGAGTTTAAAGCGTTCTCAACGTAAAGGAGACGGCGTCGCTTCACGGGTCTCGACGGTGTAAGCCGCATGCTCCGCTCGCTCAGTGGAGTTGAAGCCCGTGCCAGAACTCATCATCACTCAGGAGGCTGACTTGCTGCTAGGACGACATGAATCACTCAGCTGCCATGTGTCTGTTTCACATTCTGACTGTAGGAAAGCAAGTTATGGGTGACTCGGTATTCTTTTTTTTCTGGTGGCCCTGCCAGGCCATGCACGGCGCCCAGAGGCAGAGATGTGGTCTGTCATATGAAAGCTCTCACTCATTGAAAAACTCTCATTTCTCTTTCTGAGACTCCAACTAGTCTATTTTAAAAAGAGAGAGAGAAAAGCACACAGATGACACCATTGGCTTCGACAGACTTGAAGCAATTACAAGAGAGCATTCTAATATGATAGACGCAGGGCAGACTAGGATTAGTTTTGCCAATTGATGTTACAAACACAGACCCAAGCTGCGCAACACAAATAATCTAGGCCAGCCACTCCAAATCCAATTGTTGTGAACATGTAGCCAGATAGTTCCAGGCAGTAGGCAGAGTTTGGCCCACACATACCAATTAGGAGCATTTCCAAAGCAATACTGCACAATGTTGCCCAGAGGACTGCAGCAGAACAAGACTTTGATTTCCGACAATGTGATCGTAATTTCATATTCCTCTGAAACGCAACATGGTGGCTGTGGCTAAAGTCTCCAAAAGGCCATTGAGTCCCCTTGTTTGGCCATTTGAAAGCTAGTTCTTAAATAAACCTGTGCAGTATTGGATCAGCACGCATCAAACCCTTTGAAGTACAAATCAATTAATTGGATGCATTATTATTATTATTATTATTATTATCATCTTTCGACTATTTTAACTCTCCTGCATTGAACTTAATGGGAAAGAAGGGAAACGATTTGATTGGTCAGGAATCAAGTCAGCTGCGTCCATTCCCACAACGGCGGACACGTCTTAAAAAGATTCCTACGGAAAGAAAACTTCATCCATGTGCTCACTTAGAATGCATTTTGCACCACAATTACGCTGGGCATAAAAACAGGGCCCATTGTCTCTAAAAAGGTAAACATTCACAGATAATCTCCGTTCATTTGTGCCAGGCAAAAACCTCACAGCATCCATGGAAGACTCTTTCGATAAGAGCCAGGGCGGCCCTCGATATGGGAAAACTTGATCAGTCAACGTCCCCAGCAAGTAATTTTGTCATACGAAAAAAAAAGAAACAAACAAAAACAAATTCAAGGCTGAGGAGTCTTCATGATGTTGAGCTGCAATCCCGTCACGATGCATCAGACAGATCAACAGAGGGGGGAGGAGGCGTGTAATGAGAGCCTGGGGAATCACAACAGTATTTATAGAGGGTGCGAGATTGTTTCGCTTTTCTCGCACCTAGTGTAAGTGTGATAACACACGCATCTTATTTATTGTAACTATTTAATCAGTCACGAGATAAATAGATGATTTAGGTGCACTTCATTTTCACAGCAAAGGACCCTAAGTGCCATATTCTGCTATTCTGTTCATAAGTGCTTTAGCGCTTGCACCAGAAAAGTGCGCAACTGTCTCTTGCCTTTTACGCACATGGAGGAATTTGAGGATAACTTTATTTTTGGTGTAAAAGCAGCGGTTTACCAAGTCCATTTCTCATTTGCTGTCTCGTGGAGTCAACCTTTCACTTTTCATCATATACTGGAATTTACATGGAGGGTCATTTTCATGACACAGTCTAGCGTCAAACATCCCCTTGCACCATGGCATCACCTACAGCCATTTTTCTCCGAGTGTGGCGAGTCTCGGAGACCAAACAATCATCTCAATCGAGTAATACTTTCGTATGAGATGAGACTATTGTTGAAATAAATCTTTGCCCCGTTCGGATGAATCGGCGGGAATTCTGGCTCATTTGTCACCAGGGAGGTGAAGAAGTGCCGCAAAGTGAGCAGACGTGTTACTGTACGGAGGCGGACATGTTAGCAGAGGTATTCTTCAGGATTATGGGACCCCTTCAACCTAAGCCACAAATTTGTCAGCAAAAGTGCAGATATGGCTCTATCAATAATCCTGGCATTGTGTATTTCCCAGCTGATACCATTATACGACTGGGGGATGACAGCATTCACCAGCTCCATCATCTTATCCGCTGGGACCAGGATCTCATAAAGCGCTTTCAACATAGACATCTCATATAACGGGTAATAACTCCAGCCAGTTAATACAGAGGAATTATCAGGCAGAGGAGCTTGGCGAAAAATAAATAAATAAATAAAAAATCGCATGGCCGCTGCTTTATTATCGGCATGGAGTGAATGCGCAGCGTGGAGGTAGGTGGAGAGCTGCACAGTGGGGAAATAGAGAGGGGCAATGA
This sequence comes from Hippocampus abdominalis, assembly GCA_018466805.1. NCBI lineage: Eukaryota > Metazoa > Chordata > Actinopteri > Syngnathiformes > Syngnathidae > Hippocampus > Hippocampus abdominalis. The sequence goes on along the minus strand of CM031712.1, from coordinate 2,094,814 downwards.
GCGTGCAAGATAAGGGCGACAGTTGGCTGAAGATACGCAGTGGAGGTTGAGACCTACTGTAGGTGGAAAAAAGAGCTGAGCCTGTCACATGAAACATTAGCAGCAGTCGAGGAGGGCACGTTCAGGTCGAAGGACACAAATGAGGGGATGATTATAGGAGGTGCGTTCACCGAAGACTCATTCATAAAATGCTCAAACTCCTCATAAGAGCAAGACTTGGATACAAACCTCCATCAACATTTTTTGAAAGGCATTTTCTTCTCGGCCCCAGCTGGCCTAACGTCTAGCGTCCGCTCTCCAACATGCTATTCGTTTCAATTCACCCTCAAACTAGCACATCGGTTTGTTTCCACAATCGGTGTCCGCTACAATGTCGAAATGTTCCGGGTGTTAGTCTGGTAACGACTCATGTTACACTCCGATAAGGTCCACCAGAGCTCGTAATGTCCCTTTGCCGGGGAATTGAGGGGTGAACCGAGCGGTGGTATCCAGGTGGTCGTAACCTCCCCACTGGATGCCACTAAGTCGCGCACGCTGGTCCTTTTGAACGTGGCCGCGTGCCAAACGCGGCCGCTATTCGGCGGCAAACTCACAGGAGGGGGAATATAAATATATAACCCACCAAAGCAAAGATAGCCAGTGTTTGCATTTCAGCAGACAATAAAGAGGGCCATCTGTTCCTGTCATTCCTGCTTTATTGTTTTCCTTGGCGGGGCCACTCGCTTTGAAATGGCACATCAATCCCCCCCACAACACATCTTGCACATATACTCTGCCCTCCAGAACCCCCCCGACATACAAAAATTACAAATTGTGTACACACAAGTTCAGCCACACACAAATGCATCGAGAGTAGCCGGCGTCGACCTCACCCTTGGCCTCATATTGCGATAAGAAAAGGATGGGCTCCGAGGACTAATGCAGTCTGGGCAAAAAAAAAGAGCTGCCCAAGAGGGCCATGACTTTGATTACATTTCTGTCCTTGTCCTTCATTTTGGCACTAACGGCCACATGGCAAACGTTGCCAAATGTTTTTCTTTATTCCTGTGGCACTAGAAAGTTGGAAAGGAAAGGAGGGCTCAGCTCAAGCTTTATTTTGAACATTTTTATTCTATCCAGTCAGTCTGAAGCCTGAAGGTCCAGCAACTTTACAGATGGTAAAGTCAGCTGTGACATTATGATGACAAGGAAACGTCCGTATTATTGGGTTGCTGATTGTCAGGGTGAAATACTTTTGGAATTTTGTTTCATTCACGATCAGGCAAGCAATTACTGCTGGCAATATACTGTGCTGTCAATCCATATTTTTGTTTGTCTCATCATTTGTCCGCGCGCAATACGAGTCAATATTGCCGCAATGCATTTTTGCAAGTTTGGTGAGGACCCAAAATTAGAATTTGAGTCTGGAGCTGAAGAAGTTTGGCCTCAAGCAATAACAGAGACAGGCTCTTATTTACCAGGAGGAAAATCAATTGAATGCATGTTTTCTCATTTCTTCTCTCATTTTCTTTTAACACCACGGCCTGACTCCTAAACATTATTAATTGCGAAATGAAACCGCTATGATTTATCCATAATCTCCCACGGAACGCTCACAAGCGGCGTTTCCTCACCACCAGTGACCTGACTGCTTGCAAGATTTGCAGCTGCTTTTCCATCACAGTCAGCAAGGTTAAACTCCAGAGAAATTAAACAAATTGCTCCTCTAATGCCGAATAAAACAAATGGAGAACTTTAGTGCACACGTGGAGCCCTCTTGGGGTCTAATTATGTAAAACTATAGACATCAGAAGGCACTGAATTCTTTAATGAGCACTTGAGAGAACAAAGGGAATTTAAGTGCATGTTAATAAGAGAGGCGAGACAATAGGAGGAGGCAAAATGCCACAGAAAGAACAGAAACACATGAAGTCATGCCCATCGTGAAATAAATCTTTATCCCCGCTAGTTTCTGGCATCCATATGAGCATGTTGCTAATAGGTTCCCTGTGCATACAACGTGCGACCGATGAAGATGAATTGAGTGCGGGAAGGCGAAGGAATTTTCTCCCCCCACATTGCAGCCACCGAGCTCCATCACGACCACGCTTTAAAAAAAATGTGAAAAGTTCATTCTACAATGAGGACACGGCTTCAAAAAGAAAACGGGCGTCAATTCACTCCGGAAACGGCGTTCCACATCGCCGCTTGTTACCCCAGCTAATTAGCATTGACAAAGACTCCGGTGGGTATAGGCAGGCACAACACCGCCCAGCTCGAGCATTTCTGTTCTGGAGCCAAAATGGATTGCGCGGCGGGATGTCCTTTCATCCTAACTGCTCCACTGAATCACATTTGAAATCGTGGAACAGTGGCGCCGCAGAACATGCAGTGGCCATATGTTTGGTTACTGGCGGGTGTCACGGCTAAATGGCCGCGCGTGCACGTGTGCGTAGGCTGGGTTTACATGAGTGACATTGAGAAAACACCTGGATTCCAAGTCATTTCTCAGGCCTTCGTGTAATCCGGATATTGTTCAATTATTTGCCAATATGAATGCGAATGCGTCATTTTTGGGAAGTGCCCAAGGCGAAAATATCGCCCCGTGCTTGACTCGAGCTTGCTAGCTCACATTAGCCAAAATGACTCAATCGCCTTGCAAGAGATGAAACAAAACATTGGCCTTACCTTGTCCTTTTTTTCTGTTGTCGTCGCCATATTTTTATTGGTGTCATACGGATAAAGATATTTGGAAATTCAGCGATTGGTGAAGCAAAAATAAATTCAGTACTTAATAATAACGTGTGAACCCCCAAATATAAAATAGGGGAAAATTCAAAATACTGTATAGAAAGACGATATAAAAAATGCATAGCTTAAAAACACAGTGGACATCTATTGAATATAAATTGTAAGCTTGTACAGAATGTATGTACTGTAGGTGCTGTGTATCTGCTTGTGCCTTTAAGAGGCGGGGCCATGGCAGTCAAGGATAATCTTTTTTTATGATTTATGTCTGTTTACATCTGTTGACACGGCTGCACTCTGGTTGAGGTAAAAAGTGATCGGTGTGGTCTTGCACTTAATGCATAAAAGATTCACAAGTAAAATGTGTTTTTGTATCGGCATCATTCAATCTGTGTGAAATGATCAATATGTCATCTGCAGTGATCCGCAAAAGGCCCTTTGCCCTCCTCTCTCATCATTTTCACCTCAAAATGCTTTGAAGTGTTTTTTTTTCAATCTCCTTCTACAACACTATTGTTAAAAAAAAAAAAAAAAAAAGGGATTTCACCCAATTCTGTTCAAATTTCATAGCACCACCTTTGATATCCAAAGTCCAAAGGAAGTGAGGCCGCGGGGCTGTGATGGACTGTCAGCCCTCCCCTAGGGGCAGGAACTGCACTCCTCAGCCCCCTAATGATGCGCCTGTCTTTGGACGAGAGAAGCTCGTGCCATGGCCTATCACTTAGAGAGATTAAGCGAACTGGCTCGGGGGGAGGGGGGGGGGGGGCAGTTCTTGACACCAGGACAGAAACGGAAGCAGACAGAGGTGGGACAGTGTCGGCGTGGCTCCAGTCAGATGAAAGCTGTCCCTTTTGGAATTTCGAGCGAGAAAACGAGGCACGTTTAAAGCCTTGACACGTACTGTAATGAACCGTGACCGCTGATGCTGACTGGTCAAGAAGGCTGCCACTCTGAAGTAGATTCCACGATCTGTGTCAGAATGAACGAACAGTGCTTTGTTCAATATTGCATGAGAGGCTGCGCATATTACAGACGTTGTTGTCTGAGAGTCAAATCCAAGAGACCAACATTCTCGACTTGGAGGACGGTTTGGAATCACTGTGTGTCCATGAGATCTGCTCCGTTCTCCCGCTAAATGACAGCACTGGCGGCCCCGTTGCCCTAAATCGTCCGCTAAATCGAGCGTGTGCATTACCCCCAAAGCAGTCTTGGTTTACTCTTTCGCACCTCTTGTATTCATGTCTATTGCGAAATATCCGACGGCTTACTCGCGCCTTTTCATTGATTCTGGCATTCCTGGAAGCCAATTTTGGCTGTGCGAATGTTCCTGTAATCTTGGGATTTGATTCACTGGGGGGGGGCGATTGTTGTATAGCCCGTACACGTGAGAAGCGGAAAATAGAATTACACGGATGTCAAGGAGGAAGCAGCTCAAGGGTGCGACAATTCCTTCTTCGTTGTTACTTGGGTGAAATGATAAAAACACACCAGGGCGCCGCAAACAGGGAGCGGGAAAGGTGCAAAATGCCGCATTTCGGACGAGAGAAGGTGCTTGTATAGTCTGCGGCAAGGATTAACTGCAGCCCACGCTGTCAAGGACGGATCAAGCATTAGTTTTTTTTCTTTTTTTTTTCCTTGCCCACTGCTAACTGAGCAGATTTTTTTGAGCTCGGAGACAATCTGAAGGATTCGCCGCAAACCAGGCAGGTTTTTGATGTAGGACATGTTTTTTTTTTTTTAAAGATTTATCATCCCTCTGTTCTTCTGCATATGCTGCTTTAAAGCAGGCTACAAGGGGACTGAAGAACGACGGCCTTTTTGAGAGCCCAGTCCCGCGTGTCGCCGCGTTTGACAAATGTCGTGCGGCAGCCTCCTCCTGTACACCCCGAGAGAAGTGGTACTCCCTTAAAACCCAGTGAGGAGTCTAATATTTGTATATGCAGAGTTGCCGCAGGAAATACATTGACATCAGCGGGTGAACTGCTGGGAGATGCAAAACACGAGAGTAGGTGGAATAGGAAAAGGAACGACGTGATTTGGGATAGAATGCACTTTGGGAGTCGAAAAGGCAAACTAGCTTTGCATTTGAGAAGGAAAAAAAAAAAAAAAAGAAGCAGCCGCCTGCAAAACTTTTCAGTACAACAGGCAGGTAGTAGGGAGATGGGACACAAAAGAATAATCACAATAAAAAAAGGCTCCCCCCTCCCCCCCCCTCGCCACCCCCTTCATCCTTCCTTGTCTGCCTGGGTAGAGTCAAACCCCGTTGATGACAGTTTACTATGTGAAGATGAATTGGCAGGTGTTGACACAAACAGAGTTTGTGATGCTCGTTGCCGTTATTCCAGAGAGAGAGAGAGAGATGCGAGGACGAGCAGACACCCGCCGCCCCCTCCCTCGCTCTCACCAGTTTCTTGCTGACTCTCTTAACTGCGTTGACTCTTTCAACACTGACACCCAGCGATACGGATAAAAAGTCGAGTGCCGGCTCAAATTTCACTTCAACTAACGTCACGTTTCCGTTTCATCTTTCGCATCAGTCGCATCACATTTGTTCGGGGGCGGAGCTCAAGAACAAAACGCCTTTGAAACAGTTGACCTGGTCGAACCTCATAAGTAGAACAAGGTCCGTTCTCCTATGGATTTAAAAAAAGCTAAATAAAAAGCATCACGTTCTCCAGTCCTTTGACACTCTGCGAAATGAGGTCACGTCTCGCACGCAGCTACGCAAATATCCCAAAGTGTAACTTCTGATCTGTGAATTCGGGGGTGTTTCGATTTTACAGGTTTTTTTACTCGTCACGTTTTAGTTGTGAGTTGTGATTGATCACGTCATGCCACATCTTTCGAAAGTCTTTTACTGGCGTCGATGTCAAACATCATCAACCGTATAACAAACATGTGGGCGCCACCTATGTGAGGCGGCGTCGCTTTGCTAAAATAAGAATTATCCCACGAATACGTGACGATCAAATTAGTAGATAGTGTTGTCTCAGGGTGCCTGTCAATATTTCAGAGAAAACCTGATGAAAGGAATATAAACATCGTCCATCGTTAAGACGATTAACCGCACCAGATAAAGGAGGCACCACAGCCTGAATGAGGCAATATCAAGACTCATCAGTTCAACAAATGCCCCCCCGCCCCTCTCAAGGCCAAATTCAAACGTGACACATGGATTGTGTTTTTAATGTTTCTCCTCTAATAATCTCAGCCCTATTTTAGATGAAATCCAAAGCATGGTATCGCCTCGACTCCCCTGCGACGCGCTGCGGTAGCAATGCTGGAGAGGCTGTGATCATGGCCAAGTTTCATGTGAAGTGTCTGAGCCACCATGGCAGACACGACTTCAAGCGAAAACCCACAAGAGCACAGAGCGCGGATGAGAGAGTAAGGGAGGGGATGGGGGGACGGGGGGGGGGACAACAGATTTCCATCAAAACAGATTGTCAAACCAGATGGGGACGATGCCAGAACTGGGGCAGGGTGGATATGGATTCATCGTGATTGGGCAAATTTCAACACACACGGGTACACTCGCGTCAGAACAAAATGGCTGTTATGAGAATCTTGGTGCTGAAGCGCCATGTCATTCTAAACGGGCAGTGAATAATTCTGAAGGAAGTTTGTTCTTGATATGTGAATCTCGACAACGGTGCAAAGATTCAACTCTCGCGTGGAGCTCTACCCACCACTTTTTATGGCGGTGTGAATATCTTTTTTTTTTGGTTGTTGTTGTTCTGTCAACACTGCAATCAAACCACCGATTTATTATGGCGTGTTTCTAACAGTGAGCGTGGGCGCTCCTTTTTATTAAAGACTTATCACAGTCAGATGAGCAAAATTTCTGCTGTGAATTTGTTCTATTTTGATGTATCGGTGGTTTGAATTTTGTATGATATCCACATCATGTCATTTATCTCAGGTTCTGGATGGGTGCGATAGTGATGTTGCTCACCGGGGTCCAAGGGATGCTTTTGTGTGACTGCTCAGACGCATGAAAAATTAGAGGCAACATCACGTCTGTTCAAATCATGCCTGAAACAACATGGAAAAATGTGGCTCAATACTCTTGAGACACCCTTTATATCTATTTAGGAATAAATAATTGCCTGGCCTTGATCAAGGTTCGATTTGACTTTAGTTTTTTGTTTTTTCCTCAATTCCTGATGTTTTTCTGAAACGCAAAAAAAATGGCTTTCCTTCTTGCATCTTCACTTCAATGAAGATGATTATTGACAGGGAAATGAATCTCTCAGCTCACCGTGGTGATCCGTTGCCAGAGTGGCCTTGGCTCATGCGCGCCTATTGAAAGGCTACACCTTAACGCCCTAAAAACATGCCTGTGGCGTTTTTCAAGGTTTCTTGTGTTGCCTGAGGCACTCAGACACCATCTTATCATTGAGCCTGCTTACACTATTTATGATGAGAGGAGCTGCACACACACACACACATATACATATATACATACACAGGGAGAAAGAGAGGAAGCGAGAGACTGTGACCTTTTGTTACCTTTTGCGTTGATGTACCGATTTTACCACATATTGAATCAATCCTGATTTTTTTTTTTTTTTTTATCGCTTAGGGTGAGGAATTTGATTCCCCATGAAAATATCATAGCAATACTGTATACATTTTTTCCCCCCATAAAATCTCACGATTAAACTCATCCTGCTTGGTGACATCCACCTCTGCTGGTTGCACTGAACTCTGCCGTGAAGATGAAAACTGTGAGATCGCTAAACGTGCAAATGAATGGATTGTCGCACGGCACCAGTTGTACGTGTTAACGAGTTCCAAAACTTAACGTCTAAAAAATATACACCGTGTGTGACAGTTGATGTTAGGATCCAGCCGAATATGAAGGTGACGATGCTAAAAATGCAGTGTCTTCCAAGCAGATGCGTTTCAGGTGTTATCACACTCAAAGTTCACTCCGTGCAATTAAGTGAAAATCCACTTCACTCATCCACTCATATTACGAAGAACTTGATAAAGAGTGTGGTGGCCAGTCATTGCAAATACAATGCAAAAAATCCCATTTCTATTGGTCCTTTACATATGTAGTGTTGGCTGTCTAAATTTAAATCATTTGAAATGAATTGAATACAACTTTATTGTCAACTAAAGTCAAGAGTGTAACTGAACACAATTGGAAGTGAGACAGCGATAGTGATATTTGCGCAAGAATAATAAGGCTCTAATTTAGGGGTCCAAGGATAATTTCCTTCGCTATAATAGGAAAATGCCCATGTCATGCTCCAGACTGAAATCATATACAGTGTATACACAAGCAAGTTGGTGGCCAAAAACATTCCGCCATGTATTGTCACCATCCCGAATGTTGTTGATCCAGTCACACGGAAAGGACCTTATTAAACCCCATATATTGAATTATTTGCCTTTCGAAGGGGTCCATTCAATCCGGAGCTGGAATAGTGCGTGTGGATTTGCATATCTGTGGCATCAACGTCTCCCAGTTTGAGTTTTGTCACCCGGCCTAGCTATTTGTATCATAATGAATGTTGGTAAAGTTAGTCGGGTCCGGAATGATGTCTCTCGGGCTTGCCGTGGCTGAATCTGACGCGCAGGCAGATGACGTTCTGGAACCATCACATCAATGCTTTGTGCAGATGAGCCTGTGTTGCCTTGCATCGTCTCGGCGGTGGTGGTGGTGGTGGTGGTGGTGGGGGGAGCTTGGAAGGAGTCGCGTTACCTTGAGGGAATTGTGTGTTTCAGTATGGATATTGCAAGCTGTGGCGGAGAGAGTAAACAGACTTAGGCTAACACAAGGGATGGGCCTGTTCACAGAAGCGGTTCGGTGACTGATGTTTGTCTGCGTCTATGTATTTGTTTGCCAAACAAATGCATTATTAACAAAGCGCCGCCGCATGTGATCCTTGCTGGGTTTCTCGCCGTTTCTTTCGGTTTCTTTTCCCATCCTGCTGTGAACGAGTCGGGTGACTGCCTCGCCTCCCCAATGTCAAAGGTAACAAAGTGGAAGAAAATTTGATTGCGACGGATTTCAATGAAAAGGCGACTAATTTATCATCGTCATCGTGTTCAGTCATTCATTGGCAAATATTAAAACACAATGCGTGTTCCGTTTCAAATCAATGTAGAAAAATGCACCAGATTTGTTATTCCTTTCCAGAAAGTGACGAAAAATGGATAGCAGTGTGCTAAAAAAATAAATAAATAACAAATAAATCACTATCAGCATTTTTCTTCACTGAGTGAAATATTTATGTGAACATATTAAAGATGTTGCTCATCCATCCATTCGTCCATTATCTGAACAGCTTTATCTTGACGAGGCTCGCGGGCGTGCTGGAAGATGATCCCAGCCGTCATTGGGCAGTCGGTGGGGTCCACCCTAAACTAGTTGCCAGCCAATCGCAGGGCACACACAGACCAACAACCATTGGCCCTCACAAAGTCTTATCTATAAGATCTATATGATACAATTAGCCTGTCAGGAGAAAAGCATCAGCCGGATCAATATGTTACTCAAAATGGTGTCACGCTCCATAACGACATCACGCAAGAAGCACAGAAGACAAATGTGAAGGAGGAACTTTGCAGATTTGATGCGTCGTACAGGTATGCCTCCTTAGTCTTCAGACAAAATGCCTCCATTACCCGGCCCATGAAATGAAGCAGGGCTCATTTGGAAGGAAAGCTGCAGAAAATGGCTTTCAGACACGACAAAAGTGGGCCGGGCCACTTCCAACTTGCGATAAAGCCTGACATTGGCAATGCCTTTCCTTTTAACTTGCTGCCACATTAGATATTAGGCCGAGTAGTCCCTCGAGTATCATTGCATCTCTAAAAGGAAGTGCCTGTAGTTTTGCCGGGGAGTAGCGTGAATAAAAATAATGCTGCGAAAGCCTTATTCACACTCACAATTGCACTTAAGGCAATTCAGCCATTGCGGGGACCGGCAGTGGGAGAAAATGAGTCTCGAGCATCAGACAGCTTTTTAAAAAAGTTTTTTTTTTTTTGGCTTTCCCTCATGCATAACAATATCTTGGGTGGTTCGTCTGCAATCAGTCGAAATGCTGAAAATCGCTGAAAAATATGTGGCCATCTCAAGAATCGTTTTTATAACATTTGTAAACCAGTCAGCCAGTGATCTTAACATTTCAAAATAATTCGATGAAAAAGGTTGAATCTGTGGCATGTGTTTACAGGATTCTTTTGGGTTTTTTTTTTTAGCAGAGACGGCCATTATGTTATTTTGTCAAAGCACAAAATTGCCATAGTGATCCTCGACTAAGAGTTGAGATTCAATAAGTGTCAACAGCTTGTGCACATTGGCTTTGACCTTTGCTCCCTGAATGCTGGGTGCTTCCAAGTAAATAAATGCCCACTTGGCGTTCATAAAACCCACTTGAATAGCCGTGTCAAGGTCACCGAGCCAATCAACACAAAACAAGAACACAAATTACATGGTGCTTTTAACGTCGAATGTCACAGAAGTCATACCAAAAAAAAAATGGAGCTGCTTCCATAAAGAATGTTCAGAAAAGAAGCTGAAAATAAGAGTATGGATATTAAAAAAAAATAATAATAATAATCTGGCATCTGGCGTTTCAACTGTTATCAAAGCAACAATCCTTTTCATCGATCGGTTTTTCAGTTCGCAGGCACCTCTGTTGGAACCACAATGACTCGGCCGACAAAACCAATTTTGAATAAGTTCCACCCTGACCCACGGGTGGCACGACCACCCAACCAAATTTCATAGAAAAACGGTCATGTGGTGTTCCCGGATAGCAGACTTCAAACAAAGTGGTGATCAGCCCATTACAAAGTCGGTTCCCTCATCCAAAGCGCGATGTTTCCATTGCTTTTGACACAGCAGAAGAAAAATGTTTTGTAATGAGGAGAAAGTCAGTCATCTGAGGCACCCTGTGAACATGAAACGTTTTGCAAATAGATGACACTTTACCTGCCAACTAGCATCCTCTCGCGAGGCGGCGTAATTAAACGCTGCCATGTTTCAAGATGGCTGAGATGAGCGGCGGCGACTGTCAATTCAAGCCGTCTTGATGCTCAGAGGACGCAAATTGCGCTCCTCAAACACTTCAGACTTTCAGAAGCGTTTGTCGACGCCGTACAAAAAGACTGCACCCGCCCGCTCGTAGGCATGACATAGAAACGCTCACACTTGCAGCCCGCGTGGGTGTTTATACACTAAAGCCAGCTCACTAATGAGTTAGTGACATCCTGCATGGGGATCTGCAACCACAGACGACATCCGTCTGATCAGTCCATTACATAATTTACATTGCAAAACAGAAGCGCTGCTTTTTATGTATTTTTTTTTTTAATTTAAATGCGGATTGTGTCCTGCAGCCGTATGACACGCACACGTGAATGCATCACTCCGCAAAGAGGTCTTTTAACAGACCTCGGACAGACAAGTCATACTCTTTAAAAATACCTCAAAAGTCTATCGGAGTTCAGTGCCTTTTAATGATATCTACAATTTTTTGTAATGATTTCCTTCCCAGCCGACAAAGCGGAATAAACCCCCATCTGCGCGTCAGTAAAAACGCAGCCTATCCTTAAAGAATGTAGCTTTTATACTCGCCGATAATTTGGATGACTTTGCATTTACTGCAAACGGAAGAAAAAAAAAAAATACATTGCAGGCTGCATATCATAAATCTTAATAATTGCAATGTCCTCTCATTTGTACTCAATTGGGGGAGGATAAATGCTGCTGGATCTTAATCCTTCCTGGAAGCTTTAAACAACCCCGTATATGGAGAGCAAGAAAAGTAAGTCAACGGATCGTCAGCACTCTCCTCAAACGGGCTTTGTTTTTCAGTTTGTGTGTTTAATGGTCCCTATGCCCCAAATGGGCCACATAAAGCCCGCGGCGGCATTGAACCCGCACCTTCCATGCAATTGTACAAACTAATTTGGAGGGTTCAAGCACAACAACTGGAAATGGCCCCAAATTGCACCTTCAGACTGACACGTCATCCTGCCCGGATGTTTCACTTCTTGGGTTCTAGATTGATTTTTGTGATCCTGTCATGATGAGCAGACTTAGACTTAAAGTAAATAAATAAATATAGCAAGTAAAAGCTCTCAAAAGGTGTTTGACTTTTTTAGAAATATAACAACAGTAGAACCTTGGAGGAATTGTTATAAGAAGCCACGGATCAATGAACTCACAACCTCTTTGAACATCCCGTATCATCAACATTTGTGACAGAGTTGCATTCGAATTTCCATTGATTTGGTGTGGCCCTTGGATGACTGGAAGGAAAAGATTCCACAAACCCGATTGAAGTCAGCTCTTCTAAAATATTGGATTTTAAACTTTAATAAAGTCTTGTTTGGCAGATTGCTTTTGGCCATCGCATTGGTGCGGTCTGCACGATCTTTGTTTATGATTGCTCTGCAATCCCCCCACCCAGACAGTAACAAGGAACAGTATGACTTTTGAGGACAAAAGATAGCAGCAGTTGCTCACGTATCTTTTTTTTAGGGGGGGGGGGGGGCAGTAAGCTGACTTGCTTCACGCAAATGACCGAGACATTTAGTTTTTGAACTTGTGGAAGAATATTTGCATTTTCATCAAACTAAATATCAATGCTATGGATTGTTAATGAGACACATCCCCGGTGTGTGTAAATAGATGGACATTTCCTGTGTATGAACAAGTTTGCAACAGGTTAGTGACGTCACATACAGTATAACATGATTGAATTAGGGCAACTGAACATTTTTATTTGGTGGTATTCATTTGCTTTTCAAGCCCCAATTCCAGTTTGAGAAGCAACCGCAAAACATGCTTCTCTCTGCTCATATCAAATTGGTATTTTAAGAAAGGTGTATCGACTCTTTATATTCAGTGTCATTGGATCTGTGATACTCAAATGAGTATTGTATGTCACTAAAAGTGTATACATCTCATACATGTTGCTCTAATCCGCGATAGGGCATCCATTTGGGATGATATGATGACATTTTTCACCTCACGGCTCAGAATATCAGTGTTGATTCGCTGACCAAATCCGAGGAATAAAATGGGTTTAAGTGTAATTACGTCTCTAAAAAGGTCACACGCTAATAAGATCAGCGACTAACGAACATTAATGACTTTGTCCTTTTGACCCAAAGGGCTCACATTAAGGAGAGATTAAAAGCTCGCCTCGTTATCATCGACTACCACCAACAGACCCAATTGTAACTTTGGGCTTGTGTTCAGAATCTCCGACTGGCTGCCTCGACATCAGGAACACGTCTGAGACAAGCAACACATCTGAGCAGGACCCCACCAGATCCTTTACATTTATTTAGCCTCATCACTTCACTTCTAGATAAATATTTGGAATATGTTTCACTTCGCTTGGAACGAGCTCTCACACGCTTCACATTTTGTGTGGGTGTGTAACGGGTAAGGTGTATGTGGGCTGAAATGTTTACCGTGCAGCATGGCAATACCATTTCAATTAACACAAAACTACATGATCATATTTTACAACAATTTTTTTTTTAAAACTTTTTGCTTTATTAACACCAGTTTTGTGTGTGTGTGTGTGTGTGTGTGTGTGTGTGTGTGTGTGTGTGTGTGTGTGTGTGTGTGCGTGCGCGTGTGTGTGTGTGTGTGTGTGTGTGCGTGTGTCTTGTGAAGGAGCACTGAGGCTGTTCCCCCCTTGATACTTTAAGTCAAGAGTGCACGGAAAAATGCATTTTAATTCCCACTGTAACACCATATGAAGTATTTATCTGTTGTGGAATATCGACCTGTAACGGCAGGCCGTTACACGTCATACGAACGATACAGACTGCAAGATTTTCCTTTGAGTCTTATTTCAGTGATCCAAACTTGAGCTACACTTCAGCACCACGGACAGCGACCGCAGGCTCCCCTTGACGATCTGAAGCTGCCACTAAACTCTCATTTGAAGAAAAGATCTGCGCTGTGTCTCTACAATACAATATCGTTTATTAAGCGGGACATATATAGGGCTTTTTCTATTGTTTCCACATTTTACATTTCGTGAGCAAACGTCACTGAACATTAAATCAGTCAAGAGCTATATGCGAGTTCCGCAATGTAAAACACACTAATGTGAATAATGTACTTTAAAAATTATAGATTCGTTCTTTTTTTTTTTTTTTCCCCTCCAATAAAAGGGCTCTTCAAGTCAAGCCGTTTCCAGGTGGCCTCTTCTTGTCATAAATAGCTCTTCTTCTCGTGGCCAAATTTGGCTTATTTTCACCATCCAAACGAAACACCATTGACAGCACAAACCAAACAAAAAAAAATCCATTCGTGCAAAAGACGGCTTTGGGCGTGAAAGCGCTTCTCTCTCAGCGTGTCCATAATTCCAGAGACTTCACTTGGACGGAAAGCATGTATTCTTTAAGGCTATACAAAACTTAAAATGGAGCATAACACACTCGTCGCCTCTTCCATGGTCATGTCCTCTCTTGCTTTCATGTTGGCCTTTTTGGCAAAGTTCCCCAAGCCAGCAAAAATTCCAAACACCACGACGACGTCCTGACTGCATACACGTTGATTGATGTGAATATTTGAATCTCCACGGTTCATACTGGACTAAGATAGTAGACGGATGTGAGGCGGAGGAGGAGCAGGAGGAGGAGGAGGAGGAAGAGGAGGAGGGGATGGGTAGTGGGAGGAGGATGGAAGAGTTTGAGGACATTCAGGAGTTTCATCGACTTCCTTGGCTGACAAGTTCTTTGAGTTTAAAATAAATTTCATGTTGTTGTTGGGTTGTTTTTTTTTGTTATTCTTCGTGTTGTCGTCGTCCCAAGCAGAGTCACATCCAAGGTCAGATTATAGAGGAAAGACCAGAAAGCCTGAGAAGGTGGAGTATTTCCATCCGCCCATGAGGGTGCCTCGCTCCAGCTTCAGATAGACGCGGTCCTCTCGCTCCACCATCAGCAGTACTCCATTACTGGCCGCCTCCCTCGTTACGTCCTGGTCCCCGGCAAAGGCTGATATGACTGGGTAATCATTTTGCATCAGGTTTACCTGCGGGGGGAGGATAAGAAAAGAGGGCGGGGTGAGATTGTTTTTTTCCCCCCCTTTTCGTGTGACTTACACTTGTTCTTGCATGCAAAAAAACACACAAAAAAACCACAAACGCTCACCTGAATGGTTTGTCTGTTGTAGACCTTCACCACATGGAAACTGAAACTGTAAATGCCCCTCCTTGGAGCTTGGAAAACACTCGCCTTCAGGTCAAAATGGTTGCCGATGTTCACTAAAACCTGGGTACACAGAGATTTTGTTATTGCCTGCGCCAACTGCTGCGGGTGTCATTGTGTGCGTCGGACGGGAGTTTGACTTGGTCCCAAATCGGAAACGGTATCGGTGCAAATACCGTCCACTCAACAGGGCACAGTTTGTAAATATGCCTCAAGCCACTTGCTAATGAGTTGATACTAGCAGTGGGCTCTCCAAAACACATATTGCGAGAGGCTTAGAACAACAACAAAAAAAAAGATGAAAAATATAACAAATTCATCACCTTGAGGTCGCCTTGTGATTTTGCCCGGAATGAATGAAGGGAAATCAATGCTTAAATATTTTATACAAACAAAGCTCATTAAGTCAGCCTCAGCCTCTAACAACGCTCAAAAGGGGTGATTTTTTTTTTTTTTGGGGGGGGGGGTGACACACACATCCAACAGCCTTAAGGCGGCTGCTTCTTCTGTATCGGGTTAGAAAAAAGTGAAAACTGATAGATAATCAATGAGTTACAGAGGCATAAATGGAGTACGTGTACAATCAGCCTCTAAGCATCACTTTCCACGTAAAAAGGGATTGCTTGCAGCTTTCAACAAAACTAAAATAGCTTCCAGTTATTCAAATGTCTCTTTTTCAAGGATGAGGTGACATTATAATGGGTGTGATTTAAATGAAATCTCTCATAAAACACTCCTAGGCCGCGCGTTAAAAAAAATGACATTCGACTTTTCAAATCAAGCGTAAAAGCTTGATTCGAGTTGCGGATCCTAAAAAAAAAATAATCAGAATGGTACCAGTGCCAAAAGCGCTACTTTATAGTTCAAAACACAAAGGAATTACTGAGAACAAGTGTAAAATATAACAAGTCAGGCATGATGTAAAAAAAATTGCTCTTAAGGGTGAGTTTTTACGCACAACATTCATGAAATCAAAACTACCCCGTTAAACGTACAGCTTCATTTTAGCTGTTTTTTAATGGTTTGAATGACACGTCCAAGACAGTTACGCTGGATGGAGAATTTTTTTTTGCAATTTTCACCTGGTCAAAGTAGATGGTCATGGAGGTGTTGCTCATCTCTGACGGCTCGTGGTTGGTTCCGCGCACGGCCGAAAAAGCCAC
Source organism: Hippocampus abdominalis (assembly GCA_018466805.1). Lineage (NCBI taxonomy): Eukaryota > Metazoa > Chordata > Actinopteri > Syngnathiformes > Syngnathidae > Hippocampus > Hippocampus abdominalis. The sequence goes on along the minus strand of CM031712.1, from coordinate 2,078,723 downwards.
CTTGGCCCCGGCGGAGCGCACCGAGATGCCGAGAGAGGACGTGACCGCTCCGTCCGAGGAAGGGTTGGAGTCGCACACGACGAGACACTTGCCCTCCAGCACGATGGGCTCCGTGTCGTTCTGGCCGAGGCAAAAAGCCACCGTGCACCCCAGGAGGAGGAGGAGGAAGAGGGCCAGTCCCGGGCAGCGCGCTCGCACCATGGTCGCTGATCCTGTGTTCCAAGCCGGCAGCCTCCGTGGAGGTTTCTTAGCACTCGATCACCTGGTGCACACTTTCCTCCCCTTCTCTCCCTCCCTCTCTTCCTCTTGCTCGCTCTTAAAACACCCTCTGACTCCGCGTCTCCCCTCCTTCCTGCGCACCTTACTTGGCTGGTTTTCGGGAGGCAGCCTTGACGGTCACACAAAGGTGGACGCACATCCTGAGAAATAAAACGAAATGTTTCATGTGAGGGGGAAAATCCGAGGCGATCGTTGAATAGTTGTCATCAAGTCGCGAGTCCATTTTGAGCGCGTTGTCTGTGCGTAAAATGTCGCTACAATCGATTTGTCGCATACTTTGTAAACGGAGAAACGTGTTTTATCGCGTGCGCAGCCTTTTTTGGGCGATCTAAGCTTTAAGTAGCACTTTTTGAAAGGTTTCACGAGCAATTTAAGACCCACCTGCGCACTCCATGTTGCTGGTTCCTCCTCTGCCTCTCACCGACTGAAATGAGCGCTCAGATGTTGGTCCAAAGAAGGGGAGGGGGGGGGGGGGGGGCAGCCAAGGTCTCGGGGCTCTCTTTCAATGGATAAATCACGCCCATTATTTGTTTCAACTCCTTACAAATGTGTCGGAACGAATAAGAACACGCGTGAAGTCGGGGCGTGTTTGTTTTGCTTTCTCACAAGTTTAGGAGCCGCGTCCACTTGGCTCTCGGTGTGTGTCATTTATATACTGCTGCTGTCTCATGTCTGTCTCTGATTAATCCCAAATCAATGGGAGGGGTGCGCGGGATAACCTTGCCGATGCGCACCACATCCCGCATCCGCGTATAGTGTCCGCGAACAAGTCGACGTTTCGCTCGCAGTCCGAATAGAGATGCTTTTGCGCCACCCAGTGGTTGCTTTGAGTTCCGCCCAAGTGGGAACCACTTGGTCCATGGCACATTCTTAACCCTGGAGAACCCAAGACCCCTTTTCTTCCTTGGAAAATGATGAATTTTACATTAAATGGCTGCTATATGTTCACTGAACACCAAAATATGTTTTTTTTCCAGATATTTAATACTTTAATCCTAATTTAGGATTAGGGCCAAATTTGACCCTTTGGGATTTAAGGGTAGCATTTGAGTAGCAGAATTTATCGGGGCCAAATTTGACTCCGTGGGTTCTCCAGGGTTAAACCTCCCTTGAAAAAAACCCCACTGCTGAATTTTGAGTGACAAAAAAACTCCACTTTTCTCATCAAGGTTTGGAGGAGCATGGATGGTCTTGATATACAAGCCGCACGGTGTCCCGGTGCAAAGCTTCACATGGCTTGCACTGCAGAGAAAAAGGAATTTTCGGCTTAATCACAGTCCTCCTTCCCCCTTTCTCAACCCGATTTGACAAACGTTGCACTGTCAAGAGTCGACTGCCAAACCATGCGGAAGAGTGACATCAGGTATCCACGAGCCACAACTGACCCGAGGCCTTCAAGAAGGACACGTAGCAATGGAAAAACATCAAATGTCACGTAGGGGGGGGGATGCAAGCAAAAAGGGATGTGGCCTATATGGCATTAACATACCAGGGGCAGCCGTTGCCCTAAAAGAGGGGCCGCACGTCCTTCAGGAAAGCTGATTGGCCCGACTGACGACCACGTTACGCTTATTTCCCCTGACAGCTAGCAGTGCCTACTGGCTTCCAGGAACGGGGAGGTCGATGATGTGCCAGCTCTTAAAGCGAGCCATCTGCCTTTTTTTTTTTGGTATGTGTGTATGTGTAAGGAAATGACTCAGCCTAGCATGGGTGATTTGTGTTTCTATCTACACATGTTTCTTTCATGCAATGAGTCCACATAGGGGTCAGATGTGGCCTGATGACTCATGATTCCCTGTGGTTGTTAGGGACATATTGTCCAGTGTGTGTTAAATGCAATCGGATGCAATCAAAACATTACGCATAAAGAAACATTACATCTACTAAACGGCACATTCACTGTTGGCACGCCCCTCCATATCCATCTGCCTTCCCGTCCATCTGTCAGCTATAAATATCTCCATATAGTAGGCCTATATTCACATGTAGAATGAGCCCAACTTGTCATTTTGGCCTGAAAAAAAAACCCTTGAGTGGCATGAAGAGTTAGTGTGTCATGGGTTGCATCTTGCATCACTCGGTGTGAGCTCCTTATGACATCAGCGTGACCGCTTCCTCCCAGGGGCTTCCAAATTCCACTTGTGCCACTGTAGAGGTGACAAACTAATTGAGTCAAGCTTCCATACTCATATGATTGTGCGTCAAAATATGTCTTCTACTTGTTTTTGAACTCGTCTTTATGAATGGCATCACAAGCCTAGCTCATTTAAGATGATTATCGCTGCCTATGAGGCATTCTGCAGAAGGCCACTGATATTGTGGTGGCTCTCAGAGCTGACTTGTGTGTATTCAATTCACCCATTCACAACTTGAGTCCACTTTTCCTCTCAAGCATGCTGGCCTACAATCCACTTCCTGATTAGAGGCTGAATGGATGGATTTATTATCATCGGTTTTGCATGATCTTGACAGCATTTGTCAGCATTTCCCTGTAAACTTAGTTGCAATTTGTAGTTTAGTTTAAAGGAGACATAATTTTTTATTTTATTTTATTTTAGCTGGTAAAAAAAAAAAAAGTTGCCTTTAATGGTCAAGATGTAAAACTGTACGACAGACGACTTAGTCACTCGATCACATCAGTTATCTCCGTACCGACTGTTCTGCAGTCTTTTCTATGCAAATATTTGCCGTGATTCGCGGAACGGAATTCTTTCAAAGGGACCGCTTGTAGGCCTGTTGTTCTTATTTTTACTTTTTTTGAAAAAGGTTTGTAAAACTGCGCAATCGAAATCCGGAAAGTCTGATTTCCCACTTTCTTCGAATGCAACACTACACCGACGTTGCTACGGCGACGGGACGCCAGTGGGGTGAACGTTGTTTTCCGGGTTTTCCTCACATTTCTAAGTTCATGAAGACGTCGGGTCAAAGTTTTAAAGGCGGTGTCCGACGGATCATATCTGCAGCGTGAAACATGTTAGCATTCAAATCAACGAGGTCCCAACGAGCTCACAAACTCTCCCGAGCATCCCATGAAAACCTTTTAGAAAGGTAACACTCGGGTGTTTCTCAAATCATTTTCTCTAATTGTTTGAATCTTCTAAGTTGTCGTGCCAATATTAACCACTCTTTACGACAAATGCCGAGCTAATGTATTCTGTTCATTAAAGCCCCACTAGGGAGTAAGTAGTTATGTCAACATGTCAAAGTAAATGTGCTACTGATTGTATTCAGATCACATGAAATTGTATTACCTTTGTGCAGTTCACTTCATTTCATACAGTCAAGGGGATATGATAAGCCTGCCAGTGGCACGCAAGAGAACAGCAGGGTGTTGATGTTCTGGTACTTATTTTTTTTTTGTTGGTAGATTGCCATACGACATCCAGAATAAGATCCTCTCCTACCTGGATGCTGGCGCACTCCTCTGCGTCAGCCACGTCAGTAAGACCTTCTATCAACTTGCCAATGATGAGTAGGTATTATCACACACTGTGCATGAAAAGGCAACCATGTTACAAATCCACTCTGAAGAGGATTTCAGGATTCAACGCAATCGTAAAAAACGAGCGAGGGAAAAAAGCAGGGTCTGGGGAACCTTTGCGGAGATAATTAGAATTCAACTCTACAGCTGCCTTCAGATCATAATTTTGATGTAGGCTATTTCCATAATACGACATCAGTGTCACGGCTAGTACTGCATGTGACACTTTTTGGCATTACCATTGATTCATTTCCCTTCTTACCAACATAACCAACGCAGGGTCTTATGGAGGAATATATACAAGCGGCTGCTGAGCAAGAGGCCAAAGAGCATGGTTGGGGAGATGCTAGAGAAGAGCACACTGGAGGCTGGAGATCAACCTTGGGTTTCCTGGAAGATACGCTACTTCAAAGCTCTTGATGCGTGGAATAGGAGGAAGTGGAAAACACACAACAGAGTCATGAGCCGTCACACAGGGTTGCCCAGTCGCGCAGTTCAGATGCTCCGGTAAGACAAAGACTACCTACGACAGTAAGCGTTCAAACATATGACCTCGTGTCATCCCGTCGCCATATCACGGTTCGCATTTTGTGGTCTTACCAGTTTTTATGACTGATTCTCGTGGCTACAAAGTGATCAGACTACTTTTTACATCTCTTTGCATGTTATGTGCTTGGTCTGAATACTAAGAGGTACAGTATTTCGGCATCCGTGATCGGGGGTTGGGCTCCTTCACCGCCTCCCCGCTAACTCTCTGCCGGGTTGCCGCAACCTTTGATTAGAGACTGTCAGGTGCTCCATTTTGACTTCCATGCCGGTTGCTGTGGTACAAAGGGGGAAATGGAAATAAGTGTTTTCATTGTGGAGGCTGTCTGAATTGTTGAAATAAATGACTTACCCGCGCCCCCTCCCGACCTCTCATCTGGAACACTTACAGTCGTTTCGCTCGCTTCCTTCCCCACCAAGTCAGACACTTCCCCTCGGGGTTTATCTGTTTGAGACACTCCGGAGCGTGCGATTTACCTTCCTAATAAGCATTTCAGAAGACATCACACATACAGACAATGGCAGGCCAAATCCCCATCGTCATCTCGGTCCTCACAGGTTGCTCCAGTTTTTGCCTTTGTTTCTCCCTCAGCGAGGGCACAAGCTGAAGCACAATAGGAACAGTCCCTGAGCCTCACTTTAGACTGAAACAGACAAAGAAATTTATAATTTTTAAATGTCATTATTGTATTTTATTCCACTAGTAATTTCACCAAAGTTCCTTGACTGCCAATAAAGCAAACAGAATAACCATTAACACAAACCTGCTGCACATCCTTTCTATCTCTATCTCTTTGTCTGGCCAACCCGCAAAGATGTTTCTTCCCTTCTTTACGGTCCAATTTGGCATACCGTACATGTCAACACATGCTTCTTTTTTTTTGCCTTTGCCACTTCTGCATTTGCTCTGCATCGCATCCTCTTGTGTTTCTTGTCTCCTTTCTTGAGTTCTCACTCCTTCTTAGTTGAGTGCCAGCCATTTTTAGACCCTTTGGAATAGAGATATACAAATGAGCAAGCCTGCAAGGTAGTGTGCAAATGTTTACGTGTATATGTGTGCAATGAACAAAAGGAAAAGAAACAAGAATTGCATCCGCCATGTATGTCCTGTCAATCCGTCCAAAGGGAGACGAGACTAAAAACAAAAAAAACCAACAACAACAAAAACGGGACACTGCAGATACTGCAGCTTTAGCCTAATGCTCTAAATGCAAGTTATGGCATTCTAGAAACGTAACCTGGGAGCTGACCGTCGTGGACAAATCAAAAAATGAAGTCACCTACGATCTTAGCTGGCTCCAGTTCTTTGAGACCTCTGCGGTGCTGTGCTGGAATGGAACCTTCTGGCCTGACTTCCATCAGATTTCCACCATTCAGCTCCACGGCGTCAGCAGAGTAGCCCTCAGCTGCCCCGGACTCAAGGCGTAAGGCAGTCTACATCCATTCGAATCCAAATGCCGCTCCGGCGCATCTGCTCTTCACTGCGAAATTGATTGTCTTCTTCTTGCTCTGACAGACCTGGCTGGAGGTCCCTCATGGATGTGGTGGACATGCAGCGTGTGACCAAAAGCATGCAGGACTATGGCCAGGACCAACTAGTTGAATTGAAGCTATTAAAGCCCGACGTTGTCATGGGGCTTTGGAAGGTATTTGTTTTTTTTTAATCTCGATAAAACGGATGTGGTTCCTCACAAAGCACTCCACCCAAATGTGTCATTTGTATTTAATTGAGAATTGTATTTTATTCAGACACGGTTTCATGAAAGGTGCCTCGGTAAGACCGCTTTGACGAGCGGTGTAAAAGGTTTGAGAACAGAATCGGATAACTCCTGAAAGGTGCAAATTTGGATCATTGCGTGTTGCACAGTGATGAAAACTAACACGTGCATTTGACTGAGCCAAGTGGAATTGATCGTTTTAAATGAAGATGGAATCTGCATGTAAAACTTTGGAGGTCTTCTTCTACCCTCGTAAGAGAAGTCAACGAAAAGATCCTGATTTGAGTCTTCTGTTCACAGGACCAGCGCAGTGTGGCCTTTGTCACGTTCACCCTCCACTTGTACATGCTGCTGGAGAGAAGTACCCAGGGATCTTCTCTTAGGTGGGCTAACACCTCTTTTTTTAAAATTTTCTCTCATTTGTCCTCATCAGCTTGGCCCAAGTGTGGTCAATCTGGTATTTTCCCCTTTCTGTCTGTTCACTCCAAAGACGAAATATTCACTCCAAAGCGCCTCACACTTATGTGTGCACATAGCCCCCTCTACTGGCCTTACGTGAGAGCACGTTTAAGATGTATTGTTTTCTTTTCTGTAGTCCCTACGTCGAGCGTGTGCTCGAAGCCCCATTTGATGACATCGATCCTGATTATGGTCTCCACGGATACCAGCTACACATAACTCTCCACAGCACTGAATGCGAGATCATGTCTGCAAGTTTCTCTCAGTTATTCTGCCGAAGAGGTGATTTTTTTCCCCCCCATGCTATCGGATACGCATAATACAACTTGAGGTGTGACATTTGCGAACTGACATATGACCAAATAAACTCAGCAACAAAAATAAATCATCATCACCTGTTGGCTGTGAACATCCAGTATCATGATGTCTTTCAGATCAGATCTGCGATGGGCATATCCAACTTCCTGCCATTAACGACAGCTGCTTTTCAAAGCACACACCTTTATCGGGAAATGTCACTCTGCCCTGGAGGTGCGAGGCCCTGCGAGGCGAAGTCAAGGTGCCGCTTTGCCACTTTTGCTATCTGATTTATTCTGGAGTCACTCACTCACTAATTGGTAGAAAGTTCCGAGACAACCAAACGGAGATTTTAATCAGATGAAAATAAAAAAAGAATTGTGTGCCAAAGATAACCTTTATTTTGTTCAAATTTACTGATCATTTATTGGCACCCAACCAGTTTTTCTGTGTATTCAATTCGATTTCGGCAGTATTTAGAAGCTATTCAAGGTTTTCACAAGCGCAGACAACTATCGTTGACAAATAAAAGATATTTGAACATTCTAGAAAGGATGCATATACAGTATAATTAATATGTAATAAGAATAACTTGGGGCCGAGCACAGATCCTTGAGGTAGCCCATACATCACCTAAAATAGCTTGGATTACATATTGATCATCCAAGTCACTTTGCATCCATTTACTGTATGTACCAACCCTCTTATACTACTCGTCTATGACGGGTTTTTTTTTTCTTTCTTGTATACGATGATCAAGTGAAATGTGAACGTTTTTAGGTCTGGAGATGTTGTAAACGGAGTACTGTACGTTGAAAAGAGGTTCGACAGTCTTGAAGTCACATTTCAATCAAATATAAGTGTTTTCCAAATCACTCGTTGAAAACCGTCCCCAAGAAATTCATAAGTGGATCCCCCCCCACAAAGGCTCACATGCTCCTAAAAGTGAATTTGTACAATTCGCCCACAGTCACATTTTATCACCCGTCTTCTCTTCCTCAGAATCGCTGTATCATGAGCCTCACTCTTCTTGATGAGTTCAACAGACCCTTTTGGTGTGTGAGCTCACCAGTTGCCCTGAAGCAACCGGAGATGCCGTCGTCGCTTTTCCATGCCGCGGAACACTTCCTCGTCCACTATCAGGACGCCGAAGGGCAAGTCGTGATGAAATTTGTGCAGATGGAGGAGCAGAAGCAGTTTTTCCTCGTCGGCTTAGTCGTTTACGTGACAACCTGCAAAGTCAACAAGTACTTCAGAAAAGAATACTAAGAGTAGAAAGAATACGAAACGTTTCCTGCCTGAACCTTCCAGTCAATGTGGTGGTGGCCAGAAAGTGGCCCCGATCCGGATTCTCACAATTGCATTGAATCACTTGCATTGTTTTTTCCTGATCTTTTCTCCATTTACCCTAGAAAACACATTTTCTCCATACACAGCGTCCCAAAGCCTCTCTGTTACTTAGTTCTACTCTCCTGCTGCAGGCAGAGAAAGCTGTTCTGATTCTGCTAACCGTGCTTAGTATAAGGCTAACCAAGGTGATAATAATGTCATTGAAATTAGTCTGAATATCTGCAGTTTTGAGAGCCATGCAAAAGGCACATACACACACACACACACACACATAGCCACCATTCATCACTCAGGAAGCGAGACCTCTTTGAACACCGCCTCCATTTGACCCTCTTGTATTATGTCATCATCTCTCCATCATGGGGCCACCTTAGATGCCACACCCATTAGTGATGCTCGCCGTCACTTTGGCTGGGCTTTTTCATATCTAACTAGCCATAAATGTCCAAAGCAAATGAAATGATATATTGTATTTCGGGCATGCCTGCATTTTAACATGAGGACATTTCCTCGGAAAGCCTCCAAATGACTTGAAAGTAAGTGGCTGTGTCGTCGTATTATAAGGATATCATGGGGACGTTGACTTTGTAGTCGCTTTCAGATGTGGCAGCCGTTTTGAGCATGCCGTCGAAATGTTTGTTGCCTCACACGATTTTGTTCCTCTATGAAACGATTGTCCATCACAGTAAAAAAAACCAAAAAAAAACCCCAAACGAACAGAATAGTATGCTTATCGAATTGGTTAAAGCAGTTTATTAAGCAGTATAGAAAATGGATGGCCCGATTTTCTTTTCCTCCTAGCTCATCATTTTAATTGCAATCTCATTGGCAATGCGGTTTACTTCTGAGGAGCGATCCTGGAGGAAGAGGAAGAAAATGACCACACGAGGGCAGTCAAGCACTTTGTGGCTGTCACCTTTAGGTTTGAGCAAAAAAGCAACAGCAAATCTAGTTTTTTAAAATTATTTTTTATCCAAAGACAATTCCAACACTCTTTACAAAAGAATAAAAATGAACAGGTCAGAAGGTCAAGATGCCAGTCATTTAGAACATTGTTCTTCACGTCATCGATTATTCTTAAAAAAACCATTTCTTGTCAACAGAACGTGCAAGTTAATATTAATGGTCCCTGAGATGGGTCAAGGATTGACAGCAACAATGATGCCCACGCATTGTTATTTGTTTTTTTTCCTACAAAGTCATCGTCAGCTTTTGAAAGGACAAAAGATATCAGCTTCCCAGACTGTGAGACAGATATCTTCATATTTGTTTCTACTTAATACTACTCCTGCACATACCATACATAATAAACATGAATCTTATCTTCCATCTTATTTTAGCGAAATCGGCTCGTGTTCGTATAATGAACCAGTGCTTCTGGTGGTGTCAAAAACCAGTCATGTGCTCATGAAGTTGCTTTGTTTGCCACATTGGAAAATGATACGGTCAACTGGCAAGGCGCGTGTGGCTCCAATGTCTGCAAAATGTTTCGACGGTTGATCCATGTGGTTCGACCTTCATAGGAAGACAAAGGATTGTTTTCTGATTGGCGTACTTATTCTCATGCATGTCCTCCTCCGCTGACGTTAGATCAACCTTGTGAATCGGAACACGTCTCATCTGATAATTTGAGCGAACACTTAGAGGACAGCATTCATCAACGTCAACGGGCTTTTTGCCAGTTGTGCATTTCTTTCTACGTATGCCCAATCCCCATACCACCGTTCCTGTGCGGCCTTCGCCACCTCAGCAGTGCACAGTCTTCTCTGTCAAGGTTCTAAGGCACCGCAAGGAGGCGGCCAACTACCAAGCGCGCACTTAAAACGGAAGACAACAAACAGCAAACAGGCCTCGGCCACAGTTTGCTTTCGCTATGATCTCTCTGAACTGGATCAATTCCCCTGCACAGGTTAGGAAAGTGACATTTTGCAGGGAACGGTAACGATTACATTTTACAAATGTTACGTACGCTTTGTTGGCCTAGATCGAAGTTTTTCCCCCCCTGTGAGTTGAAATCATGGTACAATACTGGTGTTTGCTTTGTTTTCCTTTTTAATAGACTGTGCACCTGGGATGTGCAATTTCCTGTTTGCTCTCCTAGATATATATATAAAATTGTTATATCGCCATGATCCAAATCGATACTGTGCCTCAGATGAGCAAAACTGAAATCTGAATTGTGTTCCAGTACATGCAATGTCAGTCCAGTAAAAAGTCCCATTTTAACCGAAATATGCCAACATATGCTTCCAGACATGTGAGGAAATGGGTCAAGTTGACCTCATGACCTCATTGATAATTTGCAAATGTATATGTTTGGCAAAAACACAACATTGCTCATCCGCAACCATGCTTCTAGTGAAGCACGGTGGTGGTTTCGGTCGCATTTTTTGAAACGACGTCTCTTTGTCTCGTGGCATTTGAGCAGACGTGCGCTGGCTTTTTTTTTTTTTTATAACCTCTGTAAATAGGGAGCCTCCCCCTTGAAATTATGATCAGTCGCTGTAAATGTTTTCCTCGTTTCTCAGAGAACTTGAGATCGTGCCCCTATAAAACCGGAGAGACAAAGTTGGTTGTCTTTCCACGACCACTCATCACCTCTCCTTTACGATGTAAGCCTTCCGTGCGGCGCCCACAAAACGTCAGCCTGTGTACACACGGCTCGTTTGAAACCAATTTCAGATGTGTCAGAGGAAGTGATGCCGCACGCCTCTTTGTGACAGTTTGAGTAGAGCGGCCTGGTCTCCAAATCACCTTTGGTTACTGAGGAGAGACTATCGCTTCTATTTGAAATGCTCTTTCGCAACCGTCAAAGCAGTCGTGCATTATTATTATTGCTCTTGTCGTTAATAGCAGGCTAAAGCACAATGATTGTAACCAGTAAGATGACTTCTTACTGCATGATGAGAGATTTTTTTTTTTTTTGGGTGGGATGGTTTTGAATTGGTATCCAGGCAGAACCTGTGAGAGGTCCAGAAACCTCTTGTCCAAATAAGTCTATACTGTATTTTAATTTGAAAAATAGTTCTTCGCCTCACATTGTTCTCTCCTCCATTCAAATGAGACCAGTCGATTTCTGCGTTTCAAGATCATTCGGATCAATTTGGGAAATGTAATTGGAGCCTGACATCACCTCCAAATCCCAGGTGGCGGGGCTACGTGATCCGCACAAAAACTATTCGGCGAACATAAAAGGTCTGAAGACGAGCGCAAGTGTAAAATCTAAAAAGGTTGCGGTAATATATGCAGGCCTTCTGCTCTGTTGCATTAAAATCCATTGCTCGGTGGGTGCCCATTATAAGAGTGTTCCCGTAGAGCATATATCACGGAGGAGCTGTGTTCTGATGACAGAAAGCCCCCCAAACCCTGTAGGGGATCATTCAGTGTATTCCTGAATGATTACCTGAATGTGATCAAAGAAATCAATGGATTGCAGTCACTCCCGAGAGCTCCAAGCAAAGCCTTGGATTGTCACACTCCGTCCAGCTCTCTGGAACGAAAACTCGACATTTCCATACATTCTAAAAAGTTCACAATGCATCAAATCTGTGGCGGCGACGCAAAAAAAATGCCTTTGTATCCCAATTTTGGTCCGAACGCACGGCTCCATGCGTGTCGGATGCCCGTCGATGTCGACTCTTGTCCGCCAATCGTATTCAATCATCTTAACTCCTCCCGCAGATTATTGAGTTACGTCACTTGTCACCCGAATGTCATCGCGCCTTTGAGAGATGATTTGGTGAGTGTTCAATGTCACAGCAAGAGCTGTCTTTGTTTTTTGTGGAAGGGCACACGATGTTCAAAGAGGCTCTCGCAAAGATGCATCATTTGAAGCTATCCCAGGTTCCTTGGACCCAAAGATACTATGGGGACTCCAGTTGTCATGTTGACTTCATTTGTCTCGTTGCTCATCGACGATTGTTTCTTCGTACAGAGAGACGAGGGAATGGCGCGGCGAGCAGAGGTTTTGACATGAAATGATTAACAGCAGCCAGAACATGTCTCGTGGGATTTGTTTCTAAGTTTGATCTTATAAGTCTTAACAAGGGAAGGCAGCCAGCGCGGATCACGGGAGCTCATCAAAAGATTTACGCTGCGTCGCCACAAAAATGCAGGCGCCTCTAAAACACGAGCGTGTATAAAAGCTTGGTTAGAAGGTGCGCTTGCGGAAATGAAGTTGATGCGCAAAGGTGCATGTGGTGCAAAGTAACGCCGAGGCAGTGCAGCCTCCCAATGTGTGTCTGGCAGCATGTCAAGCAGCTGCTCAAGTGTTCCTCCAGCTTGAGCGAGCGTCCTACAGTTGAACCTTTTAATCTCCCCCAGGAAGTAAAGTGGAAAAGAGAAAAAAATCCTGTGTGGATAAATAAACGTCTTTTCAAGTGTTCACCGACAGGAAAATTATTTGTTTTAAGCGCATGAAGTAAGAGTCCAATCTCATTTTGTTAATACTCTTGCTTTGTAGTTTAACCTTCGGGTTCTTACAAAGAGGCCACTTGTCTTTCACACAAGCGGGGGTTGGCATTGATTAAAAGACCGACTTTGTTATGTTAATGAAGTCAGAAGTTAGATGTACAGAAGAGACTGTTTTTTTCCTTTTTTAACAGATAAGCCGTGGGCGCCACTTTCGGAATGTTTATGGCCATTCATCCAGAGATCGGTGATTGGAATGTTCCTACGAAAGGTGTTTTACTAGGTTGTCAAGTCCAGTTTTTCAACAGCAAACACGTCCAAGCATGCAACTTTTGCGTCTGCCTCACAGTTCTGGTTCTTGCGTTGGTTTTCTGCGGGTACTTCCTCCCAAATGTCAAAATTGACCATGTGAGGGTAATGCAACTGTATTTTAACCCACTGGGTCAAATTTGGCCCCTATAAATTCTGCTACTCAAATGCTGCCCTTAAATCCCAAAGGGTCAAATGTGGCCCTTATCCTAAATTAGGATTAAAGCATTGAATATTTGAAAAAAAAACCCATATATTTTGGTGTTCAGTGAACATATAGCAGTCATTTAATGTATAATTCATCAGTTTCCAAAGAAGAAAAGGGGTCTTGGGTTCTCCAGGGATAATGCTGGACATGAGAGGCCTACATTGATTGAAACATGAGCCATCATCAAATCCGTGGAGAGTAGAACACCGGGGTGGCTTGTGTAAAAAAAATCTCAATGTTTTGCCGCTCGCCGGCGGCGGCTGGTAAAAGGCGTAAAAATGACTGTCAGTAAATCCCTGAGGCGTTACAATGTGCAGATGTGCAAAAGAGTTGTGCTATCTCAGGAGGAGGAGATTTGACAGATGTTTAATGCAGCAGAGTCCCAATGCCGGGACGCAGATAACGAAACACGCAAACATTCAGAGCAATCTGCCAGTTTTATTGGCGGAAAATGTTGCCTGACCGACTTACCGATGACCTTGAACAACCGAGGAGGGTTGCATGGCCGCCGAAATCGTCTCTTTGAAACATGAGCAGCATTTCTCTCGCAGCTTTTCTCTTCTCCTGGTGTTACAATGAACGCTATTGATCGTCGGCTCTTTATTTAATAATGTTACCTCGCTGCCTTGACATGGTGAATAAAGACGTCCGGTTGACATGCCTTGCCACACTGATGAGCAATTACGAGAAAGTCATTCTCTGTGTTTTTTTTTTCTTCCCCCAACTCGGCTAATAGTCTTGTTTGCATGCATCTTGAACTTTTTCTCATCATCCATCTTTGATATTCTTTCCAGTGAATTCTTATCACCACTTTTCGAAAGGGGGTAATACGTTGACAGGAAGAGTCGGATGTTTCCATGGAATATCCAATTTGAGGCAAAGGCTGGAGATGAGGGTAGCGCAATATACGCAACATGAGGTGAGGCTTTCATCCACCGCTGCAACAAAGACTGTACTGTCGAGTCATTTTAGGTCTAGCGTCTTTCAGCCATCAACTGCTGGGGCGCTTTCTTTACTCCACTGCAGGGGCATGAATCTACTTGTACTTTGCAATTGATGTCAAGTGAAACTGGAGTATGAAACAAATTATTAAGGACTATCATCGAGAAATCCGGCTCACGTCAAGAACCTTCAATGGAAGAATAGGGCGCAGAGCTCGCCGGACCACAAAATAGAGACTGCGGCGATGGCACATCAGTCTACTGGAATACGAATGGTTATGAAAAATGTCATCCGCAGAGCACAAGATCGCCCTTTACGAACCGTTCTGATCATTTCAATGTGGTTTGGTGTTTGAGTTTCAATGAGCCCGATTGAACAGTTCAACTTTTGAACGTGGGCAACAGCGCAAGACGCTTGGGAAACGAATGCCTGCTGTGTTTTTATTTTCCCTCAATGTGAAATGGGCGGCGTCGAGGCGTAGGCGTTGATTGTGCATGTGGATGAGGCACCCCGCTATTATTTGGCGCAGGGCAGTTATTAGAGGGACGGCTGCTTCTGAGCAACGACAGCAGATGATTATCAGGTCACAGTGCAGTCCGAGTGGCTTTGTGCGCCTCCCAAGTAAATCTCTTGTTTGGATTTGTTTTAATGGAGGCAAACTATCTGACAAGATGCTCATCTCCTCCTCGTGCCAGGGCGAGGCGGAGTGATTCCTCTCCGATTCCACTGTCACGCAATGCAGGCCGACAAGAGGCGTCGCGGCACGAAGTGACCGATGCGGCTCCACGCCAACCAAGCGTCAAGTGAAGATGTGGTAAACAGGAGGGGGAAGAGAAACTTGTTGATGAAAGTTGAATGATAACATTTGCGCTGCGCCTCCCGGATGGAGAAATAAGGAGAAGGAAGCGTGAACTGATTTGTGGGATTCACCTGTGAGTCTATTGAGAAGAAAGTCCCTGTTTCCAAACTCTAAAAGAAACAGAGCAGTAGCTACTAAGAGATTCATTCCATATGTATTTATTTTTCCCGCTTGAGGTGATCCTTGGACAGGGCTTATGAAAAATAGAACTTAAAAACTGTGACAGAGTATTTTGGTTCCCATAATTAGAATGTCACAAATGTTAAGATCATCTCTCAATTGTTTTTTCCTTTTTCTTTAAACCACTATACACTACAATCATGAAGGTATTAAATGAACATCGCTGTGTGAGTACTCAGTTTGTATACCCTTGAGGTACAAACGTGTTTAAAACCGTTTTGTGGTTTGACGGCAATAAAAAAGCCCAATACGGGGTTTAGAACCAGCACTTCTGCATAAGAGCATGTCAAGTCAGTTGCCACGGCAACATACAAGACGTTTTTCGTAGAAGTGAATGGTGGGGGGGGGGGAAAAACGCACACAGCAGTGTTATGTGGTGTGGTCCTGTATAACAAATCGATTTGCCTTTAAATAACGCTCAATTTGACTTTGGGCAATGCCCATTACCATGACATAATGTTTATTATTGAATGGAAAATATGCTGTGAGCAGTTTCTCTATGATGCCTTTCTTTCTTTGTGACTGCAGCTTTGAAGCCCTTATGACTTTGGTCGTGTCAATATTCTGCTTCGGTGATTTATTTCATCGAGATGATGAGTCATCAGAGCGAGGCGGGGTTCTCCAGGTGGCGCATTCCTTCAACGACCATCTGCTGAACTCTGCCGGCTAGACCGTCTGCAATACCGGAAGGTTCTTTATGTGCAAACGGCAAAATGAATGAGGTGCAGAAAATGAGCCTTGAGAATGGCCACGCGGTGAGTTTTTAATCTTATGACGTGGTGCAACATTAATAGACGTTCTGGATGTATTCATCATCTGGATTTATTGAACTAGAAGTGCCTTAAAAAGGTTTCAGCCTTTTAGGGTACGTAGAGGCGACATTCTACGGAATCATAAACAATGCTCAGCAATTTGGTATTCCGCAGACACGCACTTGTAGTTTTCTCAAAATAGGAAATGGCTTCGTTTCTTCGACATTATTCCTCGTGCAACGTTGAGGGCTTCTCACACGAGATTGGAGTCTGCTTCCTGGAGATATGTTGTTGAAAAATGGACATCCGGTATTGATTGAGGGGCGTGACGGCAAAGAACTAGCCCCTAATTCAAATGTTGTCATCTCACTGTCGTGAATCAAGTGTTGACATTTTCATTTTGTTATGAACATAGACGCTGTCTGTAAAGTACCATTGTGTCATTTCAGGCGCAACGACATAATCACGGTGATACCGCGGAGGAAGTTTGTCACCCATCCCAACAAAACGGTCACGTCTTTGGTGAGAGCTCTGCTCAGGCAGATGGAGGTGCTGCCCCGCGGGAGCCCCAGGAGGGACACGGCGGCCATAAAGTTACGGAAGGCGAGAACGCACGGGAGATGGAACAAAAGCTCAAGGAAAAAGAGGAAGCCATAAACTGCCTTCTTCACGCGCTGACTGACGCCGAGATGGTCACCGCGTTTGTCAGCAAGTCGTGGATGGATGCTTACGAGCAGCTCAAAATGACCTACGAGGAGGACTCCAACAACATGGTGGCAGCCCTAAATGCGGAGTGGCAGAAGTGGTGGGCCTACAGAGAGCAGGAGACGGCCGACCAGTTTCAGACTCAGTGGGAGAACATGCAGTGGCACATGGACGACATGGCGGCCCACTTCAAAACCGCACTCGACGTCATGCAGAGGCACAATTTAGAAATGTCGGCGTACTTCCGGAATGGAATGGAGACGCTCCAACAGCACATGGGCCGGGTCATCCAGGAAAAGGATGACCTGATTGCAGAATTGAGAAGGGAAAACGGCATTCTCGTAGCCGAGAACGGAGAGGTGTCGCAGGCGCGGCATTTTGCAAATGAGACCCCGGAGGAGCAACAAAGTCTTCAAGCCTCAGAGGGTCCCCTGAGGGCGGAGCAAGAGGCGACGATAGCCTTTGTTAATGCTGCCGAAGTAACGGGTAGCGATCCAAACCTGAATGCACAATGACGCACGTCGCTTCCAGTGGGACTCGTTGGATCTTCGAAATGCATGGACAAAATGATTCATCCATTCACACGGGTGCAAGCTAATGAGTCATACAATGAGATGCCGTTTCCAAAGGAGACAACACGAAAGTACCTGTTGGCAGCAAAGCCAAGGTGGAACAAATGGACTGAAAGTGCTTTGCAGCAAAAACTGGCAACAGGACAATGGCCAACCCTGTTAGTCTCCGAAGTGACACTTGTGATTTGTTGGCAAAACCTGAAGGGGAATGACTGTAGACAGACATTGGCATGCGTTAGTCAGAGAAATTGGACTATTAATCCCTTTTGTGGTCCCATTTAAGAGGCGAGGACAGTAACCTCATGGGACTAGAGGGACGGTCACCAGTGCTTTTAGTAATCTTCACATTTGTCCTCAACACAAGCGGAAATGCACTTTTTTACGTGCGTGTTTCAAGAAAAGGCCCCAAGTTCCCTTGGAGGTTCAATAATCGTCCCCGTGGTCTTGAATACGATTGGGGATGCTCGATTAAGCCTGAAATTATGCCCCGACGGGAAAAGCTAGTTCCTGACCTTCAAGCTGTAGAACGTGGCCGATCCTATTTGACGCTATTCTGGCCACATCATTCACAAGCAAGTTTATTTCATGTCGTCTGATGTGTTCCAATGAATCTTCATATATATATATACAGTACAACAGAAATGACAATATTAAAGTACTCCAAACATTTGTGGAAATTGCGCCAGTAATTGAGATGCATTTATTGATCATTGCGGAGACATCAACTGCAAGCCAAAGAAATCTTTTCTTCAGCGCCTATAAAAAGCTACGAATGGGGATTCGACTGTATTTTAGTTTTCAGTCGGCACTTGGATCACCGTTATCAGTCGGTGCACTGCCACGTCTTCTCAAAGCATCTCCCAGCGGCCGCTGTGGTTGCGACGCCTGACCTGATCGATGCTTCCTGCATTTATCCTGTCACAACCACTGCTCTGAGGTAATAACCAGGGTGACCTCTTTCAAAAACACTTCTCTCCCCCCCCCCCGCCCCCCATTGTTTCTGTTTTTTTCCAAACACCTCCGAATGCAGACAACGCAAGTCCGCCGACAAACACATGCTGCCTCTGGGCAAATCAGCACCCGAGTCAGCTATTGGAAATAAGGCAATGAAGGCAAAGCACTTGATATGCAGGCATCTGCTTTTGTGGCTTATCTCCACTGCTCGACTGTGCTGAGCAATTGCTGCTTGGCTAGCCCCAGTGAAAAACCCCTCCCCATCCTCCACAGCCTCACCCACTTCCCATTTTGTCTCCGCTTTGCTTTTCTGCCTGCCCGGAAGGACATTATTGGAATCATTTCCAATCGTGTCAATTGTAATTAAATGGATGATTTCCCCCCTGGTGAAAGCTAGTTGAGTATATCTGAGGCACACGGCACGAAGCAGGGAAAGATGTGTTAGTTAGAATATAAGTCAAGCACCAAAACTACAGGAGTTGCCTGTTGGGAGGACTGCTTATTAAATGCATTTCAAGTGTCATGTTGCCAGTTTTTGTGGATGTGGTTTTGATGAGTTTTTGTTTTGTCATATTTTTCTGCTTTCCCCTTTTTGTCCGTGTCTGTCTAGTTGTTATTTTGTCCACCTGTGGATGCCAACCCGGTCCCTCGTGTCAACCAAGCAGCTCCCTGAGCCACTGGTGACATGCCCTGGTGTTCCTCATTGTTTTTCGTCACTTTGTGTTTGTATTCTGTTAATTCACTCCCCTTGACAGAATTAACTGACCACAAATGGACTCAGCAGAAGTGGAGGACATAAAGTGTGCTTTGCTTTTTCTGTGTGTTGTTTTTTCAGGACCTGGCTTCCGCCATGAACAGCCTGACTGCACACCTGGACATGTTCTGTGCCCGGTACCTTCCCACTTGGCAGCGGCGCAGAATGTCCTGCAGCTGCTCTCCATCCCTTCTCCGGCGGTGTGCACATCCTGCGGCCGCCATGTGACCCTGCTCCAGAGGTGTTACAACCCGACCGGAAAAAGAAAAAAAAAAATCAGATCGTATAAAAACAAATTTGGTTACACCTTCTCATAAGTGGGGATGTGGTTAGAATTAATATACCGACATGAAATCGAAGTCAGCATACACCGGCTACCAAGTGCCTCCGATTAACAGCAAATAAAGTTCAGATGTTCTTGTAGGCTTTTCTGAACATTTTCTGAGAAAATTATGCGACAACATATTGTGGTGCAACTTGCTCTACATAAATTCTCAATGTATTCTATTGGGCTACGCCTGTGCCGGTGCAGAGCAGACAAGCCGACTTGCCACTTATTTCCAGTTCGTCGCCACACAATAACTTTTGGATCTCTGACAGCCACCACGGCGCTCACATCGATCATGCACAAGCGCGATGCACCTGGGCAGCAGTAAATCAGCTTGCTAGCACACAGCCTATGTTTAGTTCGTTCAATGTCATGAGGCCGGGCGGCTGTATATCCTTGTTGTCAGCATTATGTGAAGGTGGCCATGTTCCCTCTGTTGCTCACACGACCCGATTTCTGAAGATGGGCTCGAATGTTTGTTTCTTCTCAAGAGTTGCAAAAGACGAAGTGCCTGGTGAGCAATTTTAGCCAAAATGTGACTCACCAGCTGTAAAAAAAAAAAAAACTTGATGTATTTGTGTCGACCTAACAAAAAAAGGGTATGAGACAAGTAAAAAGCAGGGTTTTTGAATGCAGCAATCAGCGGTGGCGCATTTCCCGATGCTGGCACGAAAGATGAAAACCGCGCGCGCGTGATTGCTAATTGCTGCATTGTGGGCCGCCTCTCTTCCTCCTCCACCGCGACACGCCAATTCATCAGAGATCACAGGCGGATCGAACCGATGGCTCCCGTCTAAGCCCGCTGTTGACAAATATCCCCCCCCCCCAAAATCCTTTCTTGCAGTCTGCTGCCTTCAGCCTGCATACGACTCATTAAGCCAGCTGACTGTCACTCGTCAACGCTGCAATCTGGCATGGGATCTTGATGCAAAGGGGAAATAAAAAGTTTGACATTTTTATTCGCGGGTGGATCTGCAACTAAAAGTGTATTACGATGAGGTGCGACTTTTGCCAGCCACCTTGTCTCTCAACACCCCATTGCTTGGCTTGATAAGGGACGGATACGCTCACTCCCACAGCTCATTTTTGCTCGCCGACTGTCTACTTCCATCCTGTATTCCCAGGTAGTGTCTGTTATTAAGCAAATGAGTTGCTGCTCCATAGCTTTGGCCATCAGATGGCTGTGATCAAAGGTTAATACTCAATGGAAAATAAGACCTTGGCAAACCAACGCATGAGCCCTTGCACGTGTTTCAGGGTTACGCACTCGACTCGTATGTGTGTACCAGGATTTTTTTTTTTTTACAAAAGTGATATCTCTTGTCTCACTTATGCACTCAAAATTATTCACCCGTATATTTAGCCGGCGCTAATTGAGGCTCGCTATGCATTCAACATGTCCAACTTTTGAAAAATCGGATCAACGCACACGGTCTATTCAACTTTGAAACTGCATTCCTCTTGCTGATACACACTTGAAAGGATGGAATACGAGAGCTGGCTTTCTGTGCGAGCGCCAGTCTCCACGGTGACGCCCGTTCATTCACAAGAATAGTCAAAGCCAGCGAAGAAATGCATTCATCAGTTTAAAGAGGTCAAGTGTGCAGCTGCGTATGGGTATTCGTGGTTATCATGTCTGCCACACAGTCAAAAGGTTTCTGAGATCGAGAGAGAAAATGGTACACTTTCAGAAAAAGCAAACTCTCAAAAGAATTGACACCCTATGAAATGAAAGATATTCCAAAAATGTTCAAGGCAGCTTTTGCCAAAGATCAAGCACGCACAAATACTTTTTGGGCGCTTAACTCACTCATGACCTGGTCGTCTTTATAATATTTATGACTAACGTCAAAGGAAGGACCCTGTGAAGGGGGCAGTAGGCGGGGGAAAAGTGCCAGCCAATCGCAGGGCACACAGAGACGAACAACCATCACGCTCACATTAGGGACAATAATCCCAACGAGCCTGCCATGCATGTTTTGGAATGTGGGAGGAAACAGCACCGGAGAAAACCCCGCAAGCCCGGGGAGAACATCAAACTCCACACAGGGAGGCCGGAGCTGGGATGAACCCGGTACTTGCACTGGGCCGACGTGCTAACACCGGCGCTGGAAGGACCCTAAAGTCAACATTTAATCAGAATAAAGACATCTCTGGTGGCTTGCGGGAAACACCGGCGCTGGTAAAGTCAGTTCTTGTCATAGACTCCCAGTGTCTGCAAAGAGAGTACCCGGACAAATGATACGTATATCTATCTTGTCCTGTCGAAGGTTAACCGGTGCAGTTGAAGAGCTCCTTAGCCAGGCTTGATGGAAGCTGCTCTTTGTCTTCGGTGTGTCAAACATGACAAGGATGAAGAAAAAAAAAGAAAAAAAAAACAGGCGAAATCCTTACGGCAAGGCACTGCCAACAGACATTGTGCTTGGCTGGCTGCCCGGTACCATGAGAAGATGCTTTCATTTGGAGCAGCTTTAGCCGCTCCACGGGAGGTCGAGGGGGGAGCGTTGAGTTGTTCTTCTCACACCGGAAAAATCATTCATTGAATATGAAATGTGTGTTTTGTTTGTATTTCACAAAGTTAACTCTCACATGAGCGCAACGATGATACTGTTTGGTCATCACAATATCATAGAATATACATACAGAATTTATGACCTTGAGTTCCAATGAATGACCTTGTCTCTGGAGGAGAGGCGGGCCGCACCTTGCGGTGATCACCTGCCAAGAGCAGAGCACAGAGAGAAAAACGGCCGTTCGCACTCATATTAGTTCTTACTGTCCGTACAATTTAGGGACTTAAATGAACCTTACACGCATTTCTTTTAGAATCTGGGAGCAATCCGTAGCTAGCACTATCCAGGAAGGACAAAATACTGATTTCAACCTCAAATTTCTGAACTGTTGAGGTCCAGAGCGAGGATGGCAGCATGAAGCAAATCAGAAGCCGATGTTACAGCGCAGAGATTATAGTGGCTGCTCACGGCTAATGCAGCGCTCGCATTTGAGTTTATCAACCTACAGCGCATAAGCTCCGCCTTAGGTTGGTTCGCGACGGAGCCATTTACAAAAGGAACGCATAGGCATCCTCTCGACGACAATATGGATGACTTAACGTTGTCTCTTATCGCATTTCAAACACGCTGTTCTGAATAGCAAAAATGGGTTCTTAAAAAAAAAATGATCCCCAAATAGGGAGGATTGTCTCCAAGCTCAAGAGACGGTGGGATTGATGCCTTGCACAATGACACCTCAGCAGTAAACCGCCTAGCATCTCTCCAACAGTCATTGCTATATTTTTGACCCTCTGGTTGCAAAGATTGCTTCTTCTTTTTTTTTTTCCGTCAATGAGCTATATGCCTCCCCCATTCACAAAAGTAACTTCTCTTTCCATCGCACACTCCCATCTTCTCCCATTTGCTAGATAAAATGAGCTTGCCAGCGCAACATCAATACTTTTGGCTGGGAAGTCCAAACATTTTTCATCTCCAAATAGTGAACAAGATGAGAAAGAAATTGGACCAAAGAAAGATGCCCAAACCTAAAATAGCAGCCTGGGTTCACAATCAGGTCGTGTGTTAAATACGGCCCCTTACCCAGAAGTGAACCATTTCAAAGGGGGTATTTTAACTCGCCATTGCACTTCTTTCAAAAAGCTACGGAAAGGAAATAACTGGGGACTATCCCACTAATTAATACACCACAGCGTCGGAGAGTAAAACCGACACATCTGCAAATCGGCTTAGGCAATACTTAGCATTTTACACATGATGTTCAAAGATGTTGTCACAACACCACACAATTGTCACCAGCGGCGTCACATCATGCATTGGCGATTTGACGGCGTCGTTTATGCGGCATCAAGCAGCTGCCTCCAGGTCGGCGAGTCATTTTCATCCGGAAAGATTTAGGACCGAAGCTCAATTCCAAACTCAAGTCAAGGTCAGTGCACGAGCTACTCTTTGGCCTTTGCGGCTGCTCTGTATGTGCTTTCAGAGCGTCAGCGTGCGGGTGTGTGCCTATCGTGTGTGCGGATGCTCTTCAATGACAACAGCCTCGTGGTCGACGCTGATTCGACATAACGGGGACCCCTGGAGATGTACAAGGACACCAAGAAGTGCAGGAGGTTCAAACTGCTTTTGGTTTCGTAATTCTTGAGGTGCTTCGAATATGTTGACGAAGAAAAGAATATTAAACAAGAAACAGCCTCAGTATGCGAACATTTATGACCCTTGTGCTACCATTTCTACAATTTGTGTAGATTTTTGCGTTTTGTCATTTTTGAATCAAAGACAAAGCCTAAAAATTGTGTGATATGAAATATTCCAATTCATGTTTTTTTATATATATAGATATATTTTTATGTTTTGGTCATAGCACAGTACCGCTTTTAATGTCCACAGAGGGCAAAAATACAAAGAAAAAAATCAGAACTATATGTGCATGTATAGCGCTGATGCCACTGAACATCTCGAGTGGTTGAAAGTAAAAATAAATATTCAGGAATAATACTTTTACAATTTTTGTAAAATTGTATGTTGCGTTATTTAAACTTATTGACATCGACTGCAGCACACACGTTTTTGTTTTTTTTGCATTCAGAACGCAAACAGTCCCTTCCGTCAACCGAGCCACTTGAGTTTGTGTCAAGGTCTCGGCTTATAAGCTTACATCCGAATGTATATGATTGAATTTGCTGTGAACGGTAAAGAAGAAAACCTTCTCGCGATGGGTTGTACATCGCAGTATTTTGATGTAACAATCGGTTGGATACATGTTATCCAGGAGTAGCCGCACAAAATAAAGTGTGTTGGTGTGCCTTTTTGAATGTGTTAACAGCAAGCCGAGGGCTTGTGTATGTGCACAGGAATTGAAGAATTCCGGGTGCGCCCCACCCGTCTTGATCTTGTGGCCTCAATATTTTGCGCTTTGATAATGTGACGTTTCCGCATGACACCAGCTTGCAGAAGCAATAACGAAGGGAAAGGCTTGTCTAGACGCACAGCATGCCATGAATGTCTGAAGGAGAGAGAGAGCGGCACGCCTTTCTTTTTGCTTTATTATGGCTTACGAATTATGGCAAATCATTTTTATATCCACACTTGTGTATCCATCTACTCAGGTATCGAGAAAACTGACGAGACAACAAGGAACACCTGGACAAGACTGATTGGCCCACACGAGGGACCCGGATCATGACACAGAAATGTCACATGGCCTCATCAAAAGAGAGAGGGCAGAAGGATTCCCTGACTTCTGCTTTTGGTCGCTAATCACTCTTGTGCAACCTTCTGGACATAAGTTGCAAATTATTGGCTGCGGCAGCTGGCCGCTTTTCAAAGATGCCTTTAGGTTGCTGTTTCCTACGCATGGGCTCCCTAATTACAGCCTTCTTACTCTAACGATGTGGCTTTCAGACCGCTACATGCCGAGGAAGAGCCACAAATGCGCACACACTTTGACTCCACGTTCTCAAACACTCCCAACCCGGACTGGCCCGGTGCGAATGAATCTTCGGAGCCGTGAGCAAACCAGCGTGTTAGCGGAAATTGGAGATGGAGGCGCGTGGGCTGCCGGTGCACATGTGTCACCCCGCACGAAATCCATCAAGCCCTTTGTGGGCACCGGTGGAAAAGCAAGGTAGGAGCTTGCGTTGGAGGGAGAATTGTGACTCGCCAAAAAAAAAAGGATCATTTCTTCAAAATGTATGAATATAATAGCGCTCATCCACATGCTGCCCGTGACACACATTTTCATACAAATGAAAACCTTTTTTTTTTAATAGTGTGGCGGAGGACTGGTTCTGTTTTTGATTTTTTTTTTTCTACCACTCTAACACAACCATTTCTACAACCATTCTTGGAACAATGTCAAGATACAATGTCATTTCCTTCCCTGTGATGACATAAGAACATGATGCCGGCAGGAGTGAAGAAAATATGAAATAAAAATGAATGCCATTAATAAGTACTTCCATCCATTTTCTAATCTGCTCATCCTTGTGGTGCTTCCAAAATGTTTTTCCGAGTAGAAAACTTCTCCCCTTCACCTCTTGTTTTTCCTGCATCTCCTCCTCATGGTTTACGCCCGCCTTTCAGACGGGCTGTATAAAAAGACACGGACTAAGCCGTGGCCATTTTTCACCTCTTTAACAAATAACTTTGCATGGGATAAAGTCAACTATTACCATAATCTTCTCCCAAATTGCGCAAAATAATCCAGAGTGCGTCTGGACAGTAGATCTGCCTCCAGAGTTCAAATTTGTGCGTGCAAACCTTTTAGTTTATCAAGTTCTAATTGCCTTGTGTTTCTTTCGGATCAACTTTCGGCCAAAGGGCTGCAGAAATGTCAGAAGGATCCTCGGTACATTTTGGGGCGTGAATATGTATCAAACATTCTGCCAACTCTTGGGCTGGAATCAGCCTGCATAAATCCTTTGATGATGGCCATTGAAACATCTGCTGGGTCAATGAAACTCATTCGGCAAGGCAATAAAATGTATGCTCACGGCCTTGCAAGTTGCAACGATGCGACGATGCCATTTACGGATTGGGAGGATTGTATCCGATGGAGCCATGCTGGTTGTGTTGTTGCTCCCTCGAATGTGCGATGATTTTCCCTCAGAGTCTAATCAGGTCACTTAGAAGTTTCTTTGAGCCCTTTTTAAGGTGGTGTAAAATGAAATGGACGTTACCAACAGTTAATTTCTATTGTTGATAGACTGCATGTGTGACAATATTGAGGTCAATCCTGTCAGGGCCTCGCAGTACAACACCGCTTATCCCAGCACCGCAGATAATGAGTGCTGGGAAAGTAACGCCACAGACTGTTTTCTATTTACTGCTAACAAACATATCTGTGTGATTGGTTCAGTGCGGAAGAAGGCGCCTCAAGGTTTGGGCTTTCATGAAATGTTAAAAAAAGTCACAGCCGTCTCGAATTGACAGAAGGCAAGAAAACGTGATTCTGCTGAATCGGTCTGTCGTCAAGGAAATATTCATGACACAGAACGACCTTTGGCCACGTCGGGCGCCACCCGTTATTAAGATAAGTTCCGCTACAGTGCTGAGGAGACTGATTTGATTAGCAGAAGTATGTCTTGTAACAAAATTAAGATCATTGATTTCCTAATGCGCGGGTGGAAGAGATTTCTGTCCTCATTGATTGTTTGTCTCTTTCCAGTTTGTTGATGATTCCAATTGAAGAAGGGGTGAGAAGAGCGAGGTGGACGTCCATCACTCCGAAGGGGGGGGTGCACATAAACCAATAAAAATGATGATCTCTTTTTTAATCACACAGCTCGCACTGCACCTTGGTGCCTAACAATAGTATTTTTTTTTTCAGCGTACCCCTTTGTAGAAAAACACCAGCAGTGTTGACATTTTTTGTTTTTGTTAGTGTGTTTTTCATGAAGAAAACCATCAACTAAATGTCCCAACATTTGCATGAGTAGGCCTATGAACACCAGCACGCACATGAGTTAAATTTGAGTTAGTACAGGGCGGTGAAAAGCCTTCGACTCCCTGCGGCCCACTGCTGGCTAAGCCTCCGTTAATTCCACTAACCACCTTGGCCATCTTTTCTCCAGTCATCATTAATCATCTCTCGGCTCCCCTTCCCCCCCATTTCCCCCCACCCCCTCCCCGCCATCCTCTCCTTCATTTTCTTCCTCGTCAGTACGTTTGCCGTCCTCTGTAGACACACTCTTCCAGCATTCCGGGCAGATCCTGCAATGAGGAGATAACACCAACATGCCTGATGGCCATAACGTTGACAAAGAAGCCACCACAGAAGAAATATACAGAAGCGTCAGCAGCTATATTCTGGTTCACACTGTAAGCTACGAAGCACCCCGAGCCATTTTTTTTTACAGTACATCACGTTAAAGTTATTAATCCGACTGTTTTGTTAATGGCCTCGCCTTAAAAAAGTACAACAGACTTTGTTCTATGGTCAATTTAAGCTTCTTTGTCTATTACAGTGAAACTCCTCTACAACGAAATCGACATGGGTGAAAATACCCCCTAGTGTGAAAAAATCTTCATGCATTAACAGCATTCCCACTTTCCTGTTTCAAATTTGCTACAGTGAAAACCCCCTGTTGTGAAACATGTCTTGCTGCAAACATGATTTCGTTGTAGAGGAGTTTCACTGTATAAGCTCCTCATTGCCGCGGTGTCCCTCCTTAAGGTCGTTTTTGCTTCTCCTAATCAGGCCTTGCTGAAGCCCATCCTGGTCCGACTTCAGGCGAGAGGCGCCAGGCAGTCGCATCGAGACAAACACGGTCAGGAGAATATAAGGGCTTCCATTGACATAGATATGAACACGTAACCTCCGAAGTGTGGGTCCACAATGCCGTCCTCAATTTGCTCTAATCCGAGCTATCATTTGCTCGGAATTAATATGTGGTACAGCGGTGGATAAGGAAATCGATGGGTTTGGATAATGGGATAAAATATATATAATACTGCACACGGTATAGCGATGTTTATGGTATAAAGGGAAGGCAATATGTCAGGGGCCATCTGTGAGATGAATTATTTAATTAAGTGCCATATTGCAACACTTGATCAGGCCCACATTTCTGCTCTGAATCCACATGGCGCTTTGTTCTTTTTCTGTGGTACATTTTACTGACATTACTTTTGCCGGGTTTACTCAAATGGTGGAAAGGAAAGTCAGTGGAAAGGAAATTCCATTTGCGCTGTTTCAAAATGTTTGTTTCTAAATTTTCATGCGTGATGCTGGACCGGGACGACTTAATATTCTGGCTTCATTTTCTCAGCTTTTATCCAAACAAAAGTGGGTCTCAGTGGCGACTCCAATCCCCCATCAGCGGCGTTGTGTCATCCCACAGTGGCTGCTCGACCCGCTGCCAAGTAGCTAATGAGGTCAAATCACCAATTACACAGTCAGTTTAACCCAAGAGTGTAGGACATGGATCAGATCGCGGAGGGCACACCATCCGAAATCCCGGACACCCAGAAAGTGACATTTCACATCTTCTGTCCATTTAGACAAGCTTGGAAATGTGAAAAATGCCGAACAACAGAGCGCGGCCCAGCACACATGTTAGTTCACAGATAGGGCAGCTGCCCCTCCTGGACTCAGATTAATTGCTGGGTGGATCAAGACGTGACTGACAGACAAGATGCGGCACTCTGATGAATATGGAGCAAAAATCAACATTTTGTCATGTTAAATTAGAGATACGCCGACACAACTTTTTTTTTTCCTCCACACTGTACAAGTTGGGGAACTCCAAGTACTCAATGATACAAAGTGCCGATACTTGATTATGAGAGAGAGAGAGATAGGCATCTTTGCTGTGTTGGCCAATCATCCTAAAACGTATGGTATTATAAGGCATCAGATTCTGCAACATACCACAAAATTTGGGCTCAGACATGTACTGTTGCCTGCCCTTTAAAATATGAGAAGCTCTGTTCAAACCTCAAAACCGCTGTGCCTTTGTGACATGATGGAGAAAGGAAAGTGAAAAGGCATGATTGTAGTTAATTGCAAAGCCGAGAGGAGAAGGCTAAGGGTGGACTAAATCCCACATCCATTAAATCAGTCTTCGCAACAGATTAGCCAGAGCCTAATATATTTGTGGAAAATAGTTTAGAGATTTCCCACTCCCCCATGTGTTCACAAAGTGACCACGACACCTGTGCAGTCTCCCTCAAGCCAGACGATTGTGTGAGAGTTAACAGGTCATCCTCGGGGATGGCACGTAATTAAGATAATGGTTTTAGAAAATAATAAGGGGTGTTAATTGGCAGTATTTTTTATTATTATTATGCCTTTCCTGAACATTTTTTTTCTTGCATTTGATGGGCTGACGCGGCCACTTAGCTCGGCATGCGTCAGACATCTTAACTCCACTATCAGTCCCTGGTTATGGCTTTGCATGTGTGTGTGTGTGTGTGTTTTTGCATGTGTGCAATATTAAGCTATTTACTGTATTGTATAGTATTAAGCTTTGCTTGTTCCATATTCAGTGTTTAAGCAAAACTTGTGTGGGGTTTCATTGTTATATCTGAAGGAAAAATGTAAATAAATATCAAAGTTGGCCCGCGAGTTTTTAATTTTGACCCAATGTCTATTTGAGTTTGACACCCCTGGCTAAGAGTATGATTCCGCTTTTCCTTTCTCTGCAATTGATGTTTTTGTGCCTTTTCTTGAAATGACTTTCGTTGATTGGTTAAAAGGTTAGAGTGGCACCTCTTGCCTTGGAATGCACTGCAGGGCTGAGAAATGTGTTTTCATGGAGCTGGTGTTATTTGTGTGGACAGATTGGTTTTTAGTGGTTTCTTCTTCTTTTTTTTTAATCCCCCAAAGAGGAAACACGTTTTTTAAAAAAAAACGTACACGTGGTCATAGCTCGAGGCTAGTTCATTTAAAGGTGTTATTTTAAGCAGATAAAGTTCTCTGTGAATGCTAACCGGTAACAATAGCATACAGGAAGCAAGATTGAGACCGAAAGCCAGTCTCTGCAGTCCCTGTTAATATATCTGAAGATGGATATTGTCTGCTGGGTGCCAAGACTATTTTTGGAGCCCCTGGCTCCCTCTGATCATGCTTTTTCATCTGGCGGGAGAGCCACTAGGGCACTCACTGGAGGCTCAGGGATACGTCCGAAAATCAACACCACAAATACAGAATCCCTGCTTGCTTCAGTAATTTTCCCGCTTTTTCTTTTGCTTGTTAATGCACTTTCTTCCATCGCCTTGGCTCGTTTTTTCTGCCGACCTCTTCATTCTGCGCCAGCTTGAAATGACTTCTGCAGTTCACAAGGATGCACGCGCACACGCACGCGCGAGCCCATGCACCTGCCTGTGCTCTTGACTGAGACAATCGCGTTGCGCGCGTACGATTCGATTTGCCACTTTCAAGTTTTCGCTGTGCGCGTGTGAGGATTGTGGCGCATTGCCTAGCTGTGAATGAACGTGCGCGCGAGAGAAGGAGGAGGAATTAGAAAGGGGAGGGAGGGGTGATGGGGGGGGGGGCTATACGAGAAGTCGGCTTGGCTGCGGAGACTCTTACTTGACAGTGCACAGCAGCAGACTGATGCGCACACTCGACATCGTCGGATTTTCTACAGCAGCATCAACATCCACCAAGAAAAAAAAAACCACCAACTTGTTTCCCCCGCTGCAGGATCTTTACGCGCGGCGGTGCCGACATGTTGAGGATGCTGAGATGAGCCTTGCGCGGCTCTCCATGCTGCCGAAACCTCTCCTCCTCCTCCTCCTCCTCCTCCTCTTCCTCCTCCTCTCTTCCTCCAGATGAGGGGAGCAAAGAGGACGAAAACAAGGCTGCCTCATGTGTTCTTTTCCGAAAAGAAGATGGCAAAGGTGGAGCGATTAGAGCTGGGCTCATGACGGAACGAGTAATCCTTTCAGTGCACCAAAGAGATTTGGAAACGTTTGGATGGAATTTGGGCGAGTGTCTGCTACGAGAACTGTTTTTGGTCTTGTATGAAACCGGCGATGAGTTGCCGCCACACATTCTTCCCTAATGACTGCATCGAGGAGATTTATTTGAAAGGGGCGAGTGGTTTCTCTGCGCGAATTTCCCCTAAAAACTCACCTCTTGTTTTCTCTCCTAAAGTACTCCACATCTAAATGGAATTAGTTGAGTCTGCGGCCGTTTGTGAAAGGAACAGACATGGTACATGGACACAGCTTCCATCACGGTAAGCGAAGTCGGTTTTAATTGTCAGAAATTGACCAAATATAAACTGCCTGGTATTTTACGGATTAAAATGTGATCCTATTGCTGGCATGTTTTCTGTGATGAATCAACACTTTGTGGAATGGGAAATCGCTACTAACCATAACGATGGAAGGTGATCCATCCAAGCTGTATTTCTCATTGCAGTTGTCGCAAGTCTTCTCCTCCTCGGCTTGTCCGGTGCAACAAAGAGAGGCACATCAGGTAACCACCACAGACGTTTCATTTGAATATTACAGCGACAATATGGAATTACGACCAAATATTATTTTGTGGTTTGGTCGCTGTAATGACGAAAACAGTGTGTCTACCGTTCCCACCCCAGGCACCTCATAAGTGGTCTGTAACATTGGTGGTGGACCAGCAGAACATCTGTCACTTTGTGTTACTAGTTTTCGCGTGGGTGCTGCTGTTCAAAGCTTTGTGCTGTGCTCTACCAACTATCTGAGGTCATTTTATTGAATTACATGTGGTCCAAAATAGTTAGTGGCCCTTGCAATTTGTTTGGCAGTGAAAAACAATTCCGGGGTGAAGCCAGCTGGTCAGTGTGGAACGTGGGTGAAAGAACCAGAAGGAGGTCTCTTCACTTCTCCCAACTACCCAAACAAATACCCACCGGATACAGAGTGTGTGTACATACTTGAAGGTAACGCTCCTCTCTATTGTCGAACAAATGGCTAAGCGCCAAGGCGCAAAGGAGCCGAAGCAAGTTTAGCTTCATTCTGCCCCTTCTTGCGGTCATTCTCTCCAACCTTGTCTTTCAGCCCCGCCAAGGCAGTGCATCGAGCTCCACTTTGAGGAGCACTATTCGATCGAGTCCTCTTGGGAATGTAAATTTGACAACATCGAAGTTCGCGATGGACCTTTCGGCTTCTCTCCCATTCTCGGACGCTATTGCGGTCAGCACAGCCCGCCGGATATCAGGAGTGGCGGCCGCTACCTGTGGATAAAATTTGTTACGGATGGCGAATTGGAGGCGGTGGGATTTTCAGCCAGTTACAACTTCACTGCAGGTACCGTAAGTCCACTTGTTCCTGTTACTGCACGCCTCGAAGCTGAATAAGAACTATCATCCAGGGACTGCCTGGTGTAGAATTATCGATTGGCTGTCTCTTTCCATTGGCTATGTAGTATTATTGGCTAAGTGCTTATACGACTGGTCAGGCGCTTTGTTCTCCTTCTATCTTCCTGCATTTGGAGTCTTGTGGAGAAGTGTCAGTTCATTTTTAATGTGGGGAAAAAATTAAGTGGGACATTATATTCACTATAAATCAGTTGGCAGTAACCTTACATGCCAGAACAACCTAGAAGCAGGCTTGCGGCAGCAAAGCTACCCAGATGGAACGAGAAGAGAGATTTATTTTGAAGGTATTAGTGAGGATTGGTGGGGAGTCCTCTCTTTTGGTGACATTAACCCGGCGGGTATGGATGATGGATGTCACATTATACATTTGGAAACTGTAGCCCATATGTAATAAGTCAGTCTTTTAGTTTGCGTAGGTTTCAAACTGCAAGAAGCACAGTTTCGCCAAAGGCTGATGGTGTCGGGCAGACAGGCCACCAAAGTCATATCATTAGCCGGGTGGGGGAGGGGGGCGACATCAATTCTGTTTTGATAATGACTTGCTAAATGAAAGTGATGTGTCTGAGGCCTAAAAGAGACTTGGGAGACTTGTCATTTGGTAGCTTTGGCACAGAGACGCCGTGCGTTCTCCACAGCACAGGGACAAAGCTTTTGTTGCTGAATATTCGGAGCACATCTCTTTCCTTTGTTTTGTTCTCAAGAAGCATTGATTGGCGCTTTCATGTCATTTGCTGCCTTGGGTCTATCTCGGTGACGGACTGAGACTTGCTGTTTTCTTCCCCGATCAAAACAATGTTGTCTTCTACTGTGATCAAAACAGTGTGCCCCCTAGCGGAAAATCCACGAATTGCATTTTATTTAAAATATTCCTTCTGTGTCTTTAATGCATTTTTTTGTTTCACTTTTAAATGATCCCGCTGGCTGGATCGAACCTCCTTGGGGGCCGGTTCCAGCCCGCGGGCCGGATGTTTGACACCCCTGATCTAGATGCTATAAAACATCTTAACCGTGTCCTTGAAGTAATTAAAGAATCTCCTCTGCTTACGTTAGTGTCTGGCATCTCGAGCTGCTTTCTTCACCATTTTAATTCACACAGCTTGCCTCTGTTGAATCAATGAGGAGAACAAGGCAGTAACGTAGTCATGAATCAGCTGCCTTTACTCTCCTTGGCTTGTTTTTCGCAGCTCTGCAGACTGCTTCTATACTTACACTGCAATGTCCTCTCGCTCTTAACTGCTTCTTTACATCGGCTACAGAGAGTTCATCAAAATGTCCATTGTTAAAACTGGTTTCAAACAACGCCGGGTTGTTTCTAATTTCCTTCATGGAATACCGATCAAGGTAGCACGGTGTTAGAGTGGTGAGCGCGTCAGCCTCACAGTGCAGAGGTGCAGGGTTTGATTCCGGCTCCGGCCTTCCTGTGTGGGCTTTGCATGTCTACCCGTGCCTGCATGGGTTTTCTGCGGGTACTTTTCAATTCTGCTTGTTTATTTGATAGCACATGGTTTGCATTAGTTTGATGATACAAAAGAAAGTCCTTTTTCACACTTCACTTTTTGTTTGTGGCATCCAACGCGAGGTGGGACGCAGGACAGCGCAGCGGTTAATGGCGACCTGATCAATTGTGTCCATGTTTGGCACTGGTCGCTCGGCTCCCGAAGACCAATTTTCGATGTAACCAAAAGCTCTTGCTGTGGGAAATGACTCCGCTATTCTACTGTTGTCACGGCGACACCGCTTCTGAATTGAACGTTTTTTCCGTTTGATAGCCGACGTCTGTGTATGTGCCTCGTGATTGACTGCGACCCACCTCTCACCCGAAGTTAGCTGGGATCGGCTCCAGCTCAACCGTGACCCCAATAGCATGTATGAGATATCGGAGATGGAGGCGTGGATGGGTCATGTGAAATAAGGCAGTTTGCCGGTGTCCAAGCAAGCTCCGTCTGGACTGGGAATCATGAGAGCATAAAAGGAATGGAATTACAGTGAGGATTACAGATGGATGAGACTATCATAAAGAGGCTGGGACCTTAAGATTGGACCTTGAAAGGCTCAAGCTGGACAATTGAAAATCGAATCGAAGAAATTGACTCTTGGCTGTCTGCAGGTGCTGACCAAAGCAGCTCCACTGCAAAGAAAGTAAAATTCCCCGCTCACTTTTGCTTTCATTCCCATCGTATACCTGGCATATAAATGTGCGGATGTAAACCGAGTCCATATGTTTCTTTGGGTTTGACCTTCACGGATGGAGGGGTTAGGTAAAACGCTACCTTGACAACAAAGTGCGTTGGTTTCATTCAAGGTACAGTAGAAATTACATCATAGAGTTCGGCTCATTTTACAAATGCAAAGCCATCTTTCTGGGCAAACCGGATTTTCTACTTCCCCACTTAACATTTTCCTCCATTGATGCCGCATGTGGGGAACTGGTGAAAGGCTCGCAATTCCATTTGACCTGCCCCGAGGCTGGTTGGAGTACAGCTTCACAGAAAAAACGTAAGATTGAATTCATGAGTAAAAATGGAGGCAGAACCGCCCCCACCCACCCGTTGTGAAGCGGTTCTGCCGATCTCACTCAAGTTTGATTCGGTGTTTCTATGTGGGGGGGAAAAATGGGTGGCAACAAACCAATTAGGTGGGCCACATTCAAGGAATACTATCACACTTTTCCTGCATCTAATGGCGATGCTATAACGAACTCGGGGAATGATGATAATTAAAATAATCGCCGCGATTCATTCACGTTAATACGTTGAGCCACTCCACCTGTTGCAAGGCAGAATCGACAACCCCCGCCCCCAAATGAAAAAAAAACAACATTTGCATATTTACATTTACGTTCAACACGCTCTTTCAATACCAAACCCGTGACACCACGTCTCTTGTCAGAGAGTGAACGGAAACAGGAACAGGATGTTCATTTCTAAAATGGAGTCACAACTGTGTGTACACACTGGAAAGAGAAACAACACCATCTTGTCGCTTTATGCAGAGTCACCACCACTGATGACCAAACTCCCTCCCTTCCTCCTCGTGACAATTGCAGTCCCATTCCTCCGCAAGTTGTCGTTGTGAGCAGCCCACCATTTGTTTCTTTGTCTCTCCTCTACGGGTGGGGGGGGGGGGGGGGGGGATGTCTGGTAGTTCATTACTAGCAGTTTATGCATGCTCCTCGTGTGTAATACGATTTCCCCCGGAAGTAACGCTAGCAGCGTGAACGGCTTTTTCATCGAGAAAACGACCCAGTTTCATTTTTCACTCGACTTTTGGAAGTAATAGCCGACTGGGAGAGCCTTGCCGGCTCGCTTCATCAACCCGACATTACACAAAAAAAAAAAGATGAATACTGTAGTTGCTGACGAATTGCGAAGTAGCTCAGCTGATGACGGCATTCGCTCAGCACTGCTGCTGTTTTGGAGCAAATGGAACCTGATGGAGTGAGTTAACATTGCAGGCACACCACCTGCAGCTGTGGAAAAGGGCCCGCCGTCACCCCGACCAAAATACTCTGCCCGGAACACTGCCTCTTTTCTTCTCCGCTGGTTTCCGTGTCGTGGACCGACCGCACACCCGCATCCACGAGAAGATTCGCTTCCGAATATATTGCTGTTTTTTTTCTGACGACACATGAGCCTCACCCCCCGCCCCCTGCCCCCCAAAATCAACTGCGTTTGTGTTTGTTGCTCATTCCCACTCTACATCTCCACAAATGAGCACTTTCAACCCTCGCGTTTGGTACACCCGCACAATGCAAGGAGCTCTAAGGCAGGAGCTGCAACAAAAGTTCTATACAATGGATCTGATTGATAAACGGTGTCCCACCTTGAACCTGTAGGTGTCACTGAAGCATATTACAAAATAACACAATACATACCGCTTCAAATCCTGGATCCGGTGGATTACCATTGTGGATTACCGTCAATCTGTGAGGCTTTCAAAACCGTGCCGAAGCAGTGGAAGATAAACAAGAATAAGGCACATTTTGTCCCAAGAGACAATTTGCGTATTTTGAATGAACGTGGACTCGTTAGCCTGGGCTGTGTGGCTACAAGTTGTTCTGTCCAAACATTATAACCAAGACATTTAACGATGTCTTAAAGTCTCACTAAATACTAACGGACTCAATCAACAGCGGAACGATCGTGATAGTCGGTGATGAATGAAAGTTGCTGTTTGATATCAAACCGTATGTGCTAACTTTTTTTTTTGGGTCGAATCTCTGATGCACGTTTCAGTTGTAGTCCGGCCTGCACGGATGATGCATGGCGTTTCGACAGTTATGAGACAGCAATTCACAACTGTGAGTCACCCTCAGCCCCACTTTTACTTCATCTGACTCCTTTGCCAGCACGCTCCCATATCACACCTCACTTCTTCGCTCTCGGCAGTTAAAACGCAGACTCGATCGTTCACCACCTTATCAGATGACGAGCCTTCACTCCGCGGACAACCAGTCAGAGTTTATCAACCTCGTGGAGCTTAAGTCACTGTTCAGCGTTAGCATTTTGATTTGCGCGTACCCTTTGGGTTGCTCCCCAACAATTACCCTGCTGATCAATCAGAGGCTTAGCCTGCTACCTTCCTTTGTGGCGGTTTGTTAGCCAGGCCTGCTGCTCAGCCACAGATGGTGTGTGTTTGTGTCTGTGTGTTGTTTTTTGGGGGGGTTTTACCCCAGTGGTTGACGGATGCTTCTGTAGCTTCAGGTAATGTAACCCAATGTGGCTTTTGGGGTTTATTTGTGCTCTTGTTTGTTTGTATCTTTGGTAAAAAAATTGTATGTCTGTTACCTGCGCACACCAAAGGTGTGTACAGCCGTTCCACCGTACGGATGGAACGGCCATCCTTTGCCACCGACTATGTATTCATGCGTTTACGGCGTTGCACACACCATGCATTTGCTCTTTGCTCTCGCAACCGCATTGAAAGTGAGCTCGTTGATGATGTGTTTTGCGTTTTTTGGGGGGTTGGGTTTTTTGTTGTTGTTTGTTTTCTTCCCAGCAGGCATAACAGCTCTGAGTCTAGTGTTTGTGCCTTTTCATCAACCTATCAGCATGGTGGATCTTCGCGCTCTCACGCTGCGATGCTTCACTTGCTACATTGTACCTTCGTAGTCAGCAGTGAGGCTGAGTTGTGTGTTTGTGTTTGCATACTGTATGTGTGCGAGTATTACTTCTCAAACATCCGACTCAAGTGGATGGAGGTTACTTTTGTTTTTTGTTTTTTACTGCTGTGGCATGATTCCGTTTCAAGAGAGCTAACTTCCAGGGAAAGTTGCAGAGCGATGAATGTTTTGTTTTCATTATCCGCACTTTGCTCCCCCATTTTCTTCCATCCCAGTTTTGGCAGCGACATGGACTCTGCATAGCCAGCTTATCGTCTAAGAGCAAATGTCTGATTCTTTAGAGACCTTAATCACATTTGGCATCCGGCTAATTCAATAGGTAATGGCTATTTTTTTTTTTTTTTCGTGCTGCAGGGGGGGGATGATGCCAGTGTTTGTGGCCACACCATGATGGGATTATTATTAAACGTGAGTCATTTTCCACATTTCAGATACATAAGTCAGTTAGGGGAAGCCAAAACGCAGAAACAAACTTCACAGGCCACCTCATTCAGAACTAACTCATCGGTCTTGGATGAAATGTCAACAAAGTATTCCAGGATGCACGCTGCTTCTCAACTAAACTTAGCTGGGATAGTTTAGAGCTGACCCCTGACCTTCGCAACATACAAGACCTTGACCCCTGGCGACATTTGGTCGTCTTCCTCATCAAGCCTCGGCCATCTGTGGTTATTGAGGCACAGAAGCACATTTCTGATTCAACCATGGCCTCAATGAGCGTACATAGTCAATTAAGAGTGTCTCCCTGTGTCGGATGACTGAAGTCTTTTTGGCAGATTGCCGAGTGCACGCATGTGTTTAAAAAAGGCAGCGAAGTCAATCACACGAGCTGTTTTATTTTATTTTTTCTCCTCGCCAACAACCGGGCCGAGCAGTCCACCCATGCTGGCTTTTCATTTTCCATTTGGCAAGCACGATTAATCACAGCGGCCCAATACAATGCACGTGGCCACACAGCGACTGCTGCTACCTCTTATTATGCCCCCACGCTGGAAAATGTACATCTCGGAGAAGAGCTGAAGGAAAACGAACAAAAACCAGCCGCAGTCCTGCAATGTGCACACGCCACAGGGAATTATCGGCTCCAAATGAAAGAAAGAAATGACTAGTGGCATCGCAGGATTGTTGCGTTGATAGCTGATAAAAGGATGCGGCTGCCCCCCTCAAGGCTTTTATTTGAACGTTCATTGGGCTGACATGGGCTTTTCTCGCCACCATCTATTAAAATTAAAAAAAAAAAATTAAAAAAAAAGACCAATTGGCTGATTAGCTTCTGTTTTCAAATTGGCTTCTCTGACCGTAACGTTCAACACAGAGCAGTCGTAGTAACCGCCTCAAACGATGTATGGTGTTCGAAACAACCTTGCCTGAAAAGCACATTCCTGGAAAGCGCTTAGTGTTCCCTCCCCCTGACCGCACCCAAGCCTGATGACCCGCACACCTGCTCAATCAAGCAATCGCCTGAGTTGAACCCCTCTGACAAAAAATGAAGTTGCCCAAAAGCTCTCAATGAGCGCCAGCAAAATAGTTCCAAGGTAGATGAGAACTAAAGTTTTAGGAAAGGGTTACAGAGTTGTTCCTAAAGCTTTCGGACTCCTGAGAATGAAGGAGGGAGCCATTATCCACAAATTGAAAAAGCATTGAACAGTGGCGAACCTTCCAGGAGCGGCCGGCTTACAGAAATTACCCCAAGAGCACAGCGATGACTCATCCAGGAGGTCACAAAGAACCCAAGGAAACGTTAAAAGAACTGTTGGCCAGTTAAGGTCGGTGTTCATGACAAGACAAAGGGACCGGGCAAAAATGACACCCGTGGCATTGCTACAAGGGGCAAACCACTGCTGGCTAAAAAGAACTTAGAGGCTTGTCTTACTTTTGCTAAATGCATCGAAAATATTTTTGGGAGAATCTTCTGTTGTTTGTATTTTTGCTAAATACATCTTGGTCAACCCACCCTGCTCCGCCCTGCTTCCTGGGGTCCTCCTTCGTTTTCCTCCATTGTCAATCACCACTACTGATGACTGCACTATAGAAAATGAATTGATGTGCTTTTGTAATATAGTTCATAGTTTGAAATAGCGTTTAGACAATTACTTTGCTCCTTGGTCTTGGAACGACCCTTCAAGAGAGGGCTTGAGTGGCTAAAAACTGAATTTGAAGTGGGCGGAAGTCCTTATATGGTATTCATTAAAGCAGAGGTCATGATACCATCATTTTCTCTTCGTATTTGTTTGTTTGTTTGTGCTTTTATTTTCCATTATCCAGCACGAACCAAAGTGCAGGCTTTCATTACCTCAAACTGAATCGACCTCTTTTTCGACTAATACCCCTTCTGATATCTGATTAAACCTCTCACAGCAATGTAGTCGAGGCACATCCAGATCGTCGCCCGGCCCCGAAAAGCCAATTTGAGAAAATTAAAATTCTCTCGAAAAGGATGTGCTTATCTCCCTCCCTTTTTTTTTTCCAGCCGACATCTTTATGCAACCCAACTGATGCATGACTGCTGCAATTAAGGGCCGATCCCTAAGTTGTTATAAATATTCTTTTCAATTTAGATCGTCGCGATTGTTGAATGGGCCCTTAATGTTGGAGTAGCGACATCTCGGCGCATCATTCATTCCTCCTTTGATGAGCAGGGCGCTCACTTGCTGCCGCTCTGACTGCACATTTCTAAGAGTCACCTGCTCCCGTGTGTGCCAAGATACAAATCACTCCATTTTAACGCTGTCTAGAATTGGAATGGATGAAAATCTTTTAGTCAAAAATAAACAAATAAATCCATCCTGGATGTTTCATTGTGTTATCTTCTCCATCCACTTCTCCGCTTGTTTACCCAAAGCGGCGTTAAGCAACCTTGTAATTAGGCTGTCACGCTCCATCTCACGTATGGAGTGCTCGAGAGAAAGAGATCACTTTTTTTTTTTTTTTTTAATCATGTAACATCGCATAACATTTGAAAGTTGTTCAAAGTTTGCTTCTCACCTCATCCACATGCAAGACTTTTTTTTTAATGGTCAAAATCATGTCTCTCCATGGCTGACCGTGCAGGCTGCAGCATTCCCTCGTTCTGCTTTGTCACACCGGCAAATGCTAAAAACAAAACACCTTAAATTATGATCTACTTGCTGGTCCACACCTTGGGTGGGCTGAATAAAGACTCTTTTTGCAGCTGACAGTTTAATGCGCACGGTTTACAAGGTCATAAAAAACGGGAAGAACAGCTAATCGAGTAAATGTCCAAAGACAACCTACACACACTTACATCGGAGCGATTTTAGAGTTCTTAACTGACACAATGCAACGTGTCAGTAGCTCAATTTATTTCGCAGTGTTTTATTTATTTTTGATGGGGGGGTAGTTCAACGGTAAAAGAGTCATAAACAAAATGTAAAGGAACCTCTAAATTCAAGCCCCCCCCCCAAAGCCGTGTGAAATCTGTTACTATGCCGCTGGTTGGAATATCTCCGAGGAGGCACACTGTGGTGGCCATTTTACCAGTTTCTTGACTGACTTATGGGCCCTCTCATTTTTCTCATTCAGCCAAATAAAAATATATTTAATTTCATATACACATTTGCCTCAGACGTGATTTATCATAAATCATATTCAGACAAGTGGCAGAATTCCGAAGGATTAATTAGTCAATAGCACAATTATTTTAAATTAAAATACTTGTTTGAAAGGAAGAGGGTGCTTATAGAGTAAAAACATGAGAAGAGACAACAAATATAAGAAAGTTGGAACACAATCTCATTAAACAAGACAATGTTCTCAGAAGAAGTCGTGTATGATATCATTTTTATTTTATTTTTGCCCCTCGAAGTTCTTGTTTTCCAGCAAGCGGTGCGACCTGTTGCGTAACGTGTTAGTTGAGCGCTTAACCGGCATTAATCTCGTCGTTTGGCTCCTTGTGCTCTGTCAAGCATCGGGGATATTTATTTCACTTATTTTCCACACAAGTTCTGCAGTTAACCTGTCCAAGGAGAAATGACCGTAGCGAGTGTAAGACGTGTTCGTGTCCATCTGAGGGAGTATAAGGTCCCTTGTTGCGTAAAAATAAAGTATGTTGCAGCACCCTTGCGGAGAAATGCCAAGGGCTAGTATTTGGCGAGCATCCGTTTTATGTTCGTGGCAGCCGAACGTCCTCCTGCCAAGTAGGTCTGATCCATGCTTAAAGCTGCAAAGGAAAAAGGCCCCCCAATTGATTTCGGATAAATGAGGACACTTTAACACGTCTGCTTTCACGTGTTCTCGTCAACCTTCAAGTCAATGTGAAGAGGTTGCGGCTCATTTATTATTTCAAAGAGGAAAAAGATCATGCTTATTTTGAAAGAATGTGCCCACCTATCTCTCTGTGACGGCACTTTTCCGCACTAGCATCCTGGATCCCGGGGCGTAGCCTGAAATGGTTCCGTGTGGTCGCCAGGGTGCACAGTCAGGGTTCCATGCAATCAAATGATCAGAAAAATGTCCATCACACTCGTAAGCAAGCAGGAAATCAGTCGCATTAAAAATCTTTTGCTGAGTTGAATATACTGGATGATGTCATTTGCTTTTGTGTCCTCATGGTCTACTTCTATCTCATGCACGGGTTCGCTAGCTCACAGCCAATCTGAGTGATCAATTGTCACCGACTTTAAAGCTACAAAGTCGTGAAACACTTCACGCTTGATAGATCGGATGACTGAAAAAGCTGACGATGAGTACATTTGACATTTTCAAGTGATGGGTACAGGCAACGGGATGAAGGAAAAGAGTCAGATAGAAAGCTGTCCTGCATCGGCATGAAACGGTGAAAGGATGAAAGACCGGGAGATGGGCTGGCACTTTGACAGAGTCTCTCTTGCACTTTCTCTTTTGCTCTCTCTCATTCTCTTGCTTTCTCACACGCATGATCAAAACATATCTATCCTAAAGTCGAATACAAACAGGACAAGTGCCCCACCTTTTTGTTGTTGTTGTTATTTGACTAAAGAAATGGACAAATGAAGTCCTGTTTCTGCATGCGAATGTTGGCTGCATGTCCCTATCATACACACACACAAAAAAAATCTAAACTCGTGTGAACTCACACAGGGGATTTGGCAGATAAGACTGGGTTTGTATTGTTTTGAGGGGATTTAAGCAACCAAATCTTTTGCTGTAATCATCTGGATTATAAAGACGAATCAATTTTGTGTTGTGTTGTATTTAAAAACACAAGCATTTACATTATACATTTTGTAATACAGTACTGTCATATCGTGTTTGCACACTCGGAGGATAAAGGTATGTTCAACATTGGAGATTTGTGTCTGCGTGTATATATTTATATATGCAAGCTTTGCACACTTTGGCTGGCAACCGGTTCAGGGTGTCCCCTGCCTACTGCCCAAAGACAGCTGGGATTGGCTCCAGCACGCCCTGCAACCCCTTGTGAGGATGAAGCGGATCAGAAAATGCATGGATGGATGGATGAATTGCTTTGTGGAAAATCCCCATTTAACATTGGAGGGTGTCCCCTGCATCTCGCCCGTGTCAGATGGGGTCGGCTCCTGGTCACCCTTGAGTACCGGCGCTGTTGAAAATGGATGGATGAAATGCTGATTGGAAAATGCTGAGGGAAAAAAAAAACATGCTGTCATTGCTTATGTTGGAACAAATTGCCTTTCACCACACTGAGATTATAATCTCTGTGTTATTAGGGGACAAAAAAGTGCCATACAAGAGTGACACAGTTTCGCAGTTTTACAATAAACATGAATAAAAGTAGTCAGTGAGCTGGAACAGGATATGGATGAGTTCCAATCTGAGCGTTCCATGATGCCTCCGGGAATCCAGGCCTGCCTGGCTTTGCTACTAGTATAGTTCATGCACATTCTAAACGCTAGGTACACATTTAGATTAGCCCTCAAGGGCACTCTCACAGTGAGCCCATTGCTTGAGATTGATTAGGGATTCAGTTGAGTGGCTGCTTCTACTCGAAGTCTGGAGACCAACAGAAGGGGGACAAAGATGCTTTATTTGAGCTTTTATGGCCGCCGTCACCAGGAAGGCGTGCCAGAATGGAACATCTGGAAGTGGCCTAGCACACACGCAAATCTGGTCCGTGCAAAATGCACACAGAGTCGCATTTCCCATTTTCTACTCCATGCCAGGAGGAGACACGTTAATATCGTATCCCTTCAACTCTGCACTGTCCACAATTTCTTCTG
The DNA here is from genome assembly GCA_018466805.1 of Hippocampus abdominalis. Classification (NCBI taxonomy): domain Eukaryota; kingdom Metazoa; phylum Chordata; class Actinopteri; order Syngnathiformes; family Syngnathidae; genus Hippocampus; species Hippocampus abdominalis. The sequence continues at coordinate 2,035,481 of CM031712.1, read as the reverse complement.
CACCGTATGATTGCACTGAGGGCTCCTTCAGCAAGACGATGTCGGCGAGTGGGGAGGGGGAAGGAAAGAAGGACATGTTAATGCCCAGTGAGGACTTCAATAAGATAAATGAGGTGTACTGAATGTGTCTCCACCAATTAGGTCTGTTGGAAACCCCCCCTGCTCCCTCCAGATTCAACGTCGTGTTGCATTGTGGTCGCTCAACCTAAACTGTCTTGTCACGGTCGCTTGACAATTGAAAGGAATCATTCTGCTTTGACATAGATTCACTGACTGCTAATTGATTGCTGATTAATTGTGTCTTGAAGCAGTTGAGGCAAAACCGATTGCACCGTTTTGCTGCAACCATTCAGAGCCGCTTAGATTTAGTCCCAAGCATTTAGAAATCGAAAGATCAACATTCAGTAAGTGTGGAACGTTGAACCCCCCCCGAGAGAATTGATCATCTGCTCAACATGGGAAAGAGGAGTATACAATATCTATCCATTTTCAATATCCCTTATCCCTGTTAGGGTCAGCTGACTTTGAAGCGTATGTCGACAATTTCACACACAAAACCTGAAAACGAATCATGAGTTGTTGTTTTTTTCCGAAAGGTCCCTGTAATTATACACGCGCAGCTGTTCCTTAGGACTAAATCATTTGCATTCTTTTTACTCCGATCTCCCTCACAAACTATTAAACAACTTAAATCCATGTTGAAATCAATTCAGCCGCATCATTCGTACAAGTAGCAATCAACACATTTGGCTTTCCTGAAATCCAGGCATGATTGTATTGGCTGCTAACGATCGTCTGGATTTGGCTGTTTATCACTCCAGCTGGCGAAATTGAAGCAGATTGTTGACAACTTGACATCGACAGGTTTGAGCCCTGCGGTCCTCGAAAATTGAAACGCGGAGTCCGTTGCCCCTCTTCTCTTGGTGAAAGTGAGACGAAACGCAATCTTGAGGAAGCAATCAAGAGTCTCAGACTTTGTTTTGCGGAAATGGCCCTTTATGTCGCTTTGTCTCCCTCGGTTGCACCGCCGCGCGCTTGTGCGCTGTAATAAGTGGCTCGGCGGTGATTTGTTGATTTATTGCACGGCTGCCCAAATGGAAGTTGGATGGAATGTGTCTGTCACTTCGACAGAAGCACCTGCGACACTCGGGAGCCACTAAGTGCTCCTCGAGGACGCGGTCTCCCCGAGACGCTGCAAAAGAGAGCTCTCGAGATGTTTCCCAGTGTTAATTCAAATCAGACAAAAAAGCTAGCCAGCACAAAATGGACTGCAAGAAATGCAGAATACGATATCTTCCGCTATGCAAAATGCTCTGCGATGACAATTGTTCGCCTCACCAAACGCCGAGCGCTATCATAGCAGCTTCTCATGGAGGAATCAATAATGGCTCACCTACGGCATGACTTCACACACAAGGGCAGCGATCAAATTCTATGACGCCCCCCCCCCCCCCCCCCCCCCCCCCTCCTCTCCATGCTGACATTTCTGACGACGCAGAACCCCCACGGGTGCATCTGGGGCTCAAGGGCGTGCTGGAATTACGATCCTTCCTGTAGAAGCCAATGTCAAGCTTTGTGTCCACGCAAGTGTGAAGAATAATGGCTTTAGCTCCCCTTTGGTGAATACCAAAATCAATGCAGGGAATGTCCCCAGCTTTGTTTTATCTACCGTGGTCGCATCTTTAGATGGATAATTGGTAGTCACTGCCACTTTTAGTGAAAACTGTTTTTAGCCGTATACAGGCAACGCCGCCACTCTCGAGGAAAATCTCGACAAGACCAAATAATCCGATTACGGATCAGCATCAAATTGGAAAGTCTGACACATACTCACCTGCCACTTCTTATTGCCTGGTTTATTTTTATTTATTTTTTCATTACAGCATGTGACATAAAGGGCCAAGTCTTACTGAAAAAAAATTCTGTTGCTGTATGTCTTGCTATTTCTTTCGAACTTTGCTCCATAAAAATGTCATACTCAGTTCTACAGTGTCAAAGGGGCAATCACGTACTTTATCAACAATCCGAGGAAATGTTCCCCGAATATTTTATTGTTGCGGTTGTGTTGATTCTTCGGTAGCCTTTTGCACCAGGCGATGGTTGTATGGTAACAGAAGTACTCCGACTACTGCCGATGTACTTTTTAAAGTATGGTGAAGTGCGGCGCTACACTACTGTAAACTACAACTGCTGACCATTATTTCTAGAAATGCTCATTTTGTGAAAACGCGCATCTATTGGATGTCATGACATTGTGCAGATGTTCCTCATGAATGCTGTGTGTGTGTGTGTGTGTGTGTGTGTGTGTGTGTGTGTGTGCGTGTGAGTGTTCAAGAGCGTTATGTATGCAGTTCTTCTTAGCCATGCCTTTTCCTCCTCACTGTCTCATGTTTCCTCATGTCTGTTGAACTTTACTCGCAGGTCTACCTGCGGTGATTAATGACATCACTTTATTAGCTTGATCAACCACTTAAGCAGACATTATTAATCAGATGCTTATTTAAATGTCACAGCGGAGCCGCTGAAAGGAAATGGGGCCACTGGGAAATTGAGTTTTGTGTGTGTGTGTGTGTGTGTGTGTGCGTGTGTGTGAGAGAGAGAGAAATTGCTGGGATATTACAACACGGCGCCAACCCTGAGACTCATTCACATTTTGGACTTTCATTCATTCAGATGTGGAGCATCGGAGCTTACTTTTCAATTCCCAATTCGAGTGCCTCATTAATAAAAGACGGTGTTTTGCCTGCGATACCACAACACCGCTGGGAAGCCGTGCTTATTAGGAATTTACTTTGCTGCCTGCCTGCTTAGTTAAAAATATGAACACGTCGCAAAGCTGGTTAATCAGTGCCAAGTAGTAATTTGAACGTCGGGCTGCTAGCGTGAATAAACTCCGCAGTGCTGTGAGCGATGTAAACATGATGTTGAGCTGCAAGCAATTTGTTTTCATCGAGAGGCTTTGCACCATGCCTTCAAATGTGTCTGTACTCGCCGTATTTTCCTGCGACCGCATGTTAGCCTCTGCTTATGTGTGCGTGTCCGAACAGTGCTTGCACGGCAACACGGCAATCTGCGTCGCTGGCTTGAAAGAGAGAATTTGCACCGTTGCAATAGGGTACATACAAGAACATCCAGAAGATTACACTCTTAGCTGAGCTTTCTGAAGAGAGCAGTGGGTGTGGCAACGCGTGGATGTGCTCAGAATTGCACACATGCGGAGGGAGGCTAGTTGCATGCAGGGAAGCATGAATAGAATGGTATGGTACACACATGCACACACAGACATGAAAAGAACACAGGAGTACACATCATTTTGCAAGATAAAACCATTTCCCGTCCATGTTTTCACCGACGCGTCCATGTCGCTCCGTTCGGCCGCACGTAACGCACACGGCAAAATACGGCGGCCGCACGCGTCTTACATCAACCCCTCCGTCCATGCCATACATTCAATCGATTCATCAAAGCGGGAAGAGAGGCAACGGAAGTGATTGAATGCAGGCCACCCGCTTGAAATTCAGCAGCCCTCGTCTTAAAAGGTCATGGGTCACATTTGTAAGCACAGCAGCTTCTTTTGGGTGGGCTCTCTGTTGCCATGTCAGGAATAGGGGTGCGCTGGTTCACATGCATGTATTCCACTGAGGTGGCTTGGCCTTGTGACGGCGGAAGGGTGAAGTGATGCCAGCAACCAATCATAAATCTCCGGCGCAAGCGGCACACATGATCTGAAGGTCGCTGTTTCATTAACTGTCTTCCTCTTTGATTTTCTCATCCTTCAAGCGTGCCTTCCTCTTCGCCGCGGGCACCCACGTATCTTAGAGGAGGCTAATAGACTTGGGGGGGACGAGCATCCGAGCAAATACAAACACAAGAAGGGCATCAAACTCATCATCTCGCAGATGGCTCTGCGGGTCATTTCATTAAGCACACTTCGATGATATGAAGCGGGCCGGGCAGTCAATAACCGGTTATATCGAGGCAGATCATAATGTTCGCTGAGGGGGAACCAAAGTCGCACTGCCGGCACAGAAGTCAGGCGAGTGATCCACTTTCAGAGGCATCAAACTTCCATCCATCCATTTTCGGAAAAGCGCACGTCCTCATTCCGGGTTGCAGACCCTGAACATCACAACTCGGAGGCAGACATGCCAAACGCTAGCCCGTCATTTCGGACTACAAAAATGGCTATTAGTAAATTATCGTCTGGGCTTTATTCTCAGCAAATATTGTAAAAAAAATCTTTCAATACAACTGTCAGGCCCATTTTGGTACGTCACCTAAAATAAGCTTGAACAAACCAGTAGAGTAACATCACAGTGGTTGCTGTTTCGACATCCCGAGGATGAGAAGAGGTTTAGGCACTTAAGGATAGAAGTCAGGCCGAGAATATCGACTCATTGATCAATGGACTGAGATACTGTGGATTTTTCCTTATTTCTCCTAATAGAAGCTTACAGTGTGAAAAAGTGCCACGGTTGTAAAGCTTCGTATTCATAACAAGGATCATTTGCTTAATATATAATTCCCGCGGACCAGACAAGTGTGGAGCAATAGTGGATGTCAGCACCCCAGGGTTGACATCAGAGGATTCTGGGATTGGCTCCAAGTCATCCGGGAAGCCTGATGAGGATAAAAGCTCAAGAAAAATAGCTGGATTGATGGATACCGTAAACATAGAAGGAAGCATAATGGGGTTGGCTCAGAGGTCAAGTTTGTGACGGGTGAAGACTTGTTGGTAAGTCTGTGAAGAAAATCAGCTGCTAATGGTCAAGGGCGGCCAAGGTTCTTGATTTCGTTTCTTACAACGCGAAAAAAACTTCTACGTCAAGGTGACTTTCAAAACTTTACTGGACACTTCTCTTATCTCATAAGGCTGATAAAAGGTACGGCTTTGGCAGACTCCCAATGTGAGAAACTTCATCATGGATTAAATGTATCCCCTTTTTAAATGACCTCTATAGTTTTCTAAAATACTTCTAACACTTTACCCATTTTTTTTTCTCTTTTATTAACCTAGAATGTAGCAGAGAGAGGTATGAATTAGCAATGAGGAGCAGTTTGCCATTCTGCAGTCGAAGAGAGATTGTGAGCCTGGCCGCCTCTTAAATCCCAAATCGGTGACCTCGCATGTGGTCGGGATTAATGGAAAAAAAAAACTTCCCAGGCATCAAAATCTTGTTGGAAGTCTTGCCTCAAGAGTGGAAGCTTTCATGGCTGCAAAGTGAGATCCGACTCCAAATTTGTATTAACGAGTATGTTCAGGATAATAGCAGACATTTTTCACAACGGGGTTTTTCACTGTAGCAAATTTGAAACAGGAAAGTGGGCATGGTGTTAATGCATGAAGATTTTTTTTCACACTAGGGGGTATTTTCACCCATGTCGATTTTGTTGTAGAGGAGTTTCACTGTATCGCATCCCAGTTGAATCCCTCCTCTGCTCTCTCCTCAGATCCAGACTTTGCAGACTTGGGAGTACCACCACCTCTACCCTGTAGGTAGTCTCTCGTTCTCTCCCTGCCTCTTTCTCAACATTTCACATTAAAAAAAAATCAGTACAGTAACTGTTTTGCGTGAACTATGACAACACTGCTGCTTTCATGTCAACAGAGTTTTTCCTGTTTTATTTAGTTGACCTGACAAAGCTGTCTTTGCTCTTTGTTGCTGGTGTGTGTCTCAGCATGTCAGTACGACATGGTCGGTCCAGAAGGTATTGTCGAGTCTCATCAGATCACCAGAGACGGGAAGGCTGGCGCCAACGAGGCCGTCGACTGCAAATGGTACATCCGGGCGCCACCACGCTCCAAGGTGAGTCGGCTGCCCTCCTCACTAACTTCAACTTTGCAGACACTCGCCACTCACCTCGTGAGTTACACCTGCACAGTTGTAGCCATGAGACATATCGACTGGTCTTGTCTTGTACAAAGATAACTAAAAAAATGCAGTCTTCCCCCAAGGTTGAACTATTGGTCCCTCCATCTCGAAGCTGAAAGTGAAATAACAATTTGTGAAGTGTAAATTCAATCAAAGTGAATAGAAATCCTGAATTCTGACCAGAATTTGATGGAAAACTCGTTTTTGGGGGGGGGGGGGGCACAATTCTGCTAGCTAGAAAGCTTTATCCATGCTGCACTACATCATTTGAATTTCTTCTTCAGGTGGAATCATAAAAATCAGGTGAAGGAAGAGCAGTTTTGCTCCAATGGAGACCAAAATGATGAACATTGGCTGTGTCATCTTTTTCTAGGTTCATTTGAAAAATCTTAGCCTCAGTCGTATTCTTCAGGAAAGGTTTTTGGTCGGGATACTACAAAGCTTTTTTTTTTTTTTTTTTTCCTTATTCATTTCCATTTAATTTCCCGCCACACGCGCTGAGAAGAGGGTCAGAGGGTTGCATCAGCAAACCATGATATTACATGAGGGCCGTCTGTAGCTGTCAGCAGTATCCCATAGTGGCTATTCATGGCTTCAGGGGAGGGTGGGCCTTGCCTCGCTGAGGGTCAGACAGTTTGGTCGAAGGGGTTCATGTCGGGTCACTTCCTCTTTCCTCGTTGTCAGGAAGAACAGACGGAGAGAGGAAGAAGCCTTACGGCTTGTTCAGTAGTGTTGCTGATTCTGCTCTCCGAAAAGGGCACTTGCCTTCCTGCTTCCATATGGTCCACGCCATCTATCTATCACTTGTGTTTTGAATGCACCACATACATACAAGCAGGTGTTTTGACACTGCATGGTCAATCCCAATTTGCTACACGCCGAACAGGATTTGTTCAAATACAAATTGAAAAAAGAAAAACAAAACGTTACGATGCTGCAGCCTCACGTGCACACGTTGCATGATAGCATCAGCGCCACTGTGATGTATGGCTCCATTCGCTGCTTGGCTCCTATATAACTTATCCCCCCAACTCATATATCTCCCCAACGCCCTGTTTCCTCGCACAAATATCCTTGAATACTCTGCACGATACAATTCCACACAGCCTGCACAACTTTGCAATCAAGTCGTGCACTTAAGAACAGTGCATTACACAACCGGTGCCTTTGCCAAACGCGGTGAAGGTTTTCAAAATACCTTTTGACTAATGTCACGGCACCTCAAGGGTAGAGCTTAGCGGTCTTAAAAAAAACAAACACAAGAAGAAAACGGAAGCAAAACTGCGATTCTAGTTTCCAGCGCTGTATATTTTCTCCTCCCGTGATGCTAATATTGGACTGATCTACTACCTCGGTGTGCCAGACGGAACGGCGATGGTATATAATGACATCTTATACCAGAGGCTCTCATTAACTGCATCGGAGCGCTCCAGAGAGTGCAAGGGGACCCCCAGAGTCAATGTGGGAAAAGAAGGGATGAATAAAATATTCGATTTAATGAAGCATTTTTTTTTTCCAAAGAAACACAAAGCGTGAGGCAAAGGAATTGTGGGGTTTATCTAAAAACATAGAAGATGTAGTTGTCGAATAAATTCAGCTTCCATTCGTCTCGCACATTGTTAAAATCAGAAATAAAGTACATACGTTTAGAACCGATTAAATGTAAGTGTTTGTGCTATTTTCCAAAGCCTAGAAGGTTAAGGTGGTCTCGCACGCTTGTCCGTAGACTTTAAGACCGTGACTCTGCTTTAGTTGATCACCTTTTTGCCAATTTTAACTGAATAGTCTTCAGCAGTTGTAACGGGCTCCAATGTGGACAAGCAACAATGTTGGCTAATTCGCTCGGGTAGACATCTGCTTTTTTTTCCTCTAACTCGTCTTAGCTGTAAATGTTGCCTCATTTCTCTTTTTACTGCCTTGCACATTGTGCATCTTTCCATGCATTGATCAGAAATATGGATGTTGCCAGCGGCTGCGGTGAACAGCGGGAACTCGCCATTACGAGGGCCTTTTTAGCCACAGTGTGAACATATTCTTCCACAAGTCAGTGATGGATTCTGCTTCATTGCCGCCCGCGACGGAATCAATAAGCAGGCAGCCTATTTTCCTTGCTGGAACCCATCTTCTCGCCTTACAAATTGCCGATGGTATCTATTTGATCCATTGCTGTCATTTGTGTTTGTGATGAAATCAGGACCTGATTTTTCCTCATCCGTGGTCCGTTTTTTGGAGTGATGCTTTAAGTACTTGAACAATTACCGGCATCGCATTCTTTTTCATCTTTATTTTTGCTTCTTTTTTGCCCATTTTTGTCATTTTTCTGCGGGGCTTGACCACCCTGCTGTCAAAGCGACGTGCTCAGAAAATTCAACAACGTTAAAATGGGGTATCCTTAAAGATCCACGTGGCATCCTTCCCGGAGGGGAGAGAAAATGTCTTTTGAAGCTCTTCCATCATCCGCTCCTGCCTTCAAGGACTAATAGGGATTTCATCCCCCCCCCCCCCCCTACCCATTGCCGTTGTTTTAGAAATGTCTACGCCGTAGGCAAGACATATAGTGCGTGGATGGGTGCAACTTTGCATTGCAAACCAGCTCGCATTTCGTCACCCTGTCGAAACTGAGGGTATCCAGAACGAGTATCCAAAAGAATAATGCGCTGTTTTGATTGAAACCATCAGAGAGGTCCACTTTAAACAACATGGAGGCGGAATTTGGAATGACTGTGTATGGATCTTATAGAGACCTATGTGCAACTTATCCGCACTTATCCGTGGTTTTTTTTTGCTTTCCATTTGTTCTATTTTTTTCTTTTCTTTTTGACATCCGCCTCACTCGTCTCGTTACTGAAGCCGTGCTGAAATCGCAGGCGCTATTATCCATCCCCATCTGCAAGCTTTGTTCTTTGCACGTTTCAAAGTGTCACGTTCTCCTGTCACGCTTTATGAGCGGCCCGACTCATTAACCGTAATGATGGCGGGCTCGGCGCGCAGCCAAGTGGAACTGCGGATGTGATGGGGCGATCTCGTCTTGATGAACGAGTCACGGAGGCTGATGTAAAAAGGTGGGGTCAGGGGGTTCACACTCAGAATCAGACCTTATTTTTCAAGCATTCCCTACAGAGAAGGTGAGAGACGTTGTTTTGACCTAAATTGGTTCGTTGGTTAGATTTTGGGGGAGTTACTGAGTGTATTTCGAGCATTTTTTTGACATTTTTCCTCTTTGGCATAGTTTTGTGCAGTAAAAATTGCCATTTCTTGTTCAACATTGTTTTTGGGTTGACTGCTTTCGGGTAAGAGTTTGATTTCCAATCATGTGTGGTCTCTCTTTCTGAATGTAGATCTACCTACGTTTCCTCGACTATGAGATGGCCAATTCCAATGAGTGCAAGCGCAACTTTGTGGCGGTGTATGACGGCGGCAGGTAAGGACGAGTTGACACAGAGTTTCAATCTGCTTTCGGATGCTTTTTGTAATTGGTGCCTAATCACGTTGTTATCTTTGGGCAAAAAAAATAATCTCTGGGCGCTCCATATTGAGATGAAGAATGGAATATTTGATGTGATGATAAGATAAGTTGCTCTTATCTTTTTCCCCGTACCCACTGATAAAACTCTTATTGCTCAAAGCCCTTCAAAACACTGTGCCACCCGCCTTTCATTGCCTTAGGGACGGTCATTGAATTTATGTACTGCACTTTTGGTTTGTCGTCTACTATTATGACTAATAATAACAATGGTGATAATAATATTTATGATAATAATAATGATAATGATAAAACGTAGCGACAGGACTACAAGCTATGATTTTTTTTTAAGATGTAAAGTTATCCTTAACATCCGGTGAATGATAGATTCTGTGAAAAAAAAATTAAAAAATAATACAAATGTCAACAGGAAATGGGCCAGGTAATGTAATTATAATTATCAATTATTTCAGAAACAATGCAGATACAATGTCTTCATTTTCAGAAATAACTCGGCCAACATTGGCTGGAACACGAAGCTGAGCTTTTCACTTACATCTTCAATCAGCTTTACTTACAAATCAATAGCCTCTTCTCAAGATAATATATGTTAAAATCAGATCACGGAAGATTTAAGTGCGGGCTTGGAAACTGTAATGAGTTGTGTTTTATCTGGAGAGAGGCAATATTCGGCTCTGGTCACCAGTTAACGAATTAGAATGGCGCTCACGGTGCAAACCTCCACCAAGGCTGAATGTGGTCATTTACACAATATTCACTAAAAAAGTGTGGGAAATGTTTTTTTTTTTACCAACTCTTGAACTTCTTATCTCACCCAAGCTCGGTGGAGGACCTGAAGAGCAAGTTCTGTTCTACGGTGGCCAATGACCTCATGTTGGTGTCGACCTTGGGTGTCATTCGAATGTGGGCGGATGAGGCCAGCCGCAAAAGTCGCTTCCGCATCCTTTTCACGACCTACCAAGAACGTAAGACTATCTCCCGTGACATGATCCGCCTACTGTTTATGTGAATGCGCGGAAAAGTCACCCTTTTTTAGTGACCTTTTCACCAAGTAGAGGCAGGGTGCACTGTTGTCACGGCAACACCTCTGCCGAAAGGCCTGCGTCGTGAGAGCAGCATCACTAGCGACTGAGCGGCGGACGGACAGCTGCACCCGAGAGTGACTCAATTGAGTCTTCTGCTTGCGTCGCACGTTTCAAACCGAGAAAAGAGTGCTCATTGCAAAATGCATGAAGCGGTGTCAAATTTACACGTGGAACAGTTCTTTCATTTATTCAGTGACATGATGTAGGCGTGACTGTGTTCATACATTTCGGACCAGTAGTCATGAATAAGAAGTGGACATATTTAGACTAGTTGATAGAATACCTTGCATCGACATCTAGCTTATTTTAAATGACGAGAAATTTATTTATTGACAACGTCAGGCCGACGATGAGCCCGTCAGGTTATGTTCCTCCAATTTGCTTACACAGTAAAACAAAAAGTGAAGCTGAGACATTCTCCTCGTAGTAGTTTTTTTTCTTTTCTTTTTTTTTAAGTTTCTGTTAAGCCTTTACGAGTATTGCGCTTTCCCAAAGGGAAACGTCAGCTTTTGGAAAGCTGCTGACTCCCTGAGATGCTTCTGCGAGATGCGCACTATTCCCTCATGCAAACATTCAACCATTATCATCTGTGCGTGCCCCCCAACTGCTTGTACATTTAACACACACACACTACATGTACATTATATGTACATTTGAGCTCTCACAGCAAAATTGGAATTGACAGTAGTCGTAGTAGATTGTTGGAAATGTAAACCACAAAGCAACATCAATGGGCTTTGCTGCATCAACCTTGACCATGTTGTTTGTGCAGACACTCTCTAATTACCCTACTAATTAGCAAATGAATTTGTGCCTCCGGTATCGTTGTGGAACACATTTACGTGTGGGCAAAAGGGCACTTTTATCACCGAACGCATTGGTGATAATTTTGCCCAAGAACTATGACCATCACTCAGCGGCCTCACCCTGATGGGGCTTTGACGAGAGGAGCCTTCAGTTGTGAGAAGCAGAGACTGGGCCCCCTCTACTGGTTATCAACAGCGAGTTAAAGCAGTGTATTTGACGCTTGGATATTTGGAATATCCATGACACCTATATTCAGATCAAAATCCACACCAGGGGAATTTATTTAATCTTTTTGCCGTTGAAGGCCTGGACGAATAAAATAAGAACGCGGTCACCTTGGCTGTGTATTACTCCATGATGATGTCGCCTGTAACATTAGTGCACTGATTTTATGACCGCGTCGACTTGATGGCTTGGTCCGCCCTTGCGCCGACGTCATCGACGGGCAGAGTCGCGGGATGACGGCCCGATGATTGCGGCAAGGCCACGCTAAGGGGGAGGCAAGGGAAGGGGGAGAGATTTGCCCAGAATTTGACGGGTGCTGATGAGAAAGGAGCACCAAACTCAAAATGTGGACAAAAAGATTTACGAGTGATTCAAGTTGTAGGACATGCCGATGTCATGGACACAATCCACACGCATCAAGTAAAAAGTGATTTTTGAAGATTAGAACAAACAACGGATGGCTTTTGGGGGAGCAGACGTATTTGAAATGACTTCCCCTAAATTGATGTGCACATTTTTAAGCAGCTTACAGATTTGGTGCCGTTAATAATGATCTGACAGAAGTGAAGAAAAAAAAAATCTATATTTTTGGATAGAGCGAGCAAGTGAATGACATTGTTTTCATTTTAATCTCTTCAGTTTTAGGAACGAAAGTGTTTCTGAGTCTTCCTCTTTTGTGTTCCATCTGTATTTACAGCTCCGTGTGATCCAGATGCCTTCTTCTGTCACAGTAACATGTGCATCAACAACACGCTGGTGTGCAACGGCCAGCAGAACTGCGTGTACCCCTGGGATGAGAATCAGTGTAAAGGTGAGATGTGTTCATCCAACATCTTTGTCCAGGTACCAAATGTTTTAGATGTGGGCCTGAAAGACTTTTCCTCAAGTCATTATTTTGATGGCGAGTGCCGAAAGCGCGAGCCTTGATGACTCACTCTTATCAACAATGCCTCTGCTCCTGCACAGAGAACACGAAAGCCAACATCCTGGACAACCTGAACAACACAAACGGCACCATCATCGGCGTCACCTGCTGCATCGTCCTTCTCCTCCTCATCATCTCCGTTATCGTCCAAATCAAGCAGCCTCGCAAAAAGTACATCCTGCGGCGCGAGGACTTTGACCCCACCATGTTCCAAGAGGTCTTTGAGCCGCCTCACTACGAGCTGTGCACTTTGCGCAGCGCCACCGCCGCCGCCGCTGCCTCAGCAGACCTCGTGGACCTCGCGGAAGACTTTGAGAACTACCACGCCCTCCGCCGTGCCTCCTCACGCTGCATCCACGACCACCACTGTGGCTCCTCCTCCAACCCGGGCTCGGCCCACATATCCCAGCTGTCCCTCAGCGGGCCAGGGAGCCGCGGGAATCTGAGCGGACGGGACCCGACGGCGGGCGGCCTCCTGGCGGACCTGCCGCAGCCGCCCATGTCCGTGCGGCCCCTCTTGCCGAGCGCGGCGAACCGTAGGAGCATCTTGGTCATGAAGCACAGCTACTCGCAAGAGGGAGCGGACAATGGATGCGACCTGGACGACGACCTGGATGACGTTCCCACCACCAGCCACCGGCTTTCACGCCACGAAAAGGCAGTACAGCGGTCAGTATCTCTCGATTTTTGATGAGGGAAGAGCACCGGCCCTGAATTTAATGATCTTATGGTTGTAAAATTGATGCCTGCATGCACTTTTCCTCGCCGCTCCTGACACTTCCATATCGTTACGAGACAACTCTGCATGCGGCGTGTGAACACGGCGGCACGGGTTGCATTGTGACGTGTCTACTGTCTGCAAACTGATATTAAAGTACAGAGGCGTGACATTTCAGGTTCTGCCTCATTGGCTCTTTGAGCAAACATGAATCAGAGTACAACACAACTAGGGTCTGAGAGACAATCTCAAGGTAAGCCCTCCTCGTCCCACTATTTTGATGATGTCGATTGTTGTGTAGTTCCCATTGGCACAGTTTGCTTTGATAAATGGATGGGGGGGTTTTTTTCCACCCGTTTGTGATTTTTACAATTCATTTTTATATTCACTAAGATGGTTTTCTTGCCTGCAGCCATCTGGCCGTTTCGGTGTGTTTGTTTGAATATGGGATGCTCAATTTTACTGCATGTGTTTTGTTTGTTTGTATTTTCTGGTGGACAAAACTGGAGACTCGGTGGATGCTTGATCTGCATGGACTTTTTTTCTTTAATTTTCAAGCTTGATTTCCATTTGCTACCGCTTCATGATGTATTAACCTTTTTTGTTTTTCCCCCAACAGCAAAAATGAAGCAACATATTGTAAAAAGTGACAAGATGTGAGGTTTTATAGTAAACCGTGTTTGGGTGACATCAATACATACTCTCAAGCCTTGTCAATGGCTGCATTTTAGTTAAGCCCAACTTTCGTATTTCAAAATATATTTTATAGATGAACGCTTGAAATGACACAAGAAAATGGAAAAAGACTTTCCAGGCATCCCCGTTCATCAATTTCTGTAATTTCTCTACCACATATCCTGGAGGAGCTGGAGCCTATAAACCTATTTAATCCATCATTAATGCTGGTTTATAAGCAGCAGTCTGTCATGACAGCCTTCTTTGTCTTTTAACGTTAAAACAATATTATGTTAAACAAAATGTCTACTTTGTGTGTGTGTGCGTGTGTTGCGTGTGTGCGCGCACTTACATTCTACATCGTGTCGCATTTTCTTCTATACCTGTATTGACAAGTTGGTTTGTCTCCTAACAATCGCCGTAGGAAGCTTAATGTCTCTGTATAAAATCCGACTTTTCTACTCAGGCAAAATAAGATTATTTTGTTTTTTTTGTTATGTTATTCTAACGATCCTTCAGGGCTGGTCTTATTGATGCTTTGTAACAGTATTAATCTTAAATAACAATAAAGCACTGACTTTGTGTTGCTTTGTTCAACTTGTCTCATTATGTAAATCTGTCATGCCGTGGCTCACAGACATAATTAGCGCTTTGAAATGTGTGTGTTTCTTGTTTGCTTTATGGAGTAGCCCACCAAAATGAAACTTGATGGGTATTTTATTTTTTTATCCTCCGGAAATACACATTGACTTAAATCAAAAATTTAACCGTGGTGTTGTTAGGATTATGAGGTTAAGACAACAGCCTTGGGGAGGGATCATCTATTGTAAAATTGGTTTTGGAGATAAAACCTGCACCAAACATACATACACTCATGCAACGCAAATTTGCATGCATACTTGCGTAGGTTGTTTTCTGCTATGTATGTGCATACATTTTTGCTATGCATATGCATTTCTACTCTCATAATTAAAGTCCACAATCGCATTCTCACTGCAGTTCTTGAAAAGTCGCCTTTCCTCTTGTGGCTGGCTGGAAACTGGTCCAGGGTGCATTCCACCTCCTGCCCTAAGTCACCCTCAGATCACCCATGACCCTAATGACGACCAATGGGAGATAAAATGGATGTATGATGACCTCCGCGAGAATTAAAACTGTGTCCCAGTTACTTGCGAGATGGGTCTTCCATTTCAGTAGACCTCTCTTTTTTTTTTTTACTCCCATGAGTTGGCTGTCATTACCGACTGACTGAAACCACCGTGTGCCATGCATTATTTCAGTGCATCTTGAAAACTTTGTGCTCTGTGCTCGCTACGTTTTAGTGTCTTTTGACTCTTTTTGAAATTGTATGCACACACCTAATCTCTTTGTCACGTTCTCTCTTGGTCGCTCACACACACAAACAAGGTCACACACTGGTTCGTCTGCCAGTAAATAAATGGAAGCAGACATCTCGCTTAAAATAAGTACGTCTGGACCAATTTATCACAAGCAGATTAAAAATAAAAAGAAGAAAAGGGAACAAAAAAAAGCATGCAAGGCCCAGAAAAGAAGGGAGTGGAAGTAATGGTGTTTTTATTTCTCAACAGATACATCAGACAGGTGCATCATTCCTCTGCATCTTGCCACGTTTGACAGCATTTGGAGGTCTCTCTCCCTTGTGAATCTTCTGTGAACTAATATGGCCGAGTAATGAGAGTGATGAATGGGGCGAACGCATCAAGTTGTTTCTTTGCTTCACACCACACAGGTGTTTTGTTCCTGTACCTGTGGACCACATCTGGCAAGGATGAACTAGCCATGGAGCATTGATAAATGACTGAAACCAGAGAATACCTTTAATGTAAAGCAGTTCATGAAGAAGAAAAAAACCCCACATAAATCAGGTTTTTAAAAATCATTTTCATGCTTCAGTTAAACGTTTTCATGTTTATTTATAGACTGGGTGCTGTGTGAGGTGCTTCCGTGTCTAAAGGTTGGTGTGTGGAAATGAAGTGATGAATTTCATTAATAAACGCTTCACATAGGTAGCATATGTCTGGGCATTATAATTTCTTCGTTTGTCACTCTTGACTCTTTACATTGTGTTTTCATTTAAGAGAGTCATTTGCATATTGATTTGATATTATAAAGATAATGCTGGACAGAATATTTAAATAAACAAACCTTTACTGATTTATTGTGTTGTCATCAATTCAGTCAGCGTGCATTGTAGATAGCTTATGGTACATTAAAGTACGTATAAATGAGGCTGGGGATGTCGAAAGCGTTCCCTTCCCTCATTAGGACTCAACTTCCCATGAGTCCTAGCTTGTGACGTATAATGTATGAGTCGAGGGTGGTGAGACGCGCTTTCCGTCGCGCACTTTTCGTAGGGTATGGTCTGAATACGTTCCGTTTATAACAACTTTTAGGATATCGTTTCTATCCAGATACACACGTATAAGTATGGCGTATATGCAGATATTACAAGTCCTGTATCGGAATTTAAAGCCAACAGCGACGCAGACTTGCAGAATGACGGCAGGCAATTTGTCCATCCACACACACAGGACGCAGTCAGTCCTCTCGAGATCGACCTTCCACTGGCAGCTCGAATCCCCTTCGTGTAATAGTCACGCTCTGTGCTGTTTACTGCAGTCACGCAGAGGTATTACTCTTGACTTCGGACTAAGAAATAAAAGCGAGGAGCGAGACGGTGGACAGAAATCAGTGTACAAATACCAGAGTGGGAGTCCAAAGCTGTCAACTACACACAAAGGTAAACAATACATTTTGACACACTCTTTAGTAACTGAGAAGTGAAATAAATTTGTTGTTGCAACTCTAGATTGCATCTTTTAAATATACGTATTTGTTGCAAAATGTTATACAGTAAAAGAAGCTGGCCGGGATTTCACCTACTTGATTGTCGTACTCATTGGACTTGGAGTGACAGGTAAATAGAACAAACAATACAACAATTAGACAGGAGATTATGTCACGAACAGATGCTGAGCAGATCATTTTGTTGTTCAGTTGTTTCGTCCTATTTTCTGAACATATTTTTGCATGTGTTTCAGGTGGTCTTCTGTATGTGGTCTTCCAGGAATTGTTTTCTTCCTCTAGTCCAAATAAAGTCTACGGGAAAGCTTTCAACAAAGTCAAATTAGACCCAGAGGTACGAAACACTTTATCTCAGAAGGTGGTACATACATATCTTGCCATGTATGGTTCTTGACAGTACATGTGAAGGTTTGCTTAATTGCCTGCTGAAAGGTTGGATACAAAACTTTGATATTGTTGCTGTTTTCACATACAGGTAATTGGCGCATTCGGAGAACCAATCAAGTGTTATGGTGAGACGACTCGTCGGGGAAGAAGACAGAAAATCAGGTTGGGAATATGATAACAATTACATTTTAATGTTCAATAAATGCCAGCTTATGTTTTTCCACTGTAGTCACAGAGAGTATCTCAAGGACGGACTGAAACACATGCAACTCAAGTTTTACATTGAGGGATCTGAACCGGGGCTAAAAGGCACTGTGCACTCTGAGTCAATGGAGGTTTGTATTACTGTACTCATCTCTTCTATAACCAATACATGTGAATATCACACAAAAATTCATTGTTTCCAAACATTCAGCTCAAAAGTGATACTCTTGTTGCTCAGATTTTTATTAAACACATTTGGAAAATACTTTTCAGAAGACCAAATATGACTTCATTTCTACATTATTTCTATTAACTGTAATCATCAAAATAACATTAAAAACATGAAATAGTTCAGCAAGTGTTTAGTAAATCTAATATGATTTTCACAGTTTCAATTGAAATGCTAAAATTGAATTTTTCTGTGATATTCAACTTATGTGTACTATTTAGATGCACCTGTCCTGTCCATAATACTCTATGTACCATCCTGTATATAAAACATTATCTTAATACACCCTATAATTTGTAATGTTATATGCATTGTAGCACAGGATGCAGTCAAGTTTTGTAATCAAATTTGTCACTTAGAAAAAAATTTCTTTTTTTACAGAATCCCGAATCTGGAAAATATGAATTCCGCTACATATTTGTCGACATAGACACCTACCCAAGGCGGACCATCATTGTTGAAGATAACCGATAAAAACGGCATCAAACAACAAAATGAGAGGTTTAATTAGCTAAGCTATTTCACTGGCTGCTAATTGATTCTCGCTGTGTGTATTTTGTATGTTGTGAATGTGGAAACAGCTGAGGATACAAATCGAGCATTATTTTCTGATTAAAAGTGTTTGCAATTACATTGTTTAAATTCAAGTAATATCTGTCTTTGTTGTTAATTTGTATTTTAATATTTTAGTTTTTGTTTTATTGTACACGATTTCAATATCACACAAGCGTGCGGTTGTTTTTTTCCAATAATGACCACTTGATGGCGACAAAGCGTCCACTGATGTTCAAACCTGATCACCTCCTGTAATTGTTAGGGCTTAAATCGGTGTTTGCAATCGGTTAGTTCTTGTGCAAAAGCGTCAAGATTCTAGTCATAAATTAATCAAAAACGTCTTGAACAAATGTATTACTGGCTCCTTTACATTTTTTTTATGCAGCGACCTTATGGAGCATTCTGAGACCCTCGTGAATGTTTAGCTCATTCTCAAGAAGGTCAAGGCTCCTATAATGTCCTACACGATTCTGTCTCCACGGCTTTAGTTTGTGCAGTTAATACGAACATAAGAGAACGAATAATTTGTTTTGTTTTGTTTTTTTAAACGCGGAATTCTTTTCATCTATTATTATTCACGCGCATCTCTGCGGTCAAAACGAGCATTTCCCGATTTTCCCCGAAGGCAACAGCTGAAACCCCGCCCACTCGAGTGGGCGTTGTTGGAAGTGGCCACTAGGACAATGCTAAGCAAAACTACAAGGCGATTTAGCTTTTGTTTTCCTGTCAATCTAAACCATTTATATTTTGTCCATAAAGCTGGAGGTACTCTGCGTTGAAAATGCTTGCACATTAGGTCACTTCCAGGTGCTTTTCGGCGGAATGGTCGGGTAAACGGGGGCTACTGTAAGTGTTTGTGGCCTGCTTCCATAGCTTCAGCTGCCCCCGAGCTTCCTTGGCATCACCTCCCCGCGCGAGACGCAGGCGATGGGCCACCTCGGCGGCTAATCAACCGTGTGGTGGACTTTGCTTCCGTGGTGCCGCATTAAAGTAAGTCCAACCTATTTGTTCTGGGCAAAGTTTGGTGATCAGCGAGCTTTGACTGCTCGCTTGTTGTCCCCAAACAGCTGTTTTTGATTGTTACTGCTTAGAATCAAACCCTATTACTGTATGTGGCATATAACCACAGCCACAGGGTCATGTTACGACGGCGTGACGTCACGGCCGTAAAGTGGGCGGTTGCCGAAGTTTTGCAATAAAAGGTGGCTACTGAGAATAAACGACAGTGAGCACAAAGTCCGACTCCACGCGTTTTATTAAACACAACATTGGCGACAAGGATGGAGCTTCCACTCTCGCCTCTTCCTCCGTTCCTCGCCCTGCCTGGCGAGCCGCCAGTCCCGTGGTCCCGCTGGTTGGAGTCCTTCGAGACCTTTATTGAAGCCTTCGGGCTAGCCGACGCTAGCGACGCGCGAAGGCGGGCAATGCTTGTCCATAGCCTGGGCTGTGAGGGCCAACGCATCTTTCGCACCCTCGGACCGGCCACGAAATTTTCGGACTGTGTGGCATTGCTCTCCGGACACTTCGCTGCTCCACAGAGCGTCATGGCACGGCGGATTATCTTCCGGCAGCGTCGACAGCGGCCCGGTGAGTCGGTCCACCATTACGTCGCCGACCTCCGGGGACTAGCCAGCCTCTGCAGGTTCGGAGATCTGGAGGGCGAGATGATTAGGGACCAGCTAGCCGAACACACGACGGACCTTAAACTGCGGGAGAAGCTGTTTTTATCGCCGGACGACACGTCGCTGTCTAGGGCGGTGGAAATGGCTTTCCAGCTCGAGTCTGCGGCCCTGTTAGCATCCCGGCTAGCCGCCTCGGACCCAGCTCCAGCCCTTCCCCACCTCGCTCCACATCTGCCTCTTTCATCTCGTACTGTTGCTCTCACGGCCCCACTCCCCGACACCACTGCTCCTCTCGACGAGCCGGAGGTAAACGTCGCGGGACGTCGAGGCGCCACGATGAGGCAACATTGTGGGAACTGCGGCTCCTCATCACACCGCACACGTGCGCCCGCGTGCCCGGCGCTAGGACAAAGATGCCAACGTTGCGGTAGGCTGAACCACTTTGCTAAAGTCTGCCGCTCTGTTTCTAATCCTGTGGACCCCGGGCCCCACCTAACCAACGCATCTGGCTCCACCACCATCCACTCGGTGGGCGCCTGCAGCAAGCCGTTCAAGTGGTGCGCAGTCGAGCTGGACGGCGTGTGTCTGTCACTTCTGCTGGACACCGCAGCCTCCAAGTCACTCCTGAATGAGGCCACGGTCCGGCGACTTTTTCCACGAATGACTGTTAAACCTGGCACGGAAGACCTGTTTGGTTATGGACACACCAAGATCGACATGGTTGGCACTGTGACCTTTTCCGTGCGCTATGGCACTAGAACTCTCCCAGCTTTCACCTTTCAGGTGTCCCGCAAGGGCGCCAACCTCCTCGGTTTCGACCTGTTCTGTGCCCTGGGCTTCTCCATTACAGACAACATGGGCGCCACCATACTAACCGTCACCACGCCCTGGCTGCACCGCTGGCCCTCGCTGTTCGCTGGACTGGGCTGCCTCACCGCCTTCAACCACCAGCCGCTCCTGAACCCGGAAGTGACTCCAGTCATTCAGCCTCTCCGCCGCCTGCCCCTCGCCCTACGTGCTGATGTTTCAGCCGAGCTGCAGAAACTTCTGGACGCTGGCATAATCGAACGAGTGGACGCATCGCCATGGATCTCCAACCTAGTGGTGGCACGGAAGAAGACGGGCGGCCTGCGCCCCTGCATCGACCTCAGACAGGTGAACAAAGCGGTGATACCAGATAAATATCCTCTGCCCACTACAGAAGAGCTCTCTGCCAAGTTTCACGGCTCCACAGTCTTCTCCAAGCTCGACCTCCGCCAGGGTTACCTGCAGGTTCTGCTGCACCCAGAGAGCCGCAACCTCACCGCTTTCGTGTCACACATGGGCGTTTTCAGGTACACCCGCATGCCTTTTGGGCTTAGCTCTGCCCCCAGCTGCTTCCAGAAGATCATGGCCACCATCTTCGCCGGCATCCCTGGCGTGGTTGTGTACCTGGATGACATAGTGGTGCACGGCGCGACAGCAGCCTCACACGACGACCGCCTCACCAGGGTTCTAGAGGTGCTCGCCCAACACAACCTCACGCTGAACGGCGAGAAATGCATTTTCTCCGCGCCGGTCATCGAGTTTGTGGGGTTTCGCCTGAATGCCGACGGCCTCAGCCCGCTCCACTCAAATGTGGAAGCCATCCTACGCCTGCCTGAGCCCTCCTGCCCCGAGCAGCTGTCCTCATTCCTGGGCATGACGGCGTTCTACCTGCGTTTTCTTCCACACTACTCCGAGACCACGGCGCCACTACGCGCACTCCTCAAACAGGATGCCCCCTGGTCCTGGACACCCATGTGCTCCGTGGCAGTCCGCCAGCTGAAGACACAGCTCACCTCCCCTCCAGTGCTCGCCCACTTCGACCTCCATAGCCCTACGCTGGTGACCTGCGACGCGTCCAACACGGCGGTAGGGGCGGTCCTGTCCCAGCTGCACGGGGGGACTGAACGTCCCGTGGCGTTTGCCTCACGATCTCTGACTCCCACGGAGCAGAGGTATTCGGTGGGGGAGAGAGAAGCGCTTGCCTGCGTCTGGGCGTGCGAGCGGTGGCACATGTACCTTTACGGGCGGCACTTCACGCTCCGGACCGACCACCAAGCACTCACAGCCCTCCTGGCCACGGCAGGATCGGGACACAAACCGCTGCGCCTGTACCGGTGGTCAGAGAGACTGCAGGCCTACAACTTCACGACAGTGTTCACACCCGGCAGAGAAAACGTTGTGGCTGATCTGCTCTCCAGGGCCACGCCCACCTCAGCGCCAGACACCGCCCCGAACGGCCTGAGAGCGCATCTGACCGAAGGTCTCCCATTCAGCACGGCCCTGCAGAACACACTACAGCACTACAGAGCGCCGCCACATGCCACGACAGGTAGCTCCCCAGCCCTTCTGATGCTCGGACGGGAACTCCAACTTCCCATGGATCGACTACGGCCGCCCAGCAGGGATCCTCCAGGCCCTCCAGCAGCAGGACCCTCTGTCGGCGACATGGTGGCAGAGGCGCAACGCCGGATGAAGCACCGCTACGACAGGGCACATCGGGTGAGAGGACACACACTCAAGGTGTTGGACTGGGTCCGTATCCGCCGGCCGCATCGGTCCCACAAGCTGCTATCCTTCTGGTCCTCACCCCAACAGATAATGGCACAATTGGGCCCAGCTACCTTCCTCCTTGCTGACGGCTCCCGTTGGCATGCCAGTCGCCTAAGGCGCGTCAACCCACCATCAGCACAAGAACTCGCCGCGGCGGCTGATCCGCGCCACACTGCCGGGGACTGGGATCTCCCTCCGGTAGCCCCAGGAATCCCACCCGAACTCGAAGTGCCGGCTGACGCCCTCGGACCGAGGCTCCGCCCTGTTCGAGCTCGTCGGCAGCCCCTGTATCTCAGGGACTACATAGTCTGATTATGTGGCAGAATAAACCACATGGCTATGCGGGTAAATGGGTAGTCTACCCTGTTTACCCAGATAGGTTGGCCATGTTCTGGCTTTGAAGTTGTGCACTATTAATATGTTTGAATGTTTTTGCACTTTTATAAAAGGGGGGGGTGAATGTGGCATATAACCACAGCCACAGGGTCATGTTACGACGGCGTGACGTCACGGCCGTAAAGTGGGCGGTTGCCGAAGTTTTGCAATAAAAGGTGGCTACTGAGAATAAACGACAGTGAGCACAAAGTCCGACTCCACGCGTTTTATTAAACACAACACTGTAGTCTTTACTCCTTTTTATTTAAAAGTAATATACTGTATATGTTGAATAGAATTTAGATTTAAGAATGCACAGTGGCGTTTTTCCCCCAGCTGATCTACAAAATGCGCGGTGTTCGAGAAGGATTGGCAATGATGCAGTTTTTTGTGTGTTGTTGAATCAGACACTGATGTCCAAACTGCGGCCCTTGGCATACATTTCCAATTGATCCCCTCCATTGTATTGCATGGTTTCTACATGGGATGGTAACCCGAAGAAGAGAAGAAACCCCTTCTCATGTCTCACTTCCTTGTTTTTGACCAATAACGTGTATTTAAATGGTCAGACCATTTCTTTTCATAGTGGTTCTTTGAATATGACTCCACGCCTATTGTAAATTCTATTCTCTTCTCCCTATGCGTCCGTCCAATTTCTTATCTGCTAATTCCCACAAGGGTCGCGGGTGTACTAGAGTCTATCTTAGCTGTTTTCGGGCAGTAGGCAAGGTACTGGTTGCCTGCCAATCGCAGAGCGCACATTGACAAACAACCATTCACACTCACACTCGCACCCAGGGACAATTTAGAGTGTTCCATTAACCCGCCATGCATTTTTTTGGAATGTGGGAGGAAACCGGAGTACCCAGAGAAAACCCACGCAGAACAGGCAAACTCCACACAGGAAGTCCGGAGCCGGAATCGAACCGCACACCTCTGCATTGCGGGGCTAATGTGTAATCACTCGACTATTCTCTTCTAGTCTTTTATTGGTTGGGGGGATCCAACTAAATTTAAAGAACAATTCATCAATGCTCACAAAATATGTTTTGCAGGAGAATTGTGAAAATGCCAAAGAAAAAAAATAAATTAACGCTTTGGGCTGAATGTCACTTGAACCCGACATCACTTCTCCTCTTTTACATGCAATTAACCATTTTTATCAGTATTTGATGGGGTTTTTTTGTGTGTAAAACTCACAACCTGGATAGATATTCATGTTGTGTATTTGCCCTAACGAGTTTTATTTTCCGTTTAGAAATTGACTCCCATCGTTCGTCATCTATGGAAAACCACTGCCCAGTGACTTGAAGTCCCACCAAAATGGAGCTGTACTGGTATATGTGCGTATCCTGTCTTAATGAATAGCAACAATGCTAATTATGGAGTGTGAATGACCAATGGGGTGACCCTATTTGTCCTCCTCCTCCTCCTCCCCCTCCCCATCATTACAGAGTGGTCATAGTGTTCATCATCATCAAGATCTTCTTCTACGTGTGCTGGTACCGCTCGAGACAAAGGCAGCTGGCCGCTTACTTGAGCAACCCCCGCAATGCCCAGATAGTCATTGTCGGAGGGAGGGCCTACCTCCATCAAATGTGCGAGAGACAGAGTGTAAGTCGTCCACATGTCACACGGCTGATCGTTTTCGCGCATACGAATGGCAGATGCAGCCATCTTAATCCACCGCGAGAATGGAAAAATATATGCTGGCTTGTCAAGTTTGCAAATGTGTGGCCTGAAGCAAAGCGTTACAAGTACATTCAGTATTGAAACCCTCAGAAAAACTACAGAATGTGTGGAGTAAAACCGGCCTAGCGTGTCCCTTGAAGGTACTTACATATGTTTGGCGTCATTTACCTCGCGTGTAGAAACACCCGCTTCTATAAGTAATTGGTTTTTCGTCCCCCCCTCCCCCATCTCCGCAGCAAACTTCACTGTGGCCAAGCTGGTATGGCGTCCCAGATGACCTGTCACAGGAAGAGCCCTCCACGGCGCTGCCACCCGCCGTATCCTTGTCCCACCTGGACATGCCGCCGCCGTATGATGCAGTGTCCGGAGGTAGCGCACCCGTCGTCGCTTTGAAACAGGAAGACGCATTCGGTCATCTGGCTCTTTGCAGCTTTCAAATCAACTAATATCGCGCCATTGATCAACCTGCATGATGATGCTATGGTACATGTCCAGATACCATCGAGATTTGAAACGGTCTCCAGTGGGATGCATTATGGTCGCGTATGACTCCGCGTTTCTCGGTTCTGTCGCGCACGAGCCATCAAGCTGTGTTTGACGCTTCCGATGATCTCTTTAACTGTTCACTTATGGCGATAGCCGGCAGGCGAGATTAGTCTCCAAAGGCAGTTTCATGCTTTAGCTGTAAACGGGAAGGAAAATGGATCCATTCTCTGTCCGCCAGACAAATATTCATCTGTCCTTGCCACAATGTGTGAATGTCGCCACAGCCCTCAGAGCGTTGGTTCATTTTGAAAGCTTTTGTGCCCTTTGTTTCAACGCAATCCCCCCCCTCACCCGCTTTCCTTTCCAGAAGACGATCTGAAACCGCCTCCCTACAGCGAGTGCGCCCACGCCGATGAGGCCGACGCCCCTCAGCCCTCCAATCGCACACCTCTCATCTCTGATGGAGGGCACTCCGGGAGCTCCAACGAGGCGCCGCCCCCTTATACGCAGTCTCCCTCGCCCCAGGCCCGCCAACAAGAAGGCGAGTGAGCTGCACGGAGTTCCACTCTTGAGAGAAACGCCCGGCTGGTTGATTACCAATACCAATTTGCCTCCCCCCCCCCCCCCTCCTCCAAATACTGCCTTCCTACAGACAAACCTCAGACTTGCTCTTGGTTGCGCCACAGCGGACACACGCTTATAAATGTGTGCTCAGGGGTCTTCGGAGCCCAGTTTGGTTCGCCTTTGTTTTTTGTTTTTTTACTTTGTAGGCATGTGATCTTTTTGGTCATAACAGATGACATCAGCAAGCCCGCGTGTGCCTCAAAACCTGACCTGTTGGCAACCATGAGCGTGACGGCTCTGATGTCAAAACTCCAGCAGAGTCGAGACACATGAAGAGAAATACTGTTCGCATTTTCAACCTCGACGTGTAGCGCGTTTCACGCCGCTTTCAACCTCGATTGGGGAAGTTGGCTAACACAAGCCCGTTTTTCAGTCGCTCTTTTGACTGAGAATTCTTTTTTGTCACGGTGGGTTTTTTTTCAAAGCATGCGCACTCTAAAGAAGACAGAATTACATTTTGGGGCAAATGACTGTGTCAAAGAGCATCCAAATATGTGTCCAGAATCATTGTTCCAGTCATGATTTTTGCCTTTATGCACTACCGCAGTAGCAAGCAGACATTATGCATTTTATTTCACAATTTAAAACCGCGCCCAAGTGTCTTAAGTCACGTGGATGTGGCATGCTTTAATCAAAAGTACCCCAAGGAGAGATATACATTAAAAAAAAGACATTACATTTTATGCTCATTATTTCTTTTCTTGCAAAAATCGTCATTTGGGTGCCCAGCTGGCTTTCATCAATGAGCGAATCCGGATTTCGGTAGAAGGTCAACCGAGTTTGGTCATCTCCTCTTCCACGGCCCTCAACTATTCCAAAGCATTTTATTTTTTTTTTATATAACAGCTGGGCAGAAGTGCAAAACAGCTCACTCGTCGACACGATTTCAAAAAATGTACCGCGGACAGAAAGTTCACTTGGTTGTGTAATTTCACACCTTCAGCAGTGGGGAGGCAGACACTCCAGAGAACCAGTTAGCGTCAGTATTTGTTTGTAAACGATAAATTGCTCTTCCGTAATATGGTAAATCCCCCACAGTTCACGAGGTTTCACATAATGATTCAATTTACAGTGATGTCACTTTGTCACGTTCATTTTCGCTCCATAATATATATATATAA
Source organism: Hippocampus abdominalis (assembly GCA_018466805.1). Taxonomy (NCBI): domain Eukaryota; kingdom Metazoa; phylum Chordata; class Actinopteri; order Syngnathiformes; family Syngnathidae; genus Hippocampus; species Hippocampus abdominalis. Next base: position 2,008,991 of record CM031712.1, on the reverse strand, counting down.
TATGTTTTTTTGCGGCCAAATACGTTTTCTGGGCTTTACTATACCCGCTTGTATGTATGTATATTTTCAAAGTGCTTTTTTTCTCAAGATTTTTTTTTTTAATGTGGATTCTTTTGTTTCATGTGCCAAGGGGCTCCCAGCAGAGGTTATTGGGGAGCATTTTCTCAATTGATCATGTACATCTGGCTAGAACCAACATCGGTGCCGCCACAATTAATCCGCTTTTTGAGTGTTATTAGCTGGCTGTGCTTTGTGGTGCTGTCTGGAGTTGTGCAAATGGGTGTTTCCAATATTTTATTCAATCACGCCTGAACTGAAGTGGGCAACGTATAATCCAATGATCAAATGATGAATTACGGAAACGGCTTGCCGCATACTGCATTGAAAACCCTGCAGCAACATACTCGACCATTGATATTGTGACTTTGAGCGTGCGTATGAGGTTCCTTTCAGTTTGAGTGTTCAAGGGCTACTCCAACTTTGTTCTTTTCTGAAATACTGCAAAATGTAAAATCAACCCAAAAAATATTTTAGCAGCTTCTTATAATCTACATGAGTCTACCACAGGTTGGTCAGCTCAATTTCTGTTGTCACGATGTTCTTGCCATGCGATTTTGATTTGGTTTCACTGCATTTCGAAGTTTGCCTCTGTTTGGTTTTCCGTCAGCTTTGTCAACAAAGTCACTGTTTTATTGTAGTTCAGGGGTTGGAATTGTGATTGACTTTTTTTCCCCCCTTGTGGTTCTTTTTAAGATGTGGGGGAGGCAATGTGCAAAATGTAGCAACGACTGCAGCCACATGACGAGGGATTTATATCTAAGCGGCATGTGTTCGTGCCTTCTCATGTCTCGGTCTCCACTTTAACTTCCTGCTCATTCCCAGCACAGCTCATTTGAATTTAATTTCATCAAGGTTGTGACATTTTGATGGGGTGGCTTTTTTGGGGGGGGCATTACTGCATTAAATACTGCATTGGAAATACTGTGTGCGTTGGTTATTTTGGTTGACCATTTTAGAAGCAGCACATTAAGTGCACGCCTTTCTTTGTTTTTGCTCACTCATCCAGGTTATAGTAATATGAAAAGGTTCAATCAACACTTGTTATTATGCAGATGATTTTTTTCCTGACTTATAGTCTGTGAAAACGGCCCTGCGCATCATTTTCAAGTCACCAACCTGTTGGCCAATAATTTGAATGGTTTTAAACAAACCTCCAAGTGATATTTTTTCAAAACTCAAACATTTTGCGTTTGCAATGCGTTGTTGAAATCAAAAGTTATTTGCATTTTTTGCATCCATTGATCTTCTGCTTGGATTTTACTCAGAGGTGATGCTGGGATGTAAACTGCCTCCTACCCACATTGTTTTTTTTGCTTTCAGACAAAAAACAACAACAACAACCTTGCATTGTCTCGCACTCTGTCTCAAAGTTGTTTTTTTAAGGTCTTGCTACCTTTTGGGCCTCCGTATGATTGCAACTGGATTTTTTGTTTTGTTTTGAAGACGTTTTTCTAGTTCGCAGGTGCCCCGGTATTAATGAGCTGCGCCCTTGGATCAGGTGCGAACGGTCCGAGGGAGTGGGAGAAAAAAAATGCTTACGCATTTGTTAATATGTCACAGACACCGGCAATGTTTCCCGACATTTATTGATTTGTGACCTGCTTGCACCTCCGACACACGGCTGATATATCAACCACGCAATTCACAAAAGTCATTGCAATGACACGTTGGACGTCGAAGGAGAAGCCCCCTGCGAGCAGGCTTGCTGAAAAAAAAACAAACGCTTATTGCACATCAACATGAACTCATCGATCAGGAAGAAAAAGAATCAAACGAGAGGATGAAGAGAGGAACAAACAAGTCGAGGTAAGTCCTGTATTTGTGTCAAACTAATTTGTGCGGCCCATTTGAGCCAGCCTCCACAAACATGTTGACTGCACGTTACTATCTTATATTATTGGACTCGCGGATGTGCCAAAGCAATGTATAATTCCTGTTTGATTTTGTTTGCACGGAACAGTGATGTGTCATTTTAGCCACGCTGCAAGATGTTGGTCCTGTTGTCACAATGACAGTTTCTGCAATTTGAATACTTCAATGTCAAATGCTAAAATCAATTCTAAACTCAGTTTCAACCTCTGTCAACTCGGTCTGTCCAAGCTGGTACTCATTTGTGTTTGGGATAGAAAGATATGACCTATTTCTCCTGGTAGAGGCTAACTCTTTCACTCCTCCTTAAAAGACATTTGGTTGTGACCGGTGGGTCTATGGTCAACGCTGCAGAGTTTCCCCCATTGCATTTCAAGTTCTGATCAAGGTCTGCACCGCTTAATTTCCCCCTCCTTATTTTACGGCATTGACTGAAGTTGCCTCAGTTATTGTTGCATCTCTGCAGACGATCCACTAGAGGGCAGTGTTGTTCCGCTGGCTGTTATTCCATTTCTGCCTTGAACCTGTAGCTTTGCTCTCATGCGGCCTTATTTGCACATTTTGCTCACTTTTGACGGCATGGGGAAAAAAGACAAACATGACACGACGTTTTCTTTAAGATTGGAAGTGTGAAATTGGCCTGGCTTAACAAAAGTGGTATGTGTTACCAATGTCAAGGCTACTGTACACTCAAGAAAAATATTTGGCGTGTGCGTGTGTGCGCACACACATACATTGGCTTCACTAAATAAAACGGACACATGCACTTATTCATATTTAAAATGGCCTTTTTAATTTACATTTCGATGCTTTTGCTGTTTTCCCGAAATTCATTTCTGATTGAGACAAATCAAATTGGCCTCTGGGCTTGCATGATAAACAGCAAGGTGCAGTGATTCCACTGCAAACTGCCTGATTAGTTGACAATTTTATAGCAGAAGGCGGCTGCTGTCTGCAGCCTGTTGGTGTTCTGTATTGATTTGGTTTCATCTTCTGAGATAGTCCTTATTTATTTATTTATTTATTTTTTTGTCCTATATGGCTCTTTCAACATTTTGGGTTGCCGACCCCTGTTCTATGCTTACTGCTTGTTTGTACTTGAGATGATCAGACTGCGGAAAAGAAAACGCAAGAGCAATCGCAGAAGCTACGCTGAACTGTTACCATGTTGCTGAAAAGGAACTCTGAGCGATTCCCATCGCTCGGCTTCAGTCGGCGTTCGCCGTGTTGTGTCCTGATGTTTGCGGCAAGTTGCCAGGGAGCTTCTCCAGCTTCTTCAGACAGACTTTTATAGCCTTTACTAGCGAAGACAGCCAGTCCGACCATTCCGCACACCAAGTGGGATTCCACTCGGTGTGCCAAAACTGCCCCCCTGCGGCTCTCACCCGGGCAACATGTGGATCGCGCGAGTCGGAATGAATGGCCACTTGACAGATCTACAGCTGTTGCGCATGGCCGCAAATCTACACACGTCGGCATCAATGGCTCATAATCAGCTTCACGGTGCCGTGATTCCCGCTTCCCACTGCCAGGGTTCACTTTTGAAACGTTTGAGAGCAAGACCGCCAGGAATTAGATGAGGGATCAAGGTGTGTGCGTGCGTGCGCATGTGTGTCTGTGTGTGTGTGTGTGTGTGTGTGTGTGTGTGTGTGTGTGTGTGTTTTCACATCAGCTCTCCATCACCGTAACTGGAATGGACGAGTCAACTCCGGCGTGGTCTCAATTTCCGTTCATCACCCTGCAGATGCGAGGAATTGTGTCTAATAATAGATGAGATGAAATAACTCCCGTCTTTGTTTACGCGACCTTGCACATCTGTTTACGATATTCAACAACTGCATCTTTCTGTTATGATGATACAAGATGTGTTGTGCATGCGCTGGCTTTGAAACTCGGGGCTGATTGGATTGCAGGCTCCTTTCTTGTCTTTGCACAGTTCACCAAATGCCATCACTCCTTGAGCATGAGCAAATATATACACCCACCCACGCACACACACACACACACACACACACACACACACAGGTCTTTCCGTTTGCTCAGCTGAAGGACACGTTAGACTTTACAGCCCCTGTCTCGACAAAGAATGCTGGGACATCACATAACAGGCATTGAGGTGGATAACAACCTAATGTAACACAACACAGAGATAATAAAAAAATGTTCTTTTTTTTTTTGTGTAAGCAACCTTGTACTGTTTGTTGCATTGTCTAAAAAGGCTCATGGAGGCATCTGTAAGTGCAGTACTCTATCTGCAAAGAAAAGTCCGCCCATAGAGAGACAGTCTCTACGAGGAACGCTTCCCAGAAGATGTTTGTATGCGTCGGTGGGAGTTTTTGTTCAGTTACCTTGAAAAACTTTTTTTTTTTTACCATGCACCTTGCAGAAAATGTTGTAGCTCTAATCGCAAAATTGGAACACACAGAAATATCTGCACGATCTCTTTTCATCTATCCATATCGCACTCCCTAATGGAAGTGTTGGAGCTATTTGCTTTCATCCAGTCCACCGCAGTCTGGAAGAAGTGTAATGCGACTCACGGACGTCATGTTCAAAGCCGACGGCAAAGACTTTTGGCCCCCGGGTTTTGACATTTGCATTTCATCGTGAAAACAAACAGGCACACGCGTCCTTATTATTTTGTTCTGATATCACGTTGAAAATAAAGATGTCCGTCGTTCCAATTCGTTCTAATGACTTCCTCTGCCACGTCGCAAGCTCATTAGGAGGAAGGGGATCTCGGCTTGACGGAGAATAATAACAAACGATAATACCCCGGTAATGACTGTGATAATTGTCCTTTTAATGCACATTCCCGCGTGCTATTTCTATCCTGCTGATTCTGTTTATGTTTTCCTTGATGGGGCAGTAAACGTCTGACGTATACAAGAATCACCTCGGCGATATCGAACGGGACACATTGAACCACGGGATGCGGATTTTCTTATGTCATGTCCCCCGCGTCGCCGAACCAGAAAAAGAGCGTGATGGCTGCACGGTGAAGAAATTGCGCAATTGTGTTTGCACAGCAGTCCGCAGATTAGTTGTTTAATGTCATCAAGTATTGGGCCTAGGAATAAAGTATCCGTTCTTTGATCGGGTGCCGCTGCCCTTTTAACTGTATGTGGAAGAAGATTCCAATGCTGAGGGTGGCGCCAGTTGTCCCCCACTGTGGATTACACGCTGCTTGGGACCTTGCATAAGAGGCTTAATTTTTCTCTTAATACAACCGTGGTGAGATTTCTGCCTCGCAATCTTCGCTAAACCCGAATGTTGCCCCCATAAAACGACTCCCTGCTGATGTCGTGTCTCCAGAAGAGAGACCGATCAGGAGGCAGCCATCGTTGCGGTGAACTGCGGCCACGGAGGTGATCGCCCCGCGCATCCTGCTGCTTCCTCATTTTGACACGAATTAAATCTTCAAACTGTCCTTGGACCTAAGGCCTCACGCCTCCAAACGTTCAATTGCCGTAATTGAATTTGGCCGAGTCCATCTCGCTCCGTGGACGTTGCTCGCTCACCAGTGGCGACGGAAAGACGAAAGGGAGTCTTGCTGCTAGCTTAGAAAAGAAAAGAAAATGAGAAAGATGACCCCAAATATTTCCTTAACGACGCCGAGCTCACTTGAGTCATGTAACGGTGCAAATCCTTTGTTCCCAAAGTCGACTTTTCACATGAAGCCCATAATAATTTGATGGCGAGTTTCACATTTCCCCGGTGGTCCCGCGTTCTTCCTCCTCGCCGGTGACGGTTCTGGCCTCCCGTTCCAATCCTTCTTCCGCGGAGCGTGACAGCAGAAGTAGAGCGTGGAGCCCGCAAGGCCGTGGCCGGTTCCGCTGGAAGGGCCACGGAGCGGCTGAGGGATGACTTTGGCGCCGTGGCTCCGACGGCTCATTGAGCGCGTTAGCCGAGGATGAGAGATGGCCGCGCGGCTTTCACAGCCCGGAATGGCCTTTTGCCTTGTTTTCGCTCGCTTCATTCATCCCCATTTTCAACCACTCCCACGACTTTTCTTCTCCCATTTATCACCGCCGGCGCCCCACGCAGGTCAACGTACAGTACGTGTGAGAGGCGGGGTATTTTACTCGCTGCTCGGTGTCAGCAAAGATGAGCGCGTTGGGTCTCCAGTGGTTGTTTCCAAGTTGTGGGATGACCCGAGGCTTGAAAAATGCCGAGAAGAGGCCGCATGATGAATCGCTTGTTGAGAAAGGTTCAGGTTGCAGCCCACATAGCTCAATCTACTGTTGAGGTTGAGGTTTTTTTTTTTTTTAATGTCACTGTTTTATGTGGATGGATTCTTCTTTTAAGAAATGGACAATTGGATTTTGTTGAAAAAAAGTCATCGTGCGAGGAGAATCAAGTCTTTTTTGTGTTGTTGAGAAAAGGCATGATGCTGCCAGAATAACCAGAGAATAAAGTGACGAAAGTTTACAAGAATTTATTTCACTTTGTGTTGAGAAGTCGTCCAAGGTTGCGGAAATTTTGTTCCAATAAGATGGTCACGTGACCAGAATAAAAACGTGTCAAGAAAAGTTGTGTTGATTCACTCAGCTATAAATGATGAGAAATGACAATAAAGTGTATTCAATTCAATTCAATTCAATTCAAAAATAGCAATAGCCCCACTTCACAAAAGAATCATAAAAAAAAACGTCATAGTGGAAGAACAGGCTTTGTTTTGTCAAGTAAAAGTTGCAAAGAGATTAAAGTTGGACTTTGTCACCAAATCGGTGATTTTAGTTCAATTGTTGATTTATTTTGGAAAAAAAAAAAAAAAAACCCTGCATCGGGAGAACAAAGTCACACGAGAAGCTGCCATCACAGGGCTTTCCTATTCCCATTAACATGGTGCCTTCTTAAGATAAAAGTGGTCTTTCATCATGGCACTACTTTGAAAATATTTGGTCACTGCGCTACGTGGGCCAGCAAAAACATGTCTTCTATAGCCTTAATGATGAAACCCACGCACACACACACACACACACACACACTCACACACATGACCAGGTGAAAAACAGGAGGCAGCCTAAAGTTTTTATTGGGTTTCAGGGCAATTGAAGTTGGCTTGCCTCACATCCAAACAAAAATGCTAAGCACAAAACACACACACACACACACACACACACTGTACAGTATATACACACACACACAAAGTAAAGATTTGATTCCATTTGTATGAGGCTTCTTTCCGAGAGAAACAATCATCCATCATTGTGCCTTACGGCACCTTGAGACACACTGCATTTTTTTTTTAGGGTAGTGGGTGGGGGGGGGGGGGGGGGGGTTGTTTTAAAGATGAAACTCGCTCGCTCGCTGCACATCTCGCAGCTGAAGACCGGCTCTGAAACGTATCTCTGCGGGCTACGATTTTGGCCGTGAGCAAGTAACACGTCTATTGTGCACGCGAGCCAAGCATGCAGAGAGAAAGAAAGGCTGGAAATTCCTGAAGTGAAAAGGAAAAGTTGTGAAGGTCAGAGCGCCGGCGAGTGCGTACATTTGCCAAAAGATTTTTTTTTTTTTGTGAACCTTTTTGAAACTGGAATTGAAGTGCATCCGAACATATTATTCAGCATTGCACACGCACAAAAGAGAATAATGCGTTCCCAGCACCGCTTGCACAACGTATAGTAAGATGATGCGAAATGCCCCGCCCTTTTGGAAAGGTGCCAATGCGCACTTTTGATTCTGTTCCCGTTTGGCATTTGTTGAATTTGCAAATTGAGGATTTACTGTTGGTCAGCAAGAGTTAGCGAACAGCCTTTTCAGATGACTCTTTTTACATTGAGGATAGGCGTGCGTATTTTGCACTCAATTATATTAAAATATTTCCACACGCTTGAGGCATCGCCGCGAGTTGACTGCACCGACCCGCCACCCGCCTCACCCTTTGCTTCCTGCGAGGCGTCTATGTTGTTCCTGCCAAAACGTGATTGGCACGTAATTGACTTCAGGCTCTATTGTGGAGCGGGAAAGCAGACGAGTCGATGAATCGACTAATCGGCTGAGTTCTTACCTATTTGTGCCGGTTTATTATGAATGTGAAAGAAGTAAAAGGCCTCTTTCATTTTTTTTTGAGACCGCAAACAGTTCGATTTCTTTGGAACCTTTGGAATATATCACATCTATATTTAATAATTCGATTAACTTTGGCATTTAAGTGTAACCTTGAATATTTAACGCGCTAACATACCCATAAGTTGGCAAATATTTTTTGACTGTGCATGAAAAAAGTGACTTTTTTTTAAACATTTTGAAGCTAAACGTGACAAACTGTTTGCACGACAAACGGCACCTCATCATCTCCCGAGTCCTATTTCCGAATCCCACCCCATCTAACCACCAGTTGCTCCAGCTGACTGAGCTCCCTTCCCTCCTTGTCCACCTGCAGGACAGCCGTGCGCCGCTCTGCCACGTCTTTCTCTCCTCCTGCCGCCGCCGAGGACGCGTCGAGAGGAGGAGGAGAAGAAGCGTCGTCCACCCGCACATCCAAGCGCGCAGGCTGCACTGCTTGCTGCGCACGCCTACTGCATCGCTTCCCTCCTCCTCACACGGGCTCCATCTGGACTAAAGTTGCCCCCCCTTCCCGTTTTTGGTCCTACAATACACACCCCCTTCCTTTTTTTTCCTCCCCTCCCAAGGGGGGAGAGGCACACTGTGGCGCAGTGTCCGGTTTCAAGCCAAGCCACGCCGCGCGGCGCGCTCTCCTGCGTGGGTCAGAAATAGAAGCAAGAGTTCCGGGAGGAGGTTCTGCTGCGAGCCACTTTTGGCTGAGGCTGAGCTCCCGTCCCGAGCACAGACGCGGCGCAAACCCGAGGATATAATATTCGCCTTTGCTCTTCTGCGCGGACAAGATACGCAGCGTGGATCTCAACTAAATGACTGCGAGTTGACCGCCTCACCAGGTAAGAAAAGCGGCGCGCTCATATTTATTTGTCCTTTCCTTTTTCTTTCCGCGAGAGCTATTGCAGCTGCAATTATTCCCTTATCCATTTACTGATTTTTTTTTTTTGGGTCCTTTTTTTTAACTACCGTGCACGTGGTTGAACTTGCATCTTGCACTCAATCCCCCCCAAATGAAATGCATTCGTTTGACACCCTGATGATGAAACAGCCACACGTTGCCTCAAATCAGTGTTTCAAAGTTTTTTAAACGATGCTACGCCACCCGGGGCCACGTGGTGGCGCTGGCAGAGTGCCGGCTCCGCCAGCAGGTTTTTAAACATTCAACAAATAGCGTTTGGCTTCTGCTCCTCTTTTCCATATCTGCTGATAGTTTCCTAAGGTCGTGAGAAATGTACACGGGCATATTCATCTCGACGTGGAGAAATCCACGTTTCCCACTGTCCTGTGCTGTGCTTTTAACAGCTTTGTGGCGCATTGTGTTGCATTCGAGTATTCATTTTAATTTGCCTTATGTGTTTTGAAAGGTCTTCCGTTTGTTTGCGTTCCTCTGCTCTGTGTGCAAAACAATGCAGCCGTTGCTTCATTCAATGCCCCAAAATCCCAGTCTGAAATCTTTGAAGCAGCACGCGGATTTCAAGGATTTCATTGCAAAGTCGTTTTTTGCGTAAATTAGATCTATCTATCGTATGAAGCAGTCACCTTTTTTTTTTTTTAAATCAACCATAATTCATATTCCACGCTGTGCCTTCTCCGCTTGATTTTGACATTTCACCTCACCGATCCGAACGGCACCACACGCACGTTTCGGTGCGATCCATCTATTAAAAGAAACTTTTGCACGTCTATTTTTGTCACCTGACACGTACTCGTTTCCATTGTCCTTTGCCGCGCCAGCAACAGTCAGCCTGCGCTAACGTTCCAAACTCAGACCCACGAGGATGCACACAAGAGCGACATCCAGATGGTGGCATTCGCTTAGACCCCACGGTATCCTGGTCTTTATTAGATGCCGAAGTTCGTTAGGGGATGGATCCGAAAAATGCAAAGTGACAGGATGAAAAGCACAGTGAAAGATGTCCAAATAGGGAACGCTCCCGGTTGATTGCGATGCTCGTTGCAGCTTCGCATTCCTTTGCATCATCCCTCATCAGCAGGCCAGATATTGGAGTCCCGGCACACAAACGCACCAATTAGTTTCGCCGGGAGAATTCCTTGATGACAATGACCCTTGTGGCCCGAGCGGGGGGTTGCTATGACAACCGCATGAATGGCGAGCCTATTGTCGCTGACCTTTGTGATATGGCTTCCCCTTGTCCAGTCCCACTGGGAGGGAAAGTGGAGAGGCATTATCATGCACATGTCAACGAAAAACAGTCCTGACCCGCCGGCCCCATTGGTTGTTCTTTGAAAGTCTTTTGGTGGCTTATTTATCTGACATTTGCACCATGGGGCTTTGGGCGACTTGGTTTGAACCTCCAAACGCAGTGCTCGCTTCAGCACTGCGCCCAGAACCTTCTTTTATCTTTTGTTTGTGATGCTCCGTGAACATGAGGCGGGTTTCAACTCCAATCAATTCAAAGCTGACTTTTCCCCCAAGTATGAAATACCAAAGGCAGGCAGGCAGCAGCTGCTTTCATGTGCGTAACGTTCCAAAGTGACACTGCCAATTCCCAATGGGCCAGCGGGCATTTTTACAGTGGAACCTCGGTTTTCCTTTTCCGGAAAATAATGTCCAGTTAAATCATGAGTTGCATGCTCAAACCGTCGCCACCGGAAAACCACGTTTCACTCCGCAGGCAATGTCACGTTCAATGGAATAAAACGGCTCTTGCTGAAGGGACTTGAACGTGTTTGCGTGAGATATACCGCTACCCATTTCTTTCAGAAATTGGGTTGTATGATCACAATATTTTTATATCATCGACTGTCATGTAATTATTGTCTTACTCTGAGAGTACCGAGCAACAATCTGCGTTGTCATCATCCGTATCCCCAAATCCTGTTTTGTCTTTGGAGGCATAAATGTCGTAATTAGATCGTTGTCCACTAAACGCATTCTTTTTCTGAACTCTTTGACCAACTTTCCACGACTTTGAATGAAAGACGTGGAATCTCTTGATGCCAAGTCTCCTTGTAAGAAGTAAAGATAAAGACAAAAGTTGAAGTGGTTTGCCGCTTCCACAAGCTGCCGTTCTCTATTTATACACCATCCCCGCCTTCACCTCATTATCTCATCCCTCCCCTTTTCCCGCGGCCACTGAGGAGTTCAGTCCACTTGGAGAACATTTCAGTCCGAATGGCTCTGCCGCGAGCGCCCCGTGGTGTTGCGCGTTCACTGAAGAGAACGGTGACGTATTTGCTACGCGTTTCTGGAAGGGACGGAAAGTTGTCTGGGTGCTGTTGCTGAGTGTGGGATGGTACAGTGTTGCCACGGTGACCAGTAACTCGTCACCATTTCCACTCCAAAGTATTCACGACACCTGCCGGGCTGTACAATGTGGCACGCGCTGTTGCGTCATCGGAGTTGACGGTTCCGGCAAGGGAAGTGCAATTTATCCAACGCGACGCCGGTTGCGCTCTTAACTCGGCTGTCACCGCCGCGTCGATTCCAAGAATAAATGTCTGTGGTTTGTAGCAAACATGTCCGCACGTCGGGGGGGGGGGGGAATTAGCGCCACTTAAGCAACGTCGACCTGCCAGCGCTGTTGCAGCGTGGAAGCGCTGTCCCCGCTCCTCACAGCTCAACCTCAGACTCCCCCTCCAATAGCGGCGCAATCTGTCTCTTTCTTAACCAAGATGCCTGTAAAGAGGCGCTTGGCTCTATTTGGGTCATCATTAAATAATCCCCAAAAGCCTCTTTTTCAAGGGAGGATCAAGCCAAGAGGCGGTTGGAAAGGTTCGAGAGAAACTGATCCAAATTTGGAGCGGCACTGTACGTTTTTTTTTCCCCCCCCCAAGATGATGATATAGGTCATCTTGATTGATTGATACATAGACATGTGTTTATAATAATGTTCAAGGATTACACCGATTAATTGTGATTGTTCGTGGTTAGAACTTGATTTTGCTTTGGGTTGTGAGTTGAGTTAGATGTTGCAAGAACAAATGAGGCACGGTGTCAAGTACAGTACAGTTAAACCTCGGTTTTCGAGCGTCTCGGTTCTTAACCGATTCGGTTTTCGACCCAAAATTTCGAGTTTTTTATGCCTCGGATGACGAACAAATTTTGATTCTCGAACAAACTGAGCGCACTTGAATGCACCATTTGACTCCTCTTGCCTTCCTTAACACGAGGAAGTGACGCTTCCTCGTGTTGCTTTCCATTGTGAGCAGACGTGATAAGTAAACATTTTTATTTTAAAAAGAGCGTGGTTTCGGTTTTCGAACAATTTCGGTTTTCGAACAGCCTTCTGGAACGGATTATTATGTACGAAAACCGAGGTTTGACTGTAGTAGCTAGCCCTTTTGAAATGTATCACAATGGTAAGCTATTTTTAGAACAGGCCTGCGGGCATCTCATGTGGTCCTGTGGGACTACCTGGTTCTTGTGAACACCATGTGGGTGATCCCCTGCTCTAGTTGAGCAGAGGCTAACCTTTGTTTTTTTTTTTCAGTTTCGGTTACCGGGGTAACCAAAGTTTACTGCACAATAACGTGTGAAAGGGGACACTCCAGAGAAACTACTTAAAGGTTAGAAAATGCTATCTTAAAAAAAAAAAAAAAAACTGCCCCTATCAAGATAATTATGTACAGCTTTGATTGACAACATTCATTAATTCTGTGTCATGATTTTTTTTTTTTTGAGTCTACACAAACGTGCTTGTGTATGTTTATTGACAAAAAGTGTACGATGTACCAGTTTGAATTCAAAGGTCAAATACTCCTACGTTCTCGTCGCCCTATTTAGCCGGGAAAGGAAAAGCCATCGTTTGATAGCGAGCGACACTCGACTCGTTTTCCCTCGACATGCAACAGATTTACTCTGCTCCATGATTCACCGAGAGGTAAAGCGCGACGGCCCTCCTGAGAGATGTTGTGCTATGTATAGTCGGTTTAGCAGCAAATGATTGCTCTTGCATTCTTGTGTTTCTAGCGTGTTGTTTTTTTTGCCTTCACATTAGAAAAAAGGCTGTCTTTCGTGGGATTGAGATTTTCTGTCTCTCCTGACACACTGACACATGGGGTGGGAGGAATCCCCAACACGCCGTGTCTCATCTTTATAGAGCGTATCATTACATGATAAGGCGCATGCTTTGATGTGATGCGTCGAAAACTTTTGTCACACCACCAAAATGCGGGGAAGCCGCTCCACTTTGATCATTGTAAATCAAAATCCCGCAATAGTTGGCAAATCAAAACATATGACTTCACTTTGAAATCATTAGGAAAAGGCTAATCGGAGCAATACCCTCGGAAGAGAAATCAATGATGCGCGGAGGAAGCGTCGCTCAGCAGATGAATGGGGGGAAAGGAAATTGCGCAGCACTCTACATTCGTTTTCTCCCACCCCTCGACCCAAGTTTGCGATAACATCTGAAAGATAAAGTCCCTCGCTGGTTGCGATGCAGGAAAAATGGAAGGCAGATACAGAAGGAGATTAAAGTCGAGTTCGAGAAAAGGGAGATTGGACAAGCGGTGATTGAAGTGACTGAGCAGATAAGCAGACAAAAGGCTCCAGCCGCACGCTCCTTGAATGCAAAAGATGCAGAAAAAGGGAGGAGGGATCATCCCGATAGAGGGGATCATATGTGCCATTGTCAGGTTGACAGGTTGTCCCGATCAGGCTGGCGGCAAATTGTTCAGCGTATGAGCGGGGCTTTCTCTCAAGGGGCAGCAGTGTCGCCAATTTCTCATGTCGCGCAGGGACAAAGAAATAGGCAGGACGGCACACGGCGCTCGATGATAAATGAAGGAGAAGAAAGGCAAAAGAGAAACGGAATACACAAAAAGTCCAGCTCGGATCACGCAACGCCGTCACCGCAGTACAAAAGAACTTTTCCTTTGCGGCCTGCAATTAGTCATGATTGCAAGTGACCAATTTTATCTTGGTCTTGCTCTGATTTTCCTTGACTTCTTCCCTGTATTATTTGTGATATAGAGTCAAACCTCGGTTTTCGAACGTCTCGGTTCTCGTCCAATTCGGTTTTCGACCAAACATTTCGCGTAAAAAAAAAAAAAAATGTGACACGTAATCAATCTTCAAAATGTTATCGTCGTTTGTTAAAACAACAACAACAAAAATGTTTTGTCACCCACCTTGCGCTTGGCACTTGCTAAATGCATCAAAGAATCAAAGCGTTCTCCAAAGTCTAAAGAGGGGGATGATTTGTCTCCCACGCGCTGCGTCACTCCAGACTGAAAAGTCGATACAGCGGCACTCCAAGCATCCCAAGAGGGCTGTAAATGCTTTTTCTCACCCTTCGTTTGATAGAGATGGGTCAGGGTGCAGGGTCAAGTATGCCATTTTATGGTCTCGCATCAAAAAATATTTCCCTGCTTCCTATGAACCATTTCCATCCCAACACTCTCATCATAAAAAAAAAAAAAAACTGCCGCTCATCCTCATTCAACACAACTACCTTCAGGCCACACAAAGCTTAAAAATAAGGAGTGACGCTCGCCTTAGTGCGATGCCATTCCCTCACTCTGTGTCAAGGGTGTCGACCTACACAAACTGTTATTTTTTGCAGGCGTTTGCTTCTCGAAATTGCAGCTCATCCAGGTTTTTAGATCAGAGAATGAAATACAATTCCCATTGTGTTCATTCACGGGTGGAAACTTGCACTTGAGTTGTTGGCTACGACGTAACATGTGAAAAGAGCAGAGTGGAATTGCTGCCAATGTTGGTGCGCATCTCCACCTAAAGGACAACATATTTATCTATTTGATGCTACGCGTTGTGACACCGAAGAGAACATGTTGCAGCCGTCAGACATCCACCTGCGCGCGTTTATCACTCTTTGAGTGGAAAAAGAAACTTGACGGGATGATGAATCCACTGACGCTTCAAGCCCAGAAAGCACATGTGCCACAAAGATAAATTCAGGCGCAGGGCTGACATCTGTATTTGCAGTAAAATGGGGCTTGGGGGAGGCGGGGGGGTTACCATCGAGGCGCCGCAGTTCAAGTGGACTTTTTGCTCGGACTAACTTAGATGGTGCGGAGTACACCTGCCAGCCACATGTGGATGGGAAAACTCCATCGTCATCATGAAAGGCGAGGGTGGAGGCGATCGTTAAGTCATTATTGATGTGCTTTCTGCCGTTTTTTTTATCGCCACCAGACGTCGTCGCAACATGCAGACGCACACTTGGACGGCCTCCGAAGAATAACACGATTGTATGAGGCACCCGGGGGGGCTTCGCGCTAATAGAAAAAAAGTGCAGACGTTGACGAGTCTCGGGCACTTGGAAATTGGCTGGAAAGCGCGTTGTAAAAATAGTGTCGGCCGCGTGCTTGTTTCACAATGGACCCGCAGTCTTTTAAATCGGTCGGTAATGAGACACCATCGCTTTATGAGGAACTGAAAAGGAAAGAAAATAGGCCAGACTTTGCAATTTCCCTCCTTCATCGACGAGAGCCTTTATGACGTCCCCCGATGTTGGACCCGAGACGGCCAAATATTCAGCTCACACGTACCGAGGAACTGAGATTTGCGGTCTAATAAAGCATTTATCACCTTGATGATTATTTAATTGATTTTTAAAAAAAAAAAGGCCTCGAATTTGTGTCCAACAGATTCTAAGCACCCACTCGCAGGCGCCATCCAAAATGATTGACTACTCCGAACGCGGATGATCAACTCCATCGCAGTCGGTACGTGCGTTGTGCTGTGCGGTCCGGAACAGGAAGGCTTGCCCGACATGTTGAATTAAAACGGCGCAACATCTGCGGAGGAGCCTTCATTTCACGAGCCCGCCAATGTGACAGCCGTGCCGCAAAGAGGACACGCAACATGATCCGAGACGACACGCATCCCGCATCACGGACCGCCAACCACACCGTGGAATCTTTCTCTTTTGTAACGCTGTTCGCTTGAACAACATCGCTGCCACTTTGCATCTTATATTCATCCTTTTCTTTTCTGTGAACGAGGCTATTACTACTGTGCAGGAACGAGGTGGTTAACGAGGGAGGATTTTATAGAGGCCGGCCGGGCTGCCTTCGCCCCATGCAGCCGCCCCGACTCACCGTGGCGTTTCCTCTCCTTTTTTTTAAGAAGGCAATTGTTGCTTTTCCAGCTGTGGCTGACCACCTCTTATGTGTTTTCCTGCGTTTTCATCTCCCGCTTGGGTTCCTCAATAAGCACCGCATGCATTGACAGGAGCGTGGAATACTAAGCAGTGTGTTATTTTTCAGCCGATCCTTACTTCCCGTTTTCTCCAGGCCTCTCTTTCTTTCCACCTGAACCCATCTTCTTTTAATCGCCTCCATTGTCTTGTTCTCTGACGACTCATTTTGTTCCTGCCCAACCTCTTTTAAGCGACGCTTGCTTCATCTGTTCTCATCCTTTCGGCCACCTAAGTCTCCGCCATCCGTTGAGTCTTCTCTCTTTCTCATTCGAAGCGGCTGGCTGCGCACCAGTGATCTATCTCAAGTGACCCAAGACGACCCAGTGGCCTCTGCTTCTTTCTTTTTCCAGCAGATCAGAGTGAGTCTGCAGGCCATTTATTCAGCTACTTCACTTAGAGAAAGGGGAAAAGAAGAATCTACAAAAAAATAGTCATAATCCTGCATAGGCCCGCAGTATATTTCCTTACAATGCAAATGATTGTTTTCCAGGCTTGTTTTTTTTCCTACAATTTGAAGAAAATGATACAGAAAACAACAACTTATAACAAATTATTGGAAACTATAAATGTTTAAACACAGTACAGCAAATAACTAAATAAAATGGATCCCCCGTGATTGGCTGGCCTCTCGATTGGGAAAGTCTGCAGCTCACCCGCAATCCTAACAAGGACGAAACAGAAGAGAAAATGGATGGTTGGATCATTTAAAAGATTTTTTTTTTCTTTTTCTGCAAAATATTCAACCATTATGAATGCATCTTTTGTCCTCATTTGGGTCGTGGGATTGCTTGAGCCTGTCTTCAATTGACCCACCATGCAGGACAGCCATGAGGAGGCCGGAATACCTGCACAAAAAAAATTATAATAACAACTCGCCAGCAAACTCCGCAGTACCACGAGGAGGCCAGAATACCTGCAAATAAAAACAAACTCGCCAGCAAACTCCAAAGTTAAAACAAACACGAAAACCTCAGGCACATCGGAAGAGACATTTAAATATGCACGAAGTAGTGCCAATACAAATTGTAATACAAAGTGACTAGGGTGGAGGTGGCGGGGAAGGGGGTAGGGGGGGGGTAGGGGGGGGGTAGGGGGGGGGGGGGTGCACAAAGAGGCTGTTCATCACCAAAGGGATGTATTTGGGTCAGGTCCACAGCTGTGCACACACAAAACACACATGGGCACCCTGCACAGACAAGCGTTGAGCTCCATCAGCAACCGCGCAGACAAAACCACACACACACACACACACACACGCCTGAAGAAACATCTGTTTTGGGGATTCCAGTCGAGCCCAGATGGACCCCAGGGCAGAAGTAACAAGTAGAGGTGAGACGTCCCAGTAAACATGCCCCATCATGCTTTGGAGGCCAGTCCAGCGTTCCGGCAATCTAAGGACGCAGGAAGCATGTCGCCAAAATCAATACCTGCCTCATTTCTGAGAATATTTAATACAGTTGGCCAAAATCTAATTAGCCTTGTCTTGTTTGTATTGTTCTGGAGTGCGCGCCGCATGAATATGTATCGGGGGGGGTAACTTTGGTCGTCTTTATTTTTAATTGGCGCAGCAAGAGGAGGTAAAAGCTAAACATAGAACGCGAGTGAACGCATCGCAGCTAAAAGCGGTGCTCTCCGGCTTTGATGTGGAGCCAGCAGAGGCGTCACGAAACAGCTCAGTGGTTCGCAACAGATTTCGGTCCCAATCTTAAATTAAACCTCGTCCCAGCGATCTACGCCGCCTTCTGTGACACTTCCTGACTCTGGGGAAGTCGTTGGAGCTGCAAAATTATTGGTTCGGTACTGTTGCATACGTGCACCAAGATCACTGCTTTTGTGCGCAGTTTGATGCGGATGTCCTCTGATGACGGGACGCAAGATACGGAAAACAAAACAAAAAAAATAGCAAACTGCTCATTTGTGTTGGATTTTCCGACTTTCTTGAACCTGAAGTCTGAAGTCCTCTTCCCAAACACAGCCACCTGCTCTTTCTAGTGCTCCTCGTGAACGCCGCATGTTCGTTTGTTTGAAACTGTGGTTCGAATCATGGATGGGTGGATGTGAGGTGGAACGACAATGATTGATTATGGATTGATTTCTTGGTAATCTGACAGCACACTTAAAAAATAATATACAAATGAATTCTTTGAGTCTCATTTGTTTGAAACTGTGAGGGGAAACAATTTTCTCGCAGCGATTTGAAATTAGAGCTGAAAGGCACACGGGAATTTGCCGGCAAGTGTGTGCGTGTGCGTGTGTGTGTGTGTGCGTTTGTGTATGGGTAAATGTGTGCATGTCCGTATGCTGAACACGATTACCGTATAAATTATTTGATAGTTAATTTCATTTCTGCCACAAGGGTGCTTCAAAAGGTGACATTGTGTATGAAATAGTAAGTCATCATCATAAACAACCCACTCCAACTCGGAATGATGAATATACGGGATGCGGTGGACTACGCGTGGGCTATTCGCGAGGGATAGGGACTGAGCCGGCCCGCAAAACCCGAAATTATGCGCATAGCTGATGAAAATATTCCCTTCCTTGGACCCACGGTGAATAACATCAGACATCCACACACGGGGAGGAGGCGAGGGGGGGTAGTCAATTTTCTACTTTTCACTTTAAGTACTCATGAAAGTAGTGACAATTTTTTAAAATCCATCTCTCACTATCCTCCCAATTAACAAATACAAACAATTTCCCAAATCCTAATTGACCCAAAACAGGAAAAGATGTTGATTCATTTTATGCCACACAGTGAGGAAAAATAAAGCTCATCTGACTTTGTATGCACTGTATGTAAACTTCACGTTTCAAGTGTGGAACATAGAGTACGTATATATATATATATTCTTTAAAAAAGGGTGATGATTTCATCATTGTTGCCAGGTAACAAACAAGCCACTCAGTCCCTGTGAGGTCACTCGGCAATCCGGGTTCATTTTCTATCGACAAATAATCAAACTGACTCCTCTACGTGCTTATCGGACCCGCGTGGCCCTTTTCAATCAAACCTACTTTACATTCCGCGCGCTGGCGCTTCACCCGGTGTGGCACTGTGATGATTTAGCGCGAGGCAGTCGAGTGGATTAAGTGTGCGCGTCACGCTTTCTGCTTCATGCCTCCGAAGGAGGGCACGGTGTCATCGATCACTGCGAGAAACTGTGGAAACATTAAAGTGAAACGTGATTAGTCGGAGTGCAGCGCGACACGTGGCGGGATCAGCAACAATGACACCTTCAGCCTCAGAGTTTTTCCATACCGCAGATGTCACTCATGCTGCTTTGATAGGGCACCCCCAATTGAACCCGACTCCCAAGTTTGCCGCCATTCCCTTTTGGCCCTTTTCGTCGTGTTGTTTTCGGATTTTTACCTTCTAGCCAAAGCATTTGTGTCATCGAAAAGTGGGTTGTACTGTAGTGCACTTTAAATAGGAAGTGCAATGTACTGTATCAATTCAATAACGTGTTTATTGCTTGCTTGTAGTTGGCATTAGTGTCCAACTGTACACATAAAGTGAAATCTAATTCAATCAATCCTTGTGAGAAAACTTTTACAGAGACACCTTGATGCAGTTTAATGTCAATATTTCGCGATTGCTGCCCTCTCCCCTCCGAGAGCGTTGTTTGAAGCAGCCTATGCTGGGCACCGCACAGAAGCAAATGCAATTACGGCCTCCCAGCAGATTCCTAATCACTCTGCCCTGATGTTAAAAGTTCTTTTTAATGGGTTTTGAATTTCAAAGACGCAGCAGTAATTCACCGGCTTGCATTTTCGCGGCATGCAAATAAGCTTATTATCCGGCCGTTCTTGAATGTAGACCTCAAGATATGCCGCCGACTTTATTCTGGAAGGGCCCCCCCCCCAAAGACGCCGTTTCGCAATGTACAGTAGCAAGTTATGAAAAGCATGTTTATTTAGGACACCCTTATTTTTTATTTTAATGGAGAAAGCTGTTCTCAGTCGGGTGTTTGTCACTATAGCACACCTGACAGAGGGATATTTTCGGACTCTTGCACTCTGTAATCAGCAAAGGTATAATAAGGCGGCAACATACTGTAAATTACTAACTTGCACAGGCTTGCAGAGTCCAACTCTGAACCGATATGCGTGTGGATGTGAGGCAGCTTCGCAAGTTCACTTCTAGTTCAACACAAAGGGGATTTCGAAGGAGTTTAGGTCTAGGCTCTGAGGTTTTTTTTCTTCTTTTCTCATGGCTTCACTCTGTACTTTGCGCACCGGGGCAAAGTCATGCTAGGGGAAGAAAAAAAAAAAAAAAAGACTTCCCAAAAGTGTGCCCACAAAGTTGGAAACAGAATTGTCCAGAATGTTTTGGTAAGATGAAGCATCAATTAGAGTTGAGTGCTCAAGGCCTTCTTCAGGAAAACAAGCCTCCAGCATCCATCAAACGTTTCAACTGGCACAATGCAATCAGTCATTAGCCTACCAGATGGAGAAACGGGATTTAGTCACTCTTCAAAGCTAATCTGTTCAGCGGCATGTAGCTGTCATAGCACACAGTTGAAAAACGTATCTGAATAAATAGACGTAATGTGAATACGTCTAAGAATTGGGCATCCTCGCATTGTAAATCCAGCCCAGAGAGTTCTGGCCCATTATGTATCTTCATCCCGTAAAATCAGTTGGCTGCCGTGCTTCCAATTTGTATCACACGACTGAAATCAAGTACAGTGCAATGAAAGCGTTTATGCTCCTCTTTCTCTCTGCCCGAGTGAAGCCAGACACATAAAAAGAGTTCATCCATAGTTTGGACGATGTTATTGCCCTCGTATAGGGAGGGAGACAAAACGCACGGCAATAAAGAACGTGGCTTTTGTGTCGAATGGTCTCCAGGCGCCCGGGTCCGCAAGCCCGAAGGAAGGGGGCGGGACCCGATGCTCTTGACATCTGTTGACGTGGTCTGGCAGAGATGAGACCACGGCGGGCGAGCGCCCGCAGGCTCTGTCTCCGACTCCGCACCCCCTCTTGCTCCACGTTACCCTTGGGAGACAGCTCTCTGGCGGCGGTGGCGGCGGCGACTCGAGCAGAGCCGCACGCAAGCAATCTTGCTCATTAACACTCCAACTTTGGGAGATACCGCCAGTCTCTGTTGTTAATGGGACAATTTACGACTCAGCAGACACGCGCACACAGTCCACGTGAACACTGTCGGCTAATTAATCGGTTCCACCGGAGCTGAGACCTAATTTACTCTCCCCTCTGCCACATTTCCTCAGTGCACTCCACAAGGCAGCTTCCTTATGGCTCACTTCCTATCCAACGCCCCTTTATGTGTGTTGTTGTTGTTGTTGTTGTACATGTTGAGCATCGGATGAGCTTGTTAGCTCATATGAGTTGATTGCAGGCAGCATGCGGCAAGTTTAATGACAGAGCATTTGTGCTTGCTTGGAGTCTCCCTTAAGGTTTGACCAATGAAGTGGCTGATAAAAAGGAAATATGCATGCGCGCGCGCACAATATAAAGCGACGTTAGATTCTCATGGCTCTCTGGATCTGTGCAGGTGGCAACCTCTCCTACTTGAGTCTATAAAGGGGCCAATTAAGTGATTCTGGGTAGATAGATGCAGCGAAATGAATAAGAATAAATCAGAAGAGTGTCATTAACGTTGGGAGGGGGGGGGGGTTCTCAGGACCAACCGTTTTTACATCCCACCATTTACTTTAATTGCTTTTAATAAAGTCCTGGATATAGTTAGTTGGTTCTTGTTATATTTCTTCCAAGCGTGGCACGGGCATAAAATTGCACCCGTGTTAATTGTAATGTCTGTCCGCTGCTAAGCGGGGAAAATTTTACATTTACAGCGACACCCAAGTGAGCGGCCAGGAAATTTGGGCCCTGCGAAAAGATGTAACGGAGGGGGCCGACTCATATATCAGGTTCTAGAATGCCCCGCCGGGGGCCCTCGTCATCACTACCCATCCCCATGTTATACCATCAAGGAAGTGTAATGAAAGACACCCGACCATTTATCCACAAGGAATGCCATCCATTATTCGCTCTTAAATATTCCATAACCTCAGAAGCCATGTGATTGATAATTGATGATTTTGGTCATTTGTATTCCTTGCAAAAAAAATAAAATAATGAGAGCTCTCAGCCTTGAAAGACTCTTATTTTGTTGAACGCAAGTCTGCTTTGCATCCAGGTAGGATTTCAGTCCTGCTTGCGTTCCGGTCTGTGGCCATGTCTTTTTCTTGCCTGCAACATTTGCTTTGCGTTTTCTGCAAAGCAGAAGAAGGCAGGTGTGCATGTGTGACTGGCAAAGCCGTCCGAGATGTGCGCCTGTTTCCCCAGCTGTAGACGGTGATAGTGTAATTCTGCAGCCGGTGAGACGTTCACTTACCCGTTAGCCAAGCATGTAATTAAGCTTTAAAAATGTCACCATGCGCAGAGGTGGGCTTTATGTTCCCTTATCGCTGCAGCCCTGTTTGCGGGGTGGCGGGTGGGGAGCTGTGCACTGATTTGTTTGCTGTTGACTTTTCTAGTTAGAAAGTTCCCACTACAGTTCTGCGAAATAATTTGTTTCATCATCCAAGCGGTTACAGTAGCAAGGCGTGCTTCCATGGTCATTTTGGTCAGAATCGAGCGCTTTTTTTACATTTACAGTGGTAATATCCAAACTATCGGGCTTTTTGCTTAATCACGTTTACCTTTGCCACTTAATACTGAAGAGTCGTCAAGACCAGGCCCATTTTGGTCTAATTGTGGCCCTGCAGCGTTCCTTGTATCATATCTGGGGGGGGGGGGGACGCTGCAGCGTCATCTCGGTATTGTGTTGCAACATGCTGAAATGTAATTGAAATAGTTCAGGACACCCTACAGGCTGACACCTGTTTTGCCCGATAGAGGTTTTACCTTGTGTCCGTAGCAGAGACGTGATGTTGGCCGTGGGGGATCGTCCTCTGGGCTTGTTGTGACAACTGGCCCCCCCCGGGAACGCCCCTCCCTTGGCGTTGAGAAGCAGCGCGCTGACATCAGCCACGGGAGCGTCTCGGCACTCCGTCAGGGGCTGGATTTTTCACAGGTTGACGCGGTGTTGTCAGGCACGGTCTCTGCAGCCGATGCAGCGGCAGTATCTTGGGTAGAGGAGGTCGATTCACACGTTCACAAGGTTTCCGATCAATGTGTCAAAATAATTTTGAAAACGTTTGATGTTGGGTTTAGGCACTCGGGAGAGCACACCACTGACCTCTAAATTAACAAGAAGTGATAAAGAAATTTTTTAAAAGTTTGTATTGAAAGAGCCGAGTGAGCCCCCGTCACACTTGCTGTAATGGGTTTTCGACGGAGGTCATATTGAAGTTCCTCAAGCAGTCACCGAGGCAGGGCCACGCCATGCTTGTAATTGCTGTCGAGTGACGCGTGAGAGCTTTTCACGGACATGTTTGTCACGTCCCCCCCGACACACACACACACACACACACACACACACTGCTTATTGTTAAATTCTTTGCCTTATCTGGAATTGCGTACACACAGGTACGCTAACCACCACTACCTCAGCGAGAGAAAGCGAGCTCAGTAAATAGAAGAGCGATTTGTGAACCACTTGAGGTTTTAGATGGGCCTCAGGGTGGGGAAATGCTGGCGACAACTCAATGAGCGAGTGGTTAGCTTGTGTGCGCACGCGCGTGTGTGTGTGTGTGTGTGTGTGTGTGTGCGTGTGGTCATTGACTTGAACCTCACATTTGCAAACAGATTGGAACCAATGTGTGCATCCGACTGAAGCGGCCGACATTTGCGTTGATTCCAACGTGCTCGCATAAGCTCTAATGCGCATTGTCACGAATGCTGGAGAGTGAAATTGTGTTTGAGGGATGGAAAAAGTACATTTAAAAAAAAAAAAAAGACCAAGTGCTTGTTTTTGATGAGTGATTCCAAAGCCACACTGGGCACAACAGATAAGGTTGCGAAACAAACAGGCCATCTGATCCAAGAGAGCTCTTCAATCCCACTCTTGGACAGATATTTTCCCGGAATTAATTTTCCCTCTGATGTTGGGGGGGCAGGGGGTAGAGGGGGGGAGGGGTCGCACAAACGTCATTTTGCTGGCTCGCGACACATGAAGATAATCATCATCACTTGGTCCTCCTCGCTGCCATGTTTTGATGAGCCTGCTTGAATGAGGTGGCATCAAGTACAGCACAAGCAGGACATGATCACCAAAAGAGGGGGTGGGATGGGACCCAACCCCCCCCCCCCCCGCTCCCAACACTATTTGAGGAACGACGCTAGCAATCCCCCCAAAAAATGTCACTAAATATCAACAGAGAGGAATGACAGATTTCGTGTGGTGTTGACATGAGTTGTCGTGACAACCGGTATTTTGAATTCAAAGTCCCTTTGACTTATTCCCGCTTTGGATTTTCCTGTCGATGATGCACATGAAATTGCAACGTGTGTGAAGTCGCAAGATGCGGTTGCTTTATAGATGGCGGTGTCACGGGCCCCTTTGTGCGCCCAGCCAAGCAATGACTCAGATGGCAGCAAAAACAATGGCAGGCTACCGGACGATATTCTTAACACTGGAAATGAAAGGTCTCCTGACATCTGCGGTGTTTTAATTGCAGTGGCGCTCCTGACAAGATGTTGGAATTCCCTTCGGAAATTGCGTGCGAACGCAGGAAATGTCGGTGTCCGCAGTCGCGGCTTGTTTGGGTTGTTTGCTGCATTTATTGGAAAAGTTCTGTCTCCACCAAGAGTCACTTTAGAAACGGTCATGGGTTTTTGATCAGACGGCAGATAACGGCAAACTACGAGCGGAAAAATCCCTCCGTATAAACAAACACGCTGTCAAAGAAATGCACAGACAGAAGCAAACTCAAAAAAACTCCTCACTGGCCTCTTTGTGCTTTGCGGCCCTTAAACAAAGTCTGGGTGGATTTTTACTAGTGTGTGTCGTGTCTGGGTGGAGGGCATCAATCGCCATTGAGGTGCGACCTCGGCCTCGCACTCCCGTGTGTGTGTGTGTGTGTGTGTTTGGACATTTGAGATGTTTGTTTGCGCGCCGGCAGTCCCGTGTGCTGGTCACGGTCATGAATAAAAAGCCGACATTTATGCAGGAGGCTCTTCATGATATATCGTGTCATCCATATCCACTAAGTCAATAGCAGTGTTAATATAATCCTCATTACTGCGGGAAGAATTCAATTGATTGGTTCGCCGACGCCTTCGACTTTGAGCAGCCGGACGTGCCGCGAAGCAACCCCGTACATCATGCGGGTTTCACATTGCGTGATTTTTCTTGTGCTTCTTGCGCAGTGTGCAATAAAGCTACCAATCATGTCTCCATCACGCAGGGGTTTTGCATTTCGCTCCTCGGCTTGCTCGGAGGAAAAACATCCTCGATTGTGTAACCGCTGCGCTTTCCTCCAAAAGTAACCGCACTAAAGGGAGACGAACACCCGGCGCAATTAAATTTGAGCGAGCTAAACATTTAAGTCAAAAGGAGCTTGCTGCGATATTAGTCTGGGGGCGCATTAACCGCTAATGTTTGCATGGGGCTGCTGTGTTGCACCGGCCGCTTTTGTTTGGTTTCATGATGCACGTCTACGAGCGCAGCCCAAAACCACTTCCGCGCTTGCAGGGATTACGAATCGCGACCTACGCTGCTCCTGAAGCATTTTTTTTTTTTTTTAAAAAGAGAACATCGCGTACAGCAACCTCCACAGTCGCATGACCATGATCCGTGGCAGCGTCCTGGAGTTGTTCCCGCGTGCATGTCTTCTGTATTCGTCAGGTTGTGAAACAAAGTCCGCCTGGAACTGTGATGGGAGGCGAGCAGGGAGTGCTTGGAGGCGTGCACTAATATGCCCTGTCGATGATTTGAGACTTTAGACAGCCTAAAAGTGTAAAAAGCTCCCCGTGCGTTCTCCTCCGGGGCCAGTCGCGACGACTCACGACAAAATGGGCTCCGCGGGAGATTACTTTAGGAGGATATACGATGAAAGCCGCAGTAGTTCAGTTTGGAAGAACTTGACACTTTTCCCCCCTCTGTCCTTTCCCGCGCACCCATTTTGTCGACATCTCGCGGCCCATTCGCAGGCACGAATAATCAATAATACCGCAAGTCGGTTCCTGATGACCTAATCAATACGTCGGATCAATATCGTTATCCAACGAGTTCTGCCGATGCTCTGTCAACCTATATTTTGATTCATATGCAGTCAAGAGACCATCTGCGATCGGGAGCTGAAGGGCAAAATTCACGAAAGGTTCTTCAACCAAGTTTCCTGCCTCAATACAAATTTTTCCACGACGCTGCTCACATTTTTGACATCATGAGATCAAGATGACGCTCTCCGGAGGTTTCGGGACGGGGGTGGCAACGGCTTAAGCGACACAGCTGTGTCAACTGAGAACATTTCAGTTCACTCGTCCCGTTCAGCCTGGCTTCTGCATGCGAGGGCGAGTGCGAGTGGCTCACTGGCAGCATTTAACACCACTCGGCGGAGATCCCTCCACTCTCAAAACTTTCACACTTGAAAAGACTGGATGGAGCCACCTTAGCCGCCTCTCTCACGAAAAGTGTCTTGCTCCCTTGCCTGTGCGGAAGCTGTCTTTTTGTCGTGGAAAAAGAAGTTAAAAACCGCCGAGGAAACCAGCCCAATGCGACGGTTGAGATGAAAGGGAAAAGCGAGAGAAGCGCGACATGCTGTCACTTACTTTCCCCTGAGCAGATGACAGGTGCTTAAAAATTTCTCTCTCGGGTAATGGAAAAAGCACGTGCAGCTTTCGCTCCGGACCTTAATTCCGTCACCCCCAAGGTCAAGACGCGAGTTGATTCATTTCAAAAGGTTAGGGAGAAGTTGGCGTTCAAGGAGAAATCAAATCAACACAGCAAACACTCGGCATGACGTTTGGGAAAGCCGAAGCAGAGACGCTTTAGCCTTGAATTGAATTGATTTCAGACCTCAGAGAGGAGAAGAGTTGGACTTCATATTCTTGCCATTCGGCGATAGTTGCCTGCCTTTGTGAAACCAACACTTGTTGGATTTTGCTTCTTGGAAAAGTTGCAGCTGCACACCGACGGTTCTTTCATGGACCAAGGAATTTTGTGTTCTTGCTTTCTTACAAAGCACAGTCTTTCCCCCCCCCCCGACCCCCCACTGAAATAACAAGAAAGCTCCACAAGTTCGGCATCACAATGCATTAGTTGAAGCCGCCCCTTGATTACTTTGCACATCCCGTTCCGTTTCTTCCCCTGCCATAAGGCCTCGTGAAATAAAGCCTCCTTGAATCAATCTTGGTAAATGGCATCACATAAATGATTAAAGTGCAATGATGTGGACGGTCTAGACTGCTCATCAGTTTTGCTCCCGCAAAGAAAGAGATCATTCACAATTGAGCGGCAACCGTGCCCACCGCTTTGTTGTTCGAAGGCTTAATGATGCAAGAATGGCTCGGATGTCATCGTGACGTGCGGCAATCGAGGGCCAAGTGAAAATCTGTCGGACTGTTCGGCTTTACATTCGCCGGCCGCGGCATTTGGCAACATCGACTGGCAGAAATGCATCGAAAATCTGCCGCGTACGCCTTATGGCCGTGCTTAGATTTGATTGAAAGTAGCGGGTCAAGTGTCGTCGCAAGCGTTGTGATTCCAAGGGGTTATTTCGACCGTATTTCATACGCAAATAAATCCCCATCATTCTGCACCCCCAGTGCAAACTCCAACCTCAATGACGAATGATTCAATGAACGCCTCTCACCCCCTGCTTATAAGGAAAGAGACGAAATGAAAGAAACAAACATGCATGCGCACATTATCAGCTAAGTGTGTCAAGATAAGGTCACATGCACTTGAACTTCTTGGAAGACACTCGCACACGTGCTGCTTGACGTAATGCAAACAGTGGGTGATTTAGAAGCGTCGGAGCTCACTCAAGTCCGTTTGGCAGCAGAATCTCGACCACTCTTTGTCGCTACTTTTGCTCTCCCTTCTTTTTTTTTTGTGTCCAAGGATATATCTGTGCTGCTTTTTTTTTATCTCCCAAACGGAATCCGAGGTGATAGCCGGGGATAATACGTTGCGAAGCTTTCCAGCAGTCTGATCTGATTAAATGTGAGAGGAACCCTCTTTCTAACCCAAATACGTCTTCTTCTTTTTGGTCTCCAGGTGTGTCTCGCCGATGCTCTTGGTCCCCCCACCCCCGAGCCCTGAGGAGAAGTGAGCCGAGCCCGGGCCCCCATGGGACGCCCTGTTAGCCAGCATGCGCTGCTGCTGCTGCTGCTGCTGCTGCAGTGCATGCTGCTGCAGTTCGGTGGCGTGGCGGGGAGGAGAGGCCCCGTGCTGCTCCCCGAGTCGCCGTGTCACAAGACGGAGCACCCGATCATCCCCCACTCGGGTAGGAAAACGCTTTGAAAGCTTCCCAAAGTCGGGATGCAGATACGGTTGTGGAATCATTCACCGTTTGCCATCTGCGGCCGGATCGAGAGTGACGTTAAGGTCCCCGCCCATGATAAGTTGTGGAATCAGCTGGCTGATCTGATAAATAATGACTCAACAATGCACGCTTGTGTGTGCATAGTCCGACTTTCGATGACTCTGTGTTTTGGACACACAGGTGTGTGAATGTCCGTCACGCTGCATTGATACCAACTTTTTATTCCCCACACTTGTCTCCCAGCAGCAAAGTGCAAACGCCTGACTCGTTTGGTGAATGTATTCCCTTTTGAATGCCACTCCAGTGTCTCCTCTTACACAGGAGAGGCATTGAGGCGTCTCTGTTTATGACTTGGCTGTGCAACTTTTGTAATGCGTACACGACGCGTCCAATTTCACTGTCCTTTCCCCTTCATCTTTCATTACGACGAACAACTAAACGTGAGCATATCCGTTACAATCAATGCAGCTCTGTCTGCGCCGCACGGAGTAGCATTGAGCTGTTTTCGGTCCCGTAAGCTTCCGAGTCAGATCATCGCATTGCATTTCATCCTGGGAGAAATTGACTCTGAGGAGAGGTAACGTGTGCGGACATCTGCCTGTGAGCAAGGACGCTCCTTTGATGAGTGGCCGCCCGACACAATGCGCTCCATGCATAAAGGGCAGTTCATCAGCTCCGCTCAATTACAGTGGCGGGAAGATTTGCATCGCTCTGGGTGGAATATGTGATGATTTGATTGACATTGCGGACATCATATCAGGCATCGGCTAATGTTTTTTGTGACATTTATTTCTTTTTGTACAAAAGTTGAGCCATGCCACTGACATGCTGTTTCCTGAGTCACTTACAAAATGACGACGTAGGATCTAGTCTCTGTATCTGTATTTAATTTTATTTTTTTTATATGACATGTTAATTTTTTTCTTCTTGAGAATTCAAAAGTTTCAGTGAGAAACCCCCCCTGTGTCATGCATGTTAGTGTTTCACAAAGTGAAGTCACTTGGAAATGGCTCCGGCTTTTCTCCCATCCTTGCTGTGCAAATCAATGTACACGACTTGATTTATGGGCTCACAATTGAGCAAGATCCACAACATTGGGTTGCAGAGTACAAATTTAAATCCATCTTCTTCAAACACGCACAAATACTAGTTTCTCAAGGGGAACAATAAATCAGCGGTCCACCAGCTGCCATTTTTTTTTTTCCCTGCATTGCATATTCCCTAAATCCTTTCACTTTCCAATGAAGCTTCGCTTCCGAGAAGCACGATTCGCTGGATATTCTGTCTGGTCAAAACAAGCCGTGAAAGGTTTTGACGGGCACTGTTTTCCATCAGACTGACAGACGCATTTACAAGTGGGCCCACTGTCAAGTCAATCAATGAGATGACCGCTGTTTCCTCAGCTTTTTCCTGCAACTCACGGCCGATATGTTTGACGGTTGCAACTCTCCATTTGGTCCCGCTGGACAAGGTTAGAGACGGAAATTGCAAAAGGGTGTGCTCTTTTAAAAAAGCACTCCAGATCAAGATGGCGCATGGTCTCTCCAACAGGGCTTTTAGGTCTGACGAGCTCATGTATAAGACGTTGAATCATATGGCACGTGCTTCATGTGGTTCTCCCAGAAATGTAAAACCATAGGAAGAGAACGAAGCCTGTAGAATATAATTAAAGTGCTTATAAGCGTATGTGGCCCTCGTATAGTCCTTTGTGCCCCACGAAGATGCCAACTCATCTTTGCCTTCACCGAGTAGCACTCGTAGTCTGGCCTGACGGTAGCGTTGGCGCAGTTCGAACGCATCTGGCGCGTCCAAGTTGTAAAGCATACAAAGCTTTTGCCGACCAAATTATAGCCTTTGAAATGAAGGCCCTGAGTCAGAGCGAAATACGCAGACACACTTACGGGCGCGGGTGATGAGAACCCACTCGTTAAACCTATTATGAATCTCTTGAAGTGACTTGCTAGGCGTTGTACACCGAAACGTAATCCTTGTTTTGTTTTTTTTAAAGATTGCCGGGCGGGGCCAAGGCTCCCCGTAGGCTGCCCGTGGAGACGCTATTAAATATTCCGACGCCGAGCGCTAAAGCACAACAAGGCTGATCCCTCTGGATGGGGTTGTGATAGTGGAGAGTGCCAGCGCATAGTGATTATAGGGATCTATCTGATCGTTTGGATTCAGTCGGTTTTGTGACTCCAGATAAGACGATTAATGCCGTCTTTAAGCTCTTTGCGCTGGGGCAGTATTTGGAAAGGAGCTGGCACTGACCCCGTTCATCGGCTCATCTTCTGCTACCTGAATATGCATTTCGTTCTCATCGCTTTGCGTGCATTTTTCTTTTTGTTTTTGGTTGTTTTCTTTTGGGCAAGAAGAGGCGATAAGATAAGACAAAAAAAATGGGAAGAGAAGAACCGACTCGACATGATGGCAATGAATTCCTATTCATAGTGAGACTTAAACGACCCGAGTCGAGATAGATTTTTCTCCTTTACAAAAGGTCCTCAGTTGATGAAGTCCTGCTCACGCGGCAGCAAGTTGGAGGCACCACTTTACAACAAAGTCGCAAAGTCATAATAACAGTCAATAGCTGTCGAAAAAAAAAAAAATTAGTGCAAAGTACTTTGTTGTGCACAAATTGTAACCTTGAAATGTCATAATTACGGTCAATAATTGTCAGAAAAACACTCCTAGGATATAAACATAAAATAATCTCGTGAAAAACGGAAAGCAAGGCGGTAAACCCGAGCGTGTCTTCCTGTGCCACCAACGTATTCCACGCACCGTTCGTGACGTCAAGACAGATTAGGTTGCATTTGACCTTTAGAGAGTCCACTGTATTCTGCAACATTTATTACTGTGTTGGTGAAAGTATGAGAGGAAAAAAAAAAAAATCTGATATGATAACGCTCCAAGGTTGAAGCTGTAACAGAAGCAACAAAACCCTGAAAGACGTGGACAAAAATCATCATGGCGAGGGGTCAGGTTTGCCTGAATGTGTTCAAGGGAGACTTTGTCTCTCTCTCTCTCTCTCTTTGTGAGATTGCGGGCTGCATGTGGAAGGGCGTGCCCCACAAGGTCGTAGCCCGCTGATGACCGTGGTTTTGTAAACTTGGCAAAACACTTGGCTGACAGAACTGCTACTGCGGTGCAAGGTTGCTTTGGGCAGAAGACTGCTCTCAGTCACCCCCCCCCCCCCCAACCAACCATTTTTTCATGGTCTTCAGAAAAGACGGCTCCATGCATAACATCGACCGTGTTTATACAATAGGTGCGCTCAGTCTCAATATAGCCTCAGCTGAGGTTAGGCTGAAATGTACTCTGTGACCATTCTTTATTTTGTTCCGGGAATGACGGGCACAATGGAGAAGTCGCCTAGATGTGACAGTAGAATGTCTTATTGCCGCTCAATGCCCCGAAGACCCACTATATTCATCGTGTTTTATTTAACAAGGGGTCTTCGGTGAGGGTTTGGGGGGCTTTTTAAAGCATTGGAAAGCGTGTTATAAACAAGGCCATGGCGTCCCCAGAGGAGGAGAGTTTATTGTTTTACAGCCACGGACTGAAGTTCAGATTTCATCTTTGCGAAAACAGGAAGACCTGGCTGTTGTCTCACGTGTGCCACTTGCTGATTTGGCTGAAGTGCACGACTGCCAAATGTAAACATCTTAATGGTATGCTTGCACCTTGCTTTCGTTACATGCCTGTATTTATTTATTTTTTTTCCAGAAACAGTATGAGCCCAAGTTGTCATGTGCTTTTCACTCTTTTATTCTTCCATCGACCGCAGAGAGACATGTCCAGTCCTCTCGTCCCTCCCCATTACCTCAACACACTTTTTTTCACACAATTTTTAGTTTTCATCATCCATCTTCCTGCGGCTTCGCATTGGTTTATTTTGCATGCTTTACTCGGTGCCCCGGGGGCAAAGCGCTTGCCACAGAAATTTGAGTGGCAGGACCTTTTAGTTGTAAAACTGGGCTTGTTTTTCTTGTCCGAAATCAAACGAAGAAAGCTCGGTTCGCTCAAGGTCTTAAATGTGCTCCGTTTTTTTGATTTGTGTCGGCCCGAGCAGGTGTTTATTTTTTCAACTTCACGTCTGAACCGTTTCCTCCCGTGGACTTTGGTGAATAGTTGCAATTCTTCTCCCGCCCATTACCACAGAGTTGTATTTAGAGTGAATTGACTCTTCATTTCTGTGAGAGCTCGCTGCCGCACACTATTTGAACCGCTCCCAGCCAAAAAAAAAAAAAACATCCCCGCTTCAAAATCGGTTCCACATGTTGCCATTGTTGTCATCCTGCCTGTAATGTCGAGCTCTGCCAGATCGGCGCGGCCTCTGATGCCGAGCGCAAATATTTATCCTTCCTGCCTTTTTGTCAGCCGCTCCGTGTCAGAGCCTGGGAATAACAAATGGGATGTGAGCGATGGCGTGTTCTATTTGGAGGAGGAGGGAGACGGAGGTTAAGGGGGATAAGACGGAAACCGATGCAAAGGGGGGTGGAGGAAAGGATTGGCGTGTTTGTGCGTATACTTTGGTTTCATGTTGGCACCGAGCCCCCGGCCTCTTTTTTTGGGAACTCTCACCGCAGCGATGGGGTGTCTGATCCTGCCTGCGTGTGAGTCATTGTTCCTTCATCTCATCTGCAACCAGTACTCGGGCATCTGTCTTGCTTCCATGTCTATGACGTGATGAAATCCCATGCATTAAGTGTACGACTGACACGATGAACCCATGTGACAGGCTAAGAAAATGTAACGGCAGTGGTGTTCATGATATTTACTGGCTGGGGGGCTTGTCTTCTTCCTTCCTTTGCTACTGAGTTAACGATTAGGTTGATTTGTTTGGCTCTGAACGGGCTCGTAAAAAACCTCCCCGGGGTGGCACATGAAGAGCTATTTCAACCCTGCACGAGGCACATGAAGATCATCATCCCACACATGTTCGTGCCTGTTACAAAACCAAACTGGGATGGGGTGAAGTCCGGTGACTGGAAGAGCCCATCGACACCGTTTATTGGCCTCATCACAAAAGGCTGTAAATCGTGAGTGCCGTTCAATCAGGACCTTGTGCCCCTATTGCATACTTGAGCATTTACCACGTCTTTCACACACATGGACAAACACGCGCATAAACACGCAGGCGCTTTCCCGCGGGAAGCGGGAGGAGATTTATGAGGCTCTGTTGCGTTCGCCAAGTCTGCCGTCCCTCAGGTGGTGTCACAGAAACATTTGTATGCCAAGGATTTTCTTGATAGGAAGGGGGGGGGGGGGGGGGGGGGGAATCCTAGCGAGGTTCACGGATTGGCACTTCTAAAAATGTGTCTGCCTCCAGAATTTTTTTTTAAAATAACACATGGCAGGCGCTCAGACAAATTAAATGTTTCGGGTGAAATTGACTGTGGTCTTGATTTTTTTCGCGATGCTCATTGTGACAACCGAAGCCAACATCAGTAGTGCGTTTCGTAGAAATAAAACAAGGGAAATGATGGATTTATTTGGTTTCGCCGAGCAGAAGTTTAGGTCCCAGAACATGAGCCGTGACGCGCAGGTGTTGTTTTGGAAGAGGCCGTCCCTTCGCTCTACTTGTCTTTGTTTGGAGTGGCTCAGAACTCGCGCATTTGTCACCGGAACACACTTCTGTTTGCGTTTGGTGCTGTCAAGGGAACGCATACTTTCGGTCGAAATGTTGACAGGTGCGCCTGAAGAAGCGAACAACACATTTTCCAGTTCCTTTGCAAAAAAACAAAACAAAAACAAAAACCTCTGTTTGGTAAAGCATCCTGTGGCTCATTGCGCAGGAAGATTTCTGTACATTCCCTTTTAAGCAAATGTAAACAGATGATATGTTTGTGATGACAAGGCGAAGACCATGTCAGAAGACCTTGGGCCTGTTATACTTTTTCAACCCTGTTCGGGAAAGTTGTAGCTAGCATGAAGGTTTTCGCCCTCATTTTTTTTTTTTAATGAATCTTGATTGACTTGTTGGCTTGTAACCCAAAAAATGGGCCAACAGATGATTTTCTCCCTGTTCCAAAAGAGCTAAATTAAATGCAAATTACTTTCGAGACTGTGAAGATGATAATGCAATAACTTGCTGAGCTGCGCTACAAATTATGCAGTTTGCAGGCGTTTGTGTGGGTCATTACACCACAAGCGGGGGCCACACTTTCGAGATGCAGCACCGTAATGAAGCTTGCCTTCGGTTCCGAATTTTGCTTGATTGGTAAGAAAGAAAAACATGTTTCCTTGAGACGGCACATTGTTCGACTTGAATGCTGAAAGCCAAATAAACGTTTCTTTTACAGCCCTCAATACGGCTACGGCATGATGAGTTCTGATGCATATTGATCGAACGTGAGATGAATGAGCGACCGAGTGCTCCGAGTTAATCCTATCAAATAAGCAGACGGCAGACAGACCGTCCTCGTGGCGAGCAACCTCCCCGGACCTGCGATTGGATTTGCCAAGGGTTAATGGCTCGGGTGCCACGACACCGGGCTCATATCTCCTTGTCTGTCTGCGGCGTTGTCTGCGCCTGTGTTTCTAAATGCAGCTCACCATTGGTGTACATGTGCAAAAGACACGATGACCTTCTCACTGCCCTTGTCAATCAAAACTGGGTACTTTGGATTTTTGTTTTCTTTTGTCATTCCAATCTTTTAAAGTACACTAGTACGTTTGTTAAAGCACCATTTCAAATGTGCAGCTGGGTTGACACTTGGTAACTACAGCAATCATCTTTTTCTTCTGAAATAAAACCACATTGTCCCGTTTTTGACGTAGAGAATCATTTATTTTCGTGCTACGCACTTGAACAAACAGTGTATTGTTTGGCTGTGTCCATCTGGCATCTTAGAAGCCTTCTTGTCCGTCGTAACGCAAAATAAATGTGTCACCGCTAACAATTAGACTGGCAAAGCAACATCTGTGGACATAAAGGCACACTCAAATGTGACCCTTAGAATTGTCCCTTTACTTTGTGTGTGTGTTTTGAGGAACGTTACAACACCACCACAAATCCGTCGGTCCAGCTGTGTCGCGCCATCTTGACTCTTCCCGGCTAACTCTCGTCGCGTCCTTTTGTTGCACTTGGCAGGGATGGAGCCGTGGATTTTCCGGTTCAAAGCAGAGGGCACGGTGGATTATTCCCAGTTGACCTTTGATCCCAGCCAGAATGAACTGATTGTGGGTGCCAGGTAAGTCCCTGTTTTGGTTTTTTTTTCTCTCTGCTGTGTTTCGCTTTCCCGTGTCGTATTTTATTGCGTTTCACGTGGCACCAGCTTTTCTTCAAAAGGTCAAGAAACATGACTTTTGCTGAATCCGTCAAGTATATTTCACCAAGTTGTGTTCGGATTCGGGCCACACTCAATGGAATGACATTGAATGCTTTCATGGAATTCATTGATTGATGGGAGAAAATGGAGTCGAAGTCGCCCGGATGATGCTCGGTCTTTGAAGGAAAGAAGATGTAAAATAAGATAAGATTAAAAACCCTTTTATTTGTCTCACAATGGAGAAATTCCCAATTCACAGCAGTAAAATTATGCAAGGGAGAAAGTAGAAGACAAAAAGTATATAAATAGAAGCATATTAAAAATGGGTGAGTGGTAGCGAGTCCAGGTTTTACAGATCATATTAACAGCTGCGGAGAGAAAATGAAAGCGAATGGTTCTCAAGGGTGTCCTTCTGGTAATGCAGCCAACCTGATACGTTGTTGGTCAATAGAAAATTATTTCTTGCCAGAGCTTTTATAGGAATTCAATAGCTCTCCAAATGGGGCCAAGCGTCAACCAAATCATTCTGTGGCTTGCGAAAGCAAAAGGCTTTAGGCAAGGTCGGATGACAGATTCACTCCAGCCCAATATTTTTTTTTTTTTTGCCTTTGTCATGTATTTCATCTGAATTGTAATATTTCAACCAATCTTGAAGTCTGTGTTGACTGCACGTGTAAGTATCATGTAACATTTTGTGTAATGTTTGCAAATTGACCAACACAGCACACCACAAGCTGCCCTTTTAAATGCATCGACACCTTCAAAATAGTTTACTTCCTAACTTCCTGTTTCCCTCTAAAACAAGGAATCCCCTTGGAATATTCCCCCATTTGTGTGTTTGCCTGGTCGACCATACTTGACGTTATCCTGTTTTCCTCCCAGAAATCACCTCTTCAGGCTCAATCTGGAGGACCTAACACTGATCCAGGTGAGTGCAAGCACTCCTCCGCCGTCTTATTTTGGTCATTGTTCTCACAGCAAAAGCTTTGAAGGCCTACGCTGTGCACATATTGTTACGTCCAAGGTTTGTTTGTTGGTGTCGGCAGAAAGATGTCTTTGATGGGTAGACAGCCGTCGATGTTTGCTATTTAAAACCAGTCGAGA
Organism: Hippocampus abdominalis; assembly: GCA_018466805.1. Taxonomy (NCBI): domain Eukaryota; kingdom Metazoa; phylum Chordata; class Actinopteri; order Syngnathiformes; family Syngnathidae; genus Hippocampus; species Hippocampus abdominalis. The sequence goes on along the minus strand of CM031712.1, from coordinate 1,972,088 downwards.
GATTGAGGAAGAGGGAAAAAAAAAAAAAAAAAGACTACAGGGGTGATTGAGAATGGGTGAATAGAACAAAGAGAGAAGAGTGGCAGCCATGTAAACACAAAGCTGCCTGGAAAGCAAAATGAGAAAAATGATGAAATGACACAGGAGGCAAGGCCAAGTCTGATGGAAAGCGGCGAGCCGAAGGCGGCGCGAGACCGAAGAAAAGCCCATGCAGTCGCTTTTGGATGCTCAGACATGCTTTTGTGAAGATCCACGCTCTATAATCATCAATCCCTTCTCTAATCCGGGATTCAACGGAGAGATTTGCACCAATCCTACCAATCAATCCCTGATGTTGGGACCCCGAGACGTTCACCTGGTCGAACAAAAGTTTAAGCTCAGACCTCGTCAAACTTTTGTCTCTCCTGCTCACACCCAGCGGTGACGGGCTTTGCCAAGTGAAGAAAAAAAAAAAAAGAAGCTCGAAACTTCGAATTGACCCAGGTGCTCGTCCCTGCTTTGCATTTGACTGGAGCCGATTTTTCCATGTCAGGCAGAAGGCTGAGTGCAAGTGCAGAATTTTAAAGAGCGCAGATGCTCTTCTACCATTTGCATCTTTGCAAGTATTTTCTTTCCTTTTGTGGTGCCTATTTTGTCTTCTTGACAGCAACACATACGTTGGAATGTAATTGCCTCGCTGGCTATATATTCACATGGTATAGACATTTGTATTCATGTGAGAGGCTACATGTTTATTTCTGCAACGCGGTTTTCTCTTCCATTTCAAGTGAGGCTGATTGATCGTATGCACGTGACACTTGTGCACAAATGCTCTTGGTGGCCACAACATTAGGTACACTTTCAAAAGTAGATTCACAAATGCTGACATTTTAAAGTCAATAATCTCCTTTTTGTGTGTGTGTGTGTGTGTGTGTGTGTGTGTGTGTGTGCGTGATCATGAAGAGTCAACATATGAAGTATCTCATATAGCGATGAAAGCTTTGGTCACATGATGATTGAGTCTTTTTTTCGGATTAGAGTTACTTCCTGGAGGATTTAAGGCATCCACTTCCCTGCCCCGTTACACATGTCAGCGTCAGACTGAGAAATCGACTGAACCCAGCAACCATAAGCTTGCCAATAAGTGCCAGCTACACTTGGCGCTCAGAAATTAGAGAGGGAAAAAAGGCAGGATAGGATCGGGACGCGTGCAGAGTTCTAAACAGTACATCGATACCACACATGTCGTGTCATGGTGTCTGTTCAAATGGAATGGCGTTGCGCTCTCCATAAAAGTTAGACCTTGCTGCTCCGCGCGTTTTTCCTCCCCTTGTCCTTGATGCTAGGCGTTGACACCTCCTACCTGATATGTTTTCATTGCCACAGCCTGTGGTGGCGGCGGCTCTTGTCCCTCTGTCAACCGCCCTCGTCCTCGCTTATCAGGAAAACACTGTCAAGAGCAAACGGCATGTCCTTTTATCCTTGCCCTACTTTAAAAATGTTCAGGGCACAACAGAAGAAGCTATATTGATATATAAAGCTATATTGATGTATAAAGCTATATAAATATTGATATTCAACTGTCAATTTGATCACGTGAAAGAGCATGCGTGTATAGCATAACGGTCGACATTAGACAAGCGCCGCAGTGAACGGTTAGATCGGATTGTACATTTGGCTTCACACTGAGCCCCTTTCATACCGCCTTCCAGGCAAATTTGGCAAATCTTTGTGCCGGTAGAGAGCTTTTCTCCGTCAAACAGAAATTGCCAAAGCGGGACATTGATGTGAAGTGAGCCTTCGGGCAGCCGTTGCAGCCTCACGTAGCGCCGTAGTCAGATAATGTTTGGTGACATCTGCGCCAACATCTGGGAAAGTGATAATGCCTTTCAACACAAAGTGGGGTAAGCGGTGAGTCTCGGGTGTTAGACTTGCCACTCCGGTCACAGGTGGTTGTAGTTAGCTGTGGTATATTAGGAGGTGTTTCTCCATCACATCAATATAATACTGCCGTTGAGGTAAGCAAGGCTTTTGAAGCGGGAGCAAGTCAGTGTTCAAAAGTGCACATTTTAAGCTTTCCAGCAGACCCGCAATCTTCTAATTACAATGGTACCCACTCCTCCCCCATGACAATTTCAGAGAAAATGCTCCATGTTGAGAAGGAAGGCAGCCCACGTGAGTCACATGGCACCCTTGAGCTAATAACACCCTTTCACACCTTCTTTAATAATGGAACTTTAAAGCCGTTACTGGGGGGGGACTGAAAGAATGTCATGGGCAACTGCAAAAATCAATGAATGAGTCACATACTGGGCGCATTTAATAAATAAGATAAAATAGAATCGGAATGCGTAGTCCTTGTGCTCAATTCAAAGTTTTTCACCCAACCAAGGTTTTTTAGGCCGTGTTGGAAGAGGACCAAAAGTGATGTAACAAAAGAAATTATTCTCAGTAGCTAGAACACCGCATGTAATGATTACAATAATTATAAATATATTTGGCAGCACTAAAATCATCTCAAAATGCTGTCATTCTTTCAAAGTACTTCAATGCGATGCCATTTTCTATCTCCTTGTGGAGCCGCTATTTTTTGGAATCAAGTTTTCATTTCATTGCGACCATACGCCCAGTCATCTCTTTTGGTCTTTTCCTTTGGAAGTTGCGGGACGTTAGGGTTAGTATTCATCGAGACAGACACCTTATAGAACGAGAAACTGAACAATAGAAGGCTTGAATGTGTCCTCATGGCATTGAGATGGTATGGAAGGCCAGGATTAACTCATTCACTCCCAAAGACGTTTTTAAACGTCTTTTCAGACTTGGTCCAGAATTGGCTGGTCCTGAATGAGTTAAGGGGACGCTGACTGGCAGATACACTTGAACGGCTTCCCATCTTAAATACGGACAACAAGAAGTGTTTAGAAAATTGACTTTTGATGATAAATCGCTGCATAATTATAAAAGTGAGCGCTTTGCTTTCAAAGCTCCCCCAAATCCAATTCGGCTGGGCCTAGGCAGTGCTGCTGTTTGCTTCACCTGTGTGGGCACTGCCTGGCCACAGACAGAACGTCCAGTTTGCGACTGGAATTTGAATTGACTAGGTCTCGGTGAGAAGAGAAAAGCACGCATTAATATGCAGTAGCGTCTTTCAATCGGACTGGATTCTCTCGCTTTCCGACTCCATTTAAGAACCTTCCTCATGCTGACAATATGTATATGCAGTTATTGAAATTTGCATACGCGCGCTCGCCGGCTATAACGTTACTCGGTATGCCGGCCCAACCTAATGAAAAAGTGCTGGCTTGAAAACTGATGATAGGAAGAGCGGAATTTGAAAATGATACAATCCCATACTTGGTTGCATCAGTATTTCTGAGTAAGGTGTTCATCTCTGCCGTGACACACAATTGAGGATTCTGCCCCTTAATATCCTCATAAATATTGCCCCAAAAAATTATCTCATCCATTTCATAAAAGTTTGAGGGAGATCGTTCAAGGATGATAACCATGAGGCTAAAATGGGTTGATATTTCAGAAAGGGTACCCAGGAAGTTGCTCAAACAAAAAAAATAAACACATCATTGTAAAAATAAATTCTGTTTTCAAGCAAAGGCCTTAAAAAAAGTTAAATAAAACACATTTTTAAACTCCTGTGGCACTCTCAAAGTTTTCCACTGATTAGTTCCATCTATCACTGGCAGGCGATCGTAGTGGCGATGTCATCCTGAGGCCAACGCTTATTTCATGAATAAAGAACTTTAATCAACGGCAGCACCCCAAGAGGTCACTAGGAAATGAATTGGCAGAGATTGGAGGAGGCTGGCGTTTTCACCTTTTAAGTTTTGATCTTATTTCCACCCCGCCCTTTCTGCCATTCTCCGTCACATACGTTGACATCCATGCTCCTTGTGGGTCTTGCGCTGAAATGTTTTTATTTAACTCCCATCAATCAAATTGGCTCTGTGCGCTCTCTTGCTTCTTGAGGACTGTGCTCGACACGCACATTAATTGGATTTCAAAACGTGAACTGCCTCGGTATGCTTGTGGTGCTTAGGATGGTGAGCGCGTCATGACAAATTCAGTCACTACTGCCTTAAGTCAGCCCGCTCGCCTACCAATCTGCATGTGGAGATGAGTGATTCAAACGTATCTGTGTAGTTTGTCGTTTTCTTTCCCCCCCCCCCCCACCAACAGCGATGATGTGCTTTTTTTGGGTTTGTTTTGTTTTGTTTTTCTGGCCAGCCTTTGGACAAATGTAGCTGTTATCGGTCATATGGGTCAGCCATTATTGTGTTAGGGCTCTCAAAGTGCTTTTTCCTCACAGACATGATTTTCCCCTTGATGTTTGCTAACTGAACATGTTTTTCAGGAGTCTGACGATGCTTTTCTCTCTGCAGGAGGCTGAGTGGCACTGTGACGAGTTTACCAAGGGAGCCTGCTTCAGTCGCGGGAAATCGGAGGTAAGTTGTGAATGGATGGCCAAGCATTTCAAGTGTCACAAAGAACGCATCGGTTTGGGAAATGTGAATTCAAGCACTTCTGCTTGATGGTTAGGAAAATTGCCCTGGTCGTAAGCAGGATTGTATTTACTGGTTGACTCTTTAGCCACTGCTTATGCAATCACGACGTGGCGGTCATCATGGAGAACGCAGCATTTAGGTCATGATCTGTCGGTGTTCTTGCAGACATTGGTCACACGTATGTGCTGGAGCAGCAAATAGGACCCTCTGCACCGGTTGTCAGATGAGCCGCATGTCACGGTGCCAAGTAATGTCATGTTCAATGTTGAATCGAAAGAATCACTTTTGTTTCCGCTCATTTGTAGCTTGTCTCTGACGGTAATCATACACAAGAGTGCAGATATTTACCTTGTTCAAGACAGGTATTAAATACAAAGTGAACGCAAAACCTCATTTTCGGGCCTTGTTTTGAAATGCTTAGAGTTTTCAAAACAACACGCCAACTAGCCGTAAGTTTGTTTTGATTATAATTTTTATTAGATGCTGGGATGAAACATAGATTATGTGCTAACACAGGCAAAAACACAACCTCATCCGCTTGTAGAGGTAGTTATAAGGTCACCCGATATATCAGGTCACCTCTTTGGTTGGCTTTCACGCCGCCAACCGCAAAAACAAAAACATTGTTGGACTGATCCCACTGACCGTGTCCAACAATGTGATCTTTGCAAAGAAAGAAATTGTTCGACATCATTGGTGACGGTACAAATACCGTTCCACACTTGCAAACAATCCCGACGATCGCCTCAGAACATACCTCATCCCATCATATATGTTGAACAAGTGACACACCGCACACTTCACAGCAAATGATGAGGGTAACGTGAATCCACAAATCGCCTCTCGTTACTTCCTTTCACCGATGTGTCACTTCTCTTTGGTGAAGAAGAAAATTGCCAGGTTTGATTGACCGGGCGGAGTGATGAGTCTGTGGAAAACATCGGGGCAGGTGCTTTTCATTTTGCATCTCCTCCTTCAGGCACATCCTTGATGGCGATCGGTGGTAAGGGTTGGAAACGATTTAGTGGCTCTTCCTGCTCTGCATGCTTTTTATTCAAGCGGTGTGTCCATCGCGGTAATTGATCATACGTATCGTGTACACGGTATTGGCATTGATTGGGGTTCGCTTCGTCTTCTTTGGTCTTTCTCCTGACGTACCTGCAGTACTTTTCCGGGATCCCGCAAGCCTTGAGTTCTTTGAGTCTCTCCTCCTTAAATTCGTCCAGCCAGCGAGTCTTCTCCTCAACGTTCTCCTTGGCGTTGCTGACCTCATAGAGCCTCTCCCTGCGCTTGCTGAGGGCCGCCTGCTCCCGTTCCCTCACCTGCTCCTTGATGCTCTCAAGGTGGGCGTAGGCGTCCCTCATCCGCTTTTTCTCCTTCTCCTCGTCTTTGCGAATCGCCTCCTGCGTGCACTTGAGCACCCGGTCGAACTCGGCCTTGTCTCGTGAAATCTCGTCAGACTCGCAGTGCTTTTTCCACACAAGCTGCTTGTCGCGCTCAAACTGGATTTTGCTGTTCAAAATCCACCTGTCGAGCTTTTTCATTTGATTGTCCTTTTCTAGCGCCGCTTTTTCCCTCATCTGCTGGTAGCGGTCGTAGGCCAGCCTTCTGGACTGCAGCTCGCTCTCCGCCTCGTGCTTGACGGCAAAAAGGTCCTTCTCAATGATGTAACGCTTTCTTTCCTCGGCAGCCTTGAGGTCCTCTTTCTTTTTGATCCCCGCCTTTCTCAAGACGGCCAGCTCCCTGTCGATGATGCTTGGGCCTTTGGCTTTCGCGAGGATCCGCTCGTGCTCGGCGTGTGAAAGACCGATTCTCTGTTCTTGGAGCTCATCACGTGGGACTCTGACATTATATATGAAGCCTTGGTTGCAGATGACAATTGTCTTCTTTGGATGCATTCGTATCAGAGGAACCCTGTGGTTGGACCCCATCCCAAATAGACTTCCATTCACCTGGGCGGTCGGGTCCTTCATGCAGTACCGACTCTGCCTCCCTAAAGTTGACGACGCGACATCCATGATTCTGTTCTTTCCGCCCGAGGCAACCAGAAATCTTATTCCGAGTTTATTTCCAAACTACAAATGGATTCTTGTCCCATCTCTTCTTACAAATGATGTCAACACCAAGTCCAACATGTAAAAATCCGCAACCTTAAAATAGAGGTGACTGATGACATCACATTTTGAGGACACAGTTCAACATCACTATGAAGTCACAGTAGGCTTTGTAACTGAGACGCCGTAATATGACATCACTTCCACGAGATCCGTTGGTCTCTGGTGATTTCTGAAAACTGCATATCATACATACTCCACGTGCAAATGAACGTGACTTAACGCCGCAGAGTTCAGCAAAGCAAAGATGCATCGAGAGCGACACGTGGTCAGATGGGAGCACTTTTCCTTCAGTTTTGTGCCAGAAAAAAAATCGGAAACGCCATCACTGGAAAACTTCCTTTGGGTTTGGTGAATCAAAATACCGATTGACAACCTAACGGAACCAACTATCTAGACTGCCTAGGGGGAGAAAAAAAACACTCACTAATCATGAATATTCTAAACGTGACACTCTATTCATGTTTTCATTTGACCCACAAAATATTTCCTTGAGTCATTCATACAATACTGTAGTGTTGTTGTAATCGTGATCGGGCGTTTGGGAGAAAGAAGTGCAGAGGAGACAGAAGAGCCACTGGAAGACTTGTTTCAGTCAGTTTTAGTTTGCATACGGTTAGGCACTTGGACAACAAAACTGAACAAAAAAAAGTCAGGCGATGTCATGCGATTGTGCAAAATGCCCTCAGATGCACATGTAAACATCTCGTATCACTTATCATTACACTACCTAGCACCGGCATGAAAAACAAGCAAGGGTGGGCATCTGACTCAATTTCGTAGGCCTACCCGATTGGCGAACACTTACAGATTGGTTTATTTTTATTTTTGATCACATGTGACTAAAAGTTTCTGACCGTTGTATCAAGCACAATCATGGTGTCTGAAGGGGTTGCTCATGTTGGTTGCCCGTTCTCAGCTGTGGCTTTTTTTAATCAATCAATAAATGAAGAGGTTATTTGCCCATCCCTAAAACCGACCAAGCCGAAAATAGTCAGACAAAGAGACAAACCTTAAGTTAATAAAGATAAGACTATACTATACTTTCATTGGTTTCTTTGGTTTTAGTCATGAAGGACCGGCGTCCAGGTGCGCTAAAACGGCCATTGCGACAGCCACCGTTGGCAAAGTTGCAGTCATCCTTCAATGTTTGCGGCTACCTTGTCCACAAACTGTTGCTCGGTGCTGTGCGCAGCTGGCCGGGCCCCTCACCCTCGTCCTCCTCATGGTAGTTGTATCCATTTTACTCCACGTTGGTCAAAGCTCACTGCGCATGGTACTGGAAATGTTGGGATTTTGTTCTGACTTCTGTGGTCTTCTTCTTGGCATAACTGCAATATTTGTCCGCAACCCCACCAGCTCTGAGTTCGCTCAGTCTCTCCTCCGTGAGCTCATCGATGCACGTATTTTCGAGGCAAACCTCATCGGCCATCTGTTGAGCTATGTCGAGCCACTCCTGATGCCTGACGGCCGCGGCGTGCTCGTTATCCCTTATCTGCCCTTTGAGTGCGTCGAGGTGGAGGCGCCCCTCCTCCTTACGCCTCCTCTCCCGCTCCTCGTGTTTGAAGTGCGCGTCCCGGTAACACTTGCGCACCCGCTCAAACTCTGCCTTCTCTTTGGAAATCTCGGCAGCCTCGCAGTGCTTTTTCCACTCAAGTTGGGAGTCCACCTCAGACTGGATCTTACAACGCTGAATACAGGTGTCCAGCTTGAGAATCTCATTGTCATTCTCCATTTGAGCTTTGCGCCGCACGCGCCGATACTGTTCAAAGCTCTGCTTGCACTGCTCGTCCGTTCGTACCTTTTGCTTCACAATGCGAGCGTCCTTCTCAATCATCTGCCGTTTCCTTTCTTCTGCAGCCTGAGTGTCGTCGTTTTTCATTTGAGAAGCCTTTGCCACAGTCTCTTTCTCCTTGGCCAGGAAACCCGGGTCCCTGGCTCTCGCGAGTATTCTATCGTACTCAGAAGCCGAAAGACTTATTGGATCGGCGTGCGGTCCCTCACGTGGAACTCGAACATTGTGAAGGAGTCCTCGGTTACAGATCACAATTTTTTTTTGCGGCTCGCTTTCACGGGAAGGAACGGTAGGTTTCTTCTCTGATTCGGAAGGTTTCTTTTTGTTGCTCATCCCAAATAGACCTCCATCCGGTACCAGCTTTTTCTCCTTGACATTGAGGAGCTGGACCCCACACGCGCACACCTGGTAGTGACATGGGTCGCAGAGGGTCAGCCCAAAAAAGAATGAATACAGTCAACCATTTTGGAAGATGAATCCAACCATTTGCCTTTGATACTCTCGGAATGTGATGAGAAGTTGAAAACTCACATGGGTAGCATGAAAGTAATGGCCTGACCCTTCTTTTAACTCTAAGTGACATCATAGAGTTGACATTGTGACATCACGCAGGGGCTCTGATCCACAACTGCATAAAGAAAATAAGGGATGGAATAATGTCGTAAATGGCGCAATCAATGTCCAATGAAGCATTGCACTTTCAGGAAGTCACAACTTTGTAGAGAGGCGGGCAGAAAAAAAGTGAGGCAACCAAGGTAGAAAAGTCTTACTTGGTACGTAAGTGCAACAATCTCAATTTCAGGGTATCTTACCTCATGAAGTTGCCGCCACGAGACCGTTTTGCCCCATCTTTTGTCAACTACGAGTGAACCTTTCACGTTGTCAATTATGTGCCAAGCCAGCTGTTTGGGTTTATAACCAAATTCAACTTAGCTTTGATCCGCGCCCGTGTGTGTCAACCTGTAGTTAACTTGACGCGGAGTACGGTTTGGATCTTTGACAAGCAGGCAGAGGCTATCCGGAAAGGGGGTAGTTTTTGTGAATTACAGTCCAACCCTACCTCAGTCCTTGAGAGTCAAATTGTTTTCCTCACTTCCACTGTGAGAAAAGACTCATGTGGTTCAGGCTAAGAATAGCAATAAAGGGCTGGCTTCTCCTGCTACTGACAAGCCTTTTTGGGTTTGTCTGGAAGAATATATCCTACTGATAAGCTCATGCAGAGACAGAGCGTCTGTGCTTTGAGTACATGTTAAAGTGATTTGTTTTCTCTCTCTCTAATGCACTTATCCGCTCCTCCATTATACATTTGATGTATTTCAACCGAAAGAAAAAGACTCCCAATTTATTTGACAGGACCTGATTGCTTTTTTTTTCTTCTCGAGCAAAACTATAGCAGCCTGTGTGTTACAATACAGTCACGGAACATTAGTTGGGACGTTTTCATAAACAGGACTGTGAGTCTGGCAAAATACTAACGGCGGCATTATTTATTATAGGAACGGGCCTTTCGACAGAATTACACAAACGGAACGTCCATAGCCGAATGCTTTCACGGAGCCTGGCTGCAGCCATTAAAAACTGCAGTAGTGCAGCAGGAGAAGTAGCAACTACTGACGTGCATTAGCATGCATTAGCATGAGCAGCTCGTAAAAGGTGTTTGATTTCTACTTGGGCCACCTCGACAAGCCTATTCAAACAACCAAACCCTTTGAAAATTTGTCAATCTAAAAAAAAGAAAATCAATCGCTGAATACAGTGGTTCCATTTGTCGTGTGCTTGTAGATGGAGATCTAATGCCAAACTTAGCTGATAGCCTGACGGCAAAGTTCACCTCGGCAATCAGTCATTCGATAAATCAATCACGCTCGGCACCCTACTTTATTTCTGTTGAGGCTCCCGCTAAGTGGTTTGCTGCAGGCCCACGCCAAAGTCTGAACGAAAGAGAGAGGGAGCGCAAGTGTGTACTTGACTGTCGGCGAGAGCAAAGTGAATTGATTCAGTCGGGGGGCCGAAAGCTGAGAAGAAACATGACTGAGTGAAGTGTGTCAGGCGACATTCCGATTTCACTTTCTGACCAGTCGAGACAATTTTCAAAACGAACGTCGAGCGGTCCTCTCCTGCCTCGACTGTGTTTTGTCAGCGAGCTACCTGACACACAGATGTGCTTCCTGTTGACTTGAGCGCCATTAGGCTTGATCGTAGGATGTCAAGCTCGACCACGTTTCAGAGCGGCGCTCTCGCCCTTGCAGGTGTTTTGGTCTCCTTTGCCAGCACAAAGTGTAATTCAGCCCCCCGCGCCGAATGCTGCCGCTCATCAATAAGTAGATAGCGGCTCGGCTTCCAGCTGCTAATGTCCCATCGTTCTCTGGTGTGTTTTTGCAGGAGGAGTGCCAGAACTACATCAGGGTGCTGCTTGTCAACGGAAACCGACTTTTTACCTGCGGGACCAACGCCTTCACTCCCATCTGTACCAACCGGACGGTATAAGCAACACCCTAAGCGTCGTATAATGGGCGCGCATGGCATGGACATATTTTGAGAATGTGTTTTCCCCACTGTGCAGGGAAAAAAATGTGACAGCAAAAAAAAAAAAAGATTGACTGATCTCAATTAATGCTTGTGGTTCCTGTCACATCGTATCACTTTAAATTCTCAGTTGCACCAAATATCAAGCCCAATCTCGAGGTGTTTAAAACGCCTTTATTGTGGGCTTTTAGAGACACTTCAATGTCCCTTGTTGTACAGCTGCTTAACTGCACAAAAGACCCGCTTTAGATTCACTTCCTCTTGCACGCACAGCTGATCTATCATTGCTCTTCTTTGCAATGGCCCAAAACGGACTCGTCCGGGCCCCGCCCACAGGAGGAGCCCAGTCAATTGTAGGCTTTGATTTCAAGGCAGCCGGGGCATGCAGAAGCGCTCTGTTTTGTTGTGGTTTGGGTGGAGCAGACGTGGACAGAGCAAACGTAAACCCCCCTCTGATCCGAATCGGAAATTGACTCCGGAACTCGCCTTTTCCTGTTGGGTGGAATGCCACCTGCCATTCTGGCCAACTCATTACATCTTTAGTAAAAAGTGTGTGAGGCTCAAGGCTTAGAGTTGAGCCAACATTGGAGGACTTGTGTCACCGGTACCGAGTCATACGTGCGGAACTTTTGAGTGATAGGAAAGTAATTGCATCCAGTATCACTACTGCGCTTCAAGACAAACTTAAATGAACTTCCCCGCAAGCTAATCCTTGTGTATTGTGTTTACTATTAAATAATGCATCTTGGAGCAAGATGTCCGACATCTTGGAGGAAAGTGTAGGTTGTCAAAGTAATGTCGGGGTCAAGCTGGAAATTGTTTTTGTATTGGGATCAGTGAAAAAAAAAAAGAAAAAGCCTCTCAAAGATGTGCCAAACAAACAGGAAACGCTGAAGCTAAGACCTTTTAAGGATCCTTGGAAATAGCTGGCGTCGTATCACATAAAATATTTTCTCCTATCTTTGAACTTGACAGCTGCTGGATTTGTGTGCTTGATGCTGCTAATTAGTCCAAAGCTGCCCTGTGATTAGGTTGTGTCCATTCCAAGCTTTGTACTCGTATCTTTTTGTGTGTGCTATATGAACCAAACATAATGTCACAATTTTTTTTTTTGTGTGTGTCTGCTCCATTTGCATCCTGGCAGCAGAAAAGAAAACATTACCAGAGCTCAGTGGTTTGTATTTTAATGTCGCCCTTTGATATGCTGTCCTAAATTCTCCTGCCCGCTTTCTGCAATGATCCATGATTGAGAAATAAGAAATGCATCTCATTTACAAGTACATTACTTTTTATTTTGTTTCAGTTCCCAAAAGACGCTTGTGTGACAAATTATGTTTTAGGAATATCTGGCCTGTCACTGACCATTTGTTGACTGCTGTATTTTCCACTTATTCACCCGCCTGCTGATGATTTTATTTTATTTTTTTCCACAGCTCACCAATCTGACCGAGATCCATGACCAAATCAGTGGAATGGCCCGATGTCCCTACAATCCCCTCCACAACTCCACCGCACTCATCACATCCAGCGGCGAGCTTTATGCGGCCACAGCGATGGACTTTTCCGGGCGAGACCCCGCCATCTACCGAAGCCTGGGCGGCCTGCCACCACTCCGGACTGCCCAGTACAACTCCAAGTGGCTTAATGGTAGGCGGGTGTAGCTAATGGAATGCAAACATTTGAGAGATTATATCCGAGTAAAGGGCCATTAAAATAGGCCGAAGAGTTCGCACGCCATTAAAACTGCTGCACTTGGGTTTGAGTGATGGATTCGGCAGGCTACGTCGAGTCGTTCGCAAAAGTGCGTACACCGCCTATGTTTTCGCAAATTTTATTTATGTGTTGTCATGGGACGACACTGAAGAAATGTAATGTAATGTCAAACTGAAAATGATCAACAATAACAACACGTCAGCGACCCCAATTGGCACAGTTTTTGGACGGCTTCACTTCGGGCTGCCGCTATGCTCGCGTTTGTTTCCAGGAGATTATTGAGATATTCATGACTGTTTGTTTATGTATTTATTTTTTTTGCCTCACCATGACTTCCCCCACAATACATGCGCTTGCACCGCATTTTGTGTTTTTTTTGACTGAAAATAATGGCACGGTTTCAAAAGAAGTGCGCAGTGTCAAGGTAGGACGTCATGAATAATAATGGGAGGTTTTTGAAGAAGTGAGCAGTTCCTCCGGCATTCAAATTGCTCTTTGGCACTCGATACACCTTATCTACCCAAAGTCAAAGATAAACGACAACAATTTAACGGTATGTTTAGAATTGGGTCTACGTCAGAAGCACTTTCAAATGTGGGAAGGGATTTATATACTCAGGTTGGCAGGTGGAATGCGTGCCTCTGGGTTGAAGAATTACTTTCATCCCCTAATTCATTAAGTTGGAAAAGAGCCTAATTTAGTTTTCGTTGGTTTTGTTTTCATTTTAGCCACATTTGTTCATTATGTCATGCTTTCATATCCATCACATCCCGAAGCGCCAAGCTTATAATTCTTTTAGTTTTTCCATGAAGATGAAAAAGCCCTTTTGGAAAATGGCACCTGGGTGCATCGTCGAGAGTTTAAGACAGCTTCGAGTGTTTGGCAAAGTGGAAGAGAAGTTTATTTGGTCAGGCAGTCCCTCTGGCAGACTAAAAGCCAAATTGAAAAAAATAAATTAGAAGTCACCATATGCTTCTGGATGACAACCCCTGGGAAAATGGCTGCTTCGTAACAAATTTTCTGGCGTGTGGATTTGTTATTCTCTCCTGCTCCGCCCTTTAAAGGTGCTGAGGATAAGAAGGTTGAAATGAGAAAGGAGGGGCTGCTACACTTCCATTTAGGGAGGAATTAAATCACCGCCAAGGAGAATAAAGCGCGCGGTTAGGATCGAACAACGTCATACATAAAAGATGAACGCGGTTGCTCAGGCGGTGTCGCTGGGGTTACGCGTTTCTGACTGGGTGAGAACTGTTCGGTTTCACCTCTTCTGGCCATTTCTCATCTCAACCTTTTTAAGAATGAAAAATGAGTTTTCCTATTGGAATGCAAAGACATTCATCACGGGCCTGTAGTTATTCATCCCGGTCACCCGCTGTTTGGGTGCGTCGCACACCCAGAGACAGCGACTGGATCTGTTTGACACAGTTTGCGCCGCAATTTCTCTTCTTTTCTCCATCAACAGAGCCAAACTTTGTGTCATCCTACGATATCGGCAACTTCACCTACTTCTTCTTTCGGGAGTACGCGGTGGAGCACGACTGCGGTCGCACCGTCTTCTCCCGCGCCGGCCGCGTCTGTAAGAACGACATCGGCGGGCGCTTCCTGCTGGAGGACACGTGGACGACCTTCATGAAGGCGCGACTCAACTGTTCCCGGCCGGGAGAAATCCCCTTCAACTACAACGAGCTGCAGGGCACCTTCTACCTGCCGGAGCTGGAGCTGCTCTACGGCATCTTTACGACCAACGTGTGAGTTGTCACGTGTATTAGGATCGGCACCACGTTTTGCGTGACTGATTTTTGCAGGATTTGTGTCCTTACCCACTGAGAAACTGGGGCCAAATCAAGTCATCGCAAATCCGCATTTTATACACAAGGCAACTCGACGTGCTTCAACACCGAGAAGCACTTGCAAACGGAACCGCTGAAGACATTTGCAAAGCAATGAGAACAAAACTAACTCACTACATGTACAAAAAAAGTCAGATTTTGCAAACATCAAGGAAAAAAAGCGAACCTTTGGCACTGCAGACTTTCATGCGACTGGCATTGAAGTGATTCGCACTCATTCACAATCCCTCTGCTTGACTGATGACCCGTCAAGCTATCGCCATTCAACGCTCCTGCCACCGCCTCCACATGACCGTGTGATGTTGTGATGACACTGAAAAAAAAAAAAATGAGGTGTTGTGTTTGCTCCATTTTTTTTTATTGAGTCAAGTGGCTGCGTGAAATGAGATCATCTGGAACCAGATACACTTGACGAAAAAGTGCAGTCAATTCAACACGTATTTTTGGCGAGTGTACAAGTGTGCTGACGCATTTTACACAAGCAGATGTCGTCCTAAGTAACCATACGTCAAAACAAAATGGAGATGCTTAAAAATCAAGGGATTCATTGGTCAGTTTTGCAACACGCGCAACACTTCCTAAAAGCTGACTAATCTCCATTGAATGGCTCCCAATTGCTGGAAACAAAAGTCGTTTGCAAGGTCTTGGAAAAATTCCGCCTGCAGGTACTAACTTTAATAAACAGCCACGTCCGATTCTAAATCGCATTGGGCCAAGTCTGCGTGGAGAATGAAAACCGCGCTCTCAATCTTGTCTTCCACTGTTGCCGGGACGACATTTTGGACATGCTGCAAGTGACAGCCGGAAAAGCCGAAGCCGTATTTCACCGCGGAGATGTGTGCCGTTAATCAGACAAGCCAAAGCGTTTAATTGTGTCCCGTTTTTGAATTTACGAGCCAATAGCGGCCATCATTTACCGCAGGGTTCACCTTACGGCTGTGTTTCGTGTGTATTACTGGCTCGCGGCAATGCCAAATACATTTTATCGCTTTGGCCGTCTCGTGCGCACTAACACTTGTTTGTATCTCTCGTCCATCATCTTGTGTCCCTTTCTTTCCCGTCTTGCCGCTTCCTGACTTTCAGAAACAGCATCGCCGCATCCGCCGTGTGTGCCTTTAATCTGAGTGCCGTAGCGCAGGTCTTCAACGGACCCTTCAAGTACCAGGAAAACTCCCGCTCGGCCTGGTTGCCCTACCCCAACCCCAACCCCGACTTCCAGGTAGAGGAAAAAAAACAAAACATGAAACCTTGAGCCGTCTCAATCGGCCTCCTCAAACAACCCGCCATCATTTCGGTCCCAATTAATTTCACCCGTAGCGCGCGCTTGCGTTTCAAATCAATTCAACGGTGCGCTCGACATTTTGCAACTTCATTCCGTAGAACGTCTCCCAGACCTTCTGCTCACCATCCTTGTTTTACATACGCGGCACTGAAGCGCTTTATCCTCACCGCTGATTACACAGAGGGGAAAAAGGGGGATGTTTGATTAGCACAAGTGGCTCTCACGCTGAGAGTTTTACAGATAATCCTCAGCGCCCGCCGTGAGGGATCGAAATCCCTACAAGGCCGAGCCGCCAATCGCCGGGCCGCCCCCTTTTGCCTGCCGCACATGAGCACGGGCGCCCTGTGCAGATTTCCTCCCCAGCAGAAGCACTCAACGTGACGGTGTTGTACAAGAGAAAACTCCGCAAACGCGCGGCGACACGGAAATCCACTCAGCGCTGTCACATTTTCTCATGTCTGCAAACAAGCTGTTTGAATGGAAGTCGTTTTCCTTTGAGGAACTCGAGTTTCCTTCTGCTCAAGACTGCCAGCACATTCCCCTTTTCACAGCATACTGGCGATGCACCCCACAGAGGTGCTTTCAAAAGTTTCTCTTGCGTCGCCATCTTGCCTTTAAAAATTGCCCACAATAGCTGATGCTCGCCGTTGGGCCGACGATCGCTTTCTCTCGGTTTCAGTGACATCCTCATCAATTTGTCAATGCTGTCGGATTAGATTTATGAGTGCGGAATTTAAGGTTATTGCTTCATCCCTTTGTACACTCGAGCGGACATAGACATCGTTAAAAACGCAACTAGTTTACAAGAAAATAGAGAGTATAGACTTCTGGCAAATAATGAAGTCTGCGAAGCCATCATTCAGCGCACGCATCCTGATCAGTCAATGAAAACCTCGCAAGCCATCGGTCTACACAGAAAATGCCGCTGTCTGTTTGAATCACGCACATTGATTTTTAGATGTATTGCGACTGCGGGTTATTGTATTAGCGTCTGTGCTGGGGGGGGGGGGGCGCTTTCTGGCACGTTTATTAATAATGTGAAGGTACTGCGACGAATCGTGAATGTTTGAACCAAGTATTTGTGATGAATATTTTTCAAAATGGCCTCATTGAATTGACTTTCACTTCTTGCCGTCTCGATCAATCAAAACGGCGAGCAATTTTTTTTTTTGTTCCCCCCAAATGTGCAATTCTGTGGCTCTTGCAATCTTAGCTGAGGACAGAAGGTGAGATGGACCCACTGGCGCACACTCCGCCAAATGACGCTTCTGTCCCTCACCTCAACCGGACCGAGCGGGCAAACGTACGCATCCATCTCAAAGGTGTCCCGCGTGTGTCTTGTCACGATGGCGGATATGCAATCATAGCGACCCCCCCCCCCCCTCTCGTGCGCACAAGGCCAATCTCACTGAGCCACAACCACGATGCGAAGATGCTCTCACATGATATATGCTCATACAGCGTCTCTCTTAGCTGAGAGGAAAAACAATATAAGAGCAGGCACGCCTAAAGGCTTGGCGCTGTCCCTCACCACGCGCGCCTCCCCGTCTGCTAAAGTGGTGAGGGCGATGATCCATTGCCCATCACCGGAAAAAAAAGCCTCCATGATGCTCATCTGTCAGTCGGCGGAATGCAGGGAATCGATCCGTATAAAGTGGCCGTGCTGTTACTGCAGCTCGTCGCTTCGAACGAATGCTCACACAGTGGCCCGGCCTCAGCTAACTGGAACCTAAAATATGGTTAGCCTGAGGTAAATCATAAGTCATGATAGCACTGGGGAGTTAGAAAAATACAACCGCATGAGGTACACTGCGCACATCCAGGACATGTTCATGAGCTGCATGACAAAAGATGATGGATATTCCTCATCGTTAAAAGTCGACACACGGATGAAAAAAAATGTACCGATAGCTCTCAGTATGATGATGTGCGCAGCAAGACCCCCCTGCCGATAACAAGAATGAAAAGATTATTTACTGCCAAATATTGGGGCCGCTTCATTCTTTAGTGTCAAAACAACATGTATAGCTCTCTTGAAATATCACCGACATGTACGGATAACCCAGCAGCTTGCACGCACGTCATCAAATTGACAATTTCCAACATGTCCTCCTCCGCAGTGCGGCACCATCCACTCGGGTTCGTACGTGAACCTGACGGAGAGGAACCTGCAGGACGCCCAGAAGTTCTTGTTGATGCACGAGGTGGTCCAACCCGTGGTCGCCGTGCCCTACTTCATGGAGGATAACGTCCGCTTCAGCCACGTGGCCGTGGATGTGGTGCAGGGCAAGGACATGCTCTTTCATATCATCTATTTAGCCACAGGTAACTTTTGCCAAATGAAGGGGCTCAACCAACACAGTTCTGCGCCGCGTTTTTGGAGTCAACCAAAACTCAGCCTCTTTGAAGCAAGAAATAAAAATGAACTAGAAAGTATGAACTATGCGAGTGTTCTCACATAGTTGACATCCTGCTTGTTCCGTCTTATGCAATCCCACACGTGGTATTGTTACGACCCTGAAAGCATTGTGTTGAGGGGGAAAAAAAAAAAACAAGTCAGAAGCGATTATAACGACATCTCGCATGTATTCTCGCAGCCTTATTGTGTGTCACCGGCAATCAGCGTCCCGTTTGATCTCACTCGCGTCACAATAGGCTACGACAGCCGCAGTGAAGCGTGGAAAACGTTATCGCTGGGACACCAGACACTCGCCAGGCATCTGCTTGCTCTTCTGTAATCATTTGTTACATACACTGGAGCATGGGAAATTGTAGCAAGCTCAACATTAGTGATGTAGTTGGGAGTGTTTGTTTTAACGAGACACGGAAAGACTCGTATTGAAATTGCTCAAATGGCAAAATGTCCAGACTCACTGAAATCGAAAGAGTCCGCATCTTCTTGATGCTGCATGGTCTCAGAAGTGCTCTCATACATTTGGCCCGCGCTCTATGTTTAGATGTAACCTCGATTTTCGTCCATAATCCGTTCCAGAAGGCTGTTTGAAAACCGAAATTGTTCAAAAACTGAAACCAAGTTCTTTTTAAAATAACAATGTTTACTGAATACGTCTGCTCACAATGGAAAGCAACACGAGGAAGCATCACTTCCTCGTGTAAGGAAGGCGAGAGGAGTCAAATGGTGCATTCAAGTGCGCTTAGTTTGTTCGAGAACCGAAATTTGTTCATCTGAGGCATAAAAACCTCAAACTTTTTGGTCGAAAACCGAATTTGTCGAGAACCGAGACGTTCGAAAACCGAGGTTTGACTGTACAAACAATGGAGTCTTTTGCGATACCAAGAACAAAACTCTTTTTGTGACCAAAACCCACTCCTCCTCTCTCTCCCAGATTACGGCACGATCAGAAAAGTGCTCTCGCCTCTGAATCAGTCCACTGGAAGCTGCCTATTGGAAGAGATCGAGCTGTTCCCCGCCAGGAAGAGGCAGCCCATTCGGAGCCTGCTGATCCTGCACAGCCGAAGCGAGCTGTACGTGGGCGTACGAGACCAGGTCATCAAGATCCCCCTGAAGCGGTGCAGCTACCACAAGGGCAGAGAGTGAGTCCATGCGCAAACAAACGCCGTTTGTCTCAATGGAAAGCAACGTGACATTATGTAAAGTTAGTGGTTGCAAGGCACTTTTCCTTCATCCTCTGCTCTCTCTATGCAAGATGTGACTGATGAATGAAAATGTTTTTTTTTTTTTTTTCTAAAAAGTCTACTTTTCCCTTGCCAGTGCGTGCGTGGGGGCCAGAGACCCTTACTGTGGTTGGGATCTCCTGCTGAAGAAATGCACCACGCTCGAAGAAAGCGCCAGAATGAGCCAATGGGAGCAGAGCATTACAAAGTGCCCCGTGAGTCTCCGTCACATTTTGGAGCTTCAGGACGATCAGTAAAAATTCATATTTTAAATATTTTACCTTTTTTTTAATGTGTCAACATGGCTCATTTTCACCTTCCTGCAAAGCACCGAGTCATTTCGAGTTCCGCTGAGAAAACAACCTTGCACTTTCATTCCATTTTGTTTCTCCTTTCTATTACGCTGGCAACGTGTATTTTCTCATATCGTCGTGCTTCCGAGTGTGTCCATCATTTAGAACATCATCTTCCGAGATACATTTTCATCAGTCCGCACACCTCGGTTGCCGCATATTTGCCTGCCAACGCCTGACTACTTCGAGATGCCATCGATGTTTTGTTTTTTTTTTTGCGTCTCTCTGGGGAAAAAATACATTTCGAGTGTCGCGCTCACCGGCCTCCGCCTGTGTTTTCCTGCCAAAGCAACGCCAGTTTCGAGGACAAGCCGTTTCTTTTTCAAGCTTTTGACGTCATTTCGCTTTCATTGCCAACAGGTCCGTAATGTGACGGTTGATGGCGGCTTTGGCGCCTGGTCGGGATGGTCCGCTTGCAGCCACAATGACGGCGGCAGCGCGGGGTCCTGCCTATGTCGGACGCGCGCCTGCGATAGCCCCGTTCCTCAGTGTGGCGGTCAGAGGTGTCACGGCATCAGCGTTGAGGTCGCCAACTGCTCCAGGCAAGTTTCGTTCGATGCATTGACTGCAAAAATGCTCATCGCACTTGCTGTCCAGAGTGTGCTTGTGCGCTGAGGTGGAAACGACGCTCCAAATGCGTTTCCACTTAATGTGGGGTTGCGATGTGTTAATGAGGATCACAAATTCAATCTTTGTTTGGAAGCCAATTATTTTGTGCCTTTTTTCCCACTTTCCCAACTTTTTGAGAACATGGCAATTGAAATGAAACGCTTTTGGTTTCCATATGGAGTTTTCGGCACAAAATGAAGCTTGCCGTCTGTTTATTCTACAATGTCCTTCCAAGTGAATTCCGAATGTAAAACCTGAAAAAGAACAACTGGGCTGACACAGGAACGGGGATAGCCTAGAAAACAGCAGTTAACATTAAATTGCCAATTACATACTCTCCACTGTCTTTTAATGAATGACAAAGTATGATTTGTTCTAAAATCTTTGTGTGTCTCCATAGAAACGGAGCCTGGACTCCGTGGACTTCTTGGTCTCCCTGCAGCACCAGCTGCGGTATTGGCTTTCAAGTTCGTCAGCGCTCCTGCAGCAACCCGACCCCTCGTCATGGCGGCAGAGTGTGTGTGGGGCAGAATCGCGAGGAGAGGTACGACAAACGTCCACTTGTCTTTGTTGTGAATTGATTTCAAAAGTAGGGGAAAAAAATTTGACTTGTGGCAAAACGACCTTCATGTCAAATTTCATTAATGGCGCGACAGCCTGTCAGGCATATATTAAAGTGAAGTCATAATGACGGCGATAATAGATGAATTTTGCGGCGTTATGAAGTGAGGGGCCGTTTGAGGCTCAAAATGGAAAAATAAATGAGGTACGGAGTGAAGAGAAGATTCACGGACGACAAATAGACACGCAGTCAGGTTAATACTCGAATAATATGGAGAAAAGTAGCTGGAGAAAAGTAGCTGGATTAACTACGCGGCGCACACGACTGATCCATCTCCTCATCCTTTCCTTTCGGGGGAAATTGAGCACCGCACATTGTTATTACAACTAAAACGGATGACGATTAGCGGATGTCTCTGCTGTCGCCTCTCAATCCATCTTTGTCTTGTCCCTCCTGCTGCGACAGTCCTTGAGATGTGCTCTTCTGCTCCACCAGTTGCCTTGAGCAAAACACTGTGACAAAAACTGGCAAACTCGTGACCTAACAAAGACTGCAGGAGGCCATTTTATATATTTGTGGTTTTTTTTAATGATAAAAGCGCAGTTTGAAGTTCTTAATCCGCTGAAGCTGTTTTTTATTGGTGTTTTGGGGCGTGACTCGTTTTGCGCGCGTGTGTTTGCATGCACGTGACTTTGTGTACGTAGCGCACACACATTAGCGATCCAGTCTCTTCTTGACACTTTTTCTCTTCTTTCTCCCAAGTCCCCCCCCCCCATTCTGTTCCACTTCAAGCACGCAGATTAGTCAACATGAAAAAGAAGACCCCCTCCGAGGATTATTTTCTCCAATCACAATATTCAAGAATATCGCTTTTGATTTTCCATGAAGCGCCGAGTATTTGGGAATAGCACAATGGGAAGGATTCCATTTCAGCGTGGAAAGCAATTTCAGCACTTAAAGCTATCCCGAAAGGCACGCAAGCCAAAACACAACAAAATAGGAATTAAAGCCGTTTTATAGCGTCTCGAAAAGTTGTAAACTATATGACAGCCTGACGGCGTTATTGTAAAACAACTGCTTTTACCCTGTCTCATAAAATTGTTGCAATGAATGCGTTGGCGAAGCGTTGTCAACCGTCAGTTGTTCCTTTGTCTGTTGCGATGCGGGGCATTTAAATTGTAACGTCCCAAGCACGGTGACGCCACGTGAGGAACAATGCGCCGCTCTTGTCCAATTTGTCAACATGACATGCCTGCTCGGACATCCTTGCCTTGCGGTATGAAGACTTTGTAGCTATTTCAGTTTGGTGGCGAGACGCACTGCGGAGGAGGCATCGTGTGCCTTCACATTTAATTACCTTGTCACTCAAAGGACACTTGTCATGCTTAGTATTGTTTTGGCGCCAATCGCTTTGCATTGGTGTGACTGCCGTAAAATAAAATAAATAGTGTAGTCGGCCATTGTTTCAGCGTCGCCTAGCAATGCATTTGGCTGCAGACGCGTACGTGTCATGTCTATGGATTTTAGGCGCGGCAAAAAGATGCTTCAAAAGCTCCAATGAGTGCGGTTGTTGTGAGGAGCACTTTCAGACAAACGTCCAAGTTCGAAGCCGCACTGAATCGGTAAATTGAATCACAACACTCTCCTGACATCCCTGCAGGTGTGGTTTCGTTTAGCACACAGTGATATGAATGGTTGTCTGTGTCAATATATGCCCTGTTGTTGACGAGCAACCTTTTGCCCTGAAGTCAGCTGGGCTTCCCATGACACTGACCAGGAGAAGCTGTCGAGAAAATGAACGCACGCATGGATGGATGGATGGATATACCGCGGCTCATATTACAGCTCCCTTTTTCTTGTTCAGGTACTGTAACGAACACCTGCCCTGCCCGCCGCACGTCTACTGGTCGGCCTGGTCGGCATGGGAACGCTGCAACGTGCCTTGCGGCGGCGGCATCCAGTCGCGCCGGCGAACCTGCGAGAATGGCAACGACTGTCCCGGGTGTGGCCAGGTACGGCATGCGAGAAGTCTCTTCAGTTTGCGCTATGTGGTGCGGTTAGCGGTCTCACCGGCTACGGAAAAGGAACGTAGCCCCATCCTGGTCACGTTTATAGTGCGGAAGCATCCGTCCGATATTTTGCCGGGAGCCGTTTTGTACCGCAAAATACCATAAGCCGCATATTAATGGGTTTTGCGTGTTCCCAAACAATCTTGTTGCCCGTGTGATGTGGCGATCACATCATCTCTGCTGCTTTTATCTCCGAAATGAAATTGAGATTGGTGGGTGTCCTTTCCTCCTTGCCCCCCTTTCGGTGTTTATTTTGAGTGTTATGCTTGGAGAGAAAAAAAAAAAAAGCTCTGACTGATGCAAATTGTTTGGTGACTGCGCCGCCGTCAGCAAGCCATTCAAACCTGTTGTGTGCTGACCATATGGACAAAAGACAACTTGACTCCAGCTTGCAGTGCCATCGAGCAATGCTTGGATGAGTTTGGTCTGGAGGAACTTTACGAGCACATCGGGAGGAGCCGTGAATAGTGACAGCGAGTGAGGCGCGCTTGACCGGCGTCAACTGGACTGGATCACATCATAGTCTGCCGCAAAGCTAATCAAAGCTGTTTCAAGGTGAAGCCTTAAGACTGGGCACAAATTAATTTGAGTCCTTTTGGCGAGCAACAGTTGAGACACGGACAGAGGGGAAAAAAAGACTGTAGCGTCAAAGTAACCCTTTTTCGGCTCTTACTTACAACCTACGACGATGCCCCCCCCTTACCACGACTCGACTAAATTTGTGGAAAAAAAGGCCGTCCTAAGCAGTATCTAATGGAGCGTTTGATAAGATGGAAACAAAAGTTCCGACTTTCATTCTGAAGCCTCCCTCACAGCCTGGTAGCCTCAGCCCCGCGGACTGATAATTGACCATGACATGTTAGTTGCTACACAACATCACACAAATGGGAAACGGCGCCTCCCCACTTCCATTGAGCGGTCACACGCTATTGCCCCGAACGCTCTTCCTCTTTAGCGCTCAAGATGTCAAAATAGCCACTTTCCTGCGTCAGCCATAATGCTCGGATCTATTCAAGGAACGTCGCGATGTTAATAGTAGACTCTACAAATGGATTTTGAGAGAAGCTCAGCATTCAACACTCGTGTTTCCCAAAGCGGAAAGTCTGGACCGATTTTGAAGCGATGCGTTTCCGACGGCCGAGTGAGGCGTCTTATCTGTTCATGGAGCGTACTAAGACGGACTCAAATGGCCTTTGCAAAGCTGGCCACAAATCCGGAAATGTCTTCAATGAACGTGAAGAATTCAAATTCAGGGAGAACAAAGGGATCCGGCACTTGAATCACATTGTAATCAAGTTCAATTTTTTTTTCAGATTCAGATTTGGGTTCACAAAACGGCATCATGGCCAAAGGTTTTTTTTTTTTCCTTTCAGAGTGATAAATGCATATCTACGGATATCAGGGTTCAAAGTGTGTTGGAAAGTGGACATCAACTTTTCGTAGACATGTCACAGAAATTCTTAAACAGTCTCAGTGGGGGGGGTGTTTTGTAATCAGTTGCGGCCATCATGAACTAATGTAATTATGGGCAATTGATCCATCATCCAATGTGAATGTCAGTCAGATCTTTGTGTAATTCAGCCCGGTAATTACAGTTACCCCGCGTTGCAAATCACGCATGGCTGATTGCGAAACGGTTTCCGCAAATGAAGGTCACCCAAACAGCCAAACAAGCGGGGAGGGATGTCCATTCACATTTTAATTATTCATGCCGCAGCGACGTCCACTGACAATCAGGATTGCTTTCTCACGACTCCTGAAATCGCACAGCCTGCCCGACATGCTGTCAAAAAAAAAAGCCAGAGAGCTGAAACTGACATCTTAACAGCAACGGCGTACTGCATAGAGACGTTGGAGAAGCAACTAATCTTCAACCGATTCGGCGTCAAGCTTTGGGAAATGTGCAATTGTGAAGGCCTTAGATAGATAGTTGGTTAGGATTTGGTGAATGATGTCGTGCAAAATCTAAATGGTTGAAATGAATATTTGCGGGTATGTATTTGTACATGATTGCAACTTTGCACCGTGTAATGGAAATTACTGAAAAGTTCATCTCCTGGGCAACTGCATCCTCCATGATGAAGTCACACAGGGCGAGGTCTGTGTTTGACAAAGTGCGCTGCAGAGATGAGACGGTGCTAATTAAACTTGATGTGCCATGGAGATGTAAGGAAGGCTCCGTCGCCATGGACACGATGGCGTTTGATAAAGCCTCCGAAGAGGACCAGCCGCACACAAATTTCACATCTGGAAGTTTGTCCTAAATGTCAGGGAGCCGTTGTGTACGTAAATAGGCAACCTCGACATGCAACAACATAGAAACACACCGATAAGCAGCGTAATTAGTGTAATCATGGCGGGGGGGGTTAGACGGGCAAGACTTGTTATTATTCACCTCCAACTGGCCGAGCACAACAGTACCGTATCCACACAAAAAAAAAAAGGACCTAACGAGTACACCAGGCATACTTTCGCAGGTACGCCAGGTACACGCTCGCAGAAGTGCAAAGCCCCAATGCATATTTCCTTTGTGTTCATTTGAAAAGAGACGTCGTGAGCGTGCTCTTTATACATTTGTTTTGGGTTCAGGTCGCAGGGTCGTGCTTTTTGTGTCGATAGGGAAATGACACTATAATTTGTGTCCATGTTTGTTTTGCTAAATACGGCATGATGGCAATATAGCCTCAAATACCTCAAATGGACTTTAGACTTGTTGAAAAATCACTTGTCAGTCCCTTTACGGTTTATATTTGCGTACTTGTACTCTAGGGTACGCGGGGAAACCTCTGGCATCAAAGTATTTCACCTCTTGCTAAGCCCCATCGCTCTTTATGAGGGTTCAGTCAGTGTGATGTATTTATGGGTTATACGTTGACCATCTTGCTATAAACAATATACAAGCAGTAGTTAAAACGGCCTCTTGAGTCACCGAATGTGGTTTAGCTCTCAGCCCAGTAATGATCTCCTTAGGTCTCTGCATTGATATGATTCCTTTGAGAGCATAAGTGGGAGGGGCGGCTTACCAGCAAAGTTTCATGAAATATTTACCGTGTTTGGCAACCATTAACAACTCGTAACACCCACAGACCACTTACCTTTATCTGGCTTTTGTCCACACGTGAGCTTTTTTCTTGTAGTTGAGTTGCTGCGGGCGCCAGAAAGGCAGGAAGGATGCCTTTTTGCGTAGCTGCCGACTTGTTGTGTCTGATGACCACAGACAGGTGGCGGCTCGTGTGGAATCATGTTAAATATTCATGTGTGGCGGCGATGGAAAGAGGCAGGAAGTGCAGTGGACGTGACGC
Organism: Hippocampus abdominalis; assembly: GCA_018466805.1. Classification (NCBI taxonomy): domain Eukaryota; kingdom Metazoa; phylum Chordata; class Actinopteri; order Syngnathiformes; family Syngnathidae; genus Hippocampus; species Hippocampus abdominalis. The sequence continues at coordinate 1,945,778 of CM031712.1, read as the reverse complement.
ACTCGATCAGCGCGGACGCTAACGGAATCTCAATCCCGTCAGTGTGCGTTTTAACCTTGGCTCTCAAAGAGGGGGAAAGTGTTGACGATTGGAAGCGGCAGAAAGGATGAGCCCGATGCAAGTGGTGGAAGGAGGACCGAGAAGTGCGGATGAGTTATGAACTGTAAAAGAGAGCATACAGAGATGGATGGAATGAGACAAGAAGTAAAAGTGACGATGAGGAGTGGCGTCCACTCACAGGCCACTTGGTGCAGAATAGGCTGCTACACGTGAGCAGATAATTGGTCGTCTTCAGACTTTGTGCCGCAGTTTTGATCCCAAGGCTATTCTGCACGAATTGTTCCAAATCACTCAAACGTGGATGTTTGTGAGCACAAGGCCGCTCCTGCTCAGTGTAAGTGCCAAAGAAGCTTCTTAGTTCATCAGAGGACCATGCACTGTTTACTCGATGCAGCCTGCCACTCTGGGTGTCATTTATTGCAGTAATATCGAAAATATTTTCCCACAACAGGGCCCGAGACACTGAACCAAAAGTAAAAGTGAGAGTCGACCTCCACCAAGGCAAAACAACACTCATTTAGAGCAGACATATTTGCAATGTTAGTATTAGGGGGGGAAGGAAACATTTATGGGTTCCAATTGAATGGCATACAACGAATCGTACACCTTTTTAGGTCCCTTAACGTTTTTTTTTCCCGATAAGAAACGGGTATGGTGTGCAGCAGTGATATTAAACTCTGAAGTTATCGAATCAGATTTGAATGTGCAGCTGTACCTAATTTTGTGACCCGTCACACGACTATCCGCCGGGCTCTTATCTTCTTTTTCAAGGTCTAGCAGTCACTCAAGGCGTATTCAGCATAAATAAACAAGCCTGCGAGGGGGAAAATAGCAGCCGGTCTTTCACTTCTTCTGCCATGGAACCGCCCGTGATTATCTCCTGACTCTAGTTATCATCCCATACAGCGCCACAAATGTTATTTTCTGACCACTTGTCCGAATGGAAGCCGGCGGAGGCAATTTAAAGCCATACGTTCTCACGACGTTCCTGAATGTGACTCCCAACGTGAGCTTCAGTGATGTTTTTCATATTTATAGCCAGATGCAGACAGGAGAAAGCGGCTCATTTCTACCGCCATGGTTTCTTTTCCTCGCCTCGCATCCTTTGCTTTCCCCTTCTCCCTTTTTTTTTTTTTTCACTTGCCTCTGAACTCCATCAATGACCTTTTCTGCCTGCTTTGTTTGCGTCTCGCCATGTTCAGTGAAGGTGTCTGAAGGGAAAGGTATCCTCACCGGGTCCCAGCCAGCCGAGCGGATATTTTGGCGGGGCAGACTGCCACATCAGCGGCATCAACCACCCAGAACCAGAATCGGCTGCCTTTCAAGGATGAGCGGCAATGAAATATTTGACAGGGCGCTTTGTTTTGTTTCTAGATCAAATATCGCATTTGAGAATTTTTCGGCGCAATTGCCTGCCGTTTTTACTCGGCTTGGAAAATACTGCAGTCGTTTCTGTCTGAAATGTTCATGCGTAATTGTCACTTAAACGACTCGTGATTATCTTCTACCTGCCGCATAGAAACATTTTTTTCTCCTCCCCTCATCCGCAGGAGTACCAGTCGTGCAACTCCCAGCCTTGTCCTGACCTGAAGAAAACCACTCCGTGGACCCCGTGGACACCGGTGAACATTTCCGACAACGGCGGGCACTATGAGCAGCGTTTCCGTTACACGTGCAAAGCTCGTATCCCGGATGCCAGCCTGCTGGAGGTGGGCAGGCAGAGAATCGAAATGCGCTACTGCTCCAGCGACGGCTCGACGGGCTGCTCCACTGATGGTGAGAAGCTATTGCTGCCTCGCCCGCTGGATTTTTCTGCCTGGGTGCAGCCCCGCCAACTCATTTTTCAGCTTCTGTCATTTATCAACGGCCCAATGCGTCAAGACATGTTAATTAACTTCAACCCAAAAGCCAATCTTTACATTAAAGCTACATCAATCTCTGATATGATGAACAATTTGGGCAAAGGTATTTTGGAGCAACTCCTTCATTAATCCAAAGTGAGGCTAGGACCACTTGTCCTCACCAGGGTAGCGGGCGAGTTGACATTTGGTGAAGCGGCGGGGCGAGATTCAAACCCAGAATCTCGCAAATAAGAGGCATCCAAGCTATCCGCTGGCACACAATCATTCGATCGAAGGAGAAAATATTTGCGGAGAGCTTACAAAGGAAGCCAAAAAGAAATGAGCTCAACATACAAACACGAGCCCCTTTCACATGACCTGCAGCTGGCATCTTATCCCGTTCCTTTTCAGACAAAAAGCCACAGAAAGACTGGGCCATGTCCATAATTTGTGCTCATCAAAAACTGTGTTCTGGGACAGAGAGAGCAGCTAAATGACCGTCACCCCGGTGGCGTTTTATTGGCCTTGACACAAGATGGAAAACAAGGTGTGAATCCTTCCCAAAATGTTCCTCTTCATGTCTGGTGATGCAGCACTGAGATGCGCCTCAAGAGAAATCAGGTCGTTTCCTAGCGCTTTTGCAAATCAGGCAGGGAAAACAAAATGTACGTGCTCGTATGCAGAATGAAAATAGATGTTTACGAGCCAATTCCATTCAGGGTCAGCAGTGTTTCAAGTTTATGGCCTTCATTTTGGTTTCTCATTTGAAGCCGATTCATTACAAGCTTTCTCCTTAACACGCTGTGTGGCTGCTACGCTAATCTCCCATCACATCATCTTGTTCGTCTTTTGCTTCGCCGCCACATTGTGTGGGCTTCTATAAATTGCTCACATGCTTTCATCACACACAGTCATCATGTGATGCGCACGTGATGGTGCACGAAGAGCCTTTATTGCTCTTGACTCATGTTAAGATGTGTATCCGCTTTTATGACAGCAGATAAATGGATGAATGTTTTTTTTTTTAAAGCTTTTACACTGCAGCGCATACTGGGCTGACTCACGTGATTGGTCATAGCTTAATGATAGCAATGATTGAGTTTGTAGGAACCTGCGATGGCTAAAAGCCCAGATGTCAGAATCAAAGCCAGGGCGTCCTGCTTCATGCTTTGTCCATTTCGGATGTACTTTTCATTTGGTTAAATTTGTGTGAGCAACATTTTTTTTGTGTTTGTTTTTGTTTTGCAAGGATTTATGGAAGATAATATTTTCTGGCCACTATTTCCTATGACTTCTCAGGGTGTGAGAAGAAACCCACAATGAAGCCATCGCTTTGGTGAGCGATGGCTTCATTGTTCCCCCCGGAGAAAGTGCGGGATGTCAGCAGGCTTGGCGCGTTTCACTTGAGCTGATGTGCCATCAGGGCCAGGACCCTCTTGTGGGCAACAGATTACTTTTCCACATAGCACAGACTTGGTGGACACACGCCAGTGCTGACGGATGATAACCGCTGCGCTATCCTTATTGTCTCTGCTTTGTTTTCCCTCTCTGCTCAGCCAGCACGCTTCGCTTTATACGGCTGACTCGCTTTTATCAAGACAGAAAACAGAACGGGCTTAGTTTACAAGTGCGCGCAGTTTATTTGAAGTTTTCTATTTCTTTTAAAAAAAATTTTTTTTTTTTAATGAATGCAAATCTAAGATGAATAGTGTAAATGTCCATTCCACTCACCAGAATGATTTATATGTTTATGATAGACTGACTTATTTTTTTGTATTAATATTTTGGGTTTTTTTGCTTCCTGCTGGTGCCTCAAGTTCCAGGGGAGAAAAAAGGCTTATTTTTGACAATAGTACCACAAAAAAAAAGCTGACCTTGTCGTTTTGCTTCTCAATAGCTCTTGTTCTTTTTTTCTTGCTGTATATTTGATACATTGAAAACCACCAAATTGAGGCCCACATCGTGCGCTCCGACTCAACCAAAACCTTTCAACCTGGATTTTTCAAAAGCATACCTTTGCATTATAGCTGTAATTTATTCCCACGAGCATCTGTTTTCAAATGATCTCCACTCATCTTTAAATACCGCAACATTGTCAGCATTGGAGTTACTGGAGAAGTTCTATGCGGCAAAAAACAATTGGTGAGGGCCCAACCGTCTGTCAGAAGCTGAGATCAAGCGATTCTCACCAGACAAACTAGCGGGCCACATAAACGATAAGCCAACATATGAAAAGAATTGCTGGGTTGGCATTGTGATTTAACATCCTTGAAGTCAGACTTTGATGGAACCCATATGGGTGACGAATCTGATGGTTCGACAAAACACAAGCGTACAGTGGAGCCGAACCAGCGGGATACCGCGTTTGTTACTGTACCCTCCAAAGCAATCTAATGTGACCCCCAGCAGCTTTCACGTTGGTGGTGGTGGTGGTGTTCTTTCTTCCTTTGAAGACCAAACTCCACAGACGTGTTTGGAACTTTGATATCTTTGAATACATGTCACATTCACGGCTTCAAGAAATTCAAGCAGCAACTAATAATTGGGATGAAATGTTTGCTCCATTCCTATCCCACATACAGTAACACCATGTGGATGATCCTAAGACACGCTTTAGTCTCTTCATCCGGCTGTTTTATTCTGCTGGTGTCCCAGTTGTGAGTCCATAGCTCCTGCAGCTTGTCCAAGGTCCGCACTTGATCTGCAAATATCTGAGCTGAGATCTTCAGGTTCACCAATCTGGAAATCTTCAATGCCTCCCTTGCTCCTCGAAATAGTGAATGGAGCCGGCGACAAACGGCAGCCTTGGTGGAGTTCAGCATCAACCGCGAAGTAGTTGGACTTCTGTAGCTTCCAACATTCTTCCATCAGCCTTTTTTTGTTGTCACTGTCTTTGACGGGCCACATCCCCTTTGTAGCAAAACAAATTCAATGTTTTCTTCCACCTCCTGTAACGACCGGGTGTCACATTACTTTTGTGAACACCGTTGTGTATTTCATGGCTATTTGTGAGGGTTCTGTTTATGACACCCCTGTGCCCTTTGAAGAGTTTTAATTGCTTTCTCTTTAGTTGGCTCCTCCATGAAAAACTTCCCATGAGGAGGCTGCCGCCTGACACATCTCAGGGCAGCCGAGAGATTTCTGTTGCATGGTTCCACTGTGGCCAACCACAACACACAACATTTAATAGCATGACACACACACACACACACACACACACAGTTAATGGCTGTGCTGCCCTGAATCTAGGACACTTTCTCATTAGTGGGCTTACAGTATGTGAAATCATTCATTCATTCATTCATTTTCCGAACCGCTTCATCCTCACTAGGGTCGCGGGGTATGTGAAATCAAAAAACATACATTGGACGCTGTGCACAGATATCACTATTTTGAGAGTGAGAAAATGGGTTTGACTCCTGTGTGGAATTTGCATGCTCACCCCGTGCCTGCGTGGGTTTTCTTCGGGTACTGGTTTCTTCCCACATTCCAGAAACCTGCATGGCAGGTTGACTGATCGCTCCAAATTGTCCCCAGGTGCGATTGTGAGTGTGAATGGTTGTTCGTCTATGTGTGCCCTGTGATTGGCTGACAACCAGCTCAGGGTGGACTCCGCCTACTGCCCGAAGAAAACTGGTATAGGTTCTGGCACGTCCCTCGTAGATGGATAAACACGGTGGCGTGACTTCTAGCAAACCTTTTCTGTGACAATGAGTGGAGACGTTCCCGGTTATGTGAAGGCCTGCATTGATTAGATGAAACATGACAGAGCTCGCCAACATAACAGTCACGAGCAGCCGTTCCTTAAGTGGCCCTGAAAGAAGTCTGGATGAAGAGTATCGGGTCACAGCTGCAGGCAGGGTCTTAGACTCGATAAAGAGCGCACAGCTCGACGGGCCCGATCGGTGCACACGCCAGCTTGTGAGGTGATGAGGCTGCAAACTGCCAAGGTCGGCCATATTTATGAAGGGGGGGGTTGAGGACTAGCGCAAGGTAAACACTCCGTCTCCCCGAGATTACAAGGCAGCTCGAGGGCTGGAAAAAACAGGTTCCGGTTATGGTAATGAGTGTGGGGCGGGGACAAACTTCAATGGCAAAAATAGACAAGAAGAGGAAGAAAGGTACAAAAATAAAAGGCCTTGAAAAAGATGAGAGATGATGATGATGATGAAGAAGATTGACCAAAATTAAGCCTGGCTTTTGAAAGTGCTGAAGGAATGAATGACTCATCCGACAGTGGCCTGGACAGTCACTGTAATTTCATTGCAGGTGATTATCATTGACTCGGACAGATGGCTTCTCATTCAGAGAGACCAGATGATTCCTCCCCGTTGTGCTCAATGCCTCTCACAGGCCGCGGCACTTTCACAACGCTGATTGATGCACGTGGTAATTAGAGTTTAATAAAAATTTCACTTTCCGATTCCGCGATTCATTCCGCACGAGAGCGCCAATGATGGAAACTGATGTTGTTTGATGAACACAAGACGCCGCACTTAACTTACTGAATCCATCTTCAGAAAATAGAAATGAGGTCTGCGGAGAACACCGCGATACACAACAGCCCCGCGGCTGTTTCTAATCCATCATTCCCGCGTTGCCGTTTTATGTCGACGTAGCCACACGAGAAAGTTTGAAATGTGCAGACCCCGATTTAGCTGAAGTCATCTCGATTGTCCGTGCTTTAGGTGAGGTTCTTCATCTGGGCAAGATCTCCTCACGCACCGTCAACGGTGGCTGGTCCTCGTGGTCTTCTTGGACCCAGTGCAGCAGAGACTGCAGTCGTGGGATCCGCAGCAGGAAACGGGCTTGCAGCAACCCGGAGCCAAAGTACGGGGGTCAGACCTGCCTGGGGACTGCCCAGGAGTACCAGGAGTGCAACACCACTCCTTGTCCCGGTAAGGGATGCACACAAAGATTCACCAGAGAGAGAATAGGAAGACGTATCTCACTGATAACTTTGGAAATGTTTAACAGTATTCAACATATTCAAATATTCAGTGGTACCAAAAATTAGTTTACCCACTAGAAACAAACTGCGTACTAAAATGTGGGTGAAATCCATTTTAATCTTCAATGAGATTTGTTTTTCCGTGCGGAACAACTGTGTCATTAGAAGTATACTTTTGCAAAGGACTCGAGATTCCATGTCTCCATGGCAAGCAATGACTTCCCCTCATTTGCGGTCCTACGCAGATAAATACACACATCCACTCATCCAACCTGAGTTATCTTTCCCCCCCCGAGTTAAAAAAAAAGTGATGGAAAATCACGGTGCCAAATGACTTGCAAATCTTCAGGAATCACAAAAGAAATCAGACGCGGAAAGAGAAGCTGTGATGAAAACTCCAATTAACACCAAGGAATCAAAAGAGCCCCTCCCTGAGGCACCCCGCTATGTAATTACATAACAGATAAGTGATGCCGCCGGCGACGGCAGCCCTTGTTCGCCGCGAAAAGCCCGGAGACGATGCAATTTCAAACCATGGCAAAAAGATGCATTCTGATGAACAGAATCTGATGCTTGAGGAAGGAAAAGCTCTTTCTCAATGGGAAACGCCAAATGTTTGACATCAAACGCACGGGTCTTAAAGAATATTCATCTGCCGCCCCTTGAGAGAAGGGTTGAGATATCGTTCTAATAGCCTGGCTGCGCACGTCATCGGCACCACCAACAAGCTGTTTTACTCAACGCTGCCTTGCTGGAAGGTAGCAAAGGCGACACGGGCGTGAGCGGACGTCAGTGCCGTTGTTCCAGCCCGTTAATTCAGTCCGCAAATGGCCGCGTGTGCGGGGCGGCAAACCTTTCCGCCTCATGCTAATGCATGCCGCACATTGTGTGTAGACTAATCACGCCTAAGCGATAGTTGGGGCTCTCAGATTTGAGCAGCAATGAATACAAATATTTCTCCTAATAGTGTTCGTCTGAAAGTCTGACGCCATTTTTTGGCGCCCCGGCAGATGCGGTGTGAGACCACCTGGGATCTTCCGCCACCTTATCCTATCGTCTTTAATCCAAAGCTTTGAAGGAGGAAAACAGGTGTCGCGCCAACCATCCGTCTGGTTTAGGAACAAATGAGTCTCGTGTTTTTCTCACAACTTCGCCCGAGATGAGACGATCCGTCACGGAGGGCCAGGAATCGACTTGCGCGTCACTTTGAGATAGAGAAATTACGCCGAGATGACAAAAAGCCACGGCATCTTCAATTACCTGCGCAAGAGCTGTCAAGCGCCAGCGGGTCTTTAAAAGCAATTCTCGGATGCGCCTGAAAAAGGGGAATTACTCTTCTGCCAAAATGAACTTGGCATTTATCCATATGATTGGATATTAACGATATTGACGTGTCATTTTCCCGCCTGCCCTCATAAAAGTGCTTCCTTCACCTTTGGTATGGTAGGAATTTCTGTATCTCTTATTGCCCGCAACGTGACACCAAAACATTCTGCTGATTTTCTTTTGTCCTTCCTCTTGCTCCCTTTAGTGGATGGGAGCTGGTCCTGCTGGTCTCCGTGGTCCAAGTGCTCCGTGACATGCGGAGGCGGACATTACATGAGGACTCGAACTTGCAGTAACCCCCCGCCTGCTTACGGAGGGGACATCTGCCTTGGCCTACACACTGAGGAGGCGCTGTGCAACACTCAAACTTGTCCAGGTATACACACAGACGCCCCCCCATATCTATCACAGATTCCATTGCGTATTCTTTTCAGTCACTCTAGGCCCCGTGGAAGTCAGTCATGCATGACTAATACATAACCAAGGACCCACACCAACAACACAACCCAGCTGGGAGATTTACTGTCATTTTTTTTTTTTTTTTCGTTGGCAGAGAGCTGGTCCAGCTGGTCACAGTGGTCCCAGTGCGACTCCAGAGGGGCCCAGTTGCGTGTCCGTCATTGTGATGTCCTGTTTCCTACTGGAAATCAGTGCTCAGGAAACAGCAGCGAAAGCAGGCCGTGCTCTCCTGAGTCCAACTTTATACCAGGTACCACAAGACACATATTTACAGGCGAAGGCAGTGAGGATCCAGCTCGAGGACGTAGGCCCACTGCAGTCATCTAAATAATGTCACGATACGCCTTATTTATCCCACTTTTGGGCATTTGTAGGATGTAAAAGATTTCGCACTGAGATCAGTCGAGGCACGACACCCCCAAAAACGTGAGGAAATGACACCATTGTTCAAGCCAAACGTACATGAAGTTTGTCCTTCATCGACAACCATATTGCTATTGGCGGAAAGTAACAAGAAACACGTCTGTGCATTGATTTCTTCCACAGCCGGATCTTTAAAGCAAGATGGAACACATTCGTCATCAACAACGATGTCAACAATTTTCATGCTAAGTCCTAAAAAGAAATGACTACTTTACACTATTCATGAGCCCCAACCGAACCAGCACTTCCATTCATCACGAGTAAACAATTAGCTGAATCAAAGGTCGTTAAGCATTCTGCATTAATTAGCGAGGATATAATACTTTCGCAAAAGTCTTACGGAATTACCCATTTTCGTTCCTCATCAATCGCCTTTAATAGGAAGGCTTGTCAATGGGGGTGTATTAGAAATGTTTTGTACTTCATTTTCTCTAATGAGGACGTCTATTTTTCATAAAAACACTCCAGGTGCCGCCACGGCCATGATTATAGCTTGCGGAGTTTCTCCGGTAATCTTTCTCATATTGAAAGCAGCTTTCATCTCGCCATTCGCCAACGGAGGTGTAATTTGTCACGCGAGCGAGGGGTGTGTTTGTGCCGGTTCCAGGCCTAATTCTGATACCTTTTTGCTATTTTTTTTTTCTCTTTTTATCAGAAATCTCCATTGCACGCTCCAGTCAGGAGGAGAGACGCTGTGGAGGTAATAAATGTGTTAGTCTTGTTGAATGCGTGTTTGAGAGAGAGAAAAACTTACATGTGGCGTACTAATTTGCAATTCTGCTTAAATGAATATAAATCCCACCCCCCGAAAACGCCGAATTGAAGGGAAATGCTGATCTGATAATAATCTCACTGCAGTAGTCTAAATTACATGCTAGGCCACGCACACACATGTCCTCCAGTAACGTACGACAGTCGCACTTAACATTCAAGGTGCAGAAAAAGCCTGAGTAAAATGTACCGTAGCTCCACGGTTACAGTTTGAGGGGATCAATCGAATCTCTTTCAACCATGTTTACTTCCGCAACAGCTGCAGGAATGCTGATGAAAGTGCTCAAGGTTCATAAGAAGCGCACGAATGCGCTTGCGTGTCTTGGTGCACAACTGGCAGCTGGGAGTCAAGTCATGGAAGTTCACAGCCAAATACCCAAATTGTGACTGTCACCTATGACAGTTTTTGACAGTTACTGACAAGATTTGCTCGTTTGTTCTCCATTTTACCAGATATTTATAGAATGCATGCCTATGTTGTATATGCATCAAAACTGAAGTAATGGTCTCCAAAAAGGAGATGTGTCGGACCTAAACAATGCAGCATATTTATATTGAGTGATAAATGCCAGCTAAGTAGCATTCAATCACTCACGAAATGAGGAAAGTATTGCTGTAGCCGCCCATTAGCATTCTAGCTAAATTCCAATACAGCGGACGTTTTTTTCTGCGTTCCCCGGGTACTTTGGATTCCTCCCACATTCCCAAAACATGAATGTGAGGTTAATCTCCAACTAACCTAACATTCCCGTTTGATATGTCTGCATGAATGTGATGCATGAATGGTTGTTTGTCTACATGTGCTCCATGATTGGTTGTCACCCAGTTGCCTCTCGACCACCGTCGACCACGATCGGCTCTAGCACATGGGCAACCCTAATGAGGATAATAAGCCCTATAGAAAAAGATATGGAAGGATTCCAAGAAGGCTTTGCCATCACCAAGTTCTCTTAACTCATTCAGTACCAGCCAATTCTAGACTGAGTCTGAAAAGACGTTTAAAAACGTCTTTGGGAGTTAATGGGGCCATCATAAGAGCGTGATTTGCAGCTGGAGCTTCCAATCTCCCTCCTTCCCTCTGCTTCACCTCCATTCAGATTTCAACCTCTTCCACATGATCGCTGTGGGGCTCAGCAGCTCCATTCTGGGATGTCTGGTCACCCTGCTGGTGTATTCGTACTGCCAGCACTACCAGCAGCAGTCGCACGACGCCACCGTCATCCACCCCATCTCCGCCGCGCCGCTCAACACCAGCATCACCAACCACATCAACAAACTGGACAAATACGACACCGTGGAGGCCATTAAGGTCCGTACTCGCTATTTTCCTAACGGTTACTGCGATGAGGTACGCTTCCCGCCGCATGACTCGGACTGTCACCGTCTAGCCTTGTAACAGATTGACAAGTGTTGCGTGGCGTACTTTTTTTCCATGTACTCCACTGGCGTCTGACTGTGTCACTTTGTTCTATGTCGACGTCAAACCTCTGCTTTCTCATGATATATTCATGCGCCTCGGGGCCGTCGGGGAACACTCACCGTGTCTCGGAGATCTCACCTTATGACAATTTCCGAGTAGCGTCGTACTGGGTACTTTCGGCGCCATCCCAGCTTTTATCAACCTCTACAATCTGTTACCTTGCTGCATTTTAGATCTGCAGTGATGACCTGGAAAAATTGAAGATGATTACATAAGCGGCACTTTACGAACGGAAAAAAAGCAAACGCCCAGGGGCTCTGTTAGGCAGAACAGATCCTTTGGCTCAGCGCAAACTTCTGCGAGTGTAATTTCATCAAGGCATGAAGGTGTCGGGAGCATTCATCTGTCATGCAATTAGAGTCGGGGGGGGGCATAATTCACTCTGTTCATTTGCAGACGGAGGCGAATATTAATACAGACAGTCCACATCACATTACAAAAATAAAGAACAAAAAAAAAAAATCTGATTATTTTCCCGCCCCTGTCTGTCTTTCTAAATGGGCTCGATGATCAAATACACAAAGACAAACTAAGCCCTCGTCCTCCTCCCGATAAGTCCCTAATGCTGTATTTCCAATGATGGATGTTAATTCTCAAAGCAGCAGCTTCATCCTGAGCAAAAGGAGCCGCCGCATATTGCTTACTTGGTGTCCAGTCAATAATAATAATAATAAAGCAAAAGGTTTGGTGTTGTTTCCTCCCTCTCCTTGCAGCCAGACGTTTCGGTTCTCTTGCCCTTGGACGAGCCCGCCATGCACCACCAGCCTGTCTCTGCTAACATGGGGGTGTCTATGCGGGGCCTGGAGATATTCTACTAACCGCTGACCTCGCTACAACATCCCACCTCTCAACCCCCCCCCCCCGCCCCCGCCCTTTCCCAACCAAAACCGAAACTCCCTCTTCCACCCCCCCCACCGTGCTCCTTCCACTTGCTGTGGCACTTCCTGTGCGTGACAGGTTGGACTACAGCCTCTAGTTCATCTTCCCCATGCTCAGACCCCCTCCCCATCATGAAGGACTCGCACTCCCTTCCTCTCCCCTGCACAGCTCGTGAGATGATATTTCTCTTTGCGATTGCCTCTTATTTGCATGTTTTTGTTCTTTTCACGTTTGTCTCTCTTGTTTGTTTGGTCATGTTTTGTGTTGTTTAATTTGAACGCTCCTCTGTTCATCACAAAATGCCAGTACAGCTTGAAGCAATATTTTAAGCGGAACTCATTTGAAGGAATGAAGTAAGTCTGCGAATGCGGGCTTTAATCGTAGACTAGGCATTAATTTAACTCCCATTGAAAATGAATTTACAGTGGCTATATGAAAAGGAAAGCCAAAGAAAGCATTTCCATCATTAATAAGTGCAGCATCATTTAAGTTTTCAACAACAACAACATAAAAACTTAAAAGAGGGGATGTAAAAATAGCTTCTGAGGTAATATGGTTCGACAAGTGTGCACACTCTTTAAAAATAACAAATTACATTCAAACCCATGTTGAAAGGAGTAAGCGCACCCATGCCACCATCTAGACTGCCTTTAATTAACTCTGATTGAACTTCAAATATTTTAGTTTTTTGTGCCGTTTTTTTTTTTTTTTTTAATTCTAGCAGTGGCGAAATTTACCGCAGGTTTAAACTGTTCATGGTTCTCTTTTGTTCATGAACAGTGTTGTGTTTTCAATCAGGGTTATGACTGGAAATTTCAGCCGTGGTCAAATGTCAGGCTTCTGCTGGAAAAGAAAAAACAAAAAAAAAACACCAGGGTTGTGAACACTTTTTGTCCTCCATTTGTTAAATGTACAAACTTTTAATTCATGGCCACAAAAAGAAATAGCCCATTGTAACACTCGTTCTATCGAGTTATTTAAATTGTCCTTGTTGTGTTGCTTCGTTGCAAACTACTTTTGTCTTACATTAATTGATCCAATCGGGCATCCGTTTCCTCAAATAATGCATATTTATTCCTTTGTTTCCGCAGCTGGACGGTGCGATAGTTCCGTCTGCATTCACACAGTACATTTAGCATGGCAATCGTATCCTTGACTCGGTACATTTTCCAACACATTACTGCGAACGCTTGATTCTTAGGAATCAGACAAATCATTCAGTCAGCGCTTTTCTTGGTGAGAAAATGCTCATTAGCGCTCGGGCACAGCTGTGAAGGAGCCGCCAAGGGGCCACTTTTGCAGGGATGCTGTCGAAGCGTCCCCGGGGGCCAACAACGTGTTGATTGCATTCCTTTGTGGGCAAATCGCGAAGCAGGACTGAAGCCAAATAAATGCGTTTTCCCCCCCCCCCGCACGGTGCCCTCATTCCCTATCAGCGTCGGTGTATCCGCAGTCTATGCAGCATCATCAAGTGTTTAATTACACAGCCCCTCAGCACGTAACAATATGAACACATCCAACTCGTCCAAATTGCTGATGATGTACTTAGCTTCAAAGCCGATCCCAGGTTCACAAAGGTCACAAAAGAGGACAGGCAACCCCGCGAACTTTGAACGTACCGGAAGGCTCGAGAAACAACTCGTGCTGGTTGTCAAGAGATGACAGAGGCCAATGCACAGTAAACAGTCCAATCACGTGGTGGCCTTGCGTTCTTTTCAATCCCTCTTCCCAATGCCCTGACATTGCCTTTTTTGAAAATGGATGTTTCATTTCATGCCTTTCAGTTGCTTGACTTTTTATTTTGGGCCACACTGAAAAGAATCGGCACAATAAGGACACTTTTTTAAGCAGACTATACATCTACTTAAAAAAAAAATGTATCTGGATCCAGATGATTTTATTTTGTGTTTTTTCAGTGTACAAGAAAAGCTGTCATTGGACAGGAATCAATATTTTTTTTAACTAAATATTAATATTCCAATCATAAAATCCTTATAATTCAAGAAAATCATTTTTTTTTATACGAAGCTAAAGGTTGTTGTTTTTTTATTTCCTATTTTTGTCTTTTCAGTGCAGCCCCTGATATCCCTTCCCATTTCTGAGCTGAATAATGATTTAATCGGTACACGGAAAACGAGAGCAGACTGACTGGTCCCGTTCTTGTTTCCTTTGCGCAGGCATTCAACAAAAACAATTTGATTCTGGAGGAACGGCAAAAGTACTTCAACCCACAGCTCACTGGGAAGACCTACACCAACCAATACTTCACCGACCTCAACACCTACGATGACTATTAAACACGAAGACGCCAAACTTCCCGTCCTTCCTTGCCGACTGAATTATTTTGCGTTTGGTATATCTTGAGATTCGTGAAACCACGAGTCGGGCAGCTCCGTTCGCTCTGAGACTTCTGGCGGCAAAAACATGAACACGTCGCCATGCCAACAGAGGGAGCGGCCCACTCTCAGGTGCCTTGCGGTACGCCCGGAAAGCTCAGTTCACTTTCTGGGAAATGGACAACTGGTTCTCCCACTGACCAACAACTCGACAAAGACGAAAGGAGAATCCATTTTAACTTTTCCTGTGACCCTCGGTGAAAAGTGCCGCATTTATAATGAGGCACAAAAAAAAAATCTGCTTTGCATGACACATCTGACGTCTCAGTTTGCATGGTAGCATTCCATTTGTTTTGATTTTTTATATTTTTTTTGTTCACGTTTCTTTTTTTAAGATGACTAGCAAGAATCAGGATGTAGATATTTGAAGTCACTTTGTTTTTTCCTCTTTTTAAAGACTTGTGCAACAAGTGATTGAATCAGTTGCGGTCAACTTTGTAATTTTTTCTTTTTTTTTTTTTACATTTGCTTCAAGTGTTAAAAGAATTTCTTGGTGTATTCTGAAAAGTAACTGGCAGTAGTCCCAGCCTGCTACCAATTCAGTCACAGTACTTTTTGTATTTTTTGTAAAAAAAAAAATATGTTCAAGATAAAACAGTGTTTGCTTCTTTTTTTTTTTGTCTTTGTATTTGTGGGAGCAGGATGTTAATGGTAATTACTGTACAGACGCAGTGTAGCAAACACTATCCTTGACAGCTTCTACCCGTGTATACTGCAAGCAAAAGTTGTCATCAAGAAAATAAATTTTTGTTCAGAACCAAATATTAGATTATTCAGTGGTTTGGTTGCGACTAACTTTTTTTTTTTTTTTACATGTCTGCTTGTGTTGCTGTGCTTAAATTAAAAGCTGCTTCAGACACTATATGCTTGTTTGTGTTGAGTGTTTTACACCTACGGGTCAATAACATTTTACACTTGCTTCATTTGGTACACACATGCCAAGACGAATGCCAGGGTTAGAAGTAATTAGCTCAATGTTTGGTTAAACATTGAGCTAATTACTTGAGAGTTGTAATTAGGACGTACTCTAGGTAAATTCGGGTTACGTCACCACCGTAGGAGGTTGGCGGCTTTGAATCATGCATCGTTTGAGAAGACATTTGGTAAGAACTGGCCTTCTGAAAGGTAGGTGCCAATGTATTCATGAATCTAAGAGTTTCCCTTTTTGAATTGAACATCTAAACTGAATGAACTTTTCCATATTTCACTGATAGATTTGTACCTCTATTACTATTTTTATGTCATCTTTTTGGCGAATGATACTGTACAAAATCCAGTCCGTAATAACATCAGCAATTCACCTATAGCTTGAGCAATAACAGTTTTCCCAGCATGTCTTGTGCAGGCAGTGCAGCGACAAATTATTTAGTAGTGGAAGGATACCTGAAGGATAAAAATGCCGTGAGGCAGCAGGAAAAAACAAAGAGACCGAGAGGGAAAACAGGAAGGTGGGGGTGCTTTGTGAGGTCGAAAGCCTAATGCGTATGATGGTGCGTAATACCACACACTGTGATGTTTTCCATCAACCTTCAACCTGGCGTCCCGTCTATGCGCAGAGGGTAATGGACGGGGTGTCATTAATCACGCTGTTTTGTTGGCTGGGGATGGGGGGGGTTGATAGGGGTAAGGTGGGGGGGTGCTGCTGATCCAGCCCGATGTACAACCCGTCTCCATCTGGCTCCTCAGAATCAATCTCTTTTTTTACCTTGACTTCATTGTGGTCGCCTGGGAAAGCAATACGGGCGCCAGTCTGTGTGTGTGTGTGTGTGTGTTGGAGCTTTTCTATTAGTGTGACTTGATTCAATGACATTTTCCACTGTTCCCTGCGCACTGATACTTTGACGACTCATGAATTGTATTTTCACAACATTCATTCACACTCTTCCCAGGAAAGACTGTCTTTCTGGCAATGTGACATTTTCGCAAACAGTGGGCACATGGCTAACGATCACCGCTGAAGGTCACTCGAGAAGATGTCATAGCGCTTGTCTAGTTATCCGCATGTATCTTCAAAGTGAAAAATGTTGTTTCACATGTTCTGTGCTGCACCGCTCGTCGAAACACGATATTCTGTTTCATATTGCGTCTGTGGCATACGAATTAAGCAGCAAAATCCACCCGCTTTTATCACTGACGAGTGGACTAACAATCGTCCCCTTGTGGCAAAAGCCAGGTGGCAGCCATCTTACGCTGCCAGTGTTACTGATAACTTCGGTTTTCACTGAAAACACTTGTTACCAGTGCGTGATTTACGCCTCTGAATGGAGTAAGGATGTGCATTATAGAAGAACATTTATAAAGTCGTTCTTATGGATGAAAAGTGAATTTGTAGCTTCTCCCACGCTTATTGGTTGAACAACAATGTGGCCTTTTTTTTGGCAGTGGAGACAGAAAATAACATAAGTCGGCTGCCCTTACATGATCGTACCTCACGGCTTTTGACCTGTCTTTCATACGTACACACACACACACACACACACACGCGCACACACATTATTCTTGCCTTACCACTTTTATTTCCCCACAGTTTGAATATTCAAGAGGATCAACCATTTCCAAGTACGCTTTATTATTCTTGTCACACGCGGTGTTGCTCGCCAGTGCCTTGACATCGAGTATCGTTTACCTGGCGTGGATCCAAAGATTGCTTGCTTGCGTCGGCGGGGTGTTTGTGCTTCCAGCAGTGTAACGAGTAATCCTCTGCATATTGTAGGGGGGGAAATGTAATTTATTGGAGGCCTAACATATGGCCAGTGCAGCCAAAACAAGCTTGCTCAGGAATTCAATCTGACAGGCAAAAATACTGTACTGACCCTGCACTTAATGTCTCGTGTTTACTCTAGTCCTAAATACCGGTGACTTAAGGTTTTATGACTTTGTCCTGTCCCACGTACAATCACCGCGATCAGTCATAGTGAATACATGCAGATGATAAACTGAAGCAAATTGGACGTTTTTCTTTACTCTTCTTTCCTCTTTACTAACTTATCGGAATGTATTCAACATGCTGTGATTTTATTTTTCGACCCCACTTGACATCAAATTAAGCTGTAGGAGGCCCCCAAAGTATAATGAGTTTGGCTCCTCTGTATAAATCTCGATTGTCAATTAACTTGACAAGGCCGAGCCTTTATATTAAGTGCTCTTTAGAACCATGATTGCCAGCTGATAGTGGTTTCTCTGCAATGTACATATATATATATATATTATATTTATTTTTAGACCACTCATTGGACCAATATTAAAAACAACAGAAATTTCCAATTCCGTGAAGGTCTAAGAAGGAGAATTGTAGATTCACCCGACTGTTTTTTTTTTTTTAACCCACTTGGAGCCACAGGCAGCCTTGCATATCACACTTTGTTGTTTTTTTTAACTCACTTGGAGCGACAGGCAGCCTTGCATATCACACTTGGAGATGCCGTGTTCAAACCGATGGCGGCGTGCCCTCCCATTTCAAAACGTCCTCCCTTTGTAGTGATTGAAAGCCACAGTATACAAAATCTGTATTCACTGCAGCGATGCCAATATTGACCCACGAACCGTCAGTATGATGTCTGAGAGCTTCTGCTCTATTGCAGAGTCTCCTCTTGACTGGCAGCCACGTCATGTGATTTGAATGTGAAATAGATTCATTAACAAGGCCTCTCCAAACAAAAGAAAT
Organism: Hippocampus abdominalis; assembly: GCA_018466805.1. NCBI lineage: Eukaryota > Metazoa > Chordata > Actinopteri > Syngnathiformes > Syngnathidae > Hippocampus > Hippocampus abdominalis. The sequence goes on along the minus strand of CM031712.1, from coordinate 1,927,528 downwards.
GACTCGGTGCAAAACGATTTTGTTCAGGAGGTAAGTTAATTGACAGCGTGCACGCGGAGGAGCTCAGGCAGGCAAACGATGAGTTAGGCTTGGAAGCACAGCATGAACATCACGTTCAACGCAGATTTTTACTCTTATCGTCTTTGTGGCATGATCAAATAGAAACCAAGTGTACACTATCTATTCTTTGTGGTTATTCCGAGTCGTCTGCCCAGACAAATGTGATTTGTTGGTTTGGAGAAAGCTGAAGTTAAGACTTGGAGGAGATAATTTAATTGATTGATGTTGTCTGGTCAAATTCTCTTGCCGTGAATGAGATGGGACAAGTGATGGATGCAGCTGCTGATGAAATGAGGCAAAGTCGTGTACTTATCGTGTGTCAAGTACCGTCCATAATTATGTCAGATACCTCTTAAAAGCAAGAGGGTTCTTGATTTGACAAGTTTGGCACCGGACCAAAGCCTTTGACTTTCACACAAAACAAAGTGTTTACGTCATTTACGGTATTTCATGAAGTGTGAAAAGAGAAAATGGCGTCAACACGAGCAAAAACACTCGCTACTGCTGGGAAGCACATCGGGGGTTAGCATGTCTGCCTCACAGTTTGGAGGTTTGTGCGTGTTTGCATATCGTTGTTACTTTGGCAAAGTTTCTTGGTTGTCCTGCCCAAAATCTCCCATCTGCCCTTGCTTCGTCCCGCCATCCAGGAGGGCTCACAGAGCCACTGATACATGCGGGAAGCTGGCACGGCACCCATGCCAGGCTAAAGAATGATGAATGTCCGTGTGCCCTAACGTCGCTTGAGAGATCCCACTGCCGATTCTACCCGGGGACATCTGGAATCCCAGGTGCTGGTCCGGCGTTCCAGGTCTCAGCTGCCGGAAGCCGAAAGAAACACCAGCCAAAACCCCACTGACGCTTGTCAGCACCTCGAGAAATGCTTCGCAGGCCTATTCAACGCACTCAAAGCGGCTATTTAGGTGTCGAGCCAAGATGGAGGATATCGGCGCGCTCCGATTATTAGCCTCCGTGTCGCCGCCAGGTTCCTCACAAGCTTTGATTCATCTCGTCGGACCCAGCTGCTCTGGCTCGGCCAACCCGCATCGCTCTGGGTGCACAAGGAGAACAGAAAGGCTCTGTCAACCCAAAGATCGCGCCCACAAAGAGCAGTGGAGACTCATCAAGGCCCTATCAGGTGCGGCGGCCTCTTTCAAAGTGCCGCTGTGTTCGACCAACAGGGCTGGAATTGGATTAGAACAACGTATTCATTAAAACAGCCTGTGTGTTATGATCATTGACTCGTAGCTGTTGGGATGAAATTGTTTGGTTGTAGAAAAAACAATTGGACAGGCTTATAACAACAGTGAGTGGTTGCTCGTTTATCTCCAGTAGTGCTATTGCTATCACGTGCTAATGCTACGTGATTGACTGGTGACCAGTCCAGGTATGTGCCGAGCCTCTCGCCCCAAAAGTCAAATGCATGGGAGAGGCTCCACCATCCAACTCGCCCGTGACCCTGATGGGGGGCAAGCAACTGGATTGATGGATGGATGTTTACAGGAGCATGCAAATGTGATGGCCTTCGTTTAATCCGCCTCGATGTATGACCGCTTGGATCAATTAGCCAGTGAAATGAAAAATCCTATTTAGTTTGGTTTGCACTTGGCTTTGTCACTCAGCGACTGTCTTTTATTAGTTTTAGCGAAACCCATTTGATGGAATATCACGTCACTTCATTGAGGGGTTCATAGTCCCCCCTGGATTGATTGTAATTATTCCAATGATCCCATAAGCCCCACCCACCACCCCCTCCGTAGCAGCGCCAGCAGGTCACGTATTCAATTTCACCTGTGAAATATCAACATCTTCAAGACTGATTGCTTCACGATTACATTTTTGTCCCCAGATGATGCCGAATAACCGGTGAGTCGGCTGAGCAGGCGCCACTGATATGCAAAATTAAAATAACGTTTAGATCATTGAGTGGAACCAAAATGGCTGTGATGTATTGTTTTCTTAACAAATCCCCGCCATACTTAACGGCCACGCGCATTCCGAATCCTGTTTGATGCGTATTGTGCTCACTCCGCACGTTGTCTTTCAATTTAGAAGTTAAACTGAGTATATCCTGTATTAATCTGCGTCTTTGATAATAATGACAAGACATTTTTGTAGGGTGCAAAATACGGCTAATGTGGCACCTTGGGGCTGTCACATGACAATGAAAAGAAAAGGAAAAAAAAAAGAGGCGTTTGACAAATATTTCCCGACTTTGTGAATCCGCTTTGGTTCTGTCTCATTTGCGGGAGAGCAGAGGTCAGTGTGAATGTTTCTCCTTACCCGCTGGATGACAAATGAGCTTTTCATCAGTCACCGCATGAGTAAAGTAGAAGTGGCTAGATGCTGGATAAAACAAAAGAGAAAGAGGAACTCTTTGTTTCAACACAAGCCTTTTTTTTTTTTTTGTCTCACTGGCATTCTGGGATGAACAATTGAAGATCCCTCCAGGGTGTAGTTTGTGATTAATGGAAGTACTTTAGCATACTTCAGGCGGTGAACGCGTACAGGACTTGAGCTTGTAAGAAAATGGATTATCTTTAACTAGAAAACGATGCAAAATGAGAAAGTGTAATGACTGGATACATGTTTAAGTTCACACTCATTACAGATTCCAAGAATGCGATCGATGCGAATGCTGCCGCTGTGAAAGTGAGAAAAACCTCACCTAAAGAATCTAAAATTGCATGGAGGTGTAAGTAAGTGCTTGCATTAGGATATTTTGTTTTTAAAACGATCCTTCGGGTGATCCGTTGTGTTTTCACTCGTGGAGGCAGCGCGTCATCCCCAAACCCCGGATTGACATCTGTCAATTTGTGTGGCGCATCTGTGCGCGCGTCGTGCGCGGCGGACAAATGGCATCAACGTGGCCGAACGTTTCGGGAAGCTACTGGTTGTCAGAAGCTAACGCTGATCACGCTTTTAGCTCATGATAATCTGTGCAGCTCTGCTTACCTATTGATGTGATAAGAAGCGGTGACAATGAGCTGACAAAAAGAAACTAAATACAAACCTACTGACAAACGACGAGGCACAGCTAGCCAAGATACAAGTGAATGGAAGAGTTGACTGATAAGAAGATCAGGAATGACTAGACCAGGTAGAGACGGGCATCGTGACCAGACAGGGAAGGCACAAACATTGTAAGACAAGCAAAACTCCAAAGATAACTTGAAGCAAACCCAAATCTGATGAAAAGAATGTGATGGATCCAAGACGGCAACAAAAACACAGACCAGGACAATATTTACTGGGTTGTTTTAATTTCACACTTGACGGGAAGGCAAGCACTGCGCAGAGAGATTCGATAACGACCAATTCCGACAGAATTTCAGACGGAACGATTTTATTTACACACAACAGTGTATCGCCCGTGAGCACACACCAGCACCGTTGTGTTGCGTGTTTCTTCGCGGTCAGGGAAATCATCCACCAAATGAAAGCAGCTGGCTATTTTCCGTCCGCTCTCCTTTCTTTTGACGTGGGCATAAAGGTGAACGAAAAGCCACTCACTCATCCTGTTATCTGTGATGATTTGGTCCAAAAATAACAGATAATCCATCCACTGTTTTACAGTTAACAATTGGACGCATGCTTTGGCTGCCCCTATTTAGCCCAACTCCTCAATTCCTTGCATCATTAAATCCATCTCGTATACTAATGAGCCCTGTGATGAGCTATTGATCTACGCTGAGAAGACACATGTAGTAAAACAGACTATTGCTAAATGCAGAAGTGAAGTACAAATGCTTCATTACCTTTGAGTACATGTATATGGATATTTTTTTTTACATTTCAACTGAACTTGTTCATTTTTCTGATGACTTTTTATTTTCACTCTCGTTATTTGAACACAGATGTCTGTATGTTCTACTCCTCTTTTTGTCAATATTTTTAATCAACCTGCTCACCAGTGCTGGCCTATTGTACTCAGAAGTCACAACGTGGACATGAGGCTTTCAATCAAGTATTAATCAACTAAAATTCAAAATCACCAAGGAATCGGTCTTGCTTAGCAAAACTCCTCCTCGGCAATTTGATTTGTCATTCATGATGACGTTCTTCATTTCCAAACGAGGATGAGATAAATTATGAGCAAGGAGTGAGTAATGGGGATAATTAGGGTGGGGGTTGTCCTATCGTAACCTCTGCACTTCCACTTTCTCCATCCCTTTAAGGACTTTGGACTTTGACTTTGGCGAATTGACGGCAACGAATGAAAGATTAATAACATCCGTCCATAATTTGTGATGAAGCTACGATCATTAGCATAAGCTTCCCACTCGGCCGAACCGTTATCCGAAAGGAGACGACACCGGTGTCATTTATTCACATGTCGCAAGGTGTCAAGAAAGCAAAATGAGAATAAAATGAGGACATTTGACATGAGCAAGGACAATCAGCTCAAACTGCAACCGCTGTATGGCTTCTGTCTAAAATTCAGTGCGATCTCCGGGCCTGTCCTACGGGGTAGGACAGGCCCGGAAGGCGTTTGAATTTGATCCCACCCGGAACAAATTGAGATGCAGCGCACCTGCAGTGCTCAGCAGTCCAGCGGCTCAGTGTGGCCGCATTGTGCTGACCAAAGTGCTGGCGCACACCCACACAATGGACCTTTATTCCCGGGCGCTGCGGGGAGAAATGGAGTCATAATGTGTTTCCCGCATGCAGATGTGCATCAAAAGTAAAAGGTGAAGATTTGCGCAAGCGTTTTTATTTTTGCACTTTCAAAAAAATTGTGTTTCGTGTTGGGAAAGAGCATCCAGGTCTGGGAGTGTGAGCGCGGCGCACAGGATGATGCCGTATGGGTTTTGGACACATAAACACCTCTGGGATCTCGCCAGGGGGGCTTTAAGTTCATCGGATTGATGTTGCAAATCCCCTTGACACACACGCACACACACACACACACACACACACACACACATTCGATAAGCTATTTTTTGGCCTCCATTGCTTGCTTTCTTCTTTCCTCCTGCTGCCCTCGCTTCTCACCTTGTTTCATGATTAGATTGACTCGGCTTTGTGTTGCTCAAGGCAAAAGAACCCGATGAAGTGGAATTGCCTTTAACCAGTGATGACGGTCATTTCGGTTTAGGGGTAAACTGTGGGGAATTTTCTGTGTATTGCACTTCCTCTTTGCAGTAAGGCTAGCCACACAAGTTGATTCCAGTCTGTTTTATTTATTTTGTTCCTTAGAGTCGCTTCTCTGATTTGCTTTTGATACAGCTGTGACATTGTGGCGTCCTCTAAGTCCTCTCGGTCTCAGAGTAATGGCTATCATAATGAGCAATGGACACACTTACAAAACGAACGCAAGCACTACATCAGCAGATTTATGCTTACCGTCGACTTGCACGCACGCACTTTGACCGTTTATTCCTCGCACCCTTGGCTGCTTTCCACGGGATTTGTATCAATTTGTCCTCATTTTGACTCATCCTGTCTCAGTGGCGTGAAAGCAGAGATGCAGACGGAGGGGGGAAAGAGCGCCTGTCGGTGTGCGGGAGGGAAAGGAGAAGGTGAAAGGTTTCTGCCCGTGTCGCAGGAAAGGAAAGATTGTGGCCTGCAAAACGAAATGCCAACGAAAATGAGGACGGATCAACGGCCTGAGAGTTAGCCATCCTGAGCCGCCATTACGAAGACGGATCGAAGCGCTCGTTCTGAGAGCGGGTTCATGAATACACGCTGAAGGACACGGTCACATACACAATAAGCATGAGTAAGACGCTGGCTTTTTGAGAAATAGGCACATTGTATGGAGGGAGAGGCTCACTCTTTCAAGGGAACTCTAATAAATACAGTATATTCGCCGTATATTTGTTGTGTGAGTCATAACACATTTTTGTTTTTTTTTATCTGTTCACAGACAGAAAAAAAAATCATCTGAGCAGCATCTGCCCCTTCATCGAGACTGGTGAGTCTTTGCTCAGGCCCTCCTGTGTGCAGTTTGCATATTCTCGCTTGAACTTGCTCCTTCAACGTGCACATGTATCAGGTGAGTTTCTACTGTCTTCGTTATTCATTTATTTTGTTGTTGTATGAATGATTTTTGCTGCATGTAGAGCACTTTGTATACAGTGGTGGTTGTTTTTAAAAGTGCTCGAGTTCAGTTGAATGAATTTCTCATCAATCTGGGAGCAGCAAACATGATGTAATTTGGCCACCACACACAGTGACGCTCTTCTCACTTTCAGATCCAAAAAGCATTTGGAGGGAGGCATGAGGACACCACCCACCTTTGTTTTGGAGGTCAGCCTATTGAGGTGTTGACGCCCTCCGTGGCGCACCCTACCCACTGTCACCTCACAAAGGAAAGTGACACTTAACTGTCATGTTAAGGTCATACGGAAGACTGGAAATGATACTTGAGTCATTATCCGCAAACAGGGTGAGTTTTTATTTATTTTTTTACCAACATTATTCACACTCTTTCTGAATACATGCATACCTAACGCTCATGCTACAATGTTGCTAGATGAATGTGTATAATATTGTGTTTCCACAAACATATCAGGGACATGAATCATTTTCCAAATGTAAAAAAACAAACAAAAATGGAAATTGTAGATATTTGTCTTCTTTCGTCCTCTTTTTTTGTGTCCTTTATAGCCAGGAAGATATTTAATATCAAGCTTGGTAGGAATAATTTTTTGTGGAAAAATATCCATAGAGAAGCAGTGCTGTAAATGTGGTTAATGGTTAGCACATCTGCCTCGCAGTTTTGAATTGTGGTTTTAACCTTCCTGTATGGAATTTGCATATTCTCAGCCGTCTTGCATTTGACAAGGTCATCCGGGCTCCTCTCTGATTCCAAATATGTTAAATTTTTCCGTTCATTGACAATTCCCCAAAGGTGTGAACGGTTGCTCGTTTAAATATGCATAGAAAACGGATGGTTGGAATATCCATACGGTTGTTGAGAAGCCTATTTATAAAATGATCAATAATATTAATTGATATGGTGACATTTTCTATAGCTGCGGCTATTGCCATTGCAACATCTCATCAGGAACATAAGTCATTTTCCTCGCAGTGGGACAAGTGAAGGAAAAAAAAAAAAAACATCCCAAGGCCACAACTTCTGCAGCAATAAAGGACAACAAGCAGCTGCAAAGCGCCAGGAGAGCACTTTACATCAATCCATTAAGAGGCTGAGACGCAGCACGGGCCAATAAATGTGCACCGTGTACACAGAAAGGTGGAGCACAAGAAGCGAATTAAGGCAAAACAGAAGAGTCACACAGGAGGGCTGACTGAAGCAATGAAGAACACAAGCCCAACACTTGGAAGCAGCGGGACTTAATGAGGAAAAGAAGGGATGGAAATGTTGGGCCTGACGAGTTCGGTTCAAAAAACAAACAAAAAAATATTAAAAAGTCACATCACGTCCCACGACCTTCACATATGAAAGATATGAAGGTCATGGGACGATATCAGACGATTCGATTGTCGCCAAACTGCAGACCTACTTGCATTGATCAACTTTTTCCCTAAAAGATCGATGCATTTCATATGCAGTATTTAAGACTTCATGTGTTCGTAATTTATTTGGTGACCGTATTAGGGGTTTTTTTTGCATGTGTTTTGGCCATTCGGCATTTGAGTTGTTTCAGATGATTCAGTGAATAAAAACTCGGTAAGTGGACAATAGTCTATTCAGAAAATACAAGTCAATAGACTTGTCAACCCCCCGCCCCACAAAAAAAGAGGCACAAACTCATCAATGATAACTTGGATATGCAATTTACATTCAGACTAATTGTAGAATCATGTACTATTTATTGCTTGTACCGCTGCATTCTGATATCGACGGCTTTGTAGTTTTCTTTCATCTTCTCATCTTTCTTTCATCTTAGAAGCGTTCGACTTCACACTTACAGTAAAGACACTAACAAATGGCACCCCTTGAAGTTTACTGTCTCATGTCAGGTTTCACTTCAAGTGCAGCAATCAAAGACGCCCCGCTTCTTTCAAGTAGTCATGGGGCATCAAAGTGCGCTCTGGAAAACAAACACTCACTTCAGTCCACGCGAGGAAAGTGAGCGCCTCATTTATCAAACCCCGGTGGGCCAACGGTGGGTGGGCACCACCGTCAGAACGGCCAATTAACAAGAAGTCCGTTGTGAGCGCATTGAAGGGGCTGACTACAAATTGTGAGTAGGACACAGCGGCATCAAAACAGGACTGGAGCTCTAAATCGGTTCCCCCCCCCCCAAAAAAAAAACTACATGCAGCGAGGACATGTTGTATTCCTTCATGTTGAACATTTGTGCAGCAAAGCAAGGGTCTCCAAGCCCACTAATGTATCCGGAGAGGATCAATGTTGAAATGCCCTGTCGTGACTGAGAGAGCACAGAGATGAAAGTGGTTGGTTTGATGAGTTTTTTGCAATTGTCTAGCGTTGGCATTCAAATGGAATCTCATTGTGCTGCAAGAGGACCAAAAATACGACCTTCCCAGTTTTGTCCTTCGCTCCCCGTAATTGCTTTTGTTTGGGATGTCGCGTTTGAATGCAATGCGTGTACAGCATGTGTGCATGTTGCGAGAACAAGGCTTGGACAGCACTTCATGTCGAGCTTGCATGTTTTTGCCCCCCCCCACCCCTCCCCAGAGACAACGAGTGATTAAGGGACTTTGTCGAGCTTAGTGGTCGTTTTACACAGTGATCCTGCCATCTTGCTGTTAAGAACACATCGTCTTATACCACCTTGCCTTGTTTGCACGGAACCTCCCGCAGCTTGACACCAATATAATTAGGCTTCTCGTTCTTTTTGCTAACATTAAAACATACCCGCATATTTTTGGGAGCGAGCGAGAGCCCTTTCTCACCCCGAGCAGCGAGTGTGAAGTGGTCTGACCACACTGTCCTGTATAAGCACAAATGTGTGCCGCACACCTTATGCAGCGTGCGTTTCGGCAAAGTGTGCGGGCCGGCGTGATCTTGGAACGTAACAGTCAGCAATATCTGACTCAATGTAGTAAAAGGCTTTTACAATATTTATTGTTTTATGAAATGCATCAAAGGAGGGATTGCGCAAGTCAAGTTTAGCTGGACCGAATGTCCACATGAATCGAAGTCCTGGTCCACGAAATTGAGCATTAGAACTGCCAGCCAAAGTTTGATCTTTGGCACTTAGGTTATGGGTCCAACTGCTGTGGGAAGTGGGTGCTGCATCTGCTTGACAGCTGTAAAAGGAATGAGAACCATCCCCAGAAACAAAGCATATTTTTCATCTTTGGGAATAAAAGCTTCACCACACAGACATGAGCAGACTCCACTGGAAATAGGAAAAATGATCTTTTGAATTCACTCCATATTATTTCATCAAGTGGCTGCAGAAAATATATATTTTTAAGTAGATATCTAGTGCCCTCAAAAAAAGTGACCTGGATGCAGATGATTTTATTTTGTGCAACAACTTGACGAAATCAAATTGAGCAAATTCAACACAAACTTATTTTTTCTCTGTGGAATCAGGAAAACGTTGAGGGGGGAAACAAACATTTTAAAATTATATATAGGGGAACCTACAAAATCAAGTGGCCGAAAAGTGGTATAAATTGGAGTACAGTGTTCCCTTCGCTACTTCATAGTTTGGTTATTGAGGCTTCACAGCACTCTGTTTTTGGTGCACTCCGAAAAACCCAACGGCACATTTGAACAATGTTCTGAGTTTCTGAAATGTTGGAGTAAAGCAATGCACTCTCTGAGCGTATTTGCAAACGTGTCCGAGAGCTTGTCGCCGCCAAAACTCTCCATTGCCTCATCTAGGGTGCGTTTGGAAATACGTTCCAAGCACGAAGCTTCACTCAGACCGTTTGGAAACTCAGAACATTGTTCAAATGTGCCGTTTGGTTATTCTTTGTGTCCCAACAAAAAAAGGGATGAAACAGTCGTGTTCAGAAATTGTGAGCGGAGCACGCGCTGCACCCCCCGGCAGTGGACATGGACGCCGTATCGTCAGCTCATGACTAGTTTTTCTTTCCGAAAATGGCTTTAACTAGAAGTCCGCACCGCATTGCAGGCAAATGCAAAAATCCCAGTGGATTAATGCATCTTGTACAGCCTTGTTGTTGTGCAAAACCAAAGTTAGTTGCCATGACTACGGTCTACTTTAGAAAAAAAATGTTCTTTCAGTTTTCGGTTTTATTTATAGATAATATAAATATCATTATCATCTTTCCGGGAATCTCTGCGTACCATTTCTTATCCATCATATATCTGCAAAACATCCATAAAACATGTGCTCTAATGGGGCCTGCAAGTAGATACTCCACCTATAAAACATAACCGGGTGACAATATTATGGTTGCATCAGGCATTTTGCAAGGTTAAGTAGTTTTACTTGAGTGTTATTATCCATCCATTCATTCTCTGAGCCGAGGGTCGAGGGTGAGTTGGAGCCCACCCCCATACATTGCTCAATTTATCTTTACACTTCTAAAATGTTACAACCGACGACTGTAGTTGTTAAGTTTTATAATGGTGACCTTTGACCCTGGAGTTCATTTATTTATTTTACATGATTTCCAGTGGGGAAATTCCAACAACTTAGAAGTCAACCGGCAGCACGGCACATTGTGTTTGACCTTAGAATTCCGTTTTAGGCTAAACAAACAGTACAGCATGAGTAGGGCAGAAAAACTTTCTACCTTCACGTACACACCGGCCGTCATATTTGTCAAGGCAGAATCGCTATGCAGCTCTTGAAATGGATCCATTTAGATTGTGAAGGATAATACAACGGGAAGCCTGATGGATAGACGGATGTCGTCTTATTTACCTGTTTGGGAATGAGGGGATTTAGGTTCCTCATCTGTTCTGACCGTCCTAATCTAAAAAGTATTTTCTCATTTCGTTTGGGTCTCATTTCTCACTTTCGAGGGCAATGAGGATCCTCCTGAAGTGAACGTTGGGTTTAACCGCGTGACTGGGCCATGGCACCATTCATTCTGGAACAAAATGCCATGAGATTTTGATTCAATGAAAAATAGAACTTGGGAGTCAGAAGATCCTACATCTCGATCTTCAATGACCGAGGTTTATGATGAGAATACATTGACAAAGCAGTTCAATATGGACTATTAAGATTCATTTCTTTCCTTCAATCGTGCGTTCATTTTCAAAGCGGCACTAAACTGTTTTCGCTCAGTCAGTCAGGCAATTTTCCCATTTCAACTCTAGGTTACGTAAAGCTCTAATCAAGCATTTGAGGCCTGCCACATGAGTGCTTCTGAACCGTCTCTCTGACACATGGCCAGCGGAGCGTCCAAAGTCAAACACCTTTAATTCCGGTTTGTCATTTTCATCCTTGAAACAATTCCCAGAAAACAAATGCGGAAAGTGAAGACATTTATTCCAGGCTCGCCCCCATATTGCCTGAGCGGACCCGAAGTCACATTTGATAATGCCTTAGCGTTAAGCACTCTTACCGCTAAAACGACACTCCATTCACTCCCGCAGAGCAAAGCCAAATGAAGTGGGCATTGTGTCACCCGGGCTGATTGGACTCCTCTCACCTCCTCGCTCCGTGGAGTACTTTGGGTGTCAAGCGGGTCTTGTGCTGTTCATTGACATGAAGTGCACCTCTCCACTCGATGCGTTCGACACTCTTCATAATAAGAGTCATGAACGATAGCGCACATCTTTCTGCTTCATTTAGCCATTTTTAACAAGGGGCGTCTCTCACTGGGGTGTTACTGCTCTCCGGTCGCTATGACCTCCAACCAGCTCTCATTTATTCTAAACCATCCATACTTTTTGACACTGTGGACCTTTTTAATTAGCCAGCCCATAACTTTGAACTTGCCTCAGTCCTTTGCGGCCACGTGGATTGGGTGAAGCGGGCCGCGAGCAGCGTGCGAGGCTCTGAGTTTTGAGAGAACGCTTGTTGTGTCGTCACATTCTTAAAGTGATTAAGTCCAAGAGCCGTTTTGCCCTTTTTGACAATATACTATGAAAGCAATTAGTCACAGTCGGGGGGGGGGGGGGGTGGTTCTAGAACGGTACCGGTTTTGTTTACCCGGCTTGAGGACGAATTAAATGGTGTGTCATCAACGGTGGAGGCAGTGGAAGATTGTAAACATGTTTTTCCCCTCATCTACCCTCCCTTCAAAACGAGAACTAAAACGACCGCTGTTAGAAGATTTAATTCTGAGGAAGCCTCTCTCTGGGGCTCCGCGGCACACCACAAAAAGACTTCAATTAGCAGATGCTTTCGTTCTCTTCACCAAAGGCACCTTCAACTTTCAAGTCAGCGAGATTTCAATTTTTAAATTCAGTCACTACAAATTTCACATCTTTTCACCATTGCTCCTTCACCACAAGTTCATAGTCGGGTCATTTGCACCCAAAAACCCACAAATGTCATTTTGAGGAATAAAGGGGGAAAAGAGGAGACGCCGGAAGCCAATTCGAAATTATTTTATTGCCAGGCCGCAAAATACGAGAGGCGGTGTGTGTGCTTGTGTTTGAGATCCAAGCCCGGCTGGAGGAGTCCAAAATAACATTGTGCATAGCAGTCCCAAACAAAGCAAAGTCAAGTCGGATGGATTCCTCTGAGCTCAGGGCTGAGCTTTAGGATGGATATTTATGCCCGATATGCACACACTGAACTTCACACACAAAGAAACAATCCGCATATTGTGCCTGTAATCATGGAAGCTCTTTTTTTTCTTCAGATCTAATTCTTGAAAGAAGAAAAAAAGAAAGGTGACTCCATAATAATTCGATATCAAAGAGCATAAAAGCGTGTTTAGTGTGGAGTGATTGGCGCGTGGCCTTCGGAGCTTTATGCGAACGTCGGGTATTTAGTTGGCAGTGGATTTTGCACATTCAAAGAAAATACCACAATACTAAAAAAAAAAAATCAATTTCTAAACCCTGCGCAATCCTTTCATAGCTGTATGCGTGCGTGTGTGTCAACGACTTTGTTGTTTATTTAGGGAGGAACCGCAGAGCGGGTTTCAGTCTCATTGAAATCCTTCCATCAAAGTCGACTTAAATGCTTTCCCTGGCAGGACAAACACAGAGTGCTTGTCAACCCTCAAAGTATTTTCACACCGCCAGAACCAATAAGCAGCATTATTGGCCTGGCCAAGGTCACTTTTGCTCAACAAGCCAAGCATGAGATGATGTCAGCAGACCGTGTTCTCAGGTCAGCACGTTAACACCTTCTCCAAAGCAATGCAACGGATGTTCCATCGCGGTTATCAGCAGCCGTCCCCCGTTTTTTAGCGCACGAGGACACGGCCGAGAACGTATGTTGAATTTCGTGTCATTAAAAATAAATAATAATAATCCAAATCAAAAAGTCCTGCGTTATCCCCAGATGTCCTGCAAGTAGCGTTTCTCCTCCCTGAGGCGAGCCAGTTGCTTCATGGCCTCCAGTTGGTCCACCTGGAGCTCACGCTTGATCATCTCCATCAGGGTGTCGTTTACGTCTTTAGCCATGTTCTTTGCATCTCTGGTGAGGGTGGAAAAAGATGAGAAGAAAAGGAAATTCCTTTTTAGCTTCAAACAATGTCCAATTTATGCCGCATATAAAATGCCCTTATACCCTGCACGGATACTTTTCAAGGTATTAATATGATCATATATATATAATTTTATTTTGAATTTATTTATTGCATTTTGTGTGGTTTGGTAAGGCTGTACAATCCCCGTACTTTTAACCCCAACCAGAAAAAGGCCATTCCCCGTATGTGGTTGTACACGCTGAATGACAATCTCCATAAATCTCGAATTGAGACACGACCTAGATCTTGCGATGGCAGCATTTTGGAAGAGATTCATCATTCTGTTGACATAGAGGTGGGATTTATTTCATTTCATTTAGTCCGGATGTTTCAAAGATCATTTAAGAGAAGCAGGTAGACCCGCAGTGATAAAAAAAAGGGGGACCCTCGCAATTAATCATGGGACTCCGAGCAATAAAACTGTTGGCGTGACTCATTGTTATGCATCATTCATCGTCTTCCTGAGACTGCACTGACACACACAAATATATGGGAAGTGTGCAGGTATGCATCAAATAATATTTAAGCCGCGTTGTTATTGTGGCAAGGAAAACGTGCGCACAACCTTTTCATTGGTTTACAGCAACAAGACAAGCGTGCGTTTGCATTTTTTCGCATTTTTATCAAGCAGTTTATTTATTTTATCATGCAAGTGCACGGCCCCCCCTTTAATAATCTTAATCAGTGTGCAATGGAGAAAAACAATATTTCCACTCCAATCAAGACCGGCTTACACTCACAATCAGTCTTACCCGCAAACATAGAGGCAACCATTGTTTTGGAGCAAGATGTTGATGATTTTGTGGCTGTGGAGCAGCAGGTTGTGTTGGACGTATCTGGGAGAGCCTCCTGAGACGATGGCCTCCCCGTCCTTCTGGTCATTTCTGGAGAAACATACATGGAGGTGGTCCAAAGTACCACTGGACACAAAGCCCTCCAGCTCCTCTCTGGCAGCAAAAAAAAAAAAAAGAGGGAAAACAATGAAGTCATGCTTGGCTAAAATGAAGTTTTATGCCAACTTCAGCTTTGTAATGGAAAACTGAAGTTTTGAATTTTGGAGCATGTATCTGTGGCTTCTGTTACTTCCACTGTAGTTGACATAATTTGGGTGAGGCAATAAATAAAAAAAACGACGTCATTAACTACTTTTTCGAAAGGCCCTCAACAGACGCCTCTTCACGCTGCAATGTATGTTGCGCGTGTACTGACGACTTGTATCTGTGCCTTTTAAAAGGTATCAAGTGGGCACACTCATTCACAATTTTACAGAGGCATTTGTCTGCAAATACTGTTATTGGTAACCATGGAGAATGTGCCTATAATGTCGAGCAAAATCTGAAGCGTTTCCATCCTCATGAGGAGAAACTAAATCTGGACATGCACGGCAATGACCTTGTAACACTGCACACCAACACATCCAAAATCCCCTCAAGATAGTCAGCGCGCAGATATCCTCACCAAACATTTGCAAAAGAACAAAAACAACTGTCGGGCTTAATGGAAAAACAACACGGATGAGCAAAAGGTCCAAGGAAAGCGGTGCCAGACAGCTAATTTATTTTGCTTAACGAGAAAACGAGAAAGGTCGAGGCACTGTTCAAAAACACGTTTCGCTAATCAATCCTGCTGTTGGGTGTATCCTCGCTCCCTGTCGGCTGAGGTGAGCTTGCCAACTTCCCGCCTCTGCCTCGCTATCTGCGGGGCCTGAGGAGGAAGATGGTCAGTGAGCAAAAACGCTCTCAGGGGGAAACGGAGATTGTGAGCCGAGGTGTGCGCCTCAGGTAAACCGGTGACTTCTGTAAAGCGCACAATACTTGAAGGAAATGATTCATCTTTTGTTGTTGGACGGTGTTTACCACTCAAGCGTTTCAAAATCCAGCTCAAATGTGAGCACACAGCTGTGGCTGGAATAGCTTACAAAATGTCAAGCAGGTGTATGATTCGACTTGGGGGAGGGGGCTTGTGGTTGCCACGGCGATAGCATGGCGTTACCGTGCTCAATTCCGACACACCGCTTCACATTAATTGTATCGCGACAGAGGTGAGCTCAGCAGGTGGGGCTCTTATGTTCACATATAAGCTGCGCGCTAAATGTGTGTTTCTATCGCGAGGCAGCGTATGGACACTTGGTGGGCTTTGCGGTTGCTTCATCGGTATGTCCGCTTTGCGCAATTCATCCTCAACATGGCCAGTGGTGGAACTGAAAAACATTTCAATGAAAATCTTACTTTGGACTATTTTGCATCAGAATGTGATCCTTTTTCAGGCTTGTGATTGGTTTAATAGGACCTGACAACCGGCAAATCCATTTTTTAAATGACATTGTGGGTGACCCGAGATTCATTTCACTCCCACAGTGAGAAAGATTTAAAATAATATGCATGCAACCCTGAATGTATGAAGATAAAACACACGGTCAGATTCATAAATATTGGGACAGTGAGACAATTCACATCTTTTTGGCTTTAAAAACCACCATGATGCGCTTTAATTTGAGTGTGTTTTCCTTTAAATCAGGTGAACGGTCCCTAAAAAAAGTGGGAGGCATACTGTATCAACAAATGATTGGAATTCCTACACCACTCACCTAATTTGGATGTAACTACCCTCAAATTAAAGCTGAAAGTCTGCAGTGAAATTGCATTTAATTTCAAATGCATTGTGGAGGTGGATGTGAGTGAAAAAGATGAGAATTGTTTTCAATGTGCCAAGGTTTGAGGACCTGACTTTCGAATTCAATGCAAAAGGGTTATCGTCTCCCATGCAGGAGCTCGTTATCTTTAGCTAAATGGGCTGTTGTGATTTTAGTCAGCCTTTTTAAATGGAGTAGAACTCATGGCTGCATCACACAGCACAGCCTGATGGCTTTGGTCAACAATGCCCGGTTCTCTTCAGAGAGGTCCACACGGTGGGCAAACACTACCTCGGTGTTTGGCGATACCGACCTAATAGACGGGAAAACAAAAGGGGATCAAATCGCCGTGCCTGTGATCTATTCTTGTGATTAAGGCAGCTAATCCATTCACACTATTAATCCTGCAGAACAGCTTGATCAGTGCACCGGTGCTGAGCAAACGTTGATGCTTGGGCGATGACCAATCAATGCGCGGACATGAAAAAAAACCAAACAAAACAAGCAAAAGAGCCAGAGTAGTGAGGAAAAATGAAAGGGTTGCTGCATCATATTTCCATCTTTGCATAATTTTGAGAATTCTTATTCACGAATCGGTGAGCATGAGCAATAGGTGATGTGGGCTCAGTATGCTAGCACAACATATTTAAGGGAAGGAGCACTATGTTATTTTGGATATACCGTTCCCAATCCGATCGAAAAACCGTAAAATATTTTTTTCCAAACCCAAACTCATTTGCTTAAGGAAAATGAATTGTGGAAACTCATATTAAGACAGTTGGACACACAGACAACCTGTAATCAACCCGAAATGAAACAATTTTCACCGAACACATCATTATACGAGGAAATAATTGCGAGCTTGAGTGCCCACTAGAGAGAATGGAATACTTGAAGTATCCTTCTGACAAGGTGAAGAGGAGCATACTGTCGCAAAATAGGGGACTAACAAAGGGTTTGGCAAAGTACGTGAAAATGCAATTTCCATGCACTCAAGAGTATGTAAACAAGCAGTTAACAGAGACTCGCACCAAGCTTACCTGAACAGGTAGTCTCGGTCTCTGTAGCGGCAACCAAAAAACAACCAGGTCTCGCCGAACACCGCATCAGGATTCCGCTGCCTCTCCTTTTCTCTGAAATTTCAAATAAGGGACCGCTATCAGTCAATCTTCATTCACAAAAAAG
The DNA here is from genome assembly GCA_018466805.1 of Hippocampus abdominalis. Taxonomy (NCBI): domain Eukaryota; kingdom Metazoa; phylum Chordata; class Actinopteri; order Syngnathiformes; family Syngnathidae; genus Hippocampus; species Hippocampus abdominalis. Next base: position 1,910,133 of record CM031712.1, on the reverse strand, counting down.
AGAGACAGCAGATGGGCGAGAGAAAATCCATTCGGGAAGCAGAGGTTAAAAGAAGAGCGGTGACACAGTTTAAGCGACAACTGCAGCGACGGCAATTGCTTTATGCACAGAAACGACCGTTGCAAGGACGTTCTGCGTGTCACTCCAGGGGGATTCATTCCATCACTATAAACGGGGAGAAAACAATAAATATCATACGGTGTGTGTGTGTGCAACAGTGACGGATTGCAGAGAAAGTGGAACTTTTCATGGATTCTTCTTGAGGGTGTGAAGTCTGCAAAAAGAATTTTTAGTAGGTGGAGGCGAGAGAGCGACACAAAGCAGCGATGTTGCTCTCGCCTCCCTCCCTCCCCAATGCCACACCTGGTCGAAAGGTGCCAACTATCTCCTGGATTAAAAAAAAGAGATAGAGAAAATGTTGACCCCCCCCCCCCCTCAACGTTTTCACGATGCCATCAGCAGAATCTCAAAAGCGCATTATCTGTTCCTAACATCTGCAAGGCAGGAGGTGAGCAGCGAGAGCGGCCACAACCAGCCGAAAATGGAATACATCACAAAGACAATCTGACCCACGTCCTATTTTTGCATCGTTTCTTTAAGCTGATAGCTCCAATTACTGGAGGCACAAATTGATAGGTCCAATTACTGCTTTTTTTCCCACCCTCAACAGCAAAATGAAAATGTATAGGCCTCATATTACTAATTTTGAATTACTATGCTTTATGAATACAGTATTATAAACCCAATTTAATTACTGTGTGTGTGTGTGTGTGTGTGTGTGTGTGTGTGTGTGTGTGTGTGTGTGTGTGTGCGTGTGTTGCTAATCCACTCGTTTATTTTCTTTTCACCGAGCCCATCTTCAATCACTGAATCTGTTGACTCCCACATAAGATTTGCAATAAACTCAGAACACGCAGGCCCAGTATAATGGTAACGGTATTGCAAAACGGTTGTACCACTGAATAAAATCGATTCGGGAGCATTTTAAAGCGTTGACGCTTTCAATCCAAAATACTAGATGCGTTTTGTTCTACTTTATGAAACAAATGCCCTGCTCTTCACGCGGCTCATTATTATAACCGTCGTGGTTGTAGACCTGTCAAGAATGTAAAGACGCTTGACTGAATTTGCAAGGTCAAAAAAAGTTTGCATGTTCTCCACGTGATTGGATGAGATTTTTCCGGGTTTGTCCCACACGACAAAATTAAAGACTCTAAATTGTTCATAGGTGTGATTGTGAATGATTTTTGTCTTGTCTCTGCTTTGTGATTGACTCACAATTTATTCAGGTTGTACCTCATCTCTCACACAAAACTAGACGAGATGGGTTAACAAAAATTGGCTTGATTGTTGTGCAGAACACAATCAGGTACGGCTAATAATAACCGCAAAGGTTTCTTTCATTCACAAAAAAAAAAAAAAGTGCAGAGGCATGACAAAACCAGACAAGTGTGTTTGACTTGGATCTCCTCGCTATCTCTTTCAATGATCAAGATCAAAATAAGATATCAACAGCCAAACGATTATATTGAGCTCTTTCTCGAATCTCTTTTGGGAAATGCCGGGTATCCGTAGGCACCCTTCACAATTTACCAAGACTGAATCCTTCTCTGCGTGTGCTCTACAGAATGAAGCAGCTGACTCCCTGATGGTCTGCCGCACAATGCATATAAATGAATGCTATAATTTAGTCGCTGATGAACCAGTTAGGGTGTTTGGAAATTTGAATGCGTTCATCGTAGAGCATCTAGTAATGATAAAAATCAGATGAAGGGGGGTGGGGGGGCAACAACAACATTTGAACAAGCTCCCGCTTGCGTGCCGGTTCACGATCACATTATGACATCATGTTTTTGGGTGCACATGTCAAACGTGTTCCCACGTTTGACATGTGCACCCTTCAAGCAAAGGACAAAATAGATATTGTGCACAACGTTCAAATACCAGGAATCTTTCATCTTTGAGTCCACTTTCACTGGACTGCTCACAAGGACCATATATATATATATATATATGTATATATGTAAAATCTACACGCATTTAGGAACAGTGAACAAACAAGATTGCTTTTACATTTAGCGAAGGATTCAGCTGAGTGTATTTCTCCCCTGACAGCATGATGAAATGCACAAAGAGGAGACAGGCAAGAAAAGCGAAGGAGCTGTCTATGAAGTATGCCAGGGTCGGAAACAAAATTTTGCGAGCAGAGTCTCTCCGTCTCTCTCAGGTTCACTGTCACGTAGTGAGAAAGCTGAAAGGACTGTATAACTTCCACCTCGATATTGATTGAAATAAACTTCATGGTTGCTGAAGACTCTGATGCAACGGGACTCGACTTTTTACACAAAGTACAACACCCTTTACCAACCCCCCTAAAAAAAATATTTGCTTTTCAAGTCATGTAATCATGACAAAGATTAATATACGACAGCATGGTAGGACAAGTCTTTGTTTTTTGTGTCCATCATGTTGGATCTGGGAACAGAGGTGCCTGGCCTCTAATTCCTTCCATTTTGCATCCCGGGCATGATCGTTCTGTCCCGCCAACAGCCTCAAGTAAACTCATTTTAGTGCGCTCGTCTCCGCTCGCCGCCTGCCCTGAAGGGATCAATACCGAAATGAAAAAAAACCTGGGTTCCATTCTGGACGGGCCACGTCGGCGCCTTTCCCTGAATACAAATGATATCATCGCATCGGCAGACTCTGAAGAGCGTGCAACGCGATCCTATCGGGAGAGCAGCGAGAGGAGCCCTCCATTTGGTCAGTACTAGAAGTGCGCCATTTAGTGAGGTGAGGGCCGAGGGTTAGGGCTCTGTAAACATCCCAATTATCTTGTAGGGTACATTTCGCAAGGTGACTGATGGGGTCGTGGTTGACTTCCGAGCAGGCGGCGTGGGCTCCATTCGGATTCGGTGTCACTGTCAATGTCTGTGTCTCTATATGTGCACTGAAAACGACTGCCGATGTACAGCCATCGTATGGGTAAAATAATTATTCTCTCGTGGGATGGGGCAGTCTCCAAGCTTTCAGAACTGCACTTTGCAACGGCGTGATGTATTGAGCAGTTGTGCACGAAGAACCACTTGACACTGAATCAACAGAAGCTGTACGGTTTGCAAGTAGCGCGCTTGACTTTTCTCGACCCATTCTGACAGTGATTAATTCACAATCAATTCCAAAATTGGCATATTTCTTCACAGGTCATCAAATTAACTGATTAGAGTAGTCCCTCGCAATAACACGGTGCAACTTTCACGGCTTTGCTTTTTTTTTTGTTCAGTGCATTGTGTCCTGCATCCTAAAGCATTAGCTCGTTGACATCCTTGTCAAGTTTAGCCTTTGGCGTCAGTTTTCTCTTTGACGTCGTCAAGGATATGACAGGTGACAGCTCAGTGTTATATTTATTTCACTTCCTTCACTGCTGTGAGCAGAAAAAAAAACCCAAAGAGACATCACATGATTCGACATAGAATCTTGTGCAAAGATCAATGCCAGACAAATAAGCTGGGGAGCTTGTTTAAAAAATAAATAAATAAATAATAGCACCACCGAGTGTGTCTGTGACCTTTTGGAGAGGCTTCTTCCAGTCGCAATCTGAATTCAAAGATTTATTTTTTACAAACAAGCATCGATTAGCATTAAGAGTCGCGATGGAAGGATCTCGGCATGATTGCGGGGTGCTTTTCAGCCCCAGAGGCAGATAGCGCGGCCCCCCTGGTGATTGCTATCTCGGAGTAGACGTCAATGAGCGAGGTCGTGTTTGGAACAACTCTGCTTCACACCAGGACAGGTTGACACAAGCCACCCGCGCTCCATGCAGACAGCAGGACGTGACGCAGAGGAGGAGACGGGAAGGTGTGATCAGACAGGAGGCATGCTGAATTCTGTGCATGCAAAGTTTAAGCTCCAATGGCGATGGAAAACAAATCAAAAATATGAATCCTAAGAAAAGGCTTGTGAGGAGGCATCTTGCCTCGCGGTTCCGGTGTCTGTATTTAAAACACAAAACCTAACGAGTCATGATTTGAATTTTGCTTTTGGTCAAATAAACAAATGTGCATCGATAACGTGGAAATGGTCATTTTGATATTTCAAATTGTTTGTCAATGTTGACAGATCATGTTTTGCTCCTTTGCTCCATTTGGCTCAAGAATAAGCGCTGCCCGACTAAGACGGTCAAACCTCGTGTCATCATGCCAAAGGACATATATTAACAATTATTATTTTGTGGATTTTGGATGGGGAGAAAGGCGCACATCCATCCAAAATTGTTGCCGTGGTCATTGTGTGATGCTTCATGTGTTTTGTCGAACACTCCTTGTTTCAGGGAAGGTCATTGCAACCACCTGGAAATGGCCAATTGCAGCTCTGACCTGATTGGCTTGCAGCTCAGCTTTTGAAAAAGGGATTGAGGAAGTCACTGAGCCGGACAGCATTCATGCATGTGAGTTGTGTTCTACTGAACTAAAATGGGGAAATCTCCTTCCTGGCTGAACTGATTTGTATTCTTTTTCCACGGGGCCTGCTTTTTTTAGCCACATAACAGTAAGCAAATGAAAAGTGCCTCTTCTCCAGTTCAGAATGTGCCGCGCTCCAAAGCCATTTACGCTCATCTTTCAATCGGTTGGCCTCGAACGCCGGCATGATTTTGTTGCTGTTACAAATGATTGTTTTATCGTTATTTCACAATCTCTGATCAAGGACATTTCTATCAATGTCCCTCGCTCATGTGACATGTCAGATTTCTGCCATTGATCCGCTGCAAAGATTTCACTACAGTGACTTGCAACGCACCCCACCTTTCAACGCGGGGCAGCTGTCCAGGTGGATTAGAGACAATTGGAGCTGACTGGGGCACCACCTCATCGGCGCAAAGTCACCCGTGACTTCAACGTGTCAGTCACACTAAAAAGGTTTGCGCTGCTTCCTGACAAGTCCAGGGAGACACGGGCTCGGTTCAACGCACATCCATCAGCCCGGGTAAGAGAAGCTTCAGACAGTCTCATTAACTCTTCATGACAGGTCATCTTGCAATCTGGGCCTAACCGTCATTTCAAGAGCTCCGCAAATTTTCACAAAGTGTCACATCCGAATATTGCTGTAATTAAAGTTTAAATTAGTCAAGCTGCACGTTAAAAAAAAAAAAAAACCTTCACATCAGCATTTACTCCATGGCTCTCACTATTTTTTTTTAATGTTTAAATCAATAGGCATCCATGAGCTGCTCCTGGCTGCTCATCATACACCAAATTATGCACAGCGTGTGTGAATGTGTCCATTCTAAGGGACCTCATTTATTCCCGATGCAATAGCTAAAACGAGCGCTGGGAGGACCGCAGCACTCGGCGTTTAGAATTATTATGCCTCATGTGATAGAATGTCGTCAACCTTTTATGAAGCTTGAGGGGGGGGGCCTCATTCAACTGTCAGGGCAAATTAGCAGTGATGAAATGACCCTAAACACGCCATGTACATTTATGAATATCTAGAACAGGTCTGGAAAGGTCAGAGCAACAAACGCTGCACAACGCCATCATAAAGTAGATGAGAATGCATGAAAATACATTAGTTCACCTTTGCTGGAGGAAGCCAATGAAGGGCGCGACACCCGTACCAGGTCCGACCATTATGAGAGGCACCGATGTGTCGGATGGCTGTCGAAAGGAGCGGTTGGGTCTCAAACTCACATGGATCTGAGGTGTGAGGGTCACAGAACATTAGTGCACAGTCTAAATAATGCAAGTCATCAGAACGCTGCTAAGGAGCCACTCTGGACCTCCCAATCTATTAATTGATCTACTTAACATTCGAAGACGGGCTAATGAGAAAACGTATGAGCTGCAACTAAAATCCACAGGGTGTGATAGAGAGGATTGAGTTGCTTTAATTCAAATTCTGTTTTATTTTCATCGACCCCCCCCCCCCCAAACCCGGGCAATCGGTGGAGTCTCAAAGAAAAGAAGTCAAATGGGGTGTTAATTACATTGACACCTATACCAAGGCGAAAATCCGACTCTATTATCACTTGTTTTATTTTTATTCTCTTTGTGACCCATCTACGTAAGCGGGGAACAGGCACCTGTGCACTTTTCTGGTGGGACCAGATTTTCAGATGAAAAGAGTAAAAGTCCAAGCACATCTAAAAGAGGACTCGGGGACTAATGGGAGAATTTGGCCCTTTGCTCCTTGCAGACGACATTCTGGATTTAAATTAAATTTGAGAGAATAACACATCAAGACAATCTGGGAATGAATGAATGAATCTGTAGAAGACAACAGATGGTCACTTTGCAGCTTCTCAAGTCTCGAAACAATGGTTGCTTTATTTCCATTTTCCCCTCTATCCTTTCAGCTTTCCACTCACCTGCGGCAAGGCAAGGCAACGCTGCGATTCAGCCTTCCCTGGGAGAACCAGGAGAGGGGTGACGAGGTCAAAGAGCCAACCAGTACACAAGCCCCGCCTCCCGACAGGACGACCTGAGCATGGTGGAAACTCGACGACGCTGAGGACAAAATTCAGCTTGCCTGGGTGCCGAAGGCAGGAGCTGGAAGTTTGAGAGACGATGGACAAAAAGGTGAGAAGCAAGTGGGTTTTTTTTTTTTATTGAAAATTGCATGAAAAGGGTATCAATACTGTCGTCGTTTATTAAAACAAGCCATGCCAGAAATTGCACCCTTGTTCTATCCATCGATTTTTCGATACCGCTTGTCCTCGTGAGGGTCATAGGTGAGCTGGAGTCTATCCCAGCGAACTTGGGCAAGAGGCAGGGTATACCCTGGACTGGTCACAGCCAATCCGGGGGCAATTTAGGTAAACAATGATAGACATTGCTTCTCGATTCAACAAAAATGTCCATCTTCCCTGAAGGCCCTTGCACCTGTCCATTTCTTCTCCTTCCTTCCTTCCTGTTTGCCAGCGGAGACCTCTTTTGACTCTGGCATCAATAATGCAAGCCTCTAATGTCTCAAGTCTGCACTATCTGATAAACTAAAGTTGCCGTCTCTCGAGTAGGAGAGCAGCTGAGAAATTCTGACCTTGTCTTTGACGCTCATGTTCCTTGTGAGCTTTAAAGCAAACCTTAATGGGTACGAGCTAAACAGCAAAAGCAAATCGATGACCGGCTAAGTGAGGCAAAAAGATGGAACACCAATTTAAATAAAAGACTCGCAATAGTCCATTTGTTTTGCTCGAAATTCTCCCATCACAAAGTTCATTAGGGAATCGCATCTGCGCACTTAACATGGACTACAGAGCAGGCAGGTGCATGCCAAAATATTTCTCTTCTCGAGCGGAAGGTTCTAGTCTTTCCATCATTCTTGACTTCTGATGTCAAAACTAGTTATCCGTCCATTTGTTGTTCGCTGTGTATGTCGTATGCGGAGGTGGTTAAACATTTATATGGCTTCACAAAATCCACAGTCATGATGGCCCCCTTCATTCAAGCATCACTAGAACAAAACGGCGTTTCTTAATCAAGACATTTGTCAGTTTCACTGCAAATTATGTATTCAAGCACGGCTAATAATTACTGTCAAAGCCAATTTGGGATTTTCTTCCTTTCAATTGCCTATTGCTGTTCTGAAACTATTTTTACTCGTCATTGTGCAGAGAGGAAATGAGAGTGCGTATATTAAGGTTGAAATCAGAATACGACAGACATTTATCATCGTGAGGCCATGTTAATGTGACCAAATGATGTCATCGCTGTGAAAAGTGCGCTCTTTTTGCTCTCCTTACCTGGCGGCTGAATAAGGTCTTGGCTGCAGCTTGGGCAGATGCTCTAAAAAAAAAAGAAAAGAAAAACACAAAGCTGTCAATCATCCTGTTGTGACAAAACATGGATGGAAAGCCTTTGTAATCGAAACCCTCGTCTATTTTCAGTTACCCTCACCCAAATTCCACTCTGCTTTGCGGACAAGCTGCTGCTCCGTTTGTTAAATTGACAAAGTCGGGCAGTTTGAATCCCAAGCGGCCAGATGTGAAGCCAGTGGGAAGCAGATTGCTTATGCAAACCTTATTGCAAAGTCAACCATGAAGGTGCCCTCTTTTTGGTCATCAGCGGTGCACACTTGCATTGGCAAATGGTGGGTGGCTGGAATCGAGAAAACGTTGGAGCAAGAGGATATGCCACTGCCGCCGTTTCGATGGGGCAAAAAAGTGAATTGGATCACTTGAAGCTTGGAAGTATATAATTGATGAACCCTGAAGAGCAAAGCCAAAGCAGCTGAGGCCCAGCAAAAACACTTGATTCAGCTAAGTCGTTCGGAAAGACCAACAGCTGGACAAAATCTGCTCGCACTCTTAGCCTAACGCCCGCTAATAAATCACGGCGTTTTGGGAGGAAGCTCAGCGGGTTGACTTTAGAGTCGTATCAATTGAACGGAATGCACAAAAGTAAATATGGAACACAATCTATTAGATGTAGTCCGCAAAAGCATTGCTGTGCTTTATTAAAACATCTCTATGCTCATTAAACCTTATTTGGATTTGTCCTCCATCAAATTGTGGGTAACTCCATGCTGCTTCTATCTAAATTTTGTCCAAAAGAGTCTTATTGATAGCAGTGTCAGAAAAAAATGTAGCTATGTCAAATAAAAAAAATGTTTGTTTTGTTTTTCAGACTCCACCGAGGCCTTGCAATGTGTATTTTGATTTGGGATCAGAACTCAAGATCACCGCAGTCCTGACCGTAAGTTTGGTAAGTGATGACTCCTTTTGGAACTGATCGTCTCACACCTCAGTAAGCAGCTTAGGAAACGTGCACCTGATTCTTACTTGAGAGAGGAATATTTTTAATTTATCTTCATAAAATAAAAGTGCAAAAGTCTTGAAAATCCTCATTTTCATCCCAGTATCTTTCCCATCTTTCCATTCAACTAAGATGGAAAAAAGTAAAAAATAAGGTAGAGAAATAAGGTCGAATATCTATGCATGAATAGTTTCCTCGCCAGCAGATGAATGGGAAAGGTTGTTGCACATTTCAAAGAATCGCCCTTACTTTTTAATACAACACACTTTTAATTCATTTTGGAAGAGAGGCCTTGCAAGTTCACCGAGCAGCCTTTCAAATGATTTTTGTCAGACTGATGATGAATATTGAGCAAGCAGTGAGTGGCAGCGAAGGAATTTCATTCTCAATGTTCATGTTTTTGTGGACTGAGGAACAAGCCTGTGTGGTTACACAGGGTCAAGAAATAATTTGTGTTCAACCTGGTAGGACTACTACCTTTGTGCCCTGCGATAAATTAGACTGGAAAAAGATGCTTCCAGACAGCAGTCCGCTACGACCTTTTCACATATGGGGGAGTAAAAAAACAGGATAATATCATAAGAGAAAGCGTATCTGTAGTCTTATGTGCTCTTGGATGCTCACCTCATTATTTTTAGTTACTGTCAAAGCATAAGTATAAACCCTGATCTTGCAGTCTAATGAACACGGAGGGGCGCATTACGCTGCATCCTTGGCGCGCCGAGTCAGGCTTCGCCATTAACCTCTGCTCCAAGAGCACCTCTGCTGCACTTGTCCAAACCTTGGACCCTCTGCTCAATCCAATCAAGCAACATCTGTTGCTCGGGGAAGCTGGAAGCTTCCCACTTACTCACATCATGATGCATGATTTCTGCATCTGATCACTGCTACAGAAGGGGGGGGGGGGGGGGGGGGGAGGCGGCATGGCAGGAGGACGCGCACGGAAGCCAAAAGTAGCTGATAACTTTTATCTAAAGCAGTCACGAACACATTTCACTGTCGGATCAAAATTTGGTCTACCCAACTATATCGCCGTAGCTAATGAATAAGGAGAATGAATTTCTAAACAGGGACATGCGTAAGACAGCATGAATGAAAGCGACATTTATTAAATGCATTAACAGAGGAAAATGGGCTAAATTGCTTTGCAGAGGAAAACTGAGACAGCACAAGGGCAGGAACGTTGCCCCCATTGAGAAGACCTTAGTTGTGTGTAGTTCGTCCAAAAAATAAAAAATAAAATGTAGCTTGCTTTACTGGAGCAACAGTGCCGCTTTCTGGATGAAAGTTGCAATGCTCTTGACCCGTGGAAAAGTCAAACTAAATTAAATCCCAGCCACATCATTGCTTTTTTGTTTTTTGTCAAGCATCCAATTTTCTTTCTCCCAAGATAGTATATTTTTATTGATGTTTGTTGTTGAACAAAACTTGTGGAGGGATGGCGCACGGGCCAATGAGAACCGATTATAATTTTTCTACCTGTGGAGTAATTACCGGGTTATTTTTAGCCTACATAATGAATATGTAGCAAAAAATAATACTACTAAATATTCAACCACTAAAGCCTTGACATGATGGTGCCTTGTCAACACCAAGAACTCCTCTTTGCTAAATAACTAAGAGAAAAGAAAGTGATCTGACCTATAAAGAGGCTGAGGGGAGGTAGGCAGGAAGGGAAGGCAGCGAGAACCTCCAAAACACTGAGGCTGGACTCTCTCACAAACCGGTTGTAGTCTGCGGTGCCTTGTTTGCTACAAAGCTCCTGCAACCTCCTCTTCTGCACACTGTCTGCTGTATGCTCAGCCAGTGCTCGCAACAAGGCCTGCCAAAAGGAAACATGGCTGAAAGTCACGCAGAGAAACCTGCCAGAAAAGTGTTTTTTTTAAATAACGTTGTAATAAATGTTAAACATCTTGGAGTTGCTTAATATGAACCGTTTGGCATTTGTCTGATATGATAGCAAGGTTGAACATCATTAAATGGTTCTGCTGTCTTTTTTTACCGTGCAGATTAAATTAAAAGTATTAAGAGGCTATATTAAAAAGATGAGACCCAGCTTTATCCCGACGGTGGTGTAAAATAAAACATTTGCCTTCAGATTTATGGTGCACTTGGGGTGTGTGAATTTGATAAAAAGTCAGCGAAATTGTCTGAACGCACAGAAACCCTGCATTAATATCATAAATGTTAATAAAATGTATTTTTATCTACCTGAGCTTGATAACTTTTGAAAGTGAACTGAATTTTTAATGTTTGTACATACCTTCTTTGGAACACTTCTAATCTCCAGACACCATGTGAGCAGGTACAGTAAAGAAATGTTCTGAGGGATGTAGGAGGGTACCTGAGCACCTGTGACCCAGCATGAGATAAAAAAAAAATAAAAAAATTACATCACAGCTGTCAAGAAATGTAACCCCGTATTTTTTGCTGCATGATTATTTACCGGTAACATAAAAGATATCCTACTGGTGTCACATGTTCTTGCTTGGCCATTTCAACACATTGCTGCTCAATACATGCTACAAATAATTGTCAGGTGTATGCTGACCTTTTTTCTTTGTGTTTTTGAGTAAGGAAACTTGGACATGATGATTCTTCTGATCGTCAAGACCCAATCTTTGAAGCAGTTGCTTGACCTCAGAGGCTCGATTTGGGCAGAAAACATCAAACGAATCTCCAGGTTGATAGGTCAACATGGGGTACGTCTTCAGAGGAAGAAAACATGTTTACAAAGCAATGTGTTTTTTTTAAGCGAATTAATTGAGGAATGCAACAAAAGAGAAGATTTTATAAATCTTACAGTGATGTCAAGTTCAAGAAGGATGGCAGTCTTGACTGACTCCCCTGTTGTTAAACAAACCGCACGGGATATAGGAACCTCATTGAGAGTTTCAACGTTCAAGGGCCCAAACTGCTGAAAGAAATAGGTGCTCATTTTTTTTTTAAATGCACAAATAGACAGGTATCATTTGAAAACTTTCAGTCTAATGATAACTGGAAGGAGAGAGAAAAAGAATCCTCACCATGTCCACAGTGTCTACTTCCTGAAGACGCACGTCTAGAAAAGGTAGAGGTAGACTTGGAACATTTAGAGACAAGTCGGACAGCGCAGGCACTGAGTGCGATAGTGAAGGTGCATTGGACGTTCCAGGATCTGTGTGTTGCGTCTCTGCTGGTGCTGGTGGCGTGGTTAAACTGACATCTTCTACAGACGTGGGCATAGGCTGCGTGGCAGAAGATGAACCCGGAGATGCAGATTTGGGGCCCAAATTAGGAGACTGAAGGTCAGTGAGGCTTAGCAGGTTGAGTTGGACATGTGGTATCGATGAATCTGGAATATTCTTCTCTGAATCCTCTTGAACTCTCCAATCAGAAGCCATATTCGATAACGCTGCTTTGATAGCGTTCCACAGTCCTTCAAGCCAAGGGTCCACAACTACCTCCAACCTTGGGAACACAGAAGTACATTACACCTGTATAATTAATGATGCATTAGGGGACGTACCAAACGACTGAATGGACATTTCACAAAGGCCTTGCGATATATATTTATATTACTGTAGTGCATTTAGTAGGACTACTTTAGTTAGAATTGAAACAAGTTGTATGGTAAAATGTACCATATTTAAAAATGAAGGTTCAAATGATGTTCCAAAATGGCCAGTGAAGCAACTCCGTCCACCACACAATCAAACCACTTAGTGTTGTTTAACAATATAAAACATCTGTATTTATATGGTATGGTAAATGAAGGTGCCTCAGTGCCCTACACTTGGAAAACGGCAGTCTTAGATGTTTTTCGCATCGCTTTGGATAATTTACCCTGTGCCGTCATCTGCATATCCTGTTGCATAGAATTTTTGGGCTCCAAGTTCCTGTAGACGCCGCTCAATTGTCTTGCCACAGTTGCAAAAGTTTTCATAATTGGTGTCTCCTAAAGCTGGAGGTACAGACAGAGCAAATCAGAAATCAAGACAGTGGATTCAACAATTTCATGATTTACACAAAAGACACTGCAGATCAAGGTTCGTTTACCTAAAAGTGCATAGTAAAGGTGTTTGTAGTGGTCAGAGGAGAGTGTCTTCTTCTTGATGTGCTTCACAAATTGCAGGGCATTATCTGGTGGCTCCCCATCTCCAGTTGTAGACACAATAAAGACCACCGGGGACGTCTCCTTCTCCAGATTGTACTATAACATATAATTTTAATATACCAGAAATGAGTGCTTCCATCAAGCAGAAACAAGCATGTTGGAGATCACTGCATTTGATGCACGATGGCATTTCAGCAGCATGAAATTGCTACCTTATCTTTCTGGTTTAAGCAGCTGAGCTCAGCAAGGAGACCGTGCTCCTCTGCCTGTTCAGCTATCCCCTCTGCTATTGACTGGGCTTGACCCTTTTGAGAACCATAAAGTACCACAAACCGAGGCTTGATTTCAATGGGCATTCTGGAGGAAAACACATATGTCTTTACATTGGGCAATGTAGCTTGAGGGAAAAATATCTCAGTACTTTTCTCTCAGTCTAACTTCAACAGATGAGAAGTCAAGTCGGCAATGTCCTCCTCAGCAAAAGCTCAGAAAACAAACACTTGCCTGACACTATCCGGATGTTACGTCATACTTGACAGCTTTACACATGGAATCTAGAAGTAGGTTCCACAACGGAAAACAAATGCATTAAGTAGCGATCGCAAAGATATAATTGACCCAATTGCATGCTAACAGAATCACATAAAGCTAATGTTGAAAGAAATGCAGTATACCTTTCCAAATAGGCAAGGAGAGCCATCCAACCCGGCCGTCTGGCAACCCTTTCTCTTCACCCAGTGGTTTAATTCACGCGAGAATCTTCGTGATGCAATTCACGCGACATGATGGTACACGGCGAGATCTAGCGTGATTGGAAGAGCCCATCACAAAAACGCACGTTTGTTTGTTTTTTTTACAACTATTTTAAATAGAATTTTGAATACTTAATCCTTCTGAGTATCGTATTTAAGCATATACATAATGCTTATCTTCTACCAGTGTGAGGTGACGTGCATCTGTAAAAGTTAAATATTTTCACTTGGTCCCGCCCTTAACGCTCGTGGAGTCTTCCAGAAGTCGTCGGCAGACCCGTGCGGCTTGGACCTCCCCAACACTCCAGATTTTCATCTCTCAAACGCATCATTTTGTCCGGGAAAAGTCAAATTGGTACCCCAATTTCTCCGTCAACATGTCATCATTGGGCACGCTTGCCTTCGATGAATATGGGAGGCCATTCATCATCATTAAAGACCAGGATAGGAAGACAAGGCTAACGGGCATTGACGCACTGAAGGTACAATGGGGCTAGCTAGCGGGGCTTGGTCTGGCACGTTTACTCGCGTATCACCGATTTGCTAGCAGTTTTATGATCACCAGATCGACCTGACATTCTGCGGCCATCGGTAAAATTCACTAATGTTAAGGTTTTAAACAGCCTGCGTAAGATTAATGTGATAGCGGCAACGTGATCGCATTTGTAAAAGGCTAACGGGTCTGTTTTCTGGCCACCATGCTAACAGAAGGCCCATGTGCGTACTCGGGGCGGTCGGTTGGTGGGTGTTGCTGGATAGGGTTGTGGCCTCTTTCTACATCGATGCCAATGATTTCCGAATTGCATCTAAATTGGCTAATAGACTTTGCCAAGTATACTGAATTTAAATAAACCATTAACCTGCTCATTGTTGTGTTTGCAGTCTCATATTATGGCAGGCAAAGCAGTTGCGTCAACGCTGAGGACATCATTGGGACCGAATGGTGTGTATAATTGTTGCAAGTCACAAAGAAAATAATAGTAACGACTGATTTTTGGGGACACGGCTTATTAGAATCCCCCTATCAAATATAATTATTGATTTTCGTGACCAGGATTGGACAAGATGATGGTTGACAAAGATGGAGAAGTGACCGTCACCAATGATGGAGCCACTATTCTCAGCATGATGGATGTTGACCATCAGATTGCAAAACTTATGGTGGAGTTGTCCAAGTCCCAAGATGATGAGATTGGTGATGGAACCACTGGAGTTGTTGGTATGTGAAAGCAAAATGACTGGTTAACACGTCCACCTCACAATAGGGTACTACGGTTTCCTCCCACATGCCAAAAAACATGTATGGTAGGATTATTGGGCACTCTATATTGACCATTGTTCACTTTGCAATGCATTTAAATGTACAGTTAATGTCTTTTTAAAACACAAAAATGTATTGTGGCCGCCATAAATGTAGCATTGTATTGTCAATCGTCTTGTTCCATTTTTAAAAGATTCGTGAAGAAATCTACAAAGTAAGTATCATAATGACTTCATCATGATTTTGTAGTCTGTTCCACTTACTGACTTCTTCTCTTACCAGTTTTGGCTGGAGCTTTGCTTGAACAAGCTGAGCAGCTCCTGGACCGCGGAATCCACCCCATCAGGGTCTCTGACGGTTATGATCAGGCCGCACGTATTGCGATTGAGCAGCTCGACAAAATTGCAGAAACCTTTCCGTGTGATCCCAATAACACAGAACCCCTCATTCAGACCGCCATGACAACACTGGGATCTAAAGTGTGAGTCTCCTACGCAACGTGATTATGTTTATGCTTTATGAATTGATGCTTTCCGGGAGGATGGTCTGCTAAGCTTTTTTATTCCCCCCCCCATAATTTAGCATCAACCGGTGCCACAGGCAGATGGCAGAGATTGCAGTCAATGCCATTCTCACTGTGGCTGACATGGAGAGGAAAGATGTTGACTTTGAGCTCATCAAAATGGAGGGGAAGGTAGGAGGCAAGTTGGAGGACACACAGCTGATCAAGGGTGTCATTGTCGACAAAGAGTTCAGTCACCCTCAAATGCCAAAGGTACAAATGTCGCAGTGTGTACAATTTGACTGGCAGTCTAACGGTTGCACAACCATGTGGCTAATTCCGACTTCACTTTGTCTCCATTCAGGTCCTGAAAGATGTTAAAATTGCAATCCTTACCTGCCCGTTTGAGCCCCCTAAGCCCAAGACCAAGCATAAGTTGGATGTTTCCTCTGTTGAGGACTACAAAGCTCTCCAGAAGTATGAAAAGGAGAAGTTTGAAGAGATGATCCAGCAGGTTAGTCGCCCGACAGGACAGCTGTTGGTATTGACAAAGCTGAAGCACAAGTGGAAAAACCTCATTTGTTGTAGGTCAAAAGCAACGGTGCTAACTTGGCCATCTGCCAGTGGGGCTTTGACGATGAAGCCAACCATCTTCTGCTCCAGAGCAAGTTACCTGCTGTCCGCTGGGTCGGAGGGCCAGAGATTGAGGTTAGAGGCGCACTGGAAAGGCATTCAAGAAAACTTGGGACATTGTTCTGAATACTAGTGGGTGGTCTTATTCGCTGTTTGTTCATTTTCCTGGCGTAGTTGATTGCCATCGCGACCGGGGGCCGCATCGTGCCGAGGTTCTGTGAGCTGACTCCGGAGAAGCTTGGCACTGCCGGCCTGGTGAAGGAGATTTCCTTCGGCACCACAAAGGATCACATGCTTGTGATCCAGGACTGCAAGAACACCAGGGCTGTGACCATTTTCATCCGTGGTGGCAACAAAATGGTAAATCGCTGACAATTCAGGGTGATGACTTCAAGTTAAATGTGACATTTAGGTTAATCGTCTCTTCCTACTGATTAGATTATTGATGAGGCCAAGCGTGCGCTCCATGATGCTCTTTGCGTAATTCGTAACCTGGTCAGAGACAACCGTGTTGTCTATGGAGGAGGAGCTTCCGAGATTGCTTGTGCTCTGGCCGTCAACCAGGCTGCTGACAAGGTAACTGCCCGTCACATTTCTGCCCGTGGCAGTAACTTTTATCTTTACGTTGCTCAATCCTAATTTTATATTTTTTCCCCCCCCCAAGTGCCCATCATTGGAGCAGTATGCCATGAGGTCATTTGCAGATGCTTTGGAGGTAATCCCAATGGCACTGGCTGAGAACAGTGGCCTTAACCCCATTCAGACCATGACGGCGGTCAGAGCCAATCAGGTCAGAGACAACAACCCGTGCCTGGGCATCGACTGTCTGCATAACAACACCAACGGTGAGTAACCAAATGGACTTTTGCCTTCATTCCAAAACATCTCCTCTTCATACAGTTGTTGCTGAACGTCTTTTCTTTTCACTGCAGACATGAAGCAGCAGCATGTGATCGAGACCCTCATTGGCAAAAAGCAGCAGATCTTGCTGGCCACTCAAGTCGTCAAGATGATCCTCAAGATCGATGACATCCGAAGCCCAGGAGAGTGCGAAGACTGAAGCCCCCGGCCCCAGAACATCTGAAGGCTCGACTGTGCTCTAGAATGTTGCAACCTGCCGATTCTCGAGATTGGAGGCACTTCCCTAGCACTGTGTCCAAACCGCACTGCTTACTGCTATTTATCATTTGATACAATTTCCTGTTCTAGTATCAAAGTTGCCATTAAAATGTTGGTCTGGAGATGTTTTTTAATTGTCACAAACACTACTCCCTCATACTTGACTTTCCACTTGGCAGTTATTTAAATGTACTTATTCAGCCAGTTAATCATATCAGTTCTGGCCTCCTGAATTCTCGGCTCATCTTCCGGGCTGATGTCCTCTCTCTTCCGATGGGCAAACCCGTGATTCTGCCCTGGAAAGATCTTGACCTGGTAATCCACGGTGCATTTCTCCTTCAGCTTTGCTTCAAGACCGCTCACCTGAAGAGCACAAGTTGCCAGTAGTTGTGCCGCAATGTGTGAGATGATGCTAGGAGGATAATAGTTATCCTCATGAAAATCATTTCTTACTTGATCCATGGGTATTATATGGTCTTTCTCCCCAAAGATAAAAAGGGTCGGGCTCTTCAGATCATACCTGTCCTCTCCTTCTCGTATGATGCCTATGTGATATTAGCTACATTGTAATCCTTGGCTCTAAAGTTTGACAGCATGTTTGTACTCAAATGCTAGTACCAAAATTATTGTTGCGCATGGGACATACCGTAAAATGACACTCCAGCTTTCACCTCCGGGTTGTGCAGGACCAAATGATGTGTGGCAATTCCTCCCCAACAGAAGCCAACTACTCCAATGTGTTTGGCGCCACATTGTTCCTTCAAGAAACGCAGCAGTAGGTTCACCTCTCTGGAAGGCAAATGGAAAGTGGGTTAAGGTCTCCAGCTAGACCGTAATACAACCGAAGAATGAGATTTAAAGTAGAACCAATTGCAGTAGTTGTTGAAATGCTAGGCTGCCTCCAGGCTAACTGCTGAGGTGACCTTGAGCAAGACACCAATCCTATTTTACCAGCTGCAGCAACTACTTGCACGCCCTGTTTCTCGGATATCACCCCTTGCATGATTGCATGCAGGGTTCTGTGATGTGCAACTCAAAATCTTCTGCAGTGTCGTTGTTACTTGTTGATGTTGGTCGGCTTTTTATCGTTGCACCATTCCGTAAATGTGGACCAGTCATGTGATGGGCTCCATGGCTCCTTTCCGAGGAAGAAGTCAGGACAAACAGCCCTGCAGACAAAAGATATGACAGACCAAACTTTCACACTACGGGTGGAGAACATTGTTATTCAACTTTAATTTCAAAATGTTCTAACATATGACCATAACCCCCTCCCAGTTAAATAAGTCTTCGTATTATTATATATTCAGTTAGTTAATAAACATGCATCGAACACACAAGTATCCATTGGCAGCAAGCATATCAGCCATGTATCTGGTGTTTGGAAGCTGCCATCCAAATATGTCTTGGATGACAATGATGGCCTTGTCTGATGCTGCCGGTGGCTTCACGACATATGCTTTAAAGTGCTCGATCTGGACCTCCTGGCCAAGACCTCCATACTCCATTCGATCCCCAATATCGCAGGGACACGGCTTCGCTTCGTTCGCCATCTGGGTGCACACGCACACACGCGCGCGCACGGGCAGGTCAGACGGGCAGTGGCCAAGGAGCAGTCTAAAAAACGGTGCAATCGCCACCGTGTTTCAAAAACAGCAGAAAGAAACACGCTGCGTGTACATTAGACGTCAGTGCAAATATCACGAGTACAACAGCAAACGTGTTTTGAAACGTACCGTGAAGTTGTCCAACTCGAAAGTTAAGAAAATGAGAGTCTAGCAACTGGTAAGAACGGGGTTTTGATCCGGATTCGACAGTTATTGTTGTCACAACTTTCAAAATAAAAGTTTACTTGTCTCAAGCCAAGACGATGAACACTCCGATAAGATAGTACTGTTGTACAGTAATGTAATTCAAGTCTGGCCGAAGTTTACAAATGCCAAATATACGATGAAGTCATATGGTGACGTCATTACCTCCAAAATGTAGTCTAAAAATCGTTCCTATCCAAACGTATGGTATTGATTTGTGACTACTGTTTCTTCACTCCTGAAAAGGACAACTGAGATTCGAACCTAAAATACTCTTTTTCATTCGAAATATAATATACATTTTCAAGATGCCGTATTTCATTACCACCTCATATTTTGGGCACATTTTAGAATTTAAAATTAGAGCACTGCTGATGTATGAAGTCGGAACTGTACAGGTATTCTCACTGCAGGCTACAAAATAAATAAGTAACAGGGGGTTTGAATCAAAGGGTAACGCGCACGTTCTAGATTTACTCCCCGACACACTAGACGGCAGTATAAAGGCGTAGAGTTCGCTTTCAAGTGACTGTCTGTTTTAAAGAAGAAGACGTTGGGCGAAAAACTGTTGTGACGGTGTCTCTAAGCCATCGCGCATGCGTTAGGCTTCAGCTAGCCATTTGTCTTTTAACAACTGTCAGTGCAACCTTAAGGGAATGCGGTATTTCTCGTGTTAACTGAAAAAAAACAACGTGAAATTAGCAACGTCGAACGTATTTTGGATGTTAAAATTGGACACGGCAAAGAGGCAAGCAGCGGGAGTTTGCGTCTGTTGGGAAACCATTTTCTGATTGCCAATGCATTCTGACCCATAAGGTTAACGTTGTACTCGTCTCGCTAGCGGAACTTGGCTAGCTAAGCTATTTCGTTAGTCGTTGATGGGTTCGCTGAACGAGCACCACCTGGAAGAAACGGTGACCGTTGCTTTGTGAACAACATGGACACGGCCGAAGAAGGTAAACTGTGGTGTTTCGTCTTTGTTTGCGTTACTCAGCATTTGGTCAGACTGATCGTAAGCGCATCATCGAGAACCACATCAAGCCGAAATGGCCCGCTAGTGCTTAACTAGCTAACCTTCGATTTTAACCACATAATATTGTAATGTCGAGCCAACTGGGGATGTAGACTAAATGCTACTAAACGATAGCATGTATCAGATGTACTTTAATCGAGAAGAACATACTACGATAAAACTAGCGCCGAGCAGAACTTAGTGAGGTCATCAGCCATGCATAAGCACAGTCAGTGGGCACCTGATTCTGTCCACCGTCGAAATCATGCAATTACAATATAAAAACACACACCCATTGACGCACTGATGACCAGCCATTATTTCAACAATATATCTTGCAGTTGTTACTAGTGCATCATACTGACACATAGTAAATGAATGTTACCCGCAATCAAAGTAGGGTGATCATTCTTTCCACAGAAATTGCGGCAGAACTGGCTTTCCTTTCAGAGTATATTGTGCATTTTTACCTCATGAATGATGCGGAGAGTGGATATATTTCTAACTACATAAAACCTGATAATGTGGTCTGTATTAATAAATAACCCAATCCGTGGAGCGTAGTGCAAGGATCACATTTTGAAACATAGAGCTACTTCTTGGATATTAATTAATGTGTAGGATTGTGTTTGATTCACACTTATGATTCCTCACAATTTTCAATTCTTTAACAAGGTAGGAAAGGACCAAACCTGTCTTGGTGTTGTGTGTGTGTGTGTGTGTGTGTGTGTGTGTGTGTGTGTGTGTGTGTGTGTGTGTGTGTGTGTGTGTGTGTGTGTGTGTGTACCCTCAGCGGATATTTGTCGTGTCTGCCGCTCCGAGGGGACCCCCGACAAACCCTTGTATCACCCTTGTGTTTGCACCGGCAGCATTAAGTTCATTCACCAAGAATGGTAGGTAAAAACGATCAATACTAAATAAGAATGTGCCAAATCAATGAAAAATAAATCTTATTTAGAACAGACATACATACATTGCAAAACAAAAACAACTATTTTGGGTATTTTTTACATTTTGGTTAAAGTTCATCATCAAAATGTCCTCATTATTACACCGCCACTTGAGTGGCGTGGGGGGGACTGAGAGTAACTGTTTTAGATAATATCACATGTGGGCTATTTTTAGTGTAGTGAGTTAAGGATTTGTGTTACCCATGGGTGTTTAAGCCATTAGGTAATGATCAGATCGGGTTTATGGTTAAATTACTACATAACTGTAGAGGGTAAACTCCAGCAGGATTTTCCGTTTTTGTAAGGGACTTTGAATGTTGTTATGTCTGACCAATCTACGGGATCCCTCAGAGGAAAAGGGCTGAACACGATTGTTATTGTTGGTCCCGGCCAACCTGACAATGGAATCGTCAATTAGCAGGTTTTCCCGTCGTCTCTGACTGGTTAGACGACTCATGTTATAGACTTGAGGTGCGGGATTGCCAATGTGAAAAATAAAACTCGCCCAAACATGAAACATGATGTGTTGCATTTGCATTGTTCACTGCCGGTAAAAGGGGGTGGGGTGGGCGGTGGGGCATGCGGTTATCCTCTGTATAGAGGAAAGAGCATGGATGTTTCTAGGCAGTTGTTGATCAACTACCGGTAAAAGCAGGACAATATATTTTCAAAGTTTTGCCAATTAAAAAAATGCAACTCGGTTCAATCCCCGAGTTCTCATTTATCAGAAATTGAAGTGTTCGACCAGTAAAAGATGAACAACTAGCAATCCCAAGTAAACCCTGAATTGGTTGCCAGTGCAGGGCACACAGAGACGAACAACCATCCACGCTTCACACCTAGGGACAATTTAGATCCCAACGAGCCTATGCATTTTTTGGAATACCGGAGCACCCTGCAAACTCCACACAGGGAGGCCGGAGCTGGGATCGAACCCGGTACCTCTGCACTGTGAAACCGACGTGCTAACCACTGGGCTACCGGGCCGCCCCCAGTAAAAGATGACAATCAAAAAAAAAAAGTGTTTCATGAGATCTATGTTTGGATACTGGTCGTGAACCCTTTTATTTCTATACCATGTGACTGAACAAATGTTCCATGCCTGAATTTTTAATTTAACCTCCCAATTTTTTACCGTACAGTTTGGTCCAGTGGCTGAAACACAGCAGGAAGGAGTATTGTGAATTGTGCAAGCACAGATTTGCATTCACACCAAGTAAGTGGATGGAGGAGCTCATATGTTTTAATGTATCAATACAGCCTCATGTTGCTCACTTATGCCACAGATGTAGCTGTACTCGCTGTGTGATCACTTTTAACGGGATAGCTCTTCTTGGGAACAGATTTATTTGCTTGTGCCCGTTTTAAACTTCAGGTTTGACATGATGCTTCATAATTATCCGACAGAATAGTTTGCTTGTTAGGCAAGTCCAATGTTGTCATAAATGAGTCATTTGAAACTGTTGACAATTGCTTTGAAAGCCTTTGGCAGGTGTTTGAATTTCATTCACTGATGTATATGAACCATGAATAGATTTCCTACCGTTTATATTTGCAAATGTGTACCTTTTCCAGTCTACTCCCCCGACATGCCGTCACGTCTGCCCATTCAGGACATTTGTGCCGGCCTGCTGACAAGCGTGGGCACGGCCATCCGCTACTGGTTCCATTACACACTGGTGGCTTTTGCTTGGCTTGGCGTGGTTCCTCTCACCGCTTGTGAGTATTCAATGTAGAACGTGCATATTCCATCTAGTACTTACCTTGTGTTCAGGGTTCAACCAGAGTCAGAGATGTTCCCCTTTCTCATATAAACGATGACACAGTGCGCAAGAAATTTGAAGTCCCCCTCGATAAAGCTAGATGAGAAGATCTTTTCATTTGTCATGTTGTGAGCTTTCTTCCTCTGTTGTTCTTGCAAACTGATAATTGTCTTTTCCCACTTGTTTCAGGTCGCATCTACAAGTGTCTTTTTACTGGCTCTGTGAGCTCCCTTCTGACACTGCCATTGGACATGCTCTCCACGTGAGTGATGCTCATGAGAACAGCATTGCGAAACGGCATACGCGCTTGCACTCACAGCAAATACAAATATGGCACCTTGTTTTCTTGTTTTTCGATGGAAAAACCTAACTTGCGTGTGTGTCATTGCTTCTCTTTTTTCGTTTTTTTCATTCCCGCAGCGAGAACCTGCTGGCTGACTGTCTGCAGGGGTGCTTTGTGGTTACCTGCACCCTGTGCGCGTTTATTAGCCTGGTGTGGCTCAGAGAGCAGATAGTCCACGGTGGCGCTCCGCAGTGGTTGGAGCAGCACCAGCCTCCGCCAGCCAATGCAGCTGGACAGGCCAATGAGGTGCCTTTCTTCACTCTTGATTTGAGCCACTTCGAGCTTGACTTTTAAAGCTGATGTGCTTCATGTACCCTTGGCGACGACACACTGCAGTATCCTTGTAAAAGCTGCCGCGATGTTCCCTCAGGCACATGCGGCGGGCCCGGGAGCAGCAGATGAAGCCCCTGCTGACCAACCGGCCCCTGCAGAGCCAGCAGCCCAGAATGATGCGGAGCCAGAGCCCCCCGATCCACCAGAGCAGGGCGATGACCCCGAGCTGGAGGAAGAAGAGGGAGTGGCTGCTGAAGATGCTGACCCGAACAACGGAGCGCAAGGTCAGAGCAAGTTTATTTCCTGACCCCTTTCATTTGATATCAATGCATGTTCCCTGACCGATGTGGGAGCGATCTCAAGAAAAAGTGGAACAGATTGCTGCCTAGCCACTCTTATTAGATTCAACATGGAAATATGTCCTGCAGATGACATGAACTGGAACGCTTTGGAGTGGGACCGAGCAGCCGAGGAACTCACCTGGGAAAGAGTAAGTGCATTAAATTACATTACACTAAATTACATGACGCACTCAAATTTGATTCATTTTTCAGATGCTTGGCTTGGATGGATCACTGGTTTTTCTGGTAAGTGTTGTCCTTATTCCCAACTACTGTGCCGTGTGAGAGATCATCAGATGCGCTGTGACAAAGGATGTAATTTCACCTTTTTATTTGAAAAGGATTTATGGGAATGCAAGTATTGGACATAATAGTGACGAGCAGAAAAATGAAATGCACTCCCCCTCCCACCAAACATCACTATTTCAGTATATGTGGCATTTTTGTGGGTTGAAGTGCTGCCATTTTTTCCCCTCATGTAAAATATGTACCTTCACCCAATAACGGTTGTGAAATAATGCCCTAATGAGAATTAGTTTTGCATTCGGAATCCTCCTACTTCATGGCTTCTGTTTGTCTTGCAGGAGCATGTATTTTGGGTGGTGTCTCTCAACACACTCTTCATCTTGGTCTTTGGTAAGTACACTAGTCAATATTGCCGGTACTAGAACGAGCCTTCCACGTCTTCTCATTGGCATCACTCCGTCGTCATTAAACTGGATCACGTAATCAAGTTGCTGGGTGAGGATGCTAATTAAATGCGAACATAAGTCAAAATATCCACCGTCAACAAGCTTTGTGTGGACATTGGCTACTTGTCATTCATTTATTAAAAATGTGGGGGCTTGACCAATATGAATTTCTCACACCAAGAGAATGAATTTGAAATTCAGTGAAAAATCTCAACTTTTGTCGAGTGTAATGGGGAAGTCGATGTTATCTTTAATATCCGCATTTCTCTCCTCCGGCAGCATTTTGTCCCTACCACATTGGACATTTCTCTGTTGTGGGGCTTGGCTTTGAGGAATATGTAAGACATTGTTTTCACAACCTAACTTTGAAAAATGTCACCTTGCATTATGAATGGTGCGCTTAAGATTTGGACTCCTCTTGGTCTTATGTTTTAGGTCCAAGCTTCCCATTTCGAAGGTTTAATTACAACCATCGTTGGCTACATCCTGCTGGCCATGACACTTATACTGTGTCACGTATCCTTTCCATGGCACATGCTCCATGCCTATTCAAGATGTGTTCATGAGTTTCTGGTGTTGAACCTTAACAAGGATGTCGTAGGGATTGGCCGCTCTGGTCCGGTTTCAGCGCTCCCGACGTCTCCTCGGAGTCTGTTACATTGTTGTCAAGGTAACCTGACAGCATACCCTATGCATTTGCTTTCTTTCACTTGTGGAGACATACACTGTCTGAATACTGTATACGTGCCTCTTGATGTGACACAGAAAGTACAAATGACCACATTCAACTAGTATTTTCTTTCCTTCTTTCTTTATTTGCATCATGATGAGATTCATTCTTGTTCCAATCAACATTATTCATTGGTTGTAGGTCTCCCTGCTGGTTGTTGTGGAGATCGGTGTTTTCCCACTGATCTGTGGATGGTGGCTTGACATCTGCTCTCTGGTAAGAATCTCTCAAAAACTCAAACCCAGACGTGCCCCGCTTTTAAATGCCGTCCTGGAGTAAACGAGGGATAAAATAAATGTCTAATCCGTCGTGTGGGTGCACATGTGGAAGAAGATGCCTTTTGTCTTCATTAATTTGTCAGAAATAGAACACGGCTTCTCGCCCTTGCAATTCAAAACAGCTCCGTACAGTTGGATTAAATGTACAAGGTCCAAAATAGACCTTCTTCCCAGAGATGAACAAGCAGTACATTCACAACTAAGAGAAACTGGATGATTTGCCACTGAGCACTTAATGAGCTGTCACGGCATGGGAATTGTCAAAACACAAACTTTGAGTCATTGTTCGCCTTCTATCAACCTTGACTGTGCAGGAAATGTTTGATGCCTCTTTGAAAGATCGAGAGATGAGTTTCAAATCAGCACCCGGCACCACCATGTTCCTGCACTGGCTCGTTGGGATGGTCTACGTCTTTTACTTTGCTTCTTTTATTCTGCTTTTAAGAGAAGTAAGCCCGTTTGCAGCAGGTTATTCTTGGCCGGGGAATAAATAGCATTTGTTAACATTTCTTTCTCCCCACCTATTGATTCATCTGTCAGGTGCTGAGGCCTGGAGTGCTGTGGTTTCTGAGAAACCTCAACGACCCCGATTTTAACCCAGTGCAGGAGATGATTCATCTTCCCATCTACCGACACCTGCGGCGTTTCATTTTGTCGGTGGTGGTGTTTGGTTCCATTGTGTTGTTAATGCTGTGGCTGCCAATTAGGTTGATTAAACTGCTGATGCCCACTTTCCTGCCATACAACGTCATGCTCTACAGGTAACCAGCAGACATTGTTGCAATGTTTTTTTTGTTTGGACACAATTTTTACTTATGCCAAAGGGGAGAAATTGTTCTTCTCTTTTTAGTTGAAACAAAATTAAGAAGTTGAACTGCCACCATTGTTTGTTGTTTTTTTGTTTGTTTGTTTGTTTGTTTTTATTTTTACATGCTCCTCCGTACATTTTTGAAATGGCTTTTTCTGAAACTTTTTCCCCTCAGCGATGCCCCAGTCAGCGAGCTGTCTTTGGAGCTATTATTACTTCAGGTTGTGCTGCCAGCTTTATTGGAGCAAGGGCATACTCGCCAGTGGCTCAAAGGCTTAGTTCGGGCCTGGACAGTCAGTGCCGGATATTTATTGTAAGTCAGTCCAAAGCCAATGGCATGCTTCGGTGCTTTCAGCACCTTTTCATTTCAACGATGATTTGTTTATCTGTGCCTTCACAGAGATCTCCACTCGTACCTCCTTGGAGAGCAGGAGGACATTGATGCTAACCAACCCGTGAACAACAACAACAACCCTCCCCCGGGACACCATAATAACAACAATCCCCCACCGGCGGTTGGCGAGGGCTTGCATGCGGCCCACCAGGCCATCTTGCAGCAGGGCGGGCCGGTGGGCTTCCAGCCATACCACAGACCTCTTCGCTTTCCATTCAGAGTGAGTTGATCCCATTTCCGCAGGGGTTTTTTTTTTTTTTTTTTGCGTGTGTGCTGCTCCATAGCAGTTCCCCTATAATTAAGACAACAAGGAACATGTGTCAAATTGAACCTCAACTCAAGTTTTGCTCGGGAGGAAGAAAACTCCCTCATCATTTTCCTTCAAATTCACAAGGGTGTGGTTCCCAGTGGAGAAGTTTGTCAAGTATTTTTATTTGATTGCAGAGGGTGTAGTTGATCTATCCGTGCGGCCTTAACACTGACATAAACATTGTTACTCCTTCCTCTAGATTATGCTCCTGATAGGATTTATGTGCATCACCCTGCTGGTGGCTAGTCTTGTGTGCCTGACACTACCAGGTGAGAGATACAGTACAGATAGCATTTTTTTTCTTTCTCTCATCCACTCATCCGCGCCCTGACCAGAATTGAATCTTCTATTTATAGACTTGTGTGATGTTTAAACAGCTCTATCTTTCAGTCTTCCTCAGCCAGGCCACATGACCACCTTGAAGTTGCAATAATGAGGAGATATACACATCCATCTATTTAATTCATTGTTGTCCCCAGTGTTCACCGGGCGATGGCTGATGTCCTTCTGGACCGGAAGCTCCAAAATTCATGAGCTGTACACAGCAGCTTGCGGCCTGTATGTATGCTGGTTGTCCATCCGCGGAGTCACAGTGCTGCTGGCTTGGATGCCCCAAGGACGCACCGTCATTGTGCACAAAGTTCAGGAATGGACGTTCATGGTGGGTGTCAGGAAGGCGCATCTTGTATTTGCACCAACCTGAGTGTTGTGATAACATCTTTTTCCCTGGTAGCGGACGCTCAAAATGTGGGTGTACTATATTAGTAAACCTCAGCCCTGCATTTAGGAATACTTTGCCTATTGTGCTTATAAGAAGCAAGCTCATCATTTTAATAAAACCCTAATTGTTCCTCCTTTGTTTGCTCATCCGACTTGAAACTTGTGTAGATTCTGAAAACTGTGGTTGTTGCTCTGCTGGTCGCTGGAGTCATCCCGCTGTTGTTGGGTCTGCTGTTTGAGCTTGTCATTGTAGCTCCCCTCAGGGTACCCCTGGATCAAACACCCCTCTTCTATCCCTGGCAGGTAATCTCCCTCACAGGATTAAATCTATCATTTTTACTTTTCGTGTTCTTTTGGAGCAGGGCATCACGAGTACCCTGTGAATCATGCAAATTTGATCCCCCTGTTTTGCTGCAGGATTGGGCTCTCGGAGTGCTTCATGCCAAAATCATTGCAGCAATTACCTTGATGGGTCCTCAGTGGTGGCTGAAGACTGTTATTGAACAGGTAAAAGGGTGTTAACAGTTGGGGAATCTGTTTTTAATGATTAGTTTTGTGTGTCACTGTGGCAATTACTTTGAATTTTGACTGAGTGTATTTTGCTTCCCCCCCCCAGGTGTACGCCAATGGAATTCGCAACATTGATCTTCATTTCATTATCCAAAAACTTGCAGCACCGGTCATCTCTGTCCTGCTGCTGTCCCTGTGTGTGCCCTATGTGATTGCGGCTGGAGTGGTGCCTGCTGTTGGTGAGTGTCTGAACACTGTACAATCCTTGGCCCGCTTAAGTTGAATGAGTTTATTCAGCACATATACTTCCTTTTCAAGCCACTTTTGTTGTTACCCATACGGTGGTGCTCTACATATGTTAAACAAATATGTTGCTCTCATAGGGGTGACCCCAGAGATGGAGATTCTAATGCAGAGGAGAATCTACCCCTTCCTCTTGATGGTGGTCTCACTTATCGGCATCCTGTCCTTCCAAATTCGACAGTTCAAACGCCTTTATGAGCACATCAAGAATGACAAGTAAGGATGTTTTTAGCGTAGCAAGTGGTGGGCTTTTCATGTGCAATCTCTGTTTTTAGTGTTGACATTTGAATGCTAAATATAATAAAAGCGTTTTTGTGTGCAGGTACCTGGTTGGCCAAAGGCTTGTCAACTATGAAAGGAAAGCAGGAAGAGCAAGC
The DNA here is from genome assembly GCA_018466805.1 of Hippocampus abdominalis. NCBI lineage: Eukaryota > Metazoa > Chordata > Actinopteri > Syngnathiformes > Syngnathidae > Hippocampus > Hippocampus abdominalis. The sequence goes on along the minus strand of CM031712.1, from coordinate 1,881,405 downwards.
TCAGTCCCCCCCTCCAACCCTATCATGGAATAAATAGATTTTCACCCATGACACCTGCATACATGACACAACTCTCTCCCACCTTTTGATTTGATCAGTCAATGGACTGTAATCCTTTTAAAATATCCATTGGTTCTTGGTGAATTTCATGGATGTTCTTCAGTCCCCTGATTTCCCTTTAATCCCCATCACAGTTGGGAAGGGAAACATGTATTTTAATCATGGGACAGCAATGTAATCTCCACAAGTCTGAGAAGGAGGGTTTTGATTTGACCTTTTGTCTGTCATTCTCGCCTTGCTTTGTAAAGTGCTGCCTGATAATTGTACATGTGTAAATACTTTGAATGCAGATTTTGTCTTAAAAAAAAAAAAGACATGGAAAAATGCAATGACCATTGTACATCTTAAAAGTGTATGTATAATTTATTAAATCAAACCAGCACTTTCTTGTTGTTTTATGACAGAGATCCATGTGAGTTTAATAAGGGTTTGGCATCAGGATGTGCTGACAATTCTCATTTGTGACGAACAAAACGCGAATGGTTATTTTTCTGTTAGAAAGATTATCAATACTAGATGGTGGTGGTGAGGGTGCAACCTTTTGTGTAGAGTCAAGAAAAAACTATATTTCTCTGTACCAAGAGTGATTCATTCCTTATAGACCTTCTCCCTGATGTCATTTTAGCCAAAATACACAAGTTTCTGGTGCCATATTCAAGGGCCTGCAGGCAAAAGGAAAGCACAAAAAGAAGCCTTAGCCATTTTTAGTATTGTCAGACTGCGCCCTGCAGAAGGGAAAAGGGGAAACTTTGCTAATACTGTAGTGCATTTCAACTGAATCCATCACAAGGAATCTTAAGTTGTACCAAACTGTTTTACAATTAGAGCAGGAATGGACAAAATTATGACCCGCAAGGCATCATACGGCCATCTCTTTCATTAGTTCCACAAAGCATTTACATCATTGAGTCCGTCAATATGTGTTGCATCAATGTAAGTTTTTTTTAAATGTATTAATCAAATAGTATTAAATATTGAGAGCATAAAATAATTGGTAAACATTTAACGTTTTATTTTGTCATATATTTGGTTAGTAAAACTAAAGATCATAAAAAATAAGCATACGGACATATTTTACTTTCAGATTCTGTTTACGTCTGCGATTTCCGGGTTCGGTGAATTCGCTCTGGTGACGTCACACGCAGGCACTCCCTTTCCCCAGTAGAGGGAGAAAGATGGCGCCCACTCACGTATTGAGATGCTGTCAACGGGGTTTAGCATGGATACCTGTGATTTTCATCGCGATGGTCGTCTGCTGGTCCTATTATGCTTACGTGGTGGAGCTTTGTATATGTGAGTAGACGCTCTGATGCCCCGTTGTGTGGCTTCTTAGACTTCTATTGACGCCGTTTCCATTGTACTCGATACACAAGCAGGCAGCCTCCTTTTTGGGCAGGAGGAAGTAAATGGAAGGACTGTAGCCCAATTATAAAACTGGCAAGCCCCTTTTAATTCTCTTGATATAGCGAACAAGCAGACAGACAGCTGGTGTTGTTTTGAGTTGAAGTACAATCGAAGTGAAGAGCACGCTTTGGACCGAGACAAAACTTTCCCCGGGGGTGTTAATGCCTTGCTAACAGTTTTAGGTTCGAGCTCTGTAAGGAGGCGAACATCCTTTTTTTTTTATGACCCTCGCCCAAAAAAAACATTCTGTGACCGAAGGAAACGATTTTCTTTGACCCCAAGTTCTCAAACTTGAACGTCTGTTTTTGTTTAAATATGGAAAAACAACCTCAGTAAATACGGAATTCAAGTCATAGTGAGTTGTCATATTCCATGAACTGTGACATAGCACGTCGAAGCCTTTGGTTTTGATGTACCCGTTCAATGGTGCTCTAAAAATATGCACGATGGATTGTTGACCCAAGGCTCCCTTGTCAGATCTACAATCACCACTTTTATGTGTCACTTACATATTTTTGTCTCTTACAGTCACCATCACTAGTATAGGAAAACAGGGTAAGCTTCCTGTATATTGGCTTCAGCTTTTTTTTATGCTGAGTCTCTCTCATGAGCCTTTTTTATATGTCTAGCGGTATACCTTTCCCTCTCGGCTAATATGGTGATTTTTCATATTTTCACTCTAGTTGTATACCTCATCTTCTTCCATCTCTCCTTCATCATGTTTGTATGGTCTTATTGGAAGACCATCTTCACAAAGCCTGCCAACCCTTCCAAAGAGGTAGCGTGTGATACCCAAGTGACCCGACGGTGCTGTTCAGGTCTGTAGTCTAAAATGTCCTGTTTTTGGTTTTGTGCTCCCTCCAGTTCTGCTTGGCTAAGGCTGAGAAGGAGCGTTACGAGAAGGAGGAACGGCCAGAATCCCAGCAAGAGATTTTGTGGCGAGCTGCCGCCAGCTTGCCACTTTACACCCGCACTGGAGCAGGAGGTACGCGCACACTGAGCACTGACCTTTTCCATCCCAGTCTACAGCTGGTATAGACTTCAGTTTACCATTTTGTCTCACAACAATACTGACATCAGTTCTGACCAAATTCGGATTTTTTTTTTTTTCAGCAATTCGTTACTGTGACCGCTGTCAAGTTATCAAGCCTGACCGTTGTCATCACTGCTCTGCGTGCGACATGTACGTTTTTTGTCATTGACCTTGCATGAGACAAGATGCGTTGTCTCTTCTTCTCTGTCTATCTGGATAGTCATGTTACGTCCCCGTCCTCTATCTTTTTTTTCCTTTGTTTCGTAGGTGTGTGCTGAAGATGGACCACCATTGTCCCTGGTACGCTACCGACGGTGTTTGTGCCAGATGTGTTACGCACTAAGCAGGCACTATATTAGTTGCGCTCGCACAAGATCCAATTTGAACGGATCATTGAAATCAGAATGTGTGTGTTGTAATCTCCAGAGTTGTCCTAATATGTGGCTTCTGGGTAACTGGAAGGATTGGAATCACTTCTTTGCTGTGCAGCATATTTTTTACTGTGTTGATGCTTCCAAGTCAACCCAGTCTGACCTCTGACCTTGGCCTTTCTCTCTTTCTCCAGGGTGAACAACTGCGTGGGCTTCTCCAACTACAAGTTCTTCATCCTCTTCTTGGCCTACTCGCTGCTTTACTGCTTGTTCATCGCAGCCACCGTGCTGCAGTATTTCATCAAGTTCTGGACCGTGAGTAATGACACAGTTGGGATCCACTTCAACGTCCACGTACTCCCTGACAAGTCGGCCGCGCGTGGTGTCGTGTTGCCCCCCCCCCCGCCCTCTCCCTTGTCTTCTGTTCTCCTTCAGCTCCACATGACTTTCCGTGTGTGTCACATCCACCATAGCGAGCTGTTTCATCCGATCCGCTACCCCCCCCCCCCCCACTCCTCTCTTATAGTTTCTTTGACTTGACCAACTGTACTCTGTATTTTCCTGCTCACCATCTTTTCCTACCTGTTCTTCTCTCCCGGTGGTGCTAACAAGTCTCATTTCTGTGTGAACGAAAGCTTTGCCGGAGAAAATCGGCTGAGAACTGCCCAAAGGTAACATGGCCATCCGTCCAAGCCTTTGGCCTTCGCACCACCTCCTGGATCATCCTTGTTGTGATGCGCGCATGCTGTGTCTGTAACCCCCCCCCCCCCCCCCCCAGCGATCCCCTCCCACCACAATTGCCCCACGTGTAGACGTATTATTAACGCTTCTGTCGCTTTCCTCTTCTTCTCCCGTCTCTCCCCCAGAACGACCTGCAAGAGACCCACTCACACGCCAAATTCCATGTCCTGTTTCTCTTTTTTGTGGCGGCCATGTTCTGCATCAGTATTCTCTCCCTCTTCAGTTACCACCTGTGGCTCGTCGGAAAGAACCGGTCCACCATAGGTAGCGCCTTTTTCCATTCGTTTTCAATACCACTTAACCTTACTCAGCTCGACAAACGACTATTCACGCTCACACCGATGACAATTTAGCATCTTTATTGAACCGACGACCATCCATATTGAATGGACTGTTAACATGATTTCACTTGTGACGTGATTATATTGATTATGTCTCAGAGGCGTTCCGAGCACCCGTCTTTAGGACCGGCTCTGACAAGAATGGCTTTTCATTGGGGTTCCGGAAAAATATCTCTCAGGTGTTTGGAGACCAGAAGAAGTACTGGCTACTGCCAGTCTTCACCAGGTAGGAAATTGTCCACGAAATGTTGTCTTTTGCATCCGGGGTATTGCTTGGGCTGACTATAATCGTCGTTTGCCGCAGCCAAGGAGACGGTCTGACATTCCCCACACGGCTCGTCAACGCTGACGTTGAGCAGCCGCCAGCCGCCTTGCACCCAGAGCCGAATAAAAGGTGATCAATCAGAGATGGGGTTGGGGGAAGTGATTTTCGTACAGGTGTCAGGGTTCATGCAGTTGTTTTATTTGCAGTGAAGTGACGGTGAGCCCACTCAGCGAGTCACAGAACCGCCTCCTGAGCAACGAGCAGAACACCAACAGCGTGGTACACCATGTGGCAAATAATCCCGTCAAGTCAGGTGAGTTCCCCTGGAATACGGAATAAATTGAAGTGGGACAGCAGTCCAGTAGTCCTAGAATAGCAGTCCACAGAAGTCTCTTGACAAGTTGGCCGTTTAAAGCGCACGACATGTCAACAGTCATCGGACACAATGATCAGGATGAATTTTGGACCGTTCGCCTTGACAAAACCGTTGGCAGTTCAGCAACAATCCTGCGTTGTCCACTGTGAATAGCGTTCTTGAGATCATGCCACAGTATCTCAAACCGATGTGTCTTCCTGTTTGGTTTCACAGCCCCAAGTGAGAGCACCGCCGTCTCCATGGAGAGCGAATCCTAACCAGGTGATTTGTTGTGCTCATGTGTAGCGGCCAGTTACGTTGCGTGCTTTAAAGCCAGAGCAAGCGTAACAATCAATCTTCCAATTGAACTCCACCCGATTGGCTATTGCGTCCTCCCCCGCCACAGGAGCGACTCCTCAATCATCCAGTCTGATGCCTTAAACCGTGCGACACTTTCGCTCATCGCCATGGTAACGGCCTCTCAGTGCAACCTCAGAGTAACTATGGAAATGCTCTCCTTTTGCTCGTCACGGCACAGAGTTGCGTTTTTTGCGCATGCAGCAACACACACAGACACACACACGTGCATACATGCGCACACACGATACACACTCATTGATTTCATTGCTACACTTGGCTGTCTCATTGGACTATTTTGGTGTCTTTTTCTGGAATATTTATTCTGATTGAGGAAATTCTGCGCGGGAGTTTTGAGCTGTTTTTTTTTTGTTGTATTTTTTGGGTGCCAAGAGCGACCTGGATCCACATTAGATGGTCTCATAGGCACAAAGCTACAGTCAAAAGTGGGAGCAAAACTGGACATTACCTTATTATTATTATTTTTCAATGAAGAATCCAATGACAGGACTATTGTTTTTCATACTTAAACTGTATTCTTGGAAGATTATTGTTATTTTTTGGAAACATGAAAGATTTCCCAGCACAGATGTCCCAGACGCCCGGAGTCAGTGGACTGTTTTTGTATGAGCACAAGATGGTGCATTTGCACTACTGCGATCATTGATGTACATCAACCAGTGCTGCTTGTTCGCCGATTGGCAGAGCAACACGAGTTCGGTGAATTTTTCAAGTGTGTGCTTGTGTGTGTGTGTGTGTCTGTGTTTTGACGACGTGCAGCCTTTACTTGGTGTTTTTATGCATTTGCTCATCCAGAATTCGTCCTTTGTGCTCTGTTATCTCTGCAGTGCTCGACAAATTCAACATTAATTGCCAAACTAAGGGCTGCACCAGAAGGAGCTCAGACTTCTGAACCTAAAGTGTTTACAGCATCCTTAGCTTTACCTTTACCTCTGTGGGTCAACCCGCATTAAGAATCATGGCGGTTTTTTTTTTTTCTTTCAAACTGGACCTCTTGCCTGTCGTGTTGTCTCACTATGACCAGCAGATGGCGACAGGTCTTTACTTTTGCCTGCAGTACACCGAACTATGAACTTATGACCAGTAATGGGTTTTTTGTTTGTTTTTGGGGGGGGGGGAGATCATGAGAAAAAAAAAAATCATCTAATTTTGTCAAGTCAAATTTGGCCTTGTCTGCTTGTCCGAGCCTTAGCTTGTGTTTTGGGGTGTATTGTCTCTTGTCGTGGCAGCGCAGGGAAATCATCTCACAGTATCTCAACTCTGTCATGTTATTCTTCTTTTTCTTTTTTTTTTTTGTACATTTTTTTTTCTTTTTAGTATAACCAACGATGTCTGTTCCACGTATGCAACTTTCTCATTCCTCACACACACCTCATATTCATGTCTGTCCGATGGCATTCTCATGACAGTTGCATCCCAGGCTGTACAAGTTTACAGCCGTGTATGTATTGTATAGAGTGACTCGTGGTGTTGTACATTGTTTTCTATCATAGCTGTGCTACATATAAGCAAAACGGACAGTCTGCGCTGACAGAGTCGACAATGCCTGTTCTCGGCATTTTGTTTACGTGTTACTGTTCAAGCAAATGACACCCATTGGAAGATACGGGCTTCCCAACATTGAAGCCCCATCGAAATGGAACAAATCAAAATTGAGGGAACAAATTCCTTTACAGTCAACTCAAAACAAGCATACTCACGAGAACCCTTCTGCTAATTGCCATTTATTCCCAATATTTGGACCGATCATCTTCTTTTCTATCAATGGCCTCTAATCTTTTTCTGGGCTCTTAAGCCTTGAGATTGACATGTGCGTGTGTATTTTTGCACCGTGTTGTTTTGTAATATTATCGTCTTGAGAGAAATGCTTCAGTGCAGCAACCTGTTTTTTTGTTTTGTTTTGTTTTTTTACACATACGTTGTACGATGTGCACAACGCCAGAATAAAGCCTGTAAGCATGGCGCCTAACTGTGAGAAAATGTGTTTGTAGCCGTGTGTCAGTGCGGTTGAAATTGAAGGTGCATCATGTTTGAAAGCAGCTTTACTCTGGTGTGCCCGAATAAATGAAGCCATAAAACCACAAATAGCCACGTGCATTTGTCATTTGAGCGTGTTCCATGATGTCAGTTCTGTGAGACGTTCTTTGAGGGGTTTGTCCCGTTTTAGGCAAATGGGCCAGAAATACCAACTGACCCCGTCGCTCTAGCTTCTTTCGATGTCCCAGTCTGCTTCTGTGCTGCATAGAATTTCTCAGAAAGATATGACACGAGCTGACTGATCGATGGGTTTTTGGGGGGTTCGGAAAAAAAAACATCAACTTTCATCTCAATCCATTAAAAATGAAAGGAACTTGTTTTATATTTATTTATTTTTCTTGATTTCCCACGTTGCAAAATAACCTAAGTGTTTGTGATAGCACTCAGTTAAAAAAAACCACAAAAAAAACACAAATAAACCATAAAAATGGGCTAACTTTGTCATGTCAGGATTCGAATGTCAATAGGTATACCGAATTTTTGTGCTGGGTTAGTGTGTGTAACAACAGTGTTTGAAGTAAGCCAACTTTCGAGTTGAACCTTGAGCTGTCTGTCAAACACCCGGGGCCTCGACTCCTCTTGGAAAGTTGTCCAGCAGAAATGAAATTTTGTGCACGTCAACTCTAATTCACTTGATTTCAAAATACTTTCATGTGTCAAGATGCATTTCACGCAAAGAACATGAGGTCACGGATGAAGCGCCATCCACTCAGTCGCCGTGATTCCGAAATACTTTTTGTTTGTTTAGCATGTGCTCATTTGCTCCCAAGGCAATGGCCTCAATGTCAGTTGTTGTTTTTTTTTTCCCCCCAACTAGTTGAAAAGCAAACACGTCGCAAGGCCAAAGCGGCTCTGCTTTCACTGAACAACTTTGGATGGCTTATCCATTACTGATAACACAATAATCCACTATTAAAGAGTGATTTTCACATTTCCAGTGTCGAGTGCTATTTGGCACTAAATCAGCAGTTCAGACATTCAAGGGACCGTCGTAGCTGGCAACCTCATCATTGAAGTGATACTCGAGGACTCTTATGTACGAGAGCACAAAGTCAAATATGGTACAATTTGGAGTTCAAGATTTTCGGGAGGGGAAAAAAAAAGGCCTCGCCCCATTTTCATGACAGCGGTTAGCAAATCTAATGGGTTAGCTCCACGTTTTGCTTGTCCTTTGGCGCTTTTTGTGATTACACAACAGAAAGGTAACGGTGAGAGGAAAAGTATGATGCTCAACAAATGGAGCATATATTGCGACGTACACTAGGACAGGTCATATCACTTAAGTGCACATAATCATCCTGTCATGAAGCATGTGGTTGGTGATATCAAGGCTGGTGACCACTAATGTCAATTGCCAAAGACTCCTGCCAACAAACTGATGAAATGAGCATGATACCGCCGAATTAGATGCTTTAATTTTTCACATGATGGATTATTCTTATTTTTAGTCAGGAAATGTGTTGCAGGAAATGTGTTGCAGAGCATGCACAACTCACATGAACGTATTCATGCAGCGGTGGCTTTCTTCTTCATTTTTCCGTTTGAAAAGTGACATTTATTGTTTTTGTTTTTTTTATTAAGTCAACCTCTACTTCACAAAAATGCACACAGAAAGAGAGAGAGAGAGAGAGAGAGTAGGGGGGAGCGAGCGTTTTCATTCGAACGCCAACTTGAGAGGAAACGGATGAATTCCAAATATGGGGACGACATTTATGATAGTTGACATTTCTATTCGGCAACTCTCTATTGCGCGTGCGCGTGCGTGTGTGTTTGTATTTTTATTTGTTCGCGCAAGAGGAGGCGGGCCCGACGGGGCTGCAAGCATCAAGGGCGGGGGTGCCCCGATGGCCCCGGTGCACGTATGACAGCACCGCCAAGTAGCAGCGAGGTCTTTTTACTTGGGGAGGCCCAACGCTGCCACTTCGGAGTCCCGCGCCAGTCCGTGGATGCGAACTTGGGATCAGCACGCGACGCCGCCAAAGTTCCATCGCTGAAAGTTTTTTGGGGAACCTCCGACATGAACGAATCCATCCCGACTATGGACCCTCGGTGCGAGGGGAAACCTCCCCTGGCCATGGACATCATTCTCCGTGAGTAGGCTGTTTCTCGCACCCACCGAGGGAGGGACGCGGTGTGGGGTTCGGGGGATCATGTCCCCCTTAAAAACATCTTGTCTCCTGACTTAATTTAGACACCATATCCGTTCATGTCTCCCCCTTTTGTTTTATTTGTCTTCGCCTGCTCCTTTATGGATAAGAGCGACATTGATTTCACTCCGTGAATGTATTGGGAAAAAAATCACTAATCCGAAGCACGTGTGACATTGGAAGAGGGAACGCTTAGTTAGGCGTTGTGCCCGGGTTAAAACCTTGAAATCGTGTTTTCGGACAATTTCATCAAAAAGCCACTTAGGCGTCATTCCAAAGCATTCTTTTCAGCTTACTGCACATTCAACTCGTTATTTTGCTGACATTTACAAACAGCATCTAAAAAGGATGAGGATTTACATGTCTAACGTGCTGTGATTTTAAAATATTGTAAGATATACAGGGTGTCCCAAAAAATGTGGATATATTTTTTTTTTAAAAAAAAAATCTCTTGAAGTGATTGTTTTTTCGGACACCCTGTATTATATTTCATTGAATGGGGATTTCGGGCAGCATAGCAACCAGTCCAAGGGTCGACTTAACCTCTTGCTCAAAAATGTTCCTGAATGTTCTGAACTTCTGCTTCCACATCTCCAATCTTAGCCATTGCGGAGGTTTTCCGGCATGTAGCTCCACTGCCACTTAATGGAACGTCGACTTCTTCTTTAAACAGCAAATCAATTGATACTGAATCAGCAGCGCAGCTGCTGGATGCAGGCTCGATGGCTATTCCGTTTTGCCTCATTGACCTCAGAAGGTGATCGATCAGTTCCGCACAAGGATCGTCTTTGCCAACCGTTCCTAAATAATGTCCTTTGTGGGACATCTGTCCCTCTCCCATGCATAATTTCAACTTTTTTTTTCATTTTCAGTCATGCCCTCTTCCCGACTTCATATGTAAAACTCAAAAACTCTCGATAATGATCTCGGTTTGGACACAAACTCTCTCAGAAGATGCAGAGAGAAAGTCCCCTTTGAAGAAGCCGCGGTTCCCTTTTTATGAAAACGAGTGCAATGTATGAAATCAATAATTGCAGGCCCACAGTGTAAAAAGCGGGTATTGTTTATTGTTACATTGACGTGCACTAAATGACATTGGTTACCAGAAACCCAACAACCCGCTTCCCCAAGAATGACGCTCAGTTACGGACAACCAAATAAAAGCAATGACTCAAACTGTTTCTTTTTTTTTTTTCTCGAGCATAAAACGTGTGTACCGTCTTTTAAATCAATAGCAGATGTGTTCTTTTACATGAACGTTGTATACGCCACACAGTTGCCTGTTCTCACTTCTATTTATTTTCCTACTACTCATTTATAAAAACTCGATGAATTCCAATATGTTGATGTTGCAATACCGAACAACAGTCCAGATGTTACCTATGCCTGTTTCAGAAGAGGTCAAAACAAATGTACCCTTGGGACCGACTAATAATGTTTGCATTGGATGCTTTGTGCTGCAAACCACACCGCGGCAATGCTTTGCAGAGCCTAGCGGCCTTTATTGCTTTTGCTCATTGTACATTGTCCTCCATCTTCGTCATTATTCTGCCATTTATTTCGGACAAGATGCAGCACACACCGTCAAACATGTCCCCACAAATGAGATCACAGAAATGCATCTCGACTGCACTCTGACCTCAACTTTTTTTTTTTTTTGTAGTACTGTGATCATGCAATTCCACAAAACTACTAATAAACTCCCCTAGAAAATGAAGGGGGTTTGACAAAATGATTTCCTTTTACTCCAAGGCATGCTGCCCTGGCATATGGCAACCAACGGATGAGTTTCTCACCTAGTTTTGTTGACATGCTTTCAAAAAAAATAAAATAAATAATAATAATAATAATAATAATAATTCAGTGTGCCATTGAGCACCAGTTTGAATTTGTTGTATTGCGAAGATGTTGAATGTGCGACGTGTTTCTCCACAGAGTTGGACCTCTTTGGCGTCATCTTGTACTCTGTCCTCACCTTCATGGCAGCCACGTCCATGCTGATCTTCATCGAGGAGTGCGTTTATATTTATAAGAAAGTGCCAGCCAATAAGAAGAGCACCATCATATGGGTGAATGGAGCAGCACCGGTAAGAATTACGCATTTGGGCGGATGGCTGTGTGGTGAAAAAAATAAATAAAATAGTTGTTTGATCTTTTGTGATGCTATGCCTCAAACGAATTATTAGTGGTGTATTCCATTATTATTTAATGTTACGTGTGCATGAGAGTTGCTGGCTGGGGTGAGCTCCTGGTCCTGTCAGAGCAAAAGTGGCACGTTCACACTATTGTGCGTTTTTTTTTTTTTTTAAGGTGATCGGCACCATGTCCTGTCTCGGAATGTGGGTCCCCCGAGCCACCATGTTTACCGACATGACCTCGGCCTGGTGAGTGTTTCTTCCTCTGCTTTCGAATCCCTTTCCTCATCTTCCCTATCACTCCCCCTGCATCATCCTTCCATCGCAGCTACTTTGCCATCGTGGTGTTCAAGTTCCTCATCTTGATGATTGAGGAGGTGGGCGGCGACGAGGCCTTCCTGCGGCGGGCGACGAAACACAAATTGAAGATCAGCACGGGGCCGTGTTGCTGCTGTTGCCTCTGCCTGCCATATGCCGCCATCTCGAGGTAAACACTCCAGCCACGGGTGCAATTGGTCTGCTTTTTGGATTATGGCCGAGTCCATAGGAAAACGTTTCTGCTCAACCCGGTTGTGCGATCTCTTTATCACAAATGCTACAAACTGAAACCTCATGTGGCCATAATAAAGTGCAGGCTTGTACAACCTCCACGTGTGCACATGTGAGACGATATGGAAGATTTTTTGGGGGGGTGAGGGGGGCGGTGCTGTTTGAAGGTTACGTAAGATGGGGAGATCCTCTGCACGTACTGTACTTGGAAGGCAGGTTAAGCACTCCTGGCCATTCAACTTTTTACTGGCCGAGCCAGCGCATTTATGCACACAGTTAAAAGTTCACATCCTTTTTTTTTTCCCCCCCCCTCACCTACTCACGTGGAGGCAACGCTCAGGAGAAATGGCTCCTGATGCAACTTGTTAAAATACACCGAAATATGCGATAATGCGCACGCTTTTAGTATCTTACATTCATGTTCACAACCGGGGAAAAGAATTACAGGAGTTTCCTCTGTTTGCAGGCGTTCTCTTTTCCTGCTCAAACTTGGCTCCTTTCAATTTGCTCTGCTCAAGGTCGTCTTCACCGTCCTCTCCATCGTCCTGTGGACCAACGGAACCTTTGATTTAGCGGACGTGAGTTGGTGGCTTTGATTCCTTGACGAGTTACTGACAGGAAACAGACATTGCAAACGATGAACGACAGGATCATTACTTGGACGTATCTTTCATTTTCCATGACCCACAACAATTACAAATAATTTAAAGGTCCAATCCAACACTTGATTTTTTTTAAAAATTGTATATTATGTTTGAATATCCCTTGATGGGGTTTGCAAGATCATTTGAAACGTCTGCCATTTCGGATGTCTGGATTTCTCAGTATTATTCAATATGTAAATGAGGTGTGCTGCGATCGGATCGCTGCTGTCCTTAATGTGACTATGGGGAACAGGTTTCCTTTGATTGGTTGTCGCAGCTGTCTCGGCATCTCATGACGACTGTGTCTGGTTTTACGATCATTGCGAAGCCAAAATCAAAAGTGTCGCTGACTCACACACACACACATTGGGAGCCTCTAAGGCTTCACATACAGTGCGTTGTACTGCATGAAAATCACTCGCATACTTTTTGCCGACAATGACCGCAAGCTTTGCTATTTCGTCCTGAGGTACATTTTTAATTATTAGTATAAATACAAATGTGTACACGATCCAAAAAGCTTTGCGCTCTGCGCTTTTGTTTGGAAATGGAATTCTGGTTGTTGCTAATGTGTTCTGTCCTGTCTTGTCTTTGCTGACACTCCCAACGTGTGACTGATTCAGCTGAGCATCACCGGCTCCGCAATATGGATCAACCCCTTTGTGGGCATCTTGACTATCATCGCCCTGTGGCCTGTGGCCATCACGTTCATGCACCTCCGGATCACCTTACGCACCATCAAGATCATCCCCAAGTACGCCATGTACCAGGTAGGGCTCCGGGAGACGATCCACACCGCGTGACATCACAATGGGATTGTCAGGCTCAACTCAACAAGTGTTTGCATGTCGGCAGCTCGTGCTGATCCTTAGCCAGCTTCAGTCCGCTATCATCAACATCTTGGCATTGAACGGAACCATCGCCTGCGCACCGCCGTTCTCTTCCGCCGCCAGAGGATACAGTGAGTCACCATCCATCCTCGCTTCATTCTTACATTGACTTGCTCCATCGGCGGCGACTGTGTTTTTGGTCGTCCCGACCCCACCTTTACCCTAATCAAAACATGTTTCTCCCTGTGACGTTCATGTGCGCCTCCGCAGTGATGAGTCAGCAACTGCTGATCCTGGAGATGTTCATCATCACGCTGGTAACACGTCTGCTGTATCGCCGCCTCTATGATCCGCTGCCCGAGGAGGAGTGTGACGACAACGAGAACACCAAAATGGTTACTTTGCCGAAAGCCGTATGAGTCGGTCTTACGTGTGCGTGTTTTATCCTTGTATGTTGTGCATTTGATCAGGAGATTACGAGATATTTAATTAACTGAGCAGGCTCTTGGGTTGCACAAACGTTCGGAAGTGTAACATTTGCTGCCAATTCTTCTCTGGTTCTTTCTGTCGTAAAATCCTGAGAAGTTATGCAAGAGACTGTTGGCACAGCAGCAATGTATTCGGAATGTAAAAGACTGTTCTGGCTTGTATTTGCAATTTTGAAGAGGGAATAAATATTTAAATATTTTTTTATTAGAATCTGCAGAACATGTTGGATTTGACATACGTTGGAAAATAACTTTATATTTTAAAACCATATGTTTAGTTTTACCGCATTTTCCCGACTTACATGACATCACTTTAAGTGGCTAACCTTTAATAGCATTTCAGTTTCATGTCAGTGTCTTAATAGAAATGTGCAGGAAACAGACTTTATTTACAGTACGCAGTAAATGTGATCTCTTTTTGGAGACGCTATTGCATTAATGGTGATAATTTTTTATTTGTATTTTTTGCTAGACCTTTACTGTCACTCTTGTCATGCACAAGACTAGTACAGTTGACATTCCAAAGACACTCTGCTTCTTTGTGGTGTTTTTTTTCGAGTACCTGTACCTGCCTGTTGAGCTGCTATTAATGTTTGTTTCCGTTAGGTGGCAGTAAAAAGCTATTTTTGACGTTTGATGAAGAGTAGCTTTAATAAAATTAGAATACTGTATATGAATAATAAATGAAGAACAAATTGAAACACGTTTATTAATCATTCATGGTAAATAAAAGAAAGTATTAGGTCTGAAAATATTTTCAAATACAGGTATTCTACTCAACGTGGTCACGCGCAGTAAGTTTTGATCGATGCTACAATTGTCCAATAGAATTCATTGTAGTTGTCTACGTCATTTCCTTTTAGCCAATTCGTTTAGCCTACCGACTGGCTTTGTCGAAGGGGGTTGACTCGTGACTCGCCAATGTATGTGCAAAGCTTGCTGCACGAGCGCCTGACTGTAACGAAAACAAAGGAAGCGTCTTACAAAATTCAACTCGACTATTGGTCATGCGGTATTAAAAACAAAGTAACCACGCTTTTGATCGTTTATTTTAAATTGTATTTTTAAAACACCCTATTGCTTGTATAACCTCACCCCATACATTTATTTGATATCTGTCTTTGTTTGACGTTTGAAAAAAATATACATGTATAATGTAATTAAAACGGGATATTTGACATACAGTCGCTGTACATATTCGGAGTTGCATAAGAGCATTTGTGTCTTAAATAAAACAATGGTCATCTTTAATCGGACGAGCGTTTCCACACTCGACATTTATTTTGAAAACCCAAGCAGAAGTCGCAATAGGGCACTAAAACTTGACACTTCCTTGACATGTCTGAATTGATGAACGCTGTAGACACAGGAAGACTAATTGCAAGATTATTGCTCCCATATCAGCCATAAACCCGCATGGACAAGAAGCGTTCGCCTCGCTCCGTGTCCTGCGGGCCGAGACCGATGTCATCGCCGCCGAGACGGATCACTCAAACCCGAGCGTCAGATTGCCAACATTACCGGGGATGAATGGTGGCGCGTCTGCTGAACCTCAATACTAAAGCGTCAAAATGAGACTGCTATTCTCTCTGCTGAAGAACAACAACCCCAAAGTGGAGTATTACTCCAGATTCTCACCGTCACCGCTCTCCATCAAGCAGTTTTTGGATTTCGGTAAGTGCAGGCATCAGCCGTCAGGTGGCTGTTTTGGCAGTGCTTATTTCCTGTGTTGTTGTTGTTAACCCGATGCTGGTGTGTTTGCGTTGGCAAACTACTCGTCGTCTTAGAGTTTTTGAGAAGCTGCACTAAATGTTATTGTCCAAGTGTTGACCGTAGTGGAGGAGACTGCATGTTGTGACTGCATGTTCATGTTTCTTCTGTAAACATGCAGAAATACAAGGAGACTTGAAGTCTTGAAACTCAACTCACTCACTTTGTCGTTCTTGTAATACAAAACCGATGTCTTAAATTCATTGTTGTTGTATTTTACGGCATATCAGACAAAAAGTTTGATACGGCCCTTGTATTTGATGCAATTAAATGTACAGGTGTGTTTGATAAGGGAAAATTATATTTCGAAGTTTTAGTATATGTACTCCCTAATCATGTTAAGAAATATCAGTACCAATGCGCATTTCTTCTTCATCCATCTATCCATCCATTATCTGAACGGCCTTATCCTCATGAGGGTCGCGGGCATGTTGGGGCCTATCCCGGCCGTCTTCGGGCAGTAGGCTGGGTACACCCTGAACTGGTTGCCAGCCAATCGCAGCGCGCACATAGACGAACGACCATCGGCGCTCACAGTCACAATTTAGACGAGAGTCTTCATGCATGTTTTTGAAATGTGGGAGAAAACCGGAGTACCCGGAGAAAACCCACGCAGGCATGGGGAGAACATGCAAACTCCACACAGGAAGGCGAGAGTCCAGAATCGAACCCTGAACTTCTGGAAAGGCAAATTGTTTCTTTTTTGTCAGAAGCATACGCATGTTTTTTTTCTCTTAACAACTGCTGAGTCTGTCACCTTCTAGAAAGGCTTGAAAGTCAAGCAAACAGTTATTGACCGCAACATGCAAGCAGTTCGCTAAGCTATCCCTTAATCCATGTGTGATTAAAAGCGTTGGTTTACATTATGTCAGTTCTTCTCATGACTGTATGGGAGGGAAGCCATGCAGCATTTTTGTAGCAATCTTCTCAGCGGGCTGAGTAAGGGCCACGCTACACAGCATTTGTTGTTTGATGATCAACAAGCCACATCCTCTCCGTCATGCTGCTGAATCAGAGGAAGCGGAGCGGGAGAGAGTTTTGTTCTGCAACGTCATCTGGTTTCTCCAGGCAAATCACATATTTGTTGTTTCGGAGTTGCCCATATTGCGCACTGGGTCACCACAACCGGTGTGTGCATGACGTGCTTTCTAGAGCGAGACGCTTCGTTTTTTTTCCGAAAACATAACCTTCCCATGACTCCCCCGACTGAGTTGGAGTAACACGATTTGTTGTTTCCTCAAAGACTCCAAACAGTGAATCCAAGTCTAATGGGTCTTGGCTTCAGATCTAAAAAGCTCCCCGTGCGACTTATTGTCTTGCTTTTGATTTAGTAAATAATTGATGGTGGGTTGAAGATAAACACACTCAATCACAAATCAGCCGTCATGACAAGGGTTGAAAAGCACATTGTTTGTTTTTTTTTATCTGCACCTTCCTGATATGCTCATCTAGAATCTGAGTTTGAGTTTGAGTCAACCTTAAAAAATATCTCCAAAACGTGATGTGCTCGGAAAAAGTGTTGCCATCTCTGTTTAAAAAAAAAAAGTCCTTGTTGACCAGTGGAATAAGTAAAAATCACCGAAGGACTGTTCAGGGGCGCTCAGAGGGGCTCGAGCGCGGCTAGTATTTGAGCACCTCTAAAAAGGGTCAAAACAGGCCGATCCTTACTAGGTCAAACTTTTGACCACATGACCCTTACAACACATCTACAGCACATTTCTGGTTCTCTGCTTATCATCATTTCATATCCTTTTTTGCCATCACGGATATCGAATGATGTGTCCGGTGAGTGCATTTGATCAGGTCGCAGGATTTCAGTACAAAGGCTGACTCTTGAACGTTGGCCAAGATGTTGCCCTCATTGTGTTGCAGGGAGGGAGAACGCATGTGAGAAAACATCGTACATGTTCCTGCGCAAGGAGCTGCCCGTGCGTCTGGCCAACACCATGCGAGAGGTCAACCTGCTGCCCGATAAGCTGCTCAGCCAGCCGTCCATCCGCCTGGTCCAAAAATGGTAATATGACATTTTATTGGTTCGAATTCCTCTGCGATAGATGGCCACTTTTGAAATAGAAGGTCTGCTTGTCATGTGAGTTGGGCTGAGATATTAATGGTTCTTTTTTTTTTTTTTTTTTACCATGAGTTTGTAATCGTTTAAAATAAATGGAATTTGCAATGGAGGTGGAATTATTTCAATCGAAACCGTCTATATGGCACCCACTCGATAAGGTGTCTGATAACAGTTGCCCTTTGCTTTTTGTCTTTTTTTTTTTTATTAGGTACATGCAAAGCTTTGTGGAGCTGCTGGACTATGAGAACCGAAAGCCTGAAGATCCTCATGCATTGAATGAGTGAGTGAGCGTTACATCCATGCATTCCGAAATGAATGCTGTGATTCCCGCTGCTTTAGCTCCCTCTGCCATGACACGGTTCCACTGTCATTGATTCGTGGAAAAATGTGGACAGAGTTGATCTCACCTTTGCAGCGAGAACAGCCTTGAAATTGAAATCAACAGACTCCGCCAATAAATGAAAGAAGCAGCGTAAGAGTAACAAATTGACCAAAAGTACAGCTCGACGCGCTTTTGTTCAGACGGCGCCGAGCCGCCGGCTGCGCAAGTGGTGCGTATTTACATTTCGACAACGGCCATGTGATAAGCGGGAATTTGGCGAAAGGAGAACAGCGGTTTCTGAGAATCGTGCCACTTGTTTTCAGTTTGGAGACCTCTTTGAAGGCCCCTTCCAAATTCTCTCCGTGTTGACCCCCTCAGCTTCCTGGAGTTGCTGATCGAGATCCGCAACCGTCACAACGACGTGGTTCCAACCATGGCGCAGGGCGTCATCGAGTACAAGGAGAAGTTTGGCTTCGACCCCTTCGTCAGCAGCAACATCCAATATTTCCTGGACCGCTTCTACACCAACCGCATCTCCTTCCGCATGCTCATCAATCAGCACAGTGAGTCTCGAAAGGACGAGTCTGCACCACGTCATCTCGTTTTGCGCGCGGCTTCACTCGTGTACCCCGTCCAGCGCTCCTCTTCGGAAACGACACCAACCCGGCTCATCCCAAACACATCGGCAGCATCGACCCCACCTGCTGCGTGGCCGAAGTTGTCAGCGGTGAGTTTGACACGCGGGAGGCGGGAGGCGGGAGGCGGGACACACGGCGTATTGTGGAAAGATTTGTTCCCACCGATCTCCGCTCAACGCTTTGTTGACATGATTCGGGACCGGTGGACTTCCTGCCGTGAGTCGACAAAGCCGAGTGACGCCAGGAGAAGCAGCGGAGAAGCAAAAGACTTTGTGTGTTTGTTTCTTTGACGGAGTCATGTGGTCTTTTTGCTTGATCCACCAGATGCGTATGACACGGCCAAAATGCTGTGTGAGAAGTACTACTTGGCTGCTCCTGAGCTCCACATTGAAGAGTTTAACAGTAAGCGATTTCAAGGTTGTTTTGGGAGCCCCATCATAGTTCCAAAATAACTCGAAACATGATGGCAAATGGAGTGCTTTGGTTTTTTTTGTCTGACCACCCGTCATTACTTTCTAGTGAAGAGCCCCAGAAAGTCAATCCAGGCCGTGTACGTGCCCTCTCATCTTTTCCACATGCTGTTTGAGCTCTTCAAGGTTGGTGACCTCAGAATGCCACCGCATGCGACGCTCTTTGTAGAAGGGACACATTTGATTGACTTGCGCTTTCTCACCAGAACTCCATGAGAGCCACGGTGGAGCTTTACGAGAACAGCACAGAGGGATTGCCGGCCGTGAAAGCAAAAGTCACTCTTGGTAAAGAGGATCTCTCCATCAAGGTGAATCGCACGTCCCCCCCCCCATATTGTTCTTATCTCTGCGGTAAAATGCCTTATGCGCGCCTGATCCCAGATCAGCGACAGGGGAGGCGGAGTTCCTCTGAGGAAGATCGACCGCCTTTTCAACTACATGTACTCCACCGCCCCGACGCCCAGCCTGGAGCCGGGCGCCGTCCCGCTGGTACGCTCCGGCGCTTTTCAAAATCATCCCTAACATCGACATCGTTTTGTCTCGGCTTTTTTCGTTCCGTGACCCGTGCGCCACGTGGCTAACGAAAGGACCCCGCTCTCCTCACCCGCTTTCAGGCCGGCTTTGGCTACGGTTTACCCATTTCTCGGCTCTACGCTCGATACTTCCAAGGGGATCTGAAGCTGTACTCGATGGAGGGTGTGGGCACCGATGCTGTCATCTATTTGAAGGTAAACGAGAGATTTACAGCAAGGGGTCAAAGTGGTCTGTCTTCACGTTCAGCGCTCGCCAGTCACACACATGCAAGATGAGTGTGTTGACACTGACTAAACACCTCGACCAACCCACTTGTGTACATGACCCAAAGGCACATAAACTGGGTCAATATCAATACGATTAACTAATACAAACATGGATCATGACAGACCGACATTACATACTGTGCATGTGCAAGTAGATGCGCAGGGGTACTGTATATCTTCCCGATTGCCCGACGGTGTTCCTCCGCCTATTCGCGGATTCTTTCTTGGAACCAACCCCCAGAGCATTGGCTGAAACTTTCACCTGTCCTGTCACTGTTTTTGCGCCCGCGCCAAAGCTCAATCTCATGCTGAATGTAGAAAAAGTCCTTAAAACATGGCTAAATTAGTCCTCAAAAGTCCTTAAAAGGTCCATAAATAAAAAGCAAGTGGAAGAGTGGGAACCATGTAAGGCGCTTCATTTGAACAGGCACTGGCCCTCGTCTCATAGCGAAGTAGCGCTTGGCCCCAATTGGTTGGCCCCAATTTGAGGTTGGGACATGACTCTTATCTTTGAGTTAAGAGCCAGCACAAAGACAGGAAGCAGAAGGAAACGGTAATCTGGCCCTGCCCCAAATTACCGACAGATAATCAATTTTAAATGAATTACTGGTTGTAAGGGGCGGGAGGCGTGGGGGGGGGGGGGTATCGCATGTTGTTATGTGTACAACAAAGACTTCCTGGAGTGTTCCTCGGTCGCTCCCAAGGGCAATCAGTCAGGAAAGTCAAAGAAAAACTACAAACACGGCAATCCATCAGGCCAAATCCTCCTGCAATGATGCTGCTGCTGCGTCATTCGCCAGCGAGTTCAACGTTGATGTAAACAGGAAACAGTTTTGAAAACTCGTGCTGCAGATTAAGCAGCTGCAGTGCATCAAATGCAAAGTTGCATTTTATCAGAAAGGGGCTCTTTTTTTTTCTGCATCATGTACGGATGAAAAAAAACAAGAAAAAAAGACGGGTTTTCTTCAATACTGTGCGAGAAAAGCCCTCTTCTGTAATCCATTCTCCGAAAAGAGGAAGCTAGTATACTTTCCCCATCTGTGCGAAGGCCCTGTCGAGCGAGTCCTTTGAGCGGCTTCCCGTCTTCAACAAGTCGGCGTGGCGACACTACACCACCAGCCCCGAAGCGGACGACTGGAGCAACCCCAGCAAGTTACCGCGTGATGCCAGCAAGTCCAAATACAAGACCAACAGATAACTCTGGCGCCCTCCTTTACAAATGACCAGATAAGCATTCCAAAAAAAGTCTCACTTCTGCAACTCCGTTTCTTACGCGCCGGTGACGCTTGTTCAAATGTCCGTTTTGGTTTTTTCGCGTGCTGCTTAGCCTACCTCAGCTTGGCACGCGGCTTCCTGCGCTTCGATGAGTCATCAGTGTCTCTTTGGCGTCCAAAGGGCATTTTCGCTTCTCCCCTCACACTTTTGAGTTTCGGTGGTGTCGTCCTTTCTTGGAGAGATCACTTTTGTCCGGGACACCCAAGAAGTGGTGGCGGTGGCCGAGTCTTGTTTCAGCCCGGCGGGCAAGTCGTTCATCGACAGAAGCAGAATTCTGCAAACAATTCCACTTCCGATAAGGCCTTACGACTGAATATTACGGTGCGTGTTTTAGGTTTCAACTCTCTGTATAGAATTGCGCAATGTGTCGGTGGGTTAGCGATGCGCTACGCTTGCTCTCCGTGGTCATTCAACAAACAGAAAAAAAAAGGCCAACAGGTGGAATAGTGAGACAACGGAACGGATGTGCAGGTGGAGACAGAGTATTCAGCACCCGAACCGTGCACCGTCGTAGTTAGAACATGATCTGCTTTTTCTTTTAATATTGGAAGTGAAAATGAGACCAAGTGCCAGCAAATTGGCTCTTATTATCCAAGAGCAAACACACCGTCTGTAAACATTAGTTTTCCGCTTGGTTGTACTGTACGGCTTTTCTTTTACCATTATTATTTTTACTCTGGGGGGGGGGGGGAGCGTCATTTCTTTTAATCAGGCAGAACACAAAGGCTGAAGGCTTTGCGGGCTGCAAAAGCAAATCTCCTGAATCAAACACAATACAAAAGAGTGCACTTTACTAATATTACGCTGATGATGTATATTTTAATTTAACTCAAGTCATAGTTTAATCAATTGTAAAGACTTTCTAATGCAAATTTTTTAGGAAATTCCGTCCTCAAGGAAGATTGAAATTGGTTCAGCCTTTGAGGGACAAGCGGTTACCACAGTGGACAGCTTACCATGTGATCAGGTTGGAGGGTGCATGAAAGGCTGAAAAGAACAAATGCAGCGTTTGCCATCTGAAGGCCCGTTGAAGCCCGATATCCAATTGTTGCTTTTTGCATCTTTGAGTGTTGAAGAAGAAACCCAGCGTGTGTACAACCGTGAATAATATATGTGTTGCGTATGTATGGCTCCCATTTTCCCTTCGTGTCTCGATATGCATGAACTGTGATGGTGGCCCCATGCCGACATGCAATCACCAACCCAAAAGCCAGCGAGAGAGCAAAAATCGGATTCCGCATAAGAATAAATCACCTTTTGTCAAACATGACAATAAAAAAATTGATGTTGTGTATGTGATGTGGGTTTTTTTTTTTTTTTTTTTTTAGGGACAAAAAAACATTGCTTTTTTTTTAATTAACATACCAAATATTTAAACCTTGAAAAACAGAAAACCTACATTCCCAAAAGCGTATATTGGATCGCAGAGGTTGCACATTTATACACAGAGACGTTGCAGCAGGGTTAAGGTCACGCAGGCAATTGTCTCTCGGCCGCGAGAGACCGTTGCTATTGATCCGTATCAATGACGCACCTTTTTGTATACGTGTCAAGTTGTGGGCAGGCGAGCTGAAATGGAAAGTCACCATCATTTTGTGTGAAGGTGCAATTCCATATATTGCCGTCAGTAAAAACCAGTTAAACATAAACAACATTTCGAGGCTTGTCAAGCTTTATGGCTTTTCTATTGTGTGAAGCGTGAACGGAATCAAGCCAAGATGGGTGATGAGACTGTGACCGCAGGTTCGCAAGTTTGCATCGGACGATTACAAACTTTCAGTGTCTTTTGGTACTTTTTTTTGTTTGTTTTTTTGCACCTCTCATATCGGCTGCACCAACACCGTATTGCTTTTATTCTTTGAAGAAGGGCAAGGCAGGATTGATGAAGAACAAGACTAATTGTAAATTGACCGATTTCACGTCGTTTTCTCCCCTTTTTCTCTCGTTGTTCCCATTTCTGTTGGATTGCAATTTCAAATGGACTTTTCAAACACACTTGAACAGTCTCGGCCTGACTGTTTTTTTTTTGCTGTCGTAAAGCACAGACCTGAGGGCCCGTCACTCTTGCAAATAGACGACATTCATCCGAGCCCCCAATTTTTCATACCCTTGGGCTATGAATAATTTTGCACTTGGCTGGATACATTTCAGTGACGTGTCAACATGTGCCGCACCGTTAACATTGGAGGAGTTTTCATCTACTAAAAACGCATTTTGCCTGTCTACCCTTTTCAATATTCTGGACTTTTGATAAATTATTCCTTTTTTTTTCTCTTGACATGAAGCCAAATTAAGTTTGTTTCGACTTACTCAATTCAAATAATGTTTGACTTTTTTGTTCTTCGTTTTTTGTTGTTGTTGTTGTTTTTTTACGAGAGACCCGGATCACGAGCAGTCGTCATCCAGGTTGTGACGGCTTTTCTTCAAAAGCCAGCAAAACAGACCTCTCATGCACAGAAATCCCACAGCTTGGGTATGCTTTTGCTATTTTCCTCGAGGTCAAGTGTTTTTTTTTTGGTGGCCGTCCAGTGCTTGTGTGGGAATTGTACGTGGGCACACGTGTGACAAATTCTCAGGTGGCGTTCCGCGAACGCGCACGTGGGAGCCGTCGGCGGCCCGTCTACTTCTCGTCCTCGTCGCCTTCGCTCATGCTGCTGATGGACGCCGAAGCTCCTTTGGGGGAGGTTGGCGGCGAGGGCCGCGCGGTGTGCCAGCGGGCGGGCGGAGACGGCGGCGACGGCGAGCGCAGGGGAGACAGTTCACGCGGCGGGCTGTTGCAGGGCGACTCTCTCGGGGACAGGGCGTAGGAAAGCATTCGTCCGCTGCGCTCCTGAAACACCTGCTTCTGCTCAAGTGCGGAGAGGGAGAGGAGGGGTCAAAGGTCACGCCGTACAACAGTGGTTCTTGCACTGTGTACAGTCAAACCTCGGTTTTCGAGCGTCTCGGTTCAGTTTTCGACCAAATATTTCGATTTTTTTATGCCTCGGATGACGAACAAATTTCGGTTCTCTAACAAACTGAGCGCACTTGAATGCACCATATGACTCCTATCGCCTTCCTTACATGAGGAAGTGACGCCCCCCCCAAAATGTCCGTTTGAGACGCTTACCCAAGTCCCATCAGGTCCGAATAGTTCCAGGAAGTTGCCGATAAACTCCCTGGATTTTTCTTCCCACTTTTGAATGAGGTCGTGACTCTTCTCCTCCACCCGGTAGACGAAATGTTTACTCTTCTCCTCAACGTTGCGAACCTTCTCTTTCATCCGGTCCACTTGATTCTGCAGCCGGTATTTCTTTTCCTGTACAAATCACAGCCCGGATGAATAAATCGCTCGATGAGATCTGGCAGGGTGCGCCGGACCGACGATGGCTCCTGGCTGCCCCCCCCCCCCCCCCCCCCGGCGCCCAAACATAGATTCTGTTGATTGGACATGATTTGGAACAGCACACATATCCACAGCTGACCGAGGGCCCAGAAAAGAGATGATACGATGCTTACATTGATGTAGCTGACGTTGAGCTCCTTGGCCGTGTAGCCACGTTGAAGGTTGCGACGAGCGTAGACGTCGTAGTCCCGGACAATCCTGGTGATGATGTCCGACGTGGAGATTCCTTCGGTGCGTTGAGTGGGCACAAACATTCCTGGAGTGTGCGCATGACAAAAACGTTCCAAATCTCTTTTTTTTTTTTTTTTTTTCCGTTTTTGCATTCAAACACACCAACCTGCCTCCTTGATGTGTTTGTAGACGTCCTCGCTCCCTGCTGAGGAGTATGGAATATCATCATGAGCCACAAAATCGATCTAAGAAGCAATCAGATGACATTGTATTGCATGGAAGGACGAGCCCCGGCTTGGCCCCCCCCCGGGTGTGTGAACCCGCCCCCTTCTCGCTCGCACCTTGTGTTGCTCCAAAAACTCGGGCGTGAGCGTCCAGGGAGCGTCCCTGAGCACCTCGTCGACGTAGCGGCAATGCCTGAGCGCTTCGTAGCGTTCCGTCTCCGTCATGACGGTGAAGCCCTTGTACTTGTGGGTCAGCTCGTCGCTGCACACTGTGTGGCACAAAGAACACGCACGGCGTGGTTGAAGCGGATAGTTAGCGACTTTCGAGGTGGCCTTTTGGGTCCTCTCCCACCTCCCACGATGAGGTAGGTGTTGGGGAAAAGGTTCTTGGCCTGCATCAGAGCCCGAGCGTGGCCCGAGTGGAACAGGTCGAAGATGCCGTCTGCGTAGACTCTCACCGGACGATCCACTGAAAGCGCACATTGAATGGAACTCGACAAGAAATGTAGGTTGTGCCAAGATGTATTCATTCTGTATTTTGGATCGTGACATGAATTCTTACGAACAAACACTTGACATATTTGACAGTAATATTCTTGAAATCAATTTCACATTAACCCTGCCGGTTCTGGATATTTTGGATATATTGCAGCCGAGAGCTGAGTCTCGTTTCTGTTGAGGATGACGTCGCATCCCAGCGCCAAGGTCACCCTCTCGGCTCTGTCAAGCAGGAGGGCTCTTACCCGGAGTGCCTCTGCGGGCCTGAGCGATGGGGAGTTTTTCATGAGGGGCGCGGCAATCGCAGCTGGTCTCTCTCGCAAAGATGGCAGGCTCAGTCAGCATCTGAGAAGAACAAACCAATGAGAGCTGGCTCATGACAGTCATGCCTTGAACGGCTGCTCCCTAGTCTTAGTCCAAGGTGACATCCCCCTTTGTCTCAAAGTCAGCTGGGGCCCGGACACCAAAACAAATTTGAAAATGGATGAATCGATTCCCCTCTTTTATCAATATTCGAGTTCAGGTTGTGCATCATAACTGGACAATTAATCCAATTCAATTTGTCGCAATGTTGTGGAAGTCTAAACTTTGAGGGGGGAATAAAAACGTCATTTCAGTCAGCCAGTATGCTATTTGCAAGTTTTAGTAAATTATTGTTCATTTCAAAGTGTGGTTCGTTTGCCATTTACTTGAGCATCAGTCTGACCTATAAGACAAAAACAACCTTATACAATGACATTCTGATGTACCGTAATTTCTGGACTATAGACCGCACCTGATTATAAGCCGCACACCACTACATTTTTAAAGAAAAAAAAACATTTTGGACACACATAAGCCGCACCTGTCTATAAGCCGCAGGTGCCCATATTGTTACATGAGATATTTACAAAGAAAGACGGTACACAGGCGGCCGTTAAAAAAGTCTTTATATAGGCCGCTTCATTAAATAAGCCGCAGAGTTGAAAGCGTGTGCCAAAGTCGCGGCTTATAGTCCGGAAATTACGGTACTTCATTGTAATATTCATTCATGTATTCCTTGTATTTGTTGAAAAAAAAATACATGGGATGAGGATCTTAAAAAAAAAATGTGTCTATCGCCATCGCAATATTAAGGAAATCATTGCAATTCGATTACAGTCGTTTTCAAAGTCATTCAGCCACGATCACAACCATTTCAATGCCTTTTGTTTGTTCAACAGGACTCGCAGGGTATGTGTTTACGCCGCAGGAACGCCCACAATACCCATAACTCCTTGAGTGGGGGCAGTGGGAGGGAGCTAACAAACATTTGGCACAGGACAGATGGTGAAGCTTAAGACTGACTGGCCATGAGCACAGGGGCCTACCAGGATGAGCAACTGAATGCCCTGGCACAAGTGAAGAATATCTGCCATAAGAAGGATTAAAGCCAAGGGGAGACATGCCTGCGCGGGGGGTTTACACAAAAGGGAGGTCTGCAAGATGAAAACAGAGGCGACTCAGAGGTTGATCAGGGATCTCGGGGCACTTTGTCCTCGCTGCGGTAATACCGTCTTTGGCTCATCATCTGACCCACCCACTGTTCAACATCTCCCACGGGCACATGTGATACGGGCATCTGTTTCATAACCAGTCCAGCACCCTTTTGTCTGCCTTTCCCCTCACACACACCCCACACACACACACACACACACTGTACATCATATGCAAACACAGACGGAAACAAAGAAGGCCTACCGTCCGAGGATGGGGGCAAGTGTGTTCAAGCTCCTCCATTATTCCCCGAAACTCATGAATGCAGCTCTGGTCTCTCCGTTAGGTGACTCAGCATCAGTGAGGCGATGCCTCTCTCCTCACCACTGTGTGTTTCTTTCTTCTTCGCTTGCTTCCACTCTCGCATCCCTCCTCCCATCACCCAGTCTCTCTGTTGACACCCCCAACCCCACCCCACTCCATCACTGCATCCCATCCACTCTCATCTTAATGTTGCACAGAGGAGCCGTATGCAAAGAGAGCCCACTTTGCAAACCTGCCCATGTACCGCACACCTTACACCCAACAAGTCACAAAGATGACCATCTAATCTTTATGGCGAGGGCCACCTCTGTATGGACGAAAATCTTGAATTTAAATTTTTAAAAAAAATCAGCCTCTTAACACTACGTTTCCTTTTGGGACATGTGAGTTACTCGTTGTCAACAAAGGAGAGGATCTTGGATGTTTCGCCGATCATCGGCAGAGAACGCTCGCCCAATCAGGGCGGCGAAAACAGAAAAGGAGGACACCGTACTCTTTGGAAACATTCTCAGACATCAGCGCATTTATGTTAACGTACTCTTACTGAGTATCAAGCCGATAGACGTTATAAATGTTTTGCTCTACATTT
The DNA here is from genome assembly GCA_018466805.1 of Hippocampus abdominalis. NCBI lineage: Eukaryota > Metazoa > Chordata > Actinopteri > Syngnathiformes > Syngnathidae > Hippocampus > Hippocampus abdominalis. The sequence continues at coordinate 1,853,635 of CM031712.1, read as the reverse complement.
TTATAACCCTCACGCTGTCCCCAGTCGCGGCGATGACAATTTAGAATCACTTTGGTGACAATCTCAAAGTACCGTTAGAAACTTAAAACATCTATACTGTATTTGTTTTATACATTTCGACATAAAATAGTATTGTATGAGTAAATGTTTTAAGCTAAATGTGTGCAATTAAATCGGTCTTGGAAAGTAACCTTTGCATTTGTAAAACAGTGACAACAGTTATTTTATTATTGTCTTGTTTCCCGATGGACCACTTGACCTTCCTCTGCACCGTGGTCGTGTTGCATGCGAGGAAAATGGACGTACTCGGGTGCGTCGGTCTCCCATTTTTATTGTCTTCTGTAATGGATCCGTGGCCCCAATCTGGGACACGAATCTTTTGTACCCTCCTAAATTCCGCCTCGTTACCATGGGAACGCGTTGAGTTGGGATACACACACTAAATATGTGCAGGTCAATGACTCAAATGATTAAACATTTATTCATCATAAAATCACTACACACAACTTGTCTTTGGACGGTCATATGGTCCCCTCATTTCACAACAGCTGCAGATGTAACAAAGCGCTTAAAAGAAGAGTTAACATGAAATAACAAAATACGGCAATATAACAACCGATAACATAAGACATAGTCACGCAATCGTAACCGATATTCGTGCATACAGCTAAAATTTATCATTCGGGTAATTTACGCAGTTTTTTTCAATCGATCCCTGGTCAAATGACATAAGTTATTGTTTTTATTCGTGGTGCCTTCCGGAAAGACGTGTTGCGTCACCGGAAACGGCTCATTGTTCTGGCGGAGACGTACTTTTGTACAACACTCCCACCATGTGGACAGTTGATACGACGGTATGTCGTCCTCGTAGGTTTTAACGTCACTTCCGTCACTTGACTTTTGCCGGGAAAAATAATTGGCGCGGACTTTTTTTTTGTTATTGTTTGGACCGCTCATTCCTCGCGTAGGAGCTGTCAGCGAGCGCACAAAACCGGACGAAAGTCATGGCTCCCGTCTCTACCCCCGACAAAGACCTAGACGCACCGGACGGAGGTGGGCTTATTTGAGTCCATGTTGTATTTAAACTCGCGTTTGCCCGTCTGAAATGAGCTAACTAAGTAGCTAACGTAAATGCTATTGTCTCCGCGTAGGCTAACTCAACGCTTCAGCATCAAGAGTTCAAATTATATAAATCCACAAAACATTGTCACACCTGAACAATGGCATTTTACATTATGGTCATTTACATGTGCCACTGGAGGAACAGTCATTATTTTGTCGGGTAAAAGAATGACATTTAGGATATTTCGCCTGTTTTCAAATCTGACACGATCAATATGGAAGCGTTCAACTCCATTTTGTACTGTGTATCTCCTTGCCAGACGATGTGGGTGACTCGTGTGGTCTTGCCAAGTCTCGCTCCAGACGGGAGAAGAGGGAGACGGTTGGGAGGAAATCCGCTCTGGAGCAACTAAAAAAGGCCAAACGAGGGGAGAAGATCAAATATGAGGTCAGTCCTGCATGATGTGCAAGTGCTGTACGATTTCAAAGTGATATGGCTTTTAAAGCCTTCAACGCTAGCATGACTGTCGACACATTGGATGTAAGCTTGAATTCAACTCATAGTTTGAGTATTAATGGATCTATTTTGCAGGTGGAAGAGTTTAGCAGTGTGTATGAGGAAGTGGATGAGGCACAGTACTCTAAGATAGTCCGGGACAGACAAGAGGATGACTGGATCGTTGATGATGGTGAGTGGTAAATATTGTCATAATTGTTCTGTGTTCATTGTTTTTATTTCTCCTCCTCCCTCCCCTCCTTCAGATGGAGTAGGCTACGTGGAGGATGGCAGAGAGATTTTTGATGATGATTTGGATGATGATGTGGTGGAACGCAAACAAGGTATTAGCAGTTACATCCTAAATACCATATTCAGTCATTTTGTTCTGCAATTGATCGATTTCTTGGTATTATTTGCTTTGGCAGGAAATTCCAGCGCCAAAGGAGCCACCGCAAAGAAACAAATAAAAAAAGCAACAGTGGCAAAGCCCAACAGCATTAAGAGCCTCTTCATGAACAGTAATGTCAAGAAGCCAGCAGAGGTGCATATTAGTTTTCTGTGAATAAAACCGCAGAAAGGCGTGCGCGCGCACACACATAAACACATTTTTCTATGCATTTACTGGGGGTTCTCAGTTTACAACAGAGTTCTGTTCTTGTGCCATCTTTGTCAGGGCGTTTTATTGGACCGGTAATGTGTTTTTCTATCACGCATCTTGCCTGTCCACTAATCCAAATTGTGACCTTTTGCAGAAAGATGTGGACTTGTCCAAGGATGATCTGTTGGGAGACATTTTACAAGACCTGCACTCAGAGGTTGGCAGAGACATAAACTTGCGTTTATGTCTGCAAATGCTCCTGACTTGCTTCCTTTTAAGTCGCTGGTTGCCTCTCAAAATTCCTCTGCAAATATGGCTTGCTCTTGCCCACCCAGAAAAGCACCATCTTGGCCCCCGTGGTAACATTGAAGAAAAAGAAATCCCTTGGATCCCCCCTGAATCCGTTCTCTATCAAACCACAAATGCCCAGGGTAAACTTTTTACACTTTTTTGGGGGGGGGGGGGGTGAGCAGGTGGGCTGGAAATCAATAAATACAATTGTTATATCTGTGACATCAGGAGCCAGCTAAGGCCAAAGTCATCCGTCCACCACTTTCCGACACCCTGAAGCCACCAGCCACTTTGTCTCCTCCCTCCAAAAGGGCTCCAGCAGTGGAGAAAGAGACAGAAACAGTTGAGAAGGAAGAGCAAGGTGATTCAAGTTGGCTGTCTTGACTGATTTGCTCTTTTTCTGACTCTTGGACTAACTTTAGTGATCATGTGTTTTTGTTTTTGTTTGTTTTTGTCCGCTGCAGTGGCTGTAGATCTAGCGTTCGACACGATGGACTTTGATGAGCCGATGGAGGTCGGATCTGAGGAGTCTCCAGAGCCTGAAGTCAGAGAAGAGCCTCCGTCTGAAGCTCAAACAGCCTTCGTGGCTCCCGCTAAAGTGGAGCCTCAGGATGCCACCCTCCTGTGAGTCTTGAACATCCTCTTCTCTCCTTTCTGAAACCAAGTCAGATCTTGCTTCCTCTAGTGATCTCACTGCATTTTGTGCATTTTTGCATCGGATTGTTGTGATGTGTGTGGTTCTGGATGCAGCAAGACGGGAGGTTTCTGGGGGCTCGATGGTGGCGAGGGTGCAGTCAGCGAGGCTCCTGCAGAGGTGCAGGTGGACTCACGCAAGCTGCCATTGGTGGACGGTCCAGATGGCGAGCGGGTTTTCCGATTCTATTGGCTGGACGCTTTCGAAGACCCTTACATTCAACCTGGTATGGCAACATACTGTACATCCTCTGACAAATCGTTTGTCTATTCTTCAAGCGCAACCTCCTCCTGATTTTTCTCGCGCAGGCGTGGTATACCTGTTTGGGAAGGTGTGGATAGAGTCGGCCCAGACTCATACAAGCTGCTGCGTCTCGATCAGGAACCTAGAACGCACCATGTATATCCTGCCACGTGAACATGTATGTTGCAAACTGCAGCCGCAAGAATGTGAACATTATGATGTTGATATTTGTAGGATGCTCACGAAAACAATTTTAAAACATTCAATTCTTGAGCCCTAATGTTTTCCCTCCACAGAAAGTAGACCCCAAGACGGGGGAGGTGTCTGATGCGCCCGTTGAAATGATGGACGTCTACCAGGAGTTCAGTGAACTTTCTGACAAGTTCAAGATCATGAAGTTCAAGTCCAAGGTAGTCCTCCCTCGATCGCCTTACAGCACAGCCCGTACGCATATTTTTTTTGTGTCTAATCTCACCCTGGCTTTGGCTTCAGAAAGTGGAGAAAAACTATGCCTTTGAAATTCCTGACGTGCCCACGCAAAGCGAGTACCTGGAAGTCCGCTATTCAGTGAGTAAATGCTCACGTGGCAGCCCGCCCCCCTTCCCCCACTTTTTCTTCTGATAAAAACATGAATCGTACTTGTTTTTGAAGGCCGAGTTCCCTGCTCTGCCGCCTGACCTTAAAGGGGAAACATTTTCCCACATTTTTGGAACCAACACTTCCAGCTTGGAACACTTCCTCCTCAGTAGGAAGATAAAAGGGCCGTGCTGGCTGGACGTGAAGACACCACGTGAGAGGCGATTTATTTAGTTTTTTTTAACTAAAATAAAGTGGTGCAGCACTGTCTATTTCAAATAGTTCTCAAGAAAATATATTGACAGACAAATATTTCTGTTTGCGCGCGATAGAGCTGCTCAATCAGTCTGTCAGCTGGTGCAAAGTCGAGGCTCTTGTCCCGAAAAGTGATCTGATCACGGTGGTGAAAGACTTGGCACCGCCACCCGTCACGGTGATGTCTATCAGCCTCAAGACAGTCCAGAACCCCAAGACTCATCACAATGAGGTCAGAGCTGACTGCTTGATTTCGTTTGGAGGACTTTAGGCCATTATACTTCTTTTTTTTTTTTTCTTTCAACGGAGGACTATTTCTTCTCTCATTGTGCAGATCGTGTCCCTGGCAGCACTTGTCCACCATGACTTCCATATGGACAAACCTCCTCCTCAGCCGCCTTATCAAACTCATTTTTGTGGTGAGCTCCCGAGGACTTCTTTTTGTTCATCACACACTGTGAACCAACCGGACGGAGCTCATCAAATCCCAAATTTTGTCTTTTCAGTGGTGACTAAACCTTCTGACTGTATCTTCCCTTACGATTTCAGGGATGCACTGAGGAAGAAGGTGAGAAAATTGTGTGTAGTTTTGATTCGACAAAAATTGGGTTTTTATTGCGTTGAGAGCTTGAAGATGCCGTTTTAATTGAAAATGATGGCGATTCCTGCGTCATGTCATGTCATAACGTACAAATGATGACTTTGGGATAGAGGAGGTGGACTCTGGACTGGTCGCCAGTCAAAGGGGGACGCATAGAAAAACGACCATGTATCCATTCCTACCACAGTTTACTGGAATGAGATTTTGTACAAGAACGGTGGCAATTAAATCTAACTAAAGAAGGATAATAATGTTCTGTTTTGAATGAATTGAGTTGAATGATGCCCTCCCTTGATGTTCTGGACCAACATACTGAAGATGCCTTGCTCTTGTAGAATGCTAAAGTGGAGATAGCCACGACGGAAAGAACTCTACTTGGCTTCTTCCTGGCCAAGATGCAGAAAATTGATCCTGATGTACTTGTGGTGAGACTTTTTATATATGTATTTTTCTCCCGTCCACGGTATGTTTACTCGCTTGGTTAAAGACTTTCTGCTTCTTCCTTTAAGGGCCATGACATTTTTGGCTTTGACCTTGAAGTGCTTCTGCAGAGAATCAACTACTGCAAAGTTCCGCACTGGTCCAAGATAGGACGACTCAGGAGGGCTAACATGCCTAAACTAGGGGTGAGATTGGTCAAGCCACCGGACAAGCGCCGTGCCATCTTGCGTTACGACTAGCGGCCGTTTGCCTGCAGGGCCGAGGCGCCTTTGCGGAGAAGAGCGCCACCTGTGGTCGCCTCGTGTGCGACACAGAGATCTCTGCAAAGGAGTTGATTCGCTGCAAGAGTTACCATCTGACCGAGTTGGCCGCGCAGGTGCTGAAGACGGAGCGAGTCACCGTCCCAGAGGAGAGCATCCGAAATCTTTACAGGTGTCTCTCCTGTCATTAAGACCATGTCCATCATTGTTTTTCTTTAATGTAGTCACACCTGCACTTTTATCCAAGTGTGAATACACACAAACGAATCCCGGTGCGGATCAAACAGCCGGAAATTATTTCTGTAGATAGATAACCACGTTGTGGACGTCATCTTCTTTATAGCTCGCGTGACACATCCTTATTATTTTTTCTTTATGTGGCTGTCTGCACGCCAGGGATTCTCCTCATCTGCTCTACCTGCTGGAGCTGACGTGGACCGACGCCAAGCTGATCCTCCAAATGATGTGCGAGCTCAACGTGCTGCCGCTCGCCCTGCAGATCACCAACATTGCCGGCAACATCATGGTAACGTGAGATTGCGCTGCGCTGCGCGCTCACACTGCAAAATTGTCTTTTAATGGTCCAGCTTTATCATCTTCCCCGCAGTCTCGTACTCTGATGGGCGGTCGGTCCGAAAGAAACGAGTACCTGTTACTTCACGCCTTCCATGACAAGAACTACATCGTGCCGGACAAACCGTCCTTTAAGAAATTTCAGATGGACACGGTAAGACCTCAAACACGCCAGTAGCTGTCGCTTTCTTGCTATCAATTTGTTTGCATGATGATTGCGGAAAATATGAGCGCTTTTTTCCACGTCCCAGCATGAAGGAGATGATGATGTCGATACTGGCAAAGGAAAGCGAAAGAAGAAGGCTGCCTATGCAGGAGGGCTGGTGCTGGATCCTAAAGTTGGTGCGTTTGGTTTGCATCATTCTATCCTCCTTTTATCATCCTTTAAATTTTTTCCATTTAATGAGTTAATTAAATCCCAGCTTCGGTCTGCAGGTTTCTACGACAAGTTTGTGCTACTGCTCGACTTCAACAGCCTGTATCCTTCCATCATACAAGAGTTTAACATCTGCTTCACCACCGTGCAACGGGAGGCCTCCAGCAAGCAAAAGAGGAATCAGGTGCGGGTGGGTGTTTTGTGGGGTGGGACACCCACGGGTGCTCATGTGTCACTGTGGCTTTTATCTTTACAGTCGCTCTTCCGTTGTTGAAGCACTTTGGTGTTAAAACGTCGCATTGTTTCTCCGGCAACAGGAGGATGAGCCCGAAGAGATCCCAGAGATTCCAGATAGTGACCTGGAAATGGGAATCTTGCCCAGGGAGATCAGGAAGCTGGTGGAACGACGCAAGAATGTTAAACAGCTGATGAAACAACAGGACATCAACTCGGACCTTTACCTGCAGGTACGCACGGACGCAAACTTGAGCACAATCCTCCCAGGTGACCAAATGCTTGTCAAAGTTAAACCCCGTCAATTTGCGTTTCTCAGTATGACATCCGTCAGAAGGCGTTGAAGCTAACGGCTAACAGCATGTACGGCTGCTTGGGATTTAGCTACAGTCGCTTTTATGCCAAGCCGCTGGCTGCCCTGGTCACCCACAAGGGCAGGGAGGTGAGTGCAACGCGCACACAGGAACACACTCGAATCAATTTGACGCCAGTTAACACTATTTTACTGGACACATAACACGGCCATTTTGTTTTGTATATGCTTAAGCCACAAATCTGATTTTCAGCTGTGTGTGCTACCATACCGCACGTCATACATGAGCCATATTCAAAAATAGGTTTCAATCAGAACTGAATATTGTCTTGGTAAAAGTAAGATATTTGCTACAGATCCTGCATTACATGAGATTTTGCAGGTGTACCCAATAATCCGTGTGCGTTTCAAATATAATCCACAAGGGGGCGTTGCTGCATCATATTTGTTTGTCGACCACCCCTGCCTGCCTTCCCACTTTTTCCATTAACCCCTCTTTTGCGTGTTTATATCTAATTCCCCAAATAAATATTTGTCTTCTCTAATGTGATGTATTATATTTCAACCATGGAACTACACACAAAAAAATCTCCGTTAAATCTGATTTCATGACTTCCTTCGACACTTCCTAATGGAGCGACATGGACGTGCACACGCCCAGTAAAGAGGTGCGAAGAGATCTGTCCAGCATGACATAAACAGCTAAACGCGATATCATAATTAAACTCTGTGTGCGCGCACACACACACACACACTTGCCACATCCAATAGAAAACATCCTCATGGAGGCGTCAGGCGCTGCCTTGAGTGAGTCGTTCATTAAATTCTCGTTCTGCACACATGGTGTTCCTAATGGATGGCGGGGCCATAAATCCGTGTGTTCTTGTTGCTTTGTCATCCGAATTTGTTCTCACAGTCACACAGCAGCACAGTAACGTTTGTGTGCGATTGCCTTAATGCAGGTGGGATTCTTCTTTGTCGCGAGTTCATGGGCAGCGCACAACAACTTTTATTGCTTTTTCGCCTTTTGCTGTCGCATGAACCGCAAAGCGTTTGCCGCGGTTTCCGTTTTAAATGAAGATTGTCTGCTATCTCAGATGACTACTGTAAATCATTATTTATTTATTTATTTTACATTCATGTTATTGCAGTGGCAAGGCAAAATAATTTGTTAAAAAAATCAAAGCAGTGATAATTCCTTATATAGTTTGTGTTTTTCCCAAACATATCCAGAATAATAAGCAGTATAGTTTAGAGTCGTGAACATTTTAACAATAGTCATCCCTAAATCTGACGGTGAAACTGATCCAAATAAACAACTTCATAACCCGCGTTCAAGTTGTACAGCTTAGATGAAGCTAAGTGAGCAGAACTCAGGCTGGACGTCTGTTTGACCAACTGAAAGTCATTTTCATTGCGTTTTCTTGGAGCCCTGAAATCACATAGCTGTCAGCCAAGCACTTCTCAGTTTCCGACCGCAGCCAGACAGAAAGGCCAGCTGGCATTCATAAGCGGCATCCCGATGTATTTGTGGCTAATGCCGTTTGCACCTCCGCCCCCGTTTTAATCATCGCATTTGCACTTTCCTTTGGTATTGTGATTTAGGAGCCCCTTTTTATTTTTGTATTTGTCACACAGACGCACCGCACCTCCTTCTGTGCGCAAATCCAACCCGCCCTCCTCTTCCCCCGTAGTACCTTTTGGCGGTGAACGCGCTCCGTGTATTCATTGATTGGCTCTTGTCTTTCTCACTCGTTTTAAATTGGGCCCTGATGTGGCGGGTCGAGTCGGGTCGAAGGTTGCCAGGTTTCAAAGACAAGTAGGGAGCGGGTCAAAAAAAAAAAAGAGATGACAGGCTTTATGGCCGCCCCTATCAAATTTTTGGTTTCATCGATTTGTCGTACATATGTCGAAATGTTTGGGTATGTTCACATCTGTGTGTGTGTGTGGTATATTTTGCGGGTTTGTGTGCTCAAGTGCTACTGCCCGAACTCTGCCCTTTGTCGGCGGACCATTTGTTGTGGGCCAACTCTGTCCTGGTATGTGCGGGTATTAAGGAGTGAGCGGAGGTTGGGAGGGCAGTGGTATTAAGAGGAAGGTGAAGGTTTAGGATTACACGGCCGTCGATCTGCCACAGATTGATGTCCCGCTCAACCCCTCGCCGTTATTTTGGGTCCTTTTGTATGTTTGCCAGAGAAGTGTCGGTCCCAGAGGAAGAGTGACATGAAACATGCACAACAAGCGGTTATAATTGTCTGCTTAAATGCATTTGTCACACTCGGAAGGCATTTATTGTCGGACGAGTACTGTCCGGCTGATCCATGATCTCATGCTTGAAATGACGTAGACGTCGATATATATATATACTCCGTGTGGGGGTGTCAAATTGGAAAAAAAAATAAAGATAAGATCCAGATATCAGCAGTATGGAAGACTCCAGGATCTATCAGTTTGCTGTTGTTCATTTTCTGTCATGGTGTTCATGTTGTTACTTACTGCAAATTGAGTGTCTGTGAGCAGATAAGGGCACCAAAAAACTGAGCACTTGACTGTCTTTTATTATGCTGTTCATTCGTCTTTTTTTTGTTGTTGTAGCTTTCAAGCTACGGATTATAAAAAGTAACAGTATGTCATCCTAATCAAGTGATGTAAACAACGCGGTGAGCTGGAAGCCCCTGATTGTTTTGGAATGCATATTGGTTTGACCTTTGACATTTTGCCAGCAAATCTGACAACCGTTAGCAGGTGCGTGCGTGCGTGTGTGTTTGTGTTGGGTGCGGGATGACTCCCTAAAAGCCATGTAATTGAGTCTCTGTCCTTGTGTTTAAAAACAGACTGACAGGAGCTCGTAGTTGACATTATTGGATGGCATGCACGGTGAGAGATGGATGCGAGCTTGGGTAACAAGAGGCCAGGGTGCCGAGAGGTTAGAGTGTCGTCAAGGTTAAACCCACCCCGTGTGAATGTGTGTGCTTGTAATCAAGTCAAGGTAAATATTACTGCCCCCGCCGTCCCTTCAGTTTTGGGATCATTCCTCCTGTCTCGCGATTCACAAATCATTTCCCCGAATTAGATACAGGAATCCCGCAACCATCCGATCATGTATCATCGCGTGTGTGTGTGTGTGTGCGTGTGTGCGAGACTAAATCGTGTTGGCCTCGTGCCTATAGCTGCTACTGTCTCAGAATCAAAGGGGTAATTTTGACATTTCATCGTATTAGAGATGGCCGTTACAGTCGTGTGTCTGTGAATGTTTGTTTGTTTGGTGTGGAAACGAGGGCTGCATGTTTCCATGGTCGTCTTGTGCCCCCCACCCTCCACCCGCACCCCCTAAAGAGGTGGCTTTACTGCGGACTTAACAAATAGTCACATGGGAGCAGTGCTGCTATTTTGGCTCCATTAGCTCGCGGCGGTGGCAGACGGTCGACCGAGACGAGATTTTCACATCCGAACTGTCACTTCAGTAGCGTTTGCTAATGAGGCCGTGTGAGACGAGGCTAATGGCTGGGATGGTACCTCATAGTGTATTCATCTCATGTCTGGTGTCTCTGGTGAAGGAGCTATTATTGAGAGAATAATAAGGAAGTTGTTTTAATTGGCTCAACAAACCATTTCCCTTGGTCAAATGTTAACCAAATTAATAGTCGGCTGTCAATTTTTTTTTTCAAATACTGTCTGAACATTTTCATAACACATTGGTTACCAGAATTATCAGGCTATTAAAATATTTATTATTGTGGTAAAAATGAGTTTGGTTTTTGTGTGTGTGTGTGTGTGTGTCTCACTGCTTCGGTGATTGTTCGCGCAGTAAAAATTATAAGAGTACCAAAATGTATTACACAAAAAAAAAAAAAAAACAGTTAAAAATGTTTCCATACTTCAGACAATATGATTATGTGACGCTAGCTTCACATTAGCTTCTCCTGAATATTTGTAAAAAGTAGGCAAGCTACCTGGCATGTAGCTGGAATGCAACCTTATCAAGTTTCTGCAGGATTTTGCTTGATTTTCAGCAAAATTGCTTAATTTTGTTTGGAAGCAGCATCTTCTCGTCCTTTCACGTTCAGTGACACTTTTATTGTGTAGAAAACTGATACTGATGCTAGCTGTCCACGATGGATTCATAACGATGTGAATGACATGTCTTTGAATATTACAGTTCATGCGATATTTGTTTGTTTGAGCAAGTTTATCTCCTTGTACAGAATGTTGAGTGTGTGGTTTTATTTTTTCTTTCCAACCACACAAAAGTCAAGGAAATCATGACGTCCATAACCCCAGCTCTTGAGCTACTCTTTGATGACAAAACCCGTTGATTCGTTTTCATCTGAGGGCACTCAACTGCCACAAGTAAATGAGCAGTTAGGACATGAAACATCGCTTATTTGCTTGACGTCACACAATTGACTTGCCCTGTGTCAGCGGCTGCACGGCAACGCTGGAATGTGTCCTTTCCGTCTGTTAGTGCGCCGTATTTTCTAATTGAGTGGACTGCGGTCGTATTGTTGTCATTGGAGAGTTATTTACAATGAATGCCTGCATTTGTGATCTGTGCCAGCGGTATTAAATCAGACACGGCCTTGTGACAGACTGACCCGCCCCCAGCGGCAGACATGACAACGCAGCTGCGGCATCTTTTCAGACAGGTGTGTGTTTTGGGAGCAAAGCCTCTGGTGCTTTTGTGTGCAGAAATGCTCACGTTAGCGGGAAAATAATAAAACTTTGTAATCGCGGCCCTCCTCACTCTCTATCCCGAGTCTTTTTCTTTGAGTGTGTTAAAGCACATACCCATGCATGTTGCGTGTGCACTTATACCCTCCACCCTCGAGCGGCACTGACAGCACCGTCCGTGTTCCTCCACAGGTGCTATTTTCGTCAGGCCGCGGCCATCCCAAAATGTTTTTCGTCGGGGTGCTTTTCAAAACAATTGGCGCCGTTGTCCCAGGCTCCTTTTACAAGCGCTCTCAGTCCCAATGCAGTTTAACGCGCTAGCCTCTCATGGGCGGATCCTGCATGGTATGCCAATGGTCATTTCATGTGTATTTAATACCTCAGTGAAATTGAGCATAATAACATTTGAAAAGACATAAAGGTTCATACAGCTCCGGTAAGGGGTTTCATTAGCTTATTTTGATTCATGATTCATAGTGTGTGTGTGTGTGCGCGTGTGTGAAGGTAAGTGCTCACACCACCAGTTGCACAAATTCCAGTGCCATGGTCAAACGACTTGTCTTACACTTGGCTCATTCCTTTGAGCGGCCCGCCCGGTTGGAAGTGATAGCATATGGAAAACGTGTCTAAATGAGTCCGCACATTATTTACATCAACACATTCTCACTTTGCTTTGCCTCACGTTGTTGTCACCCCGACTTCCCGGCATCTGTCCACTTAGCACTTGTGTCGCCGTTTCTTCTGTCCGCCCGTTGCTTGTTAGACTTGGAACATGCCAACGTTTTCCACAGATGAAATGTGGACATAGAAATAGGCGTTCTTGGTGAGTTGTATCAGGATTCGACATGATGTCAATTGAACATTCTTCAATGGAGTTTCCTCTTTGCTCAAGTTATTGGCATGAGTCTTACTTGTTTCCCAGTTTGAAATTAATGGCGGACAAGCATGAGACCGGTTTGAGCCTATCGCTTTCAGTCAAGGCCTTGGAATGGTTCTCGCCCATTTTTCCTCGTTTTCAGCATTTTCATTTTCAGTTGCGTTTTTGAGTCGTCGAAAAGCCTCCACCGCAGATGTGTGCGCGCGTGTGTCGAGACCTTGACCTTGTTGCACAGCCCCTAATAGAGGAGGCTGTTCGGTGAATGACTCAAACGCCCGCCTCTATACAGTGGCATGTGACACTCTATAAAACATGCTTAAGTCCCACTCTGGTTTCAGGGAATGGACGTACCCCAACCCAGTCCCTTTCTTACTCCGAAATAGCCCGCGTCCTTGCCCCCCGTACACTGCTCACTGCCGTTGGTGCGCACGCGTCTGCCTCCGCAGTTGATTGAGGTGCAGATTGGCAGTGACAGATCACACCGAGTTCGGTCCGGCCTTCTGAACCCTTCCCCCCCCGCTCAGGTTCAAGACCCGGAGCCCACACCTGTTAGGATCACTTTGCTCCTTTTGGATGTCGCGCATACACGCGTGCACCAATCCATGTGCACGCGCACTGTGGACAGCCACTGCTCACAGTTTTTGTCCTTCAGTCACTCCTTGGGTGATTAAGGCCATTACGAGTCATTAAGAAGGTGTGTGTGTGTGTGTGTGTGTGTGTGTGTGTGTGTGTGTGTGTGTGTGTGTGTGTGTGTGTGTGTGTGTGTGTGTGTGTGTGTGTGTGTGTGTGTGTGTGAGAGTGTGTTTTGCCCAGCGTGGATGTGTGAGGGTTGAAAAGATGGCTGTCACAGTGCGAGCTCATAATTGCCCTCTTAGCCAATTATCCCCCGTTTAAAAGGAAATCACCTGCTCTGCTTTTGTGTCCAAACGCACGCTCACACACACACACACACACAGACAGGAAAGTATATTGATTCATCATATTTTGTGTTGTTTTAAATGTGCGGCATCACCGATTTTGTTCTAATCCTTGTTTTTGTCCGCATTTGTCGTCATTCAGATTCTTATGCACACCAAAGATTTGGTCCAAAAGGTTAGTGTCCGCCATCCATTCATTTCTTGGCACTCGAGCATTTGAATAATTGAACAAAAATTGGATTTGTACTCACCTAATAAAGTCAGAGCCCAAAATTTCAATCCAGTGTGTACTTTTTTTCTTGAATTACTCTTCTGCGAAGATGAACCTGGAGGTCATCTATGGAGATACCGACTCCATTATGATAAACACCAACAGCCGGTCGATGGAGGAAGTCTTCAAGCTGGGCAACAAGGTGGCTGTAGCCCCCCCGCCCCCCCCCCCAAAAAAACCACACTTACCTTTTCTAATACTCGAATTGCATCTTTGCTTTTTTGTTCGTTTTTCAGGTGAAAGCGGAAGTCAACAAGCTGTACAAACTGCTGGAGATCGACATTGATGGCGTATTCAAGTCACTTCTGCTGCTGAAGAAGAAGAAATATGCAGCTCTGGTGGTGGAGCAGCACGGCGATGGGCGCTACAGCGTCAAGCAGGAGCTCAAAGGCCTGGACATCGTTCGGCGAGATTGGTGTGACCTGGCGAAGGAATGTGGCAAGTACGTTGCCGTCAAGTTAAACGACATCGGGGGGGGGGGAATCGGGGATGCTTATAAAAAAGGGGCTTTCTTTTCCCGGTCGCAGCTATGTGATTGGTCAGATCCTGTCAGACCAGAATCGCGACATCATTGTGGAGAACATACAGAAACACCTGGCGGAAGTGGGAGAGAAGGTCGCCGGCGGGTCGATACCTTTCCAACAGTACGAGATCAACAAGGTAGCCGACACGTTGTAGACTGAGCAACGTTGCATTTGTGGTCGCCTTCCACTTCCACCTCGCTCCATCCCTCCAGGCGCTGACCAAAGATCCCCAGGACTACCCAGATAAGAAGAGTCTGCCCCACGTCCACGTGGCTCTTTGGATCAACTCCCAGGTTGGGCGCAGGGTCAAAGCTGGTGACACCGTCTCTTATATCATCTGCAAGGTGTGTTTGCTCTCCGGTGAACTCATCTTGTTAGTTGCAACTGTTGATCCAACTCTTCTATAGACTAAATCAATTGTGGAGTTTTGCTCCGTGGAATATGCCCTTTACGATCAAATGGACCGATTAGTTCGGACTTTCAAGCTTGAATGTAAACGACCACCCGATGCTTTTTACCTGCAGGATGGCTCCACGTTGGCAGCCAGTCAAAGAGCGTACGCTTTAGAGCAACTCCAGAAGCAAGACAGTCTCAGTCTGGACACGCAGTACTATCTGGCCCAGCAGATCCACCCGGTGGTGTCCCGCATCTGCGAACCCATTGAGGGAATCGACGGCGTGCTCATAGCCGCGTGGCTGGGTAGAACACATGTTCATGATGTTGAGACCGTTCTGCTGCGAAACGTTCGAGGCGCAATTTCAGCATCGGTTTCTGATTTAGGTCTGGACCCCAGTCAGTTCCGGTCTCATCAGCTGCACCAAAGAGAGGAGGAGGCGGCCGCCGTTCTCGGAGGGCCGATCCAGCTGACGGACGAGGAGCACTACAAAGACTGCGAGAGGTTCACCTTCACCTGCCCTCAGTGCGGGAAGGAGAACGTTTATGAAAGCGTGTTTGAAGGAGCCGTAAGTTGTTTTCCATTCACTCTTTTGCAGTGTTTGCCCTCGTCATACAAAAGAATACTTGCTTTGACTCAGAAGCACCTTATGGCTTTAAAGTGTTTTGATGAGTTGTCATGCGAGTGTTCGTTTTGGTTCAATCGCAAAATACGTGCAAATATGCTGTCGGCTGCTCGCTATCCACCTTAAATCTGATTGGACGGAATCCAACCGTTTCAAAAAGTCAAACGGACGATCCTTCGTTTCGGAGTACATTTGCAGTGGCGTCTTAATCTGAGATGGTTTATTAGTGTGCGGTGTAGAGTGACTTGGCGCCCTCCTGAGCCGCCTTGTATTTTGGTAACCTAATTAATCTACATGAGTGGGATATTGAAACGACTCCCAACTGTTGACGGTCCCTTCAAAAAGTTCCAAATGGTGAATTAGGAAGCCGCCATATATGTCATGGTCATACTTCGAGTCAAGCCAATGACAAACCCAATCGGGACAACCGCCAAGGCAGAGAGAGATGAGTGACGTGTTCTTTTCAAGAGCGGCTCGCTCTCATGTCCACCGGCGAGAGTTCAAAGTGGCTAAAAGCGGCTTTCGTTGTAATACTCGGAGCAAACGACTTTGATTGAGCAACACCTAAAGGATGCGGAGGATGCGTTCCATCAATAAATGTCAAGCAGATGGTCAAGACCCTGCAGAGATTTGTGCCTAATAAAAACAAACTCTTGAAATGTTTTTTCTTAAAATAGCCTGTATCCATTGCAGAGTGTCTGACCACTTCATGACTCTCTGGTCCCGGCTAACGGGTCGCCTCCATCCTGCGCCGTTGAACCTACTTAGCTGCCGTTGAGCCTGCTGCGCAAACACAAGTTTGTACTGTGTGTGTACAGCTTGAGTATACAATGAATTGAAATGCTAACGACATGATTGTTTGGCTCGTTAGCGAGCATTCGGACCGGTGAAATGGACGCTTGGGCAGATCGGTGTAAGAATGGTGATTCATGGTTCAGTCCTCCTCTATATTGTGTCTCCGCTCGTATTTTTAGACGGCCGCCTGGCTCCGATACGGACTCGTGTTTTCACTGGCATAGTTTGGACGCCACGACTTGAAAAGCCTCTCCTTAACCCGTGCCGTTCTGTGGACACGCACACATACGCATTTGCGCAGATCGCTTGTCAGGCCAAGGTTATGTGTGCGCTATCGGCGTGTAATGAGGAGTAGGGCACGCAGCCTTTTCTCGTCTTAAAGCCTCTAATAAACCTGACAGCCCGCTTATCCTCCGCAGCCTCAAGCAGCTTCCATTAAATGAAGGCTTTCTGGCCATATTTGGAATCGAAAGAATCTGTCATCAACTCTCAGGCGTAAAACGCCAAAGTCTTCTTGCCTCTTCAGAATCAATCGAACGTGGAAGTGAATTGGTTACCAGCATCAGACTTGATTGTCCGCGATGTGTTTTATTGCTTGTGTTTTCCCCACGATGAGTCACTGATAAGATAGTAAGTTAATTAGGGTGGCCAACATGGTCAAACGGCTCATTGAGAGGGGAGGACAGATGGGCCTTGACGCATCGCCAGGCGGGCTCGGAGGAGGCGGTGACAGATGATGGAGGACAGACAGGGGAGGAGAGTTGTTTGAAGGTGCCGCCGAGATTCTCCCCCCCACCACCCCCCACCCCAGTTCACTTTTTTTTTAGAGGTGCGGCCAGTTAAATCAACATGCACATTATCATGCCGCAGATGAGTAACACTCAGCTGACACCGTAAACCGTTTTAAAACTGTTGAAGAGCGCTAACGTGCGCTTTTCAAGGCGGGCAGGAGGCTTGGATGTCAAAGATAAGTTCTTTGGGTCACGTTGTAAGCCCCGCACACACAAGATGGATTGCAGACTCCTTTGCGAGGCTGACATCAAGACGAGTGTTTCATAGTTTTATTGAATTGCTCGGTCATTAAAGAGCTGGCAAGTAAAGTAAGGAGGTGCATAATTTTGTTTGGGGGTGGATGTCTGTTATCGGAATGAAGCGAGCGAGTTAAAAAAGTAGCAGGGGGAGGAGGTCATGTCGAGCGGAGAAGGAATGAAACGCAAAATTGGAGAGACTTCATTCATTGAACTGCCTTTAGGCCAGGCAGGCAGCTGACACCAAGGCATCAAAAGTCTTTGTTTTTACTAAAAGTGCCGATGCAGGCCGAGTGTGGGGGGGGGAGGGGGGGGGTCACCCTGCATGCGCCTGTCTTTGAAAGCTTTTCTTTGCTGCTGTCAGTGCACTCGTTAAATGGAGTTCAGAATTGAAATGGGTGTTTAAATCAGTCAGACTGTGTCTAATTGTTATGGACTATGGGTTTTTTTTTGGGGGGGGGGGGGGGTTTCTTCCATGGATGTCTGATTTGACCAGGAATTGACTTCTGCGAGCCTCATTCTGTCTTTTCCTTGTCTTATGATATGACTGACCAAGATATACTTTGATTGCGTTCAGTTCAATGAGATACAATTCTCGCTTTCCAAGAAATATCTTGGTATGTTGTCAATGGAGTCTTCATCCGCAAAGACGAAACCTTTCCGACGGTGTAGAATTCATTCGATATTCAGCGGCTGCTGGAATACGAGAAGAGCGTTTGTCCCCTCACCCAAAGCGCAAGACGGTCACATCGCTGAAAATGCACCCACGCGTGCATCAGGAGTCCACTAACTCCTTAAAATGGAAATGAGTCAGACAGATGTGCTTTTCTTTAACTGTTGGATAAAAAAAAAACATGTGTTTTTCTTCTCACGGTGAGAGCGGCGATTAATTTCAGCGGAGCCCGTGATTCGGTGATGGCAACCGAGCGCTGCTCAACACGGCACTAAATGACACTATTAGAGCCAACGTCACTCACGTTGTGTGTGACGTGCTCAGCTGGTCAGGTCATTGCTATTGACAACAAATTGTCTCGGTGTATGATTCATGAATGTCGATTTTTTTTATTTTAATTGTCTCGTTATGTTTTTTTTAAGTGGAGGGATGCATGTTGTCTTTCAGGGACCAAAGTTGGAACCCAGCTTTTTGCGATGCTGCCACGTGCCTTGTGGCGGCCGCCCCATCGACTACGCTTTTAACATCAGCAACAAACTGCTTCTCGACATCCGACGCCACGTCAGGAAATACTACTCTGTGAGTATTTCTGTTTGCGCTCCGGTACACTCGTGTGCCATGTCCTATGATAAATCACTGCAATGCTACACACACACACACACACACACACACACACACACGCACTGTCTGCAGGGCCTCCAACCCATTTCGGTTTCAACTAGCTTGACTTGCACATCGCTGCAAGCCACTTTTAACTTCCAAGTCGATGCTCATTTGAATCTGCGATGCCTTTTGCCTACCAATGGGCGTCATTTGGTTAAATACATGCGTCTGCGTTTCTTCAAGCAAAGATGCAGTCAAGTTTTCCTCGTGTGTATGAAAATGGAGGCAGCCCGTGTGGTAATGGCAAGGGAAGCAATCAAAAAAAAAAATCTTGGACAGAAGATGAAGCAAACCCCAGCGGGGGCACTGCGCTGACATTTTCTACCAAAGAGCACATTATGCTTGCAAAAGTAAGAGAGCACCAGTTATATTTGTTTGGATCATGATCCATGAAAATACTCAAATGTCAATTGAAGAGCAAATTTGTCCCTCTCCTTACCCGTTTGTAAATTTAACATGTGGTCGTGTTGGTTCCTAAAGTGACCAAAAAAAAGAATGCAATTTTGCCATGATGTGGGAATGAGAAATCTGCTTGCGTTACGTGCCTTACGTCACCCGGGCACTCACCAGACCAATGCTGACGATTGTTACCGATCATGTCTATATCTTTGTGACCTTGTCCGGGAACCTCCCTGAGCACTTAGCATTCACCAATTCACGCTGAGGATCATTTCCATTTTTTTCCTGCAGAGGCAACAATGAGTCCCCAATTCAATCCAGATTTTAACCCGGGAGAACCCAAGAACTTTTTTCTTCTTTGGAAAATGATGAATTATACATTAAATGACTGCTATATGTTCACTGACCACCAAAATATATGTTTTTTCAAATATTCAATGCTTTAATCCTAATTTAGGATTATTGCCAAATCTGACCCTTTGGGATTTAAGGGCAGCATTTGAGTAGCAGAATTTATAGGCGCCAAATTTGACTCTGTGGGTTCTCCAGGGTTTTAAACACTTTTTTTGTCACACACTCTGACACATATCCATGAACTGAGCTTTTGGTACACACAAGACATTGCCTAAGAAGAGTAAAGAGGTCTGCCACTTAGGAATTTCTGGCAAAGTGTTCTTACAATTTTATAGATGTTGGACCTGAGGAATTTCTGAACTTAGTGGAAGGGAGTGGAATGCACTGTCTGTAAAAGTGTGTGTGTGTGTGTGTGTGTGTGTGGGTGTGTGCGCGTGCTACTCTCCCACAGTGCTGAACAGAAATCAATTATTGGGGGGAATGTGTGGCAAATGAGTCCCTCTCAACTCTTTTGTCACAATGTGTGAAACAGCTGCTGCCACTGAATACTTACACCTCACACACACACTCTCTCTCTCACACTCACACACACATGCATCCACACACACACTCACTAGTGACTGGACTGCAGTGGACACAGCACACACACAGCGGGGCAATGAAGAGGGGAAATATTGTGTAATTAAGGATTCCTTTCAGCCCGAGGGAGAGTTCAAATAGAGCCGTTTGTCTGGCCAGAGAGGCAAAGCTTTGCATTTGTTTTGTGTGTGTGTGTGTGTGTGTGTGTGTGTGTGTGTGTGTGTGTGTGTGTGTGTCACTAGTAACTTGCCTACAATTGTGTTGGCATCCTCAACCACGGGGACATTAATCATTTGTGAATCCCCCCCTACCAACCCCTCCCCATCATTATGAATAAACCTGTACTCTGAGAATAGGCAAACACTGTTTTTCTTTTTCTGGTCCTGCTGTCTTTGCAAAATGAGAGATTCATTGAACCAGCCATTTCTTCTTCTTCTTCTTCTTCTTCTTTAACCCCTCCCATCAAAGCGCCGTTGCCATGGCATTTAACAAATTATTGCAATTACCCTCAATGTGCGGGTCGCCCCTGGAAACCGGCTGAGGGGCAAGACAAGAAGTGGGAAAGGGTGAATGAAGACAGGAGAAAGTGATAATCCTGTTCCGAACAAAAGGTCAAAGTGTTGAATTGAGAAGCTTTGATTAAGCGGGGGAGTGTACAAAGTGGAACCGTTTGAGCTCTATTGTGCGTGCGTGTGTGTGTGCGCGCGCGCAGAGTTGAATGTGTTTGTAAAGTAGATCGATTTTAGGTCTTTGTGACTAGAGCTGGCAATTTTGGCAGCCAAGTGTTGGTGGTTTTGTGTCCGTGTGCAAGTGGAATCCAATGGTACAGGGAATCGTGATGGCTCCATGTTAATATTGACAATAGATCTCAGACAATTATTCCATCCGTGGAACATCAAATCGCGTCTATTGTCATTTTGACTGATTTTCTGATTATTATTTTTTTTCACTATCTACCCATGAGTGGCAAAATACACTTTTGAACACCTGCAAACCAGGCCTAGGAATCACAGAGTAAGTTGTCATACCATACCTTGATATTTGGTCAATGATATCATGATAGGTTCTTTGTCTTATGTGTGCCCTGCGATTGGCTGGCAACCCCCGCCGACCGCCCCAAGACAGCTGAGATATAGTTTCCAGCACGCCCGCGACCCTCGTGAGAAGATAAACGGATTAGAAAATGGATGGATATCATGAGAGCATATGTGCTATAATCTAATTTATAAACAGCACTGACTGGGGGGGGGGGGGGGTCGCCATGCCAAAGAACTGAAGGACTCTGTGTCCCATGGGTTGGCTAGTTGGGTGTGTGTTGACAGTTTTTGACAGTTCAGATATTTTGCATAATTTAAGGGTATTATGATAGCAGTCCAAATAATAATTTAGAATGCTGGCATAATCCACGGATCCACCACTGCTGCTGCCGAAGACGGAAATGACAAAAGAGTTTCAGCGGACACCAAGGTTTTTTGATGGCGGCCTACATTTATTTCCGAGGACCCTGCCGTGTCCTGCTCTTGCCCTGTTGAGTTAAATGATGTCGAAGTCATTTTGACGTCTGCATACAGTATGTCGTGCATTCGCTCATATAATTACGCAATTATGGGCCTTTATACCGCCCACGACAGACTATACACCTCCACTCCCAAGTCTGGCAAAATACCTTGATTAGATGGCACCCCGCGCACATCTTTGCTCCTCATGATTTTCTTGTTTCAGATTTCTCCCTCTCCCTCTCTCTCTCTCTTTGTCTATCAGTCTAATCTATGGCTTGAATCAAAATTGACTTGAGAATTTATTTCAGCACCTTCGGCAAACGTACGTGATTGCATCAGCAATTTTTACTTTTCAGTCCATTGGAATCACAGTTTTGGGAGGAGCGTTGAGGTTGCAGATGCTGTCGGGATTTATTTGGAGTTAGTGAATGGAAGGAAGGAAGCCTGGGCATTGATGACTCTGCTTCTTATGCTCTGTCATTAGTTGGGCATTAACACCCCCCACCCCACACCCACCCCCAGCCCTCCATTTACTAATAACAGGGCATAAGGAGCTAATGGGAGGAGTGGGTGGGCTGCTTGTAAGAGTCCAGGCCTATTGCGATAGTCGGGCCTCAGCACCTGTCCAGGGTCACTAACTCGACCCGGGGGTGGGGGGGGGGGGGGGCTAACTGTGGCTGCCCACTGTGCTGCCTGTCTGACAAGTGCACAGCATCATCCCTCTTAAGTTTACCATTTCATCACACAGCTGCTGAAATACAATTGGAGCGGTGCCACGCCTAATATTGGCAAATGCAAATAACTCGCACACAGCCACAACTTAGCTGAACATGATGATACCATTAGCTCCGGTCCAAGTCGGGTTCGTAAGCATCATTCTGCGGACCTTAGCGCTAAAACTGCGTAATGCATGAACTCGCCAATGCATGAACAAACATGTACAAACCTACACACAAAACAAAAATGTATGTGTATGTGTCTCTTGAAGAGCTGGTTGGTTTGTGAGGACCAGGCTTGCCAGAACAGGATCAGGCGCTTGCCCATCGCCTTCTCCCGCCACGGACCCATCTGCCCAAGTTGCAGCAAAGTGACACTCCGTTCCGAGGTAACGCACGAGCACCTCATCACTGTTTGGGTTGAATCTGACATAAATCCACACACAAGCACACCGATAGTTAGTTACTGGCGGATTTGTCCAGCTGATGGTGCTGTGGAGCTGAAAACTCTCCACATGCTGTAATGGAGCATCTATGTTATCACTGACTGTCCAGTCTGCCTGTCCTCAGTCCCATTCCGTTTTAACTCTTGCCCTAACTCTCCTGTCAGGTTTTTTTTTTTTTTTTTTTTTTGGGGTGGGGGGTCTTCTTAATCCACTGCGCTCAATGCTTTGCTGTCTCTGACTTTGTGGCGACAGATTGTAACTCAGAAGCCCAATTTATGCTGTCACTTTGGCCACTTAGAAGGCTGTTGGCTTGTGTACCTGAGGCCTGTGGCACTTGAAACCACAGGCTGGATAAAAAAACTCTCCCCTGCTCACTCAACCATCGTTTCTCGCTAAGCCTTGCAGCCTCTCTACTACGCCTTACCATCTCCCAAACATCGTGTTTAGCGACACACTTTGTCATTACTTATTACGCAGAAGGCCAACGATAATGAAGACAGCCAGCTGCAGTCCTGTTGACAAGACTGTATAACCGCCGTTGACAGTGAGCTTATTATTTTAAGAAGAGTGAGTCAAGGGCCCCACCACTGCTAAGAATGTTGAATACTTTGGAGCTGCAATTTCTCTTTGACGCAAGTTAGATGATCAATCCTAATGTACTTGGAAATATCAAAGACAATCAGATTTTCGTGTTGCCGCATCCGCCGCTGGAATGTAAATAGACTTGTTTGGTCCTTTTTTTTTTTTCTGTTTAGCGTCATGGTCCATTTCCCACTCACGATGGGCGCTGCCTCCGCTCGCTTCTCTTCCCTCCCTCGTTTCGCGCTCTCCATCCCGTCTGTCCATCTCGCTCTGCCTTTGCCTCTTCAGCCCTCTCCGGCTGGACACCGCAGCCGAGTGCGATCCGATCTCCATGTAATGGCGGAGTAATAGGCACTCTGCCTTGATTGGTTGGTAATTTAGGGGAGTTATGCACAGGTGCGATTTGTAATAGTTTCAGGAAATTAAATTCCTTTCTCTTCCCCTTTTCCCTTGCTGTTCCTTTCGTCACCGTCCTCGCCGCCACCCACCCACCCACCCACCCACGTACGCGGCGCTTAACTCAAGTAGCCTCTCTTTCCACGCCCTGTTTCAGATCCCTCCTGACTTTGCCTTTCTTTTCCCTTTTATTCACCGCTTTCTTGCCCCTGCTCTTTTCTTTTCACTTTCTTCCCCTAACCCCCCCCCCCCTCGTTAGCTCTCCCACTTATTCCCCCCCCACAACCCCCCCCCCCTTTTTTTGCTTTATTGATGTACGCTCAGGCGCCCATTAGAGCTCCCTTTTTCCCTCTAGTGGAAATTGCACCGTGTTAATTTTCACACAAATTACGGCAATAGCAGGTATCTCTATTTGATACATTATAGCGGGAGCAATCAGAGATAATTGAGTGCCTTTCAGAGGGAGACGGCTGCATTCACCGCCGCCTCAAAGCTGCCCCATTATCGCCTAATCGCTCTTTAAACACTGAATTTTGCCGAACAAAAATTCTTGTCATAATTTTGCTTAAGTGTATTTGGAAATCACAGTCCTTTGAGCGAGGATAATTGAAATCAAATCCCTTTCACTGGAGCTGACATTTCTACATTTCTCCCCAATTGAAATTAATTTCAAAAATTGGGCATGAATATCTTCAAATAGCAGGCAATTATGCCTTTCAATATAGAGAAATTACCGGCACTGAATGGTTGGCGGCTTGCGGGCGAGAGCACCAGTTAAATGCCTTTGTTTCCCGTCGTGTTTGCCGAGTAAAGATTTACATATATTGACTCATTATGGTGTCTTGTCAGGCTGATCAGCGCGACGAGCTCCAGCGGTAATAAACGCTCATTGCATCTTTAAAAAAAAAAAAAAAAAAAAACAAGTTTTAAAGCACGCTGGAGTCACAGCTGACAGAGAATGTATGTTAGCCTCTCCCCCGTCATCCCGGCATCGCGGCTCGTTTCTCGCAGCTGCACTCATGAAATGGCCGGATGCCGTACCAGCGCGGCCTCGTTGTTCACAGGTGCCGTACTTTCCTTGTAATCTCGTTGCGGCCCCGTTGGGTTTTTGTCCTCACGGCCATGTTGTCGCACCGGCTGCCTTTTTGTTTAATGGCATCTGATTAAAGCAAAGTCAGACGCACAACTTCTTTGGACGTTGTTTGTGTACCGCGAGGTCTTGAGTGTTTTTTTTTTTTCATCTGAGAGCAACTCGCAACGGGTACAGAATGATTCGGAAATCAATTTGTACCATTTTTTAATGATTCATGTTTCCTTCTGACATTCCTGTTGCTTGTGCACACATTTTTGGGTGGTGGTTTTGGAAGAGGAAGGGGGGGTGAGTCAGTAGGGGATGGAGACAAGCAAAAAGGGGCTATGACGTGGTGAGGAGGGAGGGGGGGCGTCCTGCGCCCCCCGGGAGAGAGGCAATTTCACAGCTGGTTTGCTCCTTAGGCAGTCAGGCTGAAAATGCTGCAGATTTGTGGAGCAAATTGAAATGGTGTCAGCGCGGGAACAAAGCGCTTAGCCGAATGACGAGGCGGCCGTTATGTACGCGTATGCCAAAGAAAGGTGGGGTTGAGGTGCTACAAATTCAATAACCACCCTGTAATGTTTTAGCCACGCCTTTCTGACACCTGTCGATCAATCAGAAAGCAACCATTGGCCGGCCTGTAATCAGCGTTACATTGTGCGAACGCGTGTGCGTGTATGTTCTTGCGTGTGGCGCGACGTGCTTCTTTTTCAAGATGGCGCGCCACTGCGCTTGGCAACCAATAGCGAGGTTCCATTATCGGCCCCCGACATGGTTCGGTTGTTGGCGAGGCGGCACATCGGCGGTCAACAGCTGTGCGTGCCACGCGTGCGGCCATTGACGGCCATTAAACACCTCCAACCTCTCGCACGCAGCCAGCACGCACGCACGCACGCACACACTCACTCATCAAATGTGACGCGGAGCTACATTAGACACTCTTGCCACTTGATTATGCCGCGGTAGTAAAAACTGAAATTACAATTACGCCGGCGGTCGATTGGCAGGTATAATGGGCACGCGCTCGCTCCAACGGTGACACGCAGGAATTGTCGGGGGATTCTTCTTCCCGGCGGTAATAATAAAGCACTCTGCACACACACACCTGACGTCGGTGCGGGGTCGGGGCTGAGCGCGCCCCTCCAGCGTCGCGGGGAAATGACGATCCGATAACTGCAATTAAACATGCCGTATAATGGCTAATCAAATTGACAGCCTCGGCTGTTGGCGTTCTTTGCTCACAATGGCATATCACAACAAACTATTACGAGGGAGGAGGGAATTTCAGGCCCGAGCCCTTCTTTGCACTCTCTGTCGCCTTCTGTTCATCTCACTCCTCTTTCTCCCTTTTATCTTTCTTTCCTCTTCCGCTTAGACGACTCGGTGTTGCCGTTGTCATCCACCCCCCGGCTAATTGCAGTAAAGGTTAAAAGAACAACAAGCACAATTTGTTTTCTCGGCTCTGCAGAGGGACGGCGATGTTCCGCACGTTTCCTCTTGGTCAGCGTCTTCTCATAAATGCGGCAAACTTAATGGGTTTCTTTGCATCCGTTTGCAGTACTCGGAGAAGGCCCTCTACAACCAGATCTGCTTCTACAGGTTCATCTTCGACTGGGACTATGCGGTGAACAAATTACTACAGGGAGAAGAGAAAAGTAAGCACACACACACACACACACACACACACACACACACACACACACAGAGCGGACAGTTTCCCTCTCACTTGGCGTACCGTGAGTGTGCGATAAAATGCACAAACCGCAAAGAAACAATTTCCAATTAAACTAGTAACACATTTTCAATGGATAGAATGGAAAGACCGGATTTGCTTGCTTCACTTTTTGGTTCCCTGCAAGGTCAGGTTAGTATGAGTTTACAATTGCTGAGCTTTATCGACACCGATGGATTGTTTTTAGCATGCATCCATTTTGTGAATGAACTCAAGGTAAGGACTGTCAGTCGACCTTGTAAAATTTTCTTGCTGAGAAAAAAAAATGCGGATATGGCTATTTGTACATTCTAGTACCTTCTCATTTAATGTGATAAAGTAATGTAAGCTATTTTTCAAGATATAAATGTGCAAATGTATAATTGAATGTAGCTATAGTTGTAACCACCCACATGTTATGAAGTTGTTGTTTTTTAATACAGTTTCTCAAGTTTCGTGCATTTGCAGTTGGGGGAGGGTGTGGACATTGCTTTTTAAATGCTGTGATATTTTATTCATTTTTGCTGTTTGTGTTGGAACGCCGCAGTAGTGCTTTGAAAATCGAAATCACAGCAGTGAGAGTGCCGTGTGAATTTTAATGTCCCCCATCAATTTTTGCTCACAAATACTGTAAATGTAACATAGCATTAACAATCAATGGCTCCAAGTAAGCCTGTTACCCAGGCTGCACTTAAAATAGTCATCATTGCTGCCCCATTCACACACACACACACGCACAAACACACACACACACACACCAAAGTATGGGCATTGTACATGGGAAGGGGGGGTTAAGGACATTCATCTCCTCGAGTCAACAGCCCTAATTTGGGAGACGGATTCAATCACGCACACGTACCGAATGCAAAATGCTCCAATCACCGGGAGAACGGCGGAAAGAGCCCTCCCTCTCGCTCCCCCCAGCCCTTCCCTCACTGTCCACCTTTACCGCTCTCTCTCTCGCTCTCCCCGTTCACTCGCTCTCTTAGACAGGCACTCGTTTGGCTGTGTTGATTGAAAACAGGTTTTAGATTTGGAGAAATGATAGGGGAAGTAATGGGCACGCTGAAGAAAGGATAGCCCTTCTCCTGTAATGGGACATGGAGCGTATATTCCTACCCCCCCCCCCCCTTCCCTTGGACTCAAAGAGACCCTACTTCAGTCGTTGGGTGCGCTGGGGAGGCAGAAGCCGCAAGGCCTCTCTACGCATAGTTCTCCCTGATTGATGTCACTTGATTAGAAAGGACGCCTCGACCAAGTGATTGATTTATTTGATTAAATATTTATGTATGTATGCCTGAATGGCCGAGCCGTGTTGTGGCGGCCGGCCGGGAGTGAGACAACGGAGGTAAATATAACTTGTAATCAGCAGATGACCACTCAGATGAACGGAAGGCGCTAAAATAAAAGGATTGAACCAGCGCAGGGCGACTAACATGATTATAGCTTCCCACTTCTGCTTTCTTATTATATTTTTGTCTAAGGCTGGATGCAGGCAATCATTGCCAATCACTTCTTGACTCGCCTCCCTTCATTTTGCTGAGCTTTGCGGCCACTTACTCTTGTATTGTACCGCCCCGCGCGACCGAATGGAACGCGTTTTGTAAGCGCTTGGGGCCGTTTTACAATTGCAAATTCAACTGGATGTCAAATAACATTTCAGATCCTCAAAGCCGGCCGGAGTGGGGGGGTCAGCAACGCGGAGCCCGCGGGCACCGACGAGCCCAATAGCCCACGGCCCTGTTCTTGAAAATGCAGATTGGCATCGATTCGTAGAGCAAAAGTGTTGAATAGTGCTATGCATGTTTACGAAGAATATCACGAATGTGTATTCATACTATAAGTCGTAAAAGGTTATTCAAGATTTTTTTTTTCCATCTACAAGTGTGTATCACACTGGTAGCCCCTTCGCATGAAACAGTAAGCGGCAGTAACGGTTGGTTTTCCCCCTGCTCCAAGCTTTATCGCCAATCTACTGACATTTTGGTGAAGTTTCGAAGCAGTTCGTGCAATGATTTTTTTTTTTTTTAACACTACTAGAGCATGTTTCGAGCATGTATTTCTCAATTGCTGCCAGAACTGTCCTTTGAAACGCCTTCGGCTTTACGCCGCATCCTTCTTCATTCGCTTCGTGTTGGAGAAGGAGGACAACACAGTGAAGAGGATAACATGATCTATTGTTACGCTATTGGCAGAAAGAACTGACAGTCATTTTAGGTGCGTTTTTTCTTTTTTTTTTTTTTAAATAATATGGGTCCGTAAAAAGATTTTCATTGCTCCTGAACAGACACACAACTTCATGCTGATAGAAAGTATAGGTTGAAGGTGTTCTCCTCTGTCCTGTGGCCATAATACCACATATTACTGCATTACACACCCAGGGGCCACATTGCTGAGATTACAGGTATGAGACAGACAATTCTATTCTCGGTGCTTTTGGTGTAAGAAGGTGTGCATGCGGTTAATTTAAAAACTACATCTTAGATCAAATATTTCCCTCCCCAGTTCATTTCAATGTGCTACAATTTTTTTTGTGCAGATTTTGGTCCCTATTCCCCGCTTAAATTTATTGTTTGAAAAAAAAAAAAAAAAAAGGTTTTGCTTCCTTGAATGCAATGCAATGCATCCTACTCGTCCGCCCGATTAATCCGTCAAACACTAAAGAGTCCTTGCTTTTTGTGTCTACATTCATAATACGTAAAGCTCTTCAGTGTTAAGACTTTGCACGCGAAGCTGCATTTCATCCAGCGAGTTGTTGATGAAATTGTTAGTCAGTAATGTACACAAAGTAATTGTAAAGCTTTTCCCCCCATCATTGCCAATCATGTTATATAAGACTACAAATGCCACAGAATATCATTTTCCCAATTTTTTTTTTCTCTATACAATACCAGTTAGCTATTTCTAACTGCATAATTACAATCGAACAGCTCGCCTCGTCCAGTTCCAACTGAGTGGCCATTTCCGTTCCTTTTGTATTTTCAGTTTCGAGCCGCATTCAAATGTGCCCGTCGTCTGTGCATTTGTTTGTATACGTGCTCACAATAGGCCACATTGTCGTCGAACGGCTGCCGATGGCGTCTTATCTACATGTGCGTGGCGTTTTTGTGCCTGATTGCTGCGGCTGGATAAAACAGGGGAGGTAATTTCATCCGCGGCAGGAGAGCTCCTAATAGATAACGCACACGCCACCGCCGCCCGCTCGTGAGAACGCCCCCCCCCCCCCCCCTCGTCGGTTGGCATCTCATATCGACGAGTTCCAATCATTTCTTGTCACTTTTCATCTTTGCGTCTGTCGCTTTTTGTCCTCCCCTCCACACGTCTTGGAGTGTGGGGGTAGCGTGATTGCGCGTGAGCCGTAATGTCATTTGGCCGCATTGATCAAACGAAATTGTCCTTAAACTGCACTATTCTAATGGTCCCTTTTACTGGCTTCTGCATTTGGTTTCCCCCCACCCTCCCCCCTCCACCCACCTCCCTCTCCTCTCTCTTTCCCTTCTCCTCCTACACCTCTCCATTCTCTCTACCTCCATCCCTCTCGTCATCCTCCCTTTTCCTTTCTGTGGCACGGCCAAGTCCGTGGGTGCGATTGTCGACTCAATTATTCATTCTGTGCAATTACACTCACACAAAGAAGTTTCCCCCGTGCTCCGAGTGGTGATTAAATTAACTGCTATTCCAGCTGCCCGCCGCCACCGGCCTAATCGAATATTCATGGGGGCGGCCGACACGATGGCCGATCTCCATTAACTTCATCATGCTCACTTAATTACAGGCTTGTTATTGTATTTACACCTAGTTAGAGCGTGCGGAGCCCTGACACGCTGGTGCCCGGCGCTGCCGGAATGGCGGCACCTTTGCTGAAGCGAAGGGAACCCCTGAGGCGCTCGCTTGTATCCGTGCGTGTATATTGTTGTGGGTGGCGTGATCAATCAATCTTCTCCTGCAGATGTTGGGCATAATTATTGGTTTGTTGAACCTCAAGAATTCGGTCAACTGGAGTGTTGATTAATCGTATCTCAAAGCCTGTGCGCGACATTACCGCCAGCCAACCCACAAAATGCGGGTGAATTTGGCGGAGCGGCAGGTTCACTCGGGCACATTTGCCACTTGGCTTGTTCCAACCGGAAGTTCCGGGAGGCTGTTTTGATATTGTGCAAAGAAATTCAGGCAGAAACTGTACAAAAACTCGCAGTGGATTGAGGAATTGTGAAGCTGCAAGCAATTAAGAGGACCAATGTTGAAATTGAACTTGACATTTTAAGATGTATTTGGTTGAAATAGCTTTTGTTTTCAGTCAATATGAACTGCTAAGGCCGCAAATGTCAGCAAATGACTCTAGTCGGGACTGACGGTCGAACTGGCTGACCGCTGAAATTTAGCGACAGAAGCGTGGTTGAAATGACGGCTGACGAAAAGGTATTCGACGTAGCGGCAAAACTTTGTAAAATGCCCACCTTGGGGCTGCGACGCCATTCAGCTAGAATCCAAATTTGGAATCGCAGCAAAGATCGTCATCAGCGGCGCATTATTTCAGTGCCGTTCGCCCGCGTCGTCCGGTGTGCAGCGGGAACCCGAGTACAGTATGAGCGTCTTAAGTAGGCCGCTCACACAATCCGGACTCATTGCGACGCAGATGTAAATTTCTCCCTTAACCAATCGATTTTTTTTTTGCCGCAAAAGCACACGAGCAATTACATTTTTCCACTCACTGCAGCTTAGTAGATCACGTCATGGAAATTTCATCTCGACTTTCCAGACTTCTCTTTCAGTGGAGGTGATTTGTATGAGCTCCTCTGTGAATACTTCTCCAACTTGTTCTCTCTTCTATTTTTGTTCCTCTTTTAAATCCTTTATCTATTCAACGTTTGTGATTGAGGCGGCAGCGAGGGGAGGAAGAGCAATGCTGGGGGGGTGGGGGGGTGGATGATTTTCTACCTTTTTAGAAATGATGACATGATTGCTTTCGCTTGATCATGCACCATCACCCCCCCCCCCGCACGCCTGCCCTCCCCCCCACTTCTATTACCCAGATAAATAGACTCATTTGTGTCTCCCTTCTCCCACCATCCGTGTCCCTGTTAGCACGAGTATGTTCTCATGATGCCGTTGACTTCGACCACATCACGTGTGTGTGTGTGTGTGTGTGCGTGGGGGTGTGCGTTTCTGTGTATCTAACCTTTGTTCTCGAGGCTTTTATTTATACAGCATCCACTAATGTAGGAAGAAGGAAGGACAAGACGGGAGATGTGGCCATATGGACAATTTGGACGTCTGCGTTTGCATTAAATCCTTTTGGGTCCAATATTTACGGGACCTTTGCATCTTAATGTATTTAATGAACACTCGTAGTTACCACTGCCTCAAAACAAAAAAAAGCAATCGCTGATTTTTAATCTTTCTTCCGAGCAACAAATATTCATTTCAACTTCCGTGTGGTGGCGGCAGCAAAGTTATTATTAAAGACACGGGAAGAGAAGATGTGGCGTCCTACGTTAAATTTGCAATCAGAAAAGAATGGAGCCATATGTGAATTTCGACATCCACACGAGTGGCGTAATCAGACCCAACGTGTTGTTAATTGCCGTCCCTTCGGCCACGCCATCATACGTCTCGAGGGCGGACGGTGCGCTAGGACTGAGTTTTATGACACTTGATGCGCACTCCTCGGCTTGGGAAGATTTGGCGGCCATCCTGTCTGAGATGCTATCGCTCGTCTCACAGCGGCCCACCCGAGGGGATAACACGCGAGGTATCGACCTCACGCTCTCGCTGGACTCCTCCTATTGATCTCTTGTTTCTCTGTGCTTGCGCCGGTCCAATTGTGTGATCTCCATCCCGACCCGCAAAGTGATAGCATTACGGGGGAGATAGCAAAGCATCTCCAGGTAAATACCTATACGGGAGATTTAATACACTGGGGGAACATTTTTGGGGAGGGAAAGGGGGGGGGGGAATCTGTTGAGTCCGATTTTTAGGCTGATTACAACAAATTGGTGTTCTGATTCCAAAATTGCACTTGTTTTTTTTTCCAAAGCTTGTAACAATCCCATCTTAGTGTTTTATTCACATAATTTTTATTTTTTATTTTTTTACAAAACGGTGATTCGACACCCCGAAACTTAGTGTGACAGAGAAAAACTGAGATCTGTTTTGCATTACGCACCCAAAAAAATGTTTCACCCCAGTCCCCCCAGTATATGTTTGATCCAATTCATGATAATTGAGAGTAACAAAATAATTTCCACCCCGCCCTCCCCTTTAGCTCGCGCTGGCTGGTGGAACAAAGAAAAGGAGGCGTACCGGAAGCTGAAAGAAGTTCCGGAGAAAGCGCTCGCCACCAGTGGCTACTCAGAAATTAACCTGGCCAAACTCTTCCAAGCCTTCACCTCCCTCAAGTAAAAATGGGAATGCGGGATGAGATTTCTTCGTTCATCTCATGGTTCTGGGAAATATTTTAAATCTTTTAAACCCCCCAACAATTACACCGCTCATTGCTTGTCGTTTTCTGTCAAGTGTTGTAATTACGAGAGTCATTTGTGTTGTTGTTTGATATTGTTGTTGTTGTGTCCTTGATACTGAAACATTAAAAAAAGGAAAATAAATGTGCTCTTGATCTTGTCATTTGTGTTGCTCCCCGCGACCTCTTTTTTCGACATGATCCCAGCGATCACGTTTGGGAACGCGTCAATTTCCTTTTGATGGACGCTGTGAAAGACATGAACATACATGGAGTTGTTTATTGTGGTTGTAACGCCTCGTCATGAGGCATTATGACCACAATAATAACAAGAAGTACTGTGAAACAAATACTTCTCCAGTAGTGTCAGTGAAATCTGATCTCGTATGGTCAAGGTGAATTATTTTAATCATGACATCAGGTGTCCCTCATGAAGTGTCCACTGAGCGGGAAGACTTCCTTCCTCCCTTGAAAAGCCTCATTTATCCCAAAATAATCGAAATCGTGGGGCTTTTCTTTGAAGTGGATTATTCGAAGGGATTCCTAGCTGCACGTCCCCCATTGCACCGTCAAACCACTGATTTGAACGAAGTCACTAATAGTTGGGAAGGGGCATCGTCTGATTCGTTGTACACCAATGCAAAGTGCCTCCGCACCACCACCACCTCCGAGGGTGCCAATCAAAACAGAGCCGTATTCTTGTCGATACAGCTCCCGTGTTGGATGTCGTTCGGCTATTCGTGCGTACGTAATGGTGCAGTATATCTGGTTATTCGCCGCAATCAGGTTGGATTTCCTGTGTTGTGGTTAAAGTGTTCTCGCGTTTCCCATCAACAATTGTCTGTTAATACATTCAATCGATTCCCTGTTCAAACGCTGTTCCGCTGTTGACATTTGCATAAACTCTACCCGCCTCACAAATCACTTGAAACCATTGCGAGCCGCCGCAAAGGCAGCCTGAAGTGGACCGAGCACTTAAATCACGATTCACAAGGAATCGAACATGCTGCGCGCCACCCAGCCGCAAGTGTATTTAAGTTGCAGGGACTTTACATCTTTATTTGATTCTATCGTCTCCTCCAGCTGCTCAGCCTGTTTGATTTTATTCTTTTTTTTTGCTCTTTGAAGATAAATAGCAGAGGCCCGCTATTCTCACCGAGCGGCCAGGTTCTTGTTTTGTCCCGGTCTGCCGTAAACCAGTCAAATGGAGTCCCTCGCATTAATTCGACCCCACTAAAGCTAATAAGGTCGAACAAGTCTCTTTGTATTGTGGTGTTAAGCTTTATTGCTTGTCGTTTTGACCAGCGATGGACAAGGTAGGCTTTGATGAGGGAATTAGTCCTCCATTCTGTGGCTGTTATTCATAGCGCGCTGGAACGACAAGCGGCCGAGAGGGTGTCAAAAGGAGAGCCGGTCCTATTGCAAAGTGTCTCCCTTGTTGGAGCTGAAAGGGCGGTTATGAGACGATAAACCGCTTAATACACGGAGCTAATTGGATGAGAGCAAGGGAGACGAGGAATTAAGGGGCAACCCGAGAGGGGAGCGGAGTGCCGTGGCCCCCGCTATTCAGCTCTTTCACGGGGCCCGGGGAGGGGAGGCGACGTAGGGGAGCGGGGGGGGCTGTTCATCAAAGCGCATTGGAAGCTCCTCTCCCAGCGACTGAGTGAGTGGCGACTGATCCAGCTGAGGCCGTGGAGTGATTGGGCCTATTCTCCTCTCTGCTAGGGACGTGGTGTGAAAAATGTGGGCCCGAGAATCCAAATCAGGGGTCAAATCAAGTCCACAAGTAGGTGTGAGGGGAGGGGTTGGCGTGGGGCATCCGGTGGGAGGGACACCTGGACAAACCTGTGTGGCATGCGATTGTGGGCATTTCGAAAGTTGTGCCACAGTTCATCACAGAGTCCATAAAATTAAATTACGGGCTTACTACAAATAGGTGCCCCCCGCCCCAAACGTCAAAAATAACATATTACCCCACAGTGGTTGCAGTTGCCTTTGCAGTGACGTGTTTTTGAGTCGGCCTTCCATCACTTCCTGCAGAAACAGACATGGTCTCTTCTTCACAAAGGATCATTAATATTTGCCTGTGAGTATTGTCAAATGATCTGTGACGTATTGCTCAGGTGTGTTGTTTGATATGCTGTTTTGTTTTGTTATTTCTTGGGGGGGGGTTTTTTTTGGGATGTTTAGTTATTTGTTGTGATTTGCTGCGGTTTATTGTTTTAATTGTCTGTTGCTTTTATTGCAACTTCACGGTCACTGTTGTGTATCTGTGTGTGCCAGGGACGTGCGGTCAGGGGAGGCAGGTGAGGCTAAGCCTCACCTCTGAATGCGCATTGCATTGCGCAATCATCACAAACTGGGTTGATACATGCAACTGGCTCGTGCTGCTTGCCGTAGATCATCTGCATGTCGCAAATATAATGTTTAGCCAATTGACTAAGCTACCCTTTTTGGTTTATACATTTGTAAATCTGTCACTAAAAGAGTCACACTGTGTGCGTGTATATGTAATGTGTGTGTGTGTGTGTGTGTGTGTGTGTGTGTATATGGACGATTTTTGCAGCAGCTGTGTCCCCTGCATGAAGCCTGTGTGAATATGTGAAGACATGGCAAGTAATTTGGCAAATCTAACTCTTCCCCTACTTGTCAGCTGTGTTCCGAAACCCTCTTGTTTGGAGTAAATTGAGTGATTAACAGGTGTCGGACCTGCAAAACAAGTCCACCGAGAGAAGACGAAGAGGCTTTTTCCACTACGGCATTCAATCAAAAGAGGGACTAAATTAATCCTCAGGGTAATTTCACGCGATTTACACGGGCACCAAAGATGGGTCAAACGGAGGAGAATGCACATTGATTGCTGTAATAGTCACCGCATCAAGTAAGATCCTCTTGGGAGGGGGCGTAGGGGGGGGGGGGGGTGAGCAGGGAGAATTGGGCGGATTTGGGTGGGGAATTAACCATGCGAGAGGTGTATGTGCGTGAAAGGCGACTGATGAAGTGGTTTGTTACTTCATTAATGACAAAGAGGACTCACTTCCAGCGACAGGGCATTACAGATGTTAAGACCAATTTAGCGGCTCTAAGCCTTTTTCCAAGGAAGTTTTGTCGCCACCCGCCCAGCTAAAGTGGTGGATCTAATTGAAAACCCCTCGCCTTTGTGCCTCCTTTCACACGTCGGGGATTAGGCTCATGAATATATGCTCTCTATTTTGTCAACTCGCCTCAAGAGGAGAGACACAACTGAAATATGTCGCCCACTTGGTTTGCCCCACGCTACGCAGCCAACACATTTCTGCTCCACAACAAAAAAAATCAGCGTCTCCTCATAACACTTTTTATTAATAGTTCTATAATATTTCACGTCATTTCAGCCCCGAATGCCAAAAGAAGAAGAAGGAGAAGGTCAATTACGCAGATTAGACTTTTCAGTTCATATGGGGGGGGGACGTCTGGACATAAATAATGATGTAAAAATCTAATAATTGATAAAACACAGATGGACTTCTACACAGGGCGACATTCATCACACACTACACCGAGTGCAAATTATCAAAACATGGCCTCCTGAAATATACACACACGTTCCGTTTTGAAAATGGATCACTTTTTTGTTGTTGTTGTTTTGTTTTTGTCCTCCTTCTTGACACGATATGTACAGCTTTCATTTCACACAGTCTTTCGAGCGGTCCCGGCTCGGCCGGTGTCTCCTGAGGCCGGACCGGGACAACCGTGTGTGGCCTGAGGACTGCTGAGCAGCGGGAGAGGAGTCATGCTTGCAGAGAAGACTTAAGTCAGGTCTGTGGACCGTTTTCCTTTGGTTCTGGGTGGGTGGCTGGACCGGGTGTCGGCGCGGTGGTGGCCGGCCGGCCGGGTGTTTGTGGCACTGGCTCAACCTTCGCAGGAACTGAAGTAGCACAGGCGATCCCATTTGGATGGGTGATTCTTTATGGATCGCTTTCTTTTAACACACGCTTCA
This sequence comes from Hippocampus abdominalis, assembly GCA_018466805.1. Classification (NCBI taxonomy): domain Eukaryota; kingdom Metazoa; phylum Chordata; class Actinopteri; order Syngnathiformes; family Syngnathidae; genus Hippocampus; species Hippocampus abdominalis. The sequence goes on along the minus strand of CM031712.1, from coordinate 1,816,988 downwards.
CAATTTAGTGACATTTGATCTCCTTCAGCTTCACGTCAGTTGTTGCGGTGCTTTTTCATGACATTCTTAAGTCAAGCGTAGGGAGCCATTCGTTGTCTGTGGGCCGTGCTGATTCCCGAAGAAAAAATTGGATTATGTATGCGGCCCATGACTTCTGGTTGAAGTCGAGACATGCCCGGAAAATTAGAGGTACACAATCTCATGAGATCCGGAACCAAAACTATCAAACTAAATCAGTCTTCATAAGGATAGTGTTCATTTTTTAATCAGAGTCTGCTATTCATGTCACAATATGGGTTTTTTTTTAATTAATGCAGTGGGTGTAGTGTAGAGAGAGCAGAATTTGACTGCCTAATGTACCCAAAATTGTAGAAATGTCATATACTGTGTATTTATTTTGTATTTTGAATGATCACATCTGTGACAGTGTTTGTCCTTGTAAGGACAGGTTTTTTAGGGGGGGGGGGGGGGGCGGGGCGGGGCACACGACACATTCCGGTTCGGGATCTCATTAGATTGCTGTGGCCCAGAGAGTCTGAAAAGGATTCACTCTCGCTCAGTGCGTCTTGTGTTTTTCATCAGTGTTTGTGCGACTTTGGTCGTGCTACTATGTTGGGGGTCGGAGAGCTCCAACGTTCGGAGTGGCAGTGGATATCATCGAATGGGAGAGGGAGGCCTCGTTAGGTTCAGCACACCTCCTTCCCCGCTGCGCCGGGGGGCAGGATGTTGATCTGGGTGAGCTGAGCCGAGTGTTCCTTGGCCTTGAGGCGCAGGGCGGCGATGCTGGAGGCTCGACGGTCCGCCGCAGCTGAGGACGAGGGGGCGGAAGCAGGGGTCGGGTCTGGGAGGAGGGTGGCCGGATGGGCGCCGTCGACGGCGGGGGCGGGCTGCCGCAGGAGCGCCGCGGCGGTGGAAGCGCTGGTCAGGGGACCCATAGTGGAGAAGAGCCTGCACGCGACGCAGGGAAAGATGAGCTTTCAATTCATCCCCGACCCCAACTTCCTTTGGCGTAATAACAGGAAAGTGTGGTGGCAGAAGACGCGTTTCCCCTTAATTAAGGCTTTCAGTGTCCCTCGCGGCAAATGAGGAGCTAATTGTGACATGTGGTGTTTGCTGTGTCAGCCCCCTTCACAGCTTGTTTTGCGGGATCGCACATTTGGTTAATTTATTAAGACATTTGGCAGTGATTACACACCACACTGCGAATGGTTACCAGTGAAACACATTTCTAATCAGAGGCCCCCCCCGAGATAAATAGCAAAGTGCGGAAGCATCTGTCATCAGTCAGGGCGCTTGTTGTCGTTTCTAGGGTGACTTCCCCAGAAAGTGCTTCGTGTATGACTGAATAGAAATAGAACAGATGGAGCTCACCTCCCAAAAGTCGGCCCGATGAAAGCCGGGTGGCGAAACATGGCGGCCGTGCCCAGGAAAGTGCCCAAGCCGAGCGGGGTGGCCAGAGGAGGGGCGGAACCGTTGTGGTGTGGCGGGACGAGGCCGGGGAAGGCGGCGGCGGCGGCTGCGGCCGCCGTCCATGCCGACTCGAGGGCGGGGTGCGGGTGAGGCGGGAAGGGGCCTCCCTCCAGGTAGTGGCCGAGAGGGTGACCTGCAGCCAGAGGGCCCGGGAAGGGCAGGCCGGCTGGGTGGCCTTGCACCCCCGCCTTTTCCCGTTTCCTCCACTTGGCCCGACGGTTCTGAAACCACACCTGGAGGAACACGAGCAAGGTAATTAAAGCTCCATTATTTTTTTATATATTCAGACACATTTTTGGCGACAGGTGTTCCAGCCCCAAAAAAGGGGAACCATCCACCAAATTATTCATAAAATGTGAAAGAAAAAAAAACAACAAACAGGATATACTGATGAGTCAAGACGGAAAAAAATGGGCTGCAGCAAATAGATTTTTTTTTTTCATCCAGGTCACAAGGGCAGGTGCTTAAGCACCACTGAGGTCCCATGTGTGCACATGACCAGCAAATGGGAAACAACACAAGTCAGCTGTTTGGGGAAAACATAAAAAATCTGCCGATAAAAAAATGATATACTTTAAATTGCTGGTCTAAAACTATCCCCGTATCATGGCTTTTATCATCTTTTGTCCCTAATAAGAGTGTAACCAAAATACAATAAACACCTCTCACTATGATGTCATCCACATCCACATTCACATCCACACACAAACAAATACCGGTAATTGTTCAATGAACACTTCTCTGACAGCGCCAATCAAAACCGAGGATCTCATTGTCAATGCTCTATTTTCCGAAACGTTTTTGCATTGAATCACATCACATGACTCAGGCATTCCACATACAATTTAACATTTTGTTTTGACTCTTTTTTATATATATATATATATATATATATATTTCAAACGATTTCTTTTATACGCACATCCAGCAATACCGATCTAAAACGAACCCCGAAAGCTCATTGATGATATTATTTGGAAAAAAAACCAAAAACGGACATATTTGCTGTAGTTATAGTTAATTTTATAAAGGTAAGATGTCGTTTCAGTCAGTTCTCGTTTTTACAAGCCTTTTTGTAACTTTATTTTGCTTACAAAAAAATTTGCTTTTTTCAATGTTTGTTCATTTACTACAACAACTTTGATTTATTGCCTCGAGGAATATTGAACGCCGTCGTCCTTTTCAGGTGAAGGACTAGAATGACGGTAATTACGCGCAAGGTAAACCGTGCCAACGAACAGCCCCCTTTAAATCTACTTTCTGTCCAATTAAACCCCGTTTTTGTTGCCTGCCTCGGGATGGAGGGGGCGGTTGAGGTAATTAAAAGCTCTGTTGACTGAAGACCCACAAAATTGCCGCTGAACTGGCTCCAATGACAATTAATGCGCTTTAAATGAAATTCTTGAAAGCGATGTCGAGCAAGTGGGAGTATTTAACTTTCCCACGCACCCACTCTCGCTGCTGGCCAGTTTGCACTGCAGGCGCACAAAGAGCAAAACGTCAACAGGAGCAAAGTGATTGAGCGACAGGGACAGTGCGCGCGCACACACTCTCGCGCACGATTCCCAGAGGGCTGTTTAGCATTACACAGCCCCTGGGGAATTTATGAGTTTTTATCACCTCCTGATGGCGCCTGCTAAGTGATTTGTTCACCTACAGGCCCCTAAAGAGACATCTGTTGTATCACCGTCGGCCATTGACCCTCCAGCCGTGTTTGAACTGTCTCTGTGGTTATGAGCCCCCGCTTTGGGCATGCATGCGCACGCTTTCAGTGCACTGGCGCAAGGGAGAGGAGGAGATGGAGGGTGGAGGAAAGGGGGGGGGGGCAGGAGGTAGGAACAAACACCTTTAATGGCTTCTCATTCGCTCCCAAGTGCCACGCATGGGATCAATGCAGGTCGTATCGCAATCACAGAATAGGAAATCAAATAGCACTAACGCCCCCCCCCCGCGCCCCCCTTTCCTTCTGATGGGAATCCAAACACCGCCTCGTCCCGACAATATGTTTACTCGCACACTAAGTGAGCGCTTTCTGAATCGCTTAATTGCCGCTAAAGAGCGATCACGCGCGAGATAAAGCACCAATAACCGGAAGTGGCCCTTGTCGAGCACACGCATCGCTGTCGCCCCCTCCACCCCGTTAAACACGTTTTACAGTCATAAATGAGCGCCTCTAATTGCTCCTTTCATCACTGACGCACATATAGCCGGAAGCTTCAGCTAATCAAAACTGGCAAATCGTAACAGGCATACAGTTTGGGATGTTTTGTTTATTTGACTGAAAAGAAGGCCGTTGCCATTTTCACCACCTGGACAGCTCGTAATGACCCAAGCACTGTGTGAAAGCAGGTGCTCATTCTTCTCACTTTTGTTTGACACGGTCATGCAGCAAGCAGTATGCATTTAATTGTAATATTGTCCAAGCGCATCACACTGAGAGATGTTTTTATATCATCTGTCAGTATCTGACTTGAAAACGGATGCTTAATTATGTTCGTTCATTCTATCTGGAACGCGTGTGACGTCTGACTATTTTAATGCATCCATGTTTCCCACATGGAGAGATTTTGATTTTTTTTTTTTTTTCAATTCAAGTGGATTGTGACGTCTTGACTAAAAGTGGGAGGCCAGTTGTTGTTGGATATTAAACATTGGAGATAAAGACACCTACTTGGACTCGGGCTTCGGTCAGATCCAAACGCATGGCGAGCTCCTCCCTGCAAATAAAAGAGCAAAACAGGAAAAAAAAAATCAACGTTTTGAATTGTTTTGTCCCGACCTGTTGTACCCCGTCAACAATACAGGCGGCAAAATAGCCTTGATTCTTTTCATTTTTCTTTTTCTTATCCTACTTGCTAGAAATAAAATACATCATTGCACATGTTCTATTTTCCCTGTCTGCAATAGGTGGAAATAGGCCTCGCGATTGTTACACCCCCCCCCCCCCCCCCCCCTCCATCCTGGCCCTGTCACAGTAACAACATAATGGCTGGAATAATGACATCCAAACGAGTCTGCCACGCACAAAAGCAATTGAAGCTCCCCTTCAGCTGCACCTCAAATTAAATCCACAAAGTACACTGTGAAAATATGAATACTGTAATCCCAGTAGAAACGCTGCAAAAAAAAAAAAAGATTGATTTTTTTTCTCCAAGCCATAAAAGAGGCTGGATCAATTCTCGAAGTCACATCAAAATCTTAATAAACACATTTATATTCGCGTGTAATTCACATTCTATAATACAATAAATTAACAACACACCAAAATATTTATTAAAAGTGCCAAATAATTATTAAAATTGAGCTTGCACCATCGGCCATTGCTCTCAGCACTTGTATTTATTAATTTACTATAAAGGGTGTTTAATGTGTCCGTTCTTGAAGTGTAATTTTTATTTTTTTACGGTTAGGAAGTATTTTTATCTTATTATTGTTATTGTTTTGAAATTACGAGAACAGATTCTAATTAAGTCGTTTGAGTATTAAGCGAGGCATATAATCTGTTGTATTTGTGATTATGCCCATAATCAGAACAATTTGAGAAACGCACACACTTATTTTTGCCGCCAATAATAACACTTCTACAATCCATATAAATAATATCCAATCATGGACAATTGGCATGAGCTCAACTGGGTTGGTTTGCAGTAACTCGCAATAAAAGGGAGGCGAATGGGAAAAAAAATGGCGTTACCTGGTGAAGACGTCGGGGTAGTGCGTCTTTTGGAAAGCCCTCTCCAGCTCCTCCAGCTGGTAACTGGTGAAGGTAGTCCTGTATCGTCTCTGCTTGCGCTTCATCATGCCCTCCTCGGAGTCACTGCCCGCCGACAGACACACGCTGTCCTCCCCGTCGCCGGCGTTCAAGCCCTCCCTCTCGTCGTCTTTGGGCGACGGGCTCGCGGCCGCGTCCCCGCAGCTCTCTTCCTCCGTCTTCACCGCGTCCTCGTCGAACTTTAAGGTGCCGAGCTCCACCAGGCCCGGCGCGCCGCCGTCCTCCGAGCCCTCGCCGGGGCTGCGCTCGCCTTCGGGCCGGCTCAGGGTCGCGTTCTCCCTGTACGACTTGCTGCGGCTGATGCTCACCTGCGGCGCCTGTATGATTTTGAGGCTCTCGGCGGCGCCTTCCAGGAGGAGCCGCTCGCGGTCCAGCTTGTCCGCCTGCTCCTGGAGGTACTTGCCTCCGGGGCCGTACAGGCGGCGCAGCTTCGGGGGCAGATGCATGTCGGCGCTCAGGGAAAGCTCTTTGGTCGGCCCTGATCGGAAAAAACCGCGTTAATTCACAGAACGCGATCCCGAGCGACGTAAAAAAAAAAAAGAAATAAAAATCTGACGACGGATTGCAATAAATTTGAGAACGAAAATTATACGTTTTTGCCCCTCATCTCTTTAGGCTTGGCCTTTGGAACTAGAGAATCACAGTTCAAATTCCGCTTTAAAATTGTTTTTTCCAAAGATCCTAATGTGCTGCTTAGCTCCTGTCGAGGTTCCCTTGAGCAAGGCAGCGCTACCATTTCACTCTAGCATCTCTCATTGTATAGCTGCGTGTTGCGTGATTTGCTTCTACGTGTAGTGTGCGCACAAAATCGTCTAAAACGATTTTTCCATTCAAATAAAATAAAGTAAAATAAAATATTTAACTTGTACTACTTGATTCATCTCTTAGCCCACCCTCCACCAAGTATCTCAAAACTAATTTATTAGGTATTTTTCTTCCGTCTAATCTATTTTTGTTTACTGTTCTAGTCAAGTTCTCAATACTCAATTTAAAAATCTAGCTTTTACTTGCCAACTTGTCACCAGTGGATTGAAAACCCTGATTTACAATCGGTAGTTGTCAGCTGAGTTTTTGTGGCTATTCTCAATGACTAAACGTAACACCAAGTATATTCTAGGGACCAGTTAGTCAATTTGCTACCATTTTAAATTCAACGCCAACATCGCCGCAGCATAGTCAAGACACAATAAGTGGGGGGTTTTTTTGTGCTCATAACAATGTAATTGTGAACAATTATCAACTTCATTAAAAAAATATATCCGATCAAATGAATATACTATAGCTCCACTTCCTACAAGGACACTTAACAACAGGGCAATAATGTAAAAAGACGTATTTATGTGTCTTGTTTTTACAAAAAAAAAACCTCTGAAAACCGGTCTTTATGTTAACTAATTTACTGGTGCAGCAAATTAACGTAATTCTATTAATAGAAGGCAGATGAAAGTTCACATGTGCCCCTCAGCAAAAATGTCAACATTAATAAACAAATCAAAGTTTCCAACTTTATTTTTATTGTTCGCTCGCCTTTTTTAATTAACCTTAACAGGTAAACGTCAAAGTGAACTGGTTGAAAAATGAAACGTACCCTCCGACGCCTTGTCGAGCTCCCCTCTGGCGGGCAGTGTGCTAATGAGACGGACCCTGCACGGGCTGCGGCGGCCCAAAATGCTGTCAATGCAGTAGGACGAGAGCAGCGTGGGGGACTTGCTGCCCTTTCTCTCGGCCCTTTCGCGGACGTCCTCGTCAAAGTGGCCGCTCATGTCGACTCTTCTCCGGCCACTTGAGTGTGTCGTCTGGCGTGCGCACAAGACCGAGCTCGCCTGCCTCGCACCTCGCGGCTGCTCCTCTGTCACACGCGCACACGCTCGCGAACACGCACGTGCTGGCTCGGTGCGGGCGCCTCCTGATTGGTCGACAGGCTTAGCGCGTGTGTGTCGAGGGAGACTCGCAGGAGCAGCTTTATATATTTTACATTAAGGTTAATTTGAGGGGAGGGCGACAAACGCTGACATGGACTCCTTTACACCACACGGAATGAACCTTTATCTGATTTCTACTTTGATTCCGATTCACGGGTTGTTGTCGTCTATCTTTTTAGTTACGATTTTTTTTATCCCTTCGTGGACTGAGACCAATTAAAAAAAAAAAAATCAAATTTTAAGGATCAAACCCCTGTTGTGCACAGATCCTCATTTAAAAGTTACTTTTGGATGCTTTTTGTGATATTGTCCCAAATATTCTGGCCGACTAACAACAACAAAAATACCTCTTTTATTCAAAAGAATGAACAATGTTAATTATATATATGTATATATATATGTATATATGTATATATATATGTATATATGAATATATATGTATATATTACAAAAAGAATAAATAGGTGTTTGAAAGTGCCTGTGTATTGGGGAAAATTAATAATAATAAAATAGTAACGTTTGTATTTTTAGTTCATGATTTTTTCCCCCCTGTACCCCCCACTCCTCAAGGCTTCTTAATAATCTAAATAGGCCCTTTCACACCATTTCTGAGTCCAGATCGGGATCTCGGACGTCTGCTAATATCGTGTGACTAGCCAATAAATTACCGAGTACCGCAGTTGCTTGCCCAGTCCATAGAATTTAGCTTGAAAAACTCCTAACAATGCAACACACGAATAGAAAAATATCTTGCATATGGCCACGACTCGCAGAACGACTTTAATTTAAAAGTGTTGCAGCAATAACGTGAATATTCATTCAATAAACATAACTTAATATTCATCGCCATAATACGTCATTGTGTGTTAAATTTTGATTCCTAATACGTGGTACTTTTTTTATTTTTTTCAGACTGGTGTCCCGGATAAAATACTGTCCATCATGTGATTGTAAGTAATTTTTTTTGACATTTTTAAGAATGATATGATTTCCCTGATGGTATCGTGGCACACACACGCCTGAGTTGTGTGCGTGCAGCATGTGGCCACTCAGTGACTGCGAATGGTTGTTTGTCTCTATACGTAGCCTGTTACTGGCTGACGACCAGTTCAGGGTGTAGTCTGCCTTCCGCCCGAAGTCAGCTGGGATCGGCTCCAGCAACACCCCGAGGCCCTGTTCAGGATCAGCGCTGTTGAAAATGGATGGATGGATGGATGGATGGTAGCCATTAAGCAGTATATGTAGAGAATGTGACGCATGTGCATGTCACTCTGCATGCTCTCTGCCGGAGACTTATAAAGTGAGGGCGATGAGGTGCCGCAAGGGAAGACGGGATTGCACACGGGGACTTCACCGTGCATGGTGGAGGGGTGGGGGGTGCATGGGGGGGGGGGGCTTTAGATAGAGAATGTAATTTTAAATGAAAGTCTATTTAACCCGCTGTGAATGGCGACGTGACCTCCATCCTCGCCTCAGAGCCCATCACTGTTAAAAGGATCATTTTCAGAATTCAATCCCAAAACTTGAGCAAGCTGCAATTTACTCTGCCCCCTTTCTTTCTTTCCTTGTCGCCTTCTCCTCCGATCTGTCTCCGTATAGAAGAAAGACGGCACAATGTCCAGAAAATTGCTCATAATTCCCAATTTTGTCATTATTTCAGTCGGGTCACATTTTTTTTTTTTATCTTTTGGTGTGTGTGTGTGTGTGTGATTGTTCAGATTAGTTAAGGCTTCACTTTTGATTTTGATCGGGTTGCATTTAAACAAACACAACCTCGCGGCGTGCTGCCCCTTCCAATTTCTGTTGAGACAAAATTGAAATGAGACTACAGTATATGTCATCTTTTCTTGACTGCGCGTCCTCATACCAGTGCTGGTGTCACGTTCCAATCATCCGCAACTTCTAAACTTCCGAGCTTGTTTATTTGCAGGCAAATCAATGTAATGAGCGTAATAACAATAGGCCTATAAAATGTTCTTGGCGGTCACAAGCAAACGTGCCTGATGCAGACGGGTATTTAGAGTCGCTCTGTAATTTGCGGCCCACAATTTGATTCATTTATCCGCGCACTGTTATTAACCCTGTGGAAAAAGAGATGTCAGCCGCCATTTCGAGCAGCAGGACATCCGCGCTTTGTTTAAATGCTCTAATTACGCGCATACATTAGAGGAGAAAGGAATAGCCTGCACGCGTGCAATTTTCACATTTCCAATTTTCCGTTTAGCTGCTTGCAGGTGGAGGGAAGGCTTCTGGGCGCCCGCTCAGCATCACTTTAGCACGCACGGCAAACGCAGAAACCACGCACTATACCAATGCAATTAATTTGCAAAGATGATGTTATATATGAGAGGCAGTGACAAAAAGCCGCGCACTCTCTATTTTTTTGTGGTAGTAACTTGCAGTGATGTAGTCTACAGGCTACTGCTCTGCATCGCACAGAGGGGGAGTTTCTAATATTGCTGTGACTTTGTTTCGCTTCACGGAATGGAATGTTGTATTTACAATGATTGTTTTCATTAGCTTCCATTTTTATTGATGGAAATGAACCTGTATCCTATATACAGCTAAATGTCTGACTCGTATGATATATTCTTTATTTCTGGGGAGATAATGTTAAACATTTCTCGACCAATATGGGGTGTACCTGATTTTTTTTAAAAAGGATCATTGGTGTGACAGCAGGCAAGCCTTGAAAAGGGGTTTGCGCTGCTTGCCATTCAACTGGCGCCATCTTCTGGGTGGAAAATAAAAAGGCAACAAGCTGGAGACCAGGTTTTCGCAAAACAGCCCCCCTGCCCCTCAAATGAATTTATGGATGTAGTCTATGCATGCATGCACATATGTATGTATAGTTTGTGTGTGTATGTATCGTATGCATTTATGCAGAGTATGCATGTACGTATATATGGATGTAGGCTTTGTATGAATACATTGAACCCAAACGAATCGTTACACTTTGAAATATATCAAGATACATATCAAATTCTCTTTGGAGGGCTATGGTTTAGAAGGGATTGAACAGATGAAAAATTAAAATGAAGGAATATTTCACAATGATGATGTTATTTCTAAATTATGCAGTAGAAGTAGCAAAAAAAAAGTGCACCTGCGCATTGCAAGGTGATCGCAACAAATGTTGAAGCATGTCAAGTGGTCCAGTTGGATCAGGCACAATGACGTCATATCACCCATCCAGCCTCCTCTGGTCCTCCATGTATGACATAATTGGACAGTGCCCCACTCCGGGGTGCCAAAGCAGGAAGCAGAGGGGAGGATGGGGGGGGGGGGGGGGGGGCTGGTGTGTTGAGGAGGGGAGGAGGGAGAGGGGGGGCCTTTGGAGGCGCGCGTTCGCAAAGTTAATTAGCGGTTATTAACAGGCCGCATAATGAGTGCGAGAGGGAGTCAATTTAATGACTTTGTTAGTGCTGAGTCGAGAGCGACAGGCAGGCGCGGAGCGAGACAACAAAGGCACGCAGCCATCATGTGTAATTTCCAGTCCTAATGCGCTCTGATCGGAAACAAAGAGCTCTAATTTCGTTCAACTGACTCGATAATTTGTCCCTTATGTAAGGAAAATAATAAATGACGCAACAGGAGTATAGCTTTCTATTTGAAAGGACGCGGAAGCGGATATTAATGAGGCAAAGTCACAGGGGACTGCGGGCCTGTCATTATATGCATCATCACATTTCAATTTTTAAAAAAATGTCACTCTTTAGAGTTGCCTCCCAATGGACATCTCAACACTTGTGTTTTACAGCCACGTCAGCCATGTCGTTTTGCAACAGATTATTTAACAATACTCCTAGGTGTGGATATTCTTTATCATCTTTGAAAAATGACAACTATTACTGAGTCACAGCGGGAGAAGAAGTCTGTTCCTCTTGGGCGCATTATACCGTACGACCTCCTGGGGGTCAAACCAGAAGGAGCGGCACAATGACTTGGATTGCAGCATTAAATCATGATGCGTGAACTGGCTAATTCTTCCTATTGTATTTGACTTTCTCGTTCCTACAGTTGGAAAAAAATCTGCTTTTACAACAGCAAAGTGAGCGCGCAGATGTTTTAAAGACAAATCAAAGCAGAGCACGCATCAATGACAGGCAGGGCAGTCAAGCTTATTGTGGCCCACGACTGCAAAATGACGCCGTCTTCACGCATGACCTCGTCATTCCACAGATGGCTTGAATTATAGGAAAGATGCGAGCGCCATTATCGGCCAGAAGGGGTGGAAGGGGGCGGGGGGGGTGGGGTGGGTGACTCCAAGTCGTCTGTTTGGATTCATGACGGGTTAAAAGGTGATTCAAAAGAGAGAGGCTATTTCACGGCTGCTTTTGTCTCCTCTGATTACCGCCACGATCACATGAATCCAGACTCTCGCTACCTCCCGAAGATTGTGAGCTGAAGAGGTCATTTTCATCCTCATCATCGTCAGCGATTGACCGTCCAAAACATTGAGACACGCTGTGTGTTTTCGCAGTCGCGTTGCCCTTTTATTGATTGCGTATCTTCATTTTAATTCAATTGCGCCGGTGTCTAAAAAAAAAAAAAAAATCAACAAAACCTTGGCGAGAATCATCCGCGTAATGAGATAATCAAAGTAATACATGCAAATCAGTTGTGATGCCATCTTATCAAAACCAGAGTGCCCCCGACCCCACCCCTCTGCACCCCCTTGAGTGTGAAGAAGTCCTTTTATTCACTTAGCAGCAATACCTCGAGCGGATGGCACCATGCAAATGACAGTTGATTAGACTAAATTAAGAGCCTGACCTTGTCTGAGTTTTATGTAAATGCTCTTTTTTTTTTTTTTCCCCCCTTCGAGCTTTAATATGATGGAAAATGTATTTTACACATTGGGTCCTGAACTGCACATTTTCCATAAGGATAAGAAAAACAAAGTTGAGTGTGAATTCCCTTGAATGATCCTCTCCACGAGCGTGGATGTACCTTGACCTCGGTGCAACCCCGCTGGGACGCAAAGTGCGTCGTTAGAACTCCCTCGCTGAGAGGGGGTGCGCCATCCAGATTGACTGTGCGCACATTGTTTTACAGCAGTGCGGCTGAGACTTCCTCTCCGTGGGGTGTGCGGCCTGTGGATGGGAAAGGCCTAAATCCAATATTGATGGCGGAGCCACGTCGCCTCCCGCTGGGGAGCCTCAGACTTGCAGGCCAGGATGGAAGAGCCGCCCCCACCACTCCAAATTGGTCTGAGAGGCTGTTGAGCTCCAACCCCGCAGCTGAAGCCGCCTATGATCTAATGACAGGACTGAGGATGGACGTGTGGAGCGGTACGTGCACCTGAACTGTCGCAATACTCCGTGGGATTGTATGTACACCTTATTGTTTGCTCTTCAACACTCATTTCTTCGGTAGAGATCGTTCACTTCAAGTCAGACCTCCCTAAAAATGCGACCGAGTCCAAGAAAATAGTCAGTGTGCTGTCAGCAATACCAAAGCAGTAGATCCCGATATCCTTTAAGGCCCGTTTTTGTCCAAGTGTGTGAAGATGGGGGGAAAAAAAAAAAACCCTCCACTTTTTGTATTTTCTCCCTTTCATCGCGCTCTCGACTCGTCGTTTGTCCCTCCGATTCTGCCTCTGTTGCAGTGCCCGTCCGTCTGTTTTCATTTCTCTTTTTCTATCTGAAATCGTGCCCTGACAAAGACGACAATGCTCACTTTCAAACGGCACTCGCAGAGAGTTGTTCATTGAAGGCAACGTCGATGATTGTGGTTTTATTTGGCGAGGCACACGGAGCCGCACTGCGCGCACACGGAGAGCTGTTTGCGTTTGTTTCCCTTCTTCAGCTGAGAGAGGAACAAAAGCAAACCTCTCGGTACATTATTAGTGGATGCAAGTGTTGTCAGGGCAAGTGAGGCTTGTTAAAACTAGGGATTATTCACACGTAACCCATTCATCAGTGTCGATACACACAAGCCGAGCGTTTTCTAATGAGAAACTACAAATGTGCAACAAAGGTGATGTCAATAATTCCCAAATCCTTTGATGAACTTGAAGGGATTGTCCTTCAAGTGTTTCAGCAATTCTTTTTCTGTGTGTGTGTGTGGTTGATTTTATTTTATTTCTTTTTTTTTTTTTACTGTAAGCACCCCTCTCTCTTTAAGGCATATCTTTATAACCAAGCAATTCCAAAGCAATTTTCTCCGTGGGAGGAGAGTGTAATTTTCTATTCTGTAACACTGTGATGTGTAAGAAACTAGGAGCCGGCGCCAAAAGGCATTTGCGGTGCGCGTCGTGGTGTGGGTGTGAGTCGTTTTAATGGCCGGCGCGGGTTGTGTGGGGAGTGGGAGCCGTGTCAGGGGAGGCCATCGTTTAATGACCCCTAAAGAGCGCACTCCTTGTTCGAGCTATCGTCTTGGAAACACCAAGGCTTTTGAACCAGGAGGAGCGCCACACGCCGCCGTCGTCTTTTATCTTCGTATTAAACCATTTGCATAACATTAGGAGAGAGATCGGACTCGGAAGACGCGCGCGGAGAGTGGGCGCATGAGACGCGGAGAGGGTGCGCTTCCATGTCCTTGCAAATCTAATCAGTGTTAAATGGGGCTGTCAAATTTGGGTGTGCGAGGCGGGCGGCGGATATGTCTGGTGTCAGGTCTAATTTAACAATTCGACTGCAGTGGCTTCGAACTCGGGCTGCGATTACACGATCCAAGCTATTTCTTGGTCGACCCAGAATTCACGCTTATTAATAACGCAACAGTAGGATACTCGTTGAGGCCAACGTGGTGGATGGGCAAAGTCACAACTTGGGATTGATATGCCCATTTTGCATCCTAGACGAGATGGATTACCTCGCAGAGTGGATATAAAGTCCACGCACGCCAGTTCGTACGATCGCAAAGCGCCAATAACATGCATCTAGCATGTACACAATGGACCCATGTTACATTGCAGAACCAACTTCACGCAATGGTCATTGATAGTATTAGTTTGCTGGCAATTCAGCAACCGCTGAAGCGAAACTCTGTCATTAACCGCAACCAAAGCGCCTGTCGAGGTCCAGTGGTGTGCGAGGTAGGTGGAATGTGAGGGGGGGGGGGGGATGTTGAAAGGGCAGCCAACAACTATTTTATTTTGGCTCTTGGTGCCAGATTACAATTATTGGTGGACAAACTATTTGTCAAAATATGTGACGTCCACCAATCCCTTTTCTTGACAGATGGTCCCCATTAGAGTTGTGTGTGTGTGGGGGGGGGGGGGGGGGGGCGCCACTCGCATTTGTGCAGTCACTGCCTCTCTTAAGCTAAATTGCAATCGAGGCCAAATTGTCACTGCCAAAACTGCCCGGTTGACACTTTTCTTGTCGCAACGAATGCTGTGAAAAAGCTAATTAACCCAACATAGCTTGTAGCGGACCAAGACGTTGGTCTCGTATCGAGGAGTCAGTGTGAAAATGTTTTTTTGTGTGCTTTTTTTTTTAATACATTTTGGCAGACTGCAGCAAGCAAATGTAGCGTTTACCGTTGAGCCATTGGGTTCAGCAGGCATCTAATAACAAAGCATTTCTGGGCCACTTACGCATGCATAGACACAGGTCTATTTGTCAACCGTTTTGGTCGCCTCTCTTTAAGCGCGCCGGCACCATCCCGATTGCAGCCAAATACTCTCGAATTCTATCATGAGACTCGGGCTTGAATTAAAATCGCCTCTTTCCTTTCCTTTTCTCCGTGCGCGCTGCAGATCAATTTCCGGGAATGGGGACGTGATATTGGGGACTTTCTCGTCTCGCACAGCACCCTAACTGCCTGCCAGCGGGGAGGCCCGGGCTTGACTGCGCGCCTCTCCGGAGGAAGCGTTACTTCTGCCGCGGCGAGTTTATTTGCGCCTCGCTAGGAGAATTGCCTTCATTTATCCTTCCCCAACAACACTTGCCGAAGAAACGAAATAGACAAGCGAGGCATGAATGGGAAAGACGAAATTGATTCGGTTTGACACGTGCGCCTGGGGTAGACCCTCGTTTGAACACCCATTTTAAAGATAAATGGAGAAAAATTGCCTCATGCATAACCTTTTTCAGCCCCCGCATGTTGTCGTTTAGCGGGAATCAGTTGTCCTTGGCGCCCCCTCTCCGCTGCAGCCACAATGTTCGGTACACTTCCCGCGGATGCGACATACAAAGTAATCAGGTTTTGTTTTGATCCGCACTTTGACACTTGTTAATTTAACATGAACTAACGTCACCTTTTTTTCGGATGGCGTTCCAGCAAAGTAAGAGCTTCCACATACACAAGTGCCTCTGTGATGATGTTAGCCATAAGATACGGTCGCGGTGCATGCTCATGACACTGTCTTGACTCTTTTTTTTTTAGTTTGACCGCAATCACAACGTCGCAACTCGACCTCATCTATCGATCCATTTGTTACCTACGCAGCTTGGAACGCTCCTCATCCTTGTTTGTCTTGGCAGCATGGGACAGTCCTCGTTATTTGTGCAACGTCCCACCTCTGACCTGTCCTCTCTCCGCTTTTACCATAGGCCCCTCTCTCATTGCGTCACGCGGTCTGCGCAGGCCTAATTGAAGCCATATTGACCAAGAGGGAACAAATCCAGCCCCCTCGTCCAGGCACTGCCGACTTGCAGCGGAGTTTGCTCCGGGAGAACGTTGGTGGGAGTCATTCATTGATACCTTGTGGAACACTTTTGCAGCTGCCTCCGGGACAGACGGCACAATGGCTGAACTGAAGGTAAGGCAACAACATTTCTTTCACCGCATCGATTCCCATTTCAGCAATGACGAATACATAAAAGTAAACGTGCAACAAACACGCTAGAATATTTTCATGTGAAGCAGACGGGCGGTGTGGCTCCTGACCAATCAGGACGCGGCATTCAACAGCTGCCCAGATGTGGCCACGGAGACTTTTCAAGCAAAAAGTCCCCCAACAAAGGCATAAAAGTCCATCAGGAGCCCATTAAAAAGAAGCAAAAAGTTGTTTTGTTTGGACGCGGAGGCATGAGAAGCACGGCAAACATACCACGGCGCGCGCACGGACCGCGTTCGCGCCCGAGTGTGCACGCTAACAGTGACTCGGCAACATTTGCAGACAGGCCATCGGTCGCTGAGCGGTGCCTAGTCAGTGACTGGCAAGCTGAGCAGCAGTCGTGTCTCAAACAGAAATCTGGGTTGAAATCTCACCCCAAGCGTCCAGTGGAGGGCGGCGATTGAAATTAATTCGCCTCTTTTTGGAAAAGCCAACAACGGGGTGACTGCGCTTTGTTTTTAATCACCAATCTAATGTGAATCAATATGACAACGATTAAGAAACGACGAGCCTTCCAATTTAATCACAACCAGCGTGAAGGCATTCATCCCGCATGCCAATGAAGCCGCACGTGTGTCTGAGTTGAATTTCTCTTTTGCAGTACTTGTGTGGGTTTGGGAACGAATTCTCCTCCGAGGACCCTCGCTGCCCTGGTTCTTTACCCGAAGGACAGGTAGGAGATGCACAAGTTGAACAATGGCCAGTTTTCACCGTGGCCCCTGAACGCACCGCCCTATGTCCCTCCAGAACAATCCTCAGGCGTGCCCCTACGGGCTGTACGCCGAGCAGCTCTCCGGCTCGGCCTTCACCTGCCCGCGGCCAGCCAATAAGAGGAGGTCTCCGTCTCGTACTCTTGTACACTTACTTTCTCCATGTCCATCCACGTCGGCATGTCAGATTAACCGAATATGCTTGTTGACAGCTGGCTTTATCGCATTCTGCCCTCTGTCAAGCATCGGCCTTTCATCCCCGCGGCCTGCGGGGATCTGACGGAGAAGTGGGACCAGGTGGAGCCCGATCCCAACCAGGTAACATTGAAGCACGCCGGTCCGGTCATTTGTTTTTGTCATCCGTTGTCTCGTCTCGATATTTCTGCTGAATGACGAGTTTCTGATTGTCTTTCCTCTTCCAGATGCGATGGCGACCATTCGCCATTCCTCAGTCTTCGGAGAAGATAGTGGATTTTGTGGCTGTGGGTTTCTCTCTCTTGCTCTTTGGCAATGTTCCGACTCGAAAGCAAAGCTTTTCAGTGGCCTGTGAATCCGGCAGGGTCTGCACACCATCTGCGGCGCCGGGGACGCAAAATCTCGCAGCGGAATCGGCATCCACGTGTATACCTGCAACACCTCCATGATGAACAAGTGAGAACGGGCGTCGGGACCTGTGATGTTTATGATCGAGGTCGTGAAGTGACTACCCAGTGTCCATCAAAACGGCGCCCTCTTGTCTTTTAAAAAGGCAGAATGCGTGTTTGTGGCTTGAGATTCTCAAGTTGGACCCAATGTCGTTTCTTGTTTCCTGCGTTCCAGATGCTTCAACAACTCCGATGGAGACTTTCTGATCGGTGAGCAAAATAAAAAGGAGGGCTGTCGGAACCACTATCTGGCACAGGAACACCGATGGCTCAATTCCCAGTGCGCTTATACCCTCATATGTTCTTTTTGCTGCTCCATCTGCTGTTTGCCTCTTACAGTGCCGCAGCAGGGTGAGCTCTTGATCACCACCGAGTTTGGCAAGTTGATGGTCGAGCCCAACGAGATATGCGTCATTCAGGTACGTTTCCATGCTCGTGTCTGCATTGCGCGTCCGGACACCTTTTGGGCCAAATTTGGAGATCTTCAATTGTCTGGACACTACGGGATTCACATTGCGACACACACACACGTCACGATTTCGTCTTTGCCATAAAGGAAACATGAAGGCGTTCGTGTCGACGGCCTTCCCAAAAGAGATTAATCATCTCGCGTTTTGTCTTGATGTTACTCCAGCAAGGGATGCGCTTCAGCGTGGACGTGTTTGGAGAAACGAGAGGTTATGTTCTGGAGGTGTATGGAGCACATTTTGAACTCCCTGACCTCGGCCCTATCGGTGGGTAATCACTTTGGCATATATGGAGAACACCAGCCCATACGTTTCATTCAGTTGACATGAGAATATTTTCTAAATTGGTTCACAGTATTCAGGCTCCCTGCACTACATTGCAGTGGAAACAGCAAATTTTGAAATTGAGACTGTCTTATGTATCACTCAACGTAAATGTCGTAAAAATATCTTTGCCGTCACTGGTACCATTCTCCTGTGGCATCATACAAAAAAAATAAAAAATAGCTTTTGGGGACAGTTTATTGTGAAATTGTGAAAACAATGACTGGATTTTCTGGTTGCTCCCTAATCTTGTAAAGCCAATAAAGAAATAAATAAAGTAATAGTCAGCTTGTGTGACTCTTTGCAGGAGCCAACGGTCTGGCCAACCCGAGAGACTTCCTGTGTCCGGTGGCGTGCTACGAGGATCGGGAAGTGTCCACGGGTTACACCGTCATCAATAAGTACCAAGGGAAGCTCTTTGCCTGCCAACAGGTGTTTTGTGTGCTTTTTCCGTCCTTGTACTTGAAAAGTGTCCTCCTCGCCACGTCGGGCCTCTCTGCCCTATTACCCCATTTGAGGTCTGCGCGTGCTTCAGTAAACATCCCGGCGAAGCGTGACAATGACTAACAGCCAGGAAACTGTCCGAGGCACCGATGTGATCCATTAGCCGTCGCCGCTGATTGACTTATCATCCCCGGTGATTTAATATCCAAATGTTTCCACCTCACTTACGCGTCTTAATCACGTATAATTAGTTAAGGCGTTCATGAGTTGCAGACAAGTTAGGCATTAATTGCAACATATTTCATTCCGAGAACGACCCCCCCCCCCCCACCTCCTGCTGCAAAAGTCCCCACAGACATACATTGAAAGAATTCGTCGCATGTTTTTTTTTTTTTTTTTTTTTTTCTTCGGAGAGGTTTAAAAGTGGCAGCTTCTTTATCCTGATGCCTGGAGCGTGGGGCGGGATGGGGGGCTGGAAAATAAGATGGGAGGTGGGGGAGCGAGGCCTCATCTGAGGGAAGATGCTGCCATCTTTTCCTGCTGTTTTGTCCCCCCTGCCGTGAACCGAAATTGCTCAAATTAACTTATTATTTGCTTGACTGGGCCAATATGTTTGTGTGTGCGTGCGCGTGTGTGCGCGCATGCGCGTAACTCTCTTCCACTTTTCATTTTAATCGAATCTATCTGAGCCACCACAAGTGAACGTTCAGGAATATTCCTGCACAGCGTTGCCCAAAAGAACTTTGAGTACAGCAGCAACTCCATCTGTGTGTATAGTTGATTACGGTTATGTAATGAAGTCGGATTATTTTCAGTGTGTGGAAGCGTACGCGGTAATTTGTGTGTAAAGACCGTCATGGTCAAGAAGACAGCTTGAGTTGTAATGAACTATATCGATTTTGGAGCTGTTGCTGTATTTTTTTTTCTCAAAAGAGAAATGCTACAAAATTGTTTTGTTTTTTGGGGGGTTCCTAACAATCAAGATAAAGAAATGGCTCTGCACCCAGTTACCGTTGCACATCTCACACCTTCTTCCATCAATCCCAGTGAGCGTTGAAATGATGAAAGTTTGGAGAAAGTTTGATTTTGTTGCCAATTACGGAGTAATACCCCGAGACTCGCCTCACAAAGAACAAACGGAGTGGAAGAGAAGCAGAAAAACACTTTATTTCAATGAAAAAAAAAATGTCATGATGACCATTTCCCTCTTCCTCTCCTTTCCATCAATCAGCACTCGCCCAGAATACAGTGACATCAATCATTCTTTGTCCCCGACGTGAAAAGCTTCACCCGCAGTTGGTTGCCTACTTGCCGCTGGTGGAATTGTCATGTTTTGTTGTGTTCTGTCAGGATTTCTCCCCCTTCAACGTGGTGGCCTGGCACGGCAACTACACACCATACAAGTACAACCTCAACAACTTCATGGTCATCAACTGTGTGGCCTTCGACCATGCAGTGAGTCTCATTTGTGTTGCCGTTTTCCTCGGCAAAATCATGACCGGCACTTCCTCGTGAGTTTCTTTTTGCTGCCATTTTTTTTTTTTTTTAACAGGATCCATCCATCTTTACTGTGTTGACGGCCAAATCGACCAGACCGGGCGTGGCCATTGCCGACTTTGTCATCTTCCCTCCGCGCTGGGGTGTGACTGACCACACCTTCCGTCCACCATATTATCACCGTAAGGCGTCATATTTGCGCACGTGACAAAATAGAGGAAGTAGAAATGACTTGATCTATGCTGGCTATTTGTGTCCACCTCACTTCCTTTTTGCGAAACTTCCAAAGGAAGGATGGGCCAACTAGAACTGCTTACAAACAGTACATCAATATCGTTTACATTCAATTGCATTTTTTTTTGGAAAGTGTAGGAAAATCAAAAAGGTTTATGAATAGACTGTTCTAGATTTTAATGTCATTTGATAGTCATTTGTTCTAGATTTTAATGTCATCACCGTCTGTTCTAGTGTTGTGGAATAGCTCCCCCTGTCTCTGTTTCAAGGTAACTGCATGAGTGAGTTCATGGGGCTGATCAAGGGCCACTATGAAGCCAAAGAGGAAGGCTTCCAACCAGGCGGGGCCAGCCTCCACAGCATCATGACCCCGCACGGCCCTGACACCGAATGCTTTGAGAAGAACAGCGTGGCTGATCTCAAACCAGAAAGGGTGGCCGAAGGAACCATGGTAAATACTCGGACCGAGAGAAGCTTACGAATTGCCAGGGATTGACATTTGTTGTATGCCGCGTCCCTCAGGCGTTCATGTTCGAGTCGTCCTTCAGTATGGCTGTGACCAAATGGGGCCTGGAGACTTGCCAGAAACTAGACAAGAGTTACTACCAATGCTGGGAGCACCTACGCAGCCACTTCAATCCCAACTGGAAGCCCCGAAAACACTAGACGATGGTTTCCGGCAAAACAGGGCCAATGGTCAGAGCTATGCAAAGATTAAACTATTGTCATTTCAAAACAGATTTAAACATTTCCACTCAAGGTCGTTGGATTCACTAATCTAGTTGGAGGTAGTTTGAAGTGGTTCCATTTTTTTTTTTTTAATTGGAGTAACTGAACATTTATTGGACAGGCAAAACAATAAAATAGTGTGTTATTATCCCATAGTTGTCACTTGATTTTTGATCCATGACTGATTGCACCATGATGTGTATGGAATTAGAAATCGGTTGATTCTGCCGCAGCATTCACCTTTTTCAAAAACATAGAAAGCCACAATGTCAATGACAGTCTAGTTTTATTTTTGTTAATAATCACACACACCAAAACAAACGTGGTCTTTGTACAGTGGCGCTCATGATGACAAACTGAACTTGCGTTCCAGGGTTCCGTCTTTAATGTGCTGCTCTCGCCTGTCCTGTAAAGAATCAGAACCAACATATGATGAGGAGAGCAGTTAATGATTTAGATGTCATCCGCTACACACACAAATAAAACGAGTGCACAAACCCTGTCTGTTTTGAAGACGTAGTAGAAGAAAAAGAGCGGAAACACCCCAAACATGGCGCCCAGCAGAGATGTCTTGTTTGTGGCCCTGAAGTGTGGGTAGGGGTTGGCACGGGCGTACACCCAGCGTGTCAGGGCGGGATCTTCCTGTCACACAATAAAAAATACAGTACTTTTTAAGAACACAGGCCTTAACATAGTTTATTTGAAGAGTAAGGATGGCCAATAATGTAACACTGCAGAGCAGCAAAAAGTTGTCTGTTCACAAACCGATGGTCTTCGTGAATCCATGCAGGTTTGAGAGTATGAAATTAAGATGGCGGTGAGCCTCACCTGCTTCAATTATCATAATTACCGCTCGTCTTCAATGAGTCATAGTAGCAGCATCTCCAGACTGGGATTACTTACTACAATTCTCTCATATGTGGGAAAAGAGCGCCAAAGTCCGGAATGCACTTTTTTAGCAGGGAAAACGGTAAGACAAATGCAATTAGTACACTTCTAGTCCTACATCGGACGTGCCGTTGGCCACATTGCACCCCCAGACTCACAACCTGACATCACATACACTTTGTATGTGGATTTATTTTTCACAAGTACGGTTAAGGTGTTTACACAAGTGAGATTACATGAATTTGAATACGTTAAAGTGGATTAAAAGCTTGCCATTTTCGCTGTTTGATAGCTGCATCTAATTTGGTGAGCAATTTGTAATTGTCAGCTGTCAGTAATCGGTATTTACTGCATGCAGCATGCATGTCCAGCAGGAGTCCAACAGTGTGCCCTTAAGGTATCGGTAAAATCTTAAACGCATAACAGAGTTGAATGTTAGTCAAGTGGACTGTTGTTGATTAATAACGTTCCCAAATGTATCGGTTAGCATGCTAACTCGTCTGGTTCTCCAAGGGTGACATTGTTAGCTCGCCGGTAGCCACTTACAATAAGCTCTTTTCTATGCGGATTGTTAAGTTGCATCTGGTATTGCCTCTTCAGGTTCGCCCGCAGTGCCGCCCTAGCCTCCTCAGCTCGCCGATACTCCGGCGAAAGATTAAAATATTCATTTGGGTCCAATGTTTTTGGCCGTGTTGCCAAGGGCGCCTCTTGGTAGTCGGCCATGACAGTTTGCTGACGACGGGTAGCGAGAATAACGAACTCTCGCGTGGTTTGACTCGCCGCTGACGTAATTTGAGATTTCTCGCGTGAACATGCCGTCTCCATGGAAACCGAAGTGATACAATTAAAAACAACACAAGCGGTCGAGAAGTCTCACGGAAAAGAGATCAACCTGTGGTGACGCGTTGACATACAAACGTCACCACGTTTGATTATTCCAACGTAATCGACGAGAGCTAATGACGTTTTTTCTGGACGTTGCCACACTTTGCTGGTGGATGTACCCGGGGGGAGGGGGGTGTCAATTCAGGATGACGCTCTGAGGAGGGATAGTGTCAGGTTTTCTATCCAACTATGAACACAGACGATAACGCAATGGAGCAAGACGATTCATTTGATCCCGACGGGGATGATCGTGAAGAGAATACCGGTGTTGATGATGAAGTTGATGTGAATGATGGCGATGACGGGAATGGTGGTGATGATGACGATGGCGCTGATGGTGTTGATGGTGATGATGATCACGATGGTGGTAATGAGAATGCTGATGTTAGGTCTAATGAAAATGATGATGAAGAAGAAGAAAAAGATGATGAAGAACAAGTTGATGATGGTGATAATGATGATGCGGGTGAGGACGAAGACGTTAGCTTGACAGAAGGAGAAGAGGACTTGGAGGCGACAGTCAAAACCATAAATGAGCGCGCGAGAAGAGCTCATGCAGTTTCTTCCGGGTTCGATGCGTCCGCCACCGCCTCCGAACTGCACGTCAACGCGGATGATTTTATCCGCAATTTTCTCAGTCAACTGAAGATGACTGCAACTCTTGACACTTTCCAAACGGAGTGGACGGAGATGGCGCAAAAGGGCTTGCTGAATACCAAGCGGGTCGGCGAGGTCCCGGACGTGTATGTCCAAAACCAGCGTTTGCACAACGAACTAAAGAATGCGCTCCGGGAGAGGGAGGAATACCGACTGGCAGCCTCAACCTCGGCCGAGACGCTGGCGATGGTGCAGAAGAGCCGAGACACGCAGTGGATGAACCGCAAACGTGCTGGCCAGGAGAAGAACCGACTGGTGGAGGAGACGAGGAGGCTCAAGGCTCAGTGCCACGCGTACGAACCCGCACTCAGGAGGATGGACGACAAGTTTCAGGTCCTTGTAGAGCAGACCATGCGGGCGGCTCTGGAGAGAGACAAAGTGGTGAACTTTGCTCCATGTCAACCATGTCCCCCCACTGTCCGAAGAGATAAGGAGCAGAAAACCAACAGCTGTGTGAAAAGCTCACCTCGGTTAAGTTTTAATAAAATGCTATAGAAGGTTGGAAGACAAGTTACTTGATTGGATAATACAATTATTATTATTGTTGTTGTTGTTGTTGTTAAAAAGGACAGGGATGAAATAAAAATACTGTACGTAGAAACATTCATGGTTCATGTTGTATTTTCTTCATGAAACCACTAGAAGGCAATCTCTACTCGTCAACACCAGAAAATGGACGTCCCGTTTAAAGGCCCAAAATCTACTACAGTATTTATTTTTGCGAGTTCAATGACAGCAGACACAAGACTGATAGCACTTAGAAAGACATTACCTGAGACTAAGTGTGATCGTATATAAGATAAAAATTAAGATATTACTCTGGACTAAATCTGAGTAGTATATAAGGTAACAATTTATCATGATGTCCCGATTAAGTGCCCTTTGCAATATATATGAATGAATCGCTGTATGCATGTGAATTGGACTGCATATAAATTGTCCTTTGTGCTACCTTGGGGCCAGAGATGCTGATAATGAAGCCCTTTTAAAGCCGCGGCGTTGGAAAGGCAAACGAAACGATTGATTCCCCCTCCAGGACATCTGAAGTGCCACAGGGAGTTCGACTTCCCTTGCCCAACAAGCAATCAATCCTGTCAACACAGTGGCCAGGGAGACACCGTATTTAACCTCGTGAATTATTCATGTTTTAGCTCTTGAGTCATTTTCTGTGCACATCGCGCAAGTTTTCCAACAGCGCTTCGATGCAAAGAGGCCGAATGTGACAAAAATGTGAAATGAAAACATTTTTCATCGCCGTGCTAACCAATGTTGTTGTTACTTTAGAATGGCCCCGAAAATGAAGTCAAAACGTCTGCAGCCACATCCCCAATATAGTTTTGCTCTTTACCAGAGCTCCTTGAAGTGGCTCGTAAACTTGCAGACGGTGACATCATGCCTGATTCTTATTCATAATATTTCTCGTCTCAAAGATTCCATGAGTCTCTTGCCTTTGAGGAATGTTACAGGAATGTAATGGTCCACCCTTGTTTTCAGGAACGGCACATCGAGACTTTGTAATTTTCACAGATGGTATGAAACAAGTCAGTGAGGTGGTGGTTAAAGGGGACAAGAGGTCCTTTTTGTACCACCCAAGCTGCCCTCCCTGTTTGGTCTCATCCTACCTCCTGTGCTTCCCTTTTCTGTCCTGTATCTAAGAAGCTTTCAACTTTGCGGCTACATCAGAAATATCTCACGGTCACTGGAGTTCCACCCTCGCTTGCTGTGCTCCAAATTCTGCCCCTCCTGCTTGTCTCTCGTCTGACCCACTCGCATAGCCGCTTTGGTGTCGCCTTGCTGTCTGAGAAAAATAAATAAACACAACAGAATTGCTGAAACCATTCTTCCTGCTCTTGCACCGTATTCATTATAAAACACATTTAAAAGAAAAACAATAATCCGGTGCCGCAGACACACTGTCGTAGCACCAAACATGGTCATCTCTGTCTGAGATTTTCTCAGACATTTGTGCAGTCAATTTAGAGCAGTCTTCCTGATTTTGACCCACAGGAGAGGAAGAAAAAAAAAAAAGAAACCTTGAGAAGGGGCCGCAGATGGGGGGATTCCCCTTCGTGAGCAGGCAGCAATTATCGTGTGGGGTTCGTTTATCGCGGCTTCGGTGGTTTTTTCAAACATATTCTTTTTTTTTTTTTTTTTAATTTTTTTAAAGTCCCAAACGGTCCGCGAGAAGCTCGCAAGCTTCTCGCGGATAATTTGCGGACTTAAAAAAAAAAAATATTTTTTTTTACCTGTATATGTTAATTGGTCGCTACTTCGCGGATTTTCGTTTATCGTGGGTGGTTTTGGTCCCCATTAACCGCGATAAACGAGGGATTACTGTACTGTAGTACGCGGTCGCATGTGAAATGAAAAATATTCATCAGATTGTGTTGGTGAAGAACTGCACAGCATTCAAGAGCTTGTATCGCCAAATTTTACTTCCGCTTGACCCAATGGAATGAGTTCTGTGCAGCAAGAATTTAAGGAAATGCACCCAAAAAAGTGACTCACCATATTTCGTTCAAAAGTAACTGCACTAAAATGGTGACACCACCCGCACAAATATATCAGACAGTGATGACCATGCTTTGTTTTGTCGGTAAGGATCTTGTAAATGCAACATTTTTTTATTGCGTCGGTGAGTGGATACACCGTAATGTGTTGCATGACATCAAATGAATGCAAATGCCATCGAGTGAACACAAAATCTATATGCAGGCTTGCAACCAAATGATTTATGTATGATTCTACGTATAACGTGTCGTGAAAAAGACTCCCACACACATTTTCGCTGTAAGTCAGGGCAGCATGCGGAGGAGTTACGCAGATCAAGTAACAAAACATCCGTATCCTGCCTTCATCCCCGAGAGCATGAGTGATGCTGTTGTGACGGCACTTGCAGGATGGCGCTGGGCGGTGGCCAGGCGATGAGAAAAGGGGGAGCATCGGGTGAGGCAAGACAACAGCCGCTCGTGTGCGCCTGATCCAATCAGAGACGGCCGGACATGGAAAAAAGAGAAAGAAGGCGAGGTCACAATATGCGGTCAGCTTGAAAATAGATGAGAGGGATCCACGGCGGGGACGCTGTGAAGGGAATACCTCGTCTTCACTGTCAATCGCCACAAAATCTCACAGGAAAAAAAAGCTAAAAATATTCCCAGCTTTGATGGAAAGATGAAATGAAACTAAGCTTTTGATTGCATAGTGCAAGTCGGGTGGCTTTTGGCTTCCATTTATATGGAGCTCAACCAGTGTCTTTTGCTTGCTGTCATCGTTCAATTAGAGCTGACACGGGTGGAAGCGAGGAGATGTTAACTCACCACTTTTCAATACCAAATGGTTTGGCAAACGATCACATGCGTCTCGGTTTCAGTGAAGACCCAAACTTGTTTTAGACTTTAATCTTCGTCCCATATTTCATATTGTTTATGATGAGAGGCTCTCGTCAACAAGCGACAAACGCTTAAGCGGCGGTTTCTGGTGCTCGCAAAGCACATTGGCCGTAAAGCTCGCTAACTAAATACACTACGTGCCGTACGGGAAATCACGCATGTCTCTGATGACACCATTTTCCGACCCCGAGCCTACTGGCTGAGGGCTGCTTTTACACGGCACTCCAGAGTCACCACGACTCAGAATAATTGTTTGTGTGTGACAAATGCTGCCATGGAAGACCCTTTTGAACATTTGCACCGTCACGACGGAATGGCTCTATTTGTTCCCCAGCGTCCGCGACAATGGAGCATTTTTTTGTGGTCGGGGCGGCCTTTTGTAGTATTTGGTCATCAGTCGGATGTCTTGTGAAGTTTTCCGGGCTCAATGTGTTTTGTGGGTGTTACACCTCCGCCCTCTTTGTGGGCTAACGGTTCCAAATGCGATGAGTGACACTTCCCTGATCATTTTTTTTGATCGTTTTAAATTGTGATGATACCGTTCTTGACTAGAATGGCAGACATCACTTATGAGCACTTTCACGTGTCCATTAGGGAAGAAGAACAAGTTAATGGAGGCTCAACATGGACAAGAAGGAGGAATTGCATTCAATTAACTGGGGCTTCCGCTTTCGCACGTTAGAGTGCTACTTGAATTTAACACAACGATATGCGTTCAGTTGTGCCTTGGAGAGCAAAAAATGGGCCCCTACAATTTCCTTTTTTTTCTGATACTGTTGGTAGGCCAGTAGGAAAATGGGTCAAGATGTTTTTTTTTTGTTTGTTTGTTCAGCTAGCAATTTTGAAAAGTGGCACTACTCGCTAGATCTTGTTTATATAAAACTGTCTACCTTTTAGTACAGTTTCCTACATTCTGCCGAGGACAATGGAATGGAATGAAGCCACATCGCTCGAGATGCCGGTGAGCGGAAACATAATCAGACCTTGGTCTTTTGTAGAGCGGCACTGTTTTTAGCATCCCATATTTGTTTGTAACCAAGACGGCCGCTCACATCCCGGTAATCCAGGTTGTGCGATGACTCCAGTAGATCATCGTCTCACGTATATGCCCCCAGACTGCGCATATTCAGTATCCCTGATGTGCTTCGGCCGGGAAAAGTATTGTGTCAGATAATTCCTTCACTTGCATCGAACAAGTCTCAAAAACACGGTCATAGCTGCTTGCTTGGATTGGTCAATGAGTGGCGGATGAGTCATGCTGTTCATTTGAATTGTCTTGGAATGTACTCGTTCTGATAGTCAGATTGTCCTTCACATGGCGGGCGGGGAGTCCTGATGAAACCGTGTTGGATATCAGTCCTGCAGCTTTTATTTTCCAACTCCTCACTCATTTGGTGATTTATTGAATCTCAGCTCACCCCTGACGCTGTAAATAGGCAGAGTTGTTGTTCAGGCTCCGGTTAATGTGCGCGCATTGACGTCAGTGTCCTGCAGAAGCACTCCAGTCTAATCTGATGGTCTGCACCACACTGTTTCCATTTTGTGGGCAAATGAATTAAAAGTGACACGAGATACTGGAATAGATGTATTATGATGCATGAACCAGATGGTCTAAACTATTTATTTTTTTTGCTACATCTTTCACTCACACACTTGATTTGCACTTTGTGGCCTTTTTATCCTCTTTTCAAACTTTCAAGCGTACCCACAACATTGCCATTGCCTCTGATATTTGCTTTTGTGAGTCAGTCATACTGGGCAATTTTGCAGATGCCCAAGTGGGAAATGAAAGGTATTATTCCAGGAAAGAGAGAGAGAGAGAGAAAGACTCCACTGCATTAAGGACTGCTATAAACGGCCTTAGTATGGGTGTACTCTCCTGATTGAGAAGGAAATCTGTAACAAAGCTTGAGGATTTATACACAGTCTTTCTCGACGAAACCTTTATTGAAATTTCATTGAAAAACAACAAAACGTATGCAAAAATATACCCGTCAATATCTAATAAAATATCATAATAATTAAAAAACGAAAATGCCTCATGCGTCTTTTGCTGAGTGTTTTCATAATATGCAAGCATGTAACCTACTAGAACCTTAGCATATAATTGCTAACTGATCAATCGACTCTCTTAGAGCTGAAACAGTCTCAATGGACACACCCAAACCAATGAGCTGCTTGTGAGATTGTCTTTTATGTTTTCCTTCTAAGATCTGGACACATCGCTTCCCGCGTAGGTCGACTTTGCCTGAATAACGGCGTCGCACTATGCTGTTATTGGCCTCAAGCTTCTCTTGGGTCTTCCGTTCTGCGGATTTCCCTGGACAGAAAACACACACGCACACACACATCGGATGTGAAAGGCTGCTTTTGATGGAGGGGAAAAAATGACATTGAAAGATGACTCACCAGGACAGAGAAAGTCCCAGTGTGACCGGACTTGGCATATTTGGGCTGCTGGTTCTTCACCTGCCTTTTGGCTCTGATCACCTGGCGGAGAAAAAAACCAATTCCCAGCGTTCAGTCGCTATGATAGGTCCGGCTAGTTCAATGCATTTCGAGAGCTCTGTGTACGATGGGTGCCCTGCTGCACATTGATCCAGCCTGCACAACAAAGGCTCTTTACCCCAGCTGCGTTTTCTGCTCAAGGGTTGTCATGGAGACTCACCTGTAGGGGGTTGGATTTCTTATCGTTGCTAAGGAGTGAAAAGGAGCCGACGCGGGATTTACGCTTGTTCTTCTTCTTATGTGCAGCTTGAGCCAAGTGTCGCCTGGACCTGTCCGCCTGGAGGAGGGTCGATTTGGCAATTAGACACCCCGCGACCACTCACGTATGCATACACACACACACACTTCCCAAAACATGGCTGTAATATGTGTGTGTGTGTGTGTGTATTTACCTGGATGAGACTCTTTGGAAAGCCTTTTACAGAGAAAGCTCCGGGGAGGCTGGAGTGACCCGGGCGGGCGTGGCTCCTCCTCTCCACCTGTCTCTTAGGCCTGAGCGGAACCTACATCACAACACTGTCATCATGCACAACGATACAGGTGGGCATCTCTCTGAGTGTATGAAAAGAATTTTCATAGGAGCCTGAACGACACCGCCATTGAAATCTAAATACCCGTTCCTTCGGTTTTAATAGCAGTCCAACTCCGTTCATTCATGGCCATAAAAATCCACTCCCGCATTTCTCATTTCTCGGCGCATAAACGAGGAAATGTTATTGATCTTGCCGGTGTGCCCTAACAAATGGACTGTCGGCGGGAGAGGCAACAGGTTTCCAATTTGGACTTTGTGGTCAATTTATTACACTGCTGTCGGTTCTCGACTATATCAATAATCCATCTTCTGAGCTAAGTAATCACACAAAAGAGGATCTGTTCCTTCTTTTTTCATCCCTAGCAAGTCCCTTTCTGACCTGAGATAAAAGACAAAACAAAAAACCCCATTGGCCTTCCCAATTATTCATTCATTCATTCATTTTCCGAACCGCTTCATCCTCACTAGGGTCGCGGGGGGTGCTGGAGCCTATCCCAGCAGTCTTCGGGCAGTAGGCGGGGGACACCCTGAATTGGTTGCCAGCCAATCGCAGGGCACACAGAGACGAACAACCATCCACGCTCACACTCACACCTAGGGACAATTTAGAGTGCCCAACGAGCCTGCCATGCATGTTTTTGGAATGTGGGAGGAAACCGGAGCACCCGGAGAAAACCCACGCAAGCCCGGGGAGAACATGCAAACTCCACACAGGGAGGCCGGAGCTGGGATCGAACCCGGTACCTCTGCACTGTGAAGCCGACGTGCTAACCACTGGGCTACCGGGCCGCCCTTCCCAATTAGTGATACTGTTTACAGGGCTCGCCGTGATTGCCCTTGACTTACATCGTAATGACTGCGTCCATTTTTCATCGCATTGCTGCATGTGGCTATTTGGCACCGACATATAATTGGAACATGCATCATTTCATTCCGTGTTTCCAAGCTGCCAAGAAGCCAGATTGTTCATCTGGGCCCCGCCATGTTTCCACGGTCACACCGCTATAGCTTTATTACAACTACTAGATGTATCGCTGATGCAATCTTAATAGCTTTGAATGAAGCCAGGAAGCTGTTTTGCATTTCACGGCGTACAAAAGATTCAAATCTGCAACCAAGCAATGCTCGATTTCATTTTCCTCACTGGGTTCTATCTGCCGCCTTCCTCACACAAAAGCATGCTGAGCATCCGAGCCGCGTGTGGACTCTCTTGCGCGTGTGTGCGGATGATTCGAAAAGGTGGCGCCTACCTGTTCTACACTTGCAGGTATTGGTTGCTGCAGGCCCCGATCACCCGTCTGAAAATGGAAGGGGAAAGCGCACATGATAAATCCTAATATCAAAACACAAAAGTAAAGTTTCCGAAAAAAAAAAATTGGATTTGCTTTGCAGTTTCACAGAATCACCTTGAAACATTTGGCCACTTTCACGTGGCCAAAGAAGCTCAAGGGACATTCCCCCGATCAATGACATGGTTCTATGACTACCTCTACGACAATGGCAATGAAAGTGAGCGCCTTTGTAAAATAATACTTTTTCGAGCATTGGATTATGTTTTTTTTCGACGAGTTCTTCAGCCTTCATTTAACTAAGATCCAATGGTGTCCCATTCTGCGCCACACAGCAGGGTGCCATAAACTCCTTTTTCAGATATTACACTGCGTCAAAGGTGCTAATGACCGTTGGGAACACCAAATTATTAAACGTTAAAAGTAAAGTTAATTGTGATTCTGCCTCTCCATATGAAGCTCACAATTGTGCGCGCATGCTGCAATCACCTTTGCAAAAACGAAAAGAAAAGCTTCTAGGTGGCACCGACTTCCTGAGATGGACAAGCAAGTTCCTTCCCATATGAAAACGTTTTCCGTGTGGCACAGGCGATTCTTTTCAACTTGGGCAGCTGTACAATCCATAGTCCAGATGAGCAGGACTATTATGGACAAAACGTGACGACTTTCCACAGAAAAACGCTGAACCGCACGTTTGAAGTCAAAACAGCCTGCGGCCACATGAAACAAAAACAAAAAAGGGCTCAGAGGGATTTTTTTTTTTTTTTTGGGGTTCCACAGTGGGTTTGAGTGTTTTCGGCATGATGGATGCAAAAACCATTACAATAAGATGTTGTGCCAGTTAGGCAATCTAATTCTATGTTATTGCTGTTCAAGGTTATTTTGTCTGCTGCAATCTGGAAGAAACACTTGACCGCAACTGTTGTCACACATAGACGCACACACACACAGCCGCCTCTTTCCAGGGAGTCACGGGGAAAGAACAATACCGCAGATGGACACATGAATGAAAGGAGCTTCCATCTGCAAGATTAAACATGTGTCGATGAAGTCGCAGGTCTTCTCGGAAGACTTTGCACAGCATTTTTTTGGGGGGGGGGGGGGGAGGCATGAAGAGCATCTACAAAGTGATCCAAAGTGATCTATATGTTGCTGTTCAACCACAAAGTTTTTGGATGGACCTTTGATTGTGCGCTACCAAACAAATAAATAAAGTTTAAAGTTTAGAATAGAACCTTCGTTTCAAGAGGTGTGTCTGAATACTTTTGATTACAGTTAAAATCCTATTTATCACATGACATTAGAGGGTAATCAACAATCGGTACGAAAATCGAGTCGTAGAATATTGGCGTGAGACATGATTACTTCCTGTATTTTCTGGAAGATGCTCAATATTTTTCTTCATATCGTGTACAGTGCATGAGAGAACGCTGACGAAACTGTAGCCTAGATACAATTCAAGTCGGATAATCTGTTAGATGATTCCAAAATACACATTTTAGATTTGCTTGCATAATAATGGGATACATTTTGTGTTTTGTTGAAATAGATTTGTACGTTTTTTTTTTTTTTAAGCATTGAAGTGATTTTAGAATTAATTTTCATATACTGTACAGAAGTAACTGGTTTGGATAGCTTGATTTAAGAAGGTCAAGTTGATTTTAACATCAGAACATGAGTATCTAATCATTTTTTTTTTTCCCAGCTGTTTCAAATGCACTGTGACGATGAGAGATGGCGGCATAGGTGAGAAGACGAGTCCTACCTGCTCGTCCGCCGTCTGCGTGTTGACGCACAAGTCGGCCAGGCTTCCTCCGGAGCAGTCAAGCGCGTGAGACAAGAGGCTCGCCTGCAGGCAGAGCAAACACAGCCACGCAGTAAAGCCCATGATCCAGTCTGCAAGTGGAGTGTTCCCAGCCCCCTGTCAGCTCCTCGCTTTATACACTCGGCTCCTCTAATGAGGACCAGATGCTGGGAAACGCGCGTCCACGCCAGCTTCGCACAGACACGCAGCCCACCGCAAGCCAGGCTCTCCACGCCCGCAGCCAATGGCCCGCGGTCCTGCGCAAACATGTAAGACATCTTCTGTAGCTGCCCCACCGCAACCACCTTCATTCACCCTGAAGAGCTCACAACCCCATTGGACAAAAGATGCGTTGAAGTCTCTTTTTCAATGTCCATGCTGATCATTTGTGTACAAGGAAAGGAAAATGTCCAACTCCCCCTCCACCCCCCTCTTAGAATTGCATTCCGATTTGTCTGGATTTTGGAGTCACAGCCTTGTGTCCTGCACGAGTTGCCCCGACACTGGGCGGTAGGTAGCATGTGTCGACGTTTAGAACGTGACAACAATCTGACAGTCGAGCAGTGGGGATCAGGAATGGGATATGTTCACAAATTGGACCCACCCCCTTTTTGCTTTTGCATGATCTTCCATCACCGGGGCTTTATGAAGAGCAATTTTGTTTCTGTTTTGGTTGTTAAGAGTATATTTGCGCCCAATGTTTGCCCATCTAGAAAAGCTCAGTTTAAAACCAATGAGTAGCCTTCGTTGTTCTCATGGGCGTCGCACCAATTAGGGATGTGGCAGCCCCCCCCCCATCCCTTTATAGCGTCATGGGCCGGCTCAAATCTCATTTTCATGATATGCCGCAGACTGCTAAAAAATAGGATCACAGCCCGAGGGCTGGACTTTATAACGCCTCTGCTGAAGCAATTGAAAATTCCTTCTTTTGTTCCCACAGCATATGCAGACAAGTTTGTAGCTTCGTTTCACTTCGGGAAGCCCAATAACCGTTTGGAAACTTGCATAAACTGCGAAAATGGTTACCGCGTGACTGACATTACCAGACGTACACATTGTGGAAGCACTTAGCACACCTTTATGTGGGAGTTTTATTTATTTATTTTTTTATCCCCCCCACCCCCCTCCCAACATCCTTTATAAAGTTGCCTGCCAGAAAGAATGTATCTCCTGGCCGGGAGCAAGTAGCGCATGAATAGGCGGCTTGTCTCAAGGTGTGTTAGACGATGGAAGGAGTGACTCGGAGGGAGTGAGAGCGTGAGCGCGCGGAGGCTAATGTCTTCAAGCTTTGAGCGTTTCGTCACAGGAGAATTGTTTCCCGCTGCTGCTTTTGGAAACGTGCGGCTGAGAAAAGGCAAAATAATTGTCGAGACTAAATATGCTTAATTTCCTCCCCAGGTTAAGACCGTTATAAACTCGACAGTTTCCTGATATATGAGTAAGAGATGTACTCGTCACCAAACTCCCACAATTTCCCAAAGGGGCCCAAAAGTTATGTGGGGCCTCTTATTGCAAAATGTCTCTCAAGCGAGACCACAACTGCAGGGAAGGGGATGGATGGGAGGGATGTTTGAGCCTGGAGGCAAGGAGAGAAAGAGTAAAAAATGACCTTGCAAACATTTTTTTGTCCTTGGTAGTCAAGCCAGGACGAACGTAAGAGGACAGATACTGAGCATTTTCACTAAGCGGATCATTTCGGCCTGAGTTTCAATGAGATGTTAAAAAAAATGACACGCTTTGCTTACATTAGCCACATGAACGCCACGGTGAGTCCATCTGAAGACATGCCAGTGAAATGTCTCATCAGAAACATCCCGTCAAGCATCTAAAGCCATCTAAAAATCCCGATGGGACGCTATTCCGTGTCTCACTCTTCCTATGTTGCTCATCAGTTGCGCTAACTGCCATTGTATGAGGATGATGCTTTGCGGCGAGCGGCGGCTGACGTAGAAACGTGTCCGCTCTGACCAAAGGTGACACGGCAGGCCATGGGTAACACAAAGAGTGTGTATGTATGTTGGGTGGGTAGGTAGACGCGACACAGCTGTTTGGCAGCGGTTTAGGAAACAATATTTGGGTCATAGGAGACATGACTCACACAATAATGGATGTTTTGAATGAGTTGAAACGTGCTCTTCATTGTGACTAATTACAGACAGACCTTTTTGTCACTTACGGGACATTTGCAGATGTCTTACGCTCATCTCTGATAGAGGCAATGACTCAGTGGTGAATGGAAATGTAGCACTTGGGGGTTCTGACCCTGTTATCTGGTCAAGGATTTGTCATTGCGGATTCGTTGAGATTTTGTCTTTGTTTTTATAGATTTGATTCCCCTTTTTTTTTTCAACAATTTGCATCTTTTATATGTACATTTATACTGTTTATACGGCATGCGCTAAGCTAACCTTGTAGCTTGTGAGCCTTCTATCAGAGAATAAAAAAAAAGAGGTAATATACAGTACATAGGACAAATATTTGGAGTTCTCAGGTGACACAAATGACGATACGGTTCACAACATCTTTCTTTGTGTCTATGATCTTACACTTCTGCGGTTGGTGTGATGAGGGAGGGGGGGGGGGGGTCTCATGCTTTCATGCGGAAGTTTGATTGCTTTTCATCTCCGTAAATGTTGTCTGGCTATTTCTTGTTCCATTTAATACCTTAGCATGCGCATGTGTTCTTGACAACTATGCTCCTGCAGGGAAGCGCGTTGATTTTATGGATAATCGCTTACGCAGATTCGGAGTGACAGTGACTCTGGGGCGGGGGGGGGGAATAAATGCCTCAGTGTGGTTTAAAATAGTATCGGTGAACCAATCATATGCTGCGAAAGCTCGGAAGTGGGTCATGAGGAGTGCGATGATGGCCTGAAATAGAAAAAAAAAACGAAACACCGCTGGAATGACGGGGTCTGGACCCCGACACATATTGCAGCTGGCGTAAAACTACGCTACACATATATGGTGATCAAATCGATTTCTAATGAGAGCCATTTTGTCTTTCTGACAGTGACGTCACGATCGAGCACAGGTCATGGCCTCTCCCTATCTCTCATTTATATCCCCATCGTCTCTCAGCTCTGGTTACCATGGCAGCAAGCGGTTGTATTCAAACAATGCCAACCGTGGACTGGGAGAAGAGCAAGATGTGTGCGGATGAGAGCGGGTGTGGACGCGTTTCCGGCAGCGGCGGGGGGCGGGGGGGGGGGGGGGGGAGATGAGGATGACTCCACACTCAGGTGCGCGGAATGAATCTCTCTTTACATCCATCAAAAATGAACTGCCCCACGTGTGTGTTCTGTTTCCTTATCGTATGGTGTTGTTTGCATGCTTTGCCTTGACTGCGTTGGTGGCAAACGTACTCTCTCGGTTTGTGTGTCTTTATTATTGATCGGAGTAGTTTGAATTCTTCGTGTCAGATTGACTGTGTCTTTGTTGCGTGATCATCTGTCTCGCAGGCTGCTGGAAGGATGAAAATGACGGGCCATATGTGTGAGTATTGCTCAACCTTTCGACGCACTTCCACGCGCCGCGCTTTTAAACGTGTTGCAGAAGGGAAGCTGGCAAATTTACTCGCACTCATAAAACACACAATACCCGAGGAGTTAGTGTGACTAATGTAGTCCGGATGGAGAGCAACCACACAATATGTTGTGGGCTTTCCTCACTGGAAAAAATCATCATTGGTAGGAGGTGAGTAAAGGCAGGGATTCTGGCTGTGTGGGAGCTTTATACTAACACGAGCCTCTAATGGAATTATCTCGAGTAAATATCTTATTCCGCACAAGCTGCGCACACGTGTCATATCTCCAGAACGTAATCCGTTGCGGAAAGCTGGTAAACCTCTGATATGTTTAGAAATCAAATCCAGTAAGTGAAATTGAATCATTGTGTTCCACAGTCACAATCGCAAGGGTAGTGTGCGCCATGCGGCTGGGGGGGGGGTCTCGCATTGCAAACCCCCAATTTTCTGGAAAATAAATACAATTCCTCCCATTCAGATAAGAGGTCCAAAAATAGGTCTTCTGCTACTTTTCATATTTATGCAACGCTTCACGTTTCCTCAACTCTGCAATTGTGTTTCCTATAATCGTGTTGGCGCGCGGATAAGGGTCATCGGCGACTTACAGCAAACTGGAAGACCAAGATATAACCCCCAAAAAAAACCCAAAACAATAGGCGTCACCGTGGGCCGGTTATCAAATTTGGGCAATATCGTTTTCATTTTTTTCTTTTTTCTTTGGTCAAATGAATACCTGATTGAGAGCTTCAATTAATACTTAATGAAGCCAGAAGTTATACTAAAAGACTTTCCAGGGACAATGCGGGCCATGTGCTGGAAAATGCTGCATTTCGTGTTGTATCCTATTTTTTAAAAAAAACCATAGATGTGGCAGGAGCAAAGAGTCTCTGTGTGCTTTGCGCTCACCTCAGTGGTCAGAGGAAGTGATTCAGCCTTGAAAAAGCCCCCCTGCCCCCACCCGTCCCTCCCCATGGGAAGGGACAGTCAACAGCACGCCATCACCGCTGTCACCAGCTGGCGTGTGCATTCCCATCAGTATGCAGCAGCATCACCAGACTCACTGGCAGCTTGAATGTCACAGGTGAAGAAACGCTTCCTCTCAAACTAGTAGGGTGAACCTGCACCTATTTTGTTAGCAGGTGTAATACATATTGTTGCTCTTCTAAAATACTTCTCCGACATATGTCACATGTCGTCAGCCAATAAGAGTGCTCTCGCTGGCCATTGGAAAGGAAATGGGAAGTTGCGCATGGACTCAAGGGACTTTGAATATCAAGTGTGCCAATCTCTGTCTGCACATCAATAAATAAATCGCAGCTGGCTTTTTCTCACCTCGGACCAAGTGTCCCCCGAAGCACATGGAAGTGACTCGGCAGCAGAGCACGAGGTCCATAATAAGATTTACAACACAATATATTTGTGAGCAAAAATGTCTTTACGCTTGCAAAAAATGTGCTTGTGACCTGGAGGATTAAGAAGAACTGTTTGGCCTGGTTCCTTCGTCTGCGCTGTGAAGGGAGAAAAGAGCATGCGTTTGTTCTCCTCAAATCAATTTTTTTGTCATATTTGTTATAACCGTCATTATGAATTGACAGTAGAAATGCGACATGGGGAAATGCGATCTGAGAAAAACACTCCAGCCATCTCTGGCCCCATCTTCTTTCCCCCGACTTTGATATACTGTACAACAAACCACCGCGTCCAAGGAACAACATCCAACAAAACCTTGAAAATCACAAACAGTTAGTTTTCTAGTAGCCCTCATTTACAAATCAGTTGCTATTTCCCAGTCGCACTGCAACAGAGCAGGGCGAGGCCATAAGAGCCATCCACTTAGATGAGTGTGCCCGCATATGTCTGATGTGGTCGACTCCAGCCGCTATTGATCTTGTGTTTAGGGGCCGGTTTCTGTGTTGCCATGATTAGTGCCTCCGTGCTGTCCTCCATTTCTGCCTTTTCCAGCCACTGGTATATGTTTTCTCCATGTCAGACACTTCTTCAATTTGTCAGTGGTGCATGCAATGCTTCTCCATCTGGCTCCTTCTCCTTACTGGGTTTCTGTTGTCTGAAGCATTCACAGAGGTGGTGAGATATACATAATGAATGAGTATATCTATCGATCGATCGATCGATCGATCGATCCATGCATTCATCCATTCTCGAATCCGCTTTTCTTCACGAGGGCTCACGGGCGTGTCGTTCGGGAATGTGGGAGGAAACCGGAGTACCCGGAGAAAACCCACGCAGGGACAGGGCGAACATGGAATGCCACACAGGAAGGTCGGCGCCGGAATCGAACCTCGTACCTCTGCACCGTGAGGCCGACGTGCTAACCAGTAGGCCGCCGTGCCGTCTTGTTAGCCTTTATTGTGGGTTTAAATATCGATAGCGAGAGAGGCTGTTTTCACGGATTCCTCTCTAACGTGATCTAAAAGTGACTCATTGGTGCAGGATTAATTGGGATGTCTTCATCCCTGCCTGGAAGCTAATTGCACTGCCAGCGTCTTTGTGAATGAAGCAGGCAGCCAAGGCAGCCTCCTCCTCCTCCTCCTCCTCCTTGCTCCCGCACTGCCAACAATCTTGAGCACGGGTGCCAACATCCAGCACATCAGCTCCTTTTCTGACCAATTGCATGCGCTTTCCAGCACTTTCGTGACAAACAGCCACTCAACGAGCCGGTAAACAGGTTGTGTGCCAGCCCCCGCGCTCACCTCGCCTCGCCTCTCCTCACCTCCCCCTCCTTCTCTGCGTAATACAAACCTCGTGATCACCCATTCACTTCTGCAAACGTCTGCCTCTCAAATGAGAAGGCGTCCAGGAGAGAGGGGGGTGAGGCTGGGGGAAATTAGGAGGGGTGCAGGCAGGTGTTGTGGAAGTTAACGCTGGCCCGGAAGAGAAACGGGGAGAGTGTGGCCGGCCGTCCACCGGTACCGGCTGATTCCGCGTAAGTCATCCAACAACAAGTCGCCGCTGCGCGATGGACTCGTAGATGATTTTGTTGTGTGCATGTGTGGGTGTGATTGCCTCTCAGCATGGGTGTAACACACAAGCTTATCATTGCAGCTTTGCATGCGGGCATGTTTAACGTCAGTGATGATTTTACTTTTTTTTTTTTTTTTTATTCCTAAATGCGATCGAGCAACCTTGCGTTTGCTTTTTTGTTCATGGTGCTAAAATCACGCCGATGTCACACGCTCGCGGCACTAACGTGGCAGTGCGCGGCTGCTCCTTTTTTTTATTTTTTTTTTTAAACTAAGATAAAAATGCGTCATTTAGCAAGGGGGCGTGTGGAGATGTGCATGGCGTGGAGCTGGAGGTAGCCGAGATGATGATGATGAGGAGGAGGACACGGGGGGCTTTAAAATGATCCAGCGCATGTGTGTGTGAATTGCTTCTGGAATTGGTGAAATGACCTGCAGCTTTGAAGAAAAAAAAAACCAAAAAAACAAAGTCATGTTTTGTTTCAGAAGAATAAACCCTCAGGAATGCAAGCTGAAAATCCGGCGCAGAGTGTTTGTGGAGATTTGGGAGAACAAGGCGCACAGTTGATTTGTTTGTGGTCGACCGCTTACCTGTTGACAACACTCTGCCATCACTGCAGAGTGGATGCGAACGCGAGATCATCCGATCGCCAAGCTTTTGTTTTGTGGTGGTTGTCAACATGATGACATGCATCGGCGGCCAATATCTGAAGATCGAGTATGCGGTGCATATTCGCCACCACAGCCATCGTGTTTATAAATGTGATGAAATAACATTGATGGACCGAGTGTCAAATTTGCAGAACAAACAACGTGCACTGAATCTCATCAGATTGTGACATAAATCAAGCCTGGTCTGTGTTACGCTACATGATATTGGTTGAACTCACAACATCAGATAAACTTAAGTTCAGTTTGGTCTGTTTTGGTTGGTTACTCACCTGCCCCAATGGCACCCTTCACCCAGTTTTGGTGTAATCCTACAGACCGAAGGCAAGCAACAGACGTGTGGGACTTAAATCTCCTTGCTGGAATGAATAAGAATAGTTTGATTTGTCGTTTTGAACAAAGTGAAATGACTTTGAGAGTGAATCAGAATTTTAAAAAGAAAGAAAATTGACCCGATTTCGATTGTGTTTCTGCTTGTGAGAGTTGCTGGTGAACTGCAACCTATCCCGGCTGACTTTGAGTTGTAAACTGTTCATGTTTTGCACTGTACAATGCACTCAATATGTAAATGAAAAATGACCTGGGAGCTGACACAGGGCGATAAGGCTTGACTTTAATCTTGGGCCGAACACTCCAGAGTTGGATCTATTCCTCGCCTTTATATTGCATGAAATCAATCGATGCGGGACACTATTCTCTAACGGTTTGACCGGTTATGGACTTGGAGTCATCTACTTTGAACCTCAGCCATCCCAGTGTCGGATATCGTTCAAAATCAATTGGATGACTCAGTCCTGAATCACTGAGGTTGCACGGTTGCTCAGCATTTCTCAGATAATCGAGTCATTTCCTGCGGCCGCAAAAACTTTTGTTTTGCTACGTGAATTGTAAGGATCCTGATGTCATTTTGCTGAAGGAGCGCTCAGAGTATTGCGCTCAATGTACGTTCGACGCTGTGACTTTTACCAGCTGACCCAACAGAGTTGCTTCAAACAAGCAGTTCATTTTGTGCATGGCTGCACCTGCCGTTCTTTCATGCCCGGCGTCATGAGCACAAGCTGGTGTGTGGTTGGCATCCTTTCTCACTCGCATGGTGACATGTCGTGAATTCGATACAATAAAAGTGACATTTTTCATTTCGTTTCCAAAACGAGTGTCATATCGGAGTGTTTTGGCATTTGTTCTTCGTCTCGTCAAAGCTTTCGATAACTATGACGTTGTGAATCTATTGCATACGTGTGACATGATTGAATTTTAGAGTTAAATATTGCCTCCAAATGAAGTCATGAAACAAAACAACAATTGTTTCCTGCACAGGACTTAAAATATATATATATGTATATATATATATATATATATATATATATATGAATGAGCGTCTCCGATCTTCCTTAAAGCCGCTATAGAAGCCTCACACTCATTTGAATAAGTCGTCAGACTTGCTCTCACTTCTTCCAGCATGTTCCTTTCATGTTGTCATGGAGACCGTACCCTGCTGGACTGCTTGGTCCTCTCATTACTCTATGCAGCTGCTGTGTATCGGTGCATACTTCACAAGAAGGGCCTGATAGCGGGATCCGTCACTGATTTACTCGGGCTATTATGGTAGCAATGCTATGAGACACTCGTGCTAATCCTCAATGAAAATGCAAAGAGTCGAGGCTTCGGACAGTACGACAAGGGTGTGTGATGGTATGGTTTGAGGCTCAGAGCACTTGACCAAGTGTCTTTCAGATTGCTCTCGTGTCATGCCTTATAGGGCAGGGGTCACCAACTCCGGTCCTTGAGGGCCCCTGTCCTGCATGTGATTTAGATACTGTATGTCCCTCCTCCAGCACACCTGAGTCAAATGTCCAGCTTAAAGGAAGCATCTAAAACAGTGGTGTCAAACATACAGCCCGCGGGCCGGAACCAGCCCGCAAGGAGGTTCGATCCGGCCGGCGGGATAATTTAAAAGTGAAAAATGCATAAAAGACACGGAATGAATATTTTTTAATAATGTGCAATTCATAGAATATCCTCTAGAGGGACGCACTGTTTTGATCAGAAGAAAAGGCAACATTGTTTAGATCAGAGAAGAAGACAAAACATTTTGGTGCTTCATGAAATGTTTTGTAAAAGATATGTTCATTAAATTTCAACATTTTCCTAGTGTTTTTGTGCTTCTTTAGACCAAAACAAAGGAAAGACATGTTATTTTGGTTATTTATAGCAGAGTACGGTATCATTTTTAATGGTCCGGCCCACTTGACATCTACCGAGGCCGTATATGTGGCCCACCATGTGAAATGAGTTTGACACCCCTGATCTAAAACATTCAGGGTAGGGACCTCGATGACCAGATTTGGTGTCAAAATAGGAGTTCTAAACATTCTGACAGAGATTCCCGGGTTAAAAACAATCACACACACACCCCACCGCCGCAGGAATAAGATCGATACACGAGTCCTCCCCATGACTTTGTTGATGACGTCGTGGGGCGCAGCTCCAGCGCCGCAAGTCCTTGGCTGCGCTTGCTTGCTTGCTGTGCACAAGCACATGTCGCCGAGTGTGTGTAACAGTTGTGAAATATGACTGTGTCAGAGTTGGCCTTTTCCCGAGGCAAAGGCCAAAGTCTCTCATCACGGCGGCCGAGCGAGGAGCGTATGTGAATGCCACGGCGACTGTCCTTATTTACACCGCACGCCGCCTGACACCCGATATGCCGAGATGTCGCCGCTTTTGTCTTCTCCGAAGCTGACAATGTGTCACAGGCTCCCGCACTGTGTACGCGTGTGTCCTTGTCGGTTTGCCATGACGCTAATACTTCCGACCGAAACAAATGAGTCACGCGAGCCCCCCAAATGAGAAATCTGTTAGGCTGAAATAGGATGATGGTGTCGAGGAAGAATATTGAGAGATGCTTTCTCTGCAAAATGACGCCACGCGGTCAATTGAAAGCAATTTGACTTCAGTGCTCGAGCCAAGGCACGTATTTCCCATCGGAAAATATGTCACGGCACACCACTTAGCCAAACGATTCCCCAAAAGTGAATACACTGGTTAATTGTGTACCTTCTGTCATCTCGTGGAAGGGCATTCTGTTCTGCCAGTTACGATCAGTGCTTGCCAAGATAAATCGACACCAACATTTTTTTTCACAGAACATACATAGTTTTCGTCCAGATAACTGACACTGAATAAGGTGGCACACCTGATGATCCCCCACGGAAAACTTTTGTTCACTGGTTGTGAATCACTGCATTTCGAGGCTAATGGCTCAATGCAAAAATGAATAGCGATGGGAAGCTGAAAAAACCCCCCCCCACACACCTACTTCAAGTATTGCTTTTATTCATTTCTTTTTTTAGGGACGTGGGCAAAGTGGGCATATCATTTCCTCTAAGATGGGACAACTCAAGGAATGAGTGATATACGTTTTGGAGGAGGCACTTAGCCGATGAAGCCATCAAGCCAATAATAGATCAAGCATAATTGTCTGGCCTTCTGAGTCATCGTCACTCTGCAAGTGCACTCCCATCTTGTTTGGACACTGTGCTTAATGGACCTTCTACTTCTAGCCATGGACACATCAGCCTGTGCAACACCCTTCCTCTTGTCTTTTTTTCCTGTGTGCTTGTTGTCATCCTTCCTTCA
Source organism: Hippocampus abdominalis (assembly GCA_018466805.1). Taxonomy (NCBI): domain Eukaryota; kingdom Metazoa; phylum Chordata; class Actinopteri; order Syngnathiformes; family Syngnathidae; genus Hippocampus; species Hippocampus abdominalis. The sequence goes on along the minus strand of CM031712.1, from coordinate 1,773,220 downwards.
CTTTCTCCCTTTTGAGCTATTCATCCCCCCCCCCCCCCGCCCCATCCTGAGGAAGAACTCACTGGCCAGAACGTTTTAATGAGACCCAATCAAAAAATGTTCCTTTCAAAAGATGACAAGTATCCAATCTCATTCATAGAAGCCACAAGGTTGCACGATTAATTAAAAAAAAAAAAAAGTGTCAAACTCGTATCGCATTTTAAGAGTCTGCTCCCCCTTTGTCTTTCTCCAGGATTGTACCAGCCAATAGGATACGAGTGCCTCTCCTCCTCATCTTCGTTATCGTCATCATCCTGTGTTGGCCCACAAGCGGCCCAGCGTGGCAAGCCCGGTGAAGATGGGCCGCAGGCTAGACTTGTCCGGCCTGACGGACGACGAGGCCGAACATGTCCTGAAAGTTGTCCAACGGGACATGAAGCTGAGGAAGAAGGAGGAAGATCGGCTCAGGTGAGGTCGTTATTTTCAAATTCTGTGGAAACGCCAAACTCAAATGCGCTCACAATGTCTTCTGAGGTAGTTCAATCCATCGCCATGCGGATGACACGTTGGAAAAAGTTGCATACATGGTCTCAATGGGCTAAGGCAGAGGTTGGCAACCCAAAATGTTGAAAGAGCCATAAAGGAACAAAAAAACCAAATATGTTTAGAGCCGCAAAAAAATAAAAGCCTTCTATAAAACTTACAATGAAGGAAACACATGCCGAATGCATGTAGGAGACTGGACTATCTCAGAATTATTTGTTATTCATTCCTTTGTTGTGTGTTCACAAACGCCCCCATAGAATTTATTTTGTTATTTCCTCGCTTGATTTTTTTTTGTTTTGGTATATTATTTTCGCTTTTCTTTGTGTCAGTGAAGTGATCATTAATTTCCGTTTTTTCTGAGGGTGTCTTTGAACGCCTCTCGAGTCGAACGAGAAGAGAGAAGGCATGGAGTCGGACGCAGACGTGTCTGTTTGTTGAGACTGTTAACTGCCACTAGATGTCGCTAAATAGCCGCATGCGGCTCTGGAGCCGCGTGTTGCCGACCCCCGGGCTAAGGGAACACGTGTGTACAGTTTTTGCTTGCATGTTAGGGTGCAAACAGTTGCGAGGCCCATGTGAATGCCTTTCAAAAGCGCCCGCTGTTCTATGGAATTCAGTTTCAATAAACAAACAGTCCTAGTCGTGTCTTGTTGGCATACTCTTGTACTTTTCGGTCGCCCTTCGGTTCCAAGATTGAGCCGTGTTTGCTGAGCAAAAGAAGCTTGTTGTTTGTCATTGCGGCACCTACTGTTGGCGTGGGCTTTTTTTGGCTTGTTGGCTGTCAGATGGGTTGGCACCTTCGTCTCTTGTTGTCACAGCTTCCTTTTGGACATATGAGGAGGAGTTAGTCCCTTTTTTCACTCCAATTCTTCTTTCCTCATGTCAGCCTGAATTCCGACGGGGGCTTCGCTTTTGACAGACGTCGCCCCCGTCGCGCGTCTGCCAAATATGTGGTCATTTGAGGGTGTCGACATGTAATGTCTCAGCAGCTCTGCGGGGGTGGCTTTGCATTAAAATGGCGACATTGTCACAACCAGATCCAAAGTGTAATTTGCAGTTCTCAAGTTTGGTCAGCCCCGACAATTTTCCGAAACTCAAATATGTTCCCTTGACGACAAACCAGACCCCAGCGTAAGCTAATCCATTTTGGAAATGTGATGTCTTCTTCTTCAGATTTGGATGCCGTTCTTCAGTTTGCTTTCTTGCTTTTATTTTGAGATGAGTCCCTTTGCGATTTGGTTTGAAGTGAAAAACACACAACAGAGGAACCACAGAGAAGCCACTGCATCTTAAACCTTAACTCGTTTTCCCAGAACCAGTTTCAAAGTAAAGATGAGGTTCTGCGAAATTGCTGGCGTGTAAATGCTCCCATCCCACACTTTGGTGACAGATCCCCCAAAATATGGCTCCTTCCCCTTGCTCGATGAATTCACACAGTTCCCCAAAGCAAAGTGGCTTGACCTGCTCACATTGCAGATGCGACTTCTTCAAAGCAAACCAAGAAGGAAGCGCCATCGCCACGGTACATGAGCACACAGATTGTATAAAAGCCGGCTGACTGCCGCCGTATACGCTCGAGTGTTTCGGCGGGTATTTAGCTCCCTCTGGGCTTCTCTTCGCCGCGCATGGCTGATATTTGCTTTCCTTGCCCGGGTAAAGTCAGCCCTGCAGAGTTGTCAATAACCCAGTCGGAGGATTCATGGAAAAGTAAATAAGCCTCAGCCAGGGCTCTAATGCTCCATTTTATTTCCCCCGTGAGGCCTTCTAAGAAATGAAAGTTTTGGCCCTGTTCCGCAAACACTGAGTCGTAATGAATACGTATTGTAAATAACATCATGCACACAGCTATATCGTATGATGCCAAGGTGACAACTGACCGCGACGACTGAGTCATTTATAGCTTGCTATTAACTTTGGAAGGCTTTTTAGGTATGTTCTAATTTATTTACGCCAATAAAATTTACATCCCAATCAGACACTTGGCAACATTAAAAAAGCTCCACAAATATGCCACGAGTTGCAGCATCCTTTCGGGTTTGTTGACTTGTGTTGCCATGGTTATAATGATCAGTGTTTAGCCAACCCACTTCCCACCCAGACTTCCTCCCTATACTTACTCTCTTGCTATTCAGGCTGTAAATTTCCTCCGTTACGCTACTTTATGATTACGATGACCGCTAGAGTGCAGATCACATGCATGTTGGTCGTTCTAAGTGATAGGTTTCAGTGTTGTTTGACCACGCTATTAAAAAAAGAAATGATTTAGCCGTTATGATAAGCAAATGTTTCTTGTGTCTGTCTGTCTTGTTGTCTGTCCCTTAACTCATTCAGTACCAGCCAATTCTAGACCAAGCCTGAAAAGACGTTTAAAAACGTCTTTGGGAGTGAATGAGTTCAACTTTAAATTCTTAATTGTATCTTTCCAGCAATGTTGATTTATTTTAATTGGTGATTTTCAGTTACTAATTCTAATCACCTCGCGGCGGCGAGGCTGCCAAAGTGTCCAAGTGTCATTCCGCCAATTAGAGAGCCTGAGCAGCTCACCAAGCCACGGCCGGCCTCGCCCGTGTCTCAGGCATCCACTCGGAGAGCCTCATTGTGGAACAGCAGGACGCTCACGGGGCGAGACGTGGGACTGGTTAGCAAACAGCTCTCCCCAAAGGTTCGGGAGACACTGACGGGGAAATCGTTGTCGATAGCAATAGTCTAGAAGTTTCACTTTTCCACTTGAAAGACCGATTTGTCATCCCAAAAACCTGCCCCACAAATCATTTTTCGACCCAAAAAAAGAATTTCTATGTGAGCGTCCTTGAGCCATTGAAAATACCGGTCGTTTTGTTTGAGGCTTTCTGCAGCCTTTTGTGTCGCCAGACTGGCCTCCCCGGAGAAAAACGCCCATAATCATGGGGACCGAATGCAAACTCCCCACAGGAAGCCTGGGGTTGAGAATCTCATCACTGTGAGCATATGTGCTAACCACGAGCTCACCCACCGCGCTTCCCAGTAAACATTATCTTTCTAAATGAAGAAGTGTCCTTTGCGTGATCTTTGAGCCATGATTTGAATTCCTTTGCACAACTACGGTCGCTTTAAAAGGCCCTGTTATGTGCATTTCACTTTTTGTGCGGTGGAATGCATGCGCAAAAATATTCTGATCAGAATGTAAAGGGTGATAATTGGAATAATACATTAGAGCGCCTCGATGTGAAACCCAAATGCCAAGGTTATTTGTTTGCAGTCGGACGCTAAAATCGTTTCGTTGATGTATGACGCTGTAGCGTTTTTGTTCACATTTACCGCCATTATCAAACCATCTGTCGCTCAGGTTATTCGCAGACTAATCCGTGACACATTGTATTTGAATTGGCAAACTGTATGTTGAAAGCACTTATATGGCCGACTCTGAGTCAGATCCGTCCATTTGGGACAAATATGACTCACGCATTCAAGGGCATCTGACGGTCTTCATTCTTACATTTTAGCTCCCTCGAATGCATAAGCAGAGCGGTGGAAGTCATGTATGGAGGCGAAGGAAGACTCGGGCCAGTGAAGATTGAAGGGTTCAATGTCACGGTGTCAGGGGGGGGGGGGGGAGGAAAAAAACAAGCCCCTCATCTCACAACGATGAACAGTAGACTCAATGTTCTTTCGATGTACTTGCATGCAATCCAAGCCGGGTTCTTTTTTTTTTTTTTTTTTTTTTTTTCTAGTTTCAGTTGTGAGCCACCGCTTACAGTATGCCATTAGTGGGGATTAGCTGCTGTTCTGGTCCGAGTTATTTGTCTGAGTCACGTTGATGTGGCTTTGTTTTTGAAGTGGAAGTGCGTGTGTATGATGTCATCCTGTGCGTGTGTGAAATGATGTCCCCTGCTCAGTCCGCCGGGGTGTTGATCCCCTTTATCGATTGATGAAATCAAAGATGCCCTTGTGCCTGTGTAGCGGCGTGACGTTTCGGCACTGAATGATAAAGTCCCCCTCTCGTTTTGATTCGGGATGTAGCATGTTGGTGAACGGAAAAGTTAAGCGCTCCAAAGTGTGAAAAAATGTAAATGAATTGCAAAGAGAAGCGTTTCGGGACAACGATATGATGATGCAACGCCCTGCACAGCATAAAAGTCGAAAAAAGAAAGAAAAAACCCCCCCCACCACCACACGGGACAATGAGCTTTAGTTTCTCAGGGCTGTCTGAGATCGGCGCTACAGTTGCCTCAGACTGTGAGATTTCTAATTAGCGTTCGATAGAGCTCCTACTTGATGATGTATAATATAATGAAACGTAATTAGCTAATGGGAATAAAGCTGCCAAGACCACAGCAGTGATAAGTGGGCATGCTCGTGCATACTGTGTTCAGACACACACTCGCTCATACACTCTCATACTATTGAATTGGCCCTACGTATGCCATATCACTAACAGTATCACACCTAAAATGTTCAATTGACATTTATTTTTCATCAAACATCACTCAATGTATTTCCCAAAATCAGGCCCCCCCCCAAAGTGTCCTTTACTCAAGTCTCGATGACAGCTGGAGACATTTGCTTACTTCAGGTTGAATTGTTCTGCCTGTCACTCTATGCCACTGGCATAGATGGGCAAAATGAATTGATTGATATTCGATCATCCTTTATGATTTATTTACGAGCCTCCCCCCCCCCCCCCCCCCCTTGTGACGTATTTGCTGAGCCACACGACGCTTTATGACGCACGACGACGATTTCCGAATGTTTGACTGTGACAAATCGGCAGTGCGGCTGCGCCACTTGGATTGGCTTGGCGAGATGGCGAAAACTAATCCCCCCCCTCCCCCGGTGGCTCACACACTCCTCTTCAGCTGTTCCCCACTGGATATATTGAGCCAATAGATGTCTCTCCTGTTACTTTGTCTCCAATCCAAGTAGCGCCGCTGCTTCTCCAGAATAACAGGCCCCGGCATTATCTCCTCGAGCGATCGTCCGTGTGCTGTTACCTTTCTATTTGTTCAGGTCTGCGGTGATTACTTTCGCTGCTGGCCAAATGTCAAGTGCTGTTTTTAGTCAGAGGGCAATAGCGGAGAGATGGCGCCCCATTCATCTCTTTTCCTACCTGTGAACGTGTCATTTCTTCCTTTGCACCTCTGCTACCAGGTCTCCTTTTTTTTTTTTTTTTTGTTCCCCTCTTTCATTGTCTCATTAGCATCTCGTGCTAATTGGGAAAGCTTGCGGCGGTGCTGAACCGCTCTGTCCAGGATGAGGAGTCCGTTTTGATCGATATTGTGGGAAAGACCACTTGAGTTGTGGCTATTGAAAAGATCCGATTTTGGCCCAGGCTACGTACGACTCCACTTTAGTTGAATCTAACCAGTTTGGATTGCGCGGGTGTTACGTCATGTTGTGCGAGAATGACAAACTCTTCAGAGGATCCCACTTCTGGGGTTTTGGCGGTGTTGAGACACCGAGAGGGATATGCTCTGAGAGGAAAAGACACCCCGATTGGATTCCTACTTTCGAAACGTGTTTGCATGAAAATCACCTTGCAGTATGTTATAGCGAGCTTCTTGAAGGAGCCGTGCGAGGTTTTAGTACACCGTTCAAGCCTCTCTGTGTGATGTAGTCCACACGCTGACGGGCTTTGCTTAAAGTATGCAATATTACATCAAATGTGGCTGATGAGTCATGACGTTGAAGGGGAAATCGCTCCTCCGTCACTATGATTGATCACGCGTGTGTTTTGGGGCTGCAAGACAAAGTGTGCGCTGTCAAAATCCAGCCACCTCCAGCGCAGCAGCTCCCCTTCTTTGCTTTCCGTCTTCCTTTCAATCCACTCTTGTGTCAGGAACGGTGCCAGGATGGAGGCGCTCCACGCTGCAGCGGTGATCCTCCACTTATTCGCTGAGTCAGACGACCGGAGTATTTGAAACTCGGCCCAAACTGTGGTGATGACGGTGCACAAAAACAGACACTTGTGGCTTTGCTTGTGCTTGCTTTTTTGGATTCATTCATTCGCACCACCTGATCCTTTCTCTTCCGCCAACACTTTGTAGAAACATTCCCTCCGAGTTTCCATTCCTGTAGTCTGTTTTTAAATTTGTGTGTGTGTGATATATATATATATATATATATTTTTTTTTTTTAATGAATGTTAGTGCTGTCTGTTTTCATACATTTGCTGATCACTATGATCCAATTCAAGAGTCTGCCTTTTTCGTAAGGCTCAGTGTTGAGTCACCATGGCAGAGGTATTAATTTACGACATTTTATTATTGTCGTTTGCAGAAATATGTTCCGAATATTTTACATTCATTATATACAACTATAATGGTTTTTCTTCTTCAAATATTGATTACCGGTATATCAATAAAAACAGCCATATTTCATTTATCAAGGCATATTTAAAAAAAAAAAAAAAAAACGTTTCGTCTCTATTGTCAGTCGAATGATTTCCGTATAATCCCCTCCTATTTTCACATCAATGTTTAGTCTATCTTCCATTTCAAGCCCTTCGCGCACGTCTCGTGTGCCCTTCAGCTCAGCATTGAACGCCCGCCAAGCTTTCCATCTGTAGTTGTGGTCAGGTGAAGGACAGCGGTGGTGAAACCTCGAGAGGGGCACCAGCCAACTTTGGACTTCATATTGGTTGTTCAAGGGAAACCATCATTCATTTTTGGTTGCAATTAAATATACGGTAGCCGGGCTTCCGTCCTGCCATTTACGTTTAGCCTGCAGAAAGGACACCGTAGCAGTCGCAGCCAGGGATGGAGAATGAATCCAGATGTGATGTTTTAACAGTGAGCCAGCAGCTCTTGCTGCTTTTTTCCTTGGTTGATAAAAGAGGGGCAAACTGTTCATTTTTTTTGTTTAGTTTGGTTGGCCGACAAACTCATTCAGCAGCCATTTTTTTTCTTCTTTTTGAAGCCAGCATGAATGTGTGAGCGTACTCAAATTTATTGGAAGCAAGTCGTGTTGGTGTTTGTAGTAAAGCGAGAATGTGAGTTCTCTTTCATTGAGAGGATGCCGTTCAGTCCTCAGATGAACCTCTGAATGCATTTTCTCCCCCCCCCCCCAGCCGGGGACTATTTAGGAATTTCTGTGCAAGTACCCGTAGGGAGCACTGTTGTCCGCGTTGTGCATGGCGTGTGACTGGACTGGACTGGACAACACTCCTTAAATCTTTTTGTGCTGGTTTTTATTCTGGCCTGTCACGTATTTAACAAATGGCAAAGGAAGTCAAGTATTCAGATGAAGTCAAAGACTTTTGTCCACGTTGTTGTTCAATCTTTTTAAACAATTGTGGACGCAGTCCTCTTTATACAGCTTGAAGGCGTTTACTTCTCCTTTGTCGGTCACAACAATAATAATTTAACGCCAAATTAAATGTGTACTACAGCTTTGTACTACTCCAACTGCTATTTATTGATTTTAATGCCCTCCTCTGGACCTCGACGTAATTGCACCCGCTTGTCAATACTCCTCAGTTTATTGAAGTCGGCGGGGTTCGGCAGTATCATGCTGTATTTTGCTTTTATACCGTGAGAAAACTTGATTGTGAGAATTGATAGTGGCTTTTTATCTGTGTGGAGTCTACTTTATGTGTGTGTGTGTGTGTAGCTCGGCTAATATTTCTACTGATGAAACAATGATTCAATGAGGTACTCAATGGGGTGTGCAGATTTAAATTGGCCAGCCGTCGGTATGCTTGTGGAGATGTGACTTGTGAGGCCGGTGCAGTGCAGTAATGTGTAGCCTGTACTGCCGCAGACAAATGTCTTGTGTGTTCTACATACTTGGCCAATAAAGATGATTCTGATTTGAATATATGCAAAGCAGACCTTGCGCAACATCTGAGGTTCACTTCTGGCAACGCCTTGAGGTTTTGCACACAAGGCTGAGTCACAATTTGATAGGTTATGAATCGTAAACTTAGTTTTGGAAAAGTCCAGGAATAACCATTAGTCTTTTTTTTTAATTCTCTGTTTAAGCTGCAAAATAACATCTTTAAATCTTGTGAGGTCATGTGATGCTATTTCAAATGTGACCACGGAGACACCACAATGATGCTTAAGGTACTTGAGGCAATAATAGAAAGCATCTCACGCAATAATGATGTGCTGTTAATTCCCCTCGAATGGACAATTGAAATCCAGCGGTGTGCGCAACAATATTGGAGTGTTTACCGCTTGGCGAAATAAGGGATTACTAGACTGTATTATCACACAGTCGGTTAGGGCCAATTGCATCAATAAGGTGTAGTTGTTTCTGCTGTGGCTCGCATTTAAAATGTTGTGCCAGCTCCTTTTTGACCTCATTGTCTAGAGGACTCACTGGCCGCAACATTAGGTACAGCTGCCCAATCTCATGCCACCAAATACAAGACATCAAATTGTACCTCAAGGCAGATTTTAGGAGTCTCACGAAAATACCAAATACTTCTCTAAATGCAGAAAGTTGGGGGGAAAAAAAAGTGTCCGGCCTCATATTTGGGCTGTTGAATTTCCCCTTGGCCACGTCCGTTTGAGACTTGTCAGCCACTTTAATCGTCATTCACGCCTGCGAGCCACCTCTGGGATCAATTTGTCATTGACTGTATCGTGTGTGCAACACCCTGACGCACCTCGCCACTTAATGTTGTGCCTCGCAGGTCTTGGGGAAGATTTATTTCTTTTTTTATTTTCATCACGCCGCGTCAAATGAGAGGGTATGGGCCCAAAGAGGTCACATCGAAAGCAAAAATCTATTTCGGTGCAATGACAGGACAAAGGAGCACCCACTGTGATTGACACTGTCAAGAAGGTCTTAACAAGTGAGTCAACTGAGAGTTTATTCTAGTGTTTAGACGCTGCCAGCACGTCTTGCGGCTGGAATATGTCGTTTATTTCCTGAATCATCTTGAACTGCTCAATGTCTGTATGACAGGAAGACAGCGGGGGAGGGGGGGATTTTCAGGCCTTGCAATGATGAGATAAATGGCTGCCATGGAAGCTGTCGGTAGGGTTATGAGTCGAGGTTGTGAAGGTTGACGCTCTTTCTGTTGGTGAAATAAACATGCAGCCTCCCCGGCGTGAATGGTTGGCTTCAGAGCTGCCAAGTCTCTTTGCATGCCAGAATCGGGGCCCCATTCATAAGACGCATCAGCGCACGTGTGAAAGTCTGTGCGAGGAGCAAGATGACACCGTTCCTGTGCTGGGGGAGAAAAAAAAGGACGCCGTGCTGTTCCGCTGAATCGGGCTCCTTCTTAATCGAGACGAATTGTCGTGGAAGGCAAACACATCCCATTTCCGCTGTAACTAGGAGTTATCGCCACATAAAGATTGTGGCTCAACAATTCCATAAAAACCGTCATTTTGCCCCAACGATGTAGAATTAATTGCACAAATAAACTCAGCCCGCAGTTACAGTACATTTGCAGCTTTTAACGCCCATGCCAGCTTTGGATTTGATGGATTTCATCACATTTTGACAACGTCCCACAATATACCCTATGAGTCAATGTCAGGTTGGCAATGAAGGCGGCCGGATGAGTGAGTGCGTCGCCGGCTGCCATCGCGGTCATTAAAATGAGTTAGTGACTAGATGACGGGGGCCAGCGACGTCTTCCTTCCGCAGCTGTCGTGAAGACCGCTTCAAGTCGAGCGAAACGGATCCAACAAACCGCTGGAGAAAATAGTCAGAGTGACGTTTATATATCGAGGCAGTTTGACACCCTGAAAAATGGCTCTGAGGCTCTGCTAAGCCCGCTTGAATGTTCAGTTTTATTGTTATTCCACCGCGCATGGCTCGTAGCTGCAGAGTCATGATGGACGTTTGTAATGGTTGCCTCAGCTCACTTTAAATTTGAGTTGTGGTCAACATTTCCTTTGGAAAATTCAAGTTGGTTGCCCAATGCTACTTTCAAAGGGGACCGGAGAATCTCTCTTTTTGAATGGTGTGAATTCCTGTTTTGAAGGTCAGGCTCGTATTGAGCCGCGCCGAGGAGTTTTTCAAAGACTTCTCTTCAGCAAACCTTTTCAAAGCCGTCACGTCATGCGGTTGTTCTTTAGAAACTCGACCGAATCAACGGGGGCGCCGCAGATTATAGCCAAGTTGCGCGCTCCGCTTGCCTCATGACTGCGTCCACACAATCCGCAGTGGTACAGCGTGACGGTCACGCGGTTCGCACGTTTACCTCACAGTTGGAATGTTTGTGTTTTTAATCCTGGCTCCAGCCTTCCTGCGTGGAGTTTGCATATGACTGCGCTTAGGTGGCTTTCCTCCACCAACGGGCATGTCGGGTTCATTGAAGATTGTAAATTCTCCGACGGTGTTAATGGCTGCGCTGTGCGATTGGCTTGCAACCAGCGCAGGGCGGACCCCGTTACTCGCTGCGCGTCCTCCTGGCCAGCCTCCATTCGCAGGACAGGCCAAGCTCTTCGTGATCAGTGAGTCAGACGTCCTGCCCGGCCACAAGTATTTGTTGGAATCAAAATGATAGTTTGTATAAAAGTCAGTTCTTGATTTTTGCCGTTTTTAGCCATTGACAAAAACCGACACCTCTGAATGGTTAGCGTCTCTTGAGTTTCGTCTCCATGTCAATGTTCACTCATAAGTGCAGCTAGCATGTGAGATGTGCGTATGATAATGATGGGACTCGGAATATTATACCATGGATACATGCGGTATAAACCAACACACGCGGCATTAAAGGACAGAGACTTTTTGTGTTGCTGACAGCAAGTTCAAAAGGGGATCGGCAGTAGAAATTTTGACCTAAAATTTTGCCTTTACGTTTTATATCTGCATATTTTTCTTAACATTGGAATACTCTGGGGCAGAACGCATCGGCGGTTCCACTCTTTTGTATGTTTTGGAGCAGCCTTGCATTGCAGTGAATCTTTCTCACTCAGGAATTCAGTGAGCGTTGCACATTTGTGATCTCTTCTTCTTCTTGGCCGCCACAGAAATAGCCTCTTGTTCCCTGGCGGCGATCACAGGCCTCCTCCTTTTAATACACGGCAGCACATCCTTGTAGCCTACAGCTCCACTGTGCACCTTGAACATCACGTTTTGCAGCTGATGTCATGACAAACGGAGTCGCATGATGACATCGCTTGAGAACATTTTTTTTTTTTTAGAAACAGGCCTTCAAAGTTTTACATGTATAAATGTTCATACTGTGTTAGACATCCTAGTTGGCGAAGATTTCATTGTAAATGGTTACGATGAATGGCCGTTGTTACGTACAGATTTGTTCTGTCCCTCGAGGTATGTTGTCACGAGGTGCAACCGTACCGTCCACTGGTGTGAATGTGAGTATGAATGGCACGTCTCCCAGCCGTATCCAGGGTCGAGGGGTCCAACCACATCTTTTCACTCAAACAATCCCCTAATATTCCACCCATCCTGTGTCTTGAGACAGAGCAAATGGCGCAGATTGCTCCCGCTTACTTTCTGCAAAATGAATATGCCCATCAGACAGACGAGATGCACAAATTAAATTGGGAGCCTGTTCTCTCTCAACTCATTTGAGGGTCAAAACATTCTTATCGCAATGCAAAGTATAATCCCTTCCTCTCTCAATGATCTCACCTTGCTGAGATTGCCCATTTTCTTTGCGCTCCTTATCGCTCATTTTTCCCTGGCAGAACTCCTGTGCCAGGCGGGCCACTCTGATTGGAAAAGCTTATCAGCAAAACACACATTTGATTCCAATTGTTTGCCTCAAATGAGAGCTCATTTTAGACTAGTTGGCTGATGTTCGTCTGACAAATTCCGGAGTTTCGAGAATACATTTACTTTTGGAAAGATAGTAATATAGATGTCATCTTTTTGTAGTTGGTAAAAAAAACAACTATGCACCGGATTTCTATATACTGTATATATTTCCTGCTGCATATTTTGGAGTGGCCTGCAGAATAAAAAGTCAAATATTGCTTCACTTAAAAAGAAGCAGCATACCATTCAAGCACGTGCAAAGAAATGGAGAAAAAAAAAAAGGCTTGATACTGTACATGATCTTAAGCCAGATTTGTTATTTGCATGGGGAGCTGCTGGATATACTCGATAGCGTTCCCGCTTGTTGTCTTTTGAGAAATGCTTCGTATCTAACGCACTCTACATCATCCACCCCACGCTTCAGAGGAACCAGCAAGTACAAAAGCCAATTAAAGCATTGCCTCATTTGTGCGAAAGTTTCAGTTGAAACTTTTATGACTTTATATGTCTTAATGAGCCCAAGCCCAATAGTTACCCCAGGGCTCTTGGCTGGCGTGTTGATCTAAGTGCTCTAATAAAAAATAAAGAAAAAAAAAAAAACAACTGATAGCCTCCAGCTTAGTGGTCCTTTGTATTAAAAACATTTGACACACATCCTGAGCTTGTCACATGAGTTCCCGTCCTCATTTTATCCCCAGTGCACATACTCCTCCTCTCTCCCAACCAGCCCGACTGTGACAACACTGAATTTCTGTAGTGCGTTTTTTAGTGCAGGGTGTCCCTGCCCCATTCATCATGATGGTGTAATATGTGCACCACAAGAGCAACTTTTTTTGTGTGTGTGCGTGCTCGTAACCCTTGTAGGGGAATTCAGATGAGCTACTGCGCCTTTGACTGCTTACACAATTTCAGAGCATATCATCTAGTCCCACAAAAATGGATAATTCTATTTCATTTTCTATCCTTTCCTGCATTAATAACAAGCACTTAGAGAGGCAACACAAGCATGGTCTTTTGGAATGGATTGGGCACTTACGAAGCTTCTCATTTAGAGCCTCTTTCGGTCATGATATGACTCTCTGGGCAGGAACAACAAGAAAGAGCTTTTGTAGCAGGCGCGCGCCGGAAATCAAAGCAACATTTTGAAATTGCGCCGTTATAGCTGTCGGAGAGCTCGCGATCAATTCACAATTGTCTTTTCTTTTTTTTTCCCAGTTATACTCCTCAAAGTAGAGCCTATCCAAGATAAATTTCTAACACGCACACAGTCAGGGGCTGTTAAATCTGTATTCTTTATGTCTCAAGCACACGAGCTTGTCCATGACATGTTATGCATTGATGCTGTACGTCCGAACTGTACTCGTATTGGTTCAGCTCTAATAATAATAATAATAATAATGATCCCATTTTTGAGAGGAATGGACACATGTTAGGTCAGGATTTCAGCACCATGGACAGCATACACTAGAGAACAGTGCGTTAACTTGGCTCCCAGAACAAATCAAATCATATAAAGCAGAGTAAAAGGACACGAAACCACAAAAGGGTCAAACCCGGCTCACCACACAAGCCCTTCAGACTTGCACGCTGCTGAGAGCTTTCAAGAGCTCTCGCATGGTTTTTTTTAAGCCAAAGTGCAAAGTTCACGCGTGACAATCAAAATCTCTGCCGCGACTTCACTCTGTCCGTTTTATAGCTCCGTCTCCGCTTTAATGACCCACTGTGAACATTTCGAACTGCGCGGATGTTAGCGCCGGCTGACTGGCTGCATGTTAATCGGCGAGTACTCATCGAGCGACCGTGAATGCCTATTTTATGAGAAGCGGTTTTGTGACAAAGATGAAATTTGATGCGGGGAGAAGCTCCGAAGGACGCTCCCTTCCTTGTCCTTGAATAAATAAGGAACACGCGCTCATGTATTTGATTCATGCCGATCATTATCACAACTGCATCTTGATGCATGTTACCACCGAGACTGTTGCGAGAGGACGCCTGTATTCAGCCCCACACCTGCCGTCACAGTGCGTGAAACGGTTTTCTCATCTTGTTAGTATTGTGCATTTAATGATGCATAAGAAAAGCAATCAGTGTGCCGCGGGAGGATGTTGTTGAGGAGCAACCTTTACAATGTATTGATATCACCGCAGCAGCACCCCACAACACACACTTAACATTCCCTCTCCTGAGCATGGCCGCATAATGTTTTTGCATGTTCGATAAACGCTGTTTGCTTAACTCACGTTCACTGTTCCATCCAATATCAATGTATTAGAACAGCACATCTTGTTGAAGACGTTCATAGGCACAAGCCTGGTGATGAGCGAATGGTTTGGGAAATCCATGTCAACTTTGGTGCATTGCTGAATAAATGCGCACAGACGGGCAAATGCGTAATTTAATTTGTCTGTGTTGATGTCAGCTGCAGTTGATTAGTGTCAAGAGTCTAATGCGCTCCCTCTTGGGTCTTCTTTTTGCTTCCTTAAAGCTACGAAAGATTTGTGCGGGTGACCTTCAAAGTAGCGGTATTTCCGCCTTTTTGAAATCATGACCCTCATGCTGGCTATGCCTTAATTGAGGTGGCTCATCCTATAGTTTGCGGATGCAGTGGGGGCGGGGGAGGGGGGGGGCGGCAGGGGGTTCGTGCACAGACTGCTCTCCTCAACTGTCGTCTGATGCGGTGGGCAGACACAGCCTGACAGGGTCTTCCAATTGGAAATGTCAGCCATTGTAACACAGAACCTGAGTGCACAGTGTGACAAAGACAAAAAAAGGGCAGCTGGCTAACTCCTGTGCACTGCTGTCGCGCCCCTTCCCCTTGTTCATGCATTTTTAATTTGCTCTCGCGCCACCGAATATCCCACCTCACAGTTATATTCGATCACTTGACCAAATGCTCTTCTCTCCTCCTCCATCTCTTCACCCCCCTCACCCCCCTCTCCCTGTCTCTCTCTCTCTCTCTCTCTTGCTCGCCCGGCTCCAGTGAGATGAAGCAGGAGCTGGCGGAGGAAGGCAGCAGATGCTCCATCCTCTCCAAGCAGCACCGTTTCAACGAGCACTGCTGCATCCGCTGCTGCGCGCCCTTCACCTTCCTGCTCAACCCCAAACGAGAGTGCCTGGACTGCCAGTACAACGTGTGCAAGACCTGCTGCACGTACAACAAGAAGGACAAAGCCTGGCTGTGCGCCGCGTGCCAGAAGGGCAGGTTCGTACTCATGCGCACACGCAAACAGGCGGGAGGTGCTTTGGAATGGGGTGACGGGAGAAAGAATGGGACTGAAAATGCACTGGAGGCAATTATGAAAGCGAAGGATGATGATTAAATGTGAGCCTTTTTCTTTCTTTTTTTTTTTTTTTAATCATTTGCTGTGTGGCTTTTATTGACATCCAACTATGTCATTTCATTAAAAGAGTTCCTCTCTTTTTTACGTGCTTAGTAGTAGGTGTAAAGGAGATGAGATTTTGAGATTGTGGTTAAAAAAAAAAATAAATAAAAAAAGCATCACATCAAGGGCTATTTTGTTCATGACATTTCCCGGTCGTGATTCATGCATCTTTGTTTTCCAATCACATCTTTGTGAATACAGTCAAGACTTGAAAGATGGCTAATATTTGCAAGGCGTCTTTGTGTGTGTGTGTGTGTGTGTGTGTGTGTGTGTGTGTGTGTGTGTGTGTGTGTGTGTGTGTGTGCGCGCCGTCTGTTCTGTGCCCCGATGCCTTTGGGTGTTAGTGCCCCCACTTGTCACTGGATGAAAAAGGCTTTTTCCATTAGCAGGGAGGGGTGTTGGAAACACTGTTGCATCAGAGTGGAGGAATTCTTATGTTAATGGGGGGGTGTTGATTTCAAAGCAGATGTCAAATTGGGGAAGTCAAGGCGCGGGTGTGTGCGCGTAGGTTTGGCAGGATGCTGTCCATAGACGTGTCGCCCTCAGCCCCCCCCCCCCACCATCTCGCTTTTTTACTTTCATTCATTTTTGCAGTGTCCTGAGGTAGCTCCGATAAACGCTTGTATTGCTATATAAGACGCGAGGTAGATGACGGCGTAGGAGGGATAAGAAGATATTGGATGGAATCGGATGTCATTTGAATGAGGTGGTTAAAGTTCAGCCCCGCCCCTCACGCACGCCTTCGTTGGATATAGGCGTCTGCGAGCGCGGCCGCTTCCCAGGGGGCTCGGCAATGTTCTCATTAGGGGTTTAGACTCGTCACAGATGGGCCTGATGTCACAACAGTGCCATCGACCAGCATCATGTAAACGGAACACTTATCATTAGCGCACTAAGCGGCCTTAAATCTGCTCTTAGCATGAATTACTCTCTCCGAGTGGTGTTGTGTCATTGAAAATGACAATTTACAGCTGCGAGAGTTATGTGCTTGAAAATATTTCTTTGGGCAAATTAGCACACTGACTGGAATTATGTTTCGGTCTTTTTAAATAACAGGGGACTGTGTCACCTCCTTAAAACGGAGGATTTCGTGATTTCATACACAAGCATGCGATCATCAGAGAGAATGTCCACATTTTTATGAATGAATAGGCCAAAATGTGCAGAACTTTCGCAATATTCCAATCAAATGTGCTTTTTCTGCCCACCTCAACTATGCAGCACCAGGATTTGCTTTTCTCGAACAGTGAATTGCACGTGTGCGCACCTCCCGTTGCTGTAAAATAGTTACATTTGAGTGATTCATGTACATTCAGTGCTATTAGAAAAAAAACAAAAAAAACATGATCTGTATCTTTAA
Organism: Hippocampus abdominalis; assembly: GCA_018466805.1. Lineage (NCBI taxonomy): Eukaryota > Metazoa > Chordata > Actinopteri > Syngnathiformes > Syngnathidae > Hippocampus > Hippocampus abdominalis. The sequence continues at coordinate 1,756,285 of CM031712.1, read as the reverse complement.
AAATCATGCCCTCCATACCAAATCCCATTTATCGCCCCCGCATTTTTCAAACAGCATTCTGCAGAATCAAAATGTAAATCCAATTCCCAATGGAGCTGGCCAAATGGTTTCTCTCTCTCTCTCTATGTCTGTCTGGATATCGCTCGCTCTCTTTCTCGCTCTCTTTCTCTCTCCGGCTGTCCAATATTATTCTCAGTGGCACAAGTGTGATCCCTCTAGAACAGTGGACTTGTAATCAGAGCTCACATACACGCCGAACTCGCCCCCTCACACTCATTGTAGGAGTTCTGTCAGAAAAGGTTACAAAAGATGTTATGAACTCAAACACACACGCACACAGATGCATCCTAAGACGCACTTACACACATATTGATTGAAATGAATTCTTTTAATGAGAAGCTTAAGCAGAAATGGAAATATTGATTGGGTTGAGAGTTGTTCCGACCACTAATCAAGGCTGGGGGGTGTTGAAGAGGGCAAAAATAGAACATGGAGACATTTAGGCGCGAGCCAGCATGGCTGTTTGCAGACTGGAGCAATTAAGACCCCCACCAGGTCATATCGACCACTAGCGGCACACGCAAGCTGGGATGTTTTTTTTTGTTTTGTTTGTTTGTTTTGGAGAATATGAGGACTCCGCTATCCCACCCCCACCTTCCGTTTAGGCCCCAAGCTACAAGCAGCCGGGGAACCGTTAAAGGGAAAGAGCAGATGATTAAGAGAGATGAGTGCCGGAGGTCGAGAGGGAGAGGGCAGGAGGAAAAAAAGGGCAGCAGGACAGGGAAGGACGTGTGTCCTAATTAGGAACACATTTATGAAAAATAACCGTTTCTTTTTCCTCTGCTGACCTTTCCGGTTGTTTCATCTACTTATAGTTTCTATTTTGAAATGCTTTCCTGTCTTTACCCACTTAGCGATGTCCCAAATTTGACATATTCACATTGACAGTGCCTGCACGTGTGCTTAATCTGCAGTAAAAGGATGACGTCGCGCCTGCATATGGGCCATGAAATAATCACATTTGTGTGCGTGTGCGTGTGCGCACGCGTGTGTGCGCGTGACAGACTCACAAGTCCCACATCAGCGTGACATGAATGAACCGACAGAGCCAGTGTGACCCTGCCATGATGGTTGTGACACAATAACTGTCGTACACAAGACAGCAGGCTAATGAAATCAAAGTTTTCTGGTTTGAGACGCCTTATTTTCGTGGCCGAGTACTGTGGGTGCGAGTTCTTTTGTACTCAAGTCAATCAACACCCAAAGGCACGTTTTGGTGCGCCAGTTAGTTGACTTGTCCATGAGGCCCCATCAACATCTTACCGCCCGTTATGGTTATAAGAACCAACTGGTTGTAGCGCTGTCTCAATCCGGCCATATCTTAATCCGGCCATATTTTATTCCCGTGGCAGCCGATAACTTGTGCTCATATGTGCAGCCAAACTTTGAGGAGTCACGGGCGCAAAACAGGGATAGACAAAGACTCACGGGTCTTTCGGCTGCTTTTAAAAGCAACACAGCCCAAGCAAGCTTATTTTCTCTTCCGCTACTTTGTTCGCCTTTTTGACCAAATATTGTGGCGCAATGCTCCTTCCCCCAAAACAAGCACGTATAAAAGTTTGATTAGTTTTGTTTTGAATGAATGAATAAGACAAAACATCATGCCTTTAGTTATTGTCAAGGTATTCCCCATCCGTTCTCTTCACTATGCCTGCATATTGCATTATCTACTGAAGCATCGCAGAATTATTCTATCTTTGCCCGTGTCGTCGTTTCTTTCGACACTCCTGGTAAGAGCCTCCATGAACTCCCTGCCTGCCCGCAGACAAGCACCTGCAGCTATGAGAGGTGGGATGGGCTTTTTTCTTTTTTTTTTTTTTTTGTGGTCATCCTTCAGGGAGTATTTTTATCGGAGCCAGCAAGCACGACTGCGCTCTCGAAGGGAGGCTGTGCCCTACGGCAACACAATGCAGGCACCGCCCACGTCTCAACTTTAATAATTTACATGTCTGGGTCTCACCGTTTGCTTGCCTCGTGTTTTTACTTTCAGGCTATTTACACTTGCGTCGATGGAGGGAAAACAAGCAAACAATGCAACCCGATGGGGGGGGGGGGGGGGGGGGGGGGCTGATGCCACCCAGAGCATCCAGTGTGGAATTTTTATAAACAATTCGAGGGTTCATCCTAAGAATTGCATATCATTCGATGGGTCGATGGGTAGACAACGATGTTCGGATAGCACAGAGCAATGTATGAAAGGTGTCGGGCAGCTCCGCGGTGTACTGGGAGGGTCCAAATGACAGAGAGTCTTTGCCCTCGTAGATTCTCTCCACTTGATCCTGATTTTTGTTTCGTCATGTATGGCTGTACTGTCATTTCCAGTCTATTCCAATATGGCAGGTGCGACGAGAAGCAACATCACTCCTCACATATTTCTCCCTCACATATTTCTCACCCGCCATTACCCTCGCAATCCAGATCCCTATTTCCTTCCGCGGAGTTGATCGTAACTCCCGGTGGTGGCCCAGTCAGCCGTGACGCAAGATGCACACAGAGGATTGCTGAACAATGGCCACGCGCAAGCACACTCGGCATCCTGAAGATTTAAGTTCAGACCGTCCAGGCATTTAGCGTTGATTAAAACCCGCTTAAATGCCGTTCCCTGATTGATCGAAACGTAACCTGAATCCAAAGCGTTTGCGCTGTGCGAAAGGTGTCGCTCGAAGCCAATTGGCTTTCCCCTTTGCGAGCAATCCGTCTTTGTCCTTATCGTGTTTCGCTGAGCGTGTGTCTGTTTCCGGCTTTGTAAGTGCGCCTTGCTCTGAGGGCCCCCCATTGCTCCATGTTAGGGGACGAGGATGCGTGGCAGGTGATAAATCGATGCCGTCCACGTAAAAAAGTGGCCATGTGTGTGTGTGTGAATTTTGTCAGCCGTTGAGTCAAAATAGACTGTGCCATTTTGCAGAATTTCCTCTGAGCGATTCGAAGTTCATCGGTCGGCTTCCAGCTCTCAGGCAGGTTTTTGACATAAAGTTCAGCATCCGCGCGTTTGTGTTGATGATTCTTGGAAACTGAGCGGCACGCTCCCCGTGATCCGGTTGATTCTGTGGCTGGCGGTGGGTGCTCAGTCAAGTGATTGCAAAGCTCACGATCCGTAAAACGGTTTATGCTGCAAAACTGTCACCGCTGTGACTGGGCCTCACAATATGGCATATTGGCGTTTGGCCACTGACCTCAAATCCGCAAGGACAGATTTCAACCCATGTGCCATCGGAGGGAGGCAGGTTCAGCGGTGTAGCGAATGTATAGATGGACGGGGGAACAAAATGATTTTGCCCGACCGCTGACTTAGCCTTTTAAGACCCAAGTACTTCTACCCTACGTGTTCGACTTCCACACCTCACTCTTCAACTATTTTAAATGTCTTTCGATTAAAACAGATGATTTTTTTTTTGCCCCCCCCTCTATGCTGCTGTTAGACTGCAGATGGTTTTCACATACTAATTTGCATGCGTTCTCTCGCCAACGTGCACGCTTGTGCATCGCTCTGGGCCTTTGTCTCATTGCACCTCCTCTCCATTTTCGCCGCATTGAAAATGAGGCTTTGCCGCAGAGAGGCCGGGCTGTGTTTCCTCGTGATTTTCCGCTTGAGTGAGGAGAGCTGTTTGAACTCATTACGTTTAAAAGAAAGTGATGTTATTGCATTTGCGTTAAGTCCCGGGCCTCCTGGGACGAGCGACTCTCTGCTGGCCATCTCCCAATACGCTTGTCACTTTACTTCCATCGGCTTGAGTGCAGTAGTGTGTATTTTCACATACGATACTGCGGCCGCACAAGTTGAATCGAGGCGCCTCGACTCTTTTGGGGCGACTGGTTAGCACATCTGCCTTACAGTGCAGAGGTGCGGGGTTCGATTCCGGCCTTCCTGTGTGGAGTTTGCATGTTCTCCCCATGCCCTTGTTGCTTTTCCTCCAGGTACTGCAGTTTTCTCCCGCATTCCAAAATCATGCATGGCAGCTTAACGGAACACCCCAAATCGTTCCAAAGTGAGATTGTGAGCGCGAATGGTCGCTCAGCTATGTGTGCCCTGTGATTGGCTGGCAATCTGTTCAGGGTGTGCCCCGTCTAATACCCGAAGACAGCTGAGATGGGCACCAGCATGCCCGCGACCCTCGTGAGGAGAAGCCCATTAGAAAATGGATGGATGGACGGATAAATAATGCTCTTCGGCGTGTGCGTTCTTCTGTTCAAACTCGTTTTGGTTCATTACCATAGCACATTAGAGTATGTGCAAATCAACCTAGTCACGACTCATTTATCAGCCCAGCTTGTCACCGAGCTTGCCACAGCGGAGTCAGCTTGGTCTCTCCTCTGCTGCCTGAAATCAAATCAGCCATTCTGACATCTTATCAGCGGAAGCCAGTGGGGCGAAACAGACATCTGTGGAACGCTGCCAGTGTTTTCTTGCTTACACCGCAACATTGCTGTTGCCAGTGTAGCTCTCAACTCGCAGGGAATTCCAGTTTCAGCCCCCACACCCCCTCCCCCACCTTATCTAGCAGCAAAATCCAATCTCGATGAAAAGTCTGCTCCAATGATGACAGTTTCATGACAGTGTCGGTCAACTCTAGGTATGTGTCGTTTTGAAACAGCTGTTGAATTGCATCTTGTTTGAATGGGCAGCAGCCATCCCTGCATTGGCCAACCGTGGAATGTCTGCACACACGTGCTGCTTGACGTGAAGGCGAGTGGGCAAAAGAATTGAGATACGAATAAGCCGGACGAGAAGTGTTTGAAACAAGCTCGAGCAATAAACTGCTGCGATGACCTCACCGTGCAATCTCCTGTGATCTCGACCGCCATTACCGTGCGGGTGTGATTAACTTGTTACTGTCGGACAAGTATAATTAAAAGACAAAATCAAGTCAACCGCATGTGCGAGCTGAGAAAGTGGAATCTTTCAATGGCATTTCTTTCTTGCCAGTCAATCCGTAGGGAAAATTGCAGGGGTTTTCTTTTTGGGATGCGTTTGAGAGTGTCTTAGGGCTCACGGTTGATTTTTCTCCACGGGCAATCTGTTGTGCTCACTCCTAGATTTGATTGCAACAACACCCTTCTTCCATATGCGTGTGTTCTCATCAGTATCGCAAGCGTGGCCATCTGTAGATGAGCAACGGGGCAGTATCACGAAAAAGCAATGTTGTTTTTCAATATTTATCAGTATGGAAATGAGCTTGACGCTATCTCGACATGGATGCTCTGGGAAACAAGGACGCGGTTGCCCCCTTTGTGACCAAATGTGTGATGGGGAGACAAATTCAATAGTCGGCAGCCGAAGCCAAAGTCACACCGGAGAGGGCAGTGGCACCTCCAAAGCGGAACGCGATCCCTTCCCTTGAATCGAAACGCTCTCAATGATGCCATTTCTGGCACATTTGACCTGAGCACTGCTTACCAGAGCAAGGACATTTCCGACTTTGTTTTCAAAGCAATTCCCCCTCTCATTCCCCACCAGCTGTCATCAAAATCCCGTGGGAACACATGAAATGAATGGGAAAAGGATCGTTGAGTAAGAGAGAGGGGATTATCGTGTACGTGCACGTGTGTGATTCATCCTCGCCCGTCGCTCTCCCACGCCCTGTCGGCCAGACGGAGCAGGAGATGCTTCTCGGGATCACGGCTCATGCGACGGCTGAAAGGAACGCTCACAGTTTACGCATCTTCACTCCGATGAGAATGCCTTCGAACTCTGCTGTCACATGGTGCGGCAAGCAGAGCGGTTTCTAAAGCGTCTGTCAGAGTGATGCGCCCAAATACGTGCTCTGGTCATGTAACATGCAAAACAAGGGTGTCATTACGCTAAAGCCGGCATGCATCAGAACATCGGAGAGCTCTAGCGGCCAGCCTGGGACAAATTATATGTTAAGTGACTTTGATTGGCTCCATCAGACACAGATTGGTTTTTTTGGACCAAACCCAGTGATGTGAGCCGCGCGTGCGGCTGCACAGCGATCCTGCGGCGTCCCGGAATCGGACACTGAGATGCATGGCGATGCATTTCAAGTGCCAGCTTCTGGCATGAGCTGTACAATTCTTGGCGCGCGCTGTCATTGCTTTTGAGCACAACGCAGTGGGAGAAGATGATCAACGATATGAAATGATATATTTACATGGAGCCGTCACTGCGTTGTGAATCCTTTTTCGAAGATGGTGACTCATCCTGATAGTCACTTCTGCAATCGTTCTTATCTGTGGCGATCTGCTGTTCTTCCAGGAAATAAAACAACTTTCATCTTTTTTTTTTTTTTTTTGTGCAAGTTTTGCGAGAAGTCTCCAGGTTGCGTGGTTGCCGGCCTCTCCGGTCATTGAGTTGAAGTTTCTGGCCGCATGTGCCAAGACTGGATGTCTGCAGCTACTCTGTGAGATCATCTCTTTCTCGGAGCTTCTTTGTCTTATCAGGCGAAACCAGATTGCTGCCTCCCCTACTTGTCCGCTGAATATTTCTTTTGGGACTGCAATATATCGACCGGGGGATGTGCTTTTGAAAAAAAAAAAATCTTCAAAGCAATTGAAACACTTTTAGCCTTTCTTTCATGATGCCAATCACCGCAATGACCTTTAATTTGGAACTTGGCAGCTGCCTTTTGTCCTGCTCTTGCCTCCGTCTGCTTTGTATTCATTGCTCACTCACCGGCACACCGCGAACTCCAACCGCACATGCTTTTCAAAGTTAAATGCAGGACAGAACTCGCTGATCGTGTCCATGCAAACTCGGCATTGTTGTCTTAGAAAAGTGAACATTTAGGAATAAATCGTGCCGATGATTTGTCAGACTGCCTCAACCAGGCTAACACTCTGACCGCCGCACTCTGCCCTCGGTGTCAGAGCTTGATCACGTTGATGACCTTTAATCTGCCGTTTGACTGTTGCCATTAATTGAGCTAACAGTGGAGTCCATTGTGAAGCGACAGCTTGCACTTCAACATGTCTCCCGATCGATACAACGGTCTCAATAAATATTGCTCGGTATGCAGCACGTTGAATTGCACACCAACGGAGTTGTCCTTACAATGACATATTGTTTATCTACATTTCCCACAATGCCGCCCCGTTTGTTTAGCCAAAGGCAGAAACAGCATGAGGTTTTCTTTTATTCGCTAAAATTTGCTAAGTGGAGACGTTTCAATAAAACTGGTAAATACAAGTAATGAGCCTTTGTAGCATAGCGCACATGTAACAATCGCAACAGTCGCTCGCATCCGTTTATAATGCAGAAGGCCTCTCTCTTCATTCGTCTTCCCTGCCGATGCGAATGGCAATCGGAGAGCCACGGGGAGGTGATCAATATTCCGGCGGCTTCCCAGAAAGGTCACAAGCCGGGCTCGTCGCTATGAGCGACGCGTTTGCATCTGCTCGCTGCCAAATGATTTAAAATGATCCTTGCGCAGCAGGAGAAAATCTCATCTGCTTTTTAGCATTTGACCCTCCCGCCTGCCGCCTTGTCCTCGTTGTGGCAGCTCGGAATAAATAACCCGGCCTGTTTAGTGCGGCGGAGTAGCTGCAAACTGGGGCGGAAAACAAGCCACAATTCCATTTCAGACACCATTGTGTAAATCCTTTTTGCCAGTATGTTAAACACAAGTCGGGGATGTTGGATTAAAGGACGGTTTATTTTTTTTAAAAAGAAACAAAGCTAGATGAATATTAATGTCCTTTCCCTGTTGTGTTTTCAGTCGTTGGCACAGCTCCGTATCCGCACATCTTTTTCCTGCCATTCGTTATTTCCAATGACTAAATTCTGCTGATTGCCACTCCATCGCGAAGCACGTAAGGCGACCATTCGCACTGACCGTCGCACCAATTCAGTCGGAGTCTTTTCGATGAACCCAACTTGCACGTTTCGGGGGATGGAAAGCAAAGTGCCCAGACAAAACCAAATGCATGCTGGGGCAGAATACAAACATGTTGATGTTCCAACATTGATTCAAACGCTGCCCTGTTTCGTATCATATTCATAGTTGAGCGTTGTGGCTGCTGTATTATTAATGGTCTTGCTCTTCAAGTCATTTTTTTAAAATTGCATTTTCCACAGGCGTCGCTCGATAGAGCACATTTAGAAGGCGAAAGAGCTGGCAGGAGACTGAGTAAGCGGCAGTCGGTTTGCCAGCATTGCAAGCGGTCTATTGAGATGATGGCAGAGAAGGGGAGAAGCCGAAGTCAGGGGAGTTTCCATAGGAATCCCTTTTATTTATTCATGCAGCAGCTCAGAATATGGGACTGTCCCAACCTCATTATGCATGTTTTTCCCCATAAGCTCGTGCGGCTCATCCAACACTTGAAAGCTTCTATTCTCTCCTCTCCGAGCTCTTTTTTTAAACCACGTCACTCCAGGGAAGCCATGTCGTGCTTCATTCATTGAGAAGACTCTTCATCCTTAATCTCCAGCTCTCCTCATCACCCTGCTCGTTTTCATTGTGCTGAATTCGTTTTTTCCTGTTCAAAGACTATTTCAGATTTTAGCAATATTAGAATATGCAAACAATTTGACCTGAAACCAACTCGTTCTGCACTTATTCAGTGCTCGTGAATGCATGCCCCGCATGGGCATGTTGCTTGATCTACACAGTGATTAAGATTCCGCACTTTGTTTGCTGCTCACTTCAAAGGTCAGTAAACGTGGAGCCTGACCCAGTGCAGATTGTTTGTGCTGTGCGCCGCGCCACCTCGTAGCTCCCTCGGTCTCTTCCTTTTGTGCTGTTCCTTTCCGATGAGAGTGACTGCAATGGGAGGTTTCGGCTTATGATGGTGCAATGTAGCGCCGCCCCTGCGCATGAGCCTGTTCTTGTACTGGTTTTCAATGAGGATTCATAAAGTCCGCATTGTTAGTTGTGTTCACTTGAAGTAGCGGAACACACTTGAAAGTCAAAGCCGCATTTCGTCATTTATGAGTGGAATGTCACATTTCCAATTTCAGGTTTAAAATACAAGCGACTACAGGACATGAACGTATTTACATATCAATAAGTCTTCATAGAAGGCCTCCTGATCATGCAGCAGAGTGTGCACGTGCAGCATTCTGCTCTCATTCCATCCTGCTGCAGTGCTAATGGTGACAAATTTACTGTCTATAAAAGTACTTTTTGCTGACCATCCACTACTTCCGCTGTTAATGTGGACGACAAACCCATGGGCATCGCAAAAAAGCCTGCCGATAACAAGGCTGAATCATAACCAAATCACTTAATGTGTGGAATTTGAAGGATGATGCAGCCTGAGCTAAAAAGCTTCTCTTTCATTTGTGTTCTGCAGGATTTTGAGGACACAGTCCCTGGAATGGTATTACAACAATGTGAAAAGACGCTTCAAGAGGTTCGGCAGCGCCAAGGTTTTGAAGACTTTATATCGGAAGCACATTATAGAGAGAGGAGGGCTATCTGATCTCCCAGGTAAACTCTGCCTTACCTGCGTGTGCGTGTGTGTGTGTGTGTGTGTGTGTTTGTGTGAGAGACAACATCTATGTGTGCTGATGGTTTCCCTGCAGCCGTGTCTTGCCGGCTAATACGTGCAGTCGGCTGCATCCATTTTTGTTATGCCCTCGTTGGGTCGCTCTGCCCCCCCCCACCCCCCACCCCCCCCCCCCCCCGATAGCATTGTTTTGACCCGGCTGCAGCATGATCAGTCTGTCTCCACAGGGCATTATTTCCAACCCCAGTAGGCTGGATTAAATGGATGAAGGGAGCACTGAGGGGATAAATCAGGTCAGCCTTTGGGCTAAACTGGATGAGGGGAAGGTTCAGGATGAGTGAGGGACTGCGAGACATTTGCAAGCCTGAGTGATGTGGAAGTTTTTTCCTCATAATAATATCAGTAGTAATAATAATAATAGTTGCCGGAGTAATTATCTATGCAATTTGTTTATTTTTCTATGACAAATGTTTGAGTCGTGGAAAATACAGTTGCGCATGTGACATTAAATTAATCACATTCAACTATCAAATTTCCAAATGTCAAATGCAGGCATGCAACACTCTCATTTTATTACAAAGTATTTGATACGGTTTAGGCAATTAACACAAACACACAGTCGCAGGCGTCCGCAGACATTCCCCGTTTGTTTTCAAGCTCACACGTGAGCTTTATCGCCTTCCACTGAAGAAGATGAACATGAAAGGCCCGGATGGCCGACTCCCTTTCCTCCCTCGCTGTCTGTTTGAAGGTCGCACATTCATTGCGGACACGTGACTTTGTGTAAAACACCCGCCGCTCTCTCGACGGCCGTCACGTCGGCCGCCATCTCACGCCTCCCGACAATTGATCCCGTGGAGATCAGTCACTTGGCGATGAATAAAGAAATAGAAGCCAGCGTTTGCCGCAAGGCGTATGAAGTCTCCGCCCAGTGGATGGGAAAGAGTTTATGAGAATGTTTTACATTCCTGAGGCGTTGCCCCTATTTGCATGAGAGTCCATTATTTTCGGTTTCAGGGCCGCATCATAAAATCCCATTCTGGAAGTAGACCAACAGAGGTGGTGTAAAAATGTTTATTAAACCAGTTTTCAGTTCTCAGTGCAGCACATAATGGAATGAACCACATGTGGAATCAGGGAATGTAAAATAGGCCGTGTCCGGGAAGTTGGAGTATAGAAAAACAATGGGATGACTTTAATGGGATGAGATTAAGAAGCATATTTTTCTTTGTTGACTGGCTGGGAGAAATGTCTTTTGCCGATAAAAGGATTCCATTTTCGAGGCGTCCGTGAAGTGAAAAACAGGCCGATGTCGAGCATTCAAGGTCGTCGGTCGATTTGATGCTAAGCTAGCAAAACAAGTCCCTGGATCTTTGTTCCAAATGAAAGTGCCAACATTGAGTTGACCTTCTCATCTGGCAGAACGTAGCGTTTCACAGAATGTTAAACAGCCCCCTTGAAAGAGTTCAAAACAAGTTTATTTGAGGACCTGTGGGAGTAAGCCAGAAAAGTGGAGAAAAGTGCATTTTCTGCTACTTTTCTCGCGTCCTCTGTGGCTCAGAATCCGTTTGAGAAGTAGGTGATGGATAAACATAGCAACAGTGAAGGAAGTCATCACTTCTCTTTGTTCTTTCCTCTCAAAGCTATTGGGCGTGACGGGCCGAATGTTTAATGGAAGCAAAGAGTCACTTGGATGTGTGCAATGAAAGTGACATTTGGTGAAATTATTGGAGAAAAAAAGGTCTGCTCGCCCGCATTGGGGGACATCTCGACATGAGAGGAAGGCAAAGTGAAACTCTGACCTTTTCTCAGCTGAAGCAAATCTTGCTCACTTAACATTCACTGTCGGATTGAATTACGCCCATGCTGAGAGTTCCTCGACTGAACCACAGCCAGCAGAGATGCGACTTTTCAGGAAGCAGTTTTTATTGTCATCCGACGAGTAGATCTGCCTCGCTCCACAGTCCTTTTCACCCAAATGACAGGTTGTTTAACGCATTCATCCCAGTTTGCTTATCATTCAGAATATTTTTCCCCGCATACTCAAATGTCACACACGTTGATTTCAAATTAAACGACAGCGTGTTTATGCTCTCGGCCATTGTCGAGATACGCTGAATGATTTCAGTTTTTTTTCTGCTTGCATTATTTAATTACATGAAAGAGGCAAAGTCGTCGGAGCGCCTCTGGAAATGTTGCAGTCGGAGTAATAAACAACAAGTCTATCTGAGAACATGGAAGATGTATTACACGTTTCATGTCATCGGGGTGGGGTGGCCATTGGGAAATTCTGGAAAATGGCCGGTCCTGGGCATCAATTGGATCTTATTAATGAACAAATGTACCAGATGTTGAATGGGTTACGTTGTTGTCAAGTGTGATTGGCTGGATGGATGTCCCAAACAAATGCGAAAATCTTCCATTGGAGTTGACTGCATGGCGTTGGACGTTATGACAGATCACAATTAAATGGGCATCACATCACCAGAACAAAACTCTCAGGGGGGCGGGGGGGGGGGATACAGGAGACCAGCTCGCTTACTTTGTTGTTAGAAGATAGCCTGTCAGTTCAGCCCCTTGTTGTGACAGCGTTGTTAATAAGACATTTGCTGCCAGATGCTCCATTGTAATTGAAAGGACTCTCCCCCCCCCCCCCCCCCTCCCTGTCTTCTGGCTGATCTCAACGCTGACGGAACTTCTGTGCCGTCTTATTTTCTTTTCGTTTTCTCTATCTGTATGTAATGCTCGATGGCCAAAGTGTTTGGAAACACCTTTGCTGCATAAAGGCACTCTCGGCATGAACAACACAAGCCAATAAAGTGGCGACTTTGGGGGAAATGTCAATAAAAAAAGAGAATGATTACAATTTCTTTTTCCATTCTCTTTTCAATAATTGAATATTCACCACCAAGGCTTTTAATTTTCAGAATGGCATTTTATTTTGGGCCTTTTATATTTGGCAGCCTCGTGAGGAATGTCTCGAAGCAATCTTCAAACATGAATTTTGGATGCGGCGTCCCATCTGGTTGTTTTCTTTGATCAGACGACATGTAATCCTGAAATCAATCAACGTGAATTATTGAGAAAGCTTTTGTCTCGGTGTCATTTCAACTCGTATTTCGATATACGCACCGGTCACAACTGCTGTCAGACAACGATGCCAGCTACAATCCCAATCACGCCGCCGCACATCGACAGAAGATTCATCTTGCAGTCGAGTTCATTTACTGCATATTTTTCCGAAGAGGAACACTTATGGGAAAACGGGAGCTCTCATCCAACGTTAACACGGCATTGCAGGAGAGCGGCGGTTGCCGAAGCTCGGCTCATCTTCGAAGCCGGGTGACAGTTTGCTATGGCAGAGGCCATTTAGCGGGTCTGGCACAATCACACCAAAACCACACGAGTGAATTTGGACTCTCGAAGTGAAACGGCAGACGGTCCAGCTGGAAGACGAGACGCGAGTGGCTTTCGGTTTGGAAGAATGACTCTGAATTATGGCTGCTGTGTTTTCTCTGGAATTTTTATTCGGGTTTCAAGTGTGAGGTGCAATCGTAAACGCATCATTCACCGTGGAATTTTTTGTTTGTTTGCTTCTGAATCTGCGTGCCCGTTTTATCCCGGAGAATGCGGACGTAACGGTCCTTGAAGTAAGAGGCGGTTTCACGTTATTGACAGTATTCATGCCATTTTTCAATCAATTGTAATCACAACATTCATATTTAGGTCACACAAATATCTGAGATTTCCGAGTTTTATCTATAAATATGTCAGCTCTGTTCCTTCAGAGACCTGTCCCGAATTGTACAAGTGACTGTTGGAGTATTTGTTTTGAAAGCAAATGGTATTATCAGATGAGTTGCCTTCGGGATTTTGTCAAAATAAGAACAATGAAATGAGGAGTACGCATGACAAGAGTACAAGGGGGCCGTGGGGATTAGTAGCGCGGTGCGCGGCGGGCTATGTTATTTGCAGATTTCAATACGAACGCAGTGTTGGCATGACTGTGACGGGGTGTCACATTTTCGGTTTGACTCACAGCCTCTGCGTCTCTTTCACTCAGAAAGCAGCGCCCACGAGGGAAGTTTTGGCAATGACAACGATGGCAGCATATGTGGCAGTGACTCCGTCTTCTACAAACAGAGTGAAGGTGAGGACGCTGCTGTATTGAGATTTCTGCCTCTTGCACCCCCCCCCCTTCCCTTTTTGTTTTCCTGTCACTATGTTGCCAGCATGGATGGATGAACAAACATTTCTTTGTATTTCACTCATTCACTCCCAAAGACGTTTTTAAACGTCTTTTCAGACTTGGTCTAGAATTGGCTGGTACTGAAGGAGTTGATAAATTTCGATTTTCGGTCAAATGAAGTGAAAATGGATCATTTCCCTCGGAATCCCTGATGATCTCTCTCTCTAAGTGTTGTTCATCTGTGTGGCATCAGGACACAGTATGGCTGAGACGCTCACGGTCGCCTTGCGCGTTGCTGAGGAAGCCATAGAGGAAGCCATTGCCAAGGCAGAAGAGTTCAGTGACAGTTTGGTGAGACTTTTTGGCAGCCACTCCGCTTCCTCCCTTCTGTCTCTCTCTCTCTCTTGCATAAAAACACATAAGATTAGGCATACCTTTACAATAATACAATAACATCCAATCTAAGAGCAGTATCAATAATTCTACAGTGCATTTCAACACCACAATAATCAAGGTATTATTCAGGTAATGCCTGATTGTCTTGTCTTTTTTTTTTTTTCACAGCATGTGGTGATCATTCAATTGTGCTTGCATTCTTCTTAATGTCGATGCAGGAGAAGCAGAATGAGGCTCGATATCTGCGGGACCACAAAGAAGAGCTCATAGAGGAACTCGCCACAACCATTGTCCAAAAGGTATTTTGAATGGCTCGATTTCCTCACGCTAATTAATTCGGCACTCTCCAGTCGGTAGAGACAAATGTTTAGCAATCGCTATTGACGTGTAAGTTCACGCGGTAGAATGTAAATCTAATCCCTAAAATTCACTTTGACAGAGACTTTTGCATTATTAGCCCATCCAAAACGAATGGGAGGAGTGAGTCAAAATCATTTATTTTTTGTGTATTCTGAAAACTTTTGGCACAGAGGGGCTTCAAAAACGGTAGAGTTAATATTTAGTTGCAAATCCCACTGGCTTACTTCCCCTTTCACTGCTTCTCACTTCGAAATAAAGTGGATGTCCTTCAAGTCTCGTGGAGTGAAAATGTACAATAACTTGAAAGGCCTGTTTTTGTTGCCGCCTGATGTTCACTAGATCATCCAGAGGAGGAAGCGCTCAGAGATGCAGACAGAGTACGACTTTGTCTGGCCTCAGCCTCAGTCTTTGATTCAGACCAGTGATCAAGTGTCACCTTCGCAAGCTCAACCGTCTTCACAAGGATCTTCGGACCCCCTCAAAGCATCCTCCACCCTCTCGGTTAGTCAGCACCTGCACACGAGCACGCCATACAGCCAACATCCCAAGCAAAAAAAAAAAGAAGAAAGCACGTTCTTGTGTTACTCATGAATTATGAGGAGGATCTTGCGAGAGACTCTTAGGGGTTGCGGGTGTTAATGACGTATTATGTTTGAAATCCCCATTTCACCTGAGAATAAAACTGGAAAATGAGGAGTGGGCGCAAAAATGAAAACAAATGCCTCCAAATAAGCAGCCCAGGCTTCATCACACTTAGATTCTCACAAATTTGCCAGCGGGGACTTTTTGTCATCGGTGACATTTGTCATTATCCCGCGCTGGAGCAAAGCATCAAAGCTGCGCTCCGGGGGGCCTCCCTGCTCCGTTTCACGCGGTTTTACTGTGCCGTGATCAAAGTCCCGCTGGAATGCGCTTGGATCCTTCCTCGGCAGCTCAGCCCGCCACGGGACAGCCTCGCTTTATCAGCTTCAGTTCAAACACGCTCAATTAGACACCCTCGCGTGAAAATATGCTCACGGTGATCTCAGCATTGCATCCGCCTCCTAGTATTCAGCCTCTCTGCTCAGGATTATAGGCTTGCTTTTAGCTCCACCTACTGTTGAGAATTTTTATCCTCACTGAGTTTCTCCTGACTGGTTTGAAATGGAACCTTTTCGTGGATGAGTTACCTCAACTAAGGTGATGATGTTCTGACTGTTATTTTATTGCATCGACTCAATTCAGGCGCACACGATGCAGAAAGTTTATAATTGTTGCTGACTCAAATCAGTAACGTTCAGCCATCTATACCGTCCCATTGTAGTCCAGCATATGCGGTCCTTCATGTGCATTTCTACCTGTGTGTGTGTGTGTGTTTTCAGCGCTCACGCTCAGCCTTCTCCCTCACCAGTGACGACTCTCCCGAAAAAATTCCTCAGGACGAGGCCGTTGGCACGGGCGGCAGCCTACAGGAATACTCTTCTTTGAAGAGAGAGCCCAAGGCCGCATCCTGCCCACCTGGAAGAGTGTCGACCGGCTGGACAATTCCAGTAATGACCGTTTATGTTTTGTATCCCACCAGGCCTTTGGTCTTGACACTCTCTGACTGGCTGATTTTGTTTCGCCGTGACAAATTAAGAAGTCGTGATTAAAAAGTGAATGACAGGAAAGTCACGAGATGGGGCCAGAGACCATATGAATAATTCGGTTGCCGATGTTGGTTCCCCAAAGCGCTTTTTGTGGATGAAACAATACTTTGATCTTTTGCCCTATTGATCCAGGCGCATCATCAGTCCTCCAAAGTCCAGACGGCAACTGGATTGCTCTCCACAGCTCTCAGATGTCTCGTCCCAGCCTGCTGACCAAGAGGAAAAGCCTGGTGTTCAGCGTCTTAGAAAAGGAGTCCGGCGTGGTCTCGGCCTACGACGAGATGGGTTCTGACTCCGAGGAGGACGACCGAGGCAGCTGGGGCGCGGCGTTGCAGCAGTTCCGCCGCAAGCTGTCCGATGAGACCTACTACACCGACTCGCAGCATGACCCCGAGTGGACGTACACGCAGCACCTGCCCGTCACCTCGCCTTCTTCCGGCCAGTACACCAACACGGAGACTCTCAATTCAGATTCGGAAGCATCCTCGGCGCGGTCTTCGTGTCCTCGGCGGCCACCTCAAAACCTGTTTTGGAGGAAAGGACCATCAGACACGCACCTTCACCCTTACCACATACCGCTGTACCAGCAGCACCTTCACCAAAACCTCTCTCCGTACCCGCTTCTCTCAGGGGCTCTCGATGTGAACTATAACCCCAAGGTGCGTAGAAATGCAAAGATGAGGTTTTCGCGAAACCGCCCGATGTGATATCAGGGATACCTACACGGACTGATCAGATTATTATTTAAGTCGTAGAAAGGTCAACAGAATATGAAAAACGCATTTCTGTATGATGCAGTGCACTACGAGCAATGGTCAGCAACTGTCCGTGATTATCTTTGTAAAGGAAAATGGCGTTAATATCTTCAGTAAACGGGGTCAAAATGACCAGATACCCCAAAAAGACTTTGTCCTACCAAAACACGCGTACTTACCCCACCCGATCTCCATTTGCAGGTGATGGCGGACAGCAGCGAGGCAGAAGAAAGGCAGAACGAGCAGGTGAGAAGGTCACGGCGACGACGCAAAAGCAAAAGAGATTCATCCAACGAGAGCCGGTCCGGGAGCCAGAGCTATTCGCAGTCCATTCAGGTATAACGTTGGACCAAATTCAAATGGTGGCTCCCTCGGAGATTGCGTACGAATATTGAGAAATGCTCTTGTCGAGTCAGAAGGCGACAAGAGCAAATGAATGTCAATGAATATGTTCTATTTTGTGTGTGAAGGAGACGGGTGGTTTTCTTCTGGATGACCTCCTGAAAAGGGGCTTAAGCGAGGACAAGCCTGTCGCCGACGCAGTGCCCATGAGCACAGCAGCACCAGATGCCTTCCCATTAGATGCCATCACACCCGAATCCCATGACTTGGACCAAGCCACCCCGAATTCGGTGGACCCGAGCAGCCCTTCGGGGCCCCGCACCAACAGCAGAGATCGCAGCTCGTCGGATGAGGAGTGGCCCCCGCACAAACAGATGGAGGAAGAAAGCGGCAGAGCAAAGCCGAAAGACACGGAAAGAGAGAAGACAAGGTCAAGTGTCAAATTAAAAGAAAAAGCGGGCGAACCGGCCCGTCAATTGAATGGTCAAGAGATGACGAGAGGCGAGAGGTCGATCAAAAGTCCACCGCTGAGTGGGGAATGCCGAGTGAAGGAGAGGAGGCTTGAGAAGCGAGCGGGGAGTTTGGAGGAGACACTCGATGAGAAGGAGCAGAAGAGGGGAGAGCGAAGAAAAAACAAGAGACAGCATCGGCGAGATTTGGAGAAGGAGATGTCCGAATGGAAGAGCGCCTCCGGTGCGGCCAGCGCGTCTGCTGTTACGCCATCTTCCCAGGAGGTGGTGCTGTCTGACAACCAGGTAAGGTGGTGTAGCAACTCAAGCTCTGCCCTTTTTGTCACGTTATCGGTGCTGTGCTGAGAGGGATCAATACATCTACTGATTAAAGCTTCAGCCAGTGATTCATTTCATATTGAGAAAAGATCTGTCTCTCTTCCCTTTCATGGCCAGCGTTTGTCTCTGTATATCTGAGCATATGTAGCACTCAGACAGACGCATCGAAACATCATCAAGCAGGGCACAGTGTACTTATTGAAATACTGACATATTGAAAATGTGAATCCCTAGACTATGGTACCCTTTTTTTTTTCTTGCGGCTATTTGAGAGTTTGTTGATTGATTTTTGACTCCATTCGTGCATTTGGCCTTAGATACCCATTTCCCACCCCAAAAAAAACAAGTTCTTGCCAAGAACGTAGTCATGACGTCATCGTAAAGCGTTTACCCAAGAGCGCCTTCTACATCCTCAGGTCACTTTGATTCGTAACAGTTCTTTTTTTTTTTTTTAAATAAGGAGATCATTATCTCTATTATTAAGTACGACACTAATGGGAATCGATGCACCTTATCAATAAATGTTATAATGGTTGTGATGTCATGAAATCAGGGAGTGCTTTTATGGACCCCCGTTCCTTGATAGATAATAATAATAATACATTTTATTTATAAGCGCCTTTCAGAACACTTAAGGACACTGTACAATCAAAAGCAATAAAACCACATATAAAATTATAAATAATAAATAATAAAAGAGGAGATGAGTCTAAACAGAGTATGCAATTTTAAATAGGTGGGTTTTGAGACGAGTTTTGAATACGGGTGCACTGATAATAGAGCTGATAATAGTTTTGTGTGTGTGTGTGTGTGTGTGTGTGTTTCTCAACTGAAGCAGAAGTACTCTGCGGCCTCACTCTGCAGCATCACCACAGAGGTGTTGAAGGTTTTGAACGCCACCGAGGAGCTGATCAGCGAGGCAGGAGGGGACGGCTCCACGCCTTCAGAGCCTCAGAGCACGACCGCCTTCTCCAGCAGCTCTGAGACTAGCAAACTGGACCAGAGGCTCACCAAGATGGAGGAGAATGTAACTTTCAATGCTTGGTCTCCCCTCAATGGCTAAAGGTTATTTTTCCAGTCCTAACTGGACCTCAATGGGTTTTTTTTTTACCTTAAGGTTTACCTGGCTGCTGGTGCTGTCTATGGTCTGGAGGGGACCCTGGGGGACTTGGAGCAGTGTGCCCGCAATATCAGTAGTGGGACCACGGACACTGAACTGGCATTCCTGGAAGACCAGGTGGCGACTGCTGCTGTTCAGGTCCAGCAATCTGAAATGCAGGTACTGGAGGAGATTGAGCGCCTTTGGTTATCAGCATTTTTCTTGTTCGCCACATTTACCGGGTGGAACGCACCAAATCGAATCCCAGCCGGGTGGCTAGCAAAGGCGGTCCGAATCCCGGCAACAAAAAGCTGGTTCTTGGGATATGGAATCTCGCCACCTAATTGTTACCCTGCTACCGATGCCTAAAGTCATTGACTTACAAGTTCATCGACTATCTTGCATTGTCTTTCCACTTGTAGATATCCAACATTGAGGCCAGGATATCGGCTCTTAAAACCGCAGGCTTGAATGTGACCGTTTGCAATCATTTCTCCAAGTTCAAGCCAACGGCAAAGGTATCCAACCGCAGAGCCGCTTGCTGTTCAATGACTATCTACGTCGAGGAGAGTCACGATCATTCATGTCTGTTGTTCTTACTGACGATGCAGCCACAAACCCTGGACTCATCGCGTCATCAGAGGAGGAAGCTGCCAGCCCCTCCGCTCAAAGATACCAAATAAAGGTTTGGATTCTAATAGAAAACATTGAACATGTTCCAGCAGGTTTTACTTGACCTGTTTTCATCCATGCACATGCGCGTTACTTGGGGGCGGGGGGAAGCAACACTGCGCTAACACACTCCACAAACATTTTTTTTTTTTTTAGATTTTATATTACATTTTGAGTATTTCATTGATTAAAATAAAACGTTTTAGGGCAACCTACATTTATTTTCTTTCTGTCTGGCTGTCTGTCTTTCATATGAGGAATCAATAGCTAGCAAGATTTTTGGTACAGTCAATCATCACCTTTGAAAATACGTGAATAAGAAATAGAAATCTCGTCCCAAAATGTTTTTCCTGTAAATCTGTTACGTGTCACAGAGCTGACCTTTATCTCAGTCAAGATGATAAAGTAATTTCAACAAAAAAAAAAAGAAAGAAAAAAAAAAGAGAGAGGGAGAGAGATCTTCCTTAAAGTGCTTGCTGGTGTGTGTGTTTATGTGTGTGTGTGTTCGTTCATGGGTGTATCTTCGGTCATTGTGTGACAGGGGGAGAGAGAGAGAGAGGCATTTTATTCACTTTTGCTTCAAATCATACATTTCCCTGCATTGTGCAAAGACAAAAGCTTGCTTGCTGAATGGAAGTAAAAATGAATACATCTGCTGGCCAGCGGACTAATTAGCTGAAAAGCTCCATTAGATTCAAAGCATCCAAATGGAAACTTGCACAACAAGAGGCCAAAGCTGTTCTATCACCCAACAAGTCGCCGTTTCCTTTTAATAACATAGAATGGGTTTTCTTCCCCCCATTTTTTTTTTTTTTGAATAACCAGCATCAACTCATTTACAGCTCTGATTCAGATTTTTTTTTTTTTTTTTTTTGTGCTTGCACGAAAAACAAGCACAGGGAAAGATGTCTTATTTTGAATTACCGTTTGAATGTGTCCCTTTTTGTTCTGTTATTGCCTTCTAAAATTCAGATAAGCTGGAGGCCGAGCAGTCGATGGAAGTCTTTCGGCCACAGTGTGGATGAGGAGCAGCAGCACAAGTCCCTCAGGGCCACACGCCAGAGCCCTGTGGACAAGGGCCCCCTTTCCCCCCTTCCCCCCCCTCCCCTCCACTCATGCAGTGCCTTGACCCAGCGTCCGCCTCCACCTGCCCCGTTGCGGCCCACAAAGCCCTCAGCCCTTTCACGCCATTGACGGGATACGTAGAGCAAAGATGAGTGGACAGTCACTGCCTTAAAACCTCTCCAAAACCAATCTGTGTACAAATTGTACCACTTGAATATCGACCATGATTAGGATGTACAATGAAGTCATCGGCTATTGATTATGTGATGCTTATCCCCAATTCGGGCTAGAATGTCACGTGGGTTCCACCCATGAAGACCCGTGCACACACACACACGGCTACCAGACGTTAATTCCCGTTCAGGAGGATGGTTGTCGTTTGAAGCTCATTTCGGACTGCTGGGAAGTAAGACATGTCCCATTTGGAGTTGACCAAGTTGGACGTCGAAGCAATTTTGTCAGACGAATGACCCCAACACTCCCAAGTATCAACAATAAATGTAGATACATATATTTGACATCTTATTTTTTTGTGGTTCCTCGCTATTAGGAAACGATATAGTACTGAGCCCTGCCACAAGTAGTGAAAATTTGCAGTTGATTGACCCCCATCCCTCCATCTGAATGGTGCTCCTCCATTCACTTCAACACTGTTCAGCGGCACCGAGACCAACACGGTTGATTGTCTTTCGAATATACTTTTCCAAGTTCGAGGTTGGAATTTTCTGAGTTAACAGCGATCTGGCACGAGACTGCCATCCAGCAAAAAAATGGACCAGTGGCAGAGTTTTTGTTGTTTTGATACTTTTTCTGCTCTGTTCTTGAACTTTCGACGAGGGCTTGAGCCAGCAAATGGCAAGCTTTACATCTGACAATTAGCGCATTATTGAGCCATCATTCTGGTTTCGATTTGTTTTGAAAACCATACATTCTTTCTTCTCGTTTCCACACGAGCTCAGCAAGAGATCCGAGTGTCTTTTAATGTGACATCTACATTTCCTCATCTAACTTTGGACTGGAATGCAAATGAAAGTCTTATCCAACAGCACTCAACCGGTCGCCGCAACGGACAAGATTCAAATGAGAATTGATTTTTGAAGGCACGCATCAACACCATCATGTGAACGAATCCAACATCAACGTTTCAGCTTGAAAGTGAAAGCGAAGCACGAGCCAGCCCCTTCGGTGCAGTATTCTCTTCTTCTGTTCTCCTTTTCTCTCTTACTCTCCAAATGGACGGCGTATTGTTTGAGCAACAGAGCTCTTCCTGTCCAAACCTCGGTGCCACATCTAAGATTTTAACGGGCTGGTTTTGTCAGTGTCAGGAAACCACAGTTTTTGTGACAAGCAATTTATTTTTGTACTTAGAACATTTTTTTAATGCGCATTATCACAAATGACAAAGCTTTATTTTATCCCGAGTGGTTCCTGTGAGACGCGACTCCGATTGCTTTCTGTGTCCGTCTGCTTTGAAAATTCGGATGACAAGAAGACGAGGCGAACACGATTCTTATTCAATGCGAGAATACTGCTGTCATGTTTTGATTTTTGACCCCGCAGAATATCCATGGGCAATGCGCAGGAGTGCAGGGTTGATTTCCTGACTTGCATGGTGCAAACTAAAAAAAAACAAAACGGGCAATCCATTTGCCCACGTGCACTTGCTCCACCTCTTTCTGTGAGAGATACTTTCTTGCAGCCTTCTCATGGTTTTTTTTTTTTTTTCATGGGGGGGAGCACATTGGTCCTGTTATTGTTTGTCTCTCTTGGAGTGTTGATACAGTATATAAAAGCATGTTTGTGATGTACAAATGTCATGAAGAAGCACAGCTAAAACGGTCCAATCATCGGTGTCCTGTATTTTTGTAAAAATGTCATCTCAGAATTTATTATACAGTATGTATATGTATGGGGAAAAAATGGATATGATAAAGACAATGTGTACATGGCCCAATCGACATTCATTGTCGTATGGCGCTCGTGAATTCACACAGGAATTAATGGAACTGTGTCCTGCGATAAGAATGGAATTGGGTTCCTGTTTAAAGCCGGTGTGACCGACGAGTTTGACGTTTACCGTGCGCAGTGCCACATTCACTTTATGTGCTGTCGTTTGTTGCAGTCCATTTGACATTTTGGGGAAAATACGACCATGCAAAAAAGAAAAAAAAGTCTCGATAAATAATACACACATGCGTGCCGCTGTGCACCTGGAGAAAGATGTATTCGGAATGAAATTAAATTTGCAAGCTGAAACATTCTCTGGATGTGTGGT
The DNA here is from genome assembly GCA_018466805.1 of Hippocampus abdominalis. Taxonomy (NCBI): domain Eukaryota; kingdom Metazoa; phylum Chordata; class Actinopteri; order Syngnathiformes; family Syngnathidae; genus Hippocampus; species Hippocampus abdominalis. Next base: position 1,733,251 of record CM031712.1, on the reverse strand, counting down.
GTGTTGCATCCACAAGTCGAGCCCGAACGCTATGAAGTTCATATTTATTAATCAATATAAACTGCATTTCCATATGTACACAACACATATTTGCAGGTTGATTTTATTAACAATCACCAGGGAGGAACACGGAACGGGAGCGTTGTATCAAGCACAACCTCAGAGTTTGTTGGCTGATGTGAGGGAGAGATGCATGTTGTCATGGTAACCAGTCCCCATCCTCTCCATGCAGCACCTTGTCCAGGTTCTCCTTCTTGCGGAGACTGTTCAAGAGCAGGTCCAGCATCCTGACAACGGGCTGCATCCCCACGTCGCCCGCTGCCTCAAGGCTGCTGTGTCGCTTCCCGAAGCGCCCGATGGGTCTCACGCCACGGCCCACGTACCAGAAGGGGTCTATCTCTGGACCTGGATGACAAAAAAGGTGCATCACTTCTGTCTTTTAGATGATACATTGATCAGAATTTACAGGAGAGACGTTGTCGCACATACAGCAGTGAATTTTTTTTTTAAAAAAATGAAAAAAAGGCTGAAAATCCATTTCACCTCTTCTTTGAACGACCATAATATATGCTCTCTGGTCACCGTGCTCAAATATGATTTTTTCTTTTATTACAAATAACTTTTAGTATGGCACTAGAATATGTAAAAAAATAAATAAATAAAAAACATTTTCTATTTCACAACTACATTCTATATAAGCCCCATGAGATTCAACTCTGACTTACTTCTGTTGTCAACGTTGTGCACAATGTGGAAGTTGTGCTCCACCGTGGTGCTGTGTGCGCTGCTGAGGCTGCAGCAGGAGAACAGGATGAGCAGGATGACGAGGAAAAGAGCCAGAGGTGCAGGCAGCCCGCTCCTCGCCTGGACATCGGTCACTCTCCCGAGCAACATGTTGAGGAGTCGGCACTGCAAGTCGGCATAAGAAAGGGCTGGTCAGTAACCTTACACACACCTCACATGCTCAAACAGGTGGGAAGGTCCACTGACTAAATCATGCACTTTTCTCCACTTGTTAACACACAGTTTCAAATCGAGACTGTTTCAAGGGAGCCAAACTTGATACATCCGCTTACCTTGTTGAAAAAAAATGACAAAGATGAGACCGTTTGAAGATGCGAGCTGAGATTTTCACCGCTAAACCTGAATTCTTACACATTTACCATCGTGGCAAATCTTAAGCAGATCCTGACTAAAATTGGTTATCAAATTGATTTCGTGATAGCGTTAAAAATAAGTGCGAGAATGACTAAAATTCACAAAGTACTTTTTAAACAAAAGGTGCGGATATTATGTACAATATTGAATAAAACAGTACATGCCATACAAAATATGATACAAATGAATAGGAATGAAATGAAATCCTCTACCGTGCCAAGTATATAACATAATCATAATGATAAAATGTTTTGAAATGCCACGTACATTAAAAACGCAATAATAAGCTTACCCTGAACTTTGGTAAGAGGCTAAGGTCAGCTGGCGAGGTCTGTAGTTGTTCGAGGCAAGCAGGTGTGCTGCATCTTATATATCTGTGCTTCTCATGTGCCCTTGGGATGATGAATAAACACACACACGCACACAGAGGACGCATCTTCCCCCACCCACCACCCACCTCGCGCCCTCACCTTCCCACTCCCGGAAGCCCTTTGCAAATGGACGTGTTCGTTTTGAGTCGTCCTGCCGTCTGTCACGCAGCAGAGGCGTCCATCAGCAAGTTGATGACATGAAGACAACTTTAAATTGGTCAACGTGGGGGAAACCCAGCAGCTCAAGTACATCTCTGTCAGACTGTGATCCATAACTGTGGTGGGTGGCTTTTTCATGGACCTTCCATCAATGTTTTGGATTCCCAGGGGCAAGGCAGGACACAAATAGTGGTTTCTGATCTGAACGTCTACTGAATGGAAAGTGCTCCTTTGTAATTGATACATTTTACATATATATTTTTATATATACACAGAGAGAGAGATTTAAAAATGTTTTTTGCTTCATACACCTTTTGTTGGTTGGGTTCCTTAGGTTCCTTCACCGTGCATGTTGACAAAAAAATGACAATACTGCTATGACGTCAATCTTTAACATTTCCTCACTTAACTTTGAAAGTGTTAGCATTTCTTAACATAAGGAGACCAAAAACGACACTGGTTCATGATGAAGAATCTTTGCCCTTGTGCCAGCTCCATGTCTGGTTTGCCTCTTCAAAAACAAGACTGTGTCATCAGCACTTGACTGAATGACTTCGCATCCATCACCTCTGTGAATAGCACCACAGATGAGACCTAGGCAAGTCGCAGCATGAGACCACATAATGGATGACCGCTTCCATGTGAGATCTTGACATCACAGGTCTCCCCACTTTGGGGGGGGAGAAATATCAACCCTATGAATGGATTCTTTCGGAAATTCTGAGTTAAAATGTCACAACTTGCTTGGTACCCGAGCATCCTCCCACTGTGCTGTTTCAAGCTATTGAGAAATGTGCTATTGATTGAGAAAGACCAGCCTCTGTGAGTAATTCACAACTTTGCCGGCCAAACCTGCGTTCTCTAGCTCATTCCCTGTACCTGCTACGGTATATTTTGTTAATTGCCTCGTAAATTGTAGCCGAAACATGGCGTGGGCTTGGTTTACTATGTTTGGATCATCCTCTTACCTGGAAAAAAAAATGATTCAAGTAAGTCATCAATGGGGACTTTATCTTGACTTTATCGGAGAATTCACTCAACATTTTAACAAATGAAAGTGTTATATCCACTTATTGTTCTTCTTTAGAGGTGTCAAAAAGCCATCATGAGTGATCCAGCTGCCTATGGCATCACCGAATAAAGCCAAAAGGTGTGGGTTCAAGTCCGACACGAATCATGGAATCTGAAGAACATGAATTTAGAAATATTTTCAGAAACGTTTCTGGATAAATATTGAAATCAAGGAAATAATTTCTGCAGTGGCCAATAATTCAAGCAAAATCTTCGATGGGAAACGTAACATGCCTTAACTTTTATGTAAACTTTGCTGCCCTCCTGTGGTGAGTTTGATGTACACACTATCTGAACATCATTCATCGTTTCACTGTTGAGCCTCGTCAGCGTCCGCTGTATTTTAAATAAGACATGGACAGTAAATGACATGTTATTTTAGGTAATCATCTCCATGTCACAAAGGTTTATGAGCGAACCTCTTTCAAGGTGATGTTAGAAAGAATTGGGGTGAGAGCTCGCAAGGAGAGACGACCACATTATTTCTCTCGATGCACGTAGAGCACGCAAATCTGGTCGCAAATTTGCACCAACACTCAATTATTCTTCATTTATTTATTCAAGATTTTCGCAACGACACGCAACACAACAGGAGGGTTAAAGTGTAGTTGCACACCACTCCAATAGGCGGCGGTGTACACTCTTTGCTTTGTTTCGCCTGTAAACAAGCCGAAGAAGACATAGCAGAAGTCGCTGACGGGTTCAGTCGGAATAAAAGTCCCTTCTGAAGAAATGATTTTATATTTTGTGACCTCCTTTGCGTGAGGTCCAACCGCCTTTGTGTTGTAATATGAGCTACAGCATAAAACAAACGAGGAGACAATTTCGAGGTCCGGGACCTGCCATTTGACAGCCCACGCAGTTACTTCCTGTGTTGTCGGTGAGGAGTCAGATACGTCTGGAGCGATCAAGAGGTTGACACTCCGAGCAACAGCGTTTGAAGCAGAGCAAAACCGTATCTGTTTTCTCGATGCGTCGCCGGACACCATGTCACTGAGTTCGGGCGGTTGGACCGCCAGTGTCGCGACGGAACAGCGCGCGTTTCCGTCGCCTGTCGAGTATGGAGCGTCGCAAGCAGAACCCAACTGTCAAACCGTCCTTATGTCTGTTCGGGTGTCGTTGTGCCATTCTGGTATTCGACCGCTGCGTCTTCCGAGAGCAGGCGAGGAGTCTCTTCTTCTGCAGCTCAGTATGGACTTGAATAAGTCCGGGGAATTCCGTCTGTCACTGCAAGAGTGCAGCGGCGATGGCCGTTGCGCGGTGAGTTCGCTACCAGGCATCACAGTGGGGCTGCACGTTTTAGCTGTGGCATTTGGCTTGGAAACCCCCTCACCCCCGCCCCACTTTATTCATTATGGTCAGCAAGAACACATTACTTTTGGACTCCAAAGCGTCTTTAAATGCTCGTGCTTTATACCCATCGCGTTGCATGTTTGCTAGGGATACACATGAGGGTCGTTTAATTACGTCAACAAAACAGTTTTCCGTCTTTGATCCTATTGGCGCCTGTTAAGTGCTGGTGCGTAAAAGCTTATCTTTTCATAATTCCCTGTTTTATATTATACATGCAAGTTACCTCTTGATTCCGAGAAAGGGGCAGACTAAACGGCTAGCTGTACTACAAGTATGGATAAGTTGAAATTGATTCGTGAGCTAAATTCTTGATCTCTGTAAGAGGCATAAGAAACCACAATTCCCCCAAAAGAGTACAATACAAGGAATGTTTGGGTGTGGCGGCGCTCCTTGAACAGAAACCGAAACATGTTGAGACAATCGATCTTTATTTTTCAGATATGACTGTATGTATGATTGCTATGAGAGCAATATGGTCCCGTCTTGGATCAAACATCATTATCGTCTTACTGTTATCGTTATTCTCTCCTCCTCCAGACTATCGCCAAGTATGATTTGAGATCTGTGAACTATGAGGTGAAAACGCCAAAATGCCACGAGCTGAGTCTGTCAGCACCTCCGCATGATCGCATCAGCTTCAACTTCCGTTGTGAGCAGGAGGCTCAGCAGTGGGCCACTGTCATGACGACATCACTGAGGGAAGCGCACAGAGGTCAGCGACGCCTTCCTTCTGACACCCACAATTTACCTTGCGCAATGCAATCACGTTTTGTGCGAATGTTTTAACAATCATAAATCGTAATAAGATCTGGAGCGGCATGGCTCAAGTGGCCGAGTTGTCCTCTTTCAGCCCGAAGGTTGCGGGTTCAACCCCCAACCCTTGTGATCATGTTGGTGTCCTTGAGCAAAATACTGAACTCCCAGTTGCTCTTGATGCGTGTTGTTCGTAGCTGAATGAAAAGATTGTGTTTATGTGCTGAACCCTGACTTTCTGTCATCGTTGGGGGTCTTTGGCATGAGGTTGATTCGAATATAGATGCGCAAATTGCGATTCAAACTTGCACAAGGCTAAAAAGGGCAAAATGGTGTGGCTTGGACTGATATCACTGCTCCTGCAAAATAAAAATAAAAATGTCTCGGCTGAGCAGAACTTAAATGTGAATCTGTTTTTGTACAATTACTGAGCCATAAATCAATGACACAAAATGTCAGTAAAACTGAAGTAAAGTAAATCTGAAGATGCCATTATCATTGGGCGCTGTTGGATCAGGTGATGTCACTTTAATCTGTGGGTTTGTAAAGCCCCTTGAGACTCGTGTGGGTCTGGCCAATACAAATAAACGTGATTCTTATTCCTATTGGAACTCTCATTTTGTTTGTCCAATTTCTTTATTCAGCAGCAGCCACTAAAGATGACAACGCAGAGTTCGTCCAACTCCAGGACACCTTATCTTTGCAGCAGTTAGGTGCGTATGAAACATTTCAATCTTACTTCACAATTTGTTCACCTCGTAGATCCACAAAGTAACTGATCACCTCTTTATTATGGATGTGCTCATTTGATCATTAATGCATTGACCCATTTGGAGCTCTGGCTACAGCCTCATCAATCATTTGTTGATTTATATATATATTTTTTTACTTCACCTTAAGTGGGCCCCCCGCGTGTGTCTGTGTGCACGTGTATCTGTCAACATCTGTAGAAGACGCCTGCATCGAGCTGACCAGAGCCATCGAGGCCGGCGACATGAAGGCAGCGTCCGTCTTTGCTGCCAAGCTTTCCTGCCAAAAGGCCGTGCTGAAGATCCAACCCTCCCTACGACAATGTGAAGACACTGAAATCAAGTAGGTTGTTTGTTCCCAGAAGTGGTTGGTATTTGCCACCGCACCAGGCGCCCGAATAGCAGACCTGTCAACTTGCAGGCGTGATGTATTGTTGCATGCCATAAATGGTGCACTTCATGGACGGCAGCCATCAAAGCCCTTTATTAATAAAGGGCTTTATGTAAAACATCATTTGATAACGCTGTCATAAAGAGACTGGACCTTCATGCCGTTTAATCACAAATAGCTGCCACCTGGCGGCCATACCGCCATACTACATTGACAACTTTCAGATGGAGCAATATTTCATTGACAGCCCTCCAGAGAAGTGGAACGCCACTTCTTTGGAGGGCTGTGCCTTCCCGAGTCATCTTTACCTCTCTGTCTGCACTTGCACAACATCGCCTTAGCTTCCTGTAAAAGTGTGACCTATAGCAACGTTGTCAGAAGGCGACAATTGCATTCAACACCAAGGTGAAGGAGAAGTGAGTCTTAGATGTTCAACGTCACACCTCCATTCCCATCTTTCTGCTCTGCGTGTGCCTTTCACACTGCTGCTGCTTACAAGCCTCTGTCACACTTTAGGTTACCTCAGATGGAAAAGCTGAGAAATGAGCGCCGAATTTACCCCCTCGCTCAATAGTGATACTTTTCAAAGTAGAGACAGTGCGAAAGGGCATTTTGTGAAGATACAACTTGGAGCTCTTGCATTGCAGCTCATTCTGTTTTGCTGGCATAGCTAATTATGTGGCCACGATTTACCACAGTGGCACAATTTCTCCTATGTTGCCTGTTCTCCAAACAGATTGACTGTTGTCGTCGAGGATTCTTCTTCCTCATGTTGCGTCACGATGAAAGTTTCTCCTGTAATCACTACCGCAGCTTTGAAACAGCAGGTTTGTCATTTCCCCCCCCCCCCTCGTTGTGATTTCAAGCTTATTTTCACACACCCCTTGTGATTGTTTTCCTTTTCAACACCTTTTAGATGTTCCTGGAGTACGGCTTACACCCATTGTTGCAGCGGTGGGTGATTGGCCAGTGCCTCTGCACTAACCAGCGCTCGCTGGCCTCCTACGGCATTCGGCAAGACGGTGACACGGCTTTTTTATACCTGTTGTCAGCGTCCCACGCTCACTTGACCCGCCAACACCTCCAGCAGGACCAGGAGAGCGTACTTCTTCACAGTTCTCTCCCTCACTCCTCTCATAACAGTATCGCATCTCAAGAACAGAGATTGTGTCACACCTTGCCGCCTCGATTAAATAGCGGCGACGCTGGTGAGTGACACTCCTGATTTTGTGGCCCTCCTACCACGCCGATCACGTGTACTGACATTTTCCCATGTTTGTCTGCAAAGAGTCCCAGAAAAGAAATGCCAGTGAGCAAGACGTCAAGGCCTTCAATGTGACATTGCCTCAACTAAATGAAGAATTAATCCGAGACGCACCTTTTTCTCAGGTAACATGCTGGGAAAATTCATTCAATGGACACAGCCGCACAAATGTAATGAAGTCCGCTGAAAGACACGTACATGTAAAAAATAAATCGGTAAAATATCTTTGGATAGGGATGTCCGATACCACTTCTTTTTTTTTTTTCTAGACTATTGCGTTTTTTTATTTTTAAAGATAAGCCATTCATTTTTACTGGTGATGACGCAATGGAGGTGGTCTCGATTTGAGGACATACTGTGAATTGATAGCTCAAAATAAAGAGTAAAAGTGTCCGATGACGTATTCCCTTCAGGGTTGGCCGTGCCCTTCTTGCACGTACATCAACAAACCGACTCGGCCAGGCTGCGAGATTTGCAGCACGAACCGCCCTGAGACCTACGCTGTCCCGGGCGAGTACCGACCGGACTCGCTGGAACTCCGATGGCTCCAGGAGGAGAAGGATGCAATCAGACAGTACCAGCTGGTAGGAAGACTGTTGTTCTTTATCTGGGAATAGACACCCAACACGTAGGAGTTGTCCTGAGAATGACCAGACATCTGGACTATTTGGCGAATGTCGTAGAAATATCATTCGAATGCAAGTGATCCCCTCGTACATTTGGGGTTGAACACACGAGCATCGGCAGGAAGGCGACATACTTCAGGCTGACTCTCTTCTCTTCTGTCTCGTTTTTTCTTGAAGGAGAAGGAGAAAAGAGGGGAGCTGAGGGGTGCGGGCACTCAAAACAACTCTCTGCTCTATAACCTGGCCCAGGACTACCAAACACGAACGCACTCCCAGGCAAACACATGCACCATTATTTAGAAGCAGCAGTGCCTTGCGAAAATATTAGACCCACCCTGAACTTTTTGAGCTTTGGGGCGTGCAAAATTATTCACCCCTTTTCTCTTAGTGCAGTCGACTACTGATTCTTCAAGTTCCCTGATGAGTTCTGATTGATTCATTGTTGACCTAAATGCAATAATTGTCTTACAATTGCCACATCATTCATCCATTATCTGATCCGCTTCTCCTCACAATGGTTGGCGGGCGTGCCGCAGCCTATCCCAGCTGTCTTCGGGCAGGAGGCAAATACGCAAGCTTCAATGTGCATGCGTGACCACAAAAGCTGCTACGTGAAATGCAACGAACGACTCACTAATGGAGCCCATTTAAGCTTGATTAAAACACAGCGATGGACTCGCGTGTTGTAAGCGCAAGCCGGTCTTTGTTGCTTGTTATGGTGATAAACATTTGTGTTTACGTGCATCCAGCATACCAGGGATGGGCAACTAGCGGACCCTTAATTCCTAAAATTGCATTTTTATCATCTATCCGGTTAGGAAGCGTGTGGTTCTGTGTGCCCTCCCCAGCAGCGCTGATGAAAAAAAAAGCGTTGCCATCCCCGCTGTATACAATACCCACGGTCTACGAGCAGCTGTGTCTAAGTTATGCCAATAAGGTAACGGCTCATGGAAATCCTTCTTGTCCCAGGCAAGAGAAGAGGAACGGCAGCAGAATTTTGCCCAACTGGTGAGGATGGACGGCCAGGACTTGGTACCAAACCCCGAGCCTTTGGACTGCAGAATCTGCTATGTAGAACTTAAGCCAGGAGAGGGCGCAATGCTCAGGGAATGTCTCCACTGCTTCTGCAAGTAAGAAGAGTGATGAGGGAAGTTATATATACTGTACAAGGGCTGAACAAATTGAAAACAAGCCCATTAGAAGGACAACAAAAACACAAGGTTCGGCCAAATCAGCTACTATGATATTTTTGTGCACGTTTGCCTAGAGACTGCTTGCGTTCCGTCATTATGCTGAGTGAGGAGCCGGAAGTGTCCTGCCCCTACAGAGATGACACGTATGCCTGCACGTGCTCCTTGCAGGAGAGGGAGATCAGAGCCGTGAGTAAGCCCGAGACACTTTGGAAGCTCTGCTCCGCTGCTCTTCGCCTTAACGTTTTGTCTTCAACCCCATTTGGAAGTTGGTTACGCCAGAGCAGTACCAACGTTGGCTGCAGAGAAGTCTGTCCGTGGCGGAGTCCCGATGCGAAGGAAGCTACCACTGTGCCACCGCAGACTGCCCGGGCTGGTGCGTGTACGAGGACACGGTCAATGTGTATCACTGCCCCGTATGCACGAGGGAGAACTGCCTCATTTGCAAGGTAATAATTACCACACGTGTTGCGCAACAGCAAAAAATAAATACTTTGGCTAAGTGACAGCCACTGGCCAACATATTAAATGTAACGATGCAAAAAAAAAAATCACCAAAAACACTGGCTTCCTTCAGGCTATTCATGAGGGAAAGAACTGTAAGCAATACCAAGATGATCTTGCGGCCCGCGCGATTAACGACTCTGCTGCACGGAGGACAACAGATCTACTTCAAGTGAGCACAACGCACAGCATTGCAAGCATGTATCCGTCGTCCAACGCATGTCTTGCTTTTCACTAACAGACCTTAGTGCAATCCGGGGAGGCGATGCACTGTCCCCAGTGCGGCATCATTGTGCAAAAGAGGGACGGCTGCGATTGGCTGCGCTGCACTGTCTGTCACACTGAAATCTGCTGGGTCACCAGAGGGCGACGCTGGGGGCCAAAGGTGGGTTGTTCCACCACGATGACGTGCAAGACCCATGTTCGCGTGTTCATTTTCGTCCATACGATTGCGGCGCTAATAAAACAACATAATTGAAACAATATTTTTGTATGCCATTGTTTGTTTTCAAGGGTCCTGGCGACACCACTGGAGGATGTCGCTGCAATGTCAACCGTCAAAAATGCCATCCAGATTGTCAAAACTGTCACTGAGTCATTCAAGTGCGGTTTGTATGGAAATGATTGACCTAGAAACCAAATATTGTCACGCCAAGTGTTCGCTGAACAAGTTGAGAGCCAAAAGCAGACTTTGAAAGGTTCTACCATAAAATGCACAAGCTTTCTGATGATAACCTAATAATGACTCTTGTATGCGGTGCCTTTTTGAAAATCATTTCCTCTGCAAATCTAGCCTTCCAGATGTGCGTGAGATGCAATACATGACACCAAAGTGGACCTTTCCTTGTACACAAACTCAATCAGGGTGTTCGTCCCTGTGCCAGTGCAATGTCGATTATTTCTTAGAACTTTATATTGACTTCTATAGTTTTTATAAGCATGTGTGCTTTGTTCCATAATCTGATTTTGTGCCCGCTGAATGGAAACTGCATGTCGTCTACGTTTGATATCATGTAGCAGCTGATGGAAAAACAGGTACCGTTAATGCAAAACTCATGATCATGACCTGGGTGAGTAGCGTATTGATTAGTGGTCGAACAGTAACAGGAAACTTGTCCTATGTCAACACATGTATAAGCCGATGGCCCCTTCCGAATCTGATTTATATATTCGATAGATCCGTAAAATGTATCTTGAGTATTCGCGATCCACTGTTTGCTTCAAATGCACGGTTTGAATGTCATGATGTAAAATTTCAAGCAGTGTCCCCTTAAGAAAAAAAAATCCACCTTAAATAGAGTACCTCCTTCAAAGCACCACCACCCTGCACTGACCAGCCATGCAAAATACTGCACTGTTTTAACTTGTGATCAAATTTCATCAATGTGTGGTGTTTGGTGTGCCTTAATGCTCATTAAATACCCTTTAAACGATGACCTTTTGTGGGTGCTCCTTTTATAATGCGCTATTCATCTGTGCCTGCTGCAAACGGTGTTAAACTACACGTACTCATACTTGAAAAACTAATCACAACTGATAAGCGCTGTATGAAATAGTAGACGACGAAGAAAAACCTTTGGAATGGAGAAATTTGCAATTGTGTAGTACACCGTACACAAGAACAGAATGCTGATATTGTAGTCACTAATGAACGGGCTGTCTTGAAGGTACTGCCATCAAGAACATATTGATATCAGTAGAATGTCACAGCTGCAGAAACCATCAATACTGCACCCAACCACCGCCATTTATTACATATTTATGTAAATATATGACCAAAAGTAAAAAATACATCATGCATGTGTTTTGCTCGTCAAAATTTAATCAACACGAATGTAAAGCAGGTTGCTGCATATTTCAGAATCCTGCACGAACTTTGCTCTGACCTCCCCAAAGAGGGAAAATGCTGATGATTTACGCCCCGTGAGGCAAACTCTAAATCCGAGTGGTTGAGGAAACACTCCCGTTCCTAAATTGGACCCCACTGTAGAGTCTAATTAAAAACCAAGGTCAGACTGCAGTCTATGAGAGGGCTTTCGCTTTTCATTTCAAATCTACGCTGTACTTGCTGTCTTGATAGCCATTCAGTTTTATTTTGAAATCCATATTCTGACTTTTCCGGTTTGATGACGGTGCCTGGCTGCAGCAAGTCGGAATTGACAAGTCAGCGCATGGAGGATGGACATCTGATTGGCTAAAACATCCAACATCAATACCCAAATTCATTACAGGAAGTACAACGAATAATTTAACGTCGCATTTATAGAATTAAATTAATAGAATTTAGGTTGTAAATTTAGGTCAGTTCTGATAGTGTTAGGCTACCTGCGAACGTACCACCACTTGCTCGCAGGGAAAAAAAAGGTTTTAAACGTTAAATGATATTTAGTTCAACGGGTATTTAAAATGTTAATTCTGTTTCTCATTGTGTGTTCATATTACATCCGTAGATTGCAAAATTGTACCACGTGTTTGGCGACTGCCCTTTACTTTTTACCTTGTCTTGACTTGTTATACTGTAGTTATTAAGAAGAAACCTCCTTTATGCTGTTGGGAGGATTCCAAGGGGGCGGAGCTCCAGATGTGCACGCGTTTGTGTGCGCGCGCGTGTGTACGTGTGGTCGTGTGCATGTGTGTGTGTGTGTGTGTGCCTGCGCGCGCGTGCGTGTAGTTACAAGCGCACGAGAGAGGAGGCTACTTGATATCAGGACGCGAAAGGCTTGACGCAGAACGACCTTATCGTCGATCATCTTGCGGCCGACGGGTGAGTTGAATCAGTTAGCATTTCATCGACTGCACGGTAACGCACCGCACTCGCAAACACGAACGAAGTCGACCACTTGTACCCCAGTCGAGCTGCAAACCCTTCGTGCATACAATTGTGACGTTGCACGAGGACAGACTTACGTTCTATTCCTGACCACATGGATGTACAATAGTATTTTTTTCCCCCTGCCCCACTCTCATTTGCACACGTGTCATATTTCCGTTCTGAATACTTGTTCTGCCTACTGTATTGTGATGCAACGCGCGTCTCAAATCTTAACTCCTTTTTGCAGTTGTCTACCAAGTTGCAAGTACATACTGTAGTGCTTAAATGTCAGGCATCTCGAGTAGTTTGCACAAGACCAAAAACAGCCACTGGTTGGAACTATCAAATGTAGACATTTGTACCGCCCACTGCTATTAGCTACTAAAGTTCAATGCATGGAAACGTGCAAATAATAAAATAAATAAATAAACTCCGTGTTGTCTGTACAAAATGAGCAGAGCACACACTCCCCCCCCTCACCCAGATGTGTTTCCCAGGTGTCCACATTGCTCACCAATGGCCCACACCGAAGGGAAGTTTGACTTTGCCATCGACCGAGGAGGAACCTTCACAGACGTGTTCGCTCGCCTACCAGATGGCCGTGAGAGGGTCCTCAAACTGCTCTCCCGTGACCCTCAGAACTACGACGACGCCCCCACCGAGGGGATCCGCAGAGTCCTGGAGGAGGTAAACCTTGATGTCTTGAGCTACAACAACAGTCATCTCCGGCAGTGTTGATCAAAAAGAGATTCTTGCAGACCATGAAAGCCCTGTCAAACAACAATATCACAGATGCCCTTGTTTTAATCCTACGTGATACGTTCGAACCGAATTTGCGTTCTGTCTGTGTCCCGGTCGACAGGAAACGGGCCGCGCCTTTCCTCGCGACCAGCCCGTCGACACGTCTCGCATCGGCTGGATCCGAATGGGCACAACGGTGGCCACCAACGCCCTACTCGAGAGGCAGGGGGAGAGGACGGCTCTCCTGGTCACCAAAGGCTTCAAAGACTTGCTGCACATTGGAACGCAGGCCAGGCCTAAGCTGTTCGACTTGGTTGGTAATCCTCACACTGCAGCAAAAAAAACGTCCAATGCGGTTACTTTGGAAGCCTTTGGGGATAACCCGGGTTGTTTAGTCATCTTTCAAAGAAAACCGTCTTAGAGTTTGCCCCTTGACCAGTGAACCATTAATGGTGAAGTAGTTGCTTCATCCATGAGTGTCCATGTTGGAGGTCATTTGTGCTTGTGTAAGGTGTCATTTACAGTTGTATAAATTATACTCTGATCCCACCTTGCTCTACAAAGGACGCATGTACGTCTCGACATGTACCTTCCTATCGGTTTATCTTGGTCGCTCTGTATGTGTCCGGTGTCCTTCATTCGTTTTTTGCACATTGTCCAATTTGACCGAACGTATTGTATAATTCGTGCATTCACAGGAGGTGTCAGTGCCTGAAGTTTTGTATGAGGAGGTTATCGAGGTGGATGAGCGCGTGGTCCTCAAGCAAGATGGCTGCCTGCTACCCAGGAAGGATCGCAAGCGTGTTGTGACAGGTGTACAAATGATCTCCCCACATACACTTTTGGAATGTTTTGTTTTGGGTTTTTTTGGAGCTTCATCAAAATATAATCAATGGGGCATCACTTTGTTTGCATTAAGGCCTATACAAGAGTACCATCGTTTTTCTTGTTTGCATGTCGCTCCTCAAAATGGTGCCATATTGACAATGCTTGCATTGGCATCAAGCATTCTCTCGTTTTTATCGGCGTTTGTACGGATGCTTATGTGACGCATGAATGTGCTTGATTTGCTTTTTTTTGGGGGTGTATCTCCAGGAAGCACCGGCGATAGTCTGGAAGTATGGCAGGAGGTTGATCTGGAAAGTGTGGAGAAGGACCTGAAAGGAGTTCTGTCCCGTGGAATCACCAGTGTGGCCGTGCTTCTGCTTCATTCCTACACGTCAGTGCGGCCGCATGCGTTTTACTCTTAAGCTCATTCTACATGGTCAAAAAAATGAAAAGAAAAGAAAAAAGCTTCCTACCGCTGCGGCCTAAAGATCTACGTCCACAAACGATGACGTTTGAAGAAAATCTCGCAATCTCTTTCCACCTCAGGTGGTCCGACCACGAGAAAGCCGTGGGCGCCCTGGCTCGTCGGTTGGGTTTCACCCAGGTCTCTCTGTCCTCCGAGGTCATGCCCATGGTCAGGGCGGTCCCCCGAGGTTACACTGTCTGCGCCGATGCCTACCTCACCCCCAAAATCCGGGAGTATCTTAAAGGCTTCACCTCGGGGTTCAAGGGGGCTCTGAAGGTTTGTGACGTGTTGATTTTTAAACGACGTCGTCATTTCAGAATTGCAATCAGAACCGTTTATTGTCGCGTTACCCTTTGTCATCAGGATGTGGACGTCCTGTTCATGCAGTCGGATGGTGGTCTGACTCCCATGCAGCAGTTCTGCGGTTCGCGCGCCGTCCTGTCCGGCCCAGCCGGCGGAGTCGTCGGTTACGCTGTCACCTCTTACAGCCAGATGGAGAAGAGACCTGTGATTGGCTTTGATATGGGTGGTAAGTCCGGGCTACGGTTTGCTATGTGCAGTATGAACATTTGTCTCATGCCAAAAAAAAAAAAAATTCTGCCACAAAATAAAATTCTGCCTTCTCGACCTCCACAGGCACATCTACCGATGTGAGTCGTTACGCGGGCCAGTTTGAGCACGTTTTTGAGGCGACTACAGCTGGAGTCACCCTTCAAGCGCCTCAGCTCGACATCAACACCGTTGCGGCGGGCGGAGGCTCGCGACTCTTCTTCAGGTCTGTCATAGCCATTTTTGTACTTGGTTACTGTGCTTAAGGGGATTGGTTTTTCCAGGTACCTACTACGCAGTTGTGTTTATTTTTCCGACTCTGTGCTGTTACTCGATACGTTTGAAAATATATCCGGGCATTAGATAGTCATATGTTTTTTTGTGTTTTTCGCTTTGTTGCCCAATTGTATCAACACACACAGGGAGTTTTGCCTTCTGAAGTTGAAGTCACTCTCACCACTATAGCAAGAAATAGACAAAGACAAAATATACATGAACACAAATGTACAGTGTGCAGAGAGTCAAGAAGCAAGGTAGAGAGTCCCGTAGTGCAACAAAAATGAGGCAGAGTGATGAGCTATATGAGATGAAAACAAAAAAAAGAAGACATAAATCAATTGGCTCATTGATTTAGATCTTAGGAACTTGGGGGGGGGGGGAACATTGAGACACGAAGCAGGCAGCATTTACACGCAAAGCTGCAACAGATTCAGAGAAGCGAGATAATTATCATCTGTGGCCTGATTTAAGAGAATTGCTCAAGTCAAGAATACTTTTTGGGGCATATCTTGTTTTATGCCATCCACTTCAAACGTCTGGCAATATTCTGAGAAAAAACAGAGCACTATGAAAGTCATTGAAAGAGGGAAATTATAATGATATGTTAGGGTTTTTTTTTTCGTTATGCCAAATTAATAAAATGGGTATTTTATGTAATTGACCAAAATAATGCATTTTTACTTTAAGGTCTGTACTTTTTTCCTTTGACCTGAGGATTTGAATCAGAACTTTGACTTTTTTTTTTTAACACAAGTATCAAGTACTTCAAGTATGTGTACTTCAACTCAAGTGATAGAGTGTGAGTACATTTCACAAGATTGCGTTGCGGCTATGTGCAGTAAATATTGGCATGACGTCGTATGACTTTGCTGACGGGTGTTTGTCTTCTCATTTCGCTTTCCTTGTCAGGTCAGGGATGTTTGTTGTTGGACCGGAGTCTGCCGGTGCACATCCAGGACCGGCCTGCTATCGGAAAGGTAATGTACAAAACCATCAATGATTTACTGGTGTTTTGACATATGTGCATTGCACTGGTGAAACGTAACCTGACATCCCTTTTGGACTTTTCCTAGGTGGTCCTCTGACCGTGACGGATGCTAACTTAGCTCTCGGCCGCCTCCTCCCTTCCTTCTTTCCCAAGATCTTTGGGCCCGGCGAGAACGAACCTCTATCCCTGGAAGAGACGATGACTCATTTCCAGTGTCTGACCAAAGAAATCAACCACTTCCTGTCCTCCAACCAATCACAAGTAGATTGTGCTAATGTTTCGGCCAATTTGAGCAACATACAAAGTTGTTTTTGACATATATCAAATTTTTTTTAACGTATTTATTTACAGGCTAGTGCAAATGGCACAAACCCCTCAAACAATGGTACTTTGCCCAAAAGCCAATCTGAAATGACTTTGGAAGACGTGGCCATGGGATTCGTCCGCGTGGCAAATGAGGCCATGTGTCGGCCAATAAGAGCCCTGACGCAGGTATCCAAGTAACGGGGTCGACTTTTGCATTTGGGTCGTCGAAACGGGTTGAACGTTAACTAGCGTGTATGCACTCCAGGCAAAGGGCCATGACACATCACAGCACGTGTTGGCGTGTTTCGGGGGCGCCGGTGGCCAGCATGCCTGTGCAATCGCCCGAGCCCTTGGGATGAAGACCGTCTTCATACATAAGTAATCGTGATACTTGAGAGCGATCTTTCCTTGTTTGCCTTTCGTCTCACTGGACACTCTATTCGGCACACGCGGGCAACGTTCGCCAATAACAACCCTCCGTATTAGTATTTGCATTATTTTGTTAGGGTATCTGGATCACATTCCACTTTGGCCAAAAAGTGGGTACGGTATACCCCGTAGTGGTCGCCAGCCAATTGCAGGTCATATACAGATAAACAGCCGTTCACACGCACATCCCACCTACAACATGCATGTTTGGAAAATGCGCTGCGATTGACCGTGTGAAAATGGATGGATAAAACCTCAGACAGTGTTAATTGAAGTTATAAAATTTCATTTGATATTTGCAGATTTAGTTCGATATAATTTTCGATCTCATTGGATTGCGCAACGTGTTTTTGTTGAGCTTCACATACATACGACACACCATCATTTTTAGCTCGCAATATTTCTCACTCGCTTGCTTCATGGTGTCTTTTTGCTCGTGCCTTTAGGTACAGTGGCGTGCTGTCAGCCTACGGTCTGGCTCTAGCCGACGTTGTAGAGGAGGTCCAGGAGCCGTGCTCGCTGCGGTATGAACGCAGCTCCTTCGGCGAGCTTGACCGTCGAGTTGATCTGCTCTCCAAACGCTGCCACGACACACTGTGCGCGCGTGGCTTCAACAGGTCCGTCTCTCACCGTTTGCTTCTTGGCGAGACGAATGTCGCCGTTTTGTCACTTGGCATTCAAACCAGTCTTTCGTGTCCTCTCAAGTGTTCAGATAACCACTGAGGTTTTTCTCCACCTGCGCTACGAGGGCACAGATTGCGCTCTCATGGTGACCGCAACCGGCCACCCCCGCAGTGAACAGACTTGTCAAGCTGGCGACTTCCGCGGTGCCTTTACGGAAAGGTTTGTGCGCTAAGATTCCGACCGTGTCTGGCCGCATGACACTGAGCGGAGGCTTTGTTCTCGTCCAGGTATCTCAAGGAGTTTGGTTTCACCATCCCAGAGAGACCCATCATGGTAGATGACATCAGAGTGAGGGGCTGCGGCAAGTCAGGCATCAAATTGACGTACAAACCGAAGAAGGGGCGTGGTCAGGCCAAACCTGTCACGGTATTTGGACTATTTTTTGCAAAATAACATTAAACAAACACAAAAAAAACTCAAATCATAAAGGCCTGTGGTGTGGGCATGTGCTCAATGACAATGTGTCCCCTTTGCTCTTACCCCTAGATGACCAAATGCTACTTCGAGGACGGTTACCATGACACCGCGGTGTATCTGTGGGAGGAACTTCTCTGTGGTCACACCATCCTGGGGCCAGCCATTATCATTGACAAGAACAGGCACGGGCACTTGAGTTACGCTTAGAAATAGCTGTGGCATCGTATTGCTTGCTGTTATTTGCTCCGTTCGTGTCATTAGTGAGGTGACCACAAAAAAAAAGTGTGATTTCGTTGCTATTCCACAAAAGAAGTCGTCGTGAAAATGAGATTTATTTGAAAGGACAGACCTCTCGTATTGGGTTTCATTCCATTTTGTCGGGGTGGCTGATGAATCGTTTTGTATTTCCTCCTCAGCACCATCCTGGTGGAGCCTTGCTGTGAGGCCTGTTTGACAGAAAGGGGGGACGTGTGCGTGACGGTTGGCTCCGACCCCCACTGCGCAGTGGGCACGGAGCTCAACACGGTGCAGCTTTCTATCTTCTCCCATCGCTTCATGAGCATAGCAGGTTGGTTGGCAACAGGATCGGCCAAAAACCTCCTATTAATACATTCAAATTCTGACCTTTTGTGGCCCTGTAGAACAAATGGGCAGAGTTCTGCAAAGGACTTCCATCTCGACCAACATCAAGGAGCGTCTCGACTTCTCCTGTGCTGTGTTTGGACCAGATGGCGGTCTGGTCTCAAACGCTCCCCACATTCCTGTCCATCTTGGTGCCATGCAGGAGACCGTCCAGTACCAGGCATGGAAGCTTTTCGCGCTGTGCACTTGAGCTTGTTTGACCCCAAATATTCAATTCTTCTTTTCTGATTAGATCTTATCTCTGGGGGATAAACTAAAAGAAGGAGATGTGATTCTGAGTAACCACCCATGTGCTGGCGGCAGTCACCTTCCTGATCTCACAGTCATCACCCCAGTCAGTCACTGCCCTTGCAGAATGTGTCTTGTTTTTCTTGTTTCTTACCTGGCCCTGCTTTCCGACGCCAACGCTCCCTCCTTGAATTCCAGGTCTTTCAGAAAGGTGTAAGTGGGCCGGTGTTCTTTGTAGCCAGCAGGGGGCACCATGCAGACATAGGAGGCATCACTCCTGGCTCCATGCCGCCACACTCCACCTCCCTGCAGCAGGAGGGAGCCGTCTTCATTTCCTTCAAACTGGTAACAGGCGGAGTCTTCCAGGAAGAAGGTAGGCCAAGAACAAACGATTAGCCGCGTTTGTATTTATTTGCCAAGCTTTCCGTGCTGTGGATAGGATAGACTTTAATTAAATGTGTCTATATTCATTTCAGCTCTGCACAGGCACAGACTACACTAAAAATACAATGTAACATAAAAGTTGTCATCACAGAAATGCAAAGATCTAATATTTAAATGACGGCGCAATCTATGTTTAATCAAGACGTTTGAGATTATGGGGATGAAGACACATTTGCATAATCTATCGCTTTTGAACAGCAAATGTCGGACAGACGTTTTTATAATAATTTTTTTAACCCGTTTAATTTAATTCGGTTAAAATACTTAATTAAATAATACATTGTGCAGTATGTGCAGCTTGACATTTTCCAGTCATTTCTTACCACAACCAGCGGTGACGGAGGCCCTGATGGCTCCGGCCCGATACCCGGAGTCTTCCGGAACTCGGAACCTCCACGACAACCTGTCGGATCTGCGCGCTCAGGTCGCAGCCAACCGGAGAGGCAGTCAGCTGGTGGCGGAGTTGATTGACTGCTACAGTCTGGCAGTTGTTCAGGCCTACATGGGCTACATCCAGGTAACAAAGGCGCCCAAGAACAAACGGCAGAGAGCAGACCATCTGGTAATGGCATGGCCGCCGCCCGTTTGCAGAGCAATGCGGAGCTGGCAGTGAGGGACATGCTGAGAGACTTTGCGCGTCGCCGGCGACAACAGACCGGCTCCCTCGAGGTGGAGTCGGAGGATTTCATGGATGACGGCACCCCGATCCGCCTGCGGGTCCAGATTAACGAAGATGAGGTGATGATCTAATGAAGTCGACGCCATCTTGCCAGTGACCTGACATCGTGATTCGCACTGATCTTCAAGGTTCTGTCTAGGCGCATGCAAATTAATGTAGCACAAGCGGTTCAACGGCAGAAAGTTTCAGTGTGCATTTACTACACCGCCACTGCATTTCATTTCGTACCGCCTGCCTTCTGTTATCACGCATATTACTGCACAGCTGTCTTATCCAGTCTATAATGTGTGCATGAATTTATGACGCCCGCTCGAATGAGAGGCAAAACCTCTTCGGAGGGAACCAAAACAGTCCAGTTGTAATCGATTCAATGCCCTGGAAAAATGGAATGACCTCAATGAACGAGAATATTCACAGGCATGCTCGTGCCTGTTGTCCATCCTCCACGAACAACGAAGTACCCCGCTCCACTCTTTATAGAGAAGACGGAATTTTTGTCAAAATCCTCCATCGTGAAACACATTTTCACACTCCCAAAAAGTTGTTGCCATGCAACCAAACAAGTTTTCAGCTGAATCGTTGTCTTGGACTCTGCCCTTGGAGTGAATATGTTAGCATTGATAGCCTTTGACCTCTACAGGGCACTGCTGTGTTTGACTTCACTGGGACAGGCACAGAGGTTTGGGGCAACTGCAATGCTCCACGTGCAATTACCCTCTCGGCCCTCATCTACTGCCTGCGCTGCATGGTGGGACAGGACATCCCCCTCAATCAGGTCTGATGCTTTTTTCTCTTTCGGCTTCATCTCATTTGTCTGGGACGAGTTGAGCCACAAAGCCATGAAATGAGCTTTTGAATGCTTTTCTCCCCACACACACACACACACATCAGGGTTGCCTTGCCCCGATCACAGTCGTCATCCCCCCGGGTTCCATCCTGCAGCCTTCACAGATGCCGCTGTGGTTGGTGGGAATGTGCTCACGTCGCAGCGAGTTGTGGACGTCATTTTCAAGGCATTTGAGGTCTGCGCCGCCTCCCAGGTAAGGATGGCTGGGATGCGATGACGGTAAGGTCGTCATTGCGTTTGAGAAGTGGCCCTTGTCTGACAACCCGCGTCCTTTGTTCTCAGGGTTGCATGAACAACGTTTCATTTGGCAGCGACAAAGTTGGCTATTATGAGACCGTCGCTGGTGGCGCCGGGGCAGGGCCGAGCTGGAACGGGAGAAGTGGCGTTCACAGTCACATGACCAACACCCGCATCACTGACCCGGAGATTCTGGAAAAGAGGCAAGACATGAGATTTGGTTGAACAAATGATTAATTAAAGCCCCGTCTCGTATAAAATGATTGCTTTGATGCCATCTTGTGGGTATTTTGGTGCCAAGGAACTATGTTGAAGTGAGGGCCGAGGGCTTCATTTTGTCAGCCCATAGGAAAGTGGTGCTTGTCGCCAACATTGCTGCCTCTATAAAACTTTTGGGCAGTTGTCATTTACTCGTGGCGCGCCTCGAGCGTAGGAATTCTGGATAGACCATTTGGTCTCAACTCTCGCCCAGTTGAGACTCACTGGTATAGATCACTTTTATTTCAGGGTTTCCATGCAACAAGTAGCAAAGCATTGCGCAATATAGTATCGCAGCTAAGTTGTACGCTGACTCTCTTTGTTAGGTACCCGGTGATTTTGGAGCACTTCTCTTTGCGACCTGCTTCAGGAGGTGCAGGGAAGTACCACGGAGGAGACGGTGTGATTCGGAAGCTCTTATTCCGGGACAAAGTCGTCCTTTCTGTACTGAGTGAGAGGCGAGCCACGCGCCCCTACGGCCTTGAGGGTAAACACATTGAAACTGACTTCAAAATGTCGTTGTTTTGGAATTGCGTAATCCTTTTCAACAATGTTCTCTTTCTCTGCCGGTCAGGGGGTGAAGCCGGTGCGGCGGGTCTGAACCTGCTTCACAGAGCTGATGGCAGAGTGCTCAACTTGGGCGCCAAGACCAGCGTCAGCCTTCAACCCGGGGTAGGACCTCTTTTCGATGAGTTGGATTCGAATGGATGAGTTCAAAACAGGGGTTCAGACCATTTTAAAGGGATTTCTCAAGCCAGCTTGAATAATATTCAAAAAGATCAAACTCATTTTTACCGTAGCCGATCCAGAACAATTACGTTCGCCACGTTGAGAGGCTGGGTCGGCCTGACGGTTGGGAATCCATGTGCTAATTTCACTCCGCGTGTGTTTGTTTCCATCTACAGGACATGTTCTGCCTCTACACCCCTGGGGGAGGGGGCTATGGGAAGGTGGAGGAAGCAAATAGGAAACCACAGACAAAGCGCAAGCGCTTGAATGAGACTTTCCCCGAGCGAGGCAGCGTCTTTGAATACCGCATGGCACAAGAGGGAGTGTGACAGAGCGGAAACAAAGCAAATATAAGTGGAAAGGTGCGGAATGACAAGGTGCGGAATGACAAGATTAGGTGTTCAGAGCGAGACGTCCTTTCGAAGGAGGCACACATTGCCACATTGACAAAAAAGAGACGCATTAAAGGCACACGTTTCTCAGAAAAGCATTCGTCATTTATTCAACAAATATTTTAAAGGCCGACGTATCCACGAGAATTTCGGATGACGACGGTAATGGCAGTCACGCCTTGCTGAAAGGGTCTCGTTTTTTTTAACGCACAAGTAAACTGTAGTTTGAATACCAGAATATTTTGGTTTTTCTCAGAACCAAGGACAAAAGGGTCTTGTCGCACAAGTCGTACATTTCAATTGCCGTGAGTGATGCCGAGGTATAGCCCAGCATTGTCTTGTATTTGGGTGGGGTGCATGGGGTGTTGTTTCCCTCCTCCCTTTTTTGGGTGAGGAATGATGCAAGGGGGGGAGGACGCATGGTGAAGGGAGTGCTGGCATGCGTAGGCTGCTGATAAAGAGATAGCGGCCACTGCGGAGGAAGCAGCAGGAGGTTGACGGCTGCTGGATTTTGGATGTAAATCAGATGGCTTCTTCGCGCTCACTGCAAATTCCAATTCGGAGCCCGTGGATGGTTGATCAAAGATAACTTCCTTGTTTAGGGATCTCAATTCCTGTTCTCAAACACCATCTGTGGGGCGATGAAGATTGGAGACATGCCCCCCCCCACCCCCCTTTGAGCCTTCCCGGAATTATCTCCTTTAGTTTATCAGCTCAAAGCTTGCGGTCTCATTGACACCAAACATGACTAATTTAAGCCTGAGCAACTATCAAAAGAAGGTTCTGTAAAATGCAGACGGCGAGATATTTTTAATGTTTTTTTTTTTTTTAATTAAACTATGAATGAAAGAAAGGCAGAAGAATCTCTTGTACGATAAGTAAAATAAGTTTTAAAAGCGGTGTATTTTCCAACAACACTGAACATAACATTTGGACTAAAACAGCATTTATTAGAGACCCTGTTCAACACTAACATTCCTTCAACAGTTCAACCCCGGAGTCAACCATGAGGCTAAATGATTTTTTTTTTTAGGACAAAAATATTCACCCGTCATCGCAGTTTGACATTTATAGTTTTGATAGACAATCACATGCCTTCAAAAGAGTGCAGATTAACCCACAGTGCAGGGTCCACATTGCCGACAGTATAAAAACATGAGGTAGAGGTCCAACGGTGGAAAAAATACAGTATATATATATATATATATATACAAAAAAGACCAACCTGAGCAATATTTACTTTAAAACTGCTCCAAGCAATCAGCTTGATTGCTCTGCAGTATGAATGTCGAAAATTAGGCCCTTCTTCGCCTTCAATGCGCTATCAAAGCAGTTTAAATTGAATGTCGATAATGAGTTTGTAACGCCAGAAGGTTTTATTATATGCCCCATTTACTGCCCTGCCCTCCAACAATTGTAAAACTTCAGTACAAAACACATTCTCCTCTCCAGGAAAGACAATCTTAAAAAAAAAAACAGAGCGAGTAAGGCCGGCAGTGCGGTGATAAATAAGCTTTATGTGGGCGTATGCAAATTGTTCTCCTTTGTAGGATTGAGGTAGATACGTTTGGTTGTACAATACGAGGTAGTTTCTTCAATGATGAGCTGTTTTTGTTTGCACCCCTTACTCAAACAGAAATGTCAATTGTTGTTAGCATGCACTAAAGTGACAGTTTAAAAGAGTCAATAGCTCGAAGGAGTTAATACGGAGCGTATCGGTTTAGGGCCGACCCGTTCTGCAGTGCGTAATGACTGGCTGGTTGGTGGTGCGCGTTTTGACTGGGTGGCAGGAGTGCGTCAAACACGCTCTTATTTGGTGGCACGGACTGCAGCATGTTGTCCAAGTCCATGATGAGCGGAGGAGGGGGTTGGACGGAAACCCGTCCGCTGGGGAGGATGGGCCAGTACGTGTGGCTCAGAAAGTGACCCGGCGCCACGGGAGAGCTCCCATAGCCGTAAAGAGGGAGTCCACCATGTAGGGGCATGAGAGACCCACCGTTGAACCTCATGCTTGGCGGGGCCACCGCATTGGGTGGGGCGTATTTGGCATAGGAGGTGGGCAGCTCCCAAGGGGCTGCAATAGCATCCCGTCGCGCCGACTTGTGGAGCGGAGGTTTATATTCCTCATAACTGCCCGATCCCGCTTGACCATCAGGGGGGAGATGCTTCCCATGAAGGGACCGCCCCCTTCCAGTCTTCTTCAGAGGAAGAGGAGGTGGTGGAAGCTGGGCTAGCCGAGCTGGCGGAAACACTGCGGGCAGAGGAGGCGTAACGGGGGCGCGGAGGGGGCGACATCTGGGGGCGCTCCATCTCACCCCAACAGTCTCTCATGCCCACGTCCACGACCCCCGAGCCACTCGTGGGACGGAGGCTGTGGAGCAAAGAGTCGATAGCGAAAGATGAGTCCAGCTTGGGTCGGAACAAGTCCTCCTGCGCTGGGGAGAGGTTCCCGGACCGCATGGGAGGGAGGCTGGTCACGGGGTCACCGGGAGGCGGCGGCGGCGGCTCGAATTCTGGCTTGTGTCCCTGCAGGATGTAAGGGGCCAAATCCTGCGCAAAGATGGTCTCATCCTGGCGGGACACGGCCGTGTTCTGCCTCTTTAGGAGCTCCAAAGGGACGCAGCTCAGCTCCACGGCCCAGAAGTTCCCTTTGCCCTGCGGCTTGTTGGGATCTTTTAACACCTGCGGGTGGAAGCGTGCGTAGAAAATGATTATTCAGAGCTGACCACTTGGTTAAACGTGGTTTACTCGCAATCGCCACCGATAGCAGCTTCAAACTGGTTTGGAGGTTTCAGCCAAAAGACCCTCCCAGAGTACTGCCGCAAGAAGTAGAAATGTGCAAATAGAAGCGCCGCATATGCAGTTTGGCCCAAAACTATCCAGACTCAAGGAGCTAACCATGTTGTCAATAATTCGAGTTAATTCGCATTTGTCGATCGGTTGTCTCAAAATGACAAGAAGGGAGCAAAAGACTGCTAGAACATACCAAGTTAGATACAAACATTCATTTTCATTATATATATTTTTTCCTTTTTAAAAACAATCGGCGGCCAGATTAGGCACACACCACTTATTGCAATTTCTTATCATTTATTTTACTCCAAAATTGTCCTCATTTTGGACGCTGATTTTAATCTCCTATGGTCGTCTTCAAGGGACGAATGTCAAAATATCAATTCACTGAACTTCTTTCGCCGCCAATCTACGTCACCAATACGCACCTTAACAAAGCAGTCATATGAGGAAAGGTTATGTCGCACAGAATCCCTCCAGCCTTTGTAATTCCCCTTAAAGAACGGGAAGAGGGTGCTGATCTCCTTCAGAATCTGGAACCAGAACAACAAAACAAATTACTGTACAAGTCGGAGAAATGGCGACACGGGTGAATTCCTCTTGGCATTGATTCACAAAAAGATGTCCTATATTTGAGATGCGTGTACCGTAGTGTATCTAATCATGTTCGTGATGCAGATCATGATCTGCGGTTTCTCTGTAGCACGAGCTTATCACAGCAAGCCCAATACTGTACGTAATGGCATGGCTGTCAGTCACTCAACTGTCAATAATGTGTGTGTGTGATTTTTTTTTTTTTTTAACATTCACACAACACCTAACGATATGTTGTTTACTTGAAGAAATGTCCTCTTTGAATACATTATCCGAGTTCATGACTTCAACAGGTCCGTGCGTAAAACAACACCCAAAATCGACATTGCGTGCATTTGCAGCCCGAAGCATTGTTTTATATTCCACTCTTACCTCCGCTAAAGTTAACTTCTTCTCCGGAGAGCGTTGAATCACCATGGCAATCATCGCAAGGTACGAGTATGGTGGTTTGGGGTAGCGCTGATAATTCTTCTTCTTGCCACCTCTTGCGCCGGTCGTCTCCCGCTCCGCGCTCCACGCGTCCCGGGGAACGGCTTCGAGTTCGGGCTCGGCATCGCGAGCGTTCCCGCACGACGGCTGCGGCGGCGCCGAGAGTTTCTCCATCAATGCGCCGGCGACGCGACCCCGCGGGTGCGCTCCTGCGGGCTCCTCCGAGCTCGGCGGCGGGTGCTGGTTGCTCCGGTGCCGGACCGCGGAGCTCCGCGCTACGTGGCCGGGCGGACAACTTTGCCGCGGGTCCCAGCTCAAGTCGAGCCGGTGGTCTCCGAGGTGGGAGAGAGCGGGCGGTGCCATCGGGCCGTGCCCCGGCCAGCGCTTTGTCATGCTGATGGTTCCGGCGCGTTCGGACAGTAGGACGGAGAGGTCGAGAGAGCGAGAGAGAGAGTTGGGGGGTTGGGGGAGGGCGGGCCAAGAGTCGGTCCTTAACTTGTGGCAGACTGCTGGCTCCAGGCCGACTATTTGAAGAGCAAACAATTAACAGTTTCATGTAAATCCCGCTGCGTAATCGAGAAGAGAATGACGCGTTATCTGGGAGCAGGATGACTGATCGCCGCGGGGGGGCCGGGCAGGGACTTGTGTGTGCGACAGTGAAACCTGCGAATTACCTTCATGATACTATCAGTTCACCGCTTTAACGCGCTTATGCGGAGTTTGTTCTGGAGACGGTGTGGATCTGAACGATTTACGCACGAGCGTTTGCGCTTTGTCGGGATCAAATATTTAAAAGGCACATTCATCAAGCAGTAAACTACAATCATCGATCGGTATGAAGTGATACTGCGGCCTCTGCAAAGGAGGAGCGGGGGGGGGGGGGGGGGGGGCTGGGTTACCAGTTACAGGTGGTAATTTCGATTGAGCCTTACGCGCAATCAACAACTTCTTGCAGGCAATATACAAAAGGAATCTCTAATTGACAATTATTGCATAGCTAACGACGACACCATTCGTTCTATTTTGCAAGCAGCTGCATTCGGAGATTGTTAGTCTATTGTCAGTTAAATTAATCCCGGAGCACCCATTCAAGACATTCCATGTTCGAAATTGGATCATGACATCGAAGAACGAAAACTTGCGCGCCTCGCTGCAAGGTTTCCAGAGATGGTGATCACCATGCATTGGACTTCTGGGGGGTGGGGGGGACTTTGCATGACTCCCTTCACCCCAGAAAGTGGCGAGTTTCGGGAATGCGCGTCTTTTCTTCCAATTAACGGTGTGCTAATGTGCCAACTCTTGCTTCGCAGCAAGACAGTGAAAACAAGTTGGATTAGGAGAAACCCCGTTGGCCACTGACGACGACCCCCCCCCCCCCCAAAAAAAAAGCCGCTTACTTTGCATGTGAGTAGATTCGGGGGCCATTCAACACCATTTGTGGGTTTTGTGGGGCTGACAAGCTGCGAAGTGTCCTAGATAGGCAGGACATTCACACCTTGGACAAGAACAAACTTGTAATTGTTTGCGAAAAACCCCAAATATTCCCTTGGAAAAGTCATGAATCAACAAAATCGGAATATCCTCTGCTAGTTCTCACGCTGGGCGGTGTGTATCAGTTTTTATTATGCCTATTCTTAAAGGATGGACTAATCGGCACGTCGTATATGAGGCTGTTAAGAAACAATGGAAGAAAGTAAACATCCACTACTTTCTTTTTTGGAAACTGGCTATCTATTCAAATATTTATGGTCACACGACATAATGACTAAATTCTACTAAATTCAGAAACATTTCTAGGACTGGCCCACATTAGAAATTGCACTTGGCCGCGATTTATATCCCAAAAGTGGCAAAAGTGGTCTTTACCTTTTTTAAATCAAACATTCGTGATACTGACCCGACAATGCAAATAGCTAATATTGACACTGCATCCCAGTTGTAGTATTTTTTTTTCATACTTGCAATTATAAACTCTCTACCAATCAAACAGCTGGCAATCCCATTTTTGACAAGTGGTTGTTCAAAATGTCCAACTTTAAATCATGTGAAATACTGTTCATGATGTATACGAATTATGTTTAGTCTTTTTTTTCTTTTTCCCAGCCTCACAATTTCAAAAAACATTTTTAAAAAATCACATTTTGGGCCACATGGTGCTAACCTTTTTCAAACACTTTCCTGTGTTGACCCCACTTTAGTACCCAATTGGCAACACCGACATTTGGCATGTGGTTACCGATGTTAAATATTCTTCTACTGGCCCAATCTTGTCTCTCATAGTAAACATTTACCTGTTTTTTGGTTTTTTTTGGTCCGCAGTTATTTTATTCAAACGTGGAATTTTAGATGCCACATTTTGGCTCGTCATTCATGTTGTATTTCCGAAGTGACTTGATCCCACTTTACAGCCCTCAAAAGCTTGTTTATACGCATGCTGCACGAGATGTTAAATTTCAGTTCAATTTCTTCAAATAAAAAAAATAGGTCTTACCACGTGATTCTGCTGGTTTAATCACCTTCGCAGTCCCTCTCAATTTTTTTGATCACTTCCTTCGCCTTTATCTGCTGCAGCTTGCTCGTCATTGACTTCTCCCAAAAAAAAGTTGTGTCTCCCTCTAGTGGTTTAAACTCAGTATCCGTTTATTATGCAGCGTTATAATTCTAACGCCGTCCTTGAGAATTTGCCCCAAATGCATTTTGATACTCATCTCATGGATTTGATGCACAGCATTTTATGTAAGATTGAAATCAAACATGTGCAGGCGACACGCACAACTCGGCGCAATTTGCATGCATAAAGTGCGGAGTGATTTAAATACAAACTGTCGATCGACCTCTTCCTGTGTGCTGGAGTGTCGTCTAATAGGTTTGGCCTGGATTAGTGAGCTATGGTGGAGAAGAATGGCAAACCATATGAATGGGAAAGCAGCTATTCTAGAACAACACTGTTCACTGATTGTGTCTGGACAAATCCCCTTAAAGCTGCCCAGGGATGCATCCTGCCCATCCCAAGATGAGAAATGAAGTGAAGGCCTTCAGTGGCAGGGACATTTCTCATCACTTCTGCGTTGGCGGAGGTGTGGGGACATTGTAATGTTCCATCCCATTTTGACTTTGAAAGATTTTTTTTTCATGTAAAGTTTTTTTACTTCCTCTATTGCAGCGGCTCTAACTTTTACACCAAGTGCCACCAAATAAATGCTCTCTGTTCATCCCGAAGTACAATCATCATGAACAATATTAAAATACAGAAGCATAGTAGGCCCAAGCCTTTATCCAAAAATCGGGATGATGTTTTATTTCTAAAAACGTCTATTTCATATCATTGCATGTCAGTGTAACATAATGAGTTGTTTGAACAAACACCATGCTTGAATAGAGTAAAAAAATATACGTCATGATTCAATTAAAAAGTATTGCATACAAGATGAAAATTGCACTTGAATATTTGTTTCAAACAAACCGTTAAATGCAAAGTATCGAAAATCCGAGGTCTTAACCGTATTTAGGCAGTGATGCTTTTACATACCACTAGAGGGAGTCCGTGTACCGCAAGTGACTCGTGGTACGCCATTTAGAGGCCCTGCTCGATTAGAATGTATTACTTGTTGATGTATCATATTGTGCTTGCAACATGAAAAACGTATTTTTTCAAAAGGCAATGAAAGATCATAATCAGAGTTAAAAGATTTTTAAAAAAAAAAAAAGGATTGTTACATGAAGGGGAAGGTCCGGAAATGGAGGTTCAAGTAGAAGCTTGTAAATGCAACAATACCCTGAATCGTATGACACGTGTTCTGCTGGAGTGAGTTGTTTGCTTCAAACGTTTTGTTGTTGCATGAGAGTAGTAGATCTTTTATTCATGCATTGGAAAATGTATGAGCAAAAATGAAGTGTATAAAGATGACGTATTTTGCATGTAAGTATGTATTTTGTCCATATTTAACAGAGCATTTTTGTCAGACATCTGTATTTTTTTTTATTGATTGTTCCTTTGACATGGTCGAGTCGTTGTCATATTGTCACCGTCCTTACCCAATCTTACCAATAGATACTGCTTGTTAATTTATGTTAAGTTTTAAAGTTTTTTGTTTCCGCGTTAACAAGTGTAGATGGAGCGGCATAAGGACCCCAAGACGCACACGTCTATTGAGATGCATATTATTATTATTAAGATGATGATGATGATGATGTTGTATGTGTAGCTTTGGCGCCCTCTAGCGGAGGCGGAGAGCAGGAGGACAGCTTGCCAGAGTG
Source organism: Hippocampus abdominalis (assembly GCA_018466805.1). NCBI lineage: Eukaryota > Metazoa > Chordata > Actinopteri > Syngnathiformes > Syngnathidae > Hippocampus > Hippocampus abdominalis. The sequence goes on along the minus strand of CM031712.1, from coordinate 1,702,634 downwards.
GTTGTTATGGTGAAGCATTTCCCTGGAGGGGCCGGCCGTGGCAAGAGCAGCAGGCAACAGCTGACTGACTCAATTGCACCGGAGCCCTCCTCCACGCACACGGCCAACGGCGCAGGTAAGAAACCTTGTTGTTTTGAATTCTGCATTTTAGATTGACAAAAATATCCTGCACGCAGTGGTTAGACCGTTCATGAAATGACGTCCCCGTTAGCTGTGCGCGCGACACCGCTGCTGAAAAGCAAAGCAAAGCGAAGCGAAGCGAAGCTGCCTCTCGCGGATGCTAACACGGAAGAAGAATAAGGGAAAGTAGGCTCGAGCGAAACTCAGCGGGCGTTTGAAAATCGGCCCGAGGGAAACCACAGAACACTCGTTGGTTTTACGCGCTCGCGGTTTCGTTTGATGATCGAAGTCGAGCAAGTGAACGAACCGCCAACTTTACCTGCCCGATGAGCACCTGTTGAGGCGAGCTGAGCTATTCGGCTGCGTCCACCCGTCATATCTCGCTACAGTACTGTTAATTCTTGCATCCATTTATTTCTTTATTCCATGCACTTATGCCAACTCATTTTTACTTCTACCATGATATTGAACATCACCATGAAAAGTACAATTCATGAATTGTACTATAAATAGAGTAGGCTATGCACCTAGAATAAAAATATCCCTGAAATCGGATCGATATTGATGCATTAAAAAAAAAAATGAACAAGACAGTAAGTGTGCATTTATTTTACTTTCGAGGAAAAGTCACTTTCAGGAAGCTGGTATCAGGCTGGATCCCAAAGGTGAATATTTTGCCTCGGGGTTCAAATAAGCTTCATGTAGTTCTGTTGGAATTGGGCGTGTCACTCCTGAAAAGGGCTCGACAGAGGCCCGACCTCACACACATTTTAGTTAGGTTAAATATAATCAATGTTTGCATTCTTGTCCATCCAGTTTTGCAAGCGCTGAATCATACTTACACTACCCATTCTTGTTCAGGTATGTACAGTAAACTACATACAGTCCCAACATTTGCCTATTTCACCAGTATACAAATGAAATGAAGATTAGCCGGCAGACTTAAACTGACACGTGCACACCCAGCGGCACGCAGACGTTTATGGTGTCAGAACTTGGAGGAAATGAGTAAAGGTCAGGTGACATTTCAACAACGTATTGAAGTTAGTGGACCTTGGTCCGCTTCGATCGTATGACTAAAGCGTACCTGGTGCATTTTCATTTCACATGAACAATATTTTATTTTTTTGTGACTAGTTTTTATTGAAGGTTTAAGAAAGCAGTGTTGCAACATCGCTTTATACTGTATATTGGTCGGGTTTTTTTTTTTTTAATTGAACAGAGTATCAGGTGGTGTGATGGAGGAGGATTTTATGTGTGCAATTCATCTACAATTTTAAATCGCACTATCAAAATGGGGGAAAAAAGCAGATGTGTGAGGAGAAAAGTGAAAACATTTTTGAAACCAGCGTCAAAAATATGTTTAAGGAGACCTCCATGCCCCGTTCAATTTTCTGTAACATATCTTTTGAAACGTTCCGATGCGTTAGCCAAACCTTTAGCCCACGCCGCTGACTCACACAAACATGGTTTGTGATGATTTGGCAAGCAGATTAGCTCACTTGGCGTCCGCCAGAGGGTTCATTCAAGAATCATCGGCACTGAACTCAGCTTTGTTTCATCGAGCAGCTCAGCTGCGGCGGGCCGTACAATGCCCGTGCCGCGCCATTTCATCATGAAAACGACCACCCGCATGCTCCCGAATGTTGCCACATTTTTAGGCCCGAGCCAACCTGGGATTTAAGCGGGGCTTTGTTCCTGTGAGTTTTGCTCCCGCCCGCTTAATGAATGCTTTAGCGGCGTGTTTGTGTGTTTCATAGGGCTCTATTCATTGAATGAAAGTGTATGTGTCAGAGCAGCTCTGGACTGCCCTTCCTGTTCAGTCGTGAGGTGGAAAAAGTCCACAAATGTCAGATTGACCCAGGAATATTTCAGCAGGCGCTGGATATTTCTTCATATTTCTCCGTGTGTGTTGTGCGTGCGTGCCTGTGTGTGTTTGTGTTCCATTCAACACCAGCGGTTTGTACAATATCAGTGATTTAGCACCTCCCCTTTTATCATATCAGTCCACAAAGTGAAACGGCCAGAACTCGGCGTTGCCCATCAGTCAAAATCTTTTTTTACTGAAGCGTATGAGAGCGGAATTTGTCCAAGCAAAACCTGTCTACGAAATTAAAAGACCCTTTCATGGGTTTTTCAAGAAACGGGAACACAAATCTTGGATTGGGTGCTTAGATTGGAGGGTTTGTCTGTTATTTTCTGTACCATAAAAGCAAACTGTAATTTGTTTGATTGTACTGGTTAAATATAAATATCTTCTCTGAAAGTTATCGTACTCACTTGGGATCTGCCGATGATTTTTTTTTTTTTTTTTTTTTTTGCGCGCCCGTTGTCCAGAATGCAAAATGTGTACAATTCAACACCTTTGAATAGGTCTAATTACGATGGACACCCATTGAAGGCAGGCAGTGGCCCATCAAACACCAACACTGATAAGTCGTCTAATATACCCGCATATCGACAAGTATGATCAGCCGCAGCGGCCTTCGAACGGTATCAAATAGAAGACTTCTGCCTTTTGGAAGCCTAATTAGTCTCTTATCAGGGAGATTCTTGAGTTCCTTGGCTGACTTCATCTTGTTTGACTTGTTTGCCAAATCCCGTTTTGGACCTGAAGTAGACAGAAAATGCACTGAGTGGGCGCTTTTGTTTCAATGTTGTTGATTTTTTTTGTTTGTTGTTGTCAAAATGTTTTTTATTTTTTGTAATCATCATGAATACCAACCTGTAAGACATTTTCCATAGCAAAATCAACGATTTCTCAGGCCACTCGGTGCTTTTTGTTGAGTGCACTTCAGTCTTAACTTCAATTCTGTGTGGAATTTAGAACCTCTTAACACCCCGCGGTTAACGTTCCTGCGGGGATTTACCTCCTTTCTCCAATCCCTTCATCCTTTCAAACCCTTTTCAAATGACGCATATGATGTTGTTTTTCATTGGCTAACCGCATCAGAGTTTCCCCTCGGTCCGACAGGCCTCCGATTCACCGTCGACGTGGAAATTGTGGCACTTACAGCACCTGTATGAAGAGCATGTGTTTTTTTTCCATTATAAATGAAAAAAAAAACATTGGTCTGAGGGGGATTGTGTTTTTTTTTTTGCTGGAGGCCGCCAGCCCAGGGCGGCGTGTTAAGCTGTTGCTTTAATCTAAAGAACCCCTGACGCGTAGAAACAAAGTTGCCACCTTCAAAATAGTTTGACAAAGTCGTAAAGGAGAAAATGACAAACATTGGTTGGTGTCATGCCAAGGTTGGCCGTTTAATCCCCATCCTATGGAGGAGGCCCTGGCCGTCACTCTCTATTTCGTGTGCCTGGTGCTGCTGACCTTCCTGTCGGCGCTCACAGACCTGTGTCTAAATCATTTATGAGTCGCTAAGAAAGAGCCAAGCGCGTGTAGACGTTGCCCAGTGTGTTCCGCTAATGAGATCTTGCTTGAAGCATGCCAGGTCTACGATGTTGTCCCCGTCTCATGTCCTAGACCGGGTTCCATCCACCTCACCTCTGTCTAACCCTGCGTTTATCCCCAACGCCTGAAAAGTTGTGCCGCGAGGTGCGTCAATCATTAATGACGCGTGTGTCCCGCCGTCTTGGGTTTCTTTCAGGAGAAGAGTGGCAGAGGGAGGGAGGGAGTTACTCGGAGGAGCTCAAGAGTTCACGGTTACAAGTGTAGGAGAGAGCTGCTTGTACATTGTACTGTAACATGTTCAATAAATCAAGTGTCCCTTTCCCACAGTTGCCGCCAGAAGACTTGTGTGGCCCAAACCGGTTCCCCGAAGGCCCGGCCAGAAAGTGAACCGGCTGCAAGGCAATCTACGGTGACTTTTGAATAATCGCCAGTCACCGCCCCAAAGATTTTGGAGAGCATCGCAAGCATCAACTGCTGCGAGTGTTTGAATAGCGGCTACTTGGATCTACAAGAGGTTTTTAGAGACGATCCCGTAGTTTGGACCCGCCTCTGGAAATCAATCGCCACCGATATGCATGGCAACATCTAACCGCATAGGAAATTGGACTTCAACGGTGGATCATTGACCAAGCATCACACCAAATGGCACGGAGAGCAGGAATGACGATTGGCCGCAATCCTCAGCTTGACTGCTTTTGGGTTTTGACCCATTTTTCCTTTTTCCTGTCATGATAGAACTTCCGGTGTGAAAGATGGCAAAGAGACATTGCAGTCGTTCTACGTGTGGCTCCTTTCTGCAACCACGGCGATATCTGTCATCTGATCCCCCTACTTAACTTTGAATCAGTGGATGTACGTCCTATTTTTTTTTTTGGGCTTTATTTTTGTAGATGCATTCCTGCACCCTCGCAATGTCATAACAGACTTATTTGGAAGCATACGGCCTTCACAACACTTGAACTAATAAAGGAAGCGGACGCATCGAGTGACCGCGTTGTGGCATCATGGCTGCGGATCACGGCGCGTTACTGGCTGAGATGTCCTCCATCGGCCGTCTGAGTGCCACCGAACGCCTCAAACACGCCCAGAAGCGGCGTGCTCAACAACTGAAGGCGTGGGCCCAGGCGGAGAAGGATTCGGCACGAGGCGCTAAAGCCAAAGCAGAGAAGAAGCGGCGTTCAAGAAAAGTGACCTTCCCCAGCGCCATCACCCTTCTTGATGCAGCTGCACGCAATGACCTGGATGAGGGTAGGTGCCTTACTCTGGTCAGATGCGATCATTCCTTCGTTACGGCGATGCGGAAAAATTGGATGGAAGGAAGATATTCACGTATAGTTGACACTCACCATCTTTCAATGTCCTTTTGTCCGGTGCGGGATCAAGGCTAAGAATAGAGGCAAATCCTTTAAGTGCATTGTTAGCTTGCACACTGACACGCATGTCTATATATGGAAGCCAGACTTCTGCAATGCATTTCATGGAAGGTTTATGGCTGTACTTGTGGATGCCACCTAGTGAGGGAGCTGCTCAACAGCGGCGTGAGCCCCGATCTGGTCAACGAAGACGGACTGACTGCCCTCCATCAGGTAAACACGGGACTTACGATCACATGGGGCACTTTGGGTATGCATGAGCTATTTAAAACTGCCCGATGGAATCTTTAAGTGGGATTCGGGTTTATTTGGACTGTCACGACTGACTGCAGCCCACGCGTGTTTTCTAAACAAAATCTGAAGGTTGAACAGTTCAACAATGCGCAGCGTTATTCGTCTGCTCTTCGGGTTTCTGTCTGGCACTGCTCGTCTTTATTTGGTCTAAGCCTTCACTTATCGTCATGATGCAGACGCGATGACTTTTTCCCAGGGTTTTAACTTTTAAGGGGAGGATTCATTTCCTGAACAATTCCAGTCGGATTACAAGCACAAGGCCATCAAAGTCCTGTTTTGGCCGGCGAGCGCCTCTGCGAAAAGCACGTTGCCACTATTGTTGTTTTCCCTCCTGAGAATTTTCTTAATGCAAATGTCCACCTGTCCTGTCCTGCCAGTGCTGCATTGATGACTTTGTGGGCGTGGTGCAGTGCCTGCTGGACGCCGGTGCCAGCGTCAACGCCTGTGACAGTGAGCTGTGGACACCGTTGCACGCTGCTGCCACCTGTGGGCACACCGGCCTGGTGCAGCTCCTTATTCAAGCGTGAGTTGACCCAAGAACACTTTCTCCTGCTCTAAGTTACTCTTCCTGGTTCCATTGTTGTTTTGGACCAGACTACTTACTGGTGGAGAGCTCTCAAAGTTAGCCCTAACACAATCCTAGTAAGGCTTCATTCAGGTTTACGTCCGGAGACTTTTCAAATATGTCGACTTTGGAGCCGTCGCGCTCTCAACCGTTTTTTTTTTCTTCCGTTTTTGTGTGTACGGTACTTGCAGTGGGGCCGACCTGATAGCCGTCAATACGGATGGAAACATGCCCTATGACCTCTGTGAGGATGAGGCCACCCTTGAGCTCCTGGAGATGGTCATGGCTGAACAGGGTAAGAGAGTTGGCTCAAATCATATGTCACCTCCATTTACAATATTTTGACATTTTTGACCGATGGCTAAAAGCGTCATTGAGCCGCAAAAGTCAAAATTGAGTCTGTTTGTGCAGGAATAACACAGGCCCGCATAGATGAGTGCAGAGGCGCGAAAGAGGCGGCGATGCTTGCCGACATCCGAGCTCTCGTTTGCAACGGAGCCGACTTGAACAGTCAGGATGACCGCGGGGTAACACTGGTGAGAATTTTTCTTCCTAAACTGCACATATTGTCCTATTTTCTCTCCCAAAGCGCGGTTCTCCATGTTATGATCAGTGAAATTTGCTTGATATTCAATACTTGCGTTTGCTAATCTTTATGGATTCTGTTGTGCCGCTTTTTTGTTGAACGTGTCCCCCTAGCTGCATATAGCGTCCGCCAATGGATACCTGTCTGTGGCTGACCTACTGCTGGAGCACAAGGCTCAGGTGGAGGTCAAGGACTGTGATGGGTGGACGCCATTGCATGCTGCCTCCTGCTGGGGCCAAGTCAGTACTGCAGTCTCCCAGGCTTCCTATTCGAACTCGCTCCAAAAAATGCGCAGGAGGAAATAATGCTGTCTGTATCTGCATCATAGATCCAAATGGTGGAGCTGCTGGTGGGTCATGGAGCCAGCTTAGACACAAGTCCATCCTGGAAGAGACTCCCTGGGCATGTTTTGTTGTTGTTAAATGTAAAACATCATTTTCATACTCCTACTCCTAATAGTACCTGAATGTTTTTAAAGATGTGTGCATCGACGAGGAGGTCAGAGCGAAACTAATGGACCTCAAGCACAAACATGACGCCATCATGAAGAGCCAGGACCGTCACAAAGGCGCCGTGCAAAAGCGAGCTTCCAGTACTGGCAGCAGAGGGTAAAATCGGATGTTGGGCTCCCCGATCGTGATGAAGGAATTAGATTTGATATACTTCTGGTCTCGTTTGTCCGGATAGGAAAGTGGTGCGTCGTGTCAGTGTGAACGAACGCTCCAACCTGTACAGGCGGGAGCATCACAAAGAGGCCATGGTGTGGCAGGAGAGGGGCGGCCAGCCCGAACCACAAGATGACGACGAGGACCGTCTGACTGACAATGAACTTCATCAGCATGTGAGCAACACCAGGAAAAAAAAAAAAAAAAAGTCTTGTCGCTGAAATTGAAAAGCATTTGAAGAAGCTGTTTCAAAAATTTTCACTCGGTCCGTTTACTCCCACCAGTCAATACATTGATTGATCCTTCCTTACATTTAGACTGGAGGTGACGCCTCGTCACGTGCAGATGAGCCAGAAGCTACTGCCGGCAATAGTGTGTCCAGCCTCGGCAACGGCGGCGCATCAGTTTCTCTGACTTCCTCTGTGCCCGGAGAGCAATGGAGCGGGGGAGGTCGCATGGAACGCAGCGCCTCTTACGATCTCAACGCGGCATCGGGGCCCCTGAACGAAGAAGGCTCGGACTCTATGACTCGAGAAAAATCCCACCAAACGTTGGCCGACCTAAAACGGCAGCGGGCGGCAGCCAAGCTCAATAAATGCCCGGCGCCTCCGCCCCCTCTCACCCCACCCCTAGAAGAAGAGCCCCCCTCTGCCGCTGCGTCCGAGGTGGCAAGTCCTCCGGGGACACGCAGCGCAGAGACGGCGGCAGCGTCCCCCAGCCAGGTGTTCTTCACACCAGCCAGCGGAGATCCTCCGCTCCTGAAGCTGCGAGCCCCGGAGGAGGACCAGTCGACCAACAAGGAGCCTTGCTGTCGACTCATGTAGGGACACCCAAGCCGGACCCCCCAAAGTGACGCAGATATTGCGTGCGTGCCTTGTCGTGAAACTCTTCATGCGCGTTTGTCACTTAGGCCGCATGTCACAGCGCTCACAAGTGTTATCCTCACGCTTCCCCCCCCCCCCCCCCCCCCCCAATGATTTGACCGCATTGTCAATCACTTCTGTACTCGTCTTGTTGTTCGCAAAAGCCATAGAATGATGTCAACTGAAACGGGATGATGAAGTCATTTGCGATTGACCACTGGTGAAATCGTGAGCTTTGAGTTGCACTTGCAAAAACTGCCCATTAGTATGACGCTACATGTGCTAAGTTCAACTCACATTCGTAACTTTTTACGGTTGGGAGCTGACTTCATGATAGTTTTGTGGTACGGTACGGTGTCACCATTCACACAAAGAGGTTTACAAGGACTGTTACCTTGCACGTTTCCATTTTTGAATCATACTCAAAGTTTCTGCATTCATATTTTTAAGGGTGACGTTTGTAAATGGTCTTTTTCCTCAAATATATGCGCTCATCTATCGTATCATCACCACAAATGAGTCTAATCATTGTCAAATTCAGAAAATGCTTTCAACCGAGAAATGAATAAAACGCTTATTTTTGTGAGCACTTGTAGGAGAGGTTTCATGACAATGACGATGTCTCAAAGGTTGTCTGGCTTATCTACAGCCTGTGCAATCATCACCCACGTTCACGTTTTATTGTTTTTTTTTAAAGTGCAATCATGCGCTCTGGAGCCACGCATAATCTGAAGCCATCCAAGGACATGACATCAAAAATTCAAACTTTGCAAAGATCATTCTAAATTGGGTGCAGCAAACACTGCCAAAAGCTATCAATGCAACAGTTATTGAACGAACAATTCATACCTAAATGCTATTATTAGGACCGAGGGGGATCAGATAAATCGACCACAAAAATGATTTGACACAAACAATGACCCATCTGATCAAAGGAATAATCGATCGGATAATCACTTCTAAAAAGAGTTGTCAGAGAGCCGTAGCCTAGTTCTTATGAATAACTCATATTAATTTCTATGAAGAGATGATGATTTCTCACAAGAAAACAGACATGTAGCAATATGAGACATTTCGTTTCAAAACTTTCTTCCATTGCTTGATTCACTGATGCGATATTCCTACAAAATCAAGATGCCCCTCCACCGATGAGGCTCACAGCTTCACTCGCGCTGTCTTTGTTGGTGACCCCCGGTGTACATTATAGGGCACGTGTCATAGCATAGCATCACGAAGCTGCTCACAAAAAAAAAAAAAAAATCAGGTTGCCCAGCTCCAGTCTCTCCACTTGCTAATGGCAAACACGTCTAGCTTAAAATACCCAACATTCACCGCTCATGTAACCCAAGCACCCGCGCATTACCGCACCAACCAAATAACACACGACAGATTATGATTCCTCCATTGGATATTCAGAACTTCCATGAAGAAACCACAGACGGTATTTTAATGTTTGAATTTATCAGCAGCGCCTGAATTACTGAATGGGCTTTCTGCTTGCTTCGGAAGAGCATTATTATTTTTTTTTTTTTCAAGTGCAATCATGCGCTCTGGAGCCAAGCATAATCTTAAAGCCGATGTTTCAGCCTAAGATTATGGAACATGAAGACTGCGACTTTATACCCTATTGAAGACTTTTATCTTCCATGTTGTTTTCCCTCTTTCCAGAATTTGTTTGCACAACACAACCTAATAAATTGGACACGACTCACAAGTTTGTGCAAAGGTTAATTGTAAAAGTTCAACAACTCAAATATAGTCTTGTGCGGTGATATGGGTTGTGGACGCCGTAAACTCATTTGATTAGAAAGGTAGACGACTGGTGATGAATTTGGTTGTTAAGATCGTAAAGTTGCCTCCTCTTTCTGCTTCATGCCTAAAGTAGGCTTGTTGTGATTGGATTGTCTCCCTCTCAGAATTTTGCTGCTGTCAATTGGGAATTTCTCCATGGTGAGACAAATGTTTTCTTATCTTATCTTATAATTGATTGCGATACAGCAATGCAATAAAGTAATCTGGCCCACTAGCTGTTTCTCGAAATCAAACTTCTAAGAAGTTCGTTACTCATACCTGGGCAAGTGTGTCAAACTGCCTTCAAATGTAGAGCAGCGAAACGAACTCAAGTGACATTTTACGTCTGAATCCAGTGAGAAATGGTGACGAGAGTTGCGAAAGGTTGACCATGATTTTGCTCATGTATTGATGGATTGATTTGCAGTCTTGCAATGTGACTAGCAAGCGAGGTTGAGACTTATAGCGTGCCTTGTAAACAGGTACCACTTATGCAATTGTTACCGAGTGAATTTCCTGGAATTCCGCACGTATGTCGTTGTTCTGCGGGAACCTTGGACCGCTCGCTACATTAATCGTGGTGGCCACAAAACTGCATATTCCCACTTGAACTATTTCATGGATGCCAGAAAATTGAGATACAGCCATGGAGCCTTATTCTGTCCCAAATGGTTCCTACTCTTATACTCCCTTGAAAACTCCCACGCAGGTGCGGATGGGGCGGCCTGGCCGAGCCCATGTGACAATGTGTGACTTCATGGTCTTAACTGCCTTCAAATGTTGAATGTGCAAGGGTGCAGATCGATAGGAAGATGCGGAGCCTGGAGAGAGGGTCACAATGACCCAATGTCCTAGCTCAAGTTCAGCTTATCAAACTACTACTAGTGCTATGTGCCAAAGAGGCCTCATCTAACTATGATAAGGAGCAGGAACTGTGAATACAAGACAGGCTTAATGTCCTATTTTCAGAAAGTTATTGAGGAATCTAAATGTTGAACAATCATCGTAAAAGTGATCCTCATTGACACCATTAATTTTAATTAATGGTGGTGGCCCCCTGAAATAGACATCGTGAATAAGACAAAAGTGCATTGAAGACGAGATACACAGCTTCATCCTAATCATGCGAGTGACACAATTTGTTGTGGTTCGTGTTATTATCATATGCAATTGAATAAGTAGACCATTTCAGAATTCGAAATTTGGGACTCTCTAAATGGATAATGGGACTCTGATTTTTCTGATCAGCGAGTCCCTGGGACTCGCAGGGCTCAAACTGTAAAATGATCACTGTGTATATATATATATATATATATATATATATATATATATATTGTATAAAATATAATGTACATTATATACACACACACACAGGTAGCGTGTATGTTGCTCGTGTTTATGGTCCCGCTTGCCAATGAGATAACTCTTTTCCTCTTGTCCCTCCCCTCGCAACGGGCTTTAAAAGGACTGTTTTGCATGTTGGTGTGTTCATTCCGACACCTTCACTTGCGCTCTCTGTCAACATGGATTTTTGCAAAAATGCAACAGAGCAACCAGAGCCTCTGAAGGCAGAAGTGAAAGGTAGTTTCCCTTTTTATTTTTTTTATTTAAGTCTGTGTGCTTGGCATCAGAAAACATTTGCATGAGTCATTCTTTTATTGTTTTCCTTTTGGTTTTAGGGAACATCCCCTCCTGGTTGCGAGGCACATTATTGCGCAATGGCCCCGGGATCTTCTCGGTGGGCGATACCAGCTACGACCACTGGTTTGACGGGATGTCCATCATGCACAGCTTCTCCTTCAAGGATGGTTGGTGCCTCGCATGACATTTCTTTTTAATGAATAATTACCGTAATTTCCGGACTATAAGCCGCGACTTTTTTCACACGCTTTCAACTCTGCGGCTTATTTAATGAAGCGGCCTATATAAAGACTTTTTTAACGGCCGCCCGTGTACCGTCTTTCTTTGTAAATATCTCATGTAACAATATGGGCACCTGCGGCTTATAGACAGGTGCGGCTTATGTGTGTACATTTTTTTTTTTCCTTTAAAAATGTAGTGGTGCGGCTTATAATCAGGTGCGGTCTATAGTCCAGAAATGACGGTAATTGACCGACTGTGTTTGCTGTTGTCGTTGCACCGCCACAGGTGAAGTGACTCACCGAAGTCGGTTCCTGAGAAGTGACACCTATAAAGCCAACATGGAGTCCAACCGAATTGTCGTGTCTGAAATGGGAACAATGGCTTACCCTGACCCGAGCAAAAACTTCATTGTCAAGTAAGCGTCACTCTCGATCCTAATCTTGACTAAGTGGCTTGAGTTTGAAGTGTTTGCGTTGGCAGATTGCACTTTCCACAAGTGTGATTGATGATTCCCAACTTTTGTTGGAATGTACAGATGCACAGTAATGTAATAATGCGTGACTGTGGATTGCCTGGTGCGCGTGTAGAACTGCAGCATATCACACTGTGAGATCAGTCCTGATATTTTGACTTCCTGTGCAATTGATTGAGGGAACCAACACCTTATCTTGATCAATAATGTCAGCGACAATTCTTCCACTGGAAATGCTCAAGCAGTCATATTGTTGTGGCTGGTGTTTCCTTTTCCCGTTTCTGCTTCCTCCCCTTGATCCTCTTGACAATCTGTCTCGGACGCCATTAGAACGGTGCCGTTTCTATGTTATCATATTTTTGTCTTTCCTTCAAGGGCGATCACCTTCCTCAACCACACAGTGCCTGACTTCACTGACAATGGTGCCAGCAATTTTATCAAATACGGTCAGGATTATTTCGCCACCTCAGAAACCAACTACATTCGTAAAATTGACCCAGTCACTCTGGAAACTCAGGATAAGGTCAGCTTCATCCGTCTAAAAAAAAAAAATGGGATGGCTTTCATGAAGTGCATGAAGCATACATATTGTTTTTCCTCTCAGGTGGACTACATGAAGTTTGTACCTGCGAACTTGGCGACGTCCCATCCGCACTATGACAAGGAGGGTAACGCCTACAACATGGGTACTTGTATCGCCGAAAAGGGCAAGACGAAATACCTGATGTTCAAAGTCCCCGCTGTTTCGCAGAAAGGTAAATAATGACCCGCTCTACTTTGTCTCTACAATTCAACTGGCCCGCTCCTTATCTGCGGTCAAAATGCAATACAACCTCCGACAAGAGAAAAATGACATCTTTTTCAAGCAGTCAAGTGACTTCAAGTGCTTGGATGACACCTCCAGAGAGGGTTTTGAGGTCTGCTTTATGCACAGATCCTTCCCCCATCCCTTTCCCACACAGACAAAGACAAGAAAGTCCCCGCTCTGAAGAATGCAGAGGTGATCTGCTCAGTACCCTGCCGTTCCCTCCTGACGCCGAGTTACTACCACAGCTTCGGCATGACGGAGAACTACTTTGTCTTCATCGAGCAGCCCTTTAAACTGGATATCCTCAAGATGGCCACCGCCTACATGAGGGGAGTCAACTGGGCCAGCTGCCTCAAGTTTTGTCCAGAAGAAAATGCAAGCGCCGCCTTTAATCGAGCACCACCGAACACTTGGAAGTGAATGATCCTAAAAATCACGTTTTTATCCCCTTTCAGACTCTGATTCACCTGATAGACAGAAAGACAAACAAATTGGTGGAGACTAAGTACTACACCGAAGCTATGGTCGTCTACCATCACGTGAACGCTTTCGAGGTCGACGGCTGCGTCATATTTGATGTCATCGCCTACAAGGACAATGGCCTGTATGACATGTTTTATGTGAGGAATCTGAAGGAAACGCCGGGATCTCGCAACGAAAACTACTCCAAACCAAGTTATAAGAGATTTGCGCTTCCCGTTCAAGCCAACAAGGTAAGGAGACCACATGCCGTTTTTGACTTGGACCCCAAAAGTGGACGCTGAGCCGTATTCGGGGTGCAGGGCGCGGCGATCGGAGAAAACCTGGTGAAAGTCACATGCACCACTGCCACGGCGGTGAAAGAGAAAGAAGGCAAACTCATATGCCGAGCGGAGGTGCTCTGTGGAGGTAAACGCCATGCCGGTGTCTCGTGACCTTCCGTGAGTTGTGTTTGGCTCTTTAACACTCCTGTTTTTCTCTTCGTCAGGGATTGACTTGCCACGAATGAATTACGATTTTAACACCAAGAAACACCGCTTCGTGTATGGCAATTGCGTCGAGGAATCAGCGCTCTCGAAAGAGGTAACATTTGGGCTTTCTTTTCTTTTGCAATGACAAAATGCAACAACGATTGGAATTCCGTTGACTTGCCAGCCATTTTGAATCAACAGAGATTCATTCCAAGGTCAGGAAGGGCATTGTTCACAGTAACATTGTTTCCCCCTCCCTCCCCGAGTGGCATCAATGACAAAACCACAAGGTGGGAACCTGTTGATTGTCGACTTAAAAGTTTTTCAAACAAAAAGCCAACCCCACTTGGCCTTGGTTACTGTCCCCATGGGCGGTCTTCATTTGGCAAAGCTACGCGCAGAGCTAACACAAACAATGGCAAGAAAGGAAGTCCATTAGGCTTGAGTGGTACAGAAAATATACTTGAAAGAACTTCCCCTCATTCTGACCGGATGCCCGAATCGACGCGCTGACGTCAGAGAGAGGAAACGTGCACACGCACTCGCCTCTTTTGGGTCAACAGGATAATGTTGAATTCTTCTGACTGAAAAACCACAACATCCTTTTCATCCAAGTTTCATTCATCACATTCCACGGTTATGTCTTTCCTCTAAAATTGGCATCTGATCTTTTGCTGTAGATTATGAAATTTGACACCGAAAGCAAGCAAATGTTGACCTGGAGTGAAGACAACTGCTGGCCATCTGAGGCAGTGTTCGTGCCCAGGCCCAATGGCGAGTCAGAGGATGATGGTAAGCATTACTGTGCAGTGAACGGCACGTTATGTGGAAAATAGATCCGTCACTACATTAGGTACACCTGCACAAGTTGTATTCAATGCTTTGTATTGTAGCGCTGCAAAAGACGACCAGAACAATAAGCAGGAGGTTACACGCAGAATATACTGTCGACATTGATTAACATGATCTGACCAATTTCCACAAAGTCTTGCAGAATCAGTCAGAGCCCGGGGAATTACTTTTTTTTTTTTACTATGATTGGGTATGACTGATGTCATGGTTTTACTCTTTTTCTAGGTGTGGTTTTATCATCTGTAATCAACACCAATCCGGGCCAGTTGAACTTCATCTTGGTTCTTGATGGCAGAACACTCAAGGAAGTAGCTCGGGGTTATGTGAACACTGAACTCCATAAGGACATGCATGGATTTTTTATCCCTCAGGGAAATTAGTCACTTATAATTGAGTAAGCATCAGTATCCATTTTTAGCAAAGAAACATATCCACTTTGTCAACACGTAAAGCATGTAAATTACACTCCAGTATAGTCGGGACTACCAGACAAAGTGATGTGGATGATATTATAGATTGTATCAAAATGTTATTTCATTTCTGACAGTATTTACAGAGAGCAATTTTGTGCTGGTGAAAATGTATGCTGCGCTATTCACTTTATTCTTGTGTATCTCTTTGACTTTTGTGCCTCCTGTTTTCATTGAAAAAAAAAAATAAAACATTAAACTCACACTTGTACTCGAATAAATCCAAGCACCTCTCAGCATGTGAGAGAATTCAGATGTGACATGTGGCGTGCTGGGTTCTCAGTCTCAAATTCTTTGCCTTTTGTCTCAAAAGCACTGTTATCTATAAATGCCTGTACTGGACACTATTTGGAATGGAACCTTTGCATCAATTTGCTGCTCTTGAGCTAATATGGAGTACCCTCTGATGTCTTGCCATGTGAGAGGAGTAGTGAATAAACATTAAAAAAAAAAAAAAATCACACGCACACTCCACTCCAGTAGGTGGCGTCAGTGTACCTAATCGCGATTGCCAACCGCTATTGACATCAAACAAGAAAATGTGTTTTCCACAATTTGTCATGGTGGCTCGAAAGCTACGACAGTAACTGTACGTTATCGACTCCGCTGTTCTGTCGACAACGATTCATTGTGAGAAGGACTTGGAAGCGGCGGCTAAAATGGGGAAAAAGGATAAAGGGGATCGTGGTGAGTTCATGAATTGTTAGGTTTCAGCCTGCTAATTAGACACGATATCTCAGGCTCGAGAAAGGATGCGACCTTTTAAATGCGTTGTGCACATGTATTGTGTACAGTTTTATAAAATGCTGCCATCGACGTGTATATTGTCAACATTGTTACTGCAGTTTAGTACCTCTCGTTTACTTTACTTTGTTCGTATGCAGACACTATTGATCGCGTGTTCCCACTACACTGCATTTGGTTTGTGAATGTCTGAATTTACACAGTGCATACTTTGAGCCTTGGAACTATTGTGTGTTGTCATCTGTCATAAACATGTTACGGTCTACAGAGAAGAAATCCAAAAAGCGTTTCTATGAGGAGGAGGAAGATGATGAAGACGTGGTGAGTGGCAAGTCGCAGGATGCCATACCTGCTGCTGCGGGGAAACAAGTGGATGAATCCAGCACCAAACTAGACGAATATGGAGCCAAAGACTATCGTGTTCAGATGCTTCTGAAGAATGACCACTCCTCACGACCGCTCTGGGTGGTAAGTCCGCCTTTCAGACTTTCAGAATTAATTTAAGATTCTTCATTGCTCTCATTCATTTGTAGTTTATTTTGCCTCCTGCAGGCTCCAGATGGACACATCTTTCTCGAAGCGTTTTCACCAGTTTATAAGTATGCACAGGATTTCTTGGTGGCCATTGCGGAGCCGGTGTGCCGGCCCAACCACGTCCACGAGTACAAACTCACAGCATATTCACTGTATGCTGCTGTCAGTGTGGGGCTGCAGACCTCTGACATAGTGGAGTATTTGCAGAAACTCAGCAAGACCTCCGTGCCTGATGGAATTGTGCAATTTATTAAGGTATGAATTACCGGTGCGCCGATATTGATCTCAGGAGGACAGTACTGGTACTCGGACCTTTACAAATGTTTTGATATTACAGTCGAGACCAACCTTGCCTTTTTTTGGTGTATTTTTGAATGTATTTGACATTTCTTTCCCCCAGCTCTGCACTGTGAGCTATGGCAAAGTCAAGCTGGTGCTCAAGCATAATAGGTTCGAGCCACTTGCAAACGATTCCATTTTATTGTTTTGGTTGCTCTTTATTTCACTTTTTCCCTGCATGTCTGTTCAGGTATTTTGTTGAGAGCACATTCCCTGATGTGATCCAGCGTCTCCTGCAGGACGACAAGATCCGGAAATGTCGGCTCTGTGCTCCCGATGGGACAGACGGCGAGCTCATTACAGAGGTCATCCGCAGCAAATCAGCGGTATGCCCGCCATTACGACCTTCTCTCCAAAATTCTTAATTTGACTCGGTTAGTGTAAAAACAACTGATGGTGGGAACGAAGATTCATCTATGTTCACATCCGATATTTTTTTCAACTGCTGTATCTAAATGTCCAACTGCACTCATGAAGAAAACCAATCGCTAATGCATTTCTTCAACAGATCTCCAAGACTGTTGAGGACAAAGGGGGTGCTTCCACCTCACAGCAGCCCACTGACGGTCAAACGTCAGACCAACAGGTCCCCGAAGACATCTTCAGCTACTATGAGCAGATGGACAAGGAGGAAGAGGAGGAGGAAGAGACTCAGGCCGTGTCTTTTGAGATTCAACAGGTGCGGTGTACGTACATATTTTGTGCGTAAGCTCGTCGGTTCCGAGCCAAATGCAGTCGCGTGGTGCGCAAGGGGGATGTAACATCCGATTTATCTGCACTTTTGTAAGGATAACTGTCCGATGGAAACTTTGTAATCCGTTAGTGATGTACGCTCAGTGGGTACGCTTGCAAAAGAGCTGCATCAAAAATTCTCCTGATGCTTAGTTTTCAAATAGATTCTTGTGTTTGTAGTTTGCTATGCTATCGTACGCCACTGCATCATACTGAGGCGCTGCGAAAATTCCAACTCTTGAAATAGAATGAATATGACAGCCCTTGAGTGTACACGCCAGTAACAAACCGCGCAACCTCGTTTTATGACTTTTCAACTTGACCTGAACGTCGTGGTTTTGTGTAGGAGATGATTGAGGCGCTACAAAAGCGCTGCATTGAGCTGGAATACCCGCTCCTCGCCGAGTATGACTTTCGGAATGATACCGTCAACCCGGATATCAACATAGACCTGAAGCCGACGGCCGTGCTCCGACCGTACCAGGAAAAAAGTCTGCGCAAGATGTTTGGCAATGGACGCGCTCGTTCCGGAGTCATTGTGCTGCCCTGCGGTGAGAATGCTGATTTACTGTTGGCCAGTATTTTCGAACTGTAAAAAGAGACATTGAAGATGTTTCTCAATGCAAGCTGACTGTTTTTGTGTGGTTGCATCGACTAACTGGTCACAACGTTCTGTCCGTGTCCCGCTTTCTAGGAGCGGGCAAATCTCTCGTTGGTGTGACAGCAGCGTGCACAGTACGCAAACGCTGCCTGGTGTTGGGTAACTCCTCGGTGTCCGTGGAGCAATGGAAGGCCCAGTTCAAGATGTGGTCCACTATCGATGACTCCCAGATCTGCCGCTTCACCTCCGATGCCAAGGACAAGCCCATCGGTTGCTCAGTGGCCATCAGCACCTACTCCATGCTGGGCCACAGCACCAAGCGCTCCTGGGAAGCCGAGAGGGTCATGGAGTGGATGAGAAGCCAAGAATGGGGTCTCATTATTCTCGACGAGGTACACACCATTCCCGGTAAGGTTTATCCCGATCACACATCCTGTTGCCTTGCCAAAGAAATGTTGTGAGATCCTCTGCTGATACCATGTTGCTCTTTTGTAGCCAAAATGTTTCGCAGTGTGCTGACCATCGTCCAGGCGCATTGCAAATTGGGCCTCACTGCGACTTTAGTTCGGGAGGATGACAAGATTGTAGACCTCAACTTCCTCATCGGGCCAAAGCTTTATGAAGCCAACTGGATGGAGTTGCAGAGCAACGGCTACATCGCCAAAGTCCAGTGCGCCGAGGTGAACGAGCTAAAAGTGCATCTGAGGGGGGGTTCTCGATTGTGGGCACTTTGCTCTCAACGTGAATGTCTATGTTGCAGGTGTGGTGCCCGATGTCTCCGGAGTTCTACAGAGAGTACGTGGCCATTAAAACTAAGAAGCGCATCTTGCTTTATACCATGAATCCCAATAAGTTCCGGGCGTGCCAGTTCCTCATTCGCTTTCATGAGCGGCGCAATGACAAGATTATTGTCTTTGCTGATAATGTCTTTGCCTTGAAAGAATACGCAATCCGCCTGAACAAGTATGTATTTTCACCCGAAATTCTTATTTTATTTTATTTTTCAAATACAGTATTTCATGAGTACATTTCTCTGTAATTGTCTGCTCAAGGCCCTACATCTACGGCCCCACCTCCCAAGGGGAACGTATGCAGATCTTGCAGAACTTCAAACACAATCCCAAGATCAACACTATTTTCATCTCCAAGGTAACAAAGTGAGAATGTTTTTTTTTTTTGTCGGGCTGTGCAAGTCATTGACATTCAATTCCGATTACGACTATTACACGCAATGATTACAAAATTGGGATTATTGGTAAAAACACCATTATTGTGTGGGTGCGCGCGCGTGTGTGTGAGTAATTTTATGCCTAATATTATAGTGAGCATATTTGCGTTCAAAATTTGCACTTGAGAGATCTATTTAAATGTTACAACAGTAGAAATGTAATTTACTAGAAAGTATCAAGCAAACTCCAATGCACTGTTTGTTTATGCAATAAACCATACTTGAATGGACAGATTTGCCCTTTAAAAAAAAACAAAAAACTAATGTTATCAATTTTGTTTGGCCCAAAAGGAACTTAGACAATTGCATTGTTTCAAAGGATTTGATTTGTCTTCATATTTTTTACGCTTTTTATTCCCAAAAATAAATGATCTTGCACTAGTTATTTTTAGTCCCGTATATCTTTACCATCCAACAGGTTGGAGACACCTCCTTTGACTTGCCAGAGGCCAATGTTCTGATCCAAATCTCCTCTCACGGTGGGTCACGTAGGCAGGAGGCCCAGAGACTCGGTCGAGTCCTAAGAGCCAAGAAAGGTTTGTTTCCTTTCGTGTTGTCACGGTATATGGTCTTCTCTGCACACATGTCCGCTCTCACACCGCCTGTGCTCCTTCTTAGGAATGGTCGCCGAGGAATACAATGCATTCTTTTATTCGCTGGTGTCTCAGGACACCCAGGAGATGGCGTACTCCACCAAGAGGCAGAGGTTTCTAGTGGACCAGGGCTACAGCTTTAAGGTAGATTTGAAATGTTCCACACATGGACGCTGCCTTTCTTGTACACAGTGGTACTTTGACTTTGGATTTCATGACCGAGCGACGGTTCCCAGGTGATTACGCAGTTAGCAGGAATGGAGGAAGAAGACTTGATGTTCTCCACCAGAGAAGAGCAACAGCAGCTCCTCCAAAAGGTCCTGGCTGCCTCCGACATGGATGCCGAGGAGGAATTGGTGGCAGGGGAGGTGGGCACAAAATCACAGGTGGGTGCCGCGAAAGCCTCACATGCACGGTCAAGCTTCCGCATCGCCGCATCATTCCGCCGCCTCGGCATTTCTCTTTCCTTTCTTCTTCCCCGACAGTTTTCAAGGCGAACGGGGACCATGAGCTCCATGTCTGGTGCCGATGACACCGTCTATATGGAATACCAGAGTAAAAGCAAATTGGCTTCTCTCGGAAAGGGCATCCATCCGCTCTTCAAGCGCTTCAGGAAGTAGATGGGCTGGTTAAGGTTCTCACACTTGGACATTAGCCACAAGACGGTGGCGTGAAGAGGCCACGGCGGTTAGCGCATCTGCCTCTCAGTTCTGAGGTTGGTGGTCCCAATTTGGGCTTTGGCTCACTTGTGTGGAGTTTACATGTCGATGCCGTGCCCGTGTGGGTTTTCTTCATTTACTCCAGCTTCCTCTCACATTTGACTCTCTCCGAATGGTTGTGTGCCTCCCACCAGAGGTCAGCTGGGAGAGGCTCCAGCACAAACTGTGACCCTCGTGAGGATAAGGAGTATACAAGATGAATGGATGATTTCATTCACCGGTTTGTTTTTTTTAACAACCGTTTGAGCCTTAGTAGACTTGAAGCTAAGAGATTCAAGTTAAAAATAACTGATGCAACATGTTTTATATCATGTCGATGCGCTTCTTACATGGTAAGAGAATCCTCAGGTTGGAACACGAGTCAATTGGGAAATGGTCAAACTAAATTATTTCCCAGTTATCAAAATAAACTTCAACAACTCAAAATGCAAATTTTTTTCCCCTTTCTTGCAGCATTTCAAATGTATCGTAGGCTGAAGAGGTTTGACAGGGTTCCAATTTATTGCGACATTCCCGGTAGTCAAGTCGACAGTGAATAAATAAGACTGAAGTATTCTTTGAATGACAAGAAGCAAACTTCTTTTCACTTGATATATGTGTGTGGAGGAGCTTCTGATTTAGAATGTAAGTTCATCAATTTACTTTGGCGAAATCAATCGCTAATTAAGATGGAGAAGGGGAGGGGTTACGACTGACGTATATTTTATATCCAAACTAACACGGTAAGTGTCAGTCCTTGCATAATTTCTGGGGTCCTTGAGGCGCAAAAAACTAAAATGTGAATGAAAGGGAAAAAACCCCCACTTTATTATTTCAATCAGACAGATTTATTTGCTCATCCAAACTATACAAAAGAATCCCACAATTTTAGTTAAACCGTACGACAATAACAACATGTTAAGTGGAACCTGCATGTCAACTAGTGTTCACATCTTCATGCTATTGAATTGAGATTGAATATAAAAAAAAAAAACATTATAGATTTCCTTAGAATATTAGCAACAATGCAGAAAAGTGTGTGCACTGTGTTTTGGGAAACATTTTATGGAGACCGTATCGAACAGCACATCCCTGGGCAGTTACTTGGGCTGACAAACGGAAAATTCTCGAAAGCAAACGCTGTATAGAACATGTGCCGATGATACACAATGTCACACTACTAAACGTGAGTGCAGTCCGTATTTCACATCATTTTAACCATCGTACCATATTTGAAGACACGCACGCGCGCACACACACACACACGGATCAGTAAATGTCAATCAACATCACTTTGGATTCATCCAGATTTAGCAGAACTATGAGCACACTTTTTGGACAGTGGAGCCATTAAGTTTTATCGAAGACTAGGAATTGAATTAGAAATTGGGAGCTGGAATCGATCGAGCACTTTGGCAACAAAATGGATCTGAAGAGGTGCACTCAAGGAAAGAAGGAAATGAGCATGACAAGAGTGCACCGTGCATTCAATAACAGAGGGGTCATGATTGAAGAAGGATCAGTTGGAACCAGGCTAAACACAACAACAGTACCATCTTCCGGCTATTTGACACACCTTGATATCAGGTGTGTGGGGTTTCTCCAAAAGAACACCAGAGGGACAACATGGTGACGTCCAAACACAACCTCGGAATCCTCAAAGGTGCGGTGGTGTCGTGCTTCCACAAGGGCAGGATGTTTTAAGTCCTGAATGGACATTGAGGCCTTCCCCGGTAAGCTTAATGGCCCCAGGCCCTGCTCGCCTTTCCTTTCGGGACTCCTGACCATGTTTCTTCACTTTGGCCTCTCAAGGAAAGGTGAGCTTGGGCCAAAACGAGAACACGCTCATGGCGGCGAGTGAGTGGGAAAGGGTTTTATGTCTCTATCACCAGAAAGCACAACTTGCGTGCATTCACGGGCGCCATTAGAGTTGAGAAACTTGACGAGCTGCCTCCTCATTGGCTATCATCTTTTGTTGGAGAAGACTTCGCCTTGTCAGAGTCTTCTTCACCTTCATCAGCTGGAGGACAGAGAAGCAAATTGACAAGTCAGTCTCTTGCAAGGCCTGCAGAATCTGCAATGTGCCGTTTTATTTTGAAGGTCTTATTTCCCGTCATCGCTCGTATTGTAGTTTTGACTATGAATAGGAATTTGTTAATGTCCCTGACATATTGCTTTGAAGACAAATTGTTATTATTATTATTTTTTTAGATCTTTTAAATGGGACATGTCACTTGTTGAAGGGTGGTGAGCATATCTGCATCACAGTATTGATGTTCCTCTATGGCCTCCTGTGTGACGTTTGCATGTTCTCCCGTTGCGTGTGTGGGTATTCGCCGAGGACTCCAGCTTCCTTCCACATGACAAAAACGTGCATGTTAAGTTCATTGGCCTTAGGTGGCGATGTGAATGGTTGTGTTGTCTTCACTTCAGGACTCGAGAATTGAAGGACTTTGATTTATGACACAGCTACTTGATTGCATTTTTATCCACGGGCGCAAATCCTTGTGTGGGGACTTTGGCCCCTGCCATAGAAGACTTCAACTTTCCATTAAAGACTCTTATTTGGACTGATTTTCTCAGCATTCACGGGTGTACTTGTTTGTATTGAATAGTAGCCTTAGCAACATTAGCTTAATTCCACTTTTGTGTTTGTTTGTTTTTTTTATTCTGCTTTTTGTGATGAAAATAATCAAACAGGAAATGGAACTGACTGTGACGTAAGAATACTGGACAGGTACATGCATCTCTGTCCTTTGATCAGAACGAGATATGAATGCCGCAAAGTGACGAGAAGGTGGAGTTACGTGACTTTATAGTGTCCAATAATGTTCAGAGATTTGCCCTTCAGCCATTTTAGTTTGGTTGATTATTAGTAAAAATAGCAGACGCATGTGGAGACTGACAATAATACATTTGTGAAAAAATTTTAAATTTGGATCTGGGAGGTTTCCACCTGACAGTGGTGATGCTGCATCATTCGGCTCATGTCTCTTAAAGTGCCAATCAAAACTGTGCATTATGCTTATAATGTTCTGGCTGGGCAGCCGTTGGTATTCACTCACTCTTACCAGGTTTGTTGATGTTGAGCTGCGCCAGGCTTGCCGACAGATCCGCGGGTCCCGGCCCCCCGGAGGCTGCTGGGATATCGTGGATGGCGTTCCGGCGGCCGGACCGTCGAGAGGCGATGAAGTCCTCATAGGTCGCCTCCACATCCGTCATCTCTGCCACGCCTCACCATCGCAGGGCCTGCACACGCTTGTCGAAAAAATAAATAAATGGAAAAACAAGGTATGTTATATAGACGTGGGGTTTCTAGAAAATCCCCTTAACAAAGGCCTGCCGTCTCTTTTTTTGGAGTTAATCCGTCAATCTCTTTGGAGATCAGTCCGCAAGGGAGCCTAAAGGAGCATTTGTTTGAACAGAAAGCAGTGTGTTCTTGAACTGATGACAAGAAGATGAAATTATGGCCCGAGGAGGAATAGATTCAAATTCTAGTTCACTTGGAATAAGCATAAAGTGTGATTGGAGTCGCGTTGCCATGGCGATTTGGGTGCCATTCACTTGCTCCCAGTCTCCTCCTCAACGCTGCACAGCCTGTTCTCTGCTTGGGCTGCGGTGTCTTCATTAACAGGAGACTGGGACCTAACTTATGCAAAGCAACGCTGCTCCATTGGACTTATTGAATTGCATTGTGCCCCGAAGGTTGGTAGCCCACTGACAGCAGCCTCAAATGACTGTGCGAGCATTCTCGTCTATTTTCAGATAATCTTTCGCCATGTGAGTGAGCAACGTAACCCACGCAGCTGCCACGTTCCCAGTGGTGTCAGCATGGGTGAGACCCCACAGATGTTCACTGAGGAATAGTGAGAGGATTATTTGACTTTATGTGGTATTGCTTCTGAAAGGCTCAGTTCCTCAATGACGCAGGGGGCAGGGCCTTTTAGAAAACGACGTATCCTTGGCGCTTGTTTGGTACGCTCAAGTCCGATGCAATATTCATTTGGAAGTTTTCATAATTTAGACCTGCTTGGACTCCTGACACAGCCTGCTAGCCAAGTGTGTGAGTGTGTCCCATGTGGGAGCAGCGCTCAGCTTGACATAACTTGAAGATGCCAAACAACTGATGCAATCAGAAAAAAAAAAAATCGTCATAAATAAAATGGGGAAAAATACAAAAGGGAAGAAAATGGGTAATTCCTGGTTAGTGATGCTTTTACGGTACACATTTAAATAATACATTTTACTTCACAAAAAGCGTATTAAGATAACATTTGAATCATAGATTGTGGTCTTACATTTAAAAAACCCAAATGCATATTTTTTTTTTAGTAGTAAGGATCTTGTTTTTTTGTCCCAGATTTTCCTTTAAATTATGTCCTGTAATTTAAATGTAAATACATAGAAATGCTCATTAATTAGTGGTCACCTTTAAATATATATACATATGGAAACCGTGGTTTTAAATGTATTATTTCTAATCATACAATTGTACAAAATGGATAATATGTAACCTTTCCTAGGGCAAGGAGCCACATTTACTTTCCGAGTGAGTGCGCAAATGCAGTCAGTCAACTGGTATTACCGTTTAGAAATCAATCATAAAATACAGAAAGACGGCGTTGAAATGCACACTGTTGTTTGGCACGCCGTGCGGCGAAATGTAATAATACGCATAGTACAAAACGATGACATGTGAACATGTGCGTGCAGGTTAAAGCCACGCGCACATTGATTGCAATAATAAACCGACATGCGTGTCTGCGGTGGAAGGCCCCTCGCTGAACCTGCAAACACAGCTTGCGTTGTTTACAACACGTCAGTTTGCATCACATGAGCAGTTTGAATTGTTAAGCGGTACCTGTAAAGCTTTAAAAAAGGCGTCCAAATATTCGCATGTGGGGTCAAGTACATCAGGTGGAAGAGCGGTACCTCGACAAATCTCGTCACACTCTCAAATAGGTTTACCAGCGTCAACGTCAAGGTGGCGATGGGATGATATGTGTGTTTCCGGTTGCCGTTTCAAAATAAAGACCACGCTCGTTGCGTTTGTCAAACAAATGGTGAATAGCGTGTGTCCGTTTGTGTGACGTGTGTCTGAACAGTGATTCTCTTGTTAGGCCCACACAGCCTTCCCTCAAAGCAGCTGTTTGTCAGTCACTCCATTCACAAGACACATATGTGCTCAAGGTGCAAAACAGCTGCAACAGTGTTTGCTTTGTGTATATACGTTCGGGTTGGAGAAAATGCGTTTGCGCAGGAGACGCTAACTCAAAATGATAATAGCATCCCTGCATATGTCTACCTGGGGAAAAAAAAGTCGATTTAGACTCCGCATTCCAGATTAGAAGCAGAGGTTACCTCCCATGCTCCATCTGCTGGTTCATTTTGAGCATGTTACATGAGCGCGGACCACGCAGTAACAACCAATGGAATCCTGAGATGTTGACATATTGCTAGCATCATCCAAGCCAGTTGCCATTGGTAGCCCAAAGAACATTAGAGTCAAGAGACTTCCCCCCACTGGCCGGTTCTATCGAGACGCAAAGAAACTCCCACTAAATAATAAATCACGCTCATTATTTGATTTACTTTTGTTGGATAATTGAGTTGTTCAGGGTAACAGTGTTGGTCATATTTATGTTTATTTGATTTAATTTAAAACGTAAATCCTAAAGTAGAGCTGACATTGCTGTTAAAAATCAGCCACAGAGACGCTTGCGTCGTGACTTGTTCGAACGTTTGTCGCTACTTGGGCTTCGTTTGATCTCGGGTTATCGGTGAGATGTCTGGTGAGGAGGAATTGACGTGATTAGAGGAGCAAAAATCGAGGACCGAGGAGGTTCAAATAAAGAAATGCGATAAACTCCCGGCGTCTGTTAACAAAACAGGAAATGTTTGGCGGTGAACTGTTTAACATAATCGGCGAAGACAAGTATCTTGTTTGTAAGGACAGCTGAAGTGCATCATCTACAAGTAAAGAAACGGTAATGATGGACGAATTCGATGGTAAGTTAAATTGCGGTGTTTAATCTAGATTTGGTTGTTAAATTACAGTTTGCGATTTTGGGGTAGTCAGTCATTGTGAATTTTGTCAGCGACTTCCTATTGTTTGGGTTCTCGCCTCTGCCAGGCAATGTAACGTTTGGTGTGTACACGCTAGCTGTTGGGTAAAGACTGCAATGGACGTGTTTGTATTTGGGAGCCGGTCGTCATTAGTTTCAGTGCTCGCGATTAATTGTACATATGACACAAGCCTTTAAACAAGCTTCTTTACAGCCACGCTGTTTCTAAATAGATGAAGTTAATCTCAAACGTCAACATCGTTGTTGAGATTGTGCAGTACATGTAGATGTAAAAAAAAAATAAAAAATGATTTTTTTCCTTTCTTTTTGGAGATGGGCGTGATGCCCTGCAGGCATCAGGACCCCTGTGAATCTTTGATCTGACGCTCATTGTATCTCAAAATGGAAGAGCGTCTCATCAGTCAATACCCATTTGTCATCCAGGAACTGATTATGCACTCTGATCACATGAGGCTGGAAGGCTTACATCTAACTCTCTGCTCCAGAGTCATGATAACATTTACTCTAAGGAGGTCATACTGGTAGGGAATATAGCAGGCACTGTCAGTAGGTCTGTGCGACCTTTCAAAGGCTGTTTTAATGCCTCCGGCACTTGGTGTGGGCTGGGTGAATGTCTGTTGTGATGTCCTCAAAGATGAAAGACTAGGGTCATTTTGAGATCGAGCGCTGGCACATATAGGAAGTCTTAGATGTGGTGACTGGGTGTGAGTTGTTGTCGATAGCAGCTCTTGATCAAATGAGTAGTATTCTGTTACCGCTAGGCAGCGAGAAGAGTTTGTCATCGTTGACGAATGCCAATGACTGCCCATCCCAGCTTTGTTTTTTTTTTTCTTCAAAATTTGCAGTACAATGCCTCATAAAAGCAAATATTGATATTATGTTGTTGAACTTGGACTCCATATGTCACTTTCAGATGGGGAGGCCCTTCCTGTTGGCGATCTATCTCAGTGTAACACCTGTAAAAGAATGTTCTTCCCTAAAGTTCTGGTAAAGTCAACATCACCGCTAACATTCAACACTGGCCATTTTAATAATGGCAAACTTGTTCTGGGAGTTGCAGTTAGGTGGTATTTGGTGTGGTTCCTGGGAAAGGGTTTCTCTTTTTCTCCAGGAGAAGCATTCCAAAATCTGTCAAAAGTCTGCGTCCAAACGGAGGAAGGTTTTTGACTCCAGCAGGCAAAGAGCTGCCGGCACAGACATCCCAACCCTGAAACCTCTAAAACCAAAGGTAAGGTCACACAATGATCTGGTGGCTGGACTCCAAAGTTTCAGATTTGAGTCCCACTGGCCTCTCAAAGCATCCCTGAACATGTGATATTTCCACTTGTGTTTATGACCTAATGCCAATGGTTGGCACTTTGAGTTTTTTTGGCTTTCTCAGCCACTTCAGCTCTGAATTGTGATAACACTGTTCACCCCTGGTTGTGCTGATGAAAAATTGTGCCCCCCTCCATCTTTTAAGCTGCTCATCTCTGGTCCCAGCAGTGCCATCTTGCTCTTTGTCTTGTTGACGTGATCACATCAATGCATGCAAGTTCATGTAAAATGTCCCTTGACCATTGAAGTCATTCCTTTGTTTGGTGTCCACATTTGCAAAACGCAAAATACAACTACCGGTACTTTATATTTCAGTCCCAAAGTTCATCATCTTCTCACAAAGTAAGTTGATTTATTTATGTATTTTTTGGTTTGTTTTAGTTTTATAACAATCCCTCTCTGAGCTGTAGCCTACTTCCGAACAGTGTTTGAGACCCACTTCCTCCATTTCTACCAGCTTTACACTCGCTCTAGCCTCTAATTGCATGAATTAAACATTCCTATGCTACAAACAACACATCTTTTCTTGAATGGTATGATTAGCTGCCATGCGAATGGGAACGATTTGGAAGGCTTGGGTGATCACTTTGAGGGCACGCATGGAGAAAATCGGCTTTTGCGGCCATCAAATCAGAACTGTGTCTGAGCCTTAAACCCACGAGAATCCACTTCAGTGTTCTCAGAGGCTCTGTGTGTTGCTGTTCAACTGGCACACATATCCGGCATGTACCCGTTGAAATGACAGAGTGATGTTCAGCATGTCGCCTCCTGCCAGGCGGAACCCCCAAAGAAGCCGTCCAACTGGCGCAAGAAACATGAAGACTTCATCGCGGCCATCCAGGCATCCAAGGCCAGCACGAGGGCCATGAAAGACGGCGCACCTTTGCCCCCGCCTCCTCCTCCTTCATATGACCCAGGTAAGTCCGATTCGGCACACTTGAAACTAACTCGGACTGCGACTTAAATGTGTTTTTTTCCTCGCCAAAATTGGATGTCCGATTTAGATCAGCCTTTGGCAATGATCAGCACAATTCACTCCATCGTGGCCTTTGACCGGGCTCCTTTCTTGCCATTCGGCAACAGTGGGACAATAAATCCACTCCTGTTGTCTGTGTCTTAAAGGGAATTAAACTTCCTTCTCATTTATTGAAAAACGAAAGTAGCTGCCGCTCACTAAATACAGCACCTTTTCCCAAATGTAGATGCCTGCTACCAAACAGTGCAAAGCTTATTTCCTTATAAATAATACAAATAATCAGGCGAAATCCAGCTGTGTCATTTGGCAAGGTGTTTCAGACCTAGAATTTTGGGCATTTCCAACACACATCAAATGGTGAAACGGCTTAAAAGGCATCCCAAGATTTTGTTGAAAGAAAAAAAAAAATGGATGTGGCATGGGACCTTGAAAGTAATAGCGAAAACATGGCCACAACACTTTGTAAATCTCATAATACCACCAAACACTGACATGCACGTTTTCTCTCAATGTCTTCCTCAGACCTAATCCAGTGTCCTTATTGTCAGCGGAGGTTCAACGAATCTGCAGCTCAAGGCCACATTAAGTTCTGTCGGGATCAGGCTGCCAGAATGGGAAACAAGAGCAAGTTGGGCGATGTCAAGAAAACGCCTGCCCGCACGCAGGTATTTTTCAACATTTCTGCACCATTGTATGTGTCGGGGTGTCCCCTGGCTTTGAAAAATGTCACCGGACATCTTGGAAATCATATGACCTAAAACATAGATTCATGAAAATGCATTAATTCAAAGCTTTCTGTCTAAAATATGTGTTTCTTTTTTGGCGGAGTTGCAGTTCTCTTTGGTTCTGCGATCCAACTTTTCATTGCACTCTGCTCTGTGCTCAGTACAAGCCGCCCGCACTCGTCAAGAAGGTCAACTCTGCGGTGTCAACCATCCCTTCTGCCCCCTCTCGTCTGCCCGCGAAAGCCGGCCTTGCCCAGACTACTGGTAACACGCGCAGCAAGATTTGTTTGAAAGCACTTTCACATTCAGCACCTCCAGTTCGAGAGATACGCGAGGTCACGAGCTCGAGAGGAACAAGATGTCACATTGAGTCACACGGTCTTCCTATTCTAGGAGTGCCTTCCAGTAAGGCCCCCTCTGCAGCTTCACTGAGGACAAACACATCTGGGGTGACGAGCCCCGCTTCTGGGTGAGTGCGCACCGACCGACGCGTTAGAATACGGAATCATCCGTTTTTCCTCTTGCGTTTATTTCCCTTCGACGTGTATGTCAGCGTGGCAATGAAGAGCCGAGTGGCGGGCTCTGGGTACGGTCTCGTGAGAAACACTCCGCCCGGAAGAGGACCGCTCCACAAGAAGAAACTAGAAGACACTTGCATAACGAGGTGAGCAAATTCCCCAGCAACTCAGGAAAAGCTCCTCGGGAGGAAGCTCATGCTTCGCTTTGCTGACCTCTTGTGGTTGGGCGCTGTATTGCACATAAATGTCCATGTGTCAATCAGAAGCATGTACTGCTTCACAGCTGAAATGAAACAAATGATTGCTTTATGATGTATCGGTGTGGATTTGGCTTGCCATTATTTCAGATGGGAAAATGCGTTTTGAAAACTAGTCGTGTCCAAAGTCTTAATAGTACTTTTATTGACTGGAATAACCCTTGAAATACACTCGGCGAGAATCGCAGCATAGGTGATGCCAGTGGAAGACATTAGATGTTCAAAAATCAAAGCCATTGGAAGTTTTTCCCAACGTGGATTGTGTTCAATTTCTCAGGGATGACGTGGACGGCTGCCACAACGTGGGCAATGGTGAAATCAAGAGCAAGTTTTGTCACTCATGTGGGACCAGGTACCCCATAGAAACTGCAAAATTCTGCTGCGAGTGTGGCATCAGACGGATGTGTATCTGATACATCCATTTCCTCAGCATGGAATACTACACTTAAAAATAGGAAGTGTGGGCTGAATCAGTTGTGAGATGCGCATCATTTCCCCCTGTCGCTCAGTCCTCAGTCAAGCATGGCGGTCACGACCGCTACTTCTCAATTTCATCAGATGAGAATTTGTTCCTGTCCGTAAGTGCAATATGATTAACCACTGAGGAAAGAGTCAGTGTCTTTTTTTTTTTTTGTTTAATAGACTGAGACACAAGCACCTTTTGGACTTTTAATGCTGAGATTTCACACAAACTGTAGCATTCTCTGGAAGCCCACGCGCTCCTTTTCCTTTTTGGACTAGCTATTTATTCTGTTCTTATTCCAGCCCGAATTTAAACTGGATGACTTTGTTCATATTGTACTCAAAAGTCCATTCTGTTTTTATTTGCATCTGTACCGAGTTGCATTGCATTTGTGTGTTTTCCCTTTATTGTTACATGTTCATGATTATACTGTGTTTCAAATGTAGTTTTGACCAGTAAATGTCTTTTGCTGCATCTACTGTTTGTGGAGCACACTCCGGAAATGATGGACGTACTAATTTGTCATAACTGGTTCAAAACGCGACTATTTAAAATGCTATCAATGTGGGTAAATCAATAGCGAACGAGTATTGGTCTCTTTCAGAGTGGTGATAACCTTGGCACCTTTAAGCGTAGGTGAATATGTTATTTTTCACACGTTTTGGCTGCTTCGTAAACCCAAATTCTGGTATTTAAGGTCAGATGTAACATGTATACTTGGGAGAATATGCAGCTCGCATTACTTTTAGGCTGTCGTCTAAGGCACACGGACCACAGGATAGTACGAC
The DNA here is from genome assembly GCA_018466805.1 of Hippocampus abdominalis. NCBI lineage: Eukaryota > Metazoa > Chordata > Actinopteri > Syngnathiformes > Syngnathidae > Hippocampus > Hippocampus abdominalis. The sequence goes on along the minus strand of CM031712.1, from coordinate 1,670,957 downwards.
ATTGACTCAAGTGATGTGACGGTCAATTCTTATGGAAGGGAAAATGATTAAGGACGTCAGTGTGCAAAAAAAAGTGTCTGCGCGCCTCATGCAATGTTTGGCCCCCAGGAATAAAAAACAAAACATTGAGCATACAACTGTGTTTGTGTCCATTGAAGATAACAACAAAAGAATTACGACCTTTACAGTTTTGGTTATAAATATACAGTATGGTCTTCATATAATGGTTATATGTGAATGCGGGCTTCTTGTGCACAAAGGGGCAAGTTGAGCACTTCCAACACATGTGGCAATCGAACGGTTGAACGGCCCAAGCTGCATTACCGTCGCGATGAAGACATCCAACACGAGAACTTCTTGGTGCTGACCCTGAACAGAGTCGGGTCTGAGTTTGCGCTCAGCCATGTGTGGCAAAATGAGCTTTTAAAGCATCAGTCATACGCAGGAGAGTGATCTGCCGTGTCATCTCATCCGACGATTTCCCCTAAAGGGTAGCGTTCGGAATCCGAAAACGATGTATTCATTAGTTTGGACAACGGTATCTTTGCTTATATGTGCCCTGAGATTTTTAGAATCTAAAATGATTGCCTTGGCTCATTGAAGATTGGGATCTGGTTGTTTGAATATGTAGTGACAACTGCCTTAATTAGATGCGCGGAAACGCTAAAATGGTGAAAGCACCTGACCCCCCACACCCCTTATACAGCTCAGCATATTGCAATGCCGTCTCACACTTGACTGAGCAAGTTAGCTTGCGTTCAAAATGGAGCCATATCGAATCATAAAACAACTCTGCTTGACCTTTGGACGTCTTGCTGAGTTGGCTGTGTAGCTTGCTAGCATATCGAAAGAGTCAGTTGCTCTACGCGAGCCGAAAAGAACCACACAGAAAAGAAAATGGCACCTGGCAGGGGAGCTTCAATGAAGTGGAAGCGTCCTCTGTTGTAACCCAATCAAGGCGTACGAAAGAATTGGCGAGTGTCAAAAGTAAACCATGCGGGGCGCCGCTATCAAGTGTTCGCTAACAGCGAATTCAGCATCTCGTAGCACTCGCTCATGCTAGACAAGATTGCCTTCACTTTGCAAAGTCTTTTGGTCCCCCTGTTGAGTTTTCGCTGGTGCTTGTGATTTTTTGTCATTGCAGTCCTCCTCCTCTTTGGCCGCACTTTGGGTTCTTCTCTCTAAAAAAAAAAAAAACAGACAAACACAAGATGCTCCTTTTATATCCTAGATTATACCAGACTATCAACTTTTTCTCTTCAAACTTGAACTTTTGCTTTCGGTTCAGCGTGATTCCTTTGTGTGCTTCTTACGAAACAAGCAAGCGCCACTGAAAACCAACCTCCTGCTTAGACTGCACTGCTAGTTGTATGAAATTCTAACTGGGTGACTTTTTTTTATTCCACATATATTAGCCACCCGTCCATCCATATTTACCTTTGAAATTGAAATACGTCTGCACTTACCAGTTTCAAAGAGCACGTGCACTCTATTGAGTTGAGGACAGATGCAACCAGTTGCTGTGTGTGGTTAACTTTGATATTCCCCATCTGGCAGGTTAAATTGTGTAAGGTGCCGACAAAATCCTGCAGAACACACGTGTACAAAAGCACTTTGAAACGTGAATATAAATCCAAGTCCGGATGATCTAAATTTAGGATGGGCGCTACAGTGCCGTGCACCCTGAATGACTCCCCCGAGGTATGTCAACTTTTTTTTTTGGTTCATGACAATGCTTTGATGAAACCACGATGAGTAATGGGAATTTTTCATGGGACTAAAGACTCAACAACTGACTCACCGTATTTTTTCTTGGCGAACAGTTTTGCACTCCTTGTGTGTCGTCAGTGCATGATGCGTTTCCCTGCAAGGTAACGATTCTTTCTTTCTTATGAGAAAAGAAAACGCAGTCATGTTAATTGACTCATGAATTGCATCGATATAATTAATGTTCCGTTTCACGTTGGATGTAAAAACCGCATGCGCGATTGGCACCAGTGGTTCATGATGATACAGAACATGGAGTGGAACTTGAGGTATTTTTGATGTTTGACAAAAACAAGAATGCCTTTCACAAATTCAAAATGAGAGCACTCGCAAGGAGCATTTTTTTTGGGGGGGGGGCGGCTGGAAAGAATCGATGGCTTTCTTAGTCTGCATGATTGATGCGCTGCCCTTTAACTCTCTTTTATGCTACTGAAATGCCTTGTGTGTGTGTGTGTGTGTGTGTTCTTACTCACTGCGTTGTTGAGGTTAGTTTGCACGATTCCCATGTAATCCTCTCCAATTTCTGCGAGAGGCCTTTGGCTGCTGCAGCTCAAGGCCAGAGGTAGATGCAGAAGAAGCAGGAGACTAAAGCGCAGAAGATGCTTGTGGGAGATAGAAGAAGATCTTTTTTAGCAAGTCAGTCAAAAGTCTTTTCTATTTGATGCAACTTTTTTGGGGGGTAATCGCTGAATTTATTTTTGGTTTTGTGTTTCTTGCCATGCATTTAAGAGGTTGACTAAAACACTTTTTGAAACGATTTTCACGGGCACAGTAGAGTGACACGCAAGTAATGCAAAGTGTAGCGGGATGTCTTGACAAGCATACAAGGATGCTAAGAAACACGTTTTTGCACATTCAACCCGTTGTGTATACAGTGCTGAAAAACAAACGACTCCGAGTTGTCTTTTTGTAAGCTGTTAGTGGGCTGCAGGTGTACCGTAGCCGTAGCACTCCTCGGAGAAACACGCCTTTAAGAAATATAGACCCTTCAAAATGTTCCACTCCAGCATTTTTTGACATGAGTCCACAACGTACTAAAGCAGGCTAGCATGCTGATAAGATTGTTACAATATGATTCAAACGACCCTTTAAACCAACGGCACCGGTCCTGTAAATGCGCCACCTAAAATACTCCTTTTTAATTTCACTTTCCTTCTGAGTGTCAAATGGGAAGTGGTAAACCGAGGAATTCCAGTTGTCGAGAACGACTCGAGAGGGGGTCAGGCGGCCGCACTGGAGGGGACGGAAGCGAGCCTCTCTGACACTTCGCCTTCGATTCCCGAGTCTCGGTGAGTTGCACTCGTCCTCCTCACGACTTACCATTGGTCATTCTTCATTCATATTCACTGCGGTTTATTTTGGGGAGTTATCGATGCTGCTCGCACGGCCGTCTGCTCGGTCGGAGATGCGGTCCGCACATGTCAGTGTACCTCGCAGTCTCCAGAAGTGGGTTCCCGAAGGCTGCACCGCGCATGGACAGTTCGTGTGTGTGTGTGTGTGTGCGTGTGTTTTAATTCCTCACGCCCTATCTGCGCCTGTATTGTGATATTTACTTCCTGCAGCTGCCACTTGGATATCATTTTTCACTCTGTGCAATTTCCGAGACCGTCCTACGAGGTTGGGACGTTGCCCACCTTCTGGCCTCGTTACTTCAAATGTGTCCATTGACATTATTATTATTATTATTTTTTTTTTAATGAGTGGATTCTTAAAACGCGAAAGACGCACGCTCCGCGAGACAAGGAAAACAATAAACAATCGCCATTTATGTTGTGAATGCACTAAAGTGTGTGTTGTGCCGGAGTTGACCAACACAGCGCACACATCAGCTTGTATCACTCCCTTCGATTGTGAGTCTTCTTCCCCTCATCAAAAGTTTGTCGGAGCGCAAGACTGGCTCGAAAAACTGCCCAGTGATATTTTGGCCACACTTTCACGGTCTCATTACGTCTCCACCAATGAGTCTTAGTCAGGGGTCAGGAACCTATGGCTCGCAAAAAAACTTTAATTATAAAAAAAAAAAAACACAAACAAACCTGAGACTCGTTTGCGCATGCGCGAACCGGCAACTAGAGAGCCGGTTCGCGGCAATTTTAGTCCATATTAAGTATTTCATTTGGAAAGTGACCCTCTTAAGATGATTTTACATCATGTAAGTTCCCATCGTTTACATACTGTATGCTCCACTATGACATGGAACAACACTCAGGGTTGTCCAAACTCGGTCCTCAAGGGCCGATTTCCTGCCGGTTTTCCATCCATCCCTGCTGAAACACACCTGATTCTGCGCTTTAAAATGTTCTGACATGTTTAATCGTAATTGTTTTAAGGTCTGCAAAGTGTATGTGTGTGTGTGTGTGTGCGCGCGCATGTGTGATTTAGAAAGTGGAGGAACCATGTCCCCTTGCACATCCATGCAACTACACCCCTGCCTGATGACAGTCCAATGAAATTGCTATCTTGTATGCTGGCCACGCTCAGGGCAGACAGGAAGAGGAAGTCAAGACAGACAGCAGGAAATTACTCCAGCACGACAGGAATTGTGAGTTTTTTAAATTTTAATTCATGTCGTTGAGGCCCTTTATTTTGCAATTAAATTACTTAAATATGCAGCATAACAGAACAAAGCCATCAGGTTGAGCTGTTACTTAGCGTTTAAAACAAAACGAAACAAAACAGCCTTTAACTGCAAGCGCTGGCAGATTTCATTTGAAGAGTTGTGTTTAAATTCCGGTTTGCTTGAAAAAGTTATATTTATTCCATGCTGCGCAAAATGTCATTTTTACGGACTAGCAAAATAGACATCATTTTGAGATAACTTTTTCCAATACACAAACCTGAAAAGCTCCGACCGACATATTGTTGTATTTCTGATATGATTATTATCATGAAAATGATCCAAATATGTGTGTGTGTTTTTGCCATAGCTCTCAGGTCCACAATGAATGAAGACATCGGTCCAAATATGATGGTTGCCATGGTGGCAGCCGACAAAACACACCTGATGCTCCACACACAACCCGATTCTTTTTGGAGATTACGGAATGATGATTCACTTTTAAAGTATGTGGAGATGTGTCGTGACAGGATTGCACAGTTTATTCAATCTGAAATGACTTTATCTGCATTTTTCAATTTGCATTGTGGTCGACTGGTGAGCGCGTCAGCCTCGCAGTGAAGAGGCGCAAGGTTCGATTCTGGCTCCGGCTTTTCTGTGTGGATTTTGCATGTTCTCCCCCCCGTGCCTGCCTGGGTTTTTCATCTGAGTACTCCAGTTTCCTCCCACATTCCCCAAAACCTGTATGGCAGGTTAATGAAACACACAAAATTGTCCCTTAAGGGTGATTGTGAGTGCGAATGGTTGTTTGTATGCCCTGCGATGGGCTGGCAATCAGTTCTGCAGGGTGTACCCCACCTGCTGTCTGCACGCCTGTGACCCTCCTGTGCATAAAGCTGTTTGAATAATGGATGGATGAGTTTGCATTGTATTCATGCCACAGATGTTTCACATGACTTTTAAATCTGTGGACTTTAAAACTAATTCTGATCACGACACCTTGGTCCTTTCAGCATATGCCTGTCAAATTTGTACGACCGATTTTGAATTCACTCTAGCATTCAAAGGTGATACTATTTGTGTGATGGGTCCTCTTATATGCCACAAAAAAATTTCTAAAAAAAAATGAAATTAAAGGATAAAATGTATTTATTTTGCGGTCTAAATATGGTTGGCCAAGTAGTTCAGTTATTTGTGTACTAATGCAATATAAAGTTATTGCTTAAATATACACATGGTTGGCAAAGTCGCACACAGACATCAGGGTGGAACTTTGAAAACATATCCCGGAATAGATTCTTGCCTAATATGTGTAAGTGAAAGCTACAATTCAGAGTTCATTTCCCGTAAGTGGCATTGCAACACTTTTTAAAATGTGTCTGTTTAGAGAATTGGGCTTCTCGGCAGTGCTTTTTTTTTTTTTTTTTGGAAGAACGCTATGCAATGTTAAATCCCATGTATCCAAAACAGTCATGTAACAAATACATGGTGAAGTTCCAACCTGTTTGTGGATGTCCTGAATGCTTCTGAATCTGTTGGACCATTGCTTTCAGCCTCATGGCCGGTACACACGGATGAAATTTTACAATGGAAATAACTCCGTTTATAGGAGCATTTCATAACTGGGCCAGCCTTTTGGAAACTACTAAAAGCTTTAATGTACATTGCATGAGCACATATTTTCTTCAGTGTCCGACTTGCATGCGATCGTATTCCACTTGGGCATCCATCCGTCCATTTTCTAATCTGCTTCTCCTCACGAGTACGTTTAATTTTCACCACTCAGTATGCATGTCATTGCTATTGCCTACGTCATCACTCTGCAATACATTCCTTTTAACGTCATTTGGTGGTCTTTTGGGATTGCTCCATTATCGGGCTTTAACACAGATTCAATTTCAGATAAAGTGCGCCCTCTAGCGGTTATTCTACACAACGCGCAAGTACAGTACTGTATTTGCAGACCGAAACGTTGACCATTGATCATCAGCAGTTTATGATTTGAAAATGCCGAGGAGAGATGAAACGTGCTAATTTGCTATTGTCCATGTATAGTTTAATGAGAAGTACTGTAGTATGCCTATTAAATGTACGCGTATACAAATGACTGAGCACTGCACTTTCTTTTACAATCTAATGAGATCCCAATAAGTTGCATTTGATATGCATTTGTATTCATTTACAAAAATCAGACCCTTCATTGTTGTCATTTAATCATGTTCTCTTGAAGGTGATGCCCAAATGATGTCATGCTTGCTGCCACGTGATGTGGACATGGGTTTTCCAGGGGTGTCCAACTCTTTCCTGCATGATTTCCATCTCTTCCCGCTGCAACACAACACACCTAATTCCAATCGTTATCAGGCTCCCGCACAGGTCGCCGACGAGCTGAAAATTTGAATCATGGCGGAGTTTGAGAGCCCTGGGTTAAACAAACCGCACCTCAATGCTCCCTCCGTCCCAACCGAGGGCGGCGGCTCAGAGGGGAGCGAGCATCCTCCCCGTCATATCGTCGTAGCCCCTGGAGGGGGCGCGCCACACCACGTGATTGAAGGGCTTGACAGAACGCGCGCGCGCGCGCGCGCCACCGAGTGAGTGCCCGAGCCGAGACAGAGAGCGGCTGTCTGCCTCCTTTCCGGTGTTGCCTGTCGCCGCAGTGCTTCGCCGCTCTCCCCCGCCTGCACACCTCCGCTCCGAACCCCTCGAGCTACCTGCTGTCTCTTCATCACATCGCCCGTCCTCCTCCACCTCCCCCCGCGGATGCCTCAGTCCTTTCGCGAGCTGCAAATGCACGCTGCCCCCGCCGCCTCCCTGGAAGCAGGACGAGGCGACCGGACGCGTTCTTCCACCCTCGACTGAGGCGAGCACGCTGCGGATTGGACCCCGAGGAAAGGCGCACCAGGGGCGCAAGGAGAATCGAGGAGACGCCGGTGGCTGGGACGGTGGCCAGGATCTCTTTTCGGTAAGTCTTGGTGTTTTTTGTTGTTGTCCTTCTTTAAATGTCAATCTAAACCACATGCTGTCACCCTTTACAATTTGGACGTGCAAAGTATTCGTCAGACACATTTGGACATGCATGGGGGTGCAAAAAACGTGATTCTTGTGTTGCCCTCAGACTTCCGGCAGACCACACACACACGCGCTTCAATGTGTTCAATGTGCAATTCTTGTATGAAAAGGTGCTCGTGTGTGTGTGAGAGAGAGCATCACCTAAGGAAGGCTTGTTAAAACGAAGTGAAGTTATGCCTTGACCATACTGCTTCCTCTCGAAGAGCACGAGTTGCAGAGGTGAGGCAGGGATACGTACAGGTTTCCTCATCACCCCTTTTGGCTTTCTCGTGATGATAAATCGACATTTTGCAGGAGAGGCATTGTGCTGGCAGTTTTGTCAAGGGCGTGCAATGGATCCTGCTGATGAGCTGGAGGTAGAGGAGGATGTGCAGAGTGGGGGGGGGGGTGGTGTTATTAGACATGATGTGGGTACATGCACAGCCGACTGCATGTCAGCACTCTGACAGGTGCGTGATGGACAGCATCGTCGTGCAGCGAGCGGGGGAAGAGAGCAGATTTGATTATATACAGCAAGGTCTCACTGTATGGCATTGAACTCTTGTTTTACCAAGCGCTGAGGACATAAGTGCTGAAAAGAAAAAAAGCTATGCGTTGGAGCTAGGGACTCCGACAATACCTGTACAGTACCTTCCCAGACTATAGTATAGAAGTTAATAATTGAGGGTACAAAAGTTGAACAACGCAACGTCCAAACCACCGTTTGGCAACTGTGAACATGACTCCACTCTCTTTGTATAATTTACACCGTGTACTTTGGCTTTTTGTCCTGCGTTGGGACCAACAGGCTTTGCTGAAGTGATCGAGGTTATCATCGTTTTTAGATTTTTTTTTTCATTATAGGTTTCATTTTGTTTTGACCTTCGTCTTTTTAAAGATGTTATTTTTTAAAGCAGTTTATTTATTAAATTTCTTGTAGTTTTTATACATTTTTATTTTCTCGAAAATGGTTTGTCTCAGTGTGGTTTATTAGTTTGAGTATTAGTTTTATTTATTTAAAAAAAAATATATATATATAGTTTTTAGTGTGTAGCATACAAAACGTCACTACTGGACACTAAAATGAACTACAGATCTCAAACGACCTATATTGTTAAAAAACAGATAATAAAAAAACCCCTCTGGAAGCCCACGTCAGAAATTCATTGTGAAAACTGAGAACAAAGGACTTTTTTTGCTCTGATGATAGTTTCATAAACGTAAAATGTAGTTTCAGTTGTCATTTAAAAAAAAAAAAAAAAAATCTCGTTTGAATTTTAATGAAGATGTGTGTGGCTCTGCTTAGCCCACGTTACAATGTATGACTCAACAGTTTTAACTGGTTCCAACTCGATATGTGCGCCAGGGTGCAGATGAAAGATGACAAGCCTGGAGGAAAATTCTCAAAGCAACAATGGCCCCAGCTCTAGGCACCTTTCTAATCATTTGCGGCAAAGAGGTCCAATCAAACAGCCTCCCCTGATGTCATGTCGAGCAGCGGTACATTTTTTTTTTCAGCGTTGTGAAAAGCGCAACACAGGCCAAGAATTGATGCTCGCTGAGCTGAGGTCCAATTAAGATTTTCTGAGGGCATTCACCACAGCACTCAAACTTTGAAGCCCCCCCCCCCCCCCCACCCCCCTCAATGTTCCAAAGCTGCTGGAGGCTCCAACTCAGCCACATCTCGAATGAGTTGGATTAAAAAAAAAAAAATGGATGGACGGATTTACAAATGGTGACATTTGACTTCAGAGGTTCCGCTTTAATTAAGTGAGAAACCATTTCGCAACTTATTGCCATCATCAGTGTATTCTGCTGCCATATTTCTCTTTGTCACGTATAGGCAACACACCCGCCCGTGCATCTCCCATTTGTACATTGAGCTTCTTTTCGGTCCGGCGACTGTCTCTAGCGGGCCTGTGAAGCCTCGTCCTTTCGTTGCGGACACAGATTAGGCTAATTCACACAGCGGCATGGGATGCTTAATCACTACGCGGCGGCGGCGGCACAACCCGGCAGTCTTTATCGCGGCGTAGATGAGACAGGGGGGGGGGGGGGGGGCAAATCGAGCCGCCGGTGCCTATCGATCGGTCGGCGAGGCTGCCGGCTGGCGTCCGCGAGGGATGGAGTGCTGACGAAAGTCCAAAGAGCGGCCATGATGGACTGGCCATGGAAGAGGGATGTTGATGGCTGGGGAGGAGTTTGCATCAATAGTTAGTCCGCCTGGAGGCATAGACTATTGCCCGCGTGGGGATTGTTTTATGCTCAGCCGCTCTGTCGTGAACCTGTCGGGACCTGGCGGGCGCCAATATGACCTTTCCCTCCTTTCTGCTTTGATTTTCTGTTTCCTGGGAGCTCTCGGAAAAAAGTAAGACGACATGCTGGGGAGCCAGCGAGTGAGACTCATTTGACCTCCCTTTTAAAGCGCGTGGAACCAAAAGCCCCCCCCCCTTCCGCTTTGTATGTAGTACACAAAGACATACTATCTATCTGACTTCCTCTTGACAACAATTAAGATTTGATGCTTTCTCCTTCATCCGAGCACGCGTCATGGGTGGACCACAGCTTGAATGACACGAGCTGTGAACTTGCCCGCTGCTTTGATTGCATTTTGATGGACTCGTGGGAGGTGTTGACAGCCTCCATATGCTCATCCATCATTCATGCTTTTTGTCACGAGTCGACGTCGATGAGCTCGCTTAATGACATTTAAAAAAAAAAAAAACCCAAAAAACACGTGCACATTGCACAGTCGCTAATGGACACGTTTACAATGTTCCCCCATAAGGCTCGAAGTGTTATAAGATTAAATAGACGTTCTGCACCATTAAACCTGTAGCATCACTCTTCTTTTCTCTCACAGTACATAACAGCATCCAGCCTGGCTTTTCCCATGGGGCCGCATTTAAGCAATAATCTCTCTTGCTCTTAATTGTGCCCATTTGAATGACAAATGTGTAATCATTACACGTTTTCCGTGCAACTGCTGATGACGGCATCTGGCTACATTACAACCGAAATACGGCCCTTTTCGGTTCACGCGTATAAATATTGTAATTTAATAGTCATGTGTACTTTGGTGTCATTTGACATTTCCCCACATTCCATGTCGATCTCGCTAAAAAGACGAGCGAGTGGATTTAGCACTTTCAACACCCACTTTGACAAGTGAAATATTGTCTCCAAGCACGATGGCGTGATTAGTTGTGAGCTATGAGATTTCGACTTCAAGGTTTGAAATTTAAAGAGGCAGGGGAGCCCTTGATGGAGGATGGTGGGCTTGTCACTGAGCTTTTGACCTCTGGAAGAGGCAATAGGAGCACGTTCATACAGGGGAGCAAATGAGAGAAATACGTTTCTCATTTTCGATTAACCGTGACCTATTACGAAGCTACTTATCCAAGGGCATGGTGTGTACGTGCTCATCGGCCACAGGTTAAGCTACACCTGATATACGGTGGTCGTTTCGGGCATGTACATTATGTGCGGCTGCGCAGGGCGGCATTGCAAGGGTGAGGCAATGTGCCGTGAAGGAGAGACACAGAAAAAGTGCCACTGAAATGGATTTCTGTTGTGTCGCGTTGCAACACAGGTCAAGCATTGGCATTGACATGAGGAATATGCGCCCCCTTGTGGAGGAACCGTCTGCAGAAAAGATGCAAGTTGAGGGTGGCGGTCTCGTGGAATGATGGGAAATGTAAATGTCGACTTTTCGAGTGCATGGGTGGACCTGATGAAAGGCATCAGGTAAACAAGGTGGGAAATGAAGCCAGGGTGGAGGTCTCTCAACTATTTCACTCGACCAATGTCAAAACATAGCGACCTCACTTTGTACAGATGAACAGGTGGCCCGCCTACTATAATTGTTTTTTATTGCGCTCAGCTATTGGCTGACTGGAGTTGGCGTTCCCTTGCAACTCAAGTGTCACTTCACCATCTGCTGACCTTCCGGTGAACACCCAAAAGGGGTTGTGATTTTTTTATTATTATTATTTTTTTTGGACGTGTGTCATCCTTATCCTGAGAAATAGGTGTTCAAAACAAGATGAATGAAAGATTTTTGCCATGACATTGTAGAGGCTGCAGATAATGTGCCAAACAGGATTTATGAATAAAGTCGCTGGTAAAAAAGGGAGGACTGTTCCAGATGGATAAGACTGAAGACGCGGTTTGAAATCCCTTCAATCATGTGTCGCATTTTTCACGTCTTGGTCAAAAGTAAGCTTAAGCAGGATTTTTTTTTTTTTTTTATTTTTTTTTTTGCACCTCTGGAGTGCCCTTGTGCTTTTTAATCTCCCCATTCCAAATGCAATGCGCTCTTTTGTCATTTGTAAAGGAAAGGAAAGGTTGGCAAACTCTTCCTTTGGGGGCCACGGTTGAAGTTTCCATTGAATCTGCCAGAGAAGTTTGACAGTGCAGGAGGGTTACGAAAGCATCGCACCATTCGCAATGTTGTAGACGGCGTGATTAATGACGGTGAGCTTTGGAGATAGCGATGTGTCAGCGTTGGAATGGTTCCAGCAAAGCGTGTGTGGATGCCTCGGTGTGTTTTCTAGCCCTGATTCTCTCCCTCCTCCTCCTCCTAATGAGTGAGCCGCAGATGGGGCTCCCTCCATCATCCCTCCTCCTCCACTCTATTGTCCTCCCTACCGGCCGGAGGGACAAAGAAAGGGAGTCAAGAAATGAAAGTGATAAAAGGAGGAGCGAGGTGGGGAATATGCCGAGTGACAAAACGGCGCAAAGGTACGCTGGGTTAAGGATGCAGGTGACAGAAGAGGGAATTGGCAGGAAGGGGTAAGTGGCGAAAATGATGGGGAGGTGGAGTGGAAAGTGAAAGACAGGGAGCTAGGTGGAAAATGGAGAGCTTGTGATGCAGCCGCGGAGGGAGAAAGAGCAAGAAGCTCCCCATTCCAAAACCAGAGACGATGAAACATAAAATCCAGTATATGGGGGGGGACGATGCACAGATTCAAGAACGGCATTGCGAGCAGGATGCGTTTGTTTCCCAGCCACGGCATCGCATCTGGGCCTCAGTCGATGACACTTGCTGAGCTGCATTCCTAATTGGCTCGGCTAGAGCAGGTGTGCCCGAGTTAATTTAGCATCCAAGTGGAGCCTTAGATACACAACGCGCAAAACGCTTTGGGATTTCCGCAAGGCGAACCGACTGCATGAGATTCAGTTGTTTCCCCATTGTCGCTTAGTGGTTAGCACATCTGCCTAGCGCGGCTTCTGTCGGCGTACCGGTTCCAATTGACTCCGGCATAGCGAACCCGCATTCCAAAAACTTGCATGCTTTATGTTAACCGGCGGAGAAATCATGACTATTCTAATTGATATTGATATCATGATTAATAAAAACGATTATCGATTTTTGAGATGGTCGCTGACATTATGCTCTTCTGTTCTCCTTTAGCCATCAAAGTAGTTGATTTCATAGTCGTCGATCATTTAGCCACCTGGAATCATATGTAACTGTTTGGATGAGTTACTGCAAAATTTTCACCACGTTTGAAGAAAATAGCAAAAAAAAAAAAAATATGCACATGACGACCGACCACCTGTGGACCGAGCGATTTTAGCTAGAGGGTTGTCCGCATGTCTGAGTGAAGAGAGGGAAAATAAGGTTTCAGCGCCAAGTGTTTTATTCGGTTATTTATTTATTGATGTGTGTCGACGCCGGTCCACCGCTCCAGCCAGTCTTGGCCTCTGCTGTCTGCAGCGGTTGATTTCATTTTGCCTGAGCTAACAACGGCTGCTTCGAGCCGCTGTCACCGTAAGCTGCCTCTGCTCGACGCCGATGGTTTACAATTTTGTACACGTCACAGAAAAAAATGATGATTTTCAAAGAGAATTTGCGAATCGTACACTTGGGATTGATTTTGCAATACAAGCACTTTCTTCTGAGGTCTGGGCCTTTGTGCTGCAATGAGTTATGAAGACATTGACCGGGGCGTTGATGCAAGCAGTGAACATGTTTTGCTGCTGTGATGTTGGCAGTTGCTGAATTATACCTTGCAAACATGCTCGGAGCAAAGCTTAAGGCCCTCTTTGATGTAAGGATGCAGTGGGTGCTGGAGAATGTCAGCGTTTCAATGACAAATTTTCCAGAGGGTATATTTGTTTTGTTTTTTTCATGCATTATTTATAAATTGTGCACTTCAAGTCACTTAATTTTTAAGACCGTTTCCACAAGATAGAATGCATCCCAATGTCGTGTTTATCACAGAAAATCTGGTGCCGAGTGAGCAAATTAGACCACAAACGTATTCTTTTGCTTTCGATAACCCCTAAAATAGGGAATTATACATTGTTGTTTCAAACGAGTTCATGCTTAAAAAGAAGCTTGGCTGAATGGAAGGATGCTAATTGGCAACGCGGCATTCTCCATACTCGTGATATCCAACAGCTGCGGGTTTCCCGCTGACAACTGCAATTTCTTCCCTAATGACAATAACCTGCGAGAAAATGGCAACTTCTCCCACGTTTTTTTTTGTTTTTTTTTTGTGCGTAAGTGAGACGGTAGCCACTCACGTGGCATCACGCTGTCTCCCAAATTGTATTTGATCTTGCCTTTCCATTGCATGCGATATCTCCAGCATGGGCCGGGTTGTGTGAAATGGAAAGTGAATATGCATTTCACTCATCTGTGTCTGGCGCCGATGTATAATTCATGACGTTAACGACAATAGCCGTAGATACACGCGTATCGTTTGACGCGCGTGTTTTGCAGCTCATGAATTCCAAAGGGCTAATGTACATGCTAACGCCTCGGCTCTTTTGTCTCCTGCTTATGAGAAATGGAGCTGCTAACATTTCTCTGTCTTGTATAATAGGTTAATGCATGACATTTTTTTATTTATTTTTTTGCACCCGAAGCCTCCTCTATTGTAATACTTATTCATTATAGATGGAGTCGAGTTGCTTGGAGAAAGAGAGAGTACGCATCGTGCGTTTCAGACACACACCGAGCAAAAAGATGTGGCCGGGCCGGATGTGTCTCCAACAATATTTTTTTTTTAAGTCCACAGCGAGCAACGGAGGATCAGAATTGAATTGGCGATTTGGTCGCTTCACACAAACAAAAAAAAAAATCTTGACACAATTTGGAAAAGTGATGGTGACTTTTCAAATGCCATCTGCGTATTTCAGTTGCGCTGTCATTTATTTTGGTTTTGGCTGGGACTGAATGCGCATGATTTGGCTTTGCTAATTCGCGAGACATTAAGTTGTATGGAAGCCCCCCCCCCCAAAAAAAAATGTCTTGACAAAACACCACAGTCCTCCTCGGCGCAAGGCAAGCTATACCCCACGCTGTTGTTCAGGCCAATTAGGCTCACAATGCGCCGGCTTTCGAGTGGCAGACGGGCATTCTCAAAGGGGAAAAAAAGAAATGAAACAAATCCTTTGAACAGACATGCACAATATCTGTCTCGCTCGGCTTTCCTCTGTCTCACCGGACCGTGCTGAGACAAGACGACGCAAACCGTTGAGCTTATTTACTTTCTAGTTGCACACGCGTCCGTCCGTGTTGCATCCAGGGAATGGAATGCGTGCGTATTCGCTGATGTGATTATTTGAGACGATTGGACTTTAATGGTTTCCTCTAACGCAAATGTACATCACGGGGGGTTTATTTTTCTGCTGACGTTTGGATGTCATCACTTTGTTGTACCGGGGGGGGGGGGGGGGGGGGGTGATCAGAGAACATCAAGTAAACCAAAGTTTTTATTGCTTGATGGCTACTTTGCGGGGACGGCGTTTAGAACACGCTCTGTGTTAGGGCTTCGCCATTTCAATGAGTAGACTGCATCTCAAGGACACCAAAGCATTTCCAATGCAAATTTGCCCCCCCGGAAGCGGTGATTAGTGGGCTAAACTGAGGGTCAGAAGGTTCCCCATAGGAGCCCGTTGTTCCACCAAGGCCCAATAGTAGCAGCAGTAGTAGTAGTAGGTTAGAGTCCATGGTAACAACTTGCACAGGTCACTCGTGTTGCCGTGACAACGCAAGGATCACTGGCTCAACGTTATAATACGCCAGCAGGTATTGATTATGATCGATGAGAGTGGAGGAATAGATTCAGTGTGGAGCTTCCACCTCTCCCACTATCCCAACAATTCTATCAATTTGGTGGGACAAAGGTGATGTGAGATCTAATTAATTGTGGCCTCCAGGGGGAAGTAGCTGATCCATCTTTCCAGCACGGTGACCTCTCCAAGGGGGACGCTTGAAATGCTAATTTAACCGCGGCAACCCGTCACGCGTGAGTGGCGAGGGGGGGCTGACAGAAGCACGCACACATAGCGGTGACCCATGATCCTCGTCATGCTTGAATCTCTGAGGCGGTTCTCTTTCTTGGTCTACGCCCAATCAATAGCGTTGTTATGAAAAGCCGGGGGTGCCAGTGTTTGCCTGCAAACACGAGGTTAATAAGGCGCCTTTCGTCCACTGTGCTGCCGTCGTTTGAAACGTCCTCCTGTTTGGATTTGATTGCCGGGCTGTGCACAAATTGGACAAGAAGACAAGCTACTAATAATCAGTCTCATGTCAGTCCAGCCGATTACAGTCCGAGTCGGTCTATGAACACAAATGTAAGGGTATTTGTCACTCACAAATGAGGGTAGACCGGAGACTGCCAGTCTGTTGGGGGATTTTATATGTCCAGTTAATGCGAGTTTCAATATACTGTAAAAGGGCTGCCGTTCAGTGGCAGCCGATACAAAATGGACTCATCAAACACGCCGTCTAACCTAAAGGATGCGCTTTGTATTTTGCTCGTTTGCCTTTGACCTTTTATGACACTTATTCTCAAAGGAGCGGGGTGATAAGGCAAAAGAAAAACGATCCCCCGGTGAAATGGAGCAGCAAGCAGACGGCAGAAAAGACTCGCGCCTTTTGTCCAACTTTAGTGTTTCCGTGTCGTGGCAGTTGGAGAAGAGGCCAGTCACCGTGCGGTTGACTCAACAGATGTTGCTTCTCTTTAGCCACATTTCGCAATTGATATTCATTCCGTTCCAACTAACTGAATACGAGCAAGTGGTGAGGGCTGCAACGCGATTGACCTTTTGCTCGGCAGACCTTTGCTTGGGTTCACTTTGGCTCCGTGCGTTGCCACGCCGAGTTAGCGATCTTTGACCTCTGTTGAAAATGCAGCGATGTCAGTAGGGTGAGAAAAGATTGCTGTGGAAACGCGTCCGCTCGCAAACATAAAAGCGACTGTATGTCGACAAAACGAGCAGAACGAGAAAGAGAAGGTGCTTTGGAATTCCCTCGGAGGCCGCTTTGCGCTTCCCGAAGCTCGGCAGCGGGTAGCAGCTGTGGAATTAGCTGGGAAAATCGGCTTGAGGCCGGCTCCCGCGGCTCTGGCATCCAACGGTGCGAGATCAACGCTGTGAGTTTGACGAATCTCGTTTGGGGAGCTTGGGGTGGAAACACTTCGAGCTGACTTTATCGCCATGGATACCTGGGCTTGGTGATCTCAATGGTTGTTGTTTTTTTTTTTTTTTTCTTCTTCAATGTCACTTTAAAATTACAATTTGAATCTTAACCAAGAACGGCGCATTGGATTGTGATCCATCTTTATCTTTTTTCTGTCTCTTTCATTTTCTCTCTCGGAAGCACTCCCCACACACATTGCTGGGGGTGTGGGGGTCAACGTCAATCCAGGAAGCTTTACAACTCACCAAGGTCCCATATGCCTCTTGTGGTAATAGCCTAGACTAAGAACATCATGACCCCCCCGAGGAACTGGCGTAGACAGAGGAAAAATGAGTGCCAGAAGGAGGGAATAGCAGGGACTGAATTGGACATTCGCTAACCCGCTCGAAATCGTTACAACAGTCAGACTCGTTTCCACCATGCGTGATTTTTTTTCATTTTTGTTTTTGTGACCAGTTTTGCGCGCTTGCACCTCAACCGCATCTGTACTGTCTGCTTCTTTTGTGTCTCTGTACTTGAAGGGGAAGTTGTTGAATCTGCCCTGATTGAGCAGCACGTGACACGCCTCCTCCCATTATTCCCATCAGCCGTTGCACCGCGCTTCTGACTGTCGCGTTTGCGGCGTCTCTCTTTGGCTGCACGGTTTGTCCTCTAACAGTTAGACCGTCAAACCATCTGCCCCCCCCCCCCCCCCCCCCAGGGCCTTTTGGCTTGTGACAATGGGCGCGGCGTTCTCTTGCTTTGCCTGTGATTCAGTTATTACACCAAGATTAACAAGAGTGGAAGATGCCACCGACACCCATGGGCTTTGGACCCGGCGACAGGCGGTGACGATGGAGGCAGGAGAGCGAGAGACTTTTGTGGCGTCTTTCTCCCTCTCGCCGTCTGTTTCGCTGCGCCTCTGACAGACACATACATACTTGCGCATGATGTTACACGCTTCTCCGGGCATTGCCAAACAAACAGTTGCAATTACGATTCAACCAGAACCAGACGGGCGCGCGCACAGTCCGCCGCCGCCGCCTCCTCTGGAGGGATGTGTTCAGGGGCTGATAAGAGGAACGGCAACCCGTGGCATTCGCAGACTTGCCTCTTGATCTACGCGCAACCGAATTAAAGAATATTTTGCATGAGAAAGAGAAAGGACGTTTCAGCTTGAAAGGAATGCAGAAAGAGGAGCGCGTGAAGAAGCTGGTGAGCGAGATGGTGACGTCATGGCGGGAAGGATGAGGCGGGGTCCCAGCGGGACCGACCGCTTCCCTCCCCCTCCGTCTCTGACAGCTGTGTGGCACCTTGGTGCGATCAAACACACCCAGCAGGAAGATTTGGTGCTCCGAGCAGCTGGAGGAGCGTGGAAACAACATCTACATGCACCGTGCGACACACGTCTCGTCGACCTTCCACATGCGTCGCAAGTCACATCAATTACTCTTGCCGCTTTGTTAGATATCAAACGTTGGAGTTGCTATGTTTAGCTACATTTGGCCAACAGTGCCTAATATTAGAAATCATCTCAACTACACCCTCAATGTGAACGATATTGTCGAATTGTGTGTGTGTATGTATGTGTATATATATATATATATATAAAAATATAAAATGTGTATATATATATATATATATATATATGTGTATATAATATATATATATATATATAATGTGTATATAATATATATATATATATATAAATGTGTATATAATATATATATATATATATATATATATATAGATCTATCTATCTATCTATCTATCTATCTATCTATCTATCTATATAATATGCCCGTTGTGTCCCCTCCCCCTTGAATGAAACGAAATGTCACGTCCATGAGACGGGAAAGGTGCCGTACCATAATGTAAATATTGTGACTTCCCTGCAATTAAAACTCATCGGGCATTGCATCGATGTTGTTTTCACCCTTTCTGGCTTTTCCAACAACTGTCGTTTCGAGTATTTCGACAAGCTTTTCATCCATGATGAAAACAGCAGTTGCAGCAGCGTCTACGGAGGGAATGTCCCCTTCTCTTCTTCATCCTTTCCTTTCCTCGTTCCTCCTTTTTCTTTCCAGCTTGTTCAATCCAGTTTCCCCTTTAATGCAGCTTGTTTAGGAGGCTGACCTGTCAGTTCTGATCTCCCCCTCTCCAAGTAACTGCCCTACTTATTTAGAGGAGGCGGCGAGTGACATCCCATTGGAGATTGCAGGGTGAAATTTGAACAGGAACAAGAAGTGCTGTTAGGGGACCGACCGGGCCCAGGCAGAAAGGAGTTGAGGAGGGCAGGTTGGGTTTTCTGTAAGGCAGGTTTTTTGCCTCGCTCTGTGTTGCTCATGGGAAACGGGCCGCTTTTGCTGTTTACATAACCGAGAGAGCGATGTCGACATCGCCGATGGAAGCCGTGGACGAGTTGGGCCAAGTGCCCCCATCGGGATGAGAGAGTAAATCAGCAGTGCTTTTCTCTTCCAAGCGCATTCCAGACAAGGCCCTCGCAATTGCCGTTCAAGCGCCGATTCTCAACATTAATGGTGATGATTACTGAAATTGTTGGAAAATGACTGTCAGTCATGTTATGTATGCAACTGTCATTGTATGTTATGCTAATCTGATGAACATACAGATTGTCCCACCCAAAAAAGTGAACGTATGTCAGCCGGATAAAGATGTAGCTTTGGCCTCTGGTGGCACGGCCGTCCGTCCGTGGTGCGTCTCGACGTTTCTTTACTTTTCGATCTGTCGCCCCACTCCTCCTTTTATTCCACTTCCAAAGTAAGTGACATTATGAGGGAAATTCTGCCAGGAGATATGTTGACAAGGGGCTGCGTGACAGGGACGAGAAAGTTTGGAATGATTTTCACGTCTTTGTGACTGTGGTGGGGGGGGGGAATAGATTTCTGACTTTTTTCTGCTGATGCTTTCTCCAACATGTCTGCGAATACACACCCCAAACTAGGTCAACCCGCTTCACAGACTGCAGCGCCGCGTGCGCGCGAATGCGTCGTGTTGCACTTCCAGTCGACACTCCGGGCTATGACAGACCATAGAGGCGTTTTCGCAGTGCGATTGAATATTCCTATTTTGCAGCGGGTGACTTCTGATAAATACCGGGCTTCAGAGTAATAAAGTCGAGCGTATCGGAGGACCGCAGTAGCCGCAGCTATTGATTGGGCGAGTGAAAGTTGGCCGCCTTTGAGGCCGCGGTAGAGCGGCAGGCCTCAGGCGTGAGATCGCAGCCGTGTGTGAGCCGCCTCCGCAATGAGAGAACAAGGCCGCCGGAGACGTGAGCCACGTCCACCTGCAGTCTGATCCTCGGGTTTCTTCTGGGCTTTCCTCAGGCTTATCGCTCCTCCGGTGGGAACGTAAGACCCGGCGTGCATTTTTAAGATCTGCGCAGGTAGATCTCTTATGTGGGTTGCCCCGTTACGTTTTATGTCCGTGGTGTCGTGCTAGCAAAGACCGCTGCGGAATCCCGAAATTGATGCTTTTGTCAATGCCGCAAGAATTATTGTACACCACCCCCCCCCCCCCCCTTTTTTTTTTTTTAAAGCCCCACATGACTCGTCCTATTTTATTTACAACCAAAAGGTGTAGACTCATTTCATATTGTGGGCCACAAATCGGTAGATGTCAAGTGGGCCGGACCATTAACATTATACCATATTCTGCGATAAATAACCAAAATATCATGTCTTTCCTTTGTTTTGTTATGAAGAAGCATTGGCGCATTGATACCGTCTGCTGTGTTGGGTCTGTGTCAGGGACAGATTGAGACTGCTGTTTTCTTCTCTGATCAAAACAATGTTGTCTTCTACTCTGATCAAAACGGTCTGCCCCTAGCGGATAATCCATGAATTGCATTTTATTAAAAATATTCATTCTGTGCCTTTAATGCATTTTTTTCCCACTTTTAAATTATCCTGCGGGCCAGATTGAACCCCCTTGGGGGCCGGTTCCGGCCCACGGGCCGTATGTTTGACACCCCTGGTGTAGACTGTTTAACTACCTTTTTTTTTTTTTCTATCAAAGTTTTGCTAGTGCCACAACTAAACATGAACATAACTAAATGTACAACAGATTTGACGGGTTAGCATTACGGTTACATCCCTACTAAATAGTAAAAAAAAATAAACCACTGTATTGCAAAAGAGTGACCAGAATGAAAAGGCCTGTTTTAAAAATGTGGCTACAGTAAAAGTATCAGATTTATAGATATTTCATGAAAAAAAGGGGCTCTTTATTCCTTTTTTTTTTTTTTTGCACTGGATTGACCTCAGGATATATTTAATCCTCTGTGTAAACCGACTGAATGATTGTGCCTCGAATGTAGCAGAGCTCATGGTTGTCATGCCTAGAAGGAGCGGTTGTTTTGTTATATATGTATTTGATTCCACCGACACGTTGTCATAGCTTCAGTTGTTTTTGGAAGTTTGTCTTTAAAAAAAAATAAAAAAATCTGTAGCCTTTGGAAGAGTTTGCGTACAGCTGTGCACACACTTCATCTGAGCAGCGCGCAAACGAAATGATGCATTATTCAGAGTTTAATATGAGACATTACATGGTGGTAAATTAGAGCCATCAATCATGGGAGACGCTCGTATGCGCCGTTCGTCGGGGGAACATTTTAGAAAAGCAAAGGAGCGTTTGGCACCAGGAGCGATCGGCTGGCAAGATTGGGCGTGAAAATGAAAACGATCGTTGCTTCATTTTGATCCCGGCCTCGCTCTGCCGACACGATTGCTATTAGCCATACGTTAGCCGTGATTATTGTGAAAGCTTCTGACGATGTCTAAGTCTGCACTCAACACGAGTAATGTGCGAAAAACCCTGAGCAGTCATTCACGGAATCGAGTCCTAATTTGATTCGGTGCCTTCCAAACACCAAGAGCAGACGTGAAAGCGTTTATCTTTAAGAAGCATTGCAGTTACAAATGAATCGGAACCATTCCGCTTCTCTGAAATAAGCAGATTGACTTTTATCAATATAAGATGCAATGTTCCTTTAAGCGCGGGCGTGAATTTTTCCATCATGATTGTTGCTTTTCAGTATAAAAGACTTTTTGATGCCCTGTCAGGCTTTAAATACTTTACATTGTTGAGCCCTTTTGGAGGCAAGTATTTTATTCTTATTTTGTTTTTGCATGATCAGGCTCACAAATTCCGATCAGCAAAGACACTTTGCCCGAGCCCTCAAATGTCACGGCATTACCGTCGCCTGCCCACCAAAGCCGTTCCTTGTTCAGATTACCAGGAAGCAGCAAAAATCCCCAAAAGTGCAATTAAATGTGCATCCGTCTCCGTCTCCATCTGGTCCCTGTCGCATTGTATTCCACAGAAAGCGCTTCGTGTCTTCGGTAGAAGGCGCCGACAATAACCGCCGTGCAAAGCATTCTGGGAGAAAGCGCACCATTGTGACACTTGATGGGGAAACGCGTCAGCGGCATTATCGCCGGCTTTGCAATTTTCTCAACGCGGTCGTGGCCGATGCGCGGAGCGCAAACGATTTTCCGTAGATGATCACCTTTCATCCCGATGTGTATGTGTAACGTGGCTAAACAGTTTTGCGGGGGGGTTGAAATGGAGGAATTTGCTCCGTTTGCACAGGATGCAATTGCATCTGTTGTCGGGGCGTCCCGCCGATAAAGGCGAGCAATAATGGAGGATATATCTGATGAGCCGCACGCCTCAAAAACGCCGTTACTCAATGTCAGTGAAACTCCCACTCCTTTGCGAAGGTGTCGAATAAACAGCTGAGGCTCCGGGACGCTCCTCTGCTCCAATGTTGTCATTGCTGGGGTCTCGCTTGGATCCAAAGTGTGGTGACTCATTTCCTCTTCAAGAGTGGAGATGCCAGGCTCAGAAGTGCTGTTTGTCAGCCAGAGTGAAAATATCCATCTGCAGGCTGCCTCGGCAGCATCTTTTATTTACAGACGCCACCCTGCCTCGCCTGCTGTCTTTGTCCGCTGGCTAGCGAACTAACTGAAAGATGGACTGCGGGTTTGATTTACGAACCCTCTGACTTGTTTACGGTCTTTGGATGACTTGCCCTCGATCGAGATGGTATCGTCATGGCGCGACTGTTGGTTGGCTGGCTGGCTTCTTTTCTTCTCCCGTTTAACTAATTGCTCAATCGGAGTTATGGAGATTGCGTTAGAATGCTTGGGTGATGAATCGTGTCTTAGCTGCAGCCAGCGGATGACGCTGCTCATTTCGGTCTCGGCTTCTTTTTGGTTTACGGAAGAACAACATGTCAGCGATGGGGAGGTGAGGTCCAGCCGGGGATTTCTGCTATGACGAGCAATACGCTGCTCTTTCCATCCCTGGCGTAGAGACAAGAGTTCATTTCAGAAATAAGATGAGGAAAAAATAGGAAGTCGTTGTCCATTTTGCCAGCCAATCAAAGAACTTGACTCTCAGACGATGTGGAAACGACATCTTAGAGAAGTTGTTCTCAAATGTGTGACATCAAAATCACAAGTTCTCCGCCTTCATGACCATTGTTGAAAAATAGTTACTTAGTAGGTGTTCATAAAAAAAATATCCAAATGTATTGTACAATTTTCACGTTTAGTTCTGGCACTAGTAAAGCTTTGATAGGACAAAAATCCAGTTACACCGTCAAAATGAGTTCATTTTTTTTTTTGTAACGTTCCAAAAAGATAATCTGGTGTTAAAATATATATATATATTTTTTTTAATATTTTGCAAGCCGATCATTCACATCAGTTGTGGGACTTGTACCACATGATGACTAGCGCTCTCCTGGATATATTTAATCTCTCACTATCTGAGCAATAACGTACAAAACATCTTGTGAGATCGAGACACAAATCATTGGCACTAAATGTAGGACGCTATCGTTTGCTCAGCCTCTGCCTTCAGTAACTCCACTTGCAACTGTAAGACAGCGATCATTATTGCAGCGCTTCGACTTGGCGTTGCTGTGCGCGGGCCACGGCGTTGACCTAACAAAAGTTGGCACCGACTCGGATGTCAACATTAGACTTTGTAATTGGACTGATGGGTCTCCCAGGAAAGAGTCTCCACTTACTTGGCTCATTATTTACTCTCCTCTATTGACAACGTCCACTCCCTGTGGTCTCTTTGCGATTTCTCGTTATTTATTATTATTATTGTTATTATTATTATTTTTTTTTAAGGAAGCTTTTTAAAGACGACGAAGTATAAATATCAGTTGTTTCCGCTTTGTAACTAACTCTATCCGTTTGGTTCTCTTAAAGTTTGAGTAAAGCCTCGATTTATAACGACATGGAGGATTTGGAGCAATCATGCACACCTTGCCGTGTTTAATCAATGATGAGGCTCCGGCCTGGAAAATATCAATCCATGACTCATCAGTGTGCCAAAATCCGCTCGAATGACGTGGCTGAAGATGCCTAGCAAAATGTCAACCGCGTATTAATTTTGCATTTGAAGCCTGGCGTCGGTTGTCTGAGTGGAGGAGACATAAGGAGGACGGTGCAGAAAATAGGAGTCTGGTAACGTTTAATTTCACACTTGTGAGATGTCCGCGTCTCTGGCCCGTCAACTATTTCTGCCTGCGCAGGCCTTACACGGCCGACAACTCCATTTCGGAGCGAGCAAACAATGAATCTTAAATCATGCGTGTATGCAGGCCTGATGATGCAAGGGCACCACCTTCGCAGCTTTTAACCTCCAAAAAGGTGCCCCGTGTTCACGATTTCAAACAATTATTGATTTTTCTTTGCACTTCACGTCTCCCCTTTTTCATAGTCAAAGTAAAATTAAAATGGCGATCATTTCCACGTCTCCTTTTAACAAGCCGAGGTGACGTTGTTGCAGGAAGTGAGATTTGGTGCTGGTGAATGATTTGAAAAGTCTCCCCTTCGACTGCTTCCAACATGCCTCTTACTGTATGGATTGTGAATCGAGGTTATTGAAATACTGACATCTTTGTATTGATTAGCGTGATATATATATATATTTTTGTTGCTCCAAATGAAATATTGGGCTTTGGCTTTCACTTTAAACACGATGGATTAAGCACATACATCATGCAGAGTAAAGAAAGAGAACAAAAGCTCCAGTTGTTTTTGTTCATGTGTATTTTTTGATATTTCAGCCATGCCTGTGCCGGAGCAGCCCGCCGAGCAGGAGAAGGGAGCCACGGTTCCCCCGGTGATGTCGGCCTCCAACGGAGACCGGTCAGAGACGGAGACAACCTCCTCGATCCTGGCCTCGGTCAAAGAGCAGGTACCAACGTTTCCTGTTACACATGACAGTGGGCCTCTGTGGTGTGTTGACACTGAAAACTGGACAGACCAATTCTTGGTCTCAATGACGGAACGTTGCGGGTCCCTAAAGCAGTTCTCGATGTGAATATGCCGTTCATAACTATAAAAGTGGTTGTTTTTCACTCACACTTATTCAGAAAGTCAGTGTTTTTTGTCACGTTGCTTTTGATGGATGCTTATTGCTCCGTTTTGCAAGAATATGAAATCACCATTTAGCTTATCCAGGTCCCCTCGAAGTATATTCCATGCTAACACAAGTACATGTGACTTTTTGGTATATTGGTATTTAGTGTTGCCTCGGTTCCTTTTCTTCGTAGCGTTTCAAACATCTTTCCTGGCAGCTCTAATTAATAGTTTTCAGTCATTATTCATTATTCATTCTTCAAGGAAGGCTATGCCGCGTATGGAAAGCGTAAAGATTGAAAGGTGCCGTAGGAGTGTGAGAAGCACAATGGACGGAAATGACAGCGTGTTACCGGGGCTCCAGCTGTTGCCAAGCAGACATAATTGAAATAGTCATTAAAAGCTATGCAATGACTTGATGTGGTCTTTTTGCTGTTGCCGGAACGGGAGAAGAGGCAAGGCTAGGTGGGGGTGATTGGCAAGGCTTTCAAGGCAGCACTGTAAAGGTCAACAGCCACGGTATTCCGAGTGTCTGTGTGCGCGCCCCATTGTTTGTTTTTTGATCTCATTTAAGCAGAAAATCAAAATTCTCAGAGACAGAGAAGGGAAAACCCCCCCCCCCCCAAAAAAACCAAAAGGCATTTGTCGATCCCAAGTTGCACTGTGAGAAATAAACGCACTAATTGCATTGAGTGATCTGTGTTTCGGCTTGGACTCATTTATCGTGGCGTCGAGCGCCGCTCCAGTAATTGGCATTCGCACGACAACAAACTTCAGAGGCGATAAATACGTTTTTACTTGAATGAAACCATGATGGAATAGCCAATTTACTCTGGCGGAAGGGCGCTTGACATCCATATTAGGGATGACCGTTTCACTAACTTTCAATAACTCACTGGAAGATGTCGCTGGTCGCGGCGCTGTCATTTACAAGCGGTCGACTATGAGTCGGACACGTCAACAGGAAATGAGTCGGACGTTCTCTGATGTGTAAATTTTCAGTTAAAACGCCCACCATTAACATTTTCCCGGACCGCTCGGTGCGGAACTGCCGGAGTTTCTTGAGATGCTTTGCAGGGCCTTGCATCATCTCCCAGGTTGCCTCGGGTAAAACTTCAAGAGGCCCGCCGCTGCCGACATGCTTTACAGTATTGCCGCGGAGATTTTTAGTCAAAGGTCTGAATGGAAAGAAATCTGTTTTTGTGTGGCTTGAATCAAGAAAGCTTGTAATGGAGTAGGAAGTACTTTGCTATTTGATGCTGTATTTTGAATTAAGGTTGCCACAGTTACCTTGAAAATGTTACTTGCTCACTCTATTGATGACGACTTCAATTTAAATGAAACTGATCGTTTTGTTCCAGGGTGTGTTTTATTTTACTGCTTGGTCACTATTAGTTTTGCTGCATGCGGCAGACCGTGGCTGAATTTGGTGTGGTGATCGACGACACTCAGTTGTGCAGTCGGCAACGGTTTGCTATTGTCCTACCCGAAGAGAGACTTTCCAAATTTCGTAACTTGAATCAGATGACCGCATTACGTATAGCAGCATGTTCGATTTTTTTCGACTCACAATGGCAAGAACGAATGAGTAACGCGCCGGCAGGAAAAGTCTCCTGGCCGGCACGAGGTGTTTACGCTGTGCAGTGTCACCTTCAAATTCATTGTTGCGTTCTCCAAAGTTAATGACATTCTCAGCATAAACATCTTAATAGTGACAAATTACATCAGGGCATTGCGGCTCCCTGGAATAGGTACATGTCCTTAAAAATCAAAGACACCAAAGGGCACAGAAAATGTCTTTGCTGTATGATTGACCTCAAAATTGGGCGTCGTGCGCATCCCGAGTCGTCAATTCACCATATTAGCATTGGAAAGTATTAAGCGAAGCCGTTGTTATCACGACACTTTAAGGATTTCAAAACGACGACGAGCCTTACCATTGACTTTTAAGAGAAGACGACTAAATTGGATCTCGACATGAAGTGCTGATGACATCATGACACACAATGGCTTCTGACGGCCACCATCTGACGACCGCTATGCTTTGTTTCCAGTTCCGGTGTGCGTTTGACTCGGCGGATTCTTTGCGGCCTATTTGATGCAAATGTGTTTTGTCTTTGGTATGCGCGTGATTAAAACTACACATGGCTCGGTTTTCCTCGCTAAGCTTGTTGCATGTGAGCTGAAAGTCAGCGTTAATCCACAAATCCGCCATCAAAGGGTCTTCATTGACAGAGTTAGTGTAAGTGACAGAAGCAAGGTCTTGCTCAGCGCAGACAAGCTAATACATTCGATACTCCAGACCGCAGCTTGGTCTCCAGACTTGCTTTCGTTGTTGCCGTTTTGGCCTTTTCAAGGAAAAGCTTTTCATTTCTTTCTGACAAGCTTCTTCTTCTGTTGAATGTACGCCGCTCTGAAAAAAGTTAGTGTTACTCCGTTAACTCTTGGTGTTAGTGTGTTACTTGTAATTTGTCAAGAATTGTGTCTTGGCGTACTCGTGGCGAGATTGCGTGCAGCAAAACCCACGGTTGGTTCGGTCTAAGCCACTTTGCGGTCTAAAGACCAGCGTGACATCCGCTCTGAGAAATGGTTTTATTCTGCTCATGACAACAATGGCCTGGAAAAAAAAAAGGAGTATGAAGTTGAAGATGCGTTCCCGTGCCAGGCGAGGCACGGTTTGCACTTACAGTATCAATCTCTCACTTGCCCCGTGTAGTCAAATCTGTCCTGCTTGCAATAAAGGCGCTTTATTTCTTCCAGTTTGTTCCCTTAGCCTTCAGGACACACTGATAAATGGCAGCCGCCATTTTACCCATGGGGAAGGAGCCCAGGTGTGTCGACCGAGGGGCTTTTAAACCACACAAAAAGCTGCCAGGGGGGACTTGTCATCATTTTTCGCGCAGAGGCGTGTCGCCGTAAAATCTTTTGGCGTCGTCCTTCTCGGCGAAAGAGCAATGCGTTCCTTTCTAAACGAGCTGGAAATAAAACTTAAAATGACCCGCCCCCCTCCCCCTTGCACAAATAATTGATGGTCTGGTACATTTTGTACAATGTTCGATTTTAAGAGCACCCACTCGGATTGTATCTGTCAACAAAAGAATGTACGTCTTAACCACTTTGAATGATGCAGGCGTAGTCCATGCCTTGCATCATCGGAATACAATGGTTGGATTCGCCCACTAGCACTGCTGTTCTGTGTTGCCTCCATAATTTAAACTCCCGGTGATGAGCCAATCCCCCAGACAGTCCATGAGTTTGAATATGCTTTATTTGCTTCAAAGCGAAATGACCCCCAGTTACTTAAAAATGTCATCTTCCAACTGTGTGACTCAGCCAATGAAAATAAGCATGTCAGTTAAATTGATTCATAAAAGCACTTTTCATGGGTGCTCATTACAAAGTGCTTGAAAGGACAAGCACGCTGAAATGACAAAAAAAATAAAAAAAATAAATGTCAAGACCATGGTTATCGAATGTATGAAATGTCAAGGCAGAGATGATAAAATCGAACAGACTATTGAAAACACAAAGATCCCTCCCATAAAGCAGAACGAAACAATGGCTTGATATTAAAACGGCTGAAACTGTCCACGGAGGCGACGTGGCGGTTTAGGGTGGCAAGACTCAAATGAACTTGATGCTGGTTGGTCAAAATGAAGCATGCGGTGCCTGCTGAACGGACGTCACGCTTGACAGTGGTTTGAGGTTTGACATTTTAGCATTCCAATGGGCAAAGAAAAAAGACTTTTGTCTTTCAGCACCACAAGCAAGTGGGAAAGTGGGTCAAGAACACGGCCCCACTTGCCAAGCATGTTGCCGCAACGGGCCCAAACTCACTGTGTCCATTCGTTATGTGTCGCCCGTCTCCTCCCCCATCGGTGCTCGGTCATTGCGGAATGATGCAAGATCCCGTAGAACTCGCATGAACTATGACATTGTTGGACACCAAATCTAATGAGGCATGAAATCAATATGTATGCTCCCGCTTCACCCGGGGCATGCTGGGTAATGGAGTGTCAGGAGTGCTTTGCGGCGGTTTTAATCACAAAGACCTTGGAAGAACTCCTTGTAAACAACTCTCTGAGATACAGCCTGCGTGGGGTTGTGTCTTGTGCACCTGTGATTACTTTCCGCGTAATTGAAGCTAACTGCGTGTCCGTCTGCCAGCACGGGGCCGAAACGGAGCCGTGCGATTGTGCAGCTCTGCATGAGTTGAGTGCGAGTCCGACTGTGTGTTCCATGTTGTCAGAGGGTTAGCGTCGCTCCCCCACCGGGTTTTGTTTCATTAGCCTGTAAGACTGCGTGTGACTCCTGCGAAGTAAACATTAGCCTCTACCTACTTCTACTCTCTGCATGCTAAAGCGACGTCAGCTCACATCATCTGCATGCTGATCAACTTTGGAACAACAATCGGGGGGAGCCAAATTCCCACGTTCCCACGTTAAATCTGAATGCTAATGATGCGTCTCTCTGACATAGCTGCAAGTTGCACTGTTAAGACGGCCGGTAAGATTTGGGAGTGAAACCGTGCGTTGGTTCGCTGCCAGAACGAGGCAATCCGAGGTTAACTTTCATGCAAATCGATCGATTTATGAAGAATCGATTGGTCAAAGCGACGCGCACTAATTGGCTGCAACCAGCAGAGGCGCTGTTGCTTCAGTCTCAACGAAATTGCATGAGCTCAGTTAGCAGCGACATCCCCACCCGTGCTATCGCTGCGCCTCTCGTCAACATTATTCTGGTCAATCCAACATGGGTGTATTGCATACAATAAAAGGGGGTCAATAAATTGATTGTTGGTGGGAGGGGGGGGGGTTGTTGTTGTTTTTTAGCAGAATGGAACATCTTGAACCTTCATCTGCTGTATTCTTGAGTTGTCACTTAAGCGGCTGCCATAAACCGTACACATTCTCACTTTCGCGTGTAGCTGAGCCACAAAATGGAGTTCTGAGAGTCCCCAAATGATCAAATGGTTTGACTTTGCTACGACGGGAAAGAGCCAGAACAAAAATCTGTTTGTCATTCCACTTGTTTTTCCCACCCAAACTTATTCATTCGCAGTGTGGTAACTAATTATAGCTGTCTTACGTGGGCCGATTCACACTCAGCCTCAAAGATGTCTTTGAGCTGAATGCGGAGCAGCATTTCCACGGACGGAAACCCCTAGAAAGTCTCGCTGAGCGTCTCAAATTAAGGTCCACCACCATTACCAGTGTCATGCAGCTAAATTGTCAATCAAAACTAAATCAAAGCTCGATAGTTTTCATGCAGCTCCTATATTTGGATCTCATGAGCTTGTGCAGGTGAAAGTCAGCGCCCCCCCGTGACCCTAGTGAGGATCAAGCGGTTGGGAAAATGAATGAATGAATGAATGATTTTTCTTCCTGACGGACGTGTGAGATGCTAATCGTAGCAACGTGCCTTTATTAGCTGACGGCAGAGACGCTAAATAGCGTCCACTCTTTGCCACCTAAAGGGCATGAAGTGAATGACTTTAGGGTGAAAGGCGGCTACATTTCCTCAAATAGAGATTACACCTTGACGAACTCCCGCGTATGCAAAACAGCCCTCTATTTCGGGATGCTGCTGTGTTGTTTTTGTGCGCTTCTGCATGACTCATTTGCGCTCGTATCCAAACATTGGGATTTCAATGTCAACAGGGAAAACTCTTGGCAAACAACCCACTTCCTCATTGCACGCCCACGACTGAAAGTTTTCTTGAAATCATTTGCCACGGCGCGCGGTAATTGAACTGTGCTTTCCCGTTTGAAAGTGGATTTAGCTCTTCAATCACCCGCCTTTGTGTCTCTGTTATTTAGTGCCCTTAGCTTTCCTTCCCTTTGGCATTCTAAATAGATAAATGACTCCCGCGCACTCGCCTGGCCGCCGCTGTTGACATATTCACGGCAAAGACACTGGCTGATGAGGAATGGCTCTGTCATTGGACTTCTCTGGGAAATAAACCAGAGATCGCTCCATCTTTGCCTTTCCTCCATCTTTGCCTTTTGCTTCATTTTTTCTTCACACTCGTTCTTGCTTGGTTCCAATGTCGCACCTCCGCTCGTCCTTCATTCTCAAACTGCATTCTGCCTCGACGGCATTGTGACCCATCGCCGCTGAGAACGCATCTTAACGTCGCCCTCCTCTCCCGCGCAGCTACCCGCTGCTAATGAGCTTGGTTGTGGTCGCCACGGCGATTGTCTCCCCAACTTTACGCGAGGTGGAAATCCATCACCGCCAGTAGCTGGGAGACAACGTTGATGAATGTCTTTTCATATTGTTTTGTCACGAACTTCTTGGATGTGCAATATTGTCTCAAATGAAGATTTTTTTTTTTTTGGTTTTCTCTGCTGATGAACAAGATAACACCCATCGCATGCATATGAATTAGTATGCCAAAAAGTGTATTACGCCTGTAGAAAAAAAATGCCTATTATCCAGGCAAATATATTCCAGTGGGCGGCCCGGTAGTCCAGTGGTTAGCACGTCGGCTTCACAGTGCAGAGGTACCGGGTTCGATCCCAGCTCTGGCCTCCCTGTGTGGAGTTTGCATGTTCTCCCCGGGCTTGCGTGGGTTTTCTCCGGGTGCTCCGGTTTCCTCCCACATTCCAAAAACATGCATGGCAGGCTCGTTGGGCGCTCTAAATTGTCCCTAGGTGTGAGTGTGAGCGTGGATGGTTGTTCGTCTCTGTGTGCCCTGCGATTGGCTGGCAACCAATTCAGGGTGTCCCCCGCCTACTGCCCGGAGACTGCTGGGATAGGCTCCAGCACCCCCCGCGACCCTAGTGAGGATGAAGCGGTTCGGAAAATGGATGGATGGATATATTCCAGTGTCTAACATTGTGCAGTTAGGTTTTATGATGCTCACATTTTGAGTCTGGATTGCATTGATTGACTTATTTTTATACAGTATATGATGAGTTAATAGTGAGGACGATAGCTGTCAGGCTGTCCTGGATGTGAGTGACATTCCCACAATTTTCCCTTCTTTGTCACTGTGAATATCTCCCGTGTTAACAGTGCTTCTTCGTTCTCATTCTCACTTTTCGTTTCACCCTCTTTGGTCGCTTCCCACCCTTGAACCCCCTCTCGCGATGTTCTTTTTCTTACTTACTTACTTACATCCCTTCGCTTTCTTTTCCACGAACGAATCCCAGAGAAAACCCTTTTTAAATATACATGATCCTTTTGTCTGAGGATGGATTTTGTATCCATTATAATGAAAGCGGATCAAACATAATACCGTTGGAGCGAATCCAAGCTAATTACATCAGGAATTCCAGGCTATTGATAAAATAATGGAGCTTATGATTGTGCGCAAAGATGCTTGATTCGCTTTATCAGGCATTGGTGGATTCCTGCCGCTCATGCAAATAATTTGGGCAATAAAAAAAACATGCGCGTCTCTACGCATTAACAAGCAGCGTAACTGCATCGATTTCTTCCTTTTGTTCGACCTTAAATCTCCTGACACGCTGACAGGATCAGTAAAAATCACACGCTCATATCGTGGAACCTCTTTTCAACATATCCCGTTTACAACGTTTCCACCCCGATAGCGTACGCGTTTCAAATGACCGATTTCACGTCATCCATTTTCCATTTGCTCACAACGAGCAACAACATCGTGGCAGAGTTGGAGGCAACTCGTGTCCTCCGACTGTCGTCGCTCTGCGTGCAGCTGCATTATTGATGCATTTGAGGACAGTTTTTATCCTGTCATCGCCTTCTAGTTAGCATCTCATGTATCCCCTCGCACGCCGTCGTCGCGTTTGCTGCAAATCGTGCAGAAGGAGCTCTTAAGTCACGCGGCGTACGCACTCGGCATGCTCGGCTGATGCGCCAGCTGTGACGAGAGCTCCGTCGCTGATGTGTTTCTGTTAATTAACTCCCTGAAAGAATTCCACTTGGCATTCCCTCGGCACATTGGACCATAAACCCAATTAGCGCGAGTGGTGCATTTTCTGACCGCGTGGTTGTAAGCTTGTAAACACGCACACTTGCACACATACGTGCTCACAAACACGCCTTGCGAGATGAGGAATTATTTTCCCTCGGCAAAATAAAACAACACCAAAAGGGCGCTCGCACTGGTGAACTGGGGGGCATGTGCCGGTTGACTTGAGCCAGACACCCCGGACCGGTCGCCGGGAGGGGCATGTGGATAAACAATCACTGGCGCTCACGTTAGCATTTTCGGTGTCACAAGTTAAAACTCAATGCAGCGGGAAGGCAAACCCCAACGATGTCGGGGGGAAATGCCTGCCATTCTGCGAGTGAGGAAGATGAGATGATGACAGCGTTTACCTTGCGGCTCCAAGAAGGCCAAAGGTAAATCAGCAGACAGCACAACGTGTCACTCCGCATTGGGTCAGTTATTTGTGGAGGAAGGCCGCTACACAACCCCAATGGTGTTTAGGCTTTGTTTGTTTGTTTGTTTGTTTTTTCCCTCCCTGTCTACGATACGGTGCTGCGTGCTCGCAGCTTTTTCCATTCAACTTGACTCAAATGTATATCTGCTGCCCAGAAAGCATTGTTGACATTTCTCTCCCGTCTGTCTTTTTGTCCTTTCGCTTTGAGTTTGAGGGCGGCCAGCCGAGGCGGCGCTCACACTGTCGTCCGTGTGCGTGTGAAAGCGGATCTGTTGCATGTCATCTTCCTTGCTCCCGCTCTTTCCTTGTCACACCCTAATGAATCCTGACTTTTATCGCTCACGACTCTTCCCCCCCCTAGAGTGTTGTTGAACACGTGCGCGTGCGCTCGTGGAAAACATGCACGAGCGCACACTCACAAACACTCACACAAGCATGCAAAGGCCTCGGGGAGATATGGAAAGAGCTCGGATGGAAGGTTGCTATACGTGTGAAAGACAAGGAAGAAAATCAAGATGAGGTGGATGGATGCAAGGAAATGCGGGCATAGGGTTATGAGGTCGTGGGAATTTCTAAAAGGACGTGACAGAAATGGAAGGCTCATGCAAACACAATCTTTGGCACCACATGAATTTGTAGACAAAACGACAACACATGCAGAAATCAGGGTGAGAGATCTGTGTGAGACAAGGATAAAATTGTCCCCCATTTCGTGTAAATGTCAGGAAAAATACTATAGCGGGGTAGCAATACATTGTTGTTCGTAGCAGAGATGGGCACTTGACCCCCTTGCGGCATCAAAAATGAGGATGAATATTTTGTTGCGCAACCGCCTCAGTGAGATGTGTGCGTCTGTGTTGAAAAAGGGCAAGTATCGCGAGATCGATAGTTTATTGTTCCCATAGGAAATGTCAGCTTTTTAGCCACTCCTCCTGAGCAAATCGCTTGAAGTTGTGCAGAAAGTTGGAGTCGTGTTTTCAGCATCTTACGCAGATGTCCAGAGGGTTTAAATTAGAAGTTTTGTCATCGAGTATTTTGTTAATGGGTATTTATCCTGAGGCTGAGACCGACCTTTCTCAGGCTGGGCAGCACATTTTCCAGCCATAATTTTCCTGTAATCTTTTGACAGCGCTGATCGATAACACCATAAGTAAGAGGCGGTCCCTCGACATATGAGAAGCCGTAAAACAAGTTACACAAATCACAAAAAGGGGGGGATGGCTTGAACATTTTTGTGTGCCGATTTGCTCTCTCAACTCTCCCTGGATCTTCTTTAAAAGTGAGGAATGAAGGTCCTATTTTGGAATGGGACCATTGTTTATGCTGGCTTGTTTCCGCAACCCCCCCCCCCCACCCCGCATGAAGTGAAATATTTCATATATACGATGAGGTAACAAGGGGGCCGTAACGTATGCTGCTTTGCACGCTCAGGCTGCCCCAGGCTAGACGAACGGTAGAAATGGAAGCGCCGCACATGTGGTTTGCATCACGTTTGTTGTGAATGGAGCAGGCGTCTATCTCAGCACCTGCTCCCCGCACAGCCAGTTTGCTTCTGCCCCTGCAGGTACACGGGGGACCGGGCGAGGCCGTAGATGCAATTGAAAAGGTGACTTTTGGCTCCTACGCTCAACGTATCATACGAGTCTTGCGAGGGTCCTTCTGCGTCTGTGTGAGGATGGCCAGCTCAGCATTTCAAACCGCTGAGTCTGAGGGATGGTGCTCACGTGACAAATCTAGGAGACATGCTGCATCCGGGGGGGTCGACGCTCTTTGGATGCTATCCCTGACTTCCACCCTGTGATCGTCCCTCAGTACCGAGCCTTCCACTTCACTCAGTTTGCGGTTGCGCCCAAGCTTTACGAGTGACATGATTGAATTAGAATCCAGGCCAGTGCAGAGTACGGCTTTGATTACGATGACAACCAGCGGTCATCTTGGTGCCTTTTGGATCTTACTGTTCCCAACAACGAGCAACACATCTATCGAGTATTTGTCTTGTTAAGCGGGGACTCGAGACTGCCTCGCTACTTAATGGGAGATGTTCACACCTCCACATCCAAGATGCTGGTTAACAGTGGGTGCACACAGCCACCACTAGCTAGTTTAATCATACACACCCACACCCGCACCACCATGAAGCAAGGGCTCATGCAGATTCCGTTTTATTTTAATCACCAAGCTGCCAAATGACACCAAACACAAATGCCCCCAGCACCCACCCCAACACACACTCCTCATGTAAACAACTTCGCTGAATAAGCATGTGACTGTTTTCTCAAACAAATGCCAAAAACATTTTTGCTAAAGCTAATCTTCTAATCACTAAGGCCGCAGCTCTGCTTACCTTTGCCTTTGACTTGAAAGTCATTCTGTGGAATCTGGTGCCAGATTCCGACCATCACTCGACAACGGCATACCCGGGAGCCCGGGTGCCCCTGTCATGGTCCGACAAACTCATTGTGGGAGGAAATTATGATGTAAATGATGAAATCGTGAGACGAATGTGCATACTGACTCGCTCACAGACACATTTTCCGAAATAGACTCATAACAAAAGATTTACTTGCTGGTTTAATTTCACACTTGATGTGTGGGCAGGCACTCCAGAGCCCTGCGTAGAAGCAATACAAAAGTTCATTTTCATAATTTGTCTGCTTTAATGGAGTGATCCCCGATGAGCTGAGGTCCTCCACAGAACACAAGAGCATCAGTGATGGAAGTTGCAGCCAGGGGGAAAATGGAAAAAAAAAATCTTGCTCGGTGTGCCACTGGGGGGACAGCCAGGGAATGTCGTGCACAACTGGGCCATAGCGGGGAAACAGATTCTCGTTCTTGGCCCACCGCAGCAAGTAGTTCTGCGTGGTGGGAATTTGCGGTGTTTGCAATTAATAACCCGCGTCTTTGTGTGCGGAGGAACAATTTCCTGCTCTCCTTTCACTTTGCTCACACGGGGAAATTAGTGACAAGCCTGGCTTTTCCCCCCTCCCTCTTCCCTGGTTCTCTTTCACTTTCCAACACCGCACATTTAAAAATAGGAGACAATTTCAATGCATTAAGGTCACTCACCCTTCACATCTGTTGCTCCAAGTGGCTCTGCCTCCCCCTCAAGCAGGCTAAAAGCGTTTGATGAGCAGCCAGTCGACTTCATGCTTGAAAAGTCATCGTGGACTTGTGAAGTCGACAAGTCAACCATTAGTGCTCATACTGTGCCTTTAATTCAGTCAAACTCCTTCCATGTTTATTTTATTTATTTTTTCGGTGACATTTAGCGGCGCGAGATGAGTTCGTTGTGGTCCTCGTTGTGGGTGACAGCAGTGATTATTGGCAGAGCGACGGATGAGTCGGTTCTTGGTGCCTTTCCAAAAATGAGACAGGGGGGGGGGGAGAATTTTTGCCCTCCTTGGCAATCAGTGCACCTCAGACCGACTGTAGGATACTCCTGGCAAGTCAAAATGAGCCAGCGAAACACTTTTAAAGGCTTACTGACTCATTTGGAAACTGTCTTGAAGGCACCCGCTTGCCCAGCAAGCATTCAGCGCATAAACAACTCTCAGTGCGTCGCTCTATGAGTGAAAAACGGACTTCTGAAACAGTTTGACTTGGCTCATTTTGTCATGATGCTACCATGCACAAACTTGTATAAATGTCATGGAATTCAAGATAGAGAAATTTTACAAAGATATGAATGTTGAGCGGCACAGTGGTCGACTGGCTAGCACTTAAAGTTACAAATAACTGGCTTTTTTTTTTTTTTTTTGGTGGTGATTTGTATTGATTGATTTTTTCAGAAAGGGATGAACACGCACGATGAAGTCAATTTCATACTTTGATCGTCTCCAACATGCGGGTGCACTGCTTGATCAACAATGTCATGCAGCCCTTCCATCATGCATATGCGTTGTGT
Organism: Hippocampus abdominalis; assembly: GCA_018466805.1. Lineage (NCBI taxonomy): Eukaryota > Metazoa > Chordata > Actinopteri > Syngnathiformes > Syngnathidae > Hippocampus > Hippocampus abdominalis. The sequence continues at coordinate 1,633,483 of CM031712.1, read as the reverse complement.
GATTGTTTGTTTGCCGTTCATTTGCATGCAGATTTTCTCGGCATTAGTTTATCTCTCCAACCCTCCTCCAGTTTAGATTCTGCCTCTCTCTTCCCAATGTCTCCTCATTTTCTCTCTCTCTCTCTCTTTAATGAGATGACATGGTGGACACAGTGTTCGTCTTCCACTTGGCGACAGCCTCTCTGTTGCCAATTACTGCGCAGCCGCCAGCTTTCTGTTTGCCTTTCGCGATTATATCTCTGTTTGTGTATACAACCTGCAAATGAGACGCGCCGTTCAAAGGCCGGCGATTATCATCAACGGTTGTGCGGCATATGGTGGCCGCCGCAGACTATAGAAATGACTGCTTCGTCAATAGTCGCAATTATTGACACATATAACACAAAGTCTGTTTACGCAGTTGCATTTCAAAGACTTCCCCAGCGTTTAAATATCAACAATGTGTTTTGGTGTTCGAATGGCGATTTCACTTGTCTGTTTTTCTTTTGATGTCTCATGGGAAAAATGTTTCAGTCAACCTCCACAATTGAGTCATCTCTAATATCAGAGCTGTGTCAAAAAATAGAGCCCGGACATCTTACTTGAACTAAAAATATGTATTAACAGTTAACAGAAAACTCGGGAATAAGGCAACAGGGGAGAGAAGTTGAGCCTGTTGCTCCATGATTCAGTACCAAGGACAGCGGTCAGAGCACATTTTGTGGTCATGCTGTTTGAAAAGGATCGTTTGAAATGGACAGCGCTGAATATGCACATAAAAATTAGGATTCCGTTACTGGTTTGGTTTAATACGCGAGACGTTTTCAAATGTTTTACTTGGATTAAGCGTAGAGATAATCAGAATACTTTCATAGAGGACTACGGAAATCGGAGAATATTTTCTGTTGAGCACGTGTCGTATTCTTTGTGACAAAGAGGCGCAAAGTGACAGAAGAATAAATGCTTTCTTCGTATATATTCTTGTGGAGCCCGCTCCATCCGTCTACATTGATGTTGCAACCGGGTAGCACGTAGCGATACTTTTTTTTTGTTTTTTGCATGCGACATCTGGATAATGATCTAATCATTGTTTTCCGTGTTGTGCAGATGCAGGCATATCTGTTTGCATTTAGTAGTGTGTTCATTTGATGGTGAATGGGCCACACACAGGCACACACACATACGAACACATACGAGCACACACACAAGGCCCCTGTTCTGAATTGTGAATGGTTTATTTAAATAGTGTGAATGAACTGTAAAGAAAGAAGCTGGCAGAGATGCTTGTTAAGCCCTTTACCGATCATAGAAAGCTGCGCCGAAGGGCCTGTCTGCGATTTTTATCGCCGTCATGCCTGTCGCTTCTGTTTAGGCTCGGGGACCGACATAATGTGTCCAACACGCACATGCGCACACAGACACGGAAACAGATGCCCGAACACTCACGTCTGACACAGCAAACACGCAGAAGTTTAAAATACATGCCGTACACTATATGCTTGCAATCGTCAATTTCGCCAGACTGGAGGCTGACTCAGAAGGCAAAGCAGGTCTCAAGCTCGAGGATAATAAAGGTGTGTGTGTGTGTGTGTGTGTGTGTATATAGACACACATACACACACACTCACGGTCGACCTCGTCTTTTCAAAGCCAATAGAGCCATGTTTGTTTTTAGTTGTGCGTTTTTCTCCTTGTGTGTGCGTTATTTGTCTTCGCATCTTCTCTGCCTTATTTGTAAAAATGTTTGCCACTGTCTTCTCTCTTTGAGTCTTCTCACCGGTGCTTTTATACTGGAGGCAGGCTAACGACAGCCTCCGCGCAACGTCAAACTGCACATTTGTTGCCTGGATGCCTCCCTCAATTGGCAATTCCCTCCTGCTTGTTTTCCTAGAAAGCCTTCAGATTTGTATACAGCGATGTTTGCTTGAGTTCACTTGGTGGGCAGGTGTGTGTGTGTGTGTGTGTGTGTGTTTATGCAATGGTTTGCATGTCCCTGACCTGGCTAACCTATCAAAATGAATGCTTGTTATGGCAAGTGGATAGATGACCTTTGGGGCCTCCCTCGGGTCCTGTCGCATCACGTGGTGGGATGGAGGAGAGCTGGACTATTTATTTGGAACCTGCTATGTTGCTTTTTTTTTTTTTTTTTTTCTGAGCAACTCGATGCTTTCCACACACAGCAGCCGCATTGAACCACACACTTTCATATACACAACCAGAGCTGTTCAAGTAAATCCAAGTCTACAAGCCTCAATGGTGCGCTGCCAGTAAACGTTGACATGTTTACATATTCGCTTTTACTCGATTTCCGCAGCTGGTCTGAAATTTTTTTTAAGTGCCTCTCTATTTTAGTTTGGGTAAGATATACTCTGCTTGACTTCTTTCCATTTCTTACCCACTCAAACATCTATTTATGCAGCTACCTAATTTACAAGCCTGCACACCTGCCCGCCATACTTAGATACTGTACTTCCCTAACTAAATCGCTTTCCCGTACTTACTGAAATAAATCTATTGTATACATTTCCAAAGAAAACAAAAAGCAAGATGTTACCAACCCCCCCCACCCCCTCCTTTTTTTTTGGACCAGAAATTACACACACTTATTGGATGCATTACTGGGTGCAGCGATGATAGCATGTCCGAGTACACACACAGGGACAATTTGGACACATACGAAGCCGCAATGGCATTTAGGCGATGACATTTTCCAAATGACATTTTGTTCGCGGCCAAATCCATACTCGGGGAGCACGAACCGTTACGCTGCCGCGGAACACTGCTGTACCGTCGCACGTGAATGCTCGCTGTCATAGACCAGGGGCAGTAGACCCTGATCGATTTTCCCCTTAATCCAGTGTCGGGATTTCAAGCTCCTTTCAAGACACAAATCCATCGATAAAGCATCTGAATAGTTTTGACCTTGGGAAAAACCTTCCCACCGTTTTTTTTTTTTATCGATGGACGGTAGCGCTCTTCTTATCAGTGCTGCTCATTCTGCGGGATTCTTAAACAACCGTTGCATTTGATCAATATGTCTCGCTAATTTATCACGGTTGCTCAAGACGAATGACGTATCGTGATGAGTCAGTCGATTAGTTAAAGACTAAGCGCCACCGATTTATGAGACTTCAAGTACAAACATTAAAATGGACGGCACTTGACAGGATGGTCTCGGAGACGATACAATAGGCCAGTCGACTGCAAACAATAAATGTGTGCACACTTCAATTAGAGGCTCCCGTGGAGGGTTTTTAACAATAAATAAATCATGCCATATTATTAGCCGCAATTGTCGCATAAAACCTGGAAGGTGAACACTGTATAATTCCACTGCCTGCAAACGAAGCTCCGCTTAACCGCCCGCTTCTCTATTGTGCTGAGGTCTGAGCTAAATGATGGGCAGTATGACAGTATAAACACTTCTCTCTATCACGTCTTGTAATTCTCCACCGCCGTTCGCAGCAGTCAATCAAATGTTGCGGCCTGTGAATTTGTTCACCCGTTTTTCTAATATTGAACGAGCTCCGTGAATGGTCAGCCTTCAACAATGGCCAGTCAGTGGGGAATCTTATCACAAGCGAAGTGCTTTGGAACTTTCCGACTGCATCCGTAGGGAACGGATGTGGAGATCTTTTTACGTGCAATCCAGACAATCTGTTTCAGGGGAGAGATAATCACAGATGAGTGAATCACAAAAGCTCCTCAGCAACACTCTCATTCCATCACACATGTAAAAGCCATTTCGGAGACGGACGATTGAGGTAAACGACGTGACGAAGCGCTGCTGCTCGCTTAAAGTGCTGCCATTTAGACGTCCGCTTTGTTTACTCAAAAGTATTTGTTAACAGGATCACATGCAGGTACGATGTTATGATCATGAACGTTGACGGTTTGACATTCTTACCTTTGCCTGAGTTGCGACTTGCTTTGAATCGCCCATGTGCATCCATACAGATACCGGTAATTTTTTTTTTAAAAACCCATTAAATAAAAATGTTAGCATTTCAAGGTTTGTAGGCAAAATTGAATTGATTGTCATCTTGCTACTGTCCCGAAAATCAATAATAATGATAATTCAGAGCACATTTTATGCATATACTTGTCAGGCATTCAAGCATTCATTGGACATGAGATGACGCGAAGCAGACACTTTGAATGGCTTGATTGTTTTGCAGCCAATGTTGTATTCTACATTGGGAAATTACATCCTAATCCCTTTTCCCTGAGCTTTTATTGACATTATAAAATAAAATAATAAAAAAAAGGGCACTTTTTTATGCTAAAGGCATATTTTAAATTCAGAGCATTTACATTTTTTTACAGGCGAGTGCCTGTAACAAGCAACACTAAAACCATAATAAAGACGGACCGAGCTGAGTCTGCGTGCATATCTTCTTCGGCCACACTCACGGTGTCCTGTTTACAGCTCTCAAATGCATGCAGTTGTGCACACATGCACCCCCCTCCCGCCCCAACACACACCCATACACGAATAAGAGAAGTCAGAGTGAAATCAGAGACAAAGAGAGATGTTTTCTTTTTTTTTCCCCACTGCGCTCCTAAATAATTTAATGAGGGGGAGCTCTGTCAGAGTATTGGTGTGTTTGCGTGTTGAATATTTATAATGCATATAAAACTGTTATGGGCCAGCTGCTGGCAGTCTTGCATCTCAGATCTCTTGCCTTTTTAAAGGTGTACTCCAAGTTGAAGCGTCTGAAAGTGGTGTCAAACAAAACCAAGTGCCTGAAGTGCAAACGCCGCTATTGTCTCCCACTTCTTCAAAATTGACAGGAGAAGTGGAGGTATGAAATCATATGTTTCGGCTGCTATAATTGGCTACAAAGCTGTCCTCTGTACAAGACAAGATTGGAAAGGAGTTTCGGCGGAGCTGCGCGAAGGCGTCGCAGCGCATCATCCTCCCAAAATGTGACGAAGCTCCATCTATTTCCAACATGTTCTCTAAGGCTGTTTTCTGGAACAGCGCCTCTGAGTGAAATAACCAACAGCTATCCCCAAAACAGAACTGACAGGGTTCTCGAGGAGGTTTTGCAAAGTCGCTATTTGTATACGTCAGCGTGTCCGTCCGCAGCCTCAAATCGCTTTCGGAGCTGTTTTAGGTCTCTTGTCAAGACCGATTTTCTTTCCTTGCGCTTCAGACAATTTCACACCGTTGAAAGATTGAGACGCTGTAACATCAGGTAGACCTGCTCGATTCTTGCATCGGGGAATAAGCCCCATGCCTATCATAAGCTTATTGAAGCATCCAGAGGCCGGATACATGGAAAGGGTCTGCTTTTCCCTGCCCATTGGATTCGGGCTCACGACGAGTTCAGTCTCGTTCAAAGTAGGATGAATGTTTACTTCCAAGTGGTCAAGATGTGTCGTCTGCCTTGGATGCTCTGGTTTCGTTTTTTTTCTCCAACACGCTGATAGTAATTCATGGCTGCTCTTTCACGATCGCGGCGTACCTGAACTCGGTGAAGTCGGACGTGAGCTGTTGCTTCAGGTCTTTACTGCGCACTGCTGTTGATATAGCGCCTCTATAGTGGCGCAACACTGCAACTGCAGATAAAATAAAAAGCTACCGCAGAGGGACATCAATCCCTCAATTAATTATTTTGATGACATCCAATGATCTAATTCGCCCTAACCAGGCAAGAAAACCACTTTGGTGACGCCAAATTTAAATTACAATCGTTTTTCAGATGAGAAATAGAAAAAAAATGAACAAAAAACCATAGCTGACTTGAGAGAGAGAGGTCATATCCGTGGTTCTTTCTTTTCCCCCCCTGCCTTCTCTTTCTTGAATATATAAAGAGAGAGCATCAAGTTTCCTCCCTGTGGCCATCATCTCGTGTGACTTTCATCACCACAGTCACCTCACCGTCCTCACCTGCAGGTATTGGCCCACCCACCCTGCTCGACTTTGCACTCATTAAAACGGCGGCAGGTGCAAAAGGAAGGCCACGGATAAGTCTCTGAAAGGTGATCCCTTGGGAAAAAAAAAAAAGGAACATGTGACGCCCGTGAGGTGGGGTGGTCTTCAGTATGCACGGGCGTGACGGACGAGAGCGGTGCGACCTTTTCGCCGGCTCGCATTCACACGTCCTTTTTCCCCGCTCTTTCCTTCCACTCATTTTTCCCCTCTGCTGATTGAGGATGGAGAAGGGGAGGGTTGAGAGGGGGAGCGTCACGTCTCAAAGAGAAGGTCAGAGCTCTGTTTGATAGCCTTTTGTCTCCCATCCAAAAACAGCGCCCCTAATAGCTACCCATAGGCCACTTTATAATGATTGGGCCTTATCTTCAGACACACACAGAGACCATCCAGCGCCGTCACCACGCGGCGTCTTGATGTTGGCGAGCAGGATCATTTGTCTACCGTGTCGAAAGAGCCCCATTGTTTTTTTTTTTTTTGGGGGGGGGGGGGGGGGGGCGGGATTTGTTTTTATACTAACAAAGTGAGAGGGCAAGGCTGCAATTTGTTCCATTCACAGCTCTGATATCAGGGCCGCTCCTGTTATCTTGCATTTTGTCCAATCGTGTAGAGCCCCACACACAATACTTTCCGAAGCGATACCAAGTACCGCACATCGAGGTTGTTATCGTGTACTGTACATTAAAATATAACCAAAGTATAGCGTGGCATTGGGAATCGTTTTTAGCAGAAAGCAGAACAAGACAAGTATTAAGGTATATATATATAGTGTGTGTGTGTGTGAGTGTATAGCAAGTAGAGCCTGCCAAACTGAGTAAGTACTGTGTTTTGGAAAACGGGGGTGGGCCTGCAACTGCTTCCTTCAGCTAACCTTTCACACAATAACACAACTGATTCTTTGATTGATTGTTTTCCTTTTAAGACAGCTGGGTGCTCACAAATCAATTTGAGGCATTGAGCACAGTTGTACGGTTTTGCTCGGTTATTTCTTTCACTTGATGGTATAGTGGTTCACTTGCCTGACTTGTGTGAAGGCAGCATGGGATGGGTTTCCATTCAGTCAAGGTGTGGCTGTGGCTGTGAATGGGCGATCGGCTCTTTAGCCCCCCGTGCTTTCAAATGACATGTTTTCTCTCTCTCTCTCTCTCTCTCTCTTCTCACAGTGGGGCCTTGTTGCTTGTGTGTGCATGCGTGCAAGTGAGAGGCATGAGAAAAGGGGGAAGAAAGTGTGCATATTGATGAGGAAGTGCTTCCTGAGAATGTTGGAGGAGATGAATTGCATTGCACCGAGCTGTAATGTTGAGGAGTTGAGGGGATTGAGCTTGGAGACTTGAGATAGCGTCTGGGGGGGGGGGGGGGGGATCAAGTCATTCAGCGCTTCAAATGGCTTTGAAAACCAATCAGACCAGCACACGTGCTCTTTGCAACTCTCTCTCGCTCTCTGCTTCTCTCTCTTTCTTTCTCACTCTGTCTCTCTGTCTCTCTCTTACACACATACACACACACATGCACACACATTGATTGTACTTGCACACTCCTGTTGTAAGGGTGGGAGACTCCAACAGTTCCCCTTATTGATCCGTGCGCGCGTGAATCACTTGCATGTGAATGCATTTTTGCACACAGTCATTTTTTATGGTTCAAGGCAGATTTACTTCAAAGCTAAAGTGCTGATATATTAACTAGTCAGTAAGGTGCTTCAATAGTCAGTAGTGTGCACGGTATATAGCTAGCATAGCGAATAGGTGACCCTGACAGGTTTCTCGAGAAGTCTCTTCACTTGGCTGCCATTTGCGAAAGCACTTCTGTGTTATTTGTCACTACGCTCTAACTATCGGGTATGCACAAAATAATAAACCCCGTGCTCAAATGATACATCCACGTGGGGATAGCTCGATCCAAGGAGGGAATTCCACAAATGTGCTCATTAGCCTAATTTATACACTTTCAAAAGGAGCACTCCTATTCTAGCGACAGTGTCAACAAAGGGATGAACAAGCTATTTTTGCATCTGGGCTATTTTCAACAAGTCACTCCTCCTCCCACCTACCAGTTCTCTCGCACGCCAATCCCATCCGAGCTAAAAACTCTGAGCAAAAAGAATGATGACACCTATTTTGAGACGTTGCATTGCTGTGCTGTCTACGTGCCTCAAGGGAAACGTTGCATCAGGTCATCACGTTGCCTAAACAAAGTACTTTGCATATGATGAGACTTTTCAGTAAAATGGAAGCATTGCAATATGTACAATGAGACCTTGAAGTGTGTGAGAAAGACTTTGCAGACACTTTCCAGTTTTTGTGTCATTTATTCTTTCCAATTCACCAGTCAGGTGTCACCAAATAACGCAGATGAATCTCGCAATCACCGTTGTTGTTATTTCGAGCATAATTGGCTGTTGACCTGCAACGCAAGTGGGCGTTAATACTCCGGCCCGCTGCCATTCATGAACATTTCCATGTCCTCGTCCTTTTTAACGTACGCCGTCTACCCCGTGCATCTGCAGGAGCTGCAGTTCGAGCGCCTGACCCGGGAGCTGGAAGCCGAGCGTCAGATCGTTGCCACCCAACTCGAGAGATGCAAGCTGGGATCGGAGACCGGCAGCATGAGCAGCATCAGGTGACGACCAAAAGATCCCCTTTTCCTTTGCATGCGGATGTGATGGCGAGTGAAAATCGGGTGCCGTATTCAGCTGTGTGTGTGTGTGAGCATGTGTGTTTGTTTTGCTTTAAACATTATACAGTCCACCCAAAAAAAGCTTTGCCATAGCGGAAGTGTACTTTTTATAGAGCGCCTCTGCTGATAACTGTGATAAAAAAAAATTAAAAAAAAGACACGTCACTGTGTTTGCGAATAAGACCACGAAAGAGTCACCGCGGTGGTGTCATTTCCATACTACTGTACATGTTGGGTCACAAGAATTAGTTTTGCACTACCACCATCTCACTATGAAATCCACCAAACTTTCTGCTGTTGAATTTATTTTCTGATGTTGCAGTCAAGCAAGTTAGAAATGGATGAGCGGATAAGTGTGCCCTACATGCTAATGAGGCAGTTTAATGCTAACAGCCCGAATATTGCGCTTGCCATCTGCTCACATTAAATCACCTTCCTCCGAAACAGAAAAAATAAAAAATAAAATCCACATTGTGAATCAGTTAGAAAGTTGAGTTTCACTTCTTTACTTCTCAGAGTGTTCTTTGGGAGTGTGTTTTTGTTTGGAGCTCTTCTGCAATGTCAAAGGGAAAACTTTCATCAGAATGCAACACTTCTCTGACTCCCTCCAGCAACTTATCGTCCATGTACACACGCCTGAAAGGGGTCCAAAGGAAAACGCCCTGTGGAATAAAAACCTGGGGATTTTTATATTTTTTTTAAATCAATTTGAGTATCGAAATTCCTGTGATGATAAACACTCAAGCTTTAAAAGCGTGACCACTTCACCATGATGCATATTGGCACATATGCCAATTTTATAGCTTTAAAGTTCTGCAAAGCGTGATGATTGTGATACTTTGACCCAAGGTCTGATTAATTCTGATGGGGTGCCTCAAGTTTCTCACGTTCTTCCAAGGCTTTCTATGAATGAAAAATGGACACCTTGTAGTTTTAGAGCACGGTTGTGGTTTCATTTTTTTTAAATATGGAAACATCAAAACAAATGTGTGTGTGTGTGTGTGTTGGGAGGGCGAGGGGTGGGTCCGAGCAGCACTAGCCTGTCTGCTGTCTCATGGTTGCGTCATCCTTCGGTAATCACAGCAGATCTAGAGGATTAGTCGCGCGTATGCCCGCGGGGAGCTCATTATGCCGCTGAGTCAACGTTGATCCCCGCGCCCACTTAAACTTGTCAATGCGCGGTAACTCCACCGTGTGATGTGCGTTTGACGTCCCTGTCTGTGCATCACACCGCAGCTCATGTGTGAATTTGTCCGGCTTGATTTCGTCTCGCCGCCTTGATTGACGTTGATCCTTTTATTCCGATTGTTCCCAGCCTAAGTATAGATAAGGGCATCTGTGATATGACTGCGAATGATCGGAGGCGATCTGATAGCATTCAATGAGATGCCGCGAACCTTTTCTGGAACAGCGCCGCTCATTTCCCCGCGCTTCCATTATGACAAACGGACTACATCTACAGTAGTACATAACATTCAATAGAAGGAATTATTATCAGGAAATTAAAAGAATGAAATGATTTGCGTTAGGTATAACTAAAGGATCCAATAGGTCTAATTTATTCACCACCAATTCTCTTCGCTGACAAGCGGAGAAACAAACAGAACAACAAACAGATTTATCATTTTTAAGGTGAATTATTAAGGTTAGCACGTTGTCCTGTTAGTGCCTAAAGTCGGCTGGCATCGGCTCCATCGCAACTACAACTGAGTCATAATGTAAAAATTTAATCTTCACAGAATTAAAAAAAACAAACAAAACAAAACAACGGAAGCGCTGTCATATTATGTAATTCTCGACATATAAATGGCCACACTTGGTAACATCCTTTTTTTAAATCATTCAAATTTGGCAGGAATGTTAACACTTTTATCAGCGGTGTGTCAAATTTACAAGACATTCCATTTTGCTTTACAGAGTCTTAAAGTTTTAATAGTTCAGCACGGGGCCCTGACACTGGTCTGAGTGAGACAGTGCAAGTTACCTTCATATGGAGTTTGAACCCCCCTTCTTTATACGTAGCGATAAATGGTTGATGTTCTTGCCAGCGTGCTGTGTGCCTTTCTGTCCATGTTCTCTTCAATCAAGCAATTCAGGCATCTCCTTGGACTCCTATCCAGAATTGTTCAGCTCAGCAGTATGTTGTTCGCGGCGCTGTTGTGGGCCCATCCCGGCGAACATCTGTTCACACTGTGATCTGCTGGCCTGCAACGCCGCGGCACTTTACAGCAAGGAAACACGCGTCTGTTGTGTAGCAATGACACCGTCTCATGCAAGTGCGTGACACCAAATGCCACACAGGGGTTAATTTATCATTTTTCGAAACATTAGTCGAAAGCGGCGGCCCGTGGGGAAACTCTTTTCTCCTGCTGTCTCGTGTGTGCTTTACTGGCTGTGTAGCTCTGGGCCTCTTTTTTCTTTTCTTTTCTTTTTTTTTTTTAAGCTCAATCACATCACTTTCATTTGGTTGAGCGCAGTTGGAAATGCCATGTTAAAAGAAAAAAAAAAAACCCCCCCCCCGATATACATTTATAAAAGACCAAGCGGTGCAAAGATTAGAATGGTCTGCATGCCCCAGCAATCCTCGAAACGAACATTGGGCCGGGTCGGGTTGTTACGAGTCTACAGAGGAGCCGTGGCTCATTTGCACAAGACTGACTTGCCATGAGTGGATATTAGATGTGTTGTAAATCTTCTTCCTTTTGTGTATTATGACTGACAAATATCAGGGACCTTTTTATTCAGACACCTGGGAGCCGTTTTGGGAGAGGCGGAGCATCATAGAACTGTGTTCTTTAATTTCTCATTCAATATTACATGGTAATTAATAAGATTTAGCCATTTGCAAAGGGTAGGCATCTATAAATGTGTTTCGTTGGCTTCAGCCTTGCATTGTGCATGCCTGCACTGCAAATGGAATTCCAGTTTAGCAACATCGTAAGTCTTCTTGACAAGTGAGGCGATACTGTTTATGACACCTACAGTACGAACCAATATTTAAGCATCAGGGGTCAATTGTAGCTATAAAATGAGTTCCGCTTTTGTGAACTTGACTTAGCCCCCGCAGGTAGTCTGCAGATGACGCGTCAACTTGAGCGAAACAAATGGGATTTTTAAATCTGTGCTTTGCTATGGAATTGTTTTAAGAAGGAAAGAGAGAGAGAGAGAGAGAGAGAGAGCGAGCAAGCAGTATCCATGCCAGGGGTGGTAACATAGCGCAGAGGTAGCGAAGGAAATGGGGAAAAAAAAGAAAGGAATGAGAAAAGCTAATAGATAGCTTTCATTACCGCATGGCAGCGCCACAGAATGGCTTCATTGATTTATTATTAGTATTTTTTCCCCGCTATCTGCGCCTGTAGTTCTCGCCTCTTCTCCTTGTCTCATTTTCTCCTTCATTTGTCCTCTGCCCGATTGCTCTCTAGCCCCTGTCATTCCTGGGCTTTTATTTTTAAAATGTTATTTTACTCGACTATTAAATACATGTTAAATTATAGACACTCATTCTCAAAGACCTGACTGCAAGTGTCTCAGACAATATTGCTTTGTTATGTATTATTCAGAATCTGCATGATGTCTCCTCTGCCTTGGTTGGGTCCCATTGCCTTCACAACCACTGGCATTCGACTATGGATTTCATTCACAGATTAGCACAGAAATGGGAATAATAATGATAATGATGATGATGATGATATAATAACATCAGGTTCATCTTGAACTGGATATAACGTCTATTTTGAAGTACATTTGTCATGTAACTTTTGCCAGTTTTTAATGATCTGTGGTTGCTAAATATTTCAGTGCATGGGCATCGTCCCGCCATTTATTTATAATGAGTCATAGCATGTGGATTATGCCTATACTGTAAACAGACAGTCTAAGCCTAAATCCCCCCTTAGGTTTTAGCTGCAGTGAGAAATACAGGTACACACAGAAAACTCAAGCAAAACCGTATTTCATTATGGCTGACATCGTAGTGTCATTAGTCATTTTTATGAGTACCAGGCAATATAGAGACATAGAGGGCCTTATTTTGGAACGTAGGCAAAATAGCAAGAGAAAGAAAACTCCACCCATTCTTTGAGTGGGACCTGACTGCTGACTGTTTGAATTTCTGTCAGCCTAATAAATGTTGATCCTCACTAGTATCTCTTCGGGCATTGATCCAGCCAATCGCATCCACGCCCACACTCACACCTAGTTTAGAGTGCCCAACGAGCCTGCCATGCATAATGTGGGAGGAAACCGGAGCACCCGGAGAAACCCACGCAAGCCCGGAGAGAACATGCAAACTGAGGTGGGATCGAACGGTGTAAGCAGTCTAACGGACTACCGAGCCGCCAGCCTAATTGTTTGGTGTGAGGAATAGGATACAAGCAGTTTCATTTTTTTGAAAGCTCAAATATAAAGGTCAAAGTCACAAGGAGATGTGCAAACTGAGAAGTGCAAGGTGTAAAGTTCACGTCCTCAGGCTACCGCGGCTTTTAGTTTACACATCTGCCAAACTCCCCTGCGGGAAGGTCAGCGGGAGGTAAAAGGTGATAGATTGTATTCGTGAGTGTTTGTGTTGTTGTGCGAAAAAGCAAATTAGTTAGCCTGCGTGCGCACGTTTCGCCGATTGTGTGCTGCGGGATTCATTATTCTAATAAGTGCCATCAAATTATGCATCAATTGTGCTGTACGCTTCACCTTTTCCAAAGCGGCAAGTAGAGTTCAGTTTATCTCGCCGCAATTTGGGCAATCAAAAAAAAAAAAAAAATCAAGCCTTTGTTTTGTTTTTCATTTCCTGAAAATTGAAACTACTGCCTTCAAACTGCCCTTTGCACATGTCTTAAATATGACAAGGGCGAAATGAGCTCGTATGATTTAAGGTAGTGGAAGGCACCAACACCTACCGACAAGATTTCGATTTGAACTTGCAGTTATCATTTTACTGCTTTTTACGTGCTTATATATATATCTATATTTCGTCCCTGGTCACTTCCTTGTTTTTGCCAGGACTAAAATACTATCCAATTAGATTCCTTTATCTCACTATAGCTCACTCTCTTCTCTCAAGTTGGGTGATAATAGAGGGATCCATCACACCATTAGCTGCGGGCGGTTTTATACGCTCAGCAAAATGCTGCATAGAGAGAACTCAGATTATCGGCCACAAACGCCCGCCTTAAAATATGCCCCGCGTTGGAGTTTGTATGCGCGCGTATGTGTGTGAATGCGCACATATGAATGATGAGAGCACAAGTCATAGTCCCTCCTAATGACTGATGATACATTTCCCAGGAGGGGAGGAGAGAAAAATGGTGGCAGGTGGGCCCATCTCTCAGCCGGCTGTCTATCTCTATTTCGGCTTCTCTCTTTGTTGTTTCCTCACACACTTGTCTATGAAATTACATATTTGTGCTTTCGGAAATATTGTACATGTATATATTGGGTGTGTGGATATAGATCCTGATTGTTTACATTTCGTAGCACAATTACAGTGAAACTCCTCTACAACGAAATCATGTTTGCAGCGAGACATTTTTCACAACAGGGGGTTTTTCACTGTAGCAAATTTGAAACAGGAAAGTAGGAATGGTGTGAATGCATAAAGATTTTTTTCACACTAGGGGGTATTTCCACCCATGCAGATTTCATTGTAGAGGAGTTTCACTGTACCTGTATCCGCAATCCTGCAGGACTGCCAGCTGATACACAATTCTATATTATATGACAGTATAAGACATTTGATATTTCTTTACTAGAAGCACAGAACAAATCCGGGTCACTTTCCAATGATGCCGTTTATGCCGGTTCTTTGTTTGGGGGGATGAATTGGTTTCTTTCCAAGATGTCAAATGATGTCAGGGTTGTTTTGAAATGACATCCTCTGCCAGTGTGTCTGTCATCCAAGTTGTGAATGTGAGGCTCGATAAATGGGCCATGTTTATTTCTGTAGGAGTCAGCAGCTGGTGACTCCATGTCAGCGGCAAGGAGATGGAGGCCTTTAGGGCAACAGTAGCATTGTGTGTGTGTGTGTGTGTGTGTGTGTGTGTGTGTGTGTGTGTGTGTGTGTGTGTGTGCGTGTGTGTGTGTGTGTGTGCGTGTGTGTTTCGTGTGCGTGTGTGTTTCTGCTTTGCACTAGTGTGTCCCCACTCTGAGGCTAATGGCAGAGGGGGGGGGGGGGGCGTTGGTTCATTAAACATGCAAATGAATGCTTATCTTGCCCCAACACCAGATATTGGTGCGAATAGATAAGAAGCAACCACGGTTCAATGCCAGAGAGGCAGAAGCAGAAAACTGAGAGCAAACTGCAACCAAAACATTGACAGTGAATGGCGAAAAGAGCAAGAGCCCAAAAAGTGCGCACTTGCTGGGGAAAAAGGCCAGGAGCAAAATGCAATAAGGGATCGTTTTAACCCGTAAATTATATAACCCGCCACCCGATGCCTATTCACCAACTTTTCTCACTCTGTGGTACAAAGCAGCTACGTAATGAATGGATTGCTGTTTTTGCATCGCCGCCTCATAAATTATGTTGGTTTGCCCTGCAGAGCACTGTGTAGGTCCAAGGCAGGTGATAAATGTGCCAGAGTTGAATAATAACAATGTCCGTGACTTTTTTTTTTCCCACCCCGCGTCCAAAATGCTGATCTGTGCTGAGTGGGCTCCGCTGCGCTCACGTTCCCAGCGACCTCATGACATATCACCCCCGCCGATGTACGGGCAACAACTATTTAACGCTTCGGGATATCGCCGCTTATGTATTGTTTGGAGAAGTCTGTTATTATCCATTGATGTGGAAATATCCGAGGAATTGTTTTGGTGCTCACACAAGCACCAAAAGGTTTTTAAATGGGTGTTTAGAGCATGCCTCGCTTGTATTTATGTGTCTGGATGTGTAGGGTGACATTTTCATTTGTGTCCGGGAGACAAGTTTACAACTGGATTAATTGAAAGCGGATTAGGAAAAAATGTCACGTTTCATGAGTAAGGAAAACGGAGATGTTATGCGGAACCGTATCTCTTTGGCCATAATGCCATCAAGGGGATCAGCATTATTACCAAATATCTTTGTGTTTCTTGCGTCACACTTTAAAAAAAAACAAAAAACTTTTGTGGTGTTGTCTTTTAAGTGGTTTGTAGCGTTACCAAGATGTGGTGGAAAAATATTCCTCAACAGAACAGAGAAGTTCAACCCAAATGTCAAGATGTACGCTTGGTATTTTTTTTTTATTATTTTAATATCCGAATGCGACATCTTGTGATAATATCATTCTGTGGGTAAGTTTAATTGCTGTCATTACAGACCAGCGATATTGGTCACAAGTTTGCTGCACCCTGCTGGTGGCTGCTGCATGTGCGTGTGTGTGTGTGTGTGTGTGTGTGTGTGTGTGTGTGTGTCCCCGCTGGGTTTGCGTTGGGGTTGTTGGGTCATTGTAGACCAGACGTCAGGATGTATTGTGTAGCCGGGCCAGCGAGTGACGCTCGCTCTATTACTTCAGCGCTCCTTTCCCAGGATTGCACTGGCTGCCACATCCAATTTTCCATCCATCAGCCTTTTAGATCTTTGAATATATTCTCACATACTGCATTCTGTACGTGCGACGCGTTCTCAAATTTTTACACCTACTCCCACGCCCACTCCCACTCTGTGTTATTTGTGCTCCGCGACGTTATTTGTCTCCGTGTTGGGAAACATTCGCTGTCTAGCCCGTAGTTACACCGGCGAAATGTGAAGCATGAGTGATAGCTTCACAGTAAATGACTGCGTTATTGTGTTCTTACCGAGTACCGTTTTGATCGCAAGAGTGACGGATTCGATAATAGTGTACATCCGTTGAATTTGCTCTGTTGGGATTCCAAATGGTGCCTGTTGAGTGTCGCAGTGCACGCATGATTAAGGTCCCAATATTTCTCTCTGTCTCTTTTTAGCACATTTGTCTCACAGTGAAAAGTTGTGATCTCTGTGTGGCATTTGTCTGTTCTTCCTGTGCCTCGTACCATGAAATCCTACCCGTCAATTAAAATTTTAAGACTCTCAGTTGTCCGTAGGTGTGGATGGGAGCCTGAAATGTTGTTTGGCTTCATGTGTGCCCTGCAATGTGCTGGCTACTTGTCCAGTGAGCGACTCTCTCCCAGGCACAGGGCTTCCCTAATTTAACAACAAAGGGTTTGTATTGGTCGCGTTCATTCAGCTCCTCAGTGTTGACGAACGATGGTTTTCAAGACGAGGCACATGCTCCAATCTGGTGTTGTCCCTGTTTTCCGCATGACAAATCCTGTGTTATAAGAGCAATTTTAATTTTGCTTTGAGAAACGCCCTGAAATTCTTTGAAAACGCAAATGAAATATCTAAGACAAAAATCAGCGCCGCTCTGAATTTGTTGGCTTTTCCACAGTTTTATGGATCCAGTCAGAGTACTGTTGGCAAACAATGATTCCGTGTTATATGATTTGGATTTTAATTTTCCTTGTGTGTTCAGCAACGCCGTACTCCTCCAATTCATATGCAAATGCGTACTGCTCTGCTAATACGAAAACTATTTAGTGATTGCGGTTCATGGGGCTTAATGGATCCACAAGTGCGTGCATCCCAAATTAATACTTTGCATCACCTTGTAATAAAACATTTCCAAGAACAGGAGCTTCAGCTTGCTTTTGCCCCCACGCTGCCATCATTTGAACAGTGCATATGCTACTGTTCAAATGAGGTGGCAAAATACTCCAATCCATTTTGAATAGCGTGGCCCAGGCAAGTGAATCTTGTGATTGAGCAGACATTTGCTGCATTTTTTTTTTTCTGCCAGCTCATCCCAAAGACAACTGGAAATGACTAAAAAGGCACATCTCGAGAATAGAAATAGTGGGGCGAAAAAAACCCAACAGAAAATTGCTTTTCTCTCGTGATGTGTCGGTGCCAGTAGGAAAACGCAGCCCTTGACTTGCTTAACAGGCCAAGCTGTTATCTAGTTTTCCTACAGTAAAAAGCCAAGATACTTGCCGAGGCTTTTGTGGGTTTTCTCCCGGTAGTCCGGTTTCCTCCCATGTTGCAAAAAAACAAAAAAAACATTAGTGGTGGCCTCCATTAATACACAATGTAGGCAGGTGCAAATCAGCGACATCAGGCACAATAGTTTGCACATCCACAAAGACACAAACATGTCTCTGTCACCTCACATTGCCTTTGTACTTATCAATCCAGAGCATGCCTTTATCTAGTGCAGTCTCCACACAAGTTTGATATGAGGGAACGCACACACACACACACACACACACACACACACACACACACACACACACACACACTAAATAAAAGACATGCCAGCCGCCTTGAGTGACAGATTGTAGTTATCATGTCACCCTGTCATGCTGACTGATGATGCATTGATGATGGTTGTTATGGCAACCATCAGTGGGTGGATGTATATCATCATAAACGAACAGATCTACAAATAAGTGAGTGCTTCTGAGCTGCGGGGGGGAGGGAGAGAGAGAGAGAGACTCAAGGGGAACAAAAATGCGGTATAGCGGTGCACATGGCTGTGCACTTTTAAGTTGTGCTTAATTTGAGAAAAGGCAAAAAAACGACAGCCATCTTTGCCATGTGATCCTGGTCTCTGCTCATCTGTGACAACAAATCTGAAAGGTTCCGGTACGCTATGGGGAAATAAAGGCATCTACCGCCGTTCATAAATCGTACCCCGTTTAATAAAATGGAGACCTGTGACTATTCATCAGAATTGGCAAATGAATGTACAAATGAGTTCCATCCATCCATTTTCTACCGCTTATCCGAGTTATTTTGGCTAAAATGAGCTGTTGCGGCTTTTAATCACGTACCGTTTGTAGTCCGGAAATTACAGTATCATCAATAAACCAATTTGTAACAAGAAAAAAAAAAAAACAGGCGCCTCATTCCTGAAATGTTCGTTGTAGGACTCCAAGCATTCAACTTTGCTTGTGTACATTTCAACAGACCTCAAAACTGAACACGTGTGTAGTTTGTGTTCAGCAATGCGATTAGCAGAGGGCGCTATGAGATTTCGCTGTTGAGAGTGGCGTTATGTAAAGCGTCTCAACACCACAGGGTCCCTATTTTAAGAAAGTGGCAGCCAGTTGGGGTTGAAGTGTTGCGGTATTCCGAGCGGGCTTGCGTAACAAAGTAGACTGACGCTCCGCTTACCACAACGGACCACAACATATCTGTCAGCTTTTGACTCAAGTCTCAACGTTTTTTTTTTTTTTTATTTTTTTGCTTCGTACTCCATCCGTATATAACCAACGACTTACTTTATCGTGCTGCCTGTTACTATTTTTTGTCGTTTTGTTGTGGCCCCAAGATGACATTCAACATAGGTTTGTCATGAACTATCACAGAAGCTGTAGTGTGTACGTGTCAGTTATGCGTTAAAGCTGGGGGGGGAACAAAACACAATGTTTGAAATATTCAAAAAAAAAAAATGCAGCAACGCTAACACACATGTATGCATCTGTGCTGAATTTGGAAGTGGAGCAGTTGTACGGTTGTGGAGATTTTCATCTGATTGGATGCGATGTAGCACAACTTCCCCATTACTGATGACAAGAGCGCCGTCATTTTATTTTATTTTATTTTTTCCCCATCAAATGCTTCAGCTCATAATCAAGCGGCATTATTCAAAAGCTTCATCCTCTTTATGATGAATAAACTTTGATTTCTGGTACTCTCCGAAGATGCGGCATTGGACATGAACTTCTGCTCATCTTGGCAACGTAGTGATGTTGCGCTTGTGTTTATGCTTTGCTTGCAGTTCGGCAGATGAACAGTTTCGGTGGAATGCTCAAGGTAATTAACCCCCTTGCCCTTTCGCCACTCCTAGCTTCGTTACATTTTACGGATACAATGCATTCTTCATGTGTGCGGCTCAATCCCGGAATCATTGTGTTCTGCTTTCTCAGCCGATGGACAAAAGGATATTGAGGATGAGTTGACCACGGGTTTGGAGTTGGTGGACTCCTGCATCCGTTCCCTCCAGGAGTCAGGAATCCTTGACGGTGTGGAAAGTGAGTTTATTTATCGGCAACATTTTTATGTGTGTGTGTGTGTGTGTGTGTGTGTGTGTGTGTGTGTGTGTGCCTGCGTCTGTGCCTGCGTCTGTTTGTTTTGTGTTTTCTAACACGGATTAAAAGTGAACTTAAATGGGGCCTGATTAAATTCAATTCATTTCCCACACTTGATATTCCTCAAAGCAAACCTGCAAACCAAAACAAAGCACAGCTTCAGCCAAAATGCATTCAAACATTTGCAAACAAATTTTTGGGGGGGATTTATTTACATTTGTTCTCAAGGGAGTTAATTTGTCGAAAACAGCCCTTTTTTCCCCCCACTTAATGATTTCAATTTTTTTTAAAGATCAAGGTCTTCTTATCTGCAATTGGTCTTAGTCAGCTTACATGACATGCATAGATGAAAACTCCTCCGTGCAAAAAACAATTAAACACACAGCTTAGCAACACTGCATAATGTACAAATGTTTCATTTAAAGTGAGGTAGTGCGAATACGCAATTCGCAGAGATGAGCATAGTCAGATGGCAATCTTTGTGTGCCTGTATCTCCTTCCCGAAGCAGGCTGAAGAGGCTGTGGGATGGGTGGGTGGGGTCACCTGCGATCTGGATGGCTTGGCGGGTCAGACGGGAGTGGTAGATGTCCACGAGTGGGGGGAGAGAGACACCAATGATCTTCTCAGCTGCTCTCATAAAGTCTTTTGGCAGGACACAGTAAGCACCATACCACACAGTGATGCAGCCCTCTATGCCGTATAAAAATCTTAGTAGTTCACCATGATAAAAAAAAAACAACAACACTTGAACGCTCAAATGTTTCATTTGATCGTCCTTTTGTCCTGTACGCTAATCATATCCATCAATTTCATTTTCCGTACTTGTCCGAATTAGGGTCGCGGTTTAGTCGGAGTCTCAGGGCCAGCTCGCTGCAGGGGTTTCCCCCCCCCCCCCCCAGCCTTTAGAATGTGTTGTTGACATTTCATTTCAGATTTTCTTCAAAATATCTATAAGAAGATATTCCACCGCAACTTTCTTGCCTGCGTGTTCCGAGCTAAGCGCCGTGCCACCGGGGAGCCTTTTTTTTTTTTTTTAAAGCTTTTGTTCATTGTGGCGCATCTGCCACGAGCTCTAATTAAACACATCACAGCCATATCAGTCTTTTGTCAGAAATGAAAAGAGACAGCCAAGGAGTAAAAATAGTGGCCTCATGAAATATATTTACGAGCGATGGGAGCACAAGTCACAGCCCTAACTGCCCTTGAATAAAACACAAAGTGATCTCAACACAAACGCCCTCGTCCACACCGCTGGCTATTGAGAGGTTTGATCGCAGCGGCCTACTTAATTTCACTCAGGTTTGAAAATGCGCTCACCGGCCACAATATTAGGCACCCATCCCAGTCTCCAAATTCAATACAATCGCTATGGAAAACAATCTTTTCGAAGATAATAAGGCTTATGAAATCTTGCAAATAGCCCGTGTGACATAGCGCACCACATACGAATCAGGCGCCGCCTCATTGCCGCATCGATCGCTGTCAATCCAAACTATGCGTGACTCTCTTTCCGAAAGCATTTGATTCAACTAAGTAGGTCATACAGGTGTGCTATCGCTAACGTTCATTTACTGGTTGTGTCGGCCTCAAAAATATCAAGCGGAATATGTCGTGGATTGATTCGTGCATTTAGTTGAGAGTCGGTGACTATAGAAGAAGACTATCAAATAATTGAGACGACCCAGCGGCCCGAGGCAGGAAGGCAGTCAAAGTCACTTCCAAAAGTTGCCGATTCCTCGCCGGCGTATAGCATCCCCGCTTTGTGAAAAAGGGTTCAATTGGAGGTTTTGTTCAAGTCGATGATACAAAGGTAACTTTCGACACGGTTCGGGGAGGAAACATATCAAGTTGTTCCGTCTGTTATAACTTCTTCTTTTCAGCCTTCCTCCTCCTCCTCCTCCCATGTTCTCTGTTCCTCTGTTTCTCTTTCCCTCTGCTAATAAATTATGTATGCCATCTCCAACTCACGGAGTGCTGCACTGCTGCACTATCTGCTCTAAATTGTGCTCTCTCTCTCTCTCTCTCTCTCTCTCTCTCTCTCTCTCTCTCTCGCTTCCCCGGTTCACTCTTTGCCTCTCAATCACTCCCCCCTTCATCCCCCGCTAGCCGTTTGAATCCCCTCCCCGGTCTTCCTCACACGCACGCCGCACATGCACGCCGGCATGACAAAGTCAACCCCTCATCCAACCGACTGCCGTCTCTGTCCGTAGGACCGGCGCTCCTCTCCCAGAGTTCCTTGCAGCTCAACTCCACCCCGGAGGCTTCGCTCCAGTACTCTGCCAGCTACCATAGCAACCAGACCCTCGCCCTTAGCGACAGCATCTCCGCAGCATCTCCTCAGCGCAGCGGGCAGGTTGGGGGAGCCGTGCACAGCTATAACCAGGTAGGGATGCGCCGAAGACGCTGACGGCCAAAACAACAACACTTTTAACAGATGGGTCACTTTGTTTCAGTCGTTACGACACTTGACGGATTTCTTTGAAGGTCTCGCCTGTACTTTTCACAGCAAGTTTGTCTCGTGGCTCCGGTTGTGCGTCACGGCGCTTAGCAAACTCGCTCGGCTTTTATTTCCATTTATCAAAACAGCGGCACGCGCTTATCCCGTAATGCGGCGACGGAGGGGCTCAGCTCGCGCCTTGCAAAGTTTTCAAACATGGTTAAAGCTGTTATTAAGGAGACAGGTAATAAGATGCTCACCCACACACAATTAAGAGCAATCAAAAGCACTCCGGCGAGCCTTGAGTTTATGAGGACCCGAGAAATAAAGCCGCGGTAGAATCCACCTCATAATCACAGCAGTGCGTTAATGAAGAGTAATGCGGTACGTCAGGATTTCCGAGGTGATGCATTATTGCCATAAACGTGCTCATTTGCCCACGAGGGGCCTCACAAACAGACGCTGGCAAGCCTGCCCTCATTAATCGGTGCCGTATTTTTTGAAGATATCGGGGCCTTTGTTTTTTCCACTATCTCCGTGATCATTAAGTTTCGGGAGTTTTACTGTCTGAAGACGATTTCAGATTATTAATTGTCATATTTGTGCCAAGGCGGTCCTCCGCCTTTCTTTCTTCACCTCCTCCCCCTCATCCTCTTGGCTCACCACTGCTGTATGTATGTGTGTGTGTGTGTGTGTGTGTGTGTGTGTGTGTGTGTCTGGCTTTCGATGTCATCGCCTCTCATGTTTTAGCCTTGTCAGTGTAATTGGGCCAGAGCTGTCAGAGAGGGTCATGAATTGACTTTTTCGCAAGCTACTGCTGCAGCTCGATGGGCAGGTGCGGCCCGCAGGCATGCGCGCTGCATGTGATTGGCGTGTGCTTGCAGTCGGTGGTTCCCTCGGCAGAGCCGAACCCAGCTATGGTGTTCTTTTTTTTTTTTTTAATGTGTGTACACAAGCACATTTCAAGTTTGACGAAGGTGCCGTTTAAGGACGATTTGGAGGGAAATAGAATGGCGGTGCTCTTCTGCAGGGTATTTATAACCCCTGAGAGGCTTTGCTTTAATAATACATGGCTATGTGGCACCTCGACTCCTCCAGTGTTTTAGTGGCAGAAGTAGCACTGCAAAGGTGACAACCGATGCTCTGCTTCGCTCATCGTTTATTTGGCTTCGTCGTGACTCGTCAATCTGTCCTAATGCTGCCGTTAACTTGGGGCAACTTCCCTAAATCACGATCAGGCATCTTGGGTCCAGCATCTCATTTTTGGTAGGCAACTGCCTTTGTAACATGCTCAACTAACACATGGTCCCATGATGCTTATTCCTCGGGTGCATGCTGATGAAGACGTTTCTGACTTGAAATAGGCCCTTTTAATTAGTTACCCCTCCATACATTTTTAATTAGGGGTGTATTCGGGGGTATAAAGGAATATTAAAAGAAAAGTGAAATGCTGTGCATGCTTCACATAATGTGTACTTATATCCCAATTCTGCTCGAATAAACAATATTGATCATACAATTTGGAATAGGAAAAAAAAAAATCATGATGTTGTTTTGATGAGAGTTTGTAATTTATTCATGAAGGTTACATGGAAAATGAGGTGATTTCAGCAAATTATAATGAGCAGCTGAGGAAGCTGTTAAAAAGAAATGATAATTAGGTGGAGTCCAACTCACTCAAGCTGAGACACCGAGAGGCGTTCGTTTGTCTATTGAACTTATTTGAGTTGCCGTCATTGAAGTTAGACTCTCTACATTTTCACATGTGAAAATGGTTTGAACATAATTCCAACAATTCTGAACATAAGAAAAAAAACGGCATTAGAAAAATATCATAATAAAAATGTTCGAATTCAACATGTATGAAGTTCTGGACTGATCTTTTTTTTTTTTTTTTGTATATATTTATCTATTTATTGATTTATTTATTTGAGTTTTGCAAGCCAAAGTGAAATAATGCCAGTGCCCCAAAGTGACTTGGGAACCGCGTGCTTGCAACATGGTCTATTATAGCCGCTCAGGTGGGCAATAATGTCTCTGGATCACCTTTACGGCACTAAGTATCAACATAAGGCGATGGGGCTCAGCTGAGGAGCACTGGCATATGTCCTCTCCCTCCCACAGCCTTGCGTCAAGTCTTAAAGCAGCAAGTTTTGTCATTCCAAAGACAATAAACAGTTTAACTTTAATGGGTCTTTATTATCGGGACCTGGTCGTTTTATTTTAAGACTCTTATGATCCATATCTTGACCGTAAAGAATGGGGACATGCCCGTGGGATACATTTTCAAACATTCCAACCATGCATTTGTAGTTTTTAAATGAGCTGGGGCCCAAAGGAAAACATTTGTTCTCTCATTGCAAAGCGTTACTGTGTACTACGAAATCCGACTGCGTTTTTGTGGGGAAACTGCTCACGATAGACCTCGCCGATAGCATTTTGTCTTGGCTTTTGTGAGCTGAGCCAATATGCCGCTCATCTTTTTCCATTTGCTTTCACATGAGTGGCTGTTGGTTAGATTAAAGTGTTTGATTACAATTAAAACAAACAAACAAACGCATATGAATGTGTATTATTTAACATCAGGCAAGTTGACTCACATCTTTATTGAACTTTGAAGGTTGAAATCGCGAGTGACAGGGTTCATGTGACGTTACATGATATTTGATATGTTAATTCACAAAGCCTTTGTAGTTGTCTCCTCTACTTTGAGTAGGTGGTACGTACAACGAGGCTTAATGAGAGATTATTTCGGTCAGCGCAGTTTCTCTGCGTTCATCGTCTGATTCCAAGAGTCTGTTTGAATCCCCCCCTATCCCCCCGTGTTCTGCAGGGATTTCATTACGTTCTCTTCGAGGTTCATGCAGTCCTCCGAATGCTCAAAGATGTGACTGAAGTCATTGTGCATACGTTTTTTTTTTAATGCGTCTTACTCTTTATCTCTCTTATTCCCCTTTCATTCACTCTGCGTTCCCCCCCCATACCGCTCCGTTGCCTCCCCAACCCTCACTCTGTAATTATTCATCCTTCTTCCTCTGTGTTTCTTTCCCACCCCTCCCCCAGGTGACTTCGAGCCGTGCAGCCCAGCATCAACAATCGCAAAGTGGGGCAGGGTCGGGTAAGCGTTCAGCTCTCCCTGTCCTGTTTTTCTAGCCACTGGTCAGTTAGCCATCGCTTTTGAGCACATTAATAAATCAAGCTGACATTGCACGACAGTTTGCTGAGCGGCTGAAATTTAATGTCCCTGACAGTTATGCACGCCACCTTTGATCGAGAAAAAAAAAAAAAAAAAGGTTACAATTTCTGCAACCTGTAAGATTGTGGGATTGATTTTGCGATACTCGGCAGCAGAGGTTGACACGATACACCGGAGGTGTCCAAACCTTTTTTTTGTCTTTGGACTTGGTGAAGCAGCACGTGGCTCAGGTTACACATTTATTTGAACCATGCAAACTAGATGCTCTAAACTTGGACTCTCTGTTATTTGTGTTCCTTTTGTCCAGTAGGCATCTACTACTCGAGCTCCACTTTACCTGCCCAGCGAGTCAATTCCCCTCTGTGTGGTGGGGGAGGGGGTTCGGGCCCAGGGTCCCCCAATAAACTCCAACGCCTGGGATCGGCGTCTGATTCTCTGGGGTACTCCACCACTCAACGCCTGCCTTCCTCCTCCTCCTCCTCGTCTTCTCCCAGCAAACAGTGTCCTGCTAATCGCCTGGCTAAGTCATTCAGGTACACGGGTGGCCGTGATGCTCATCCCGATGTTGATGAATTGCTTTTGATACTGAGGATGAGAAGGAAGGCGGGGCGGACAGAATTCGGCATTGCAAAACATCATTCTTCCAGATGACGAGAGGAGGGACGATAAGAAATAATTCAATGTGAAAGTCGTAAAGGTTGCAGTACGAAAAATACAAGGTGTCCCTTTAGTGTGCTTTAATTCATATCGAGTTTCCCAAACTTTGGGACAATAACTAAAAAGGTCGGCACACAAATATCCTTCTTATTTATTAGTTTGTTTTTCCCCTCCCTTTAAAAATTCATCAACCGCATTGCAATTGATTTTGCAGGTGAATGATTTGTTTGTTTGTCCTCTACTAGCACCAACGTTGCCGTGACGACAGGGGGTGGCGGAGGTTCTCCCTTGAGGTTGGCCTCTCCACCCAACTCCAGTGCCATTGGGGGAGGGGCTGGCTCATCATCCCCCCTTCATCAGGTAAGACACCCTTCGGACACACCGTGGCTGTCAAATATTTAAAAAATATTGCTCAGCTACAAATTGAGCATTATTATTTTGGTCAGAGCAGTTTTTTTTTTTTTTTTAAAGTACTGTTGTTACCCTCGTCAAAGTTTGCCTTCGTCTGAATTTACACACGTGCCAATAGGGAACGTTTGTGTGGCACTGACCGATTTCTGTAATGCTAAGTGCTTTGAAGTGATTTGCACAAAGTGACACTTTCCATCCATCAAGCCACTTTAGCTCAACTTTACCTTGTGTAAATGGACATAAAGGTGAGCTGGTTTAGCAAATTGAAAAGTGCAGGAACCAACCGAACCAAAACACATCTACATCTTGCTGCCACCAGAGAGTGAATAAAGTAATCGCAGCGCTTGCTGCACTTAATCTTTCTCGCTCACTGAGCTTTATTTCCCCACTATTTGACCGAGAACCGCTCCTTGGCTTTTTGCAGATGAGCTCGGGCATCGGCAGTTATGCCACTTTGTCTCCCAAACGGCTCGCAGCTCACCACGCGTCCGACCAGTACAAGATTTCCCATGAGCTCTACGCAACCGCTACACTCCAGAGGCCCGGCAGTCTAGCAGGTGAGTCAATACGCGCCGGCGTAGTCTCGCCACGTATATTGTTGTGGTCGTCATTGCTTCTGCGCGTAGGCCGGTGGTACGATGACCATTCTTTGAACTTCAGTTTGGTCCGCATTCAGAAACAACGGATTTCCATGGCGAACTTTACTTGCAGTCACTAATTCCTGAGTGCGTGCTGTCCGCATTCTAAAACCTTTGGCATGTGCATTTTGTTCAGACTTTTTGCTTCTTCGATTTGTTGTAATGAAGGCCTTTTCACTATTTTATGGAAGAAATCTGGTCGCTCCGATGACGTCGACGTTATCAACATGTTGGTTGTAAGCAGACTCTGCAAACGCGATTGATTTGGTAAACATTTGGAGTCTACATGGAAGCGCTATCGATGGAAACTTTCATTCAACGTGTTTTTTTTTGTGTGTGTTGCCGAATAGGAAAAACAACCCGTGGTAAAATCGATAAGCGTATCAATATTGCTTTGTTTGTGCGTGTGCGGAGGCCGAGTGGTATTTAAGCACCTGGGTTATGATGGAGCGTCTTCGTTGCATATCAGTGGCCCACTCAGCCATTCTTCGAAAAGGTCAAGTGCTGCGTTTAAGTCGATTGAATTAAATGATCTGTGAACGACACCGCCGGCGTGTTGTGGTTAGTATCTTGAGATTTACGTCTACGTGCAAAAAGTGTCAGAGCGCATTTGTGGCTGCCCTCTATGAAGTACAACATCAATGTACAGTTGAGTGATTTAGGTGATGGGATAGGTGTCTCAATTACTGTATCTATTTTAATGACCACCCCATTTTTTAATGAAAGAAAAACTGACAATAGCCCACTGATGCATTGTAGCCATCATGACTTGGTAACCGGTAAAAGAGCGCAGAGCAGGTTGAGGAACAAACCTCCTTCCTGTGTGGCGCTAACGCCGAGAGCCAGCGATGACAGTAGTAATTGACACTTGAATGGTTTGACGTTGATTGATGTTGCCCGAGGCACAGTTGTGATCCCCTTTGCATGGTCAAGTCTAAAAAGCCTCGCTCTCGTTCAGAATTAACTGCCCATGAAATTTGTTGGAAGCGTATACACAGTGCGCTCATGGAGGGGAAAAAAAAGAAATTGTTGGAGCATCCTAGTTTCTTCACTTTCTTGTTCATTTTAAGACTGCCTTTGTGCACGTTGCTTTTAGCCGAGCGAGAAAAGGAGCGTTTCCCACTAATGTTAAGACAAAGTTCAAAGCATCAAATCGTCCAAAATGTTTGGCTAAGATGAAGAGGTGTAAATCATGGAGTTGGGCTCGTTCCTCCCACTCAGAGGCAAGAATCTCCTCAGCACGCGACTCGCCATCGACCGAGAGCTAACGTGACACGATAGCTCCAGCGGACCATCATTCCCTCCCGCTTTCTCTCATTCACTCTCACCCATGGCTTTCCACTGTGTGTGTGTGTGTGTCGATATGATTGAATGTGTGTGTGCGTGTGTGTGTTTCTGCTTCCTTAATTTAATGTGCTCTCGTTGTGGAAGGGAAGCCCCAGTTGTTGGCCACTGTAATGAACAAATGCCTGCCGTCAATGTCTCCATCGCCCTGTGAATTTGGACCGCCTGCCAAACGCGCACGGCATCTCATTATTTTATTGCTGACAAACAGCAATGTGTTCAGTGGAGATTAAAAAAAACAAAAAAAAAATGCAGTGACATCTTCCTCGCCTTTTTCTTTTTTCTTGCCTTCTGCTCATTATCCATCATTTCCGCCAGTGCTCATGTCACGACGGTGTACTTCTAGGGCCTCCTTTTGAATGCCTGCTGATGATTACAGCCTTCTCAATATGTAAATGGCAGACCTTTGCCAGGTCTTCCACCCAAATGGGGAAAATTGGCCAGGTCTTGGAGCCAAAAGGCTTTGTATATGCCTCATTACATCACCCAGCTTCGCGCGCTCGTCACGGCGAGTGCCCGTTCCAATGTGAGCGTCGTCACCTCTTTTCTTACTTACCTACTTATTCATCCTCTTCATCACAATATCTTGGACTCCACACTCTTCAGACCTCAAGGTCAGGATGACCCCCCCCTGTCGTGAACCTTCTCAAAACCGTCTTTCTCCTCCGCCTCAAAATCAACCCCACATATTGACGTTTTTCTTTCCTCTCTGTCCACTCCAGGCTCCCGCGGCTCCTACAGTAGTCAGCACAGCCAGGAGCCCCTGCGACCCTTGGGGTCCCCAGAGCGCCATATCGAGCCCATATATGAAGAACGTATCTACCACAACAAGGGTCCCATGAGGAGCCTCAGCCAGAGCCAAGGGCCCGACACGGGCCCCTATCGCAACCACACCGGTAGGCCATTTTTACATTGTCCTGCTAAACTCTTCACTCCCCACTTTTCATGTTTAGATCCAGTTTGTTCAGGTTCTGAATCGATTCGTCCGATTTTAAGTGATGATAATAGATGTAGCACGGCCCCAGTTCAAAAGTGTGCACTGTCAGGGGCTTTCGAATGTAGACGTTACCCCATATTTATCATTTCGCATTATTTTATCGGCCAACCTTGCTCTCCCAATTGATTCTTTTCACGAATAATATACGGGATTTAACAAAATCATCCCTCAGAACTCCTCACCGTGAACGAGACAGCAATGTCCAATCACAATAAGGCGCATTATTGACAGTGTCCGAGGGCTATTTATATACCTGTTTTTAAATTGTATTGGGAGTTTTCAGTAGTACGGACCTCCAGTGCGTCGCGAGAGTGCCGTGAAGCTCACGTCGTCATTTTTCTCAGCTGTGCTGTGTCGCTCCATTGTTGCCAATGTATTTTTAATAGGGCCTCACTGCGCTTATCTCAGTGCGGGTTTAGGTACGCCGTGTTAATCCCATTAACATTATCATACCCACATGAAAACACCCAAGTGGTTTCGCCATGTTCACTGTTCCCCCGATGTCATTAGGCAGCCGAGGCGGAATCGCTATCGTGAGCATTTGGGTCAGAACCGTGGCAATAAATGCGGCACTCCGGACCCGCGTTGAACTTGATCAGTTTCACTTGCTCGAAAGGGGGGATATGAGAATTGCCTTGGAGTACGCGGTCGCCGGCTTTCTGGGTACAATTTAGCATGAACGGATTATTGGCTGCGCTTTTCTTCCCATGACAGCGTGTCGTACGTGCGCCGCGATAGGATTGTCTTCCTGAGTCGCGTTTTCATGAAATTAATGCACTTAAGAAGTAGTTTGAGCCATTTCGCTATGATCTCTAATTTACCGTCCCTTTTATTGGCTCGCTCAAACGATGAGTCTAAGAAAACACACCAAAGGAAATTTGCACAGAAGTTTCCCCAAATCAATAGCATGCAAAGTAAAGCTTTTAATGACAACCCTTGAGCTTCACGAGTCGCCGCTCCAAACCCCCCCCCCCCCCCCCCCCCCCATGACAATTGTTTTCCAGACGCACTTTAAAGTCAAACACGCTCCGGGGCCAACGGGCTGCTGGATCAACAACAAAGCCTCAACATTAGCGAATACGAGAGTCATATGCGTTCATATTACATAAGCGATTGCACATAATGAACTGATAAAAGAGCCCTGCTGATATGGTGACGACCAAGTCATTAATTATGCCACGTTGGCGTTTCTTGGCAAAGACAGACTCACGTTATTAAGCCGCGATGGTTCAGTGGGATACATTTTTACAAATGATCGCTCATCGTGGAAAGAAAGCGGGGCTAATTTTCTGCTAGTCCTTCAACAATTGTCATAGTTGCATCCTTGGGGACACCCGCGCGCTGAATGGCATCAATGCGGGCTCTCGTTGATGACGTGCTCCTCGATTTTAAGCGGCAAGATGCATCAGGGAGTATGCCTGCACAAAGCAGTAAGAGAGGTTTTTTTTCAAAAGGTGGCCTTTGCAAATGTGATGATAAATCAAGGTTGCAGCTGAATACGATGACGTTGTTGATTGTAGCGGGGCAACTGCATTGTTTCAGTGTTCGCTCACGGATTAAAGCAGGCCAAGGCCCCAGAGGAGCTCAGGTTCACGTGGCCTATTTCAAGAGATTATTCCTGCATGGACAAAACGTCTCTTTCTTTCACATATTGCTCCCTTTTGTCGCAATATCAGTATGGCTTCTGCTATGCTCTTTCTTTTCTTCTTTTCTCTGTCTCAGAAAGGGTCAAGTGAGCCCCACTGCTCAGCTTGCCACTGTTGCAGGGTCACCTTAACGTGATGCAAATTGATCTCGAAACGCGGGTTGTCTTTGTTGCTTGCGGTTCCCGGGCAAGGCGGCTTTCCCTTGATTTCAAGCAGCGGCGTCTTGATGCTCCCGCTGTTTACGTTCCTTTTGTTGTCTCGCAGACCTCATTAGCTGCTCCGCGTGAAAGTCAGTCATTTTTGTCCATTAATTTTCATCCCGAAAAAGGTGTTCAAAAAGAATGCGATTGAAATAGTCACCGGGACTCTTTTATTGCTTTCAAATGCATTAAAGTATCACATAAATGTGTTTACTGCATCGAAGCTTTTTGACTTTGTCAGCAACCTCTATTTAAACCACATTAAAAAAAGAAAGCCATTTCTCTAAATTATTCAATACTCTGGTGAAAACTTTAACCTCTGTTTCGACCCCATCATAATATAAGCTTATGAAACAATATTAAGCTCCAAAACTGAAATCACAAACACACTGTCACATCAATAAAACGGTACATTTATAATTGTAAAAACAACAGCTCACTGACAGCTGCCATGTCCAGATGTGTAAGCCACGCATTCGACCAATTCAGTTTAAAGTTTTAGCCGTTGTTAAATATTAAATCCAGCTTCTTTCCTTCGAAAGCAAAGGCTCTCCTTTCTCAAGAGCACTTTGCGACAGTCATTCATGCCTTCGTCACATCCCGGCTGGATTACTGGAATGCACTTCACTCTGCAGTTAGGCAATCCTCCATTAAATGTCTCCAGTGGGTCGAGAATGCTGCAGCTCGCCTGTTGACTGGTACTCGTACAAGGGAAAACGAACATCAGAGGAAGGTTAAACGTGAAGAGAATGTTAGCGCCTCACAACCTTTGCCGATGGCTTGACATTCAGATTTTGCTAACTCTTAAGGCACATACATTTTAGATTTTTTTCTTTCAACCCCATCAAGGAGGCTAGACTTCAGATTTGCATCCGCATATCAGCAATTTGCTCTGGCTATCGAATGTGCTCTGTTTGGGCCGTAATCAGCTACCAAAACTTTGTGGGAGGGAAACAAAAAAGACGAGAAGGATAAGAGAGCAAGGACAAGCTCATCAACAGAGGAGGAGGAGGGGGGGGGGTGGATGGAGGGGGTGCTTGAGGGGGTGATAAAGATGGAGACAGTTTGGGGGGGAAATGATGCATTTATTTGGCTTCTTCTGGCCTGTAGGCAGGAACGTTTAATGGCACCTCTTAAATGGAGAGAATGATTCCCTTCCTGGAGAGCAAGAACGGTAACAAAAAGAGATCGTGTGCCTACATCACACTGAAACATGTTCATAACCCTAATCAGAGCCGGCTCGCTTCATAAGAGAAGGATGAAGCCGCTTGAGGCGGGGATCACGAAAGCTGTTTTTTTTTTTTTTTTTTAATTATTAAACAGATTAAACATACTAAAGAAATGAAAGAGGCAACTCAAACATCAGAATTCTATTTCCTATATCCCACTAGAAGACTTGTATTGGAAGTAGTCAAGAAAAAGTGACGCCCTAAAAGCTGACGTTGGCCATAACCTTGCATGATTACCGTAATCACATATCATCTGTGTCGAAAGTTTTACAGTATCGTATCTTGTGAGCGTTATGTGTTGTTTCCCCATCCTGGCAAATGCATTTTAATTTGAAAATGGGCTAAAGTGCAATAGCTTTACAGCCTTTAGCCAAAGCAGCTCCCCAGTCACTTGTGTGTCAGTCTCCCGGCCAGCTGTGATTAGATGCGCTTGGCCTAGATCAATTTCTGCTTGGCCGTTGATCCTGTTGGTTTATTGATAGACCCTCTGTCGTTTAAATAACAGTAAAAAGTCAGTCTGGAAAAGCACGTCATAGATTTCCGTGAAAGGTCTGGCTCGGTAATCGATATTTGTGCAACTTTGATATGTGCTCGCTGGGTGATTTGTGATAAGAGCTTGGAAGCTAAGTGGCCTTTTTAGCAATTCCAATAAACGTGATTCGTTGTCATGAGTGACAGTTTGGGAAAGACGGTTTTATTTCTATGGGCTCCAAAAAAAAAAAATACTACAAATCCTGATTTAAAAAAAAATTTTTTTGCCCCCCCCACCTTTACACACAGACAAACAATAACATTACGACGTACACTTTTGTCCTTCCTCTCCATTAAACTTGCCTCATCCAGACAAGTGTCCCATGGCTGCAACACTGCAAAATACTCGATACTGTATGCGTGTGTGTGTGTGTATGTGTGTCAGCCATTGCTTCTGGCTCTGGAACATCAAAAGCTATGTGTTGGCCTGGAGCTGCTCCTAGGGATTAAACTAGGGAGAAAGTAATCCTCCCTCTCCTCCATATCCAAGCACGTGTGTCGGTGTGTACGGCTCCATGTGTGTTCACCTATAGCTGATGTGGCCAAGGTTAGATCTGCATGACCTCAATGCACTGCTCGCAAAAATGCCCCAGGGGTGTACATTTTTAGACCATGTCAATCACCTTGATATTTAGAAGTTGGCTGGCTCTGGTTTGTGTGTGTGTGTGTGTGTCTGTGTGTGTGAGAGAGAAAGGCAGAGAGAGCGAGAGGGGGGCGGGGGGTGGTGGTTTGTGTAATCGTGCTGAGCGTTGAAGCGTGTCGAGAGAAAGGACATGTCCTCGGCTCTGATCACATAGGCTACAGCTACAATAGGAGCGGCACGATGGAGAGACAGAGGGTGATTGGGTAG
This sequence comes from Hippocampus abdominalis, assembly GCA_018466805.1. NCBI lineage: Eukaryota > Metazoa > Chordata > Actinopteri > Syngnathiformes > Syngnathidae > Hippocampus > Hippocampus abdominalis. The sequence goes on along the minus strand of CM031712.1, from coordinate 1,599,671 downwards.
AAAGGCTGAGAAAAACACGGGATGAATGGATGATGAAGAGAGGATGACTGGCTAAAAAAACCCCAAAAAAAACCGGAAGCATAGAGGGAGTTTAGAAAAGAGCGAGGGCTCGGGATTGAAAGGCATGAGGCGGAGAAGAGAGAAAGATGGATGGGTTGAAGATAGAGAGGGATGGATCTGGAGGGAGGTGAGAAATAAAGAAAGAAGAGAAAAGGGCAATAAAGCCATGAAAGAAAATACAGTGACAGAGACAGAGGAGGAGAAAAAGCAACGGAGGCAGAGATGAAAGTGAGGAGGAGGAGGATGGATGCCCAAAGAGGAGTGGTTTGATTCCCTTCAACTTCTCTACTGTATTCCGCCATTCTCCTACTTCTTCATGCAACTCTTTCTCGCTTGAAGCTCACTGGCGCCTACGCTGGCTATCTAATCGTGCTGGAGATACTCTGGACATTTTGCTTTCAAAATACGTTTGGCGCTCATCTGCGAGCTATTTCTTTACGTAACACCAAATGGAGGGGAAACAAACACGGCAGTGTGATGAATGAGAAGGGTTGACATATTGTTTTGTTGCATGACACAGAGGTGTAGCCCTTTGCATTGCACTGGGTCAGAAGTAAGTCAGGTGTGCTTTTTTTTTTTAGAACCGTCACAGTAATTCGATTGGGCAAGCAAATGTTGACGTGTACAGTCAAAGCAAAGAAAATCGTATTTCTGACATCTTATTGCCTCTCAGATTGCCCAAGTGGCTTTGGTCCCATTGAAATCTGTTGTTGTAGTCGCCTCATCCGCCTAGCTGGCATTAAGCTAGTTTGTCCCTTTCGTTCGCTGGTAAGGACAGTGTGAGAAATCACCGTTAAATTCATGTCATTGTATTTTATTTTATTTTTTTTCAATAAAGTGAACAACGGCTCTTTTTTTAATGTTTTGAAAATGAAATAAAATAGACTGGAACGAAGAGAATGAAAGATAAATCGTTCTCGTTTTGCTAAACAGCCGGTCAGCCTGGAAGAAATTGAAAAGCCGCATTTGAAAGTGAGAGTGAAGGTATTGTATTTATTCATTTCTTCTGCTACACTAAACCCAACTTTCAACAGATGTATGTTCTTTGCAAAGGTCAAGATGCGTCATTCTGATAGATGCAATGGCAAGTATGCATCTTTAAACATGCACCCCTTGCTGATTTCCTTCAGGCTGCACGGCCTGCAAAGGTCAAGTCATCAGCCGGAAAGCACCGCTACCAGGACAAATGGCACGTTCGCAACTTTGTTTCATTAAGGAAAAAAAAAAGGGGGGGGGGGGAGGCGATGGAGAGAGAAGATTGAGTGTACGAGAAAATGTAACGTGAAGGCGCCCATGGGTTTTTCAATCATTTCATCCTCCTTTTGAAACCAAATCAAAGTGAAACTACGGCACGGTATTGCCAGAAAATTAGTTTGCTGGTCATTTTGACGCTTTTCCTTTCATCTCGCTTGCCCTCCCACCTATTTCTCGCCCGCCTTGGAGATTTGTCCTATTTCATTGTCAAGTCCCTGGGAGGGTGCAGTTTCACTTGCACGCTAGTGGTGTTAGCCCTAAAGCCCCGGCTACTAATGAGACGTTCAGGAAGAAGGACGCCACACCGGGACGATTTAAAGAGGGGAGAAAAGATGAGGATTTGTTTCTGATGGGAGTGACTCTGCTTCATTACCCTCTCTCGCTCCGTGTCGGCCACTGCTCTGCCATCGTTTCATCTCCACACTGACTGAAAGGCAAAGGTATCACATTACGTCCCCACTTGATACCAGCTTTCATTATTTTGAATGCATTCGAGTATGCAAGTGAATGGATGACTGTAGTTTGGCTCAGCTGTGAATTCAGTACGTGATGGTTTGGTGTGATGCCCCTTGAACAACCAAACCGAAATCTGAAACTAAATTCTTACAATGTGAAGATTTGTCGAGATCGTGGGTTGTACCCGGTCTTGTGGTCAGAGGATCGTTTAGGCAGCAATTTACGTCTCATGTTGACTGCGTGGTTTTCGATTCAATTGCGATTTTCAGGGCTAATACTCCTTTAGGAGGAGCCTCGCTGGATTGTGTTAAAGCCCCAGTCAATCACGACCCCCCCCTCATTGATTCCGCACCTTAGTGATTTATCACACTGTCTTTGAAGAGCGTGTTTAGCGGTACGTTTGCACGGGTGCACATTTTGTGTTTTTACCTTGCATTGAATGACGCACGAGATGGATCGGCCTCCCCACTCGGCGCACACATTCGCACTCACAACTTTTCTTTGTGTGTGTGTGTGTGTGTGTATACAGCCAGAGAAACAAGGCCCCCAGACTCACGTTAACAGCTTGATATATTGCCGCTCCTTTGCTCCCACGCAGGAGCGAAGGAAGGTGACAGCTCGGGTGGCCTTGCAGAATTCTTACGTCACCAAGCAATTCCCCATTCAATTCCCATCTCTCTCGCTCAACACGTAAAACACATTTTGTTTTATGTTTTTCTAGTCGTTGCCGCTCACGAGCAGGTGTCTCATTATCCGGGCCAAAAACAAAAGTGCATCCAGCTACGGGACAAGAAGGAAACCGTGCAGTGTGGGGCGTAGCATTTTTGTAGCTCCTTAAGAATGTTCCTGTTCTTGAAATGCAAGCGCAATTCCTCGCAGTTGTCTAAATGATTCCCGCACAATATTTGTCATTCTCTGTCTCTCCCCCCCCTCTCTCCAATCCCCGCGGTAAACATTGGTCTTGTTGTTAATCCTGGGCATGTGGCCAATATTTATCCATCCATATGGAGACATGCCCGTTTGCTCTCCCCTTTCCATCTCATCAACTGTCCTTGTAGACTTCTCCCACCGTCTCCATGACCATGTCCTAAGTTATGTCCTTTGTCCCTACTTTCCTGCCATAGCTCCCTCCTCCCCTGGTGTCGACTCCACCCCTTTGCAGCGAACAGGAAGTCACGGCACGGGAACGGCAAACTACGGCCGCGGCGGGGGCAACAACTATGCCACGGTGGGACCGGGCTACACCACCAGCGGGGGGGGAGGAGGCGACATGTACGGCTCGGACCCCTACGTGGCCGACCCTTACCGCACCCTGCAGTACTGCCCCTCGGTGGTCGAATCACCTTATAGCAAGTCTGGGCCCGCCTTGCCGCCAGAAGGCACCTTGCAGCGTTCGCCTTCTGTTGACTCCATTCAAAAGGACCCCAGGTAAGATCCCTCCATATAAAGTACACATTTCAGAAAAACAGATGTATATTTCTCTCAATACGCATCGGGAAAAATATCCTGCAATCGATGATTGACGATGACACACGGCACGCTGAAGAGGAATGCTTTGATACATGGAGTGTCAATAACCGTGAATGTGTTTTTGTGTTGAGCTGATGATTGACAACAAAGTAGATGTAGACGCTTTTCTCGTGTACGGTACAGAATGTTAGGAAGACCTCCGCATTTGACATGGTTTTGTCAAAACATCAAATGTATGGGGAAAACGGTGACAGCTCGAATTTCTCACTTGTTCTTTTGTCAGTCCATGATAATCCCTCATTCTGCCTCATCTGATTGTATTGTGACTGCACGATGTGTTACATTTCTCTTTGCCAACGAGGTTAACTGGCTGCCTCGTCCAACTGCAGTCTTTCTTTTTCAATAATTGGATCAAGCTGAGCTTGCATGAAGTGCTAAATGGGTTATTGGCTATTTAGAGACAAGGAATGACTTGACTGAAGGCAGCGTTTTTTGTTGTTGTTTTTTTTTAAGAGTGTGCTAATGCGCGTACAAGGAATCAATGCGTTTGGAGTTCTATATTTCTCGGTATGTATTTTGAATCCGAATGTGTGTTATGTGCGACTGCTGGTGACTTTGTTAGGGCGCCATTACCAGCTGCAGAGGAGTGAGCGGGATGGAGTGAGGACACAGAGTACTCACCAAGTCCTAATGGGTGAGGGGAGGAAAGGGAGGTGGTAGATTAAGGGGATAAGGGGTGGAAAGTGAGAAAGCAAGTGAGAAACGGGTGAAGATGAAGTCGGAAGCAGAGGCGTTAGCTTAGCAAAGGGTGAGAGGAAGGGATAAAGAAGCACCCTGAAAAGGATGGGGTGGCAAATAGAGTAAGAAGGGGGATTTGGGGAAGAGGAAAGTGGATCAAAGTGCATACAATCATTTCGAGAAGTGGTTTTATAAATTAGATTAGTGGCTGCCCAAATGTGTTCTTTTCTTTGTGGTTCCCTTAAAGCCCCCAGAAGAAGTCAAGGCAGACAATAAAGGAAAACAAATAAGGGGTGGTCACTAAGGAAGGAAAATACACACAAGAGTTTGATTAAGAAGAGGGAAGGAAGATGAAACAAGGAGTGAGGCACTGTGGGTGGGGTGTGTGAGGAAGAACAAGGGGGAGAGGAACATTAGCTCAGGGAGAGTGGGAATTAGGGAGCACTAAGGTGGAAGAGGTGGGTGTGGATGGTTATTGTTGCAAAGCTTAAGAGCTCAAGAGAAGCACAGGTGTCTTGCAAACATCTTGAACGAGGTTGTGTATGTGTGTGTGGGGTGGGGTGGGGTGGGGGGAGACTTTGGCCAAGTGAGATGCGGATTGATGGGAAAACAAATGGAAGCTGTTGCAACACAGTGCTCGAAAACAAGACCGCCATCTATTGTTTCTCCCATGTGTTTGCTTTACTCCACTCTTATACAAGACCCAGTAAGCCCGCAGCATTCTACCGGGGAGAACACATACATGCCTTTCTTTCCATTGATGTTTTTTATATTAGCTAACGATTTTTAAGGGTACAACAAAATAACATACAATGCACGCACGCACGCATGCACATATGTATGTGTGTGTGTGTGTGTATGTGTATGTAGTTCTCACGCAACAAGCAATATAAGTATTAGTTTCTTCTATTTTATGTGACTTTAGGATTGTTGTCGTCACGTGTGCACCGGTGTCTGTTTGTGCATGCAAGTGTATGAAGTGGATCGGATATATTTTGCTTATGTATGAGTTTACAGACGGGACAGCTGCTTTCGATGGAAATGAAGGCAGTGGCAAGCTGAGTGTACACTGCGTTTGTATGTGTGACAGGTTCTTGACCACAGGATTATCTGCAAACTGGGGATTCCGCAGCCGCATAAGTGAAAGAACCTGTCACTGCACTGTTTACGACACCGTAGCTGGGGATTACTATTGTCTCAAGTGCAGAGAGATTTCTTTTCACCTCATAAACTGCGGCTACTGGCTACTTGCCACACTTTCTTTTCTCTATTTGAAGGGTTTCCAGAGTTTGTGCAGTTATACTACGGTACAGAATTATTACGGAATTATTCGGCAAATATGCAGGAGTCACTTTTGATCAATGTATTTTGAGAGCACTTTGGTGCGAGTGCCATTTTTGGAACGTAACGGAATGGATACGGCTCTAATAATACATGAAAACGATTCATTGTTGTTTTTATTTTCAAATTTGCCAACTGTGTGGTTTGCTATCTTAAAGTATGCGGCTCCATTAGGAAATTATGAAGGTGACGTTTTTATTTGAAAAGAGCTTCTGTTGCAGTGTGCTTTGCAGGCTGGAAGTAGTTTCAGCACCATGGAGAGCGCCACGCGGTGACTGTTTCATTAGGACCAAGGACAGCGTCTAAAAACTAATGAGGGAGGATTTAATTGCAGCCAATTGTACCAGTTCTGGTAAAATAGGAACGTATTTTACATTAAACACAAAAATATGTTGTTTAATTTTGCTTTGTGATTTTTTTTCATCATTCTGATGAAATTAGTTTTTCTGTGATTAATGGTGTTAGGCCTGTGGATGCCTATGTCATTAACAAAGTTTTAAATGCGCTTGCACCCCCACCCTTGGATAAATTAATTCAGAGGAGAAACAGTGAAGGATTAAGAACTCGGGCCTTGGTGAGAGGTGATTGCAATTTAACCAGATGTAGAACAAGGTTCGGTCAAATGATCACCTCCGTAAGAGGAACGTAATCCTGGAATAAATTGCCCATACACATTAGAGACTGTGATAATTTAAACACCGTTTCCAGACTCCAGTGGGCTTCTGGCCAACCAATTGGTAGTTCTAAGTGATTATTTCTGTCATTGTGGTCTTAAAGTATATGTGTGTCACTGGGTTATTTTAGAAACCTGCCTTGGGACTACATCTGAAAACTAGCATCTATGCGAAGTCCGGCATATTTACACTGTTTATTCTTGTGTTGGTTCATGTGCACTTTTCCCAAGGGAATAAATAAATCAATCAATAAATACATACATACATAAATAAAAAGGCGTTTCATGATGCATTCTTGGTCAAAAGATTAGGAAACTCAAAATTCAAACCTTGCCATGAGCAAATGACGAAAGGGCCGCAGGCTGAAAGGAAACGAAATACTATCGGGTTGGGCAATTAAAATGATCGAGGGATCACAATTTGTCATCGGTGCTTGGGAGAGAGAGAGAGAGAGAGAGAGAGAGAGCAAGAGAGAGCGAGAGCGAGGTGTGATGGGTGGATGGGCCAGTAAATGCATACTTGGTCACAGTCCCAAAGTGAGGAAGGGATTGACAGAGAAAGTAAAACAGGGAGACAATATCGAGGAGAGGACACACACTTTTGCCTCTCAACATGGCCCCCTGGGTAATTTCCACTCCACACGAGAAATGCATGCTGGGATATGGTATCACCTCCAGGGGAGGGTAATGATGCCTTGCCAGAACCTCGGCCCCGAGGCACAGCTGTACGTGCGTGTGATGGTGCGCCAGGGGGTGCGAGTGCATGCGCAGCTGTGGCTTGGTCGTCGCCCCTGCCTCTTTCGGAGTAAATTGCCCATTGTCGTCATTTTCCTCTTTGGAAGTGGCCTATCTATTTGTGTGCGTGTTTGGGGGATGTGTTTGGTTGACCTTGGAATGAAAACAAATGGTTGCGTCTCCGCCTCCATCTTTTTTTCCCTCTCTATATCTCGACTGGCTATTTGGGAAAAACTAGTCATCGTAATTTTCGGCGCATGACACAAGCTCACTTATTCATTTCTGTCTTCCAAATCCATAATAGCCATGCGCTCACGCTATACGTCATCATTTGCAGCACGGCATCGCCGTCTGAAGCTTTCGGCGAACGGCGGTGCACTCCGCGATTCGCCTTGCCGCCTTACTGCTCGAGTGTGAACTAACGAGCGGCGCAGGTGCACGAGCCACACACCCGTCGATGAGTTTTCTGTCCCTTTTGCGTGATTTCACAGTTTTTATCTTCAGCTCACACAAGTGCCTGTGGGTAATGCCGAAATATTAACACTCACACGGCACCTTTTGTTCTATTACAACAGCAATTAAGAGAGTGACAGAGAGAGAGAGAGATTTGTTTTTAATTTCATCAAGTCAAAACATTTGGATTTACCATCTCTCTCTCTCTCTCTCTCTCTCTATTGGCAGCAGGCTTGTCACCTTGGCGTGCACGTGCATGAATAAGAGAGGCAATAATCTTGAAAAAGATCAGTAAATCAACACCACTGACTAAGTGTTTGACTGTGCATTAAATATATGTTACTGCGATGAGACTCTGCCAGACGATTATTGCATTACTCCCCATTACTCCCTCGCGCGCACACACACACATTCGGTCCAGGCCAGGTGACCATAATGACTGCGTAATCCAGGGCAATTCTACAGCGCCGCCACAAATCACAGCCTTTACAATGAGCACTAAAATACATTAAGACCTCCCTCTGTCAAACATTGTAAAGCATAGCGCCTTTTACCGCGCCTGTGCGCTCGATTGGTGCATCTGTCGCTGCGGCGCACGACAGCGCAGGCTTTTTTTTTTTTTTTGGGCGGATTTGTGATCCGTTAGTACACGTATAGTAAGATAGAGTTGAAATCAATACAGGGGCTCTCAACAAATGTTGGGTTGAAAAAGAGCCCCAAAATATGCATGTAAGCTTCATGCTCAGCATGATCGAAATAACTGAATGAGATCAAATAGAAAATGTTAATGAACTATTTGTGAAGCGAATTTAATTTGAACCAACTTTTTTGCTTGACAATCAGGCATTGATCTATTTTGTGACGTCCGGCCTGCATCGCGCCCGCCGACCGCCTTTTCTATTAGTACCAATGCTGGACGCTCTGCTCAATATGATGCACGTGAAGAAATTATGCTAAATAGAATAATCCAATCTTAAGAAATATTTCTATATACAATATTGCAGCTTAAAAACTTTTGCTGTGTTTTATAACACATCCCTGCAGATGAGACACATGCATACATATTCAGAGAGATGGAATCCAGTTTTGACCTGAGCATGTCAGCCTATCCGTGGCTCATTTGTCGTTGCATGCAGCATGTGGATGGGGAGGGTCGCAGTGAGCTCAACCTTCAGGAGACCCGTGACATAAAGGCTGCAATTTGTCAATTACTCGCATGCACACGCGCACGTTAACCTCCTCATTAGCATTATCAGCACGGCACCAGCTCGTCTCTCCTGCTTTTCATTCAGAGGCTGCAGCGCGCTACTTGTTGAGGTGATTGCATCTGGGCTTTCAAATCAAAAGACAATGCGCCGCTAATTTCTCAGCCAGCTCTTATTCCTCCATCATCTTAATCTTCCTCTCTCACTTTGATTGGTTAAGTGCGCGAGATGAGGATTTTGATCGGATACTTTGCTCACTGTGTTTGATCACGGCTGCAGTTAGTGTCTTCCCTCAGTCTCAGGACATCTCGTATGCTTGAATCACTACCTCGAGTATTTTTAAAGCATGAGAGAGGGAGAAAAAAAATCAACATGCATGATCAGTTCTTATAGTGATGTGAGCAGCACATCACATCACATCGCACACATATAGATATGTCCACCAACAATATTGCGAGTCTCCTCCCCTGAACCAAAACTCTCTGGTTGTAGTACTTTGACTGACCTGTGTGGGGCAGCATGATGCCAAGTGGCAGTCAGTGATGCATCCTGGAAAGTACAAGGAAGAAGAAAGAGTAGCGCTCGACCAAGTAGAAGAAGCTCGGCGGACTGTTCGTGTTAGGTTGATTGTTTTTAGTCATCATACATTTGCATATTATTAATGATGAATCGATTCTGCTTGCAACGTATGATAAGTCAAAACAATCAACCTAACAATTAGCTCCATTTTTATTGTGTTGAATGACTTTTGAGACGCATTCCTGGCTACCTGCATCCGCACAAACCTCGGGTCACCTTCTAATCGGCTAGTGTAGCGTTTCAAGTCCCAGAGATTGCCGCTTTTAATGATCATCATCACATTGTTCTCTGGGCGGTGCATAATTCTCGAGGTCACCTCACAGTCTAATGTGTGTTTCACTGCTTTGCTGCGTAAACATTCAGTAATTGCACTGCATCAAAGGGGAATTGCGACTCTGGGCTGAAAATTTGTGCTCAGCAAATTGTGTATGGGATAATCGCCTTGTAAATATGGGTGGACTTTTTTTCTCTTTTTGTATGAATGAGTTTGTGTAATGTATGCGCATGTGAGTTCATGACCAAAAAAAACCAAAAAGTCGATTAGGACTCAAATTTTGTGTGATCATCTTCAAGCCTGAATGTTTTATTTGAACACTGATTGGTATTTGGAACTATTCATGATTTATAGATGAATTGACGTGTGTGCGTGTCTTTTTTTTTTCATGGGTACGTTTGCTGTCATACATTTCATGTTTCACTTTTTTTCCCCCCAGAGCATCCATAGCATCATGTTTCATTCCGCACACCTCAAATTCTTGTCACTCAGACTCTTTGATTAACTTTCATTCACACTCCCTCGCCATCCATCCCAGACTGGAAGAGCCTGGAGAAAGTCTATTCATTTTTTTTTCTCCTCCTTGTCTTGGTCTTTTTTCCCAACCCATCTAATATAGAACAAGGAGCAGACTAAGATGGGCACTGTGGGGTTTTATCGGGGAGGGGCGGGGGCTGCTGTGTGCAGACAATTGTATGGATAGAATGAAAGCGAAAGTCGCATCTGGCGTACTAGTCCTGATGTGATGAGGATGATAAAAGAAGTAATATGTACTTCTCCTCTCTTCATCACATTCCTTGATCTCATTCTTGGCCTTCTCTTTTCTTCTCTCTTTCTCACCATTTTCCTTCTATTCCTACTCCAAGAGCGGTTTTCTTATACTGGCTATGCGTTCAAATGTGAAGGGAAGGTTTAGGTGGAGATAGGAGGAGCGGTATCTAATCAACTCTGTCTCACATGGGATTGGTGCACAGCATGTCAGCCATCCAAGTCGCAGAAAAACAAAGACAGAAGTTGCAAGTGTCAGGGACATTTGGGCCAGCATAGAGCAACAGATGCTTTTCCCAGTATCAGTTGTTGGCCTGTCAATTGTGCAGTATTCAGTGAGATTTTTTTTTCTTTATTCCTCCGTCCATTTCAGTGCCCTCAAAATGGATGTTCAGGTCCTAATTAGCATCTGCTTTGGTATGCACGGTGCTGCCCTGTTTGCCAATCAGTTAACATCAATGACAGGCCTTGTCCAATCAGATTAAGGCCAGCGAGACACACTTCCTGTCAGGGCGCTGTCTTTTCAAATGTGTTGTGGGCTCGGAAAATGGATGCGAATGTAACCGCGAGGGTAAGAAGGATGTAATAAATTACAGGGATGTTTATTTACTGGCAATGGAATATGAAAACCCACAAAGACACTGAGGGACATGCAATTTTGACAGGAAAAGACCCAAGCCGAGTTTCGAATCGGAGCGGAACGTGCTAACCACACCCTGCATGGCGCCGCCGCCTGACAAAAAAAAAAAAAAAAAAAGTCAAATAATAAAGCTTTACAGGCCATTTAAAAATATATCTACCGTATTTAGAGGCACCGAAGCTCGTCGAATTCTGGCAAGAACAAGCTTAATAATCCATATTTTGTGTGAACTTGTGCCTGGCACAACCCTTTTGCGTTTCTGTGTTTGCGTCCCGCTGTTTCACGCCCCTGGCTCGTCGCCCAGCAGTGGGTTTTAACAGCTTTGTCCCGCTCATTAGCGCCGGTGTTGACCGGTGTCCTGTCTGAGGGCTGTTTACCTCTTTATCCTTTCCTTCTTTTCAAAAGAAATGTATTTTTATCCTCCCCTCTGTAGGGTTTTCCCCTCGACGTCCATCCTCCCTCAGCTCCTTGCTCTGCTTTCCTCTCCGTGTGTGTCTTGCTCTCCCTACCAGGGCTTTTTTAATTAATGGGGAGCCACGATGCTTATCTTATCTTCGCAGATCTCACTGCTTTCTATTACGTACACTGACAGAGCTGTGAGGTTGGAAGCGGTGGATCTCACACACACACACACACACACACACACACACAGCCAGGTTTACAGGTTTACACAAAGCTAAAGAGAGAAATAAATATACACTTATATGGACACACGCACACACACTTTGGAAAGAAACAAGTCAAGCCACGTGCGTCCACGTCTCCAGCCTTAATCAAATCTTGCCACTTGTACAGACACATAAACAAAGTCGCCTGATGTTATCTGCCCGTGTGATTTAGTGTTGTTTGAGGGTCCCTCCTCCTAAATGCCCTGGGAATGCCCCGCCCCCCTCCCCCTCCTCCTCCTCTGCCTCCTCGAGCGCGGTCTTCCTATCGCTCCTCCACCTCCCTCCATCAGCCATGCTTTCCAGCTGAATGAACACTTATCATTTGGCAGATAAAGACCCGTCCGGGCAAGAGCTCACTTTATCTTTGAGAGCCATGTTTACTCCTCGTGAGCGCCGTGCTTTGCAACGATGCCTCTCACACCGCATGCTCTTGATCCAGCAGAGACCGCAGCGTGGTGGCCGGAGCCATTTCTGCTCGGGCTGCTCAATTTCTCTGTATTTACCCTATTTTCATGTAGTGGCAACGGAGGAAAATAAACCAGGTGGGGATTAGAGCAGAGGCTATTTTGGCACACGAGGGCCAGCGTGAAGGCGGTAACAGCAAAATCAATCCCCATCGAGCAAAATCGATGCAGGTTGCAAAATTTCAACAAGGGCTTTTTGTGGGATCGCGGCGGGAGTCGGGAGTTTCCTGAAAGCCAGTTACTTAAAGGGGGGGTTATTAAAGAAAATAACATGGGTGGTTGTGGAGATATAGCCACCCACACTTTCTCAAACACTCCTCATTTTCTCATTCGGGGGACCATTCCAGAGGATTTGTCAGCGGGGGGACGCTACGATGAGGGAGCCCCTTTCCTGGGTGTTGTTTTACTTGATTTACTCTTGCTCACAGGGTTGGAAATTGATGAAAGACGGCCCGTATTAATAGCTGCACATCTCCATATTATAACAAAGAGGTCACGCGGATGGATTTTTCAAAAACTTGAATTAACCGTAAACACCTCCGCCCTCAAAACAATGCCGAACACAGCGAGTTTCACAGTCCCAGATACGCTCTCAATCTCTTTCTTGTCACCCAAAGCCAATTTGCCAACAATCTTCATCGGGGGGGAAGTGCACGTAAGTGCCTGTCAGATAACGGATGGATGCTGTCTGGCCAAATGGAGCAAGAATTGTGTTTTTACCATTTGTATTCCCAAATTGCCTGTGATATGTGAAAATGGTATCACATTTTGAATATGTGTGTGCAGTCGGCATCATTTTTATGCTATGAGACTCTCTTGCGTAGAGAACGTGACTCCTTTTAAAGACGGCGTCGGGTGGATTTTCACGTTCACATTTTCATTCGTGAGGCACTAGTTTCATCCAGTCTGACTCGATGTAGCAAAGCAAATTCGGTTGTTTGGTGTGATTGCAAGAGAGAGTGGGATTTTATTTGTCTTCCCCAAGGTAATAGCGGCAAGACGTTGTTTGGTCTCCCAAGGAGTCAAAATGTCTCTCCATCTGTCCTGTCCGCGCAGGGAGTTTGGCTGGAGGGATCCCGAGCTGCCAGAGGTGATCCAGATGCTGCAACATCAGTTCCCATCTGTGCAGTCCAATGCGGCCGCATACCTTCAACACCTCTGCTTTGGAGACAACAAGATCAAAGCTGAGGTTAGTGTCGGCGTAGCCGATAAAGCGCTTCCTCGCAAATGAGGGGATTAAGTTCCTCTGCGTAGTTTTGCATTTCCCCGTGTCCCATTCCAAGTAATGGGCACATAAATGAACCTGTTCGGAATGATAAAGTTTACCCCGTAACCTTCCTTCGAGTTCTCCTTCCTATTGATTTGTTTAATCTTACCGTTGCTATTGAATTTACTCAGTCGTCGCAAACACAATTCCGGATGGAAGCCCTCAATGGGATACTTAATCGAAGACTTGAGCGGCTCCCTAAAAACAAAGTGTCGGCGTCCACAATCACACGTGACTGGATGAGGTGCGCAATCTGTTGGGACTCATTAGAAGAACTGTGTCAAAATTCTACCGTTAAGCCATGATGATGATGATGATGAATTACTCATAGGAACAAAATAGGAGATGAACCAAAATGAATTTAGGCCATTTTCTCACGTTCCGCTTGCCGTGGCAACTACGCCTTGTGATAGAAGCCATTCCTCACAGGTGCATGGTCACGGACGCGTGCGTGATGAACCTGCTAACTAGCAGCAAACGTAGACAGTTAAGCTTCAAGACGATACCTGTAATTCTCACAAGGCGACTTATCCGCCCGCCCGCCCGCGCCGGTAAAATCGGAAATGCAGTCAGAGTTGCACACAAACGCATCGCCACTCGGCAAACAAAAAAAAAAACTTTCACTCGAATGTCTTTTATAATGGATGCAATTAACGTTTCTCAGCGGAGGCATTCAACGGTGAGGCAAATAAAACAGCTCCCCATTCAAGTGCAGGGAGTGTCTTTCACCACTTTGAGTGTTTCATTCAAGGTCCAAAGTGCGGCAAGAGCACTTCATCATTCATCAACGAAGAACCAGCCTGCCCTGCCTATCGCATTAATTGTCAAATGAAAGCACTTACACACATTAATTATTTTTTTTTTTTTACATGCACATTGTGGAGCATGTCACTTGCTACACAAATCCCCCCGGAATGAAATCTTCACGTTTATTCGTTAGATTGTGTTCTTATAAGCATCACCAAGTTCGGAGCTTCTGTAGATCGCGCTCATTTTATTAAAATTGGGGAATTCTTGAAAGCTTGTCAACACAATTAACGTGCGACTGTAGCAACAGTATCCCCGCTTCTTATTTACGATACGTTGTCAGCCAACTGAACATTACTCTGTTGAATTATGTCACAGGACCGACTTGTGTCATAAATCCATCCATCCATTTTCCGAACCGCTTCATCCTCACTAAGCCTATCCCAGCAGTCTCGGGCAGTAGTGAATTGGTTGCCAGCCAATCGCAGGGCACACAGAGACGAACAACCATCCACGCCCACACTCATACCTAGGGACAATTCAGAGTGCCCAACGAGCCTGCCATGCATGTTTTTGGAATGTGTTCCACACAGGGAGGCCGGAGCTGGGATCGTACCTCTGCACTGTGAAGCCGACGTGCTAACCACTGGACTACCGGGCCGCCTTGTGTCATAAATACCTTGCTTATTAAAATTTCATGTTTTGTTTTAGTGCACTTGTTTGTGTGTTTAGTAAGCTCTTCAAGGCTCTCTTGAAGAATAGTAGCTGCCTTTCTTTTGCTTCCAGAGGGAGGAAGAAAAAAAAAAAATCACAGGCAGGAAAGAAGTAGTTAAGAAAAGCACTTCTATTACGTACTTAAAAAAAAGAAAAAATAGAAAATGAGACTTTAATTCCTCCCGCTGCCAGCTGCTTGTTTTTTTTTTTTTTTTTTTGTTACTGGACCTCCTTCTGGTAGAGAGAAGTGGGAATTTTCATGACATATCTCTGTGATGATACAGTAATACTCTTTATTTTTTTCCTTATCTGGTCCTTAGGCTGCTACGCTTTATGTGGCCCCCTGTATTTACGACGACCAAGATGACAAATTGACCAATAAAACAGCCATTGGCCAAAACATTAGGTACACTTAGCATAGCCACGCATGAAACGTTTCACTTGTGACATTAAAAGCGAAACAACATCGGCTCTTGTTCGCGAAAAGGGAAGTTCAGCTTTACGGAGATTCAGTTTATGATGACGAGACGAAACGTCGAATTTTCCACGGCCGTCCAATTCTCAGTTCGCCAGGAGCGGAATCCGTTTTACATTTCTGACCCCGCAAATCTACCACTAAATTACAGAATAACATTTGGAATTCTGGGGTCCCTAAAGTTGTCAGGTTGGCGTTGAAGATTGAAACAGCCTGCCGGCGTCTGTTTTATGGTCTCACTTTGCAGTCATTACAAGCGTAGCTCATGTCGCTTATTTTTGACAGCGCCGATCTAAAGATGGCATGCCACGGCGCAGGGAGCGGCTAATTGGAGACACGATGTGATTTGCGACTGAAATGAAATCCTCCAAAACGACGGAGAAAGAGAAAGAGCGTGAGAAACTGAGAGACATAAAAGAATATTGTTGTCTGCTATCTGCTAAAAAAAAAAAAAGGCCGCTCCTATCCAGCAGTTGTATTGGATGGAGTGCAGGGAGGGTGGTGGATGGGTGGTCAGATTTGTGAGGATCGGTGCTGCTCTTTTGGTATTTGACAAAATTAGCAATTTGTCACCGTCGATTTTCACTTGCTGCGAAGCCTTCATTGTGCTCTCTGCCTCCGTGCAAATATTAGATGGTAAATGGTGGCCTACTTTGGAAGGTCCCCATCGGGAAATCGCTGCTTGAGGCCACAAACTCAATTAGGCAAAGGTTGAAAGGTTCTAAAATCGAGGCAAATTGTGAGACCCCCCCCCCCCCCCCCAAAAGTAAATCTGCATGAGAGTCCGCTTGCATGCAAGTGTGATGGCTTTGAAAGGTGTGTGACATGACTTCGCTCGCAACCAAGCCACTAAAGAGTAAATGTGCCGCTGATGTGTCCTGACATTCCATATGTGCTGACTCATGCCCACTAACACTCTTGTTTGGCTTCACGTTAACCATCACGGCGAGGAAGTGTCACCCGTGTATCTCGCTGGGATTTGTTTTTTTTCATTTATTTATTTTCCTTTGAACGCCCGCAGCGCGATCTCGTCTGTCGTCGCCGCCGCTAACTGTTACCACAGTAATGCTGTCGCTATGGGTTACCGATAGTTGTGGCGGCTGCATAACAAAGACCAATCAATTCCCCCGCTTCTCATCTTCTTTGCATGGCATAAGGGGGGGGGGGGGGGGGGGGGGTAACGGACGGCCGCGTGGGTATCTCGAAGCAAAGCAATGGCATGATGCCTTTTTCATAGAATATGAGATCAAACGAGCCATACGAGGGTAGGGAACGGAGCTAAAGATTATCGGGCGCGAGCGGGGGACAGCAAGGAAACAGTGTAGTCAATAGAGCAAGGTTAGTTTGCCATTCACGGCAACCCTTAATCCCTTTTAATTGAATAGATAAGCAAAGTCATTTGACTCAATAGACTCCTGCTGTGTCATCAAACACGCCCGTCCTCTCCTTGCCCTTGCTTGTGCACTCCTCTTTCTTGTTTACCTCCGTCCCCTTTTGAATATCTTTTCACTTCAACGTAATCAATGCAGTGTTAGAAGTTGCTGGGGGGATTTTTTCTCCCGAAAGCCCTGGCCAAAGTCACTTCTCCGTCTCTGTCATTCTATAAACCAAAGTACTTCAGGCAGATAGTTGTTGTCCAAGGTGGAGAGGGAAGGTGTTTTCCATCAGGTTTTCCATATCTTTGGTGGTCTGTTGGGGCTTTTACATCAGTATCAACCGGACTGGGGTCTCAAAACAACATGACATCATCCCAACAGACATCCGCTATGGCACAACTCCACCGGGAAACTTTATTCGACTCGGCAGAACTTTGGCACTGAAACAAGAGTTCAGAACATGAAGAGAAATCCCTGCCATGACTATAAAATTAAAACAAAAATCTTTTTTTTTTTTTTTTAAATATTCCCCCATGGATGACGAAGAGCATATTGTCAAATTGAAATTGTAATGACTGCATGATTCCACGTGTTTCATTGAGTGGGCGAGAAGGTAACGCACATGTTGTGCAGCTAAAAAGAGATTTTTTTTTTTTTAAACGCAGAATAAAGAATAACATGGAAGTAAATACACTCAAATCTACCTGTTGTCATCTTTCCGTAAGCGCTGTATTAGAGTGGCTGCCTATTAGATTCAACGCTGCTTTTAGTCATTTAAAAACAAAATAACATTCAAGAAGCTCAATTTACTGAGAGATACATGATGTATTGTCATCGTTTCAACGTAGAAAGTAATCACATCTAAAACATGATGTGTATGTATTAAAAAAAACAAGTAACCAGGTGGTGAGACATTTTGGGTCCCTTCAGACCGTATCTTAGTGAGCGGACAAGGTTTGCAAGCGTGTGTGCGCGGATTCCAAACGGTGGCAAAGCTGTTCGCCAACAATTTGAATCATCTCCAACTTTTTTTTTTATGTTGCAAAGAGCTTTTCAGCATGCTCAAAATTTAATGGTGACCAGAAAAAAAACTGTTCGTTCTTGTCTGGACAACGCCTTGACAACCGCGAAACCGATGCGGTGATCACTTTTCTGTGTTGTAGATCCGCAGACAAGGCGGCATCCAGCTGCTGGTCGACCTGCTGGACCACAGGATGAGCGAGGTTCACCGCAGTGCCTGCGGAGCTCTGAGGAACCTGGTTTATGGCAAGGCCAATGACGAGAATAAAGTGGCCCTGAAGAACTGCGGAGGGATCCCAGCGCTGGTCCGCCTTTTGAGGAAAACAGGAGATGTGGAAATCAGAGAGTTGGTCACAGGTACGATGTCTTTGGCAATGCACTTATCTTGCCGCCGCCGTTACTTGGTAGCCACAGAAGAGCTGTTAATGTGGTTAAAAAAAAAAACGGTTTGGAAAAAGTGAACCACGTCTGATATGTGGAGGTGAAAGCTCTGAATAGACCGTTCACGCACGCACAGAAATCTGGGGCAAAATGTTGTTGCCTCTTTTGGATTTGACTGGCGATGTCGAACACAACCGCTCGACGAGCTCTCAAACAGTTGCAGCGTGTTTTGTGTCCTTGACATCAACACTGGCAGTAATTTAGCGACGCCATTGACGTCATTCAGAACATTTTCAGTCTCTCTATAATCAACTACAACTATTCATTCAAGTCAAGGCTGTTCAAACATTCCGCTTGATGGATTTTCAAGAATTTCTTCTCAAATGTGAAGGAGCACTGCGGCAAAACTTGAATAAGGATCGTGACTCACAACTTTTTTCCCCCCCCCTGCGTTTTCGTCTTGTTACTTGTGCTTGAGTTGTATTCAAACTCAAGTTTCCTCATTTTTCTTTTGTCTGTCAAGCTCTGTAGCCCAACCTAAAATGAGTAAAATGCTCAATGGAAAATGAATATTTTGCAAACTGGGTCCCACTCACATTTCATCCTCTTATTCGATGTTCTACACACTGAAGCGTTGCTCCCTGCTGTCATATCTGTGTGTGTGTGTGTGTATCAGATAAAGTCTTTGGTCAGTTTGAACTCCAACCCAACCTCTAATTCATATAGTACTGCATTCGTCGACACATCCGCAAAGGTCGCCGGCTCTCCCGGATCACAACAGCGACAAGTCGGCGAGGGATTTTGAAGCTCCCTTTCGAGATCGCTCCAATACTGATAACATCCCACCAGACCGCTGGAGAAACAAAAAGAATGTTGGCGAGGAGAGAAGAAAAGAGCACCAGCACGGGGTTTCCTGTCGACAGACTCATGATTGTCCGTAGCCAGACGTAGTTGCGCTTGAGTACGAAGCAATGAGACGCCTCCTTAGCATCCACGTCTTGACAGTCTTATCGAATCCTGTCCTCCTTGGTGAAAGGTGCTTTGTAGTCTGGGAAATGAGACAGGAAACCTTTTACTGTATTGCTGTGTTGTATTTACTGTCTTGTCCTTTTCTGAAGTTTACATTTAGACGAGCTTTATTGGCTTCCTGGCCCCTCCATGCGAGTGAGATAGGAGGAAGTTGAGGCTTCCGGGCCTGTCAATCAAAGTCCGGTCAATACCGAGGCTCCGGGTGTCAATAGGAGAGGAGATGCTATCCGTGCTTGTGGGCTCACCTTGAGGTGCCGGACTGTGACATCAGGCTGGGTTGCAGCTCATGGAATGCTCTGCCTAGCTGAGAGGGGCACAGGTGACATTCGGCAGCTTTTCTCCATTTTTTCTTTGTTAACATGTTAGTCGGAATGTTTGGCCTTGGAATTGGTCGGGACTCTGCTGTTAACTCATTGGCACCAAGCTGTGTAGTTGAGGGCTGTTTCATAAAACATTTCCACTTGACTCCTAACAGGCTTGGCTCCCCCCCTGACAAGTCATACCCTCATTTATTCATGAATTCATGCAATCATCCCCACATTTCCCCCCCAAACCACCAGGCTCCTTGGAAACTGTCTGTCATGTGTCTGGAGGGACCCAGTTGGAGCCCAGAGTGAGAGAGAGAGAGAGAGACGGATTAGAGTGGATGAGATAAAGGAGAACACACATGCACAAGTGTACACGCACACGCACACTTGCTGGCTGGCACACAAAAAAAAAAGCTCTCAAATGATGTCATTGTCTGTTGGTCACCTGACTGCAATACTCCAAAGGGCCCTGTAGGTTTAGTGAAGCGCGACAGATCCATGTTTCTTGAGCAGCCAGATGTGTGTGTGCGATAGTGTGTGTCAGACCTGAATTTGGCCAACATGACACAGTGGCAGACGCAATGTCCTTGTCCCAGAAAACGCTGCCGCCTTTACTCTAGTTTCTGTCTGCGGGCACTTGACGAAGAACACAATCAATGGCTGCAAACTGATTGCAATCATGAGCCAACATTGGTAGCCTCTTAAGAAACACAGGCTTGAGTTCCTCCAGAGGGTTGACCTGTGTTGTCCGCACCGTTAAGGCTCTGTGTTTGTGTTTTCATAGTTTCATGGTTAAAAAAAACCTTTTTTTTTTTTTTCTCTGGCTGTCATGTGCATGCCAAAGCAACAGGTGGCATTATCGTTCAAACATGTCTGAAAATGGAAAATAAAACCAATACAACCCCCCCAAAAACACACACCCCAAAAAAAGAACAAATCCATAAACACTGGAGTCCAAGACAGGCATGTACAGTCTTGAGCAACTGTATTTGACCACTGAGATTAAATGGGTTTGCATGATTAAAAAAATAAAATAATAAAGGCGCAAAGGTCTGGGAAAACACATTTTTAATGTGCTGATGTTTTTGGGGTTTTTTGGGGGTTAGGGTTAGGGTTAGGGTTTGAATTGCTTGTGCAAGTCCTTTTGTGGTACGAGAGCATTGGTAACGAAAGAAAGAGAGGCTTGAGGAGTGCAAAAAAGAGGTTGGTGAGCGCTCAATGATGGCAAATGTTGCCATGGAAACGCATGCACAGAAAGGTCCAAGCCCCCCTGATTGGTGCCAAGTAGCAGCACTGGTCATCACCTTATCACCCTCTTTGTCCTTGTTTCCCAGACCATCAAAAAGGCGCACGCAAGCAATTATCCTCTTTGATTCTCTCTGGCCTACTTTCACACAAATTGCCACATTTTGCTTTTTTCACAGATGAATGCGTGCTTGGACTTTTTATGTCTTTTACCAATATAAAACGGTGCCACAAGATTAACAAAGCAATCATCTGGGTTTGGATACATTTTTTAAAGTAAACGTGTTCAAAAATGTATTTGGATCCAGATGATTTTTAGCTCGTGGAACAACTTGACGAAATAAAATGGAGTAAATTTGACACATCATTTCTTCCAATGTCGGGAGCAATCAAAAGATGTTCTTTTAATCGCCAGGAATGTTTTTTTAATTTCATAAAGCATGTTTACTGTAATATCGTACTGACACAAATAGAGGAATTACCTTTTTTTTTTTTATTCACACGCGTTGATAAATAGTTCATGTGTCGGTGTCATGATGTGTGAATTCTCTGACTCCAGAAGCATGAGACATGGTGACTTTAATTTCTAGCTTCTTTTCCCTTTTTTTTTTTTGTAAAAGGACAAAGCTCACCATGGCAATATGACAAAGCATGTGTCATCTTTTGTCTCCGTCTGTTCCTGCCTGACTAAATTATTACTCGGCTTGTCTGACTGTCCTCCCCCATATTAGTTTATTGTCACCAACTTTGTCAGCAGTACATGCACTTGTTCATATTTTCAACTCTGCAAATGCTGATCGGACTCATTGGTATGCCGTTCCAGAAGAGAAATGTCTGGTGTTCATTGCTTGTTGTCGTCTCAGCAGGTAGACAGTGTGTGAACATGCACGGACTGTTGATAGCAGCTTGTGTGCAATGTAACCAAGGCACAAAATGGCTTGTCACTTCATCACAAATATGGAGTCAGTTTTAAGGACTGCTGCTCGGGGTATGAAGAGGAGAAAGCGAAAAATGTTTTCCCCCGAAATGCCAGCGGTAAAATCCTTCTCCTGTCTTTTTTTTTTTTTGGGGGGCTCGTGCCTTGTGGCCTCTCCTCACTCGCATGCAGTGTCCAAATTTTCAGGCTGTCTTTGTTTGTCACATCAGTGTGAGCAACAAGATCCAACTTTTAACCTTACAAAATACAACCAAATGCTTTGCCCTGGACACCTGGGGAGAGGTTCACGTCACCGTCTGCTTAAAATTCCATCAAATGCGCGCCTCTAAATGTCATGCTAGCAGACAGAGAGCTGAGGAAGTCAGCGGGAGAGACTGCTTTTCCCCGGGAACCACAAGGAATTTTTTTCAAAGCAAATCTTTCCAGATAAAAATCAACCAATTCGGCGGAACGGAATCATGCTAACAAATTCATTCATTTTATGCCCAGGCGTCCTGTGGAACCTGTCGTCATGTGACGCTCTCAAGATGCCAATCATCCAGGATGCGCTGGCTGTGCTGACTAACAGCGTCATCATCCCCCACTCCAACTGGGACTCCTCCCCCAATCACCATGACGACCGCAAGCTCCAGCTTCATACTTCCCAGGTGCTGCGCAATGCGACCGGTTGCCTCAGGTAAAAGCACCGTGCACACTGCGGGGGGGAAACTCTCATGGCGACATGCTAATTGTTACAAGTGGATCGAGATGCATAGAGTCTTTCATTTAGGGAAGATAAAAAGACTAAAAATCAATGAGTTGATTCATTGTACGTGCGGATTGTGTCGTTTTGTTTGGAGGCTGTTGGTTGAAGCAAGGCTGCCCTGTGTAGTCGGCTCCTCACAAAGCATTTGCGGCAAAATTAGAAGGCTGCTGACCAGCCGGGTGTGATGTGTGTTTCCCCGCGTTTGCTGGCTAACCAAGTGGAGATTTTACAGTCACTTTATTTTTAACAAGAAAAATTCTGAAATTTATGATGGAAAAGCTTCGACAGTTGAGTTTGGCTTGCAATACTTTGTGCATATTCCTGAAAACGAACCAACAAGCTTTAAATTCAATAGGGAGATTTTTCAAAAGTAAAGCATGCTAGCTCCCTGCAGTACTTTCTCTGTTTAATGCCATTCTGCAGTTTTTTTTTAATGTTGGAAAAATGTACGGGATTTTATGAAATTGTGAAATTCAAATTCACATCACGTGCATTGCACAATGTGTATATTCATTTCATTGTTGCAGGCATTTTGTTGGGCACCATGCATATATTCATGAATGCTAACTATTTTCTTATGCACAGTTTAAACTCACACGCCTTCGATTCTTGGCTCCAGATGGTAACCATAGCAACAATTTTTCATACTTACTCAAGTTGTTGTCACTTGAGGACTTTTTCTTTTTGGTGCATGAGGCTGATCTAAAAACATCAACAACAAAAAAAACACTTCCAGTTTGTTGAAGCTTGACATTGAGAAGTGACAGCATCGAGGAAGCTTTCAAGGTAACATTTCACAATGTGGAGCAATTTGATCTTGGGATCTATAAAATGTAAAACATATTTGCTAAAAAAAAAGCAACAAAACCCCCCATTTGAATTAGGTTTACGTGTGTGCGGCACCTAATCACCCCAGAGATAATCAATGTCATCAATCGGCACCCAAATTCACATATGCACGAACACGCGCACGCTTGGACAAAGGCTTACCCGTGAATGCCTTTCAATAGCCTCAATTGAATTCTGTTTAGCTTCCCGCAGGGTGCTGGTTCACAGCCAAGGCGCAGAGACGGAGGAAAAAAAAAAACCCAACAACTTGGCTTTCTCCACTGTATACATTTATTCCGTCTGCGGTTCTGTTCCCGAGGTAATCGGGAAACACGCACACCAACACACACGCACACTCTTCACTGTCTCCTGTTTGCTCCCACGACGACACCCACTCGCACGCAGGCGTAGAATTCGTTGCCGGATGAATCGAGACCGGGCGTCTTTGCAGCAAACTTGTCATTTTATTGCCATGATTTTTGGGGGATTTGGATTGTGTGTGTGTGTGTGTGTGTGTGTGTGAGACAACTGGTGATGACCCTCTACTGTATACACAAACACACACACACACACACACACCTTTGGACGAGTGCGTGGAGCCACCTCACGCCAGCTGCTCTCATGTCACTCGGTGGTCATTTGTTCTTTGAGCGACATTAGAAAGCCATCTGCCAACACTTCACTTGTCTCCACGTGTTTCTCGTACACGTTGGATGTCCTCATGAGGAATCATGCTGGAAAAGGTCATCGAAACGAAACAATCATTTCCAGAGAAAATAGGTACTCGATTTGTCCTCCGAGAGGTAGGGAGCGTTTTCCCTTCCAAGGCGACTGGAGGGTGGGGAAGTGAATTCCGAGCCTCGTTGGGTTGTCCTCAAAGCACATTTAGCGGCTCGCGCCTCTTGAGACACACAATTGGAGTGTTTGATTCTTTTCCATTGCCACGGTGGTAAGTGAAGTAACTCTCAAATCCAACTTTAAAAGCACTTCAACGATGGGATAGTTCTTAAGTGGTCCTTGAATTCAAACCAACCGCTTTTGAACGGAATCCCGCATTTGCAGTTGTTTGGTGAAAAGCCCTCCCTGTTTGAAACAAAGCCACCCAGGTTCAAATGTTGAGTTGAGGATTCTGCACGCGATCCCAAACGCTCCGATTTCACCTCAGTCCCTTTAATCTTCCCCAAATAATGTCCCATCTTTTGCGCCACTTGACGAGGCAATGACCTACTTCCCCCCCCCCCCCCCCCGAATGCATTGATCAAAGGTTGTCTCTGACATGGCAGGTGTGCTCGGACTGACATATTTTTGGAAAAACGACATGAGGCATCGTCCAACGAGCGGCGTGCGATGCATCAGCGTGACAGAGCCAAAATAACGGCTGTTTGAATTGTGAATGGGATACTTCATCATGTTCTGTCGTTCTTCTCACTGGGCAATTATTTAATGATGCAAGCTAACGAGTTCGACGGAATTAATGAGGAGTGACATCAGATAGGCGGACGAGGTGCAAGTCAATAATGGAATACTTAAAGAGTGGAGATTACCAGTTAAAGTCCAAGAAATTCGCTGCTACTTTATCACGGGCGCACACACACACACACACACACGTCACTGACGGGTGGCATATCGGTGTTCTCATTTCCTCTCTCACTGGCGCATTCCGCTTCGAATTATCCGTCTGAATTCGGCACACCGTCCTCCCATGACCTGCCGGTTTGGGTGGCGCATTCCAAATGGAGCGTCCATCCCTTGAAACGAACGATGAGCCGAGCGGTTACGGTGACATCTCGCCATCTTTGCGCCTCCTCATCCTCGAGCGCACCACAAGGTGTCTCGTTTGCCAAGCCAGAGAAGATGTTTTACCAGGGAGGAACAGAAAAAATAAATAAATAAATAAAAAGTCTCTTTCCACCCTGTTTGTCAGAGCGTCGATGTGGATTTAGGACTTTGTTTCATAGCGGTAGTAAAAGTGGGGCATATTTACGCCTGGAAAACAATGTGTCGTGAAAGTCAATATTTTACAGTGAATTAAAATTGCTTTGTTGCGAGAATCGCATAATCGCTGCCGTAACGTGACGAGAGACAAGTGCTTTGATTCATTTTATTCAATAAGACTGCATGCAAATTCTTGTGTAGCTGAAATCAAGAAAGCTCGTTGATAGAATGAGCCACACCCAGGGAGTCATTTTGTGATCTTAATAATTAAAACATGAAAACATCCAAAAAGTAGACATTAGCTTTAACGTTCGGCCCCAATTTGTTTTTGTGCCACCCATGGAAAAATGTAATAAAAAAATGAATAACATTTTGTGCAATCCATCAATCAAACCACGAAATTAGACATGACGGCAGACCCAACCTAGTTCGCGCCAAAAAAACAACAAAAAAAACGATTTCAGACTCTGATGAAATGGCTCGCGGAACAATACCGGACGAGCTAGCGAAGCAAAACGTTCCAATGGGGCCTTTCAACATTTCAAAAGTCAAGCGAGCGTCTTTATTCCTCTGAATGAGACGTTGTCAGTCTTCGCTGCAGAGAATTGTCACTTTGAAGCCAGTTATGCAAAGGGAGCTTGTTTTCCCATTAGCATTCAGAGCCGGTGAAAACGGCTTGACCTTCTCTTGGAAAGCCAGAAGCATTAGACGTCGAGTTTTAATTGAGTTCTTGTGTCTTTCTCTCACCTCATTCTCGTCCCAACAATAAAGGATTGGCCTCATTTCATCGACTTGTCAAAGAGCTGCGATCTCTCTCGAATGCCAGCATGATGAATGGACTCCGTTGCATGCCATCAATACATTTATTTCTGGTGTCTGTCATATCTGTTTACCTATAGGGCAAACTCTTGGAGCGATTGACTAATTAGTTTCGTAGTTCTTTTGATGTTTCCCTTATTGGGTTTCCGCTCTCCGCAAACCCATCGTGGTGGAATTTCATTATCGCGGTAATTAAGCGGTGAGCACAGATGATGAGGGAAAGAGCAATCGCGATGCACTAAATGGCTGCCCGCATTTTCAAAAAAGATATATACAGTACACACACACATATATATATATATATATATATATATTTTTTTTTAATTTAAAATAAAATTTTTTTTATCTTCTACGGCAGTCGACTTTGCATTTTATTATTGGCATTTCAAGATGGCAAATTCTATAGCTTGGGGTTAAAGTTCCAAGCTTCCCTCCCGAGCTCTCGACCTCACCGTCCCTCGTGTGAGCCCGCCCCCTCACAAGCTCCCTGTTTAGCGGCCTTATGGGCTTGCGTTTGGCAAAAGGCACTCCGAACACTCGGTCGGCTTGTGTTTCTTCCAGGAACGTCAGTTCCGCGGGTGAGGAGGCGAGACGGAGGATGCGGGAGTGTGACGGTCTGACGGACGCTCTGCTCTACGTCATCCAGACTTCTCTGGGAAGCAGTGAGATTGACAGCAAGGTGTGTGCTTGCATCCAATCACCTTGCTATGATATCACCCTTAGCTGTTATGACACGGGGCACTTGTATTGATTGCTATGCTATGCTGTTGTAGTCACCGTTTCGTAACTCTGCGACCAAACCATTCCCAAAAATGGGGGTGTGGGGGGGGGGGGAGGCTGAAGGGGTCATATTTTACTCTTAGTAGCCATAGAGAGTTCATCCAGTGATCATTTCCCTGTATGTGACGTTGCGGTCGGACCAAGCCTGCGGCGTACGTGCGCTCGTGTCAAAGTATGGTGTTGGCCAGTCGATATCGCATAAACAATGTTGTGGCTGGTCCGGCTGGCTGGCTTCTCAAGGTCTCCCTGTCTGCCAGGCTCTCTAAATGGCCTCCCTTAATCACTGTTTATCCGCCCGCTCCTCTCCACCATCTGACGGCAGCCACCGGAGGAGAGAAGCCGTTGCCTCGCTAACAAAGACTGATTGGCGGGTGAACTCACCAGGCGGTTCTGAGCAAAATGACTGCCGGCTCCTTTGCTTTAGCGGTGTGACCGGCCATCTTCTTTTTTTTTTTTTTTTCTTCTTTTTTTTAGGCCAGATCTTGCGTTGTGGTCTAATATGCTCCCAATAATTGGTTTCGTAAAAGGAGAATTACTCTGTGTGCAAACCCACAAACCCGTGACTTTGATTCCTTTGTTAAAAAAAATGAAATCATGTCAAGAAGATGTGTGTTCGATATGTGTACAGATGGTTGGATGTCATTTGAAATGATGGCATAGTGCCTTTAAGGTGATGAAAACATTCCTACAAACTCAAAAGGAACCTCATACCAAGGCTTACTGCAGAATGCCGCCTTTGACGTGAAGATAAAAGCATTTGTCAGTCTGTTTATTTATGCTTGAACTTGACTCCCTTTATAAACGAAAAACAAAAACCACATATCACCGGCAAGATCAAACGTGTTTATTCACTCTGCTGTGCCGCTGAATGAAGAAACATGGAACGGAAGATAGAAATGTCAGTGTGAATTGGAAAGAATACGTAACCTGTTGATGTTTGGATGCAGGAAGTGGATTTCATGTGACTGCGGCTCGCCGGAGTGCGACGTTGTTTTGTTTGTCGCGTCTCCCGAAGGTGTTCAATTACGCTCCCTGGCTGTTCTTGTGTAAAGTGGCGCTCTCTCGGCGAAAAGATGGAGGATTTGTCTTTGTTAATTTCCGCTCCGTCGACTTGATGACACCCCGCTTTCAGAGCCGTACTAAACATGGCCGCACGCACGAAAGCTCACGTTTACGCATCGCCTTTGAGCTCACATTCACCTGTTTAACGGCATGTTTGAAATTCTATTGGCCTCGTTTACCTGAGTTTTCTCTAATTCTGTTTAAGAGTCACAACTAATAAAACGCACATTCACATCCCCCCCATGGACTGCCTCAGTCCTCTCATTCCCTCCATCAAGTCTGCTTCAGGGTGGAAGGCGGATAAAAGTAGCGCTTGTCGTCGGGGGGGGGAAAAAAAAAATCGCTTTTATTAGCAGGCCTCCACTTCCACTTGGAGCCGTGTTCTCAAGCGTGACGTTTCACTAAAGTGCATCGAGTGCACGTCGCTTAAATCCGGTCCCTCATCTTTCTCATTCCCCCAACTCAAGACTGTGGAGAACTGCGTTTGCATCCTGAGGAACCTGTCCTACCGCTTGGCAGCCGAGACGTCCCACGGCCAGCAGGGAGGCTTGGAGGAGCTCGATGGCCTCCTCTGCGACTCCGGCGGTCGCGACGGAGAGAGCTCCGGCTGTTGGGGCAAGAAGAAGAAGAAAAAGAAGGGTGCTGACCAGGTACAAAAGACATACACAAGTGGTGACTTGTCTCGTATGAATAGGAAGAATCTCACACATGGAGCTATTTATAGGTGGGTGGGGTGGTCCCCCGGGTTCCCCTCAGCAACTACGCCCCTGTACAGTAGCTCGCCCTTGGGCGTACATTGAAAAAAAAAAGCTATTTCAGTGCACAGATTTGATGCAATAAAGCAGTAACACCAGCCCTCATTTGCAGGAAACCCGCCTCAGATCTCAATTCGAGTTCAGATGTGATGACGGTGCAGCCCAGCGCTGCGAGTTCTCCTTTCATTTATTTATATTCATTTGTGGC
Organism: Hippocampus abdominalis; assembly: GCA_018466805.1. Lineage (NCBI taxonomy): Eukaryota > Metazoa > Chordata > Actinopteri > Syngnathiformes > Syngnathidae > Hippocampus > Hippocampus abdominalis. The sequence continues at coordinate 1,571,262 of CM031712.1, read as the reverse complement.
CAAACGCTGTGTTCCGACACACGCGGGTCCAAAAAGTAGAAGTCGGCTTTCGTGTCGTAGCGGGAACACGGTGTCAGTCATCCAGACTGCGGATGTGTGCGCTGAATAATGCAGAGGAGGGGTGGAAATCTCGGATCGCCGAGTGTGCCGCAAACTCTTATTTCAACTCCTTTAGAATGAGTTGCATCACAGGCAACGTTTTCATTCATTTATGACACTTTATATTATGAGCGAGTTTTTTTTTTTTTTTTTCCCAAGCCAGATCTTGTCAAAAGCTTAATTGTATGGACCTCCTCCCTTCTGTCTCTTCTATTCCTTCTTTTTTCAAGTTAATAAAATGAGATTTGCTTAAGCCCGGTGGGTTAAAAAGTCAGAACCACATGTACCTGTTCTGAAGTGGGAAATATGTGACCTGAAAAAGTCTTAGAGCCATTCCATCTTGACCTGCTTGGTGTCGTGCATGCCTGCTGCATCGACGTGGCAATGCAAAGTGGGTGAGATCACGCCCGTTTCGCTTTCAAACGAGCCAGTTAATGTTGTCTTCGACCGCCGTATTCTTTCGTGAGGAGCAAATGACACCCAAAGCAGACGGTTTTCTTTCACTTACTGTCCAAAACTTTTGCTACACAGTCGGACACCCAATACAAGCTGTATCCCAAAAATAGTCCGACTCGACATGCAATATCTAACAGATAGGAGCAGCGAAAATGGAATAATAGTGGGCAACAGATCGCCAGCAAGAGATAAGGGTAGGCCGGTGTCACTTAGGTGGTAATGAAGTCCACTTAATCATTTATTAGAGTCTCTGACAGCAAGGCCAAAGAGCAGCGTGGGAGTCTGAACTAAAGCTAAACACTCCTAATTGACTGCTGCGTACGAGTAAACGTGCACGCACACATCCACACCATTTCTTGCCACCAGTGGCAGGAATAAGTGCTTCATTTATAATCAAATACACCCAATAAGGACAAAAGTCTTCATTCGTTGATTCGATTAAGAAGTTGGACGAGACTCAAGAAGAGGGAGAAGTCTGGAAATTGAAAAAGAATACGGGGAAAGGAGAGTTTATCGGGATAATGTGCTGCATGCGCGACAGAAAAGCAGCGACACATTGAGAAAGAAAGAAAGAATCATCCTGGGAGAAAAGGAGGGACACGATCTCAGTGAATGGTACGAAAAAGAGAGAGAGAGAGAGTGGAGGAAGAAAAAGTGAGAGACCCAAGTGAGTGAACAAAAAGGATAGAGATGTGGAGAAGAGGTGGCGGTTTAAATGCTTTGGGTTTATTTCTCCCAAATAAAAATGGAGCTACTCTGTGAAAGCAGCAATTTTATTTCATCCTTTGCCCTTGCTCACTCTTTCCATTTCATCACTTTCAATAAATTAAAAAAAAAAAAGAAATCAAAGTGTCAGGCCGCATCTTATTTAATACTTCATAAATGGAAATAGTTCAAAGATGATCTGTGTCGTGTTCATGTGTGTTTCCTTTTCTTTTTCTTGTCCTCCTCTTTTCCAGTGGGACGGTGTTGGCCCCTTTCCAGACACGGTGGATCCCCCCAAAGGAGTTCAAATGCTCTGGCACCCCACCATTGTCAAGCCCTACCTCACCCTGCTGTCCGAATGCTCCAATCCCGACACCCTCGAGGGAGCGGCCGGAGCCCTGCAGAACCTGGCTGCTGGCAGCTGGAAGGTAAAGAAGGATACGTCCAAATTGTTCCCCAAACTCTTCATTGACGTGCACTCAAGAGAGTGGATGCTTGGTTGAATAGTCCGATTGGCCAATATCTTGGCATTCTTCTTTCATGAATTCCCAGACTCCAAATAATTAAGATGAACATTCATCCCTGATGAACATTCTCATGATCCATGAAAGAGTTTGTTGAACAAGATGACCCCCCCCCCCCCCCCCCCCCCCCACTGGACCTTTCCTCTTGCTTCGCAGTGGTCTGTGTATATCCGGGCCGCTGTCCGTAAGGAGAAAGGACTCCCCATCCTGGTGGAGCTACTGCGGATCGATAACGACAAAGTTGTGTGCGCCGTGGCCACCGCCCTGAGGAACATGGCGCTGGACATCCGGAACAAGGAGTTAATCGGTGAGTCTGGATCATTGAATTTTCTTCCATGCCGGGCAAAAGAGAATCTGATGAATCGTCGAACAAAAATTGCTTTGCGGCTTTGGCTTGGGGGATTCTGTGGTGTGCGGGTGGTACAGAGGGATGAAAATCAGCACTTCTCAATTAAAAAAAAATGTTTGTCTGCCGCTTTCAAGAAAGATGAAACCACAGTGATTTGGAGAATGACAGCAAAAATAAATTGGCCTGTCGCTTCCAAGACTTTTGCAAGGGGAGTGTCCATGTGTGTCTCTGCCTCCGTTATGTCTAATTATTGCAGCTTTTGGGTAGGCTCAGTGGTTTCTATAGCAACCGTGCTTCCCTCACTTGCAGGGAAGGATTTCGGGAGTCTCTGCGGGCGCTCTCGATGTGGTGGAAGAACACAGAGTAATGCCACTGTCAAAGCGCCACGTTCCCATGCAACATTTATCGAGCTGGCGCATCGTAGCAGATGCTTTGCACTTCACAAAGTTTTTTCATTTCTTTGCTCGTTAGTTTGGGTATTCAACACGATAGTTTTTGTAACTTTGCATATTATTTGGGATCGGATTTCGTGTCAAAGCCTCTAAATGTGTTCAATCACTGTCACCTATGTCAAATATAGTAGCTCTTTCTTTTTTTTTTTTTTTCCTTTTTAAAAAGGAGTTATAGCCATTAAAAAAAAAGGCATTTGCACCAAATGCAAGTGAGCTGTTCTGTTGCATTATTGACCGAAAGGCTCCGTTTAAATGAATGGATGGGGCACATCGCAGAATTGGATATGAGCTATTCTCATGTTTTTGGTGGGTTTTTTTTGCAATGCGAACAATATATGATCTCCTCTGGGAATCGTTAAAAAGTTAGCTCATTGAGAATAGGTGAAGGAAATTGATCAACTTTTATTGCACTGCTTAATTAGCCTCTTCAGAACAGAACGAGACAGCAAAGAATTCTGGCAAGAATCTCCGAATAAATAGCTGCTTTAGAGAGGAAGACTCGCATATAATGTCGTCATTTGTTGGGTTCCAAGTCGTCATTTGGACAAGGGTCTATTTTCTACTTGGCTTCGACGGCCCTGTCATCCATGGTGAACGGAGATGACAACAAACTCGGAGTGATGCAAACGGAGAAGCGTTAAGAGCCGCTTCGGAGACGAGCGTTTGCTCTCGGCAAGGTGTGACATGATTGGTGTTGGCAGCAAAGAGGTAGAGGCCAGACACCCCGAGCCCCATCCTGCTCGGCCCTTGCGCAGAAGCTTTATTAACACACACTGACTCAAATCTCACAGTCAATTCTTGTTTCTTTTCAACTCGGCCAAAACCATCCTTGGGTGGCAGAGGTCTTTCGCTAAATACCGGCAAATTACTGTCACGGGACTGCTGCAAAGTTTGACGCTGTCACCGCTGGGCTTGTATGGAGAATTGAGGCTGAATAACTACAGATGGGTTTTTTTTTGGGGGGGGGGGGGGTTGCGGGTTAGGGTTAATGTGTTGTCCAAGAAATGGTTACAGATGAAGATCAGTCGAAAAAGCGCGAGCGCTGACGGCTGACGCCGACACGTTCACACATTTGCGTGCGTTTCAATTGACTTGAATGCAATCCGTTGGCATGTGGATGTCATTTATCTCATCTCTCACCCTTTTGGTTTCATACCCACCTGTTTGCACCTCTTTTCTTTGGCATTTGTCTCATATTCTATAAAGTCATGTCAGGAGAAACAAAGTGACATTTAGCGCTGTGCGGTTCGTCTTTGCAATTCTGCACCGCCGACTCGGAGATGGTAATTTGACACACATGAATTGCGAGAGAAGCCGGAATGCCAAGCGGTCGTCGCGCCGTTCCAAATGGAGCAGCTATTTTGTGACGCTCTTTATAAACACGCTGCGCTTGCCACCAAAACAAAGTTAATGCCGGATGAAAAGCGATTAATTCAAAATCGGTATTAATTCAAGACACTTAATTAATTCACAGCTCGATTTAATGAGATTTTTTTTTTTTTCACTTGTTTTTTGGAGCGAGTACTTAATTCAAATAGGGAGAGCAACACTGAGGATTATGGGAAATATGCGACGTCAAATGCAATGTAAGTGTCACCCGAAATGACAAGTCTATCAGCAAATTTGCGGTCTTTCCTGTCTTTCCTTGTCACGCAACAACTCTCCTCCCTCCATTGCCCACCTTCCTGTCTTCAGGCATGAGTATGATTCCTCCTCCAACCGTACCTTCTTAATTCAACGCCCACTCAAATGCCATCTCAGACATGAGCTCATAACACCTCTCCCCTTTTCTCGCGCGGCCATTGTGTCTCGCCCTGATGACGCCGGCGCCCGAGACGTTACCGTGGAAACGTCAGCGGTGTACCACGGGGGATTTCGCTAAGTGCTTGATTGCAAGTGTGAGTGTTTGAAGCTGGGAACTGTGATAAGTGGCTGCTAATGAAATAAAAAAAAAAAAAAAACTCACAGCTGCATCATTCAGGCGCAGGAAGGGCGGGTATCGCATGACGCTCACACATCATACAAGATCCACTACGGGGTTTCCTGACATCTCTCCGCACTTTTGTTGGTGAGCAGAACACTGAAGGTTAGCCAAAATAATGATGTGTGGGCCTCCAGCGACTCACACACAACTTGATGATTTATCACTAGATGCAGAGCAGAATCCGCACACAATGGAATTATTCAGTCAATCACTCCCAAATTTCATGTAGTATGTCCGTCAGTCATTTAATGAGTCGGTGTGATTCAAGGTGGACATTTCGCTCAATTTTTTGGGCTAAAAAAAAAAAAAAAAAAACCCAGCCGCTTAACTTCTGCTTCTTCCTGTCCGACAGCGATAACGCTGGGCCAATTAACCCACGACTCATCCTCACAGATAGTGTGTGTGTGCGTGCGGTTGTTCTGTCATCTTTTTGCACACATACATGAGCTCACCACGAGTGTTTCCTCACCGTTGGCGTCGGTGTGGCTCTCTGTCTGACGGTTATTAGTGTCATCGGAACGTCCTGGTTATTTGCCGTTCTCAGCCCTTCCCGGATCACTTTGACTTATTAGCGGTCAACGGGGGAGACTGGATTTGCCAAAAGCCTGCGAGGTAGCTTGGGCGTCATCGTGATGACGCGGTTGGAGAGAAACATCTTGAAAGGCGCTTATAAATAAAATGTATTATTATTATTATTATTATCATCGCTCTTGGAAGGGGAGAAAGAAAAGCAGAAAAGAAAACATGAGAACTGGGTGCGATAGAAAAGAGGTTGCCGACTTCAAATTCGCCTCCCTTATTGTGTCCTGATGAAGAGCGAATCATTCCAAATAGCTTCCAAATCAATTCTTAATACAGTCAAACTTCATTGCCTGAACGAATGACGTGAAATCGGGACATTATAGGGGTGGAAACGTTGAAACGAGGTTCGACTGTAGGATGCTCTGGAATCCTGCTACACGGCACCCTTGCTTGACTGTTGTCACTCAGATGCGTTTTGGGTCTCGGAACCACACGTTTTTCGCCCACCTCTACCAAAGAGAGATTCTTCTGTCCTTTCATGATAAACGTGCACCCGTATGGCTTACTCGAACGCCATATGGTGTCCGTTTTGCTTGCGGTGTGGTTTGCTCGTCTTCCCGAGTTCTTCCACGCTGCCGTTATGGCTTTTGCTATCCGACCGAATCTCCCGCAACTCCTTAATGAGCCCAACTGCTCATCCTTTGAATGTCATTTCTTTTCTCTGTCACCTCATATGCCAGCCTATTCACAGAAATATCGCAAGGCGGCCCCTTTTATTGCATTCTAAGCGTGAGCATTAATGCGGCCGCGTGAGAGGATTTACAGTGAGCCCTCTCAGGCCAAAAGCTTTATGGAGTTATCCAAGCACTCACTCGCTGTGCAAGACGTTTGCTTTATTACTTAGACACTCAAAGGATCTGTTAACTTGTTAAATTTCCTTCGCAGCACTTTGTGATTTAAGTCCGCTGAATTACGGCGGAGTCAAAGTGCGCGAGCGTGCGGCGTCGTTAAGTCATAAGTGTTTGCTGTACTTTCTGATTTCTTCAAAACTTTTCTGAAACGAGGTTAAATGCTCACGCGACGCCCTCTGATCTGCCGCGTACGTTCTGTTACTTCGTTCTATCAAACAGCAGCCGGATGAAGAAAAATACCAGAATGGATATTGGTTGCTTGGCAGAACGTTTGGAAGCCACTCAAAGGACAAGAGGAGTTATAAAAAACAAAACATTCAGTCTCACACTGACTTCCCAAAGAGCACGCGAGCTTCAGACAACTTAATCTACATTCTAGCCATTAAATGCGCAGTAAAAACTGGACTCTAGGGGCACTGCCCTGCTTGCCCCTTGGGCAAAATTACCTTTGAAAACAATTGTAACTCATGCTGAAGTATAGCATGGATCTAAAAAGTCAGCGCATGGTGGCGGCCATTGAGTGTTTTTGAGCAGTAGTTCCCTCCTTTGTGCACCTATAAAACCTCAGATATATATTTTTTTTAATGGAAACAAAAAAAAATCTCCTTCCCTCTCCCCGTGTCAGGTAAATACGCCATGCGAGACTTGATCCATCGACTACCTGGCAGCAGCAGCAGCAGCAGTAACAACAACGCCCCCAGCAGCGGGACCTTGAGTACTCCAGGTCCAGCCAGCAAGGCCGTGTCTGATGACACCGTCACTGCCATCTGCTGCGCACTACACGAAGTCATCACCAAGAATATGGAGAACGCCAAAGCCCTGCGGGACGCCGGCGGAATTGAAAAACTGATTGGCATCGCCCGCAGTAAAGGAGAAAAGTGAGCGTCGCTAACTTGTCATATGAAGGTCACTTTGGTTTGGGTTTTTTTTTGGGGGGGGGTCTTTTTGATTCACATTTATCTTCAAAACATTTAAGTCTGCTCAAATATATGTATGTATGTCCCACTGCTCCCAAAGCCGGCTATCCAGATGCACTCGTGTATCCCGAAACGACAACAAGGAATGATATAGGTCAGAAGATGAATCAGGGTGTTCTTGCTTGCTGCTATGGCAACCAGCAAGTCAGGGGTTGCTAGAAAAGACATCAACCGCACGTCAAACAATGAGTTATTGTAAAGAGAGGGGAGAGAAAGAAACACCCAAAGAGAAGGACAGACTATTCACCGAACTTTGCTCAAGGGCATCATTACAGAGAGCGATGAGCCCCGTGGCGGGAAGAGAGTGCAAATTTCTCAGTAGGTTTAGTCAGCTTCTAATGGCTCACACATCTTTGGTTTGGGGGTTTTATTTTTTTCAAGGTAAGTTCACTGAGAAGAAATGCTCCTTATGAACAGCCTTGCCTCGATCACAAAATGTAGCTCTTGCCTCACCAAGAAATCCCAGTAGTTTACCCGCTTAGTTTCATGCATTTACGCTGCATTTGTTGGTGTAAAAATAAATAAATAAATAAATAAAAAAGCACTTTTATTGTACAAAAACATTTTTTTGTAAATTCTGATAGGAACAGCAGCAAGGTCCAATGTCTCTTCGATCCAGCAAACAGTCTTATTCATGTTCTCGAAACAAGAGGGTGATGTCGCATGTTGTTGTTTTTTGACGGTGGAAACACAAACATCGACTGAGTCCAAGCAGAAAATTGAGCTATAGAGTAGGTGTTAAAGCCCTTTTGTTGCTGCTGTTAACGGCGGGAAACTGAGCAAAAGGCTGATGTTTTTCCTACCAAGAGAGCACTTTTCATTTTGCAAGCATCTGCTCTACTTTCCTCTCTAAGGAGCCACTGCTTATGAGCTTCCGGAGTCATTTTCCACGCAAAGTGGCCGGGCAAAGGACGCATGAATGGCAGGGATAAGGCGCTGTCCTTTTACCTGGCTGTTGTAAATAGCAATGGCCTTCTTGCACTTAAAGAGCCGACAACCTCCACATTTCTTTCCAAGGTGATATTGACAGGAAACGGAATAACACTTTGGAATGTGATGAGAAGTAATGGTGCGGCGGAGATGTAACCGTGTCCTATCTCCCCTCAGACACTCGGCCAAGGTGGTTAAGGCGGCCTCTCAAGTGCTCAGCAGCATGTGGCAGTACAGAGACTTGCGTTCCCTCTACAAGAAGGTAACACCTTGCTATCATGAACACATGCTGCGCATTTCAAATGCTCTATTCATTGTCCGCTTCATATCGACGTTGGTGCACTTTCACTGACCCTGCATGACGGCCATGTTCCCCAACATGTTGCTGTTTTTGTTGTTGTTTTTTTTAGAATTTATTTAAAATCTTTATGTGCACATGTACAGGTAAAATTGTCCAATTCAATCATGGCGCCGCAACAAGTAGTGATCTGTAGCGCTAGGGTGTGACCCAGTTAATCACCGGGTGCAACGTCCTCTCAAGACGAATCGATGGCTACCTTAAAACATGTCGTAACTTTAAATACCTGCGTCCATAGACGCTATTGCTCACACAAAGACATTGAATGTCAACTCTGTAGTGAGCCCGGTTCAACCCTGCTGCTAAAGTCTCGCCGCATGTCAATGGCCTCCGCGCACATGGTTAAACGTGCATCGGGCGCTATGTGCAGACGGAATCATTGAAGAGGATTTGCGCTTCAGTAAGCACAGATGAGCTTGCTCCACTGTGCCTCCACGGTTATGTTTCAGGTGGGCTGAGTATGATCTAGCGGTACCTCCAAAGAATAGCTGGAACAAGTGTCGGCTAGGAAAAAAATGTCTTGTTAATGACGACAGTGCAGTTTAATGATCCGAAGTACCGTATAATGTTGACGTCCTTCATCTCTGTGCGAGCAAAAATGACCACAGTGTAGTTGAGCGTGAGTGTGTGTGTGTGTGTGCACACATGTCACTGTTTGTTTGCTATCTTTGAGGTCAGTCAAAGCCTGACCCAAACCAAAGATCAAGGGTTTCTCTACTTGGAACCATTATACGCTCCAGGAAAAAAAAAAATAGTTGGACACTGCTGGCTACCAGGAAACCCATTTCCCATGAAAGAATCTTAGTTGGGCATCACACATCTGCACAAGCAAATACAAAGAGGAAGATTTCAGTGGAGGGGTGTTTGTGTGAGCATGCTTGTTAGTTTATGGGGCTTTTTTCCCCCACCATTGCTCACACATGCACCATTAACGCACACTAAAAAAAATTGTGTTCCTAGTTACTGTATTTTTTTTTCTTTTTGCAATGATGAATGCACACAGCCTGGCATCTTGATGAAAGGTAATGAGCGTTCTGTTTCCTTCATTTGTTTCTAATGACTGTTAAGTGAATATCCGCCACCAAGGTTGCCTGCAATCCAGTGTACTTAACGAGCGTGTTGTCGAGATATCGGAAGGTGTTAAAGATGGCGTCCTTGGCTCTGTGTTCTGCTCCACTTAGTGTGGAGGAAAAGCAGAAATACACACAACTTGCTGCTGCCCACGATGAACCAGCCAGGTGATAATTGGCAAATGATGTATCGGGGCAAGTGGACTGCTTGGGGGTTGAATATTTGTCAACTTGAAGTGGACAGACGTTTTCACTTCTGAATTTTAGCCAGAAGTCCCCTTTTTATCTCTTTGGAGGGTGTGTCTGTTGTTCTTACGCCTGTTGTTACCGTTTTTACAAAACATTTGATCATACCTCGGGTTTCATTTGAAATCCATTGAGTCGAGATCAGGCATGACGACAATGGAGAAAGCCTTCATCAACAACGGAAGACGCATCTTGTCTTCTCCTCTTCATCCTTCTTGTATAAGCAAAGACCGGGCTTTGTTTTGCAACAACGAAAGATACGTTTTGTTGAGGTGCGGGCTACTCCTGTCATCTAAATAAGTGGGCAGAACCTCACTTTTGACTTCCTGGTAGGCTGCACTTCCAAAGATGGATGCGCAGATTTTTCACACTCAGCAAGTGCTCGTTCGAACACGGTGATGGATCGGATTAGATTCGGCAATTGAGGTAAAAGGTGCATGAATCTCACACCCGTGCGCTGTGATACAAATTACGTGGTGGTCGTCTTGTTCGCGCGTCCGCCTCACAGTGCAGACGTCGTGGGTTGGAATCCTGTGTGGAGTTTGCATGTTGAAATTGCTATCCAACTGTCAATCAAATGAGACTGGCCACTCTGCTCTGGAGTGAAGTTGGCCTTTTCTTGGAGTCTGCAGCCTTTTAATAGTTCAGTGATGGCAGTGGGCGTTGGGGATTAGTGTAAACTGCAAGTCAACACTGACAGGTTTATTTTCCTCTAAGGTATTTTCAATGGTTAGTGTTTTCGGTAATAAAGGTCAAATGAGGTTTCTATTGGCAGCAACTTTAATTAAGTTGAGCTCACAGTGTTTGAATTGTCTAAGTACTGTTCATTTTGTTGGTCTCCTCCTATAGTCACTCACGAAACTGCCTGGTAAACAAAAAAACAAGCAAACAAAAAATAAGTTTGACTTTTTTGCTACGGCAACTCCAAAATCGACTCCTGGGCTTTATCATCTGAGTCCTGAACCCTGCATTATTCCCTTGCACATATTAGCTCATGGATGTTTGAGGCAGCCAAAAACCCTGTTAGCCTCCAATCCTGACATGGATTAGCATCCAATTTAGACAAGAAGAGTCTCTACCAAATATTTCTGATCAAATGCAAAAACAGAGAGAGTTTGGGTCAGTGTTGTGGATGAGGGGAGTAAAAAAAAAACCTTTGAAAAAAGTATAGGGTCATTAATAAGTCTCCTTGTTTGGTTCTCGTAATGAGTGTTTTGAGACTTGTTTTTTCCGTTTTCTCCGAGTACATCAGTGTATGGTTTGTGCATGTTTGTTTTTGTCAAGCGACAGTCGACAGGACTAAGTAGAGTTTATCGCTTCCTGTAGCAATTCCACAGGAGCAGAAAAGGAATTGCGGCGGAGGCAGTGGATGTTAGTTGGGCGAGGGCCCGTAAACAAACAGCAACTGCACGAAGAGAGCATCTGAGATGACTTGAAAGATCAGTGATGCAGCAGTCATTAATAAACCAAAGCCAAAATCTGTTTTCAGCAACAGTGGCGCTTGCTTTAAAGATAAATCATGTGTAAAAGTCTCCAGCGTGCTTTCAAACGCCGCTTGTACCCAAATGTATTCGGGTTCTTTGAGTTGGATGTCCTCATTCTGTGTTTGCGCTCCTGCTTCACTTCCTTGGAGGGATGCCACCGGTTGGCCGCCTCCATCAACAACTGTCCACTATTGTCTGATAAGCAAAAAAAACATGTGCTTGATTGAAATGCACACAGAATGGATTTGTATTGAAACAGCCAGCTTGTTTGTCCTTTATGCCATTTGTATACTGGAAAAAAAATTGTGTTTCATCAGTGGGGAAAATCAAGGCTTTTTGCGGACAACGTTAGAAAGAGCAGACTTGGATGGTTTGGACACGTCTTGAGGAGAGAGAGTGAGTACATTGGCAGAAGGGATGGAGAGCTGGCAGGCAAGGGAGCTAACGGGAGAGCTACGAGAAGTTTTGATAAAGGGCAGACGATGTCAGAGAGTAGGATGGAGAAGACACGCATGGATGGAACAGAACGAACCGAAAGGAAAAGAAGAAGAAGAAGAAGAAGAAAAATGCTAATGGCAGTAACTCCTGACTGGGAGACAGATGTGCTATCAGTGATGCCGCCCGTTCAGCCTCGGTAAAAGCAAACCCATACGTATTCTCCTCGATCATCCATCTCGTGAATTCAATCAATGGAATGTTTAACTATTCCTTGGGTATCTCACATGCGCGCTCTCAAATCCCCCTGCGGCTCATTTCGAGGACCCGATGAAAGATCGGCATCCGCGGACGGCATACCGCTCCCATCGCTCAGCGCGAAATTTGCATTCATTATTCAAAACTCGGCCACTGCGCTCATTTGAGCAACATGACACTTTGACATGTCCAATTGCGGGGTGGCGGCGGCGGCGCGTCCCATCGGGAGGTTACGCGGCTTACAATGAGATGTGTGTTGGGTGGGAGGACGATTGGACTGATGGATACGTGGTAAGAGTGAGCGCGGCTGGAACGGATCGACCTTTTGAAGCGCGGGGTGTCAGAGGAGCCGCCTTCTATTTGTCTTCGTTGCTTTGGCGAGAAAGTCAAAGGAGGACACAGCCTACTTCTTGATCCTTTTGCTCTGTATCTCTTTCTGCTTGCCTGGCCCATTACCGCCCCGCCATTACTCTCCGCGCTCCTCCCCGCTCTCATTACGTGCTGTCATCTTTTGTCTCACTTGTCCTCCTCCTTTCTCCCGCTGCCTCATCTAATTCCTCCTCCTGCTCCTCGCCAGCAACTCCACTTTAAATGATTCAGCCCACCACCTCCAACCCAAATGTATGCACGCCAGAACCGATTGGCAAGCCCGTGCCCCCCCCACCCCCCCCCCCCAGACAGCCGAGCAATGATGGAGCGCGTCTCCATTTATATTTTTATCATCTACTTGTGGTTTGTATTCAGAGGTAGCCAATTATCCTAATGCTAAATTGAATTGGGTTCCAGCTCTGTGATTGTTGCGGACTATCATAATCCATTTTTGAAAAGTGCTTTGCTCCGATCGCTGCTCCACCAATACACATGCGTACAGAAAAGCCATTGGCGCCGCAGTAATTATTCATGCCAACTTGTTGTCTTCAAATGTCCCTGCCAGTAAAGTAAATAAGACGGTGCTCGGGCTTGACGAAAATGTCTTCAATTGTGCTGGCCAGTTGTGTTGTGGGGGTGGGTTAGGGTAGAGGTCCTCGAGGATCTCTACCCTGCCTGTTTCACTGAGCGCCTATATATACTGTATACACACACACAAACTCTGTACACTGCCTTTTCTTCTCATCATTACGAGTGTCTCCCCTGGTGTGCTTTTTACTTCAGGATGGCTACTCCCCGTATCACTTTGTGGGCTCTGCCTCCACAATAGAGCGAGACCGACAGAGACCATACTCATCGTCTCGAACTCCCTCCGTGTCGCCTATCAGGACATCTCCAAATAACCGCTCCGGTAAGTAAACGACAAGTAGCCATTATAATATAATGTGTGTGTGTGCGTGTGTGTGTGTGTGTGTGTGTAAGATGTGATGTCACCATCATACCATAATTGCACCAAGGGTATTTATATCCTGTGAAATTCTTCTTCCCATGAAGCCATTCAAGGTGAGGTTTAATATTTAATTTGAACTAAATTTAACCTTGTACAATCTTACATGGCTTGCAAAGATCACTGGGGGCTCGCAGAGTTCACATCCACTTACAAAAAGTCTTCTTTGAACTATTAATGCAAGGTAAAAGTCTTCTCTTTTTTTCTAAGTAGCATATCGTCGCTGAAAATCACGCAAGTCCATGTTTTAACGTTAATTGGATATCCGCCTTTCAGACATTCCCTATAAGTAAAAAAAAAAAAAAAATGTTAATGACAAAAATGGACATATGTTTTTCACAAGCAATATGACAATCTGCAAAACGCGATCGCACAGCAAGAGCTGGCGTCCGATACGCAAAACATGCCAATTGTGAAAATATGTCTCCAGGCTGAATTTGCCAGAAAAAAAAAAATAGAAGTCGTTTGTGATAACGTTTTACTTGCACGTCTACCGAATAAATTGGACTTCAGACATGTAAACGATGACGCGTTGACCAGTCAGTTTGGCGACATCTGTGCTGAAGAGCTTTTAGGAGTTGTGCTCACCGACCACAGACTTGAAGCATGATTACCGTTAGCCTTTAGGTGGAGCCCAGTGGCCTTCATGCTTTGCAAAGTGTGCATTTGCTGTTAGCATCGGTCGTCAAGGAGCCTCTAGCTGTGCTTTCTCCGCATCAGGCTTAGCAGGCTGATGAGGCAGAAAAGTACTTTTCCTTCCTCCCAGCTTAGAGGGGCCTTCAAAAACCCAGCGACGGAGCCATGCGTGTAGTCATGCGTGCGTGTGTGTGTGTGTGTGTGTGTGTGTGTGTGTGTGTGTGTGCGTGTTAGCACAGAGGTTAGTGTGTGGAGGCAGCACAGAGAGCGATGATAAACAGAGTGTGAGAGAGGAATTAGGTATTAAAGGACGGTTAATGCAGGGATGAGGATTTGACCTTGCACAGTGACATTGAAATTTCCATCATATTTGTGTGCATGTGTTTGTAAGATTGTAATGCATCCCATCTAGTCACCTGTCCCCCACCTTCTATTCTTCCAGTAATCCTTCTCTCTTGCCGCTTCTCTGTCTGGTCGCACACATACATGAATGTTCATCTGTATCTTCGGGCTGCATGTGCTCCATGATTTCGTCCCCTAGAGACGGATCAAAGGAGAGGGGGTATGTGTGCGTGTGCGTGTGCGTGTGTTAAGGAATTGGGGAGAACAGACATAACGAGTTTGCAGGGAGGCAGAGGGTAAAGGAGACCTTTGCATCCAGCATTGCCGCCGTGGGGACCCTGCTGTGTTTAGAACTGATTAAACAAGTCTCCCAGCTAGACTGCCACTGTAACCAGAGGTGATGGCAGCATCTCTGCAGGTGTCAGGTCACAGCGCTCAGCTAAAAGGAAGCTACCCCAGGGGTGTCATAAGATATTTTCCGTGTTAAGAAACGTGTTTCATGTCTGAAAATTCCTCTCTTTGCGTGTTTTGAGGTGGCCAAAGGTGGTCGCAAGCCCCATGTGCCTCTTTGGCTACCCCTGTTCACAGATCCTCCAGTAAATCAAGATTTGCTTGAAGAATGAGTCGAAAGCTTTCGGGGGAATCGGATGTTGTGGCGACGTCACTAATTGGCGACAATTCTCCATTACTTTTTAAAGGCTCGACCCGCCGACAGTAGGATTACTTTTCTTTAGTAACAGTTTAGTAGTTTGTCATTCTTTTGTTGCTGAGCTAGCTTTGTTTATATGGCGGGTAACTTCAGTGTAGTCAAACTACTTGTAATCCATCATATCTTCTACCTTAGCTCACTACATTTTCCCAGCAGATTTCCCGAGGCTGTTGGTAGCAAGCCCAAATACATCCGTAGTAAGTAAGCTAGCCAGAAGTCAAAGGCCAAGCAAAGCAAACCAAGGGGCAAAATATGAGAAAAGAGATGCTATCCATAACTGCATCAAATATTCTGCCCGGACTGTGTACCTGTACCTAATATTGTGGCCAAATGGGTGCTAGATCATCTGTTTTGTGGCTATTAAAAATAGAGTGGGTCAGTTTTATGTTGTCGTGTTGGCCACGGCAATCAACCATAGTGTTTGTAATGTTCTTAACAAGTTAAAGCGGTGTTTTTTGTTTTTTTTTCATTAAAGTTGGCCTGGCTTAGCTTTTGTTTGCATCCAATAGTGTCTCTTTGTTAATATCTGGGAGGCAGATAAGAGGCACAGAATTTTTCTTTTGCTTTTAAATGTCAAGCACAAGAGGACTTGGACCGTAATAGGTAGCTCTTTTGTGTTCAAATAGAGAAAGATAATTTCTAAAGACACTTTAGAAAATGTGTTTCAAAACCTTTATTCTATTTGGGTAGTTTTGCCTTGCTGCTGTCATCATGATATGGGAGGAATGCCAAAGAGAACAAAGGCTTTTTTGGGTGCTATTTTTAGAGTCTTGCATTGAAACGAGGAAAATTATTTCTCTTGTACAAAGGGAGAGCGTTCATAGAAGCGCACTGAGAAAATATATGCAGCTCTGTTTTCACTGACACTGTCCACAAGATAAGGATAAGCTCCAAAGGAAAAAAAAAAAATTCCAGTTCTAATTTCAAATCATCATATCCTGTTGAAAATAATGTAAAGTGATTTAATTTGTTCCAACCCTAAACCGTCGGAATATGATACAGTGAAATTGTTCACCACTGCAGCCGCACCGTTACCTGCAAAGTCAGACTGAACTGTTCCAGTCTGGGTATTTTTAGAGTGTCCTTCACTTTGAAGCTTCTGGCTAATCTTGCAGTGCATTAATGCACTCCACATATATGGAGTAGTTACAGGAATGTTTAGCTAAGCAAACTGAGGGGGCAGATTCTCAGGCAGGCAGGCAGGCAGGTAGGTAGGCAGCATTCTGGCAATCCCGTGTGTCAAGATAAGAGGGACTGAGTAAGCATTTTGAATATGCTATCAGGGGAGTAACATTGCTGTGTGCGCGTGTCAATGAGTGAGTGGGCGAGTGAGAGAGAGAGAGAGAGAGAATTGGGGTAAAACAGCGGTTTCAACTATTGTAGCGTGCAAGTGTGCTTTTGTGTGCGGTGATGTGTGTGAAATAGAGTGGTGCTGAAAAGGTGCAACTGGTCAAATATAATCCCAATACAGTGTCATAAATCTGTCAGTGTAGCCTCCACATTTGCACCACAAGTAAAACAGTCCCATTGGATCTGTTATAAAAAATCACCTCTCTGTTTTATACATCATGAATCTTGATTTATCTCAACTAAGCAGTTTGTAGAGCATGTAAATATTTAACAGGTCATCCTACCGTGTATATTGACGAATGATGATGCACCTTGGAAGGCCAGAATGCTCATGCATGCGCTAATATGTAGAGAATTGTGAATTCTCATGCTCTTCTCATTATTTTGGATGTGTGTGTCTGTGTGTATAGCGAGCGCTCCAGCCTCTCCAAGAGATATGATGAGTCTGAAGGAACGCAAGTTGGACTACGATTCCACAGCAACCAATGCTGGTTTCCATAGCAACAAAGGCGAGCACACATCCCGGAAAGATGGCATGGCAGGTGCGTATGAGTATGCGTGCGTGTGCGTGTGCGCGTGCTTGTGCGTGTAGTCAGTCTTTCTTTTCCACCAATCGCATTGTCATCCCCATGCAGAGTGTTCTTCTTTTTTCTTTTTGTTTGGTTAGTATGTAATCATTTGTCTTTATTTTTACATCTTTTCTTTGGTTGTGTTAGTCCTGGCTACTTGAATCATATTGAAATAATGTACTTGGCAGCATTTTTAAGAAAGAATGAAGTGGCACCCCACATGTAAATGTCGTTATTAATCATCTGGTTTTTCCCATTCAAGTGTCCTGTGGAACGTCTACATTGTTCCGAAATTCATACCTGACTGCCAGCGATGATCTCAAGCCAAACCAGGTGAGCCAAAAAAAAAAAAAAAAAGTTTGAATGCATTTTGTACACCCTGTCAAATAGTTTATCCAGCATATCCTTCCTTTGGCATAGGTTGGCAGGAGATAATAGCGAGAAGGAATTTGAAAAGTTGTCACTCTTATGAAATTCCTCAAATAGTGTCTCCTGCTGCAAGAGCATGTACTATTGATTAGTTGTGCAAAGTTCCTCTCCTGAAATTGCCCCCACTTATAATGTAGTCCCTGACACACTTCACCACCTACAGATTCACCCATTCACAGACTTCTTATTTATTAAATTTTTTGGGGGTGCCAACCTCCATTTTTTATGGAAAAAGCAATATTGGCGGCATATCCTCACTTGTTCATGAATTTGGGGGGGTAAATAAGAAAATACAAATATCCATGCAGTTCTAATGCCATTTAGTATATTGTTAAAGGAGAGCGCAGATTTTTGTGTTCATGTGACAAGGCGGCCCCAATCAATCATATTCAGCATGTGCCCGCCACTCTTTTCCTTTGGTGTTGACCGACACTGCCTGAAAGCCTTCTCTCCCATCACCTCACCTTCCACCTCCCTTCCATGCCTCCCTTCACTGCACTTCCACCACCATCCGTCTG
This sequence comes from Hippocampus abdominalis, assembly GCA_018466805.1. Lineage (NCBI taxonomy): Eukaryota > Metazoa > Chordata > Actinopteri > Syngnathiformes > Syngnathidae > Hippocampus > Hippocampus abdominalis. The sequence goes on along the minus strand of CM031712.1, from coordinate 1,553,574 downwards.
GCGGACACCGCATCCTCCACAGGCCCCGGTTCAGCCCTGCACCATGCCCCCGCAGCCTCAACAGGACAGTCCGTCAACAGCCGTGCTAAAAGACTACGACCACTACCCACCCCCTCCCTCCTTCCCTCAGCCTCTGCCTCCGCAGCCTCCGCCTCACAGCCAGAGCAGGAGCTTCGACGAGGCCTACTACGAGGACCAGGGACCGCCTCCGCCGACCCAGCCCCAGCCCCAGCCGCAGGTCCAAGCACAGGCTCAACCTCAGGCCCAACCCCAGCAGGCTTCCCAGCGCCGCCGGGCCTCCTCGGGACCCACGGGAGGACCTGCGCATGCATCTGGGCCTCAAGTCCACTGGCAACTATGTAGACTTCTATTCAGCATCGCGGCCGTACAGCGAATTGAACTACGAGACCAGCCACTATCCAGCCTCGCCTGACTCATGGGTCTAATTAGGCTGATGAAGATGATGTTGTCGATGATGAAGAGGGGTTCACATGTGTCTTTGTGTGTGGAGGGGATTTTTGTTGTTGTTGCTTTATTTCCAAGCACATCAAGTTTGCTGAGTAATCTTGAACCCCCTGACAAGGACTTTTGATGCTCTCTCAAGACAGGAGCAAGAAAGTGTAATGAAGTCAGGACAAGTGACAAACAATGCATGTGCATGCATTCTCTTTTTCCGTTTTTTTTTTTATTTTAACCAACGCTCACTTTACATCTTCAACACCAGCTCTGCTCACCTGAGTGAGTGCAGGGTGTGTGAGGGGCCAAAAACGCTTCCTGGCAGAATAAATAAGTAATGAAAGAAAGCAAACACTAAAGGCACAGGGAGATGACTAAAGAGGAGGCGGCGAGCGAGGGATGACCGTATGAAGGGGCTCAAAGAGCTTTTATTCGCGGGAGGAGTCCTGACCGTTTGTTGAAGGCGGCGAGAGCAAAGAGAGGATGACTCGCATGAGGAAGAATGGAAGCATATCAGATGTGAGGAGCAAAGTGGGTCCCTCCTACTTTGCCTAAACGTAGCACTGCTTCTGTCCCCTGCCCTTTTTTGTTTTTGTTGTTGTTCTTGTCATTGCCTTTTTGCCCATGGAAGCCTCTGTTTTTATTTTTACGCAGTCATTTTTTCCTACTTTTTTTAGATTTTTTAATCGGTCATTTTATGTAGTACAAACGTAACGGTGCTCACACTTTTTCTTTCATTTGATGATTGTTTGTGATTTGGTTTTAAGAGGAACGCAACAAAAAAAAAAAAAACATGAATAAGAAAGAACACAAGAAGCGGACTTGAAGACCACAATGGAAGTCAGCCCATCCCAATTTTGCAGTATTCGTGTTCCTCGAACTTCATCCAATTGAATATTTTGGTGGAAAATGGAAATGCACACACGCGGAAAGTGCTTTTTCACTGCCTCAAAAAGAATATATTTCCAAGCACCAGTTTGTGTTTGAGAAAGTTCATCTTGTCTTTAGTGAAGGAGGGGACAGCAATCATCACTTCGTCAAGAGTAAATATTGTACAATCCAATGTAAACTAAAGTGACGAAGGACAAGAAAGACCTTGCCAAACTCCGACCTCTCTCGGGTCAATCCTGGATGACTTTAACAGGACATTCCGTCTCAGTTTTCAGACACTGACTGGATGTCTCGCTCTGCTGTTTGTAACTTTTATGTCGCTGTGCCCCCCCCCCCCCCCCCCCCCATCTGGATATTACTGGGAAATATGGGTAGCTTCCCTTCGGTGTACTGTGCAGAGCTGTCCTTGGTGTCAGCTGAGCAAATTGCGGGCGCGTGTGCGGATGCGTGTGCGTTTGTGTGCATGTCGGTGACAGAATGTGTGGCCTGCGTGCAGACACATTCATTCGGGTGAACGTATTTATGCATGCATGTGTGAAGTCGTGCGCGTATGCCTCCGTTGTGTGTCTGTACAAATCAGTGTCCATGCAAGGCATTCTTACCGACGGTCAGTCTGGTTTTGCTAATCACGGTCCAATCACTAGAATGAATTGTTGAAATAGAATCTATAAATATATGAATATAAATCTATAATTTTTATGTGCAGATATCCGTGTCACTAAAGCGCAGTGTTTGCAGAGAAAAAAAAAAAAAAAAAAGACCTGGTGTACAAACAGAAGTGGAATTCACTTGCTCTAATCGTGAAACAGCGGCTCCCTGGCGCCCCGCCCGCCCGCCCGCCCCCGTCCGTCCTTCCCCTGATGAGACGACAGAGAAATCCTACCTGAAGATGCTCAGGCTCTGGTGCGAGTTGTGTGTTACTGTGTATTCATGCTTCTTAAATGACCCTGCTGAGAAAGGACCGTATTTGAACACATGCAGAAATTAAAAAATTCTTGGAGCAAATGTTAACCAGTTCATTTAATATTTGAGTAAAACAAGATGCTACATGATCCCCCCCCCCCCCCCCCCGTACCAGCTGCGAGCAGAAATCTGGGCACGCTTCAGTCATGCATAACTTTTTCCCATTTTTTTTGAAGCCTCTTTAAAAGGTTTTTGCTAGAAAAATTTTTTTGCTCTCAGGTTCTCACCCAGGGCGACCCCCTTAGATGTACATCCTCTGCTTTTTTTTTCCTGACACTTGGAAGCGATGCAGCAAGCCTTTGATCACCAGCACCTTTAAGGTAGAATGAGGAGCACTTTAGTAAACAGACGCTTATTTATGCATTCAGCAGACCTGAAAGAGCATTTGGTTAGCATTCATAAGCAGCCGCTTCCATACTTCACGTGTAAATATCGACTATTATCTTGGCTCTGCCATTTGTACCGGGGATGACCAAAGAGAAACCTTTACATTAGATACTCACTTATATTGGGCCTCGGTGTTACATTTTGGGATGTTACCATTCTAGCCCTGTCCACGGTGGCTTTTTTTTTTTTCAGAGCTGCCAGGCTGAACTCATGGTTTGATTGATTTAAAAAAAAATTTTTTAAAGCCTGGAGAAAATGATGAACATTCAAAACAAAACAGGAGCAAGCCTTAAAAATGAGGCTCTTATTGTCTCCTCACGGTCTACAACAGGGAGTTGAATGTGCGTTTGGGGAGTGTGCTACGGAGTGCAATTTCCCTGTATTGTTTTGAGGAAGTTAAGATTGCCGTTTGGCGCTACAGTATTCACACAAGGTAATTAGTTTTGATTACCAGCGGATCCTCATTTAACAACCACCCTGTATAGTCCCGTAGCTCAGTTCTCGCTTCTTTGGAGAATTAGGGGCAACCGGTTGAGTGCATTCCGATGAATATCATCTTTTTTTCCAAAACCGTCTTTATACATCGCTTCTTCTTTAGAAACGGTTGTGGTTCATTGAAGAGTATCCTGTGCACACTGAAGCCTGCACAGCTGAACACAATCTGTTGGGTATCTCGAATGGACGCGTCGCGATTGTTCTAATTTGACTGTTTTTCAACAGTTTTTCCCATCAGAAACAATTTAAAGGGAAAATGGCTTTTTTTTTCTTATTTTCCTGGCTCAAACTGTCACCAGGATAAAACCTTTATTTGCAGCTTACGTTTTAGGGAACGTCCGAAGATTCCTCACCGTCATACAGGCTCAGGAGAAGTACAACTGTTCAGGGAGAACAAATTCCACAAGACGGGATGATAACGATGTCATCGGAGCTGAGAGTTCAACCTTAGGACCTCTCAAATGGGAGGACGACGCGCTCGCCGCCATTTCTCCATGCTGCCGAATCAAAAACTCAAAACGCGCCAAAAGAAGTCAAATTAGAGGTTGGTAGTTATGTCAGGGAATCAATGAATGTTTTCTTATGTATATTATTGCACTTTTTCGCTCTCTTTACTGCTCGTCGTCTGCGTACATGCGCACATCATGCTGCTCCGTCAGATATTGAGCGGCCTATGCTGGAGATGGGTCTTGACTATTCATGCATGGTGGTGCTGCTGCAGCAGCAGAGCCAGCTGTCTCCCGCAGAGAGTGCTGCGAATGCGTACGTGTGTGCGTGTGTGCATGTGTATGTTTGTGTGTGTGTGAATACTTAAAGGCAATCATGGCTGTTAACTACTGGAGGAGCAGGAAACTGCCTATGGGGCACGCGAGAATGAAACGCAAAAGGCAACGGAGGGAAGACATCTCTCCGTAGCCGCGTGATCAGATGTTCCGTTCTATGCTGGCACCTCACACTGAATTGCTGGCCAGTAGCTGCATCGAGGACGGTCTACATCCGTACTTCAAGCAGCCATTGATCGAAGGGAACCAAGGCATGATTTCATGCGTTTCAGGGCGTGCATGCATGTGGGTGCATGAACCCGTCTGTCAGTTTGAGCAAAAGCATTCACCTGTGACGTCCTCATTCTGTCGCTCGCCAAGATATCGACTGGGTGCTCCCCCTCTCACGCACACACGCTGAGATATCAGCCATGGGCAGTTGTGGAGATCACTGACTTCAGGAAAGGATTCCACCCAAGGCAGTTTTAATATGTGCCTTGGATTGACACGCTGAGTAAATGAATGCTCTCTGTGCTAAGTTATAACTCTCTCTATATACATCAAAGAGGAAAATGGAGGGAACACCTAAAATGACCCATAAAGGACGGCAGAGGTAATGGCCGAGCTTTTTTATGAGCTCAGTGTTAGTTTTCTGCTTTGGGAACAACACAGGCACAAAGTGCTCACGGCTAGAGATTGAAATGAAGTGAAGCGGTACTTTGCTTCTTAGTGGCCACGGGCGTGTATACAATTGTCAATGGGCACGACATTACAGTCGAATGGGTGGGTAATCTTTCTCTTATCGGAGGCATTTCCTTTTTAGACTAAAAGCAGAACCACACTAACGCGCGTTGCTTGACTAATCAACTCAAAGGGCGATGACGACGGGAACGCTTAGCGGTAGGCCACCATTCGATTTCTTGTCAACGCTGTGACGACTGATGGTTTGACATTGCTTTGCCATGTTGTTCTTACGTTTCTCTGTCTTCCTCGTCCGCTCATGATGTCTTTGTCTCCACCTGCCCTCGTCTGCCCTGCTCCCCTTTTGTCAACCAATCAGGTCTCTCATTCCGCTCATGTCTTTCACAGGAATGCCTCATTGTCTCGACAGTTTGTTCGGTTCCCCGCTGCCTGTCATCGTGAGTGGCGAGGACCCCTTATTTGAGTTGATTGACATTGATTTGTTGACTTTGCAACCTGGCCTTTGGACTTTTGGTATTTTTTTTTTGCTCCTGCTACCATGTGCTTTTGCTTGCCATTTTGGGAGGGAATAAATCATTTTTTTTTATATTCCCCTGAACTTCTGACTTGCCTGCTTCCCTGCAGTTGGGTTCACCTTATACTGTATCTGTAAACCACCACAACTCCCACTGATTGATTGTACCGGTAAAAGTCTCTCTGCTTGAAGTACTCCCTGCTGTTATGTTGTTCGTCAAAATCACATCATAATCAATTTGTTGAATCCGTTTTAATTTAAAAAATCCAAACGTATAATAGGACACTGGTCCCAATTTTCAAACTGTGTCCTGACCTGCCATTGAAGCCCTGACCAAAGTTTAAACAGACAAACAAACAAACAAAAAAGTTAGCTTTCGAAAGTTACATGCAGTGCAAGAACAAGACTTGGCAAGAATTAATTTTAAAATGGCTTTAAAAGACCTTAATCATAGATATGGTGGAGATCAAAGCATACTTTTAACCTGGGATTAAAAACATTTACTCTTGGGGCCGACTCCACTTCTGTTGGCAGCTTAATACATTTGCATGCAGCATATGAGCATCACATCTAGACTGGTCAGGAGGGCCAGTTTTGTCCCAGGCTGCTACCTGGACACTCTGGAGGGGGTGGGCAACAGGAGGATGCTAGCTAAGCTAACAGCTATGATGGACAGACCCTCCGACCCCCTCAGCATTGGGCAGCTCCTTCCGCCAGAGACTGGTACTGTACACCCGCCACTCGTTCCTGCCCACTGCTGTCAGGCTGCCGAATAAACACGCGTGAAAACCTGGACTCACCCCCCATACACCCATTTTTATATATGCAACTGCAGTTGCATATATGCTGCATTCTATCCTATATTCTATATTTTACATTGCATTCTGTACTGTGTACAGTTCGTTTTTTTTAAACACGTATTTTGTGCATGCAAATACTTCGTTTTCTTTTTCTACTTTCTTCCCTCCAATTCTGCTGCTGTAAATTGCGAATTTCTCCGTTGTGAGACAAATAAAGGGGTTCTTATTCTTATTTCTAATATCTGTTAACATTTTAAGACCAATAAAGTTTTTGTTACGTAACGTCACGTCGCACGCTGCACCCGTGACGCCATGACGCATCGTTCCCAAACAATCCTGTGGAAAAGCCACGTTGACGACTCCAGACTGGAGTTCCGTGCTGAAGTCGGGCCAGAATAAAGCGAGAAGAAACCAGCGCACACCCTTGACGGCGACACACTTTGCAGCCTGAAGTATGTCGTCTCCACCGAAAGAGAAGGTCGAAACCAGGGGTGGACATCCTCCTGCGGGTAAAGCTACTCCATTGTTTTTATTTGCAGCCTTCTTGCGCGTCTAAAAGGCCTAATCATGTTCTTAAGGATCTTTGTGAAAGCCAAATGTGTCGCAGTGCACCGAAAAAGCAATATGCCCCCTTTCAGGATTACATGGATACGACTAACAATCTTATTTTTGTGTTTGTGGTCGGCAGTGAGCATTTGTGCTACGTTTGCGTCCCTACTGTTCGAGCATGTTTTTACTTCCTGCTAGACGAGTGATCTCTAATTCGCACCTCAAGTCACAAAATTTTCATTTTTTTTAATAATGGCATGATTATTTCGAGGCGTCTGACAAAAGTGCAGCTGCAACTGGGTGACGTGGAGGTTCGTGTGCGAGGAGGCTCACGGACGTACAATGTGTACGTGGACAGGCCACGGCGGCCTCAGCAGCTGCACTGATAACGCACTCAGATAAGGTGACATTTCAGTGTCAAACCTTTTGAGTTCAAAGGTGGCTATCCAGTAGGAATTGCCCCAGTGCACACGCCCTGTGGACATTTGCAGAAAATAACATCTCCCATTTTGGTAAACGATAAATCCGTCAAACTACATAAATGTGGCGCTCACACGACACCTTGCATCATGTTGATAATTTCAGATTTTAATACCCTGAGCAGTGCAAACTGGTCACTCAAAAAGCGACTGCTTAGACTGACATTGCCCCAATTCTTGTAGGAAGCGTGCATTCAGATATAAAACAATATAATGCTGTTTATTTCAGGGGTCGATTTACCATTAGGCAGACACAGCCAGTCAGTTGTCTAGGCCCCTAAGATAAAGTTTCCTTTGATTAAAAATAACCTCTGCTCTTCATTTACTTGCTAAAAAAACACATCAAATTGCTTCATCTGTCTTCATAGCTTTGATTGCCCCCCCCCCCCCTCTCTTCTCGTGCAATGGACTATTCCATCTTCTCCCTGGCCTTTGCAAACTTGATACAGGAAAATGTTTGAGGAAAATGAAGTGGGGTTACCCCAGTGGAGTGTTTTGTTGTTGCTGTTGTTTCTTTTTAATTGCCAGTTTCAAAGCAGCCGTACTTGAACCTAATACATGACGACCTGAGCGTGTGGTCTAGCAATGTTCCGCTGAGCTGTTGACCATAATCCATGTCATGGAATATTCAAGTATTGTGATATTTGTTGCCGCTTACATGTGGAATGAGACCTCCTCATATGTGGTTGTGACTCAAATTGTCTTTTCTCAAACCTGCTTGTGTTGCAGTGAAGGCCGGGGGGATGAGGATCGTGCAGAAGCACCAGCCGACTGCTGTTCCGGAACCTCCGCCAAAAGATGACGATGAGGAGGAGTATGTGAGCAGTAGGTGAGCTTCACTCGTGCTCATATAAGTATACGGTATGTACGGGGTCATGGCTGAATTCGCGCCACGGGCGCGAAAATGAGACATGTGGCTCAATTCAAACTGCAACTCAATTTAGATTTTTTTTTTTTCATGCAGTGTGAACAGTCCAATGAGAATGTTCTAGGCTAGAACAAAATATCATTCATTTTTTCTTTTCAAGACCAGGCGGCTTGATTTCAATAACACGTTTCATACGCGGCAACTCAATGTGCTTAACACAAGCAAAGAAACACTCGGAAGCAGTTAAAAAGAGAACGGTTAGCGACATTCAGAAGCAAAGCAGCGAAAATGAAACTAGCTTCCCAGAATTACAAGAAGAAGAGAAAATGTTAAGATTGAAGCCATTTTAAGAATAAAGTAGTTAAAAAAAAATCCTAAAAGAAATGATTAAAAAATAAAACAATAGGAGGACCTCAATCAAAAATGTCAGTAAAGTTTTTAATCTGGATTTGACAGCATTTACACTCAGGGCTCACTTCACTCCTGTTGGCATCTTATTCCATTTGCGTGCAGTATAAGAATTAAATGCAGCTTCACCATGTTTACCTTGAAGTGCGAAATCCACTAAACGACCCAAGTCTGCAGATCTCACAGCCCGACTGATTTTATATTTAATCAGCATTTCTTTGATGTATTCAGGACCTCCAACCATTCAGAGATTGATAGACCAGCATTAGAATTTCCCAACTGCAAATGTGGGGTATTTCCATTCCCATTTGCAGATAGGATAAATAAAGCGGGTGCAGACGGTATATTCACATGCTGCGCTATCAGGTGCGCATGCTGATGAGAGCTGACAAGCCGCGCACGGTAGAGCCCTTTACCATCAGTCCGGTAATTTTATGCACATTTTTGCAGTCACGCCCGATTATATGCACTCCCTACCCACAGCATTAAGTACACCTGCGCAATCTAAAAATAACCCCAAATCAAAAATTCTGCCTCCACAAAGATAACAGTGCCAAATTTGATTGACACAATCCAAAAAAATCTTGTTTTGTGCTGCCACCATTGAACAGCCAATGTTGTCTTGAATCAAATTGAATACAATTTGTTTGCTTTAACAACATCGCTCTGATCTCCACAATTTATTCTGTGAAATATCGCTCTTTGTCCACACAAAGTTTGTGTCGAGTGCCATAGTTGCACTCCATCAGTAAAAACTCCCGTCGCACCCTCCATGAGTCAGACTGATGGAGGTCCAGCAGGTGGCCAGTGGGTAAATTTCACATCAGGTGCGACCAGTGAAGCGTTGTAGTCAGGGGAGCACCTGCCGAAACCAATCTAGCCCAGATGGACAGATGGGGCAAAGGGAGGTGGAGAGACGGCGGCCCCTGTTTACGCCGGAGATGAGGAGGAAAGTCGAGGATGGGGGATGGCAACGCAAAGGTCAGGGCCCCGTGTCAGCAAACGCATGAGAGGAACGGAAGAGCTCGCCGTGGATGTTTTCCTTTTTGATACATCAAACAATATCCGTGGAAATGTCTTGTATTGTCACTGCGTTGAAAGCATCACTTGCAAGCAACCGACAAAGGGCATAAATAATGCGGCAGAAATCAAAACCCGAAGCGCTCATGCCAAAAGAAGAAAGAGCACAAAGCAAAGTTAGGCGCGGGGCCACTTTGGAACGACGGTCAACAGTGAGTACGTGTTGAGTCTTCAAAATTTAAGGGGGTGAAATCCTTGAGTGTTTTGAAAGGCGCTTATAAATAAAATGTATTATTATTATTATTCAAAATGAGTGCATTGATACGAACGCTGGAGCTCATGCGCGTTAAAACTCAGCGACGGTCGTTTGGCAACTCGTTCGAGGCTGTTGTGCGGCAAAAGTGAAGCGGGGGGAATGCGGGCAAGTGAAGAAAATGCAGCGTGCTTCAGTTTCTGTGGCAACCACCTCTGCCCACGGCAGAAACTTGAAGCACAGCGAGTGGGGGGGAAGGGGGGAGGAGTGGCCGTTTCCAAAAGAATGCTTGACATAAAAAAAAAAACATTTTTCACTCTTTGAACTCGGTGAATTAGCATCCCGACTTCAGGCTTCCTCAGTGTTTCCCTCATGAGGCAAACGTCGGCAGTCTTTCTGACGGCTCTCTGCTTCCCCCTGCAGGCTCTGCACGCCGGTCAAGAAAAATGTCCCGAGCCAACTCTTTCTGTACAAAATGTCAACTCGGAAACCCTGAAGTGGACTTGAAAGCAATTGAATGTCATTTACGAGTCATTGCCTTGGTCAATTGTAGCCTCATCATAGCTGTTAATTACTGGCTTCCCCCTGCTCTTTGAAACCCGTTAAAATTCATTTTCCAAAACCAGGAACATAGTCATCTTCATTCCGCTTTCAAATGCCGAATTAGAATGCTGGCTTATTTATGACAGTACAGCAAAAAACAAAAAGTGACCATAAAATGTCTTAAAATAATATGCCAAAATTGAGTCGAGTTCTCCCATTGCTGCGTATTGTTTTGACCGTTGTGGTAGAGTCCCCTCTGCTCGTCGTTGAATGGATTTTTCAAGGTGGGCACCACGACGGTGGGGTGACGACACTGTAAAATTAGACGCCGGCACTTGTTTGTCACGTCAAGGTCGAGCGGCGCGCGACCATGTATAGGAAGACGTTTTTAGCCGAAAAAAACGACCACGTATAGGAAGACGTTTTTAGCCGAAAAAAACGACCATGTATAGGAAGACGTTTTTAGCCGAAAAAAACGACAATGTATAGTAAGGCGTTTTTTGACGAAAAAAACGACCATGTATAGTAAGGCGCTTTTTGACGAAGAAAACGACCACGTATAGTAAGGCGTTTTTTTGATGAAAAAAACGACCACGTATAGTAAGGCGTTTTTAGCGGAAAAAAACGACCATGTATAGTAAGGCGCTTTTTGACGAAGAAAACGACCATGTATAGTAAGGCGTTTTTTGACGAAAAAAAACGACCATGTATATACAGCCATCGTCTCTCAGGTTCGGAGGCTCCACATTTGATTTACTGTATTGCGTTAGTTTGAATTGAACCAGAAAAAAAACTTGTGTTCGCCTCTGTGTACTATGTAATGTAAGAGGTGCGCTGTTCAGACAACTTAGCTTCTTTGAATTTTGTCTCGTAGCGGTTTTGAGATACATCTGTAAATGGAGCTCCACTTTGTATCAAGTGCAACCCTCCCAGGCCCCTTCTTTCAGATGATTAGTTAAAACACACAAAAGAGAAATTGGCCTAAATTCTGCACATTGTATCATGCTAATTGCTTAATAACTTGTCTTTTTTCTTTTCAGTCCGCCCAAGGCCCCGTTGATTGTGTCCGGAGTGGTTACCAAGGTAACACACCCACAGAAACATGCATTCAGACATTTAACGTTAGCCTCGTGGAAATATAATCCTTTCTTAATACAGTGAGTTTGTCTGGAGTCTAACAAAATGAAATTCTACCGTGGCAAAGGCTGTTCAATCCCGAGTGAGCCCAAATACCGCCGCAGAGATGAGAACCACTCGATGCCAGTCTTCGGAAATGCTTGATTTTAGTTATTGTTGCCGAGGTTGGCCCAACCAGTTCGGAGGTTTTCAAAGCCTTCCTTTCATAATGGGCCATGTAACTTTCAAGATCATTTGGGATTACTTGGTTTCTGCTTGTCTGATGTCTAATTCGTTGAATCTTAAAATGAAAGGGGAGAAAATACCCCCTCCCCCCCAAAAATTGAGACAGCGGCAGATACTTTGCAAATTCCCCCATTGTGGTGCAAATAAAGGGTTTCTTATCTTACTTTGTCTAAGTCACTTGAATTGCTTCTGACTTTTTATTTGTATTTTTTTTTTGGCTGACGCCAATCAGGGTGATAAGGACTTCACCCCGGCTGCTGCCCAGGTGGCGCACCAGAAGCCCCAGCCTGGCATCCCCAAGCTGCCCTCCTCTCAGCACATCAACCAGCACATCCATCAGCCCCGTAAGTGAGCTGGACGCTCGCTACGCTGTGGCCATGCTAACTCCACCGGTCGGCCTTCCCAACTGAACACAATTTACCGCAAGGCATGGATGTCCTCTGATTGATTGGTCATTTTAAAAAAAATTTTGTCTGTTGTGAAATTGTCTGCAACAGAGGCCTAATTGTATTCTGGCTATTGTTTCAACCCCAGTCCTGAAACCTGCCCTGCATTGGTGCTGCGCTGATAGTGGTGCACTTTTGTCTCCTCTTTCCTTCTTTTTGGAAGTCGTAATTGATATCTGTATGTCTATTCTTTAATCGATCAAGCGGTCAACACAGTAGCAGTTGGTGAAGTGAGACCACAAAACTTGCCTATTCAAAAGACAAAATGCCTTGTACATACTAAACAGGCCAAAAGACGCAAATTATAGAGGCCACCACCCTCACACCCCCTAAAAAAACCAATGAAAACAATCTGATTGAAAACATGTTTTCATAGTCAGGCGGTTGCCGCCTTGCATGTGGGCCACAAAAAGGAGAAACTGCATTCTAACCAATAAACATTCCAGCAGTGCAACCACTAATTGGCCAGTCCTAATGAAGGGAAGAATCCTTTGAACTGAATGGCTCATTCGTTGGTGTCCTCAAATATCGCGTCAACTGCTTAGTTAGCTGCTTGATGTGAGCCACCAAGGTGTATTATAAAGGGTAACATAGCAAATCTTAATGCAGTTGACTATCTAGCTTTTGCATCCTCTTCATCGCTGCACTGTTAATGTGGTATGCACACGCAACTTGCTTTAAACAAAGATAATCCCGGAGTGCCTGTTGACATCCTGCACCGTACTGTTTTATGTTTCATCTATTTCAGCAGCTAATCAAGCCAAATCCTTTGCAAGTTGTGTACCTTATATCGGAAGCAACAGAGATGTATGCTGTTTGTTTTTTGGGAGGGGGCTTTCATTCAAACGTTAACATACCAAGAATCTGAGTGTATAACAAGCTAAACAAAAGCCCTGTCGCCAAAAAACATCAAATATGTAAATTGGAAGGAGCAAGGTGTAAAAAAAAAAAAAAGAAAACTTCACCATTCCATCTTTTTGGTTGTGGTAAACGGTGTTCTGTTCCACACACGCCTTCTGTGTTTCCAACATATCAAGACACACAAACCACCGTTGCTGTTACGTTGCAGCAGTAAGAAGTACAAATCATTTCCTTTTAATTTAAGATGAAGAATTTTATTGTTGCTGTCTTTCACATTTCTCTTGCGTTAAATCTTCCACTGTTTTGGATTGAATTGCATTGAATACAACTTTGTCAAATGTGCTGTAACATGCAGCACAGATGAAATTTCTTCCCTCTCAACATAAAACAAGAAACACGTTTTCAACTGGAGTTTGGTATTGGTTGTGATTGTCGTCATAAATAAATACAGAAATGATCATAAATTGTCTCTTTATTTCAATTAAATGATGGTTACAAAAAACAAAATGTCTGGAGGCTTGTTTATTGTAATACTCCTTGGCTGCATCCCTTAGTGAATTCTCACACACACACACACACACACACACACACACGCACTGATGAGGGCTCAGCTGGCGTTTTGGAAAAGAAACAACGGTGTCTCTCTGAGATGTCAGCCTCCTATCCCAAGCCACACTCACAAGAAACACACACGCAAAGAAGCGCGGACACCAGGTGTTATTTCACGTAATCCATTTTTGCAAGCAGGTGTCATGTCAGCTCGCGTTAACCCAGTGAAAGCAGCTCGCACAGTATAACGTGGGACCAGTCAGATTCAGTGAGCCGAAACGTCAAATTTCAGCTACCACAACCCCCATGCTTGCCGAAGCACATACACATAACCTGTGAAATACACAGCATATATTTATCAATTTAAGTACTGTAAACTTGAAAATATATTCATTAATATATAAAATAACGGCATAGTCAAGCTGGTTAGTATTTGTACGAACAAATTCAATATGTACGAGTTAAACTGGACTTATCCATGAATTGCAAGTAATAAATAGCAGGAAAGCGTTTTTTGCGAAAAAAAACGACCATGTATGGTAAGGTGTTTTTACCGAAAAAACGACCATGTATAGTAAGGCGTTTTTAGCCGGAAAAAAACGACCATGTCTAGCAAGGCGTTTTTTACCGAAAAAACGACCATGTATAGTAAGGCGTATTTTGACGAAAAAAACGACCATGTATAGTAAGGCGCTTTTAACCGAAAAAACGACCATGTATAGTAAGGCGCTTTTTGACGAAAAAAACGACCACGTATAGCAAGGCGTTTTTAGCCAAAAAACACGACCATGTGTATAGCAAGGCGTTTTTAGCCAAAAAACACGACCATGTATAGCAAGGCGTTTTTAGCCAAAAAACACGACCATGTATAGCAAGCCGTTTTTAGCCAAAAAACACGACCATGTATAGTAAGGCGTTTTTTGACGAAAAACACGACCATGTATAGTAAGGCGTTTTTAGCCGGAAAAAAACGACCATGTATAGTAAGGCGTTTTTAACCGAAAAAACGACCATGTATAGTAAGGCGCTTTTTGACGAAAAAAACGACCACGTATAGCAAGGCGTTTTTAGCCAAAAAACACGACCATGTATAGCAAGGCGTTTTTAGCCAAAAAACACGACCATGTATAGCAAGGCGTTTTTAGCCAAAAAACACGACCATGTATAGTAAGGCGTTTTTAGCCAAAAAACACGACCATGTATAGCAAGGCGTTTTTTGACGAAAAACACGACCATGTATAGTAAGGCGTTTTTAGCCGGAAAAAAACGACCATGTATAGTAAGGCGTTTTTTACCAAAAACACGACCATGTATAGTAAGGTGTTTTTTACCCAAAAAACGACCATGTATAGTAAGGCGTTTTTAGCCAAAAAAAACGACCATGTATAGCAAGGCGTTTTTAGCCAAAAAACACGACCATGTATAGCAAGGCGTTTTTAGCCAAAAAACACGACCATGTATAGTAAGGCGCTTTTTGACGAAAAAAACGACCACATATAGTAAGGCGTTTTTAGCCAAAAAACACGACCATGTATAGTAAGGCGCTTTTTGACGAAAAAAACGACCACATATAGTAAGGCGTTTTTAGCCAAAAAACACGACCATGTATAGCAAGGCGTTTTTAGCCAAAAAACACGACCATGTATAGCAAGGCGTTTTTAGCCAAAAAACACGACCATGTATAGCAAGGCGTTTTTAGCCAAAAAAACACGACCATGTATAGCAAGGCGTTTTTAGCCAAAAAACACGACCATGTATAGCAAGGCGTTTTTAGCCAAAAAACACGACCATGTATAGCAAGGCGTTTTTAGCCAAAAAACACGACCATGTATAGCAAGGCGTTTTTAGCCAAAAAACACGACCATGTATAGCAAGGCGTTTTTAGCCAAAAAACACGACCATGTATAGTAAGGCGCTTTTTGACGAAAAAAACGACCACATATAGTAAGGCGTTTTTAGCCAAAAAACACGACCATGTATAGCAAGGCGTTTTTAGCCAAAAAACACGACCATGTATAGCAAGGCGTTTTTAGCCAAAAAACACGACCATGTATAGCAAGGCGTTTTTAGCCAAAAAACACGACCATGTATAGTAAGGCGTTTTTAGCCAAAAAAACGACCATGTATAGCAAGGCGTTTTTAGCCAAAAAACACGACCATGTATAGCAAGGCGTTTTTAGCCAAAAAACACGACCATGTATAGCAAGGCGTTTTTAGCCAAAAAACACGACCATGTATAGCAAGGCGTTTTTTGACGAAAAAAACGACCATGTATAGCAAGGCGTTTTTAGCCAAAAAACACGACCATGTATAGCAAGGCGTTTTTAGCCAAAAAACACGACCATGTATAGCAAGGCGTTTTTAGCCAAAAAACACGACCATGTATAGCAAGGCGTTTTTAGCCAAAAAACACGACCATGTATAGCAAGGCGTTTTTAGCCAAAAAACACGACCATGTATAGCAAGGCGTTTTTAGCCAAAAAACACGACCATGTATAGCAAGGCGTTTTTAGCCAAAAAACACGACCATGTATAGCAAGGCGTTTTTAGCCAAAAAACACGACCATGTATAGCAAGGCGTTTTTAGCCAAAAAACACGACCATGTATAGCAAGGCGTTTTTTGACGAAAAAAACGACCATGTATAGCAAGGCGTTTTTAGCCAAAAAACACGACCATGTATAGCAAGGCGTTTTTAGCCAAAAAACACGACCATGTATAGTAAGGCGTTTTTAGCCAAAAAACACGACCATGTATAGCAAGGCGTTTTTAGCCAAAAAACACGACCATGTATAGCAAGGCGTTTTTAGCCAAAAAACACGACCATGTATAGCAAGGCGTTTTTAGCCAAAAAACGACCATGTATAGCAAGGCGTTTTTAGCCAAAAAACGACCATGTATAGCAAGGCGTTTTTAGCCAAAAAACACGACCATGTATAGCAAGGCGTTTTTAGCCAAAAAAACACGACCATGTATAGCAAGGCGTTTTTTTGCCAAAAAACGACCATGTATAGTAAGGTCGTTTTTTAGCCAAAAACACGACCATGTATAGTTTTTCAAAAAACAAAAAACGCCTTGCTATACATGGTCGTGTTTTTTGGCTAAAAACGCCTTACTATACATGGTCGTGTTTTTGGCTTAAAAACGCCTTACTATACATGGTCGTGTTTTTTGGCTAAAAACGCCTTGCTATACATGGTCGTGTTTTTTGGCTAAAAACGCCTTACTATACATGGTCGTTTTTTTGGTTAAAAACGCCTTACTATACATGGTCGTGTTTTTCAAAAAACGCCTTACTATACATGGTCGTGTTTTTTGGCTAAAAACGCCTTGCTATACATGGTCGTGTTTTTTGGCTAAAAACGCCGTGCTATACATGGTCGTTTTTTTGGCTAAAAACGCCTTACTATACATGGTCGTTTTTTTCGTCAAAAAACGCCTTACTATACATGGTCGTGTTTTTTGGCTAAAAACGCCTTGCTACACATGGTCGTGTTTTTTGGCTAAAAACGCCTTACTATACATGGTCGTGTTTTTTGGCTAAAAACGCCTTGCTATACATGGTCGTTTTTTTCGTCAAAAAAACGCCTTACTATACATGGTCGTGTTTTTTGGCTAAAAACGCCTTACTATACATGGTCGTGTTTTTTGGCTAAAAACGCCTTGCTATACATGGTCGTGTTTTTTGGCTAAAAACGCCTTGCTATACATGGTCGTTTTTTTTGGCTAAAAACGCCTTGCTATACATGGTCGTGTTTTTTGGCTAAAAACGCCTTACTATACATGGTCGTTTTTTTCCGGCTAAAAACGCCTTACTATACATGGTCGTGTTTTTCGTCAAAAAACGCCTTACTATACATGGTCGTGTTTTTTGGCTAAAAACGCCTTGCTACACATGGTCGTGTTTTTTGGCTAAAAACGCCTTACTATACATGGTCGTGTTTTCTGGCTAAAAACGCCTTGCTATACATGGTCGTGTTTTTTGGCTAAAAACGCCTTGCTATACATAGTCGTGTTTTTTGGCTAAAAACGCCTTGCTATACATGGTCGTGTTTTTTGGCTAAAAACGCCTTACTAAACATGGTCGTTTTTTTCGTCAAAAAACGCCTTACTATACATGGTCGTGTTTTTTGGCTAAAAACGCCTTGCTACACATGGTCGTGTTTTTTGGCTAAAAACGCCTTACTATACATGGTCGTGTTTTTTGGCTAAAAACGCCTTGCTATACATGGTCGTTTTTTTGGCTAAAAACACCTTACTATACATGGTCGTTTTTTTCGTCAAAAAACGCCTTACTATACGTGGTCGTAAAAAACGCCTTACTATACATGGTCGTGTTTTTTGGCTAAAAACGCCTTGCTATACATGGTCGTGTTTTTTGGCTAAAAACGCCTTACTATACATGGTCGTTTTTTCCGTCAAAAAACGCCTTACTATACATGGTCGTTTTTTTCCGGCTAAAAACGCCTTCCTCTACATGGTCGTGTTTTTTGGCTAAAAACGCCTTGCTACACATGGTCGTGTTTTTTGGCTAAAAACGCCTTACTATACATGGTCGTGTTTTTTGGCTAAAAACGCCTTGCTATACATGGTCGTTTTTTTTGGCTAAAAACGCCTTGGTATACATAGTCGTGTTTTTTGGCTAAAAACGCCTTGCTATACATGGTCGTGTTTTTTGGCTAAAAACGCCTTACTATACATGGTCGTTTTTTTCGTCAAAAAACGCCTTACTATACATGGTCGTGTTTTTTGGCTAAAAACGCCTTGCTACACATGGTCGTGTTTTTTGGCTAAAAACGCCTTACTATACATGGTCGTGTTTTTTGGCTAAAAACGCCTTGCTATACATGGTCGTTTTTTTGGCTAAAAACGCCTTACTATACATGGTCGTTTTTTTCGTCAAAAACGCCTTACTATACGTGGTCGTTTTTTTCGTCAAAAAACGCCTTACTATACATGGTCGTGTTTTTTGGCTAAAAACGCCTTGCTATACATGGTCGTGTTTTTTGGCTAAAAACGCCTTACTATACATGGTCGTTTTTTTCCGTCAAAAAACGCCTTACTATACATGGTCGTTTTTTCCGGCTAAAAACGCCTTACTATACATGGTCGTGTTTTTTGGCTAAAAACGCCTTGCTACACATGGTCGTGTTTTTTGGCTAAAAACGCCTTACTATACATGGTCGTGTTTTTTGGCTAAAAACGCCTTGCTATACATGGTCGTTTTTTTTGGCTAAAAACGCCTTGGTATACATAGTCGTGTTTTTTGGCTAAAAACGCCTTGCTATACATGGTCGTGTTTTTTGGCTAAAAACGCCTTACTAAACATGGTCGTTTTTTTCGTCAAAAAACGCCTTACTATACATGGTCGTGTTTTTCCGGTTAAAAACGCCTTACTATACATGGTCGTGTTTTTCGTCAAAAAACGCCTTACTATACATGGTCGTGTTTTTTGGCTAAAAACGCCTTGCTACACATGGTCGTGTTTTTTGGCTAAAAACGCCTTACTATACATGGTCGTGTTTTTTGGCTAAAAACGCCTTGCTATACATGGTCGTGTTTTTTGGCTAAAAACGCCTTGCTATACATGGTCGTGTTTTTTGGCTAAAAACGCCTTACTATACATGGTCGTTTTTTTCCGGTTAAAAACGCCTTACTATACATGGTCGTGTTTTTCGTCAAAAAACGCCTTACTATACATGGTCGTGTTTTTTGGCTAAAAACGCCTTGCTATACATGGTCGTGTTTTTTGGCTAAAAACGCCGTGCTATACATGGTCGTTTTTTTTGGCTAAAAACGCCTTACTATACATGGTCGTTTTTTTCGTCAAAAAACGCCTTACTATACATGGTCGTGTTTTTTGGCTAAAAACGCCTTGCTACACATGGTCGTGTTTTTTGGCTAAAAACGCCTTACTATACATGGTCGTGTTTTTTGGCTAAAAACGCCTTGCTATACATGGTCGTTTTTTTCGTCAAAAAACGCCTTACTATACATGGTCGTGTTTTTTGGCTAAAAACGCCTTACTATACATGGTCGTGTTTTTTGGCTAAAAACGCCTTGCTATACATGGTCGTTTTTTTTGGCTAAAAACGCCTTGCTATACATGGTCGTGTTTTTTGGCTAAAAACGCCTTACTATACATGGTCGTTTTTTTTGGTTAAAAACGCCTTACTATACATGGTCGTGTTTTTCGTCAAAAAACGCCTTACTATACATGGTCGTGTTTTTTGGCTAAAAACGCCTTGCTACACATGGTCGTGTTTTTTGGCTAAAAACGCCTTACTATACATGGTCGTGTTTTTTGGCTAAAAACGCCTTGCTATACATGGTCGTGTTTTTTGGCTAAAAACGCCTTGCTATACATAGTCGTGTTTTTTGGCTAAAAACGCCTTGCTATACATGGTCGTGTTTTTTGGCTAAAAACGCCTTACTAAACATGGTCGTTTTTTTCGTCAAAAAACGCCTTACTATACATGGTCGTGTTTTTTGGCTAAAAACGCCTTGCTACACATGGTCGTGTTTTTTGGCTAAAAACGCCTTACTATACATGGTCGTGTTTTTTGGCTAAAAACGCCTTGCTATACATGGTCGTTTTTTTGGCTAAAAACACCTTACTATACATGGTCGTTTTTTTCGTCAAAAAACGCCTTACTATACGTGGTCGTTTTTTTCGTCAAAAAACGCCTTACTATACATGGTCGTGTTTTTTGGCTAAAAACGCCTTGCTATACATGGTCGTGTTTTTTGGCTAAAAACGCCTTACTATACATGGTCGTTTTTTTTCCGTCAAAAAACGCCTTACTATACATGGTCGTTTTTTTCGGCTAAAAACGCCTTACTATACATGGTCGTGTTTTTTGGCTAAAAACGCCTTGCTACACATGGTCGTGTTTTTTGGCTAAAAACGCCTTACTATACATGGTCGTGTTTTTTGGCTAAAAACGCCTTGCTATACATGGTCGTTTTTTTTGGCTAAAAACGCCTTGCTATACATAGTCGTGTTTTTTGGCTAAAAACGCCTTGCTATACATGGTCGTGTTTTTTGGCTAAAAACGCCTTACTAAACATGGTCGTTTTTTTCGTCAAAAAACGCCTTACTATACATGGTCGTGTTTTTTGGCTAAAAACGCCTTGCTACACATGGTCGTGTTTTTGGCTAAAAACGCCTTACTATACATGGTCGTGTTTTTTGGCTAAAAACGCCTTGCTATACATGGTCGTTTTTTTGGCTAAAAACGCCTTACTATACATGGTCGTTTTTTTCGTCAAAAAACGCCTTACTATACGTGGTCGTTTTTTTCGTCAAAAAACGCCTTACTATACATGGTCGTGTTTTTTGGCTAAAAACGCCTTGCTATACATGGTCGTGTTTTTTGGCTAAAAACGCCTTACTATACATGGTCGTTTTTTCCGTCAAAAAACGCCTTACTATACATGGTCGTTTTTTTCCGGCTAAAAACGCCTTACTATACATGGTCGTGTTTTTTGGCTAAAAACGCCTTGCTACACATGGTCGTGTTTTTTGGCTAAAAACGCCTTACTATACATGGTCGTGTTTTTTGGCTAAAAACGCCTTGCTATACATGGTCGTTTTTTTTGGCTAAAAACGCCTTGGTATACATAGTCGTGTTTTTTGGCTAAAAACGCCTTGCTATACATGGTCGTGTTTTTTGGCTAAAAACGCCTTACTAAACATGGTCGTTTTTTTCGTCAAAAAACGCCTTACTATACATGGTCGTGTTTTTTGGCTAAAAACGCCTTGCTATACATGGTCGTGTTTTTTGGCTAAAAACGCCTTACTATACATGGTCGTGTTTTTTGGCTAAAAACGCCTTGCTATACTTGGTCGTTTTTTGGGTAAAAAACGCCTTACTATACATGGTCGTTTTTTGGGTAAAAAACGCCTTACTATACATGGTCGTTTTTTTCGGCTAAAAACGCCTTACTATACATGGTCGTTTTTTTTTCCGATAAAAACGTTTTTTCGGCTAAAAATGCCTTCGTAAACATGGTCATTTTTTGGGGAAAAAAACGCCTGAATATACATGGTCGTTTTTTCGGGGGTTGAAAAACGCTTTACTTTACATAAAATACATGGAAACATAAAATACATTGCACAAATCGCGTGCTGTCAGTCTAATTATTACAAGCGATACTAAAAGTACGATCTCGGGATCCAGTACGAAGCTCTTCACAGATCCAATAACATTCATTCTTGCATGTCCTGTCCCACAGGCAACCAGCAGGGGGCTCTAATGAAGGTTGCCACGCAAAACTCCCACTTTGCACTCCTGAAAGTGCTGATCCAGAATGAGGTCACACTCTTTTAAATCCCCACGCTTTCATCGAGCATCGCGTGGTCGCATACTGTAATTGCGATCATGTCAGTCTCCACTGTATTGCTTCTTCTTTTTCTAAATGTAGCCTTCTCTGAATTCATGATGGATTTGGGTCATATCGACGGGAGGAGGAGCACGCCCGTAGTATGTCATAACCTCAGGTTACACTGATGGCCAACAGCTGGTTCAGCAACACTCATGACCTAAATATTATGTCATGCATTCAGTGTAAATATGATTGTCTTGTGAGTGTGGGCGAAGATGGTTGTTCGTCTCTGTGTGCCTTGCGATTGGCTGGCAACCGTTTCGGGGTTCCCGCCGACTGCCCGAAGACGGCCGCGACCCTTGTGAGGATAAAGCGGATCAGAAAATGGATGGATGGATGGATCGACGGAAAAAAGTTTGGAAAAAAGAAATCATATTTAACCTCAACTCAAATTGGTGTTTTTTTAGCAAATAATTGAGGATAATTTCTCCCCCTGGTCCCCCGCAAAAAACGTTTGAAAAGGTGAATTGGTGATGTGATGTCATATAATGAGCAACTGCTTTGACATGATAGCAAAATTACTCTATTTATTACCAAATACAGTACAGTATTTTCAGCACAGCCTGTCTGTAGAATATGTTGCAACAAGATTTTCCACTCGTGTTTAGTGTATTGCTGGAAAAGAGCCTCTTAAAAATATAATTCTGTTTTTGTGTAATTTTCAACAAAGGTAATGAAGCTTTTGTTGTTGTGCTTCAAGAGACTTTGGATTAGGGTTTTTTTTTTTACCCCCCTCGCCCCACCAAAACGCTGGTGTGATTTTTTTTTTTTTTTTTTAAATTACAAAAATAAAGGCTTGGCCATTATGGCTTCTTTTAAGAGCAATAAATAGGAAAAATAAGTTAAAGCTTCAAACACTTTCAAGTATAATATTCCCTGGGTAATCCATATGTGACATTGCAAATGACATGATAAAGCGCGGATAAAGCCGGCAGCCATCTTTTTTCCTCTTTGCATCCATTCATTTCATGATACTAATCAACATTTTTTCTGGAACACTGCTGGTAAGTCGAGTCACCCTGAGTCAAATAACGGCCAACCCATGACCTGTTTTTGGTTTAGTGCGCATGAAAAAGAAGGACTACTTCCTGATCCCAACAGTGAGGTGTCCTTTGGTCAATGCCTCCAATCTCCTCCTCTCGGCCTCCTCGGCTTTCCTCCGCTCCTCTTTGAGCTCCTTATATCGCCACTTAGGGACCTGCAGCAGGTGTCTGGCTCCATCTTTGGCGCTGCTCTTCCTGCGGACCTTTTCAGGCTCATAAGTGGGCGGGGGGGCCTTGGACACCCGCACCTTGGGGATGGTGAATCCCGGCCTAACGCTGCTCCTCCTGAGCAACGTGTGCAGAGGCAGCAGGCTGGTCCTTCGTAGCTCCATTCCGTTATAGGCCAACATTCCCAGGCTGGAGCTCGCGGCTCGAGGCGTCGCGCTTTGTGTCTGCAGGCTGGCCCGTCGGTCGGATGAGGGCTTGGGCACCAAAGTGACCCGTGAGTTCTGGAACAGCTTCAGGTGGGTGTCCGCCCTGTCCGGATTGATGACGGTGAGCTCTTTGGCCCGCTGATGATGGAGGATCTCGGGAACTGCGTAGCGGCGTTTGCCCACACTCGGGGGGCTGTCAGGACACACCTAAAATTCAAAGTGGGATTGGCACAACTTTCCTGAAGCTCAAAACACAATACCCGGTGCGCTCGGTTTAGGACGAGATTGACATTAGGGCGTTACGGGGTTCCGAGTGACACCATCGGGCGGCATGAGAAAGCACGCTGTGTTTAGGGTTGTGTGCCGTGTTGCTACAAATGTTTAATCGCCGGCCAACTGCAAGGCGCTGTGATAATACGCAAGAGTACAATTTCCGTCTCGTGATCGGTGAACGTCAAAATGGTTCTTATAAACCAGAGGAAAATGTGTTCACACTCTCAAACGTCCAAGTCTCTATTTTAGAACATTTCCCCATTCGAACTCGGAAGAGGGAGTGACTTTGCGGCCCCTCACCGTATGACAAGTCACGGCGATAAACGGGCTCCTGATGGCAGTCGTCACAGACACCAGGTGGTCGATGACTCCGGCGTCCTCGGGATTGGTGACGTTGGCAACGTTGAAGACGTCGCGCACGGTGTCGCTCAAGCGCTTCAGACAGCCTCGGGGCTCCCGGCGGGCTTTGGCCACCATTGAAGCCAAGGGAGGCCATTCTAGACTGAGAGAGTCATGTTGCGGTGAGCCTTCAACTCGAGCGAGGCGCAAGACCAAGAGGAGGAATTTGGTTTTTTACCTGTACGCGTCACATATTTGATCCGGTGTGGATCGTTCCATCAGTCGGGACATCACCCAGGCAGTTTCATAGCGCCCAGTGAACAAGGCCCACTCTCTGGCGGTCATTTGGCGGCCACGGTCTCGAGCGTTGAGAGTGGCTCCTGATAGGAACAAGACGGGGGTGCATTTGTGCTTTGAGGAAATGAGTCAGATCTGCGATGACGTTACACTCTCGGAACGCCGACGCTTCAGGGTGGGAACACAAAGGACTTAAAAAAAAAGGTCATGATTTTTTTCAAACTTCCTCATTGAAAAGTATTTTCAAATCTTTGAGTTCTTTACCCCCCCGGGTTGGAAATTATAGTGGTGCTCCGAACAATTTGGACTTGACGTACGGACATTCTGCTCACCCGCCATCATGAGCGAGCGCACACATTCAACGCGGCCCTGCACGGCGGCTTTCATGAGAGCGGTGAAGCCGTGACAGTTTCTCCTCTCGATGTCCAAGCCCGAGTAGTAGTTGAGCAGGTAGTTGGTGATGGTAATGTGACCTAAAGAAAAGAACAGACACAAAGAGAACAGATCAGAGTCCTTCGTTCCCGAGTAATTGAAGACATTTTGTGAATGGAGTCGGGCGTTTGTGCCACTGACCTGCCTGCGCCGCGGTGATGAGGGCCGTGTTCCCCTCGCTGTCCTGCCAGTTAGCGTCCAGATACGGGCACTGGGACAGCGCTATGACAACGTCGACGTAACCCTGGTAACAAGCAACCAGCAGCCCTGTCTGAGACGACAAAAAGTGAGAGCACGAAATGAGGGAAACGCACGCAAGATAAGATATGTGCTGCCATATTGAACCCCGTGAGATGCAAAATCCGAGCAGAGCAGCGCCAGTAGGCGCGGACGTTTGTGAATTCATGTGACATGTTTTCACTGCAAACCGAGACATGTCGAACTCAGCGGAAAAAATAAGCAAGAGTCGCCGTCTGATTTTTGGGTGCCAGAAAAGGAGTTGCTGTCCTGTGTGCGTACGCGTGAATGTCGCTCTGTGTGGGAGTGGGAGCTCATGTTTGCCACAGTGATGACCCTGGAAAAATTCAGCTGAAAGTAAAAGTAAAAGTTGGGTACTTTCTTGGCAGTCAGAAGCCAACACAAACAAAGTCGAGGATGGCCGAGTACACATTTACTCTTCATAGGGGTTGCACCTTTAGCTCTGTTTTGTATACTGTATATGCTATTCACATCATAACTCACTCTCTCTCTATATATATATACATATATAAAGTATATATATACATATATATATGTGAAGTATATATATACATATATATATATGTATATATATATACATATATACACAGTATATATGCGCGTGTGTGTGTGTGTGCGTGTACACAGCGTTTTACCAGGTTGTAGGAAAGCGTGTCACATATTTTGAGCGACGAAAAGTAATACAGTACAGTAATGTACAATATTTTATTCTCGCAACACTGCCACCTAGTGTACAGTCAGAGAACAGAAGAGAAGTGATGCACGTTTTTGACGGACACTTGCAATGTATTTTCCTAAGCCACGCAGAACCGAAACATAAGGATGTTTCATGATATTCTTCAATATCAAAATGGGTCGATATGAACAGCAACTCATAAGGAGGGAAAGCTCTGCAACTAAAAAAAAACAACACCAACATCCAATGTTGGCAATCACACAACATAAAATCCCCACCGACAGAGTATTTGGTATTTCCCTTAGTGCCGGCTGCTTAAGGCAGAATTTATAGCCCCTGCGTAATGGACATGATGCAAAACAAACACAACTATTAAAACAAGCCAGGCTGTCAGCCGAGTGCATGTAATCACATTAACGTCGTCAGGCCCCGGAGCCACGAGGAGACAAAGGGGGAATGTTTTTGTCGGCAATCCTTGATGGATTGTCTGGAAAAAAGTTCACTTGAACTACACGTGGCTCTGGTCCGCGCAGATCTGTTTGGTTGTTCACATGCAAGCCTGTCTCATAGACACATATGCACATACAGTATTGGACTTGTTCCGCAAACCAATTCCCGACTCAAACACGCCATTGTTTCAGCTTTTGTGGACCTTTTTTTGCAAAATAATAATAATAAATGATGCAACAGTGCAAGGGTGAGACCAAGGGCCATTTCCACTCAATGATGAACGTGTGAACACTCCTGTCTGGAGCGATATCAAATCACATGTGCATGACTTTGATTTTTTCGATCGTTCACGTTAGCTGGGCTACTGCCATAGCATCGCTTGGGCTGATGGCGCTGTTGTCCTGCACTAATATTTATCATATAATCTAAAAACATTCTGTGTTAGTCCTTCCTTGTCTCCTCTCCTGCACTCACCCCGTTTGGAAAATGTGGTCGACAGGCGGTAAGCGGGGGGCTAACGAGAACAGTGGCCTCATTTAAACTTAATGGATTCTGTGTGTGTGTGTGTGGGGGGGGGGGGCGGGGTGTTTGCATGTGCGAGGCTGTTGAGTCAGGGTCAGAGTCTTTCCCAGAAGGGGTTAAAAGGACACTATGTCCTCATACACAAGTATGGTGGTTTAAAAAAAAATGCTGAAAAAACAATGTGGAGTTTTTGCCAGGGGGTACAACTATAAAAATACAAACCAAGTTGCGCAGCTTGTACTTTGCAGCCTGGAGCCAATTAGAGACCAGATGAAACCAGTAAATTAATCATAATATCATATTGTGCATTTTCTGGTCTGTTAATTTGAACTAATGGCCTGTTTTGTGTCATGTTTGTGACATGCTTTTTTTTTTCAAGCTTATGAGACATCTTAATGCACGAGTAGTATTCATTTCTCAGTGTTTTATATTTCTTTGTCTTTTTTGGCATCTCACTACACAGAGGTTTCAGCGAGGAAAAGAAAAAAAAAGTGTACTAGCAACCATAGAAGAGGGAATAGTACTTATTGCTACATTTCTTCTTGCTACAATATGAGCAATGCTGTTGCACATATGCTATAAGTCGGTCCCCTCATAACTTGTCTTACACACACCTTCCGTCAAGCAAGACTTCTTTTTTTTTTAAATGTTGTTTCCAGTGGTTAGAGTCTATGGAAACAACAAAGTTATTCACTTCACATGAAAAAAAAAAAATGATTGTGTTCAATTCTGTATTTTGATTAGGCAAAACTGGCCCAGTAAAATGGTATTACATGGAGGTCAGACTGTATCCTTCCCACGAGGCCTTAAAATAGTCCTGTAAGCCTCTGCACAAAGCCCAGGCTTAATTATTTCTCTCCAGAATCGGATACGATCTCAGTGTGTAAGCAAGATAGGGCATTTAAACGTGTGCTCCTGTGTGGAGTGCCTGCGTGGGTTTTCTCTGGGTACTCCAGTTTTCTTCCCACATTCCAAAAACATGCATGGCAGGTTAATGGAACACTCAATATTGCCCCGAGGTTGTGAGTGAGAGCACGGATGGTTGCTGGTCTACGTGTGCCCTGCAATTGGCTGGCAACCAGTTCAGGGTGTCACCCGCCGACTGCCCCAAAGACAGCTGGGATAAGCTCCAGCAGGCCCGCGATCCTCGTGACGATAAGGCGATTAGAAAATGGATAGATGGATGGACAGAGATGGGCAGATGGATAGATACATACTGTGTGCGCACGCACACACACATTATATTATATTATATATATATATATATATACACACACAGAGTATGTCAATTTTACAGACATAATTATCACCTTTAGTGAAAATTTTTCTAGCTTAATTAATTTAATAATTAATTGCTAATTTAAGATCCCCATTTTATGATTAACATTGTACGTGTTTTACACATGCATTGAATGTATTAATGTATTTGTCTTAACCTCATTTACCATTGACCTGGCCTATTTCAATTTCCAATGTAAATGTAATGTACATTTCCAATAGAAAGTTGGCCCCATATTGCCCTCTAAGGTCAAGGGTAAAGCATGGCTGTGTCCAACTGTAAATAGTCGCGTGCCCTCCGTACCCTGTTGTTCCGGTCCGTCTGCGTGACCTCCTCCTCCGCGAGCCCGTGCCGTATCATGATCCGTACTATGGCGGCGTTGTTGGTGCAGCACGCCCGGAAGAAGGACACGGGTTCCAGATTCTGCGGGGACGGGGAGTCCTCGAACGCATCATCGAGAGGGTAGAAGGAGTCGTCGGACACGATGCTCCTGGTGTCGTCCAAGTCCTCGAAGTCAACTTCTTCGAAATCCCCCTCCTCCTCCTCCTCGTTCTCTTGGCCCCCCTCCCACGAGCCGCGGTAGTCTTCCTCCTCGACTCTGGCCGGTTGGATTTGAGCGACGCCAGCGCCGCCTTTTAGCTGCTGGAGCTGCTTGACCCGGAGCGACGCTGCGACCCCTCCATCCCTGTCGTCCGTGATCAGCACCATCTAACTCAGGCCGAGCGCTGACTGGCGAGCCGGGCGCGGGCATAGGACTGGCCGTCTCCTCCGGCCTGGATTCCGGTCAAACTTTCTCAGCCCGTTACCTTCCTCATGCACTCCATTCGCTCGCGGGTCGTTCGGACGAGTTGGTGGCGTGCCCAACTGGATTCGGAGTGCGCGCAATATTTGAATGAGCGCAAACTTGCACGTCCAAAGAGGTCCCAAATCTGCGTGTGAGAAGAGAACACATTTGAAAACGCTGCACCCAAACGTGACATGTAGGGCGGAGGGGGGGGAGAAGCACAAACCGAACATGCAGTCTCTTAATCCGATTACATGGCCCCGGGACAGCCCTCTATTCGCCCCCCACACCAAACCCCCGCCCTCCCCATCTCTCTCTCTCTCGATTAAAGTACAGGCTATCCTCGGTTTGCAATGGTGTTCCACTACTACATTGGGGACGAAACATTATCTGTAGTATAGCAGTATCAGCAGACTGAAAAAGCACTGCATTGCCCCCCACCTCTCAAAAATGTGAGTTTGAACACATTTTCATCGGGTGCAGCTAGGGCTGAACTGACCTTTAGACATGGCGGGCCGGTGTCTTTGGGGCTCAACACATTCATAATACAAGCAGGAGCAAACCTACGTAAAAAGCAGCGTTTAAGAATCGTGAAGAATGAAGAGATTTTTTGTGTGTGAATGTGCTGTTGAAGATATTTTTTGTGTGTGAATGTGCCGTTCATTGCACGGAGTATCCACTTTCCAGGGAAAGCAACTCACAAAAAAGTGTCACTTCCCTGGTTGCAGAGTGACGTAAAACACCGCTTGGTTGATTGAAAGCACAAAAAGTGCCTGGGAAAAAAACATGTTTTTATACCCACACGCTGTGATGTAGGACTTGCACAAGTAGCAATGAACACAACTTGGAGCCACACCATCAATTTCGCATTCAAATCTATATTTTTCTCATGGACAATCAAAGCAAACCAAAGTCGTTTGGTGGATGATTCAGAGGGCCAGCGAGGACTGTAAATAAAATGTGATGGCTGTCTCGCATGGCTCTTTTTTTTTTTTTGTGGACAAACACAACTGTACTTTCCGGACCATTTATGAACAAACCATCAATGGGAAGAAGTTGGTCGTTTAATTATGGGGGCCAAAAAGAAGCCTCAACGTTGCACAACCGGTTCTATTTGTGTTGTCATATATGGACATAAGTACTTATATAAAAGTCGGTAATATCTTTCGGCACTTGTCTCTTATGACGGCACCACAGAAACACAGCAGGGGCGGCGGCAAAGAGGAATAATGTCTTGAGAAGCACGGTACCAGAAATAGATTGAAGTGTGACACAGGAAATGGTCTGCCTACTTAGTACATATAGGAGTTTTTATGAGTGACAGTTTGGACCCAGCACAAATGAATTCCCATTACATTATTCTGTATGGGATATTGCATTTTTAAAATTGGAACAATTGGGATGGATTTTGGCGGCCCGGTAGCCCAGTGGTTAGCACGTCGGCTTCACAGTGCAGAGGTACCGGGTTCGATCCCAGCTCCGGCCTCCCTGTGTGGAGTTTGCATGTTCTCCCCGGGCTTGCGTGGGTTTTCTCCGGGTGCTCCGGTTTCCTCCCACATTCCAAAAACATGCATGGCAGGCTCGTTGGGCACTCTAAATTGTCCCTAGGTATGAGTGTGAGCGTGGATGATTGTTCGTCTCTGTGTGCCCTGCGATTGGTTGGCAACCAATTCAGGGTGTCCCCCGCCTACTGCCCGAAGACTGCTGGGATAGGCTCCAGCACCCCCCGCGACCCTAGTGAGGATGAAGCGGTTCGGAAAATGGATGGATGGATGGGATGGATTTTGAGAACGTGCACCGGCGTCCTATTCAACGTCGATCTTACTCGATTGTGCCGGTGGTTCTTGGATTCGCGGAAATTTGTCAAATGACCTTCTCTCAGCACAGCCCTAATTAACAAAATGGCAAATGGCTCGCAATGACACCTAACAATATTTTGAATGATAATTTCCGTGATCGTGTGTGTCAAAGTCATTTCCAAATACAGCCAATAAAAAATAGCTTCGTTTATTGTTCAAATCTTCCGAAAGCGGGATGAATAGAGACATTATTGCACATGTCCAAACACGCAAACAAACCTCGGTGAGCGAATGATAACACCCGTGTCAACAGCTCAATAGTTAGTGAATTCATGGGAATTAGCGCTCAACTGTTGAACGGATTGAGTTGTTCAGTGTTGCCTCGGTGATGAATTAAGCATCTTCCAAGATGCCAGGATGATGACATAGTCGGTAAAAGATGAGAGAGTTGGGTGGGAGAAGCTGGACCGACAACTGCTAATCACAGCCGTGGTTCCCTCTTGTATGCTTGCAGATCATCCAGATTCCAAATGTAGAACTTTTTTTGGTTTGCTTTTTTCCCCCCCCCCCCATATCACACACTCAGAGGTCATGACACTGCTTTGCTCAACTTTAGTCCGATGACTCATTGGGCGGCTTCATATCCTCCCGATAGATGAAGTCAAGAGGTTTGATCATGCCGTGCTGCAGTTTCCTGCAACATAAGACTTGGTTGTTTTTTTTCCCTCCAATATACCAACAACTATATTACACCCTGAAACACGTACGGTGGATAGGAAAAGTCCACACCCCTCGTTTAAATACAAGGGATTTGTGATTAAAAAACAATTAGCCAATAGAAACAGACATTTTCAAAAGGGGAAATACAAAGAAACCACTGCAGATAATGAGGTTGCACAAGTGTGCGTGCACTTTTAACTGCCTTCAGAATTAACCGGTTACATCGAAACTCATGTTAAATGAGAACTTGGGAGCCGATGCCATTCCAGTTTACGCGCATAGGCAACTCTAGGTACCTTCATAGCAAATCGAGCTAAATCGACACAATGAAAAGGTGCACAGACTTCATCCAAAGAATTCACAATACGTCCAAAATAAAGTTGTCAGTGAGCATCCGACATATTAATGCCACACCCCACCCAGAACTTTTTTCCTATTTGTGTGTGTCTGTGTGATGCCACAAAATAAGCAAAGAGGAAATGTGATCAGCATAGCCCCGAATGCTAACTAATTGCAGATACATGTATGTCGGGCATACAAAAAGTACAGTAGTGGGTTTTATTTTGTTTATTATGAAGTGGTTCATTTCTCTTTACGCTTGACAGTTTACGATGGCGACCGTTTTGAGCCTGGAACCCATTAACTGACTTGAAGTGATTTTCTTCAGGGAAGTTATTGTGAATTTAGAACGCATCACAGAGATTCTGAAATAAGACGTCAGTGGACAAAATGTTCCAATGTGCAAACGTCTTCGAATGCTGTCGCGGCCAATAAAGTGACGGCTAAAACTTCTCTACAGTACATCCAGCCTCAATTAGGCTGTTCGCTAACGGGTTACACAACATCCAGGGCCATAGACGAAGGCCTTTTGTGTCCACTTGCTCGTCTTCTATTTTGCACTACATTGCCACATTTGTCATGTCTCTGGAGATATAGTTGAAAAAAAATGGTGGCGGTTACGCAACAAGGTCCACCCTCAAGCTGAGACCAAACAGAGGTCCGAATGTTCTCAGTTGTCATGTTGTAAAACGGCTTTGCATACTTGGGTGGATCAGTGTAGTCGGGGAACAACCTTTCTCATTCATGAGGGTTTCCGGGTGAGCTGGAGCCAATCACAAGCCATGTAACATGTTTTTGGAATGTTTAGTCAACCCGTAAGCCTCGCAAGCACTGAAAGACCGTACAAACGCCACACAGAAAGGCTGGAGCCCGGATTCCAACGCACGGCCTCACTTCTGCAACGCTGCAATTTTTTTTGCACACGTGGAGCTTGTAAATTGCCTCTTCTTTTGAATCCTATTTGGTTGTGCAAGTCTATCATTTTCAATTGAGTAGTGCCTTTCCAATCTATGAGCTGTTCTATGGTTGTCACATTTCCTCTTTGCCATTACGGGTGTCCTTCAGTGGTAACATTACACGCACTTCACTTTCATGAATTTGCTGATGTCATGATTTTTTTTCTTGGTAACTTTTGATACATCAATAACTAGATCATTTATTCGACGTGTGTGACGTTTGACTTTCGAGTTATCACTGTCGGCGTGTCACCCTATGGACTCCAAGATAAGTCCAACGGGAAGTTATCCACTCCACACACAAAAAATAAAAAAAATAACTTACACTTGTGGCTCCAAGCTCGTGAGGAAGTCATCGATGAGGCGCTGCGGCATTTCTGGGTCCAGGTTTGCCAGGTAGGTGCACAGCAATGAAAATATCTCAAAAGGGATCCTCGCGGCACCCCCCTCCTCATCCTCGGTGAGGATCTCACAGGCTACCTTGAGCGAGGTCTTGAGAGACTTGGAAAAGAAAATAAGACAGTATGGTGGAACACACGCAACAAAGCATCGGGAATATGGAGCTTTACTGCCCTCGTGCGGTCAAAGTCGTAAACAGCATTTACTTCATCTTTTTTTTTTTTTCCAGCTCAACGAGCATTGAGCACATCATTCCCAAATGTTCGCCATGCTTGAAATTTACTGTCACTCAGTGTCGGTGTCATGGAGGGCCGTTGCCCGTGAATGCCTTCCATGACTCCAAATGAGCTACAGTGCCCCCGCCGTTGGGCTCCCCCCCTGCAGTGTAGCCTTTTTCTGCTGAACTTTATATATCGTTTTTGTGTATGTGTGTGTGTGTGTGTGTATATGTATTTAAATGGTATTAAATGCCCAGCCACTTTTTTTACAGAGGAAATACAGACCTAAGGGAAGCAGAATGCACGGTGTCGATGTTTTAAACGTCTAGACACCCTGATAAAAGGAAGAATCATCTCAAACTAAGTACAATATAAAAATCTCACATCTCCCAGAGCACTGCATCCCAGCGCAAAAAACTCGATGCAGCTGACGTCCATGCCGAAGTTGCCCAGGATCAGCATGTTCTCCAGTTGTTCCGTGGGCAGACACAAAGCCTTCCATTTGTCCTGCAACACTTCCCTGCCGCAAGTTTCCGCAGTGGAAAGCTATGGAACAGAAACATACATGATCACCGCTTTAAAAAAAGATGCTGATTTATAATAAGCAACAGAAATACAACTTGGGACAATGGAAATGGTGTGTTGAGGATGAGCTGATGTGGTTTTGGTTTATGTTGAGAGACAACAAGCATGATGTTCTCATTCACAACAAACAAAAACAATAACGTGTGATACCATTGAAGTTTTATGGCTATTATGCCATTAGATTTTCAAACGTCTTGACTTTCAGTGTCCGACCTAATCCGGCGAGTGTCTGGCGTCAATTAGAGGTTCATTTTATTATGCTTTAGGGTAAAAAAAACCCAAAACATTTTATTTTTAAGAAAGGAACTAATGAGAAACAAATACAAGAGAAAAAGACATACGGTAATATGAAACTACAGTACCTGTTTATGCAGAGTCTTGAGCAGACCTGGAGTCAGCATCGCATCTTTCGTCTGGCTGCCATAATTAATCTCCAGCCTCTCCTTGACTGGAAGAATCTCTCCTTTCGCCAACGCATCAAAGTAGCTGTCAAAAATGGACTTGTGATGAGTACAAGAATTCCATTTGAAAATATCACACGAGCTCGGGTAAACTGTAAATCGTTGACTGCCCTTGGTCAGCCGCGCTTCAAGTCATTTTTAAGGCCAGGGGGCTTCTACGGCTGGCAAAGTAACAATATGCAAATTGCTCCCCCAGCCACTCACTCACTCACAGCGGTGAACTGTGAGTGACCCGGCAGCAGGCCGCGTTGCGTAGGTACAGTATTCTCCTCTGCTGCTTGTTCAGAGCGAGCCACGGCAGTGTGTCGCCCACGACAAAACTTGACAGCCAGGCTCCACATCAGGATGGTGATGTATTTTGGAGCTAATGACACATTACAATGATTTGGTTACACTATATAACTCATTTCAATTTCTGTAAATGTGGCTAAGGTTCAATCGCCAGTAATAGACCGGTGGGGTTGCACATGTTCATTGCCAGTTTTTTGGAGTCTTATTTGTCGTAGGATCCAATGACAGCCAAATCAAGGCAAATGTGAGACGCAGAAGTCAAAGGGGGCTTTTTGTGCAGTGATGCTGGACTCAGGGCGTCACTCTTATCAAGCATACACCTGACAGAGCATCGCAGATGTACTCACGCTGCAGACCACACCAGCAGGTCTTTGGGCTGAGTTCGGATGGCTGCTTTCGTGAAGTTCTTGAGGACTTCCGGCAGTCCCGTCGGGATATTGATTTGCTGGGAACAGAACATGGTCTCCGGAGGAGGCATGGCTGCAAACACAAACGCATTCCAATGAGCGACGACCACCAGAAGCGAAACAATTCAGGTAGAACTTACTTCAAGCGTCGCGCTGTTACACGGGGTACAATTGAAGCGGAAGTACACAAGCGGGCATCCGGGTGGCCGTCTCGTTACGTAACGAAATACTTTTGATCGATATTACGAGCACCTTGATAAGCAACACTTCGTCGGTGATGTCTTGTACACGTCTGATCATCTTGATTAATCCTGATGATTGGTAAGAAGCAGGCGGCATAACACACTGAAGCCTTCAACGACTTTTAAAAGGAATTCGTTGGCTAAAGTATCATGCCTACTATTTGCATTTTAAAGGCCACGAGTTTAACTCTGAACGAAAAAAAGACAACGCACTTGAAAGTACAGTGGGTCCTTAACGGTAGGTACTAATACTCGGGCTATACTGTGAATTTAAAGCACAGTAGCCCAAAACAAAGCAGTCAAAACAAGGACCTGCATTTTAACTAAACGTTTCAATTTGCTACATAAAGGAGCAGATCTTTTACCTGGGCTATTAGCGAGCAAGAAACCTCGACAAGAAAATAATAAAAACCTTTGTAAATCTTTCAATCGTTGAACTAGTTTCGTCTGGGCCAAACAAGTCTTCATTTGCAGCATGGTTGCCTAGCGACGGGCCGTGCGATCCTCTTCTTTAAAGGAGGCGTTTGTCAGCTCTTCAGCACAACACCGCCCCCTTGCTGCTATGGTCAGCACTGCGTCTTGCAAACAAACCCAGTCAGAACGCACGCATTGAAATGTACCCAATTTTATATATTATATATGAAGAGTCTATCTTTTGTCGTCATCATGGCGGTGTGCTTCGTCCCATACCACGTATTCCGATTATATTACTTGGAACACCTTGAACTGCAGGATCTCAATGAGGGGTTTCTGAGCTTGACCACCTTTGAACTCCGTGGAAAGGCCATTTAATCATCTTGCCCGATGACTTGTGTATTGTGACAAATCTTGTGTATTGTGACAAATCTTACATCACCATGAACTGTATTACTTCGGGATCCATTCCATTTGCAAGTCTCAACCTCAGGACAGGCTGGGCAAACTAGTAATGGACAGAGAGGAGCCAGTGGAGAAACATCCGTTATTGCAGTTCTCTTTTCTTGCCCCATGTAGCATTGTAGCATTATCTGATGTGCTGTAGCACTGTTTCATACAATGACACGTCTTCTCATTAATACCAATCAATTTGGATTGTACTTTTTATATGACACCAGAAGAAATGTTTTTGGGGGTTATGCAATGAAAATAAAAACGAGTCATCATAAAATCCCAACTTTGACACTTTCATTGATGTACATTTTGCCCTAATCGCTTGCATGTTTTCCATTTGAATACAGTTGTGCCTTGCGATATGGGCTTAATTTGTTCTCTGACCAGGTTCAACCCCCCCCGCCTTTCACCGTTGGTTTGTGAAACATTACCCCAAGTCATTTTGGCTCTCTTACCTTGAAGGCCTCGCTTTGACTTCCAGTCATTCACACCAACACTCACACCTTGTGAGCCCTCTCCTTTTGGCTTTTATGGCGCTTGGGTTACTGTTTAACATCCCCACCCATCTTTCAGTTTGTTTAGTAAATCGATCTAATGGCAGGGCTATGGTGGCGCCATTCAATGTGTCGCTCCATGAATTATAGGCTGCTTGCCTCTCCAAACTTCACTTTTTCAAGTTGAATACGTTTACCTTCAAACACGGTCAGCCTCTCCTAGTTGGACTTGCTCAGTGCCAGCGTAGACGCCTGGATAAATGCACATCCCAGACAGGAGCAGAACCGCAGGTAAGGCGCATCGGCTGTATGTATGTCACTGAAATGAAAAACATGAACAGAAGGTGTTTGTCTTTTCCAAGATGTATCTTACCAATTTTATATTGTGGGTACTACACCACAGTGACGGTCACTCAAAACAGAATCAAATCTGATGGTTTAAAACTGAAACGTGCTATTGTAGTTTACTCTTTCCAACCCCCACCACACACAGACAAGCGCACACACAGACAAGCGCGCGCACACACACACACACACACACACACAGTATGTTTAGTAGGCCGATGCTGTCACCTCACGGTATTTCGCAAAAGCAGATGCGCAGGATGTGGTGTAAAGATCACGCGATAGCCCACTTTCACATTCTTTTAACTGGACGGACTTCTGGGTGATTCTCTAGCTTGCATATAAAGCCAATACTCAAAAATGCCCCTCCCCCCTCCCCCGCAAATATTTTATTGCATGTTTTTAGTAACATGTTTCGGAAAACAAGTGGTGTAGTACTGAACTTGACTGACACACACACACACACACACACACACACACAACTAGTCGCCCTTACCTGTGGTTTCCAAGCTGAAGCTGTTTTCTCAGAATTGTCCGGTTGGCTTTGATGTAAATTATGTCACGCTGATTGTAAAATCAATGACAATGCACTTATTAATCTTATTACTCGGGGATTGTTGCCAAGGGCAAGTATTCATCAGAGAGTGGTACTGTACAAGTTACTAAAAACAGACTCAGTTCTCCTTGAAATTTGGCTTTGTTAAATTGACTGCTTATACTGCTGGTGTGTCTCTATTATGGCCACAACCTCACTCCTAGAAATGCTTTTTGTCAGTGCAACCATGCTCAACATATCATATAGTGGACTTTGTATGAAATATTAGGTATATGTTCGATACGCCAGAGTATCCAAAAATTGACCTTTGTGGTAATGCTCACTCTTGTTTTAAAATCTGAATAATAAACATAGGTAACATGCTCACAATGTCAATGGAACTCATTGTCATCCATATATTTTCGTAAAGGCAACCATTGTGGCAGCCCAGCTCGTGATCTCCTCAGTATTGACAGTAGGTGTATCTCGGCTCTCACTTCCTTTCAGATACGCCCTCTTAACTTTTACGACTGCTTTCAAGATAATACCCCAAACTGATGACTTTGTGAAACACAATGAGGTTCAGCACAAACCCCGATGTCAATTGGCTGCACATTTAAACCGTTTTATGGTGACAACTCGAAGTGCTCCTGGCTCAACAGATGAAGCGCGAGAGCCCGGCGACGTGCAAACGTGAAAAAAATGAGGGGATAACTTCTCATTTTGGGTGACTTCCATTGAGGTCTGTTGCCTTTGCTCTGCATTTTCCGGTTTTGCGTTTGTGCGCTTGCTGGCGAATTCCGTTGGGCTCTCTCACCATTGTACGATATTACACATTCCTCAAATGGCCTACTTGAAATACAAACTGCTGCATGCTCAGTGAGATCTTATTCCACAAACTGCGGTCATAATATAATGACCCTTTTGATTTAATTCATAATCTTCCGTTGCATGACTGAACCCAAAAAGTTGAAACTGTGTCAAGTTTTAAATGGGGTATGGTCAGCGAGGTGAGTTTTACGATGGCAGACTGTTTGCGGAGTGCTTTAATGGACTTATCAGTGGTTGGCTCTTTCAAAGAGCGCATTTATAGATAGTATCTGCTGAGGCGGTGTTGCTATTACTCCACTATTGATTAGATTAGGCCTGGGCAGGGCACGTACACCCAACATCCCGCGTTCATAAATCTGTGCACACGCTCATGCCTTTGCACACATTTTCCTGTACAAGTAAAAAAAGGTTGAGGTATATCCGCCTCAATCAAACGAAACACTTTTTCATATTCTTAAAAACATTGAAAAAAAGGTCTGATTTCTGACACTGTCATCTAGCCATCCCTGTGATCAGTGCAGGGGAGAGGAGAGATAAGTATCGTACAATGAGGTGAGAAGTCTTCGCAAAACAGCTCCTCCTCCTCACCTTGTTCGCGGACCAATCACCTCAGATGATAGATGTTTTATTAATCCCACATCTCTGAAAGATGTGGGATAACGTGGACACGAGCGAGCACAAGGAACAAGGGGAAGGACTGACAGAAGAAAAAGAAGTGTGAGGATCACAGGAATGAAGTACCCAACGGTTGCTCAGAGTAAATCTCTATTAGATATGGAAGTGGCCAACTACTGTGACTGTCTGGATCCTTCATACAACACACTGGGCTTTGACAATGACGATGTACTTTATGGAGGAGGAGGTAAGGCTGTACGGACACAGAAACATGCGTTGCAATTGAGCTACATTGTCTGAGATAAGGAGTCGAGTCGATTTCTGCTCCTTGAGCTGCAACCCTCAATGATATTCACAGTGGGGGTAAGATAAGCGGTCAATTTAATAAGGGGACTATGGCGGAGTACCTGTGCATTGTTTTGGCTCGAAAAGGACACGTCGATAGGGTGTTAGGCAAATATCAGGGGACTGGCCAAATTTTCCATTCAAAGGAAAGATGTATTATAAGAATATACGACACATTTGCTGCTGAGAATGTTCTTGGAAGTGTGTCATATATATATACAGTAATGACAAATAAAAGAAAAACATCAGAAAAATCATTGATCAATGATTGATGTTTTTCCCTATCAAGTCATCTCCAAGAGTCTAACACGCCTTCCCACCCTTTTCTACCACGCCCTCTTGTACTACTTCACGATCCTCCGCAGTTCCATTGTGGTCTATCAATGTCATCCGCGTCTTCAAAATAGGTGCCCTAAATATTCGTCCTTAGCCTGAGAAAGTGGGGGGGGAATCAAAACACAGCAATGGTCTCCTCAGGCAGGAACTGTCAGATGCTCCGGGTATTTTGTGCAGGTGCCTTGTCATCGTGAAGCAACCACAACCACTGTCAGAAATATAGAGTAGCTTTTGCGACACTTCCTGGAAACGTTTGGACACACCTCATACGCTCATTTGGGGTACATCAGAGTACAAATGGACAGGAAGCACATTCCTTAATATCTTACAGCTGGCATGGACGCTGATAAAAGCACATGGTCTATAAATTATTAAATTCATAAATCCAGAATAAACATACATGGTACAAATGCTGGACATTGAAAAAAGCAGCAAATGTGAAAAAAACAAAATAATAAAGACATAATGTACAAGTAAAACTGGTTAAACTCCCCCCGCAGGGAAGGATAGGATTCATTATAACGACCCAAAATAAGTTTCATGGAGCAATAGGACAAATTTGCCGCGTTCCCCGTTGCATTATTGCTGCACTACTAGTAAAAACCACGAATGTTAAAAATGCATTGGAAACAAATTACATGAAAGATACTCTGACAATATCACAAAAGTTCGTTCAAAATATACCACACAGATTGACCACTATGATATCGTTTTTTTTTTTGGCCTTTTGTGTGGGAACTGTCGGTGAAAGGGTACAGAAAGCCAATGAATGGCTTTTAAAATGTTGATGATTGGAAAACTGATTACATTTTATGTTGTGCACGTTACCCTGTTTTCCATTGATTGTTGTTGTGAATGATGTTCATTTCTTTGATTGCACGCAAGATGAGAAAATCAGAGCACGGGGAAGACTAATAAAAGCTTGCAATCAGAATTTTAATAAAGCTGAGAACAGTTGGGTAGGCATTGAAGGTATGAGTCATAAAAATGCTTTACTGACGAGTGACTATTTTCCTGATGTCATCCCAGCACGTTGGATGATAAAATAGAAGCAAAAATTACCTCTTTCCATCCTCGCATGATGTTCATTTCTATTTGGCAAACTTTTTCAAGGTGGCAAACAATGATAACGATGATGGTTTTGTTTATGGTGACAAAAGCGGCAGTGCTTATCATAATAATCAACGTGACATGGGTAATAACGATGCGGAGATGACTGCGGAAATAAGGATATCAACAAGAATGTTTATTAGGGCGCCGCTGAGTGAATTCGATGTTTGCCGTTTCCCCGGTTGAGTTTATCTGAGCGGTATTCGGTGTCGGCAAAACACAAAATTCATATGAGCCATCAACTTAATGATTAATGTTCAGTTAAGAAAAACGGAAACGCAATGCGGTATTACAAAGTTGTAAAAACGATGTTCACTCGGGGGGTTGAGTACCAATACTGTCAAGCAATCTGGACTACATTTTTGTGTATTTCCCTGGGTTTTGTCTGTCTCAGAGAGCATGCCAACTGAATCAAGCCTGCCATGTCCGGATGGGGCCAACAGTAACTGTGCCATCTGCGGAGACAAAGCCACAGGGAAACACTACGGCGCCTCCAGCTGTGACGGCTGCAAAGGCTTCTTTCGGCGCTCCATACGCAAGAGCCACATCTACACTTGCAGGTACGCCGATTATGACATTGGCATTGTGCACAAATTAAAAATCTACAGCCTCTTTATGCAGCTACATACTAAAGAACTGAGGAGGAATTTCAAAATAATACTTGCATCGACTTAACTTGCACTAAGCCAATATAATATCCAAGACAGGAGCTTAATTAAGAGCAGTGATATATCTATATATCTCTCTATATATAGATAGACATATATATAGTCTTGAAAGGACACCTCAAAAGCGAGCAGAATTATTTTTGCAAAGGTAGATCTGCCGGTGCAGGTATTTCAATGAATCTCATCGCGTTGTGTGCATGCGGGCATATTTTCCTTTTGCACCCGTGCAGGCCAGCACAGTGGACCCAAAGCTTAAAACTCATTCAGTACCAGCCAATTCTAGACCAAGTCTGAAAAGACGTTTAAAAACGTCTTTGGGAGTGAATGAGTTGACAAGCCATTTCTCATGTTAAGGTAGAGTACATTGTTAACCTGCGCTAGATAAACTATGTGGCTCATCTCGTGCATGGAAATGCTGTAACTTGAACTGTTGTTCCGTCACGCGTAGGTTCAGCAGGCAGTGCGTCGTCGACAAAGATAAGAGGAACCAGTGTCGTTTCTGCAGACTCAACAAATGTTTTCGAGCTGGCATGAAAAAAGAAGGTAACATGACGCAGGACAAATAACCATAACGAAACTACTCACATATAGAGACATACAAGTTATGTTCTCACAATTTTGTGGAAATATTTCATCAAGGCAATCATCTAAAATGGTTTACTTCCAAGAGCTGCTTC
The DNA here is from genome assembly GCA_018466805.1 of Hippocampus abdominalis. Taxonomy (NCBI): domain Eukaryota; kingdom Metazoa; phylum Chordata; class Actinopteri; order Syngnathiformes; family Syngnathidae; genus Hippocampus; species Hippocampus abdominalis. Next base: position 1,511,910 of record CM031712.1, on the reverse strand, counting down.
AAAATGGTTGGAAATCGTGGCAGCTGTAAAATAGCTGATTACAAACGTGTGTGTGTGTGCTCGCGCGTGTCTGAGTATATGTGTTTTATAAGGAGAATAACCTTGGCACGGTTTTTATGACCCCTAATCATGCGTTATTCAAAGCTGTTGTTCAGGATTGCAACTGGTTAACGTTTGACTCCTTTTGCTGACGCCAGCCTCTATAACGATTCTCCTAAATATTAACTTCAAGCCAGCGCTTCAAGTGGAAAAAAAAGTCCAGATAGTCCACTTATTCGTCTGGTGCCAGCTAAATTAGGAGATGGCCAACAGTAGATCATTAAGTTAATCAATTTAACAAATCAGTGTAGAATAGACAAAGGATAATAAATCCATAATAAATAGATAATGGCAGAGGCTTGTGCCATAATCATACAATGACAGAATAATTAACTTGTGTTTTCATATCGTCCTAAATCAGCAACGGAATATGGTTTCGGGGCTAAGTCGTCAAGCCACTACGCGGGCCAATTTCAAAATAAAAGCCGCATAAGTCTACTGCATCACCTTCAATGTCTCATTTGGTGACTTTTATTTTGAAGGTCGGCTTATCTTTTTTGGGGCTGGAGGTACACAAATCACTGAAGGAGTCACAAAGTGCAAGAGAGAAATAAAATGAGAGGGTACTGTGGGCTCATGTGATGACCCGATAAAAAGTCTCGGTATGCTACAAGCTAAAATTAAAAAGTGCTGGGACTCCGGCCCACTTCAAGCACAAACCATAGCCGGCATTAGCCCAACCAGCTGTCTGCTCTCCTCTTATGCCAGTTTTTTTTTTTCCTCCCCATTTCTTAAACTGCGCATTCTGTTTTAGCTGTGCAAAATGAGAGAGATCGGATCAGCTCTCGAAGAAGCATTCCCGACAATCAAGACCTCCCACCCATCACAGTTTGGCCCAAGCTGAATCCATATCTCAACAGGTGGTCATCTCACTTCAAACTCCAGATAGATCCTGAAGATCAACAATAACTATGGTGTGTACATGGACCGCAGTGATAACTCAAACTATCATCACTCCTTGATTCTATTCAGATCAGCGCTCCAGTTGGAATAGCAGCTCAAAGAGAGCAGAAATCCGCCACTGTCGCCGATGTGTGCGATTCTATGAGACAACAACTACTGGTTTTGGTGGAATGGGCCAAATACATTCCATCCTTTGGAGAACTACCGCTGGATGACCAGGTAGGAAGACAAGTCCGGTGTCCATCGCCTTTGTATAAAAGCGTTGATACATCCCTAAACATTTCCACTTAAAGCCTTGACAGAACAGGCTGCAAGACCACAACCAAACATCACGCTTGTACGAAGCTCACCAGCCAAGTACTTGAATCAAGTAATATTAAAAAGTAATGATTAGCCACAGAGTTATTAGCCTACAGAGACGATATACTCTACTTCCTGGATATTTTCTAAGTGTTATTAATGTAAGAACCAGAGGCGTGCATTCTTTCATTGTTTGTGTTTCAAGTCTGCTGTGTTTGCCTCCAGGTGAGCTTGCTCAGGGCGCATGCAGGCGAGCACCTCTTGCTGGGAGTGGCCAAAAGGTCGATACCATTCAAGGACTTCCTGCTTTTAGGTAAGTGGCGGCAAGAATGTCATCTCGTTCCAGATGATGGGCATTCATATAATTCGACACTGAAATGTGATGACTGATTCAATGTTTTTGTTAGCTGAGGAATGATTGACTAGAAAGGCTCTCTCTCTCTCTCTCTCTCTCTTTGTGACTTCAAAAGTACAAGTGGGTGTGTGGCAGCATCATAGCGCAAGCAGCTTTGTCACCAACCTACTTTGACACACACAAAAGAGTTCTCGCACCTTTCCTGTTCACCTTTACCATGACCTTACCTGGAATTTTGAAAGAGGCTCAACAAGAGCCTCTGCGTCACCATACCCACATCCGACCCCGTATACTCCTTCAACACTGTAGGTTAACTTAACTGTGCTGCTTAAAATGATTGCAGCAGGTGAGGAACTCAATACAAACACTGACTATTCCTGTAAATATAATAGCAACACCACCAAACCAAAAATTGGTGAAGGTTTAGTAGGTATTATACTGACGGGAATACTCGCTGTTTGAATACTCGGCACCTTCGTTCCTCAGAAATCGCAGTCTGGCACGTCCATGATCCAGGCGGAGTTGGTTTCTGCCCCTGTTCCACTTACCTATTGACACAGAAACACCGAATGAGTAACAGAAAAATAATGAACAGAAAATGATTTAGGCGTCCTACAAAGTTATGTGAAATGAAACTTAGCAGGTCTGGGGAGGAGGGCATAGAAGATGATGGCGCGTTCACACGTCTTCTGTAACCGTCTCAAAACGCCCATCCGGAAAAGCGTGCAGGGTTCACAAGCAGAATATACAGTATTGGTATGTGTTGTAAGCACATCCCCAAGTCAATCACCGTACTTTGGTACAATCCCGCTCCCTCAAAGTGTTCTGGGTAAGTACAGGAAGACCTTAGTGCCAGGAGGTACCTAGGTTGACCTTGGTGGAACCTTCAAGACCAGGAACCTTATTTGTGTGAGAATAATAGGATTACACAAACTACCATGGTATATGGTGAACCTTCGGAATTGGTTACTGCTGTCTGAAAGCCACTATTTTGTGTGTGTGTGTGTGTGCAGGTAATGGCTGTGTGATACACAGGAACAGTCCGGAAGCCGAGCTCTGCCGGGTTGCAAACAGAGTTCTGGATGAGCTGGTCCAACCTTTCCAGGATATTCAAATCGATGACAATGAATACGCTGCACTCAAGGCCATTGTCTTTTTTGACCCTGGTAACTTACCTTAACCGTATCTTAACCTAACTTTGACTATAGTCAATTTACTGGGTGTACCTAACATTATGGCCAGTGAGTGTATTTTCACAAAGTCTATGCTCTTATAATTTTCCATTTCAGGGGTCCCATTTCCATTTTATCACCTGTACTCTTATTCATGGTATTCATCCTGTCTTGTCGCCCAATATGCAGATGCAAAGTCTTTGCGGGACCCTTCCAAAATCAAAGCCACACGTTTGCAGGTAATTGGTTTGATCATGTTTCAGATTAGGATCAGGGACAAACACAAATCTAACTATTATTGTAGATTCACAATAGAGATTTATTTTTTTTAATGCTAAAAGTGTTGGCATTGCGGGTTGCAGGTTCAGATGAGTCTGGAAGACTACATTAATGACCGCCAGTATGACTCGCGGGGTCGTTTTGGGGAGCTGCTACTCCTTCTGCCCACTCTGCAAAGCATCACCTGGCAAATGATCGAACAGCTCCAGTTCATTAAGCTCTGCGGTCTCGCCAAGATTGACAACCTGCTGCAAGAGATGTTGCTGGGAGGTGAGAATTTGTCTCGACGTAAACACTACCCTGGCACAAAAGTGAAAATGAAACTGTTTGTTTGCTGCGGGCTGAAATATGTGCCACCAGAAAAATTAATCTGGTTCATTTATATTTGAATTTGAATCGCGAAACTTGATTAAGTGCACTGAAAAACGGAATATGAAGGGCATCCATTGAAATTGCATTGTATAATTTGAATCATTCAATCTTTGAATTGTACAATTTTGACTTTGAACTCCTTGCTGAAATGCCATCTCTGTGCATTTTTTTCATATTCAGTTTTACAAATACAAACTCAAATGTTTTCCACACAGTTTCAATTCCATGACTTTTCACATTCAGTATTACAAGTAAAAATTCAAATTTTCAGTGCGCATAATCAGTTTGTGGGACAAACATCCGGGGACTTGAGATCTGAGTTGAGCAATCGATTGCTCAACTCAACTCAACTGTCTTCATCGAGCCCTTTAAAACAACCACGCTGTATACAAAGAGCTGTACATGCAGCAATGACCCTTAATATAATGTTGGCACACTGCAATGCCAAAATCTGAGGTTCAACCAAAACTATCCACAAATATGTAAAAGTCAAACAACTCACATGACCTGGGCATAGAGTAGGGTATTTTCATGCTGATTGCTGGACCAATGGGGGTCTCTGTTTTTGCCCAGGCCTGACGTCGGACAACTCCCACTTTCACCATCCAGCACACGCCCAGCTAACCCAGGATTCCTGTAACAGGACACACTCTGCTCATCAGTACCATGCCTGTTGCACACACCCAACAGATAGGTAGAGAAAATGCACACACAAGTAATATAAGTCAAATAGAACAAATATAGGCGGATCCATATTTTTAAAAAAAAAGTCATTTTCAATCCAACATCTTCTCTCTCCCGGCAGCCTCTCCAGACACCCCCATCCCATCACCTCCTCAAGGTCAAGCCCCTGAGATGTACAAACACTTTCCCCAGTCCGTTTGTCCTCCAGCCAGTCCTTCACCTTCCGTACAGACAGACCCCTGACATGGGATCTTCTATGCCATCATGCCTTTGCTCTCAATCATCGCGGGCAAAAAAAAAAAAAAAATGGAACCTCGCCCAGTATCTGAGGTTCAAATAGTAAATACGCTGTCCAAGATTCAATGTGCTGCACCATTAACTTCACTGGTGATTGCACCAAAGGGCCGCTGTTTTAATGTGGCATTTGAATACACGAGTCGCTAAAAATATCAGCGCTCACCTCAGCTACTGACATCATGAAAGCTACACTGACAAACTCCTTAGCTATCAAAACACTCATCCTATAAAGGGTGGAGAGTCAAAAGGCAGAGTCAAATAATGCATGTTCGCAATATGTGTTGAGATATTTTCATATTTTCTACGTTTCTGTACATATTTTTCGGGTGATGTAAATACAGTATACGGAAAAATGTTGATTCATGGACTGACTGAAATCACTCAAATCGACTGTTTATTACATTGCTATTTTATGTTCCCTTGGAACCAATGTACGTCATAATTTATGTCATGTCGATATCACCCCTTGTACAAGAAACAAAACCAAACAAAAATGTTATAAGTGCTGTTAAACTAGAAAATGTTCATAGTCTTTTTCTACTGCAACATACGATCAGAATGAGAGGTATGCGTTTGGAATATTTTGGTTACCTTATCCTTAATATAATGTTGCACACTGCAATGCCAATAAACCTAAATGAATGCCTCAGTGTCCCAGTGTCAATCAAAACTCAAAATTATTGTGTTTGTACATGTTGAATTTTTGATACAATTCCGGTACTGGATTTTGTACCAAATGAAGTGTTTGTTTCATCTCTGTGGTTGAATATATTAATGAACGCATCACGTGTACCCAGTATGATTATGATCAATATTTTTTATATCAAAGTAAAGGATTTGACAGGAAAAAAATGATTTCCGTACACTGTATCGCACCAATTGCCGTCACAAGAAATATGAACTTTTCCTCACAAACTGGAAAATTACTTTTACGTTATTTGCGTCTGTATATTATTCTCCCCGGAACAATATTTGCACCAATATACTGACCTATGGATCCAAATAAATTTAGGGTATATTATTTGCAATAACACGACAAGGCATGTTTGCCCATTTCTTCTCCAAGAAAGTCATCATTCCCCCCCCTGCACGCTTCCATCGGTCAGGGATATACAAGTTTGTTCCCAGGCTATTGAAACCTCACCGCCGGATGATGCTGTTCATCAAAATTCTAACTACTTTCCCTCCATCATTTCTTTGAGAAGACACACACTGAAGCGAGGCCTAAAGCCAAGCTGGAATGTAAAAACATTCATTCCAGCTGAAACGGAGTCGGGCTGGGCAAGATGTACTTTTAAATATATGTTTGTCCAGACACATACAAATCCGATTGGAGGAGTGTGCCTTGTGTCTGTGTGTGTGTGTGTGTGCGCTTTCACGCACTGTGGATGAGTCCAGGGGATAAAACCGAGAGAGCTCTTCTTCACTGAATTGTATTGTGACTCTGAAAATACACTCCGCTTATTTATGGCCATCTAAAATCAACATTGGCCAAATCCTCCATATCAGCTCCATAATGGACACGCTGCCTGGCTCAGGTCAAAATAACAGCAAACCACAATGGGGACACGGTGCGCGCACGCGCACACACACACACACACATACACACTGTATGTGTGTATGCTCCTGCCTGACAATTTATTTATGTGTGCTGGTGCATGAGCGAACACTGTGTGTTTTTGCAAGAGTGTATACCCAGGGAACTTTAATCAAAGGCACAGTGTGGAGACGCGGGGGCCTCGTCGCTCTCTTCTTCCTCAGATAAAAGTGTGTGTTAGCATGCCAGTCACATATCTCATCTGAGAGCCTCTTTCTCACCGTTCCGACGGCACGCCATCGCACATCATCGTGATGGCGGCTCCACCTGAGGAGGATGACGAAGGGGGGGATGTCAAGATAGGAATGGCGGAAAGCAAGATGGACAGAATCCTAAAATTTTGATTGCTCTGCGTTTGTTTCCTCATGATTATCTTAATGAACCTGTGACTTTGTACACGCTGTTGGGAAGATTTTTTTAAGCTTGCATGGAGGAATATCTACATCTCCATTCAAATGAACGGTTAAGTGCTATCTGATATAAAAGATATTAAAAGACAGTATTAGCATGCTGTACTTTTTCTCTGGGAAATATTCACTTCATTCATTAAACCTGCCTGATGTATTTGAATATGAAAATATTTGCCTTTAAAAAGATAATAATGCTGGCTTGTCTGTGGTACAAATTTATAGATATGTAGATTATTGTGGTTGTATGCTTTTTTAAAAAAAGAAACAGCGAAAATGTTATCTTGTATCTACAGTATTTCCTTTTTTTAAAAAGATTAATTCTGCAGTTCAATGATTATGAATATGTTGTCCTTCACTTAATAAATAACGTAAATAAAATGAATACACTTAATTGAATATATCCTTTTTGAAAACTATTTTTGGACAAACCCGATTAAAATGTCTTTTGTCAGCAGCCATTGAGTAGTTCAGAAGAACCACTAGATGGCAGTGTAAGTCTTTGCTCCATAATGTACAAGATGACGCTTTTCATGACTGCCTGTTATGGTGCACTTGGTTCTTCAATTAGCATGATGTCTTCGACAAATTATGAATTAAAATGAGCAATTATTATTATTTTACTGAATAATATATGTAGATTCATGTGCAATGCATGCACCATTGCACTCATTCTCATAACACATAGGAAGCTAGTGCGTTGTCGTTTTTACATGTACATCCATAGTACAGTATGCATAGTTTTTCAATTTAAATGAGTAAAAAGACTACATGGGCTCTGTGCACTGCAGAAAATTGGCCAAAAATGAATGACGTGTGTCATCAAATTCAGATTAAAGTCATAGATTGTAGCCTATCATTCCTCACCAGTGCATTTCCCCATAATTCCTCTCTGTCTCCAACATATCCGAAGATTCCCTGTGCAGGAGCCAAGGTGAGCCTCCTGCCTCTACCTTTGGAATGAATTTCCACCTCTCCTGAGTGATTTTGTGTCCTTCATGTATGTGTGCGTGTGCGCGCGTGTGGTTTGTGATTATACCAGCGGTTGACTGAAAGGAAGTAAAATACAGTGACAGCTTCATTTCCAAAGCTGAGTTCACATAAATGAGGGATTAAAGCAAGCAAGAAAATTCGGGGCTCACCTCGGCCCCAACGCCTGCTTCCTCTCATTCTGTCCGTCTTCACTTCCCTCTCTTTTATTTCCGTTTTTCCTGCAGATACAGAGCAGACCAAAAAGAAAGGCCACTGAAACACATAAAACACCGCGTACACACACACACACACACACACACACACACACACACACACACTGAGCGAGGGGAGGGGAGGGGAGGGGGTTTCTGGGGTGTGTGCTGTACATCACGATGATGATGGCGACCAGGTTAGGGGAATGAAATTAGGGGTTAGTGGGGGGGGGGGCAAGGGTGCGTCTGGTGGGGAACATTAGGGAAATGAAAAAGGGGTGGACCGCTGCCGGCTTCTGAGATGCAGACTTGTTAGAATAAAGGCATAAAAAAAAAAAAGAAGACAGGAGACAGAGGAGATGACAGGGTGGACGATAAGATGAGTGGTGCCATAATGAAAACAGTTCTGTGCACCCTGAGATTACATGGGGAGGGAGATTGGAGAGGGACGATGGTGGGGGTCGAAATGGGAGGTACAGTATATGGGGAAAATAGTGGGATTAAGAGAGGAAGTGAGCAAATTGGGAAAGAAGGGCACTCATTTATTTATAAGAAACCAGAATAAGAATCGGCTAGATAGGACTTCATTTAGGCTGAAGAAGCTCGGATGGCCTTTGACCATTAGCAAGCAGTTTCATTGGCTGTTTTGGATGATCAGGAAGTGCCAAAGAAAAGGAGAACTGCATAAATGTTCCCATTACTTATCCATTAAAAACTACAATGGCACCCGTCAAGAAACAGCAATGTCATTTGGATAAGCAAATTGGACATGGTCATAGAAAGCCACCGTCTTTGTATGTTGGCATTGAAGATCCTAAATTGAGAACATGGGTGAAAGGTCAAAAGGTTGCTCACTCACGTTTAATACCAATCATGGTTCCAGATCGGTGCTAAAATATTTCTTATATATATATATATATATATATATAAAAGATAAAAGACATTCTAACCTTTATTCATTGAAGCGGTTTATGGGTTGAAAGCAGAAATCAGTCAAATTTAAAAAAGAAAAAGCAGAAAATAGATATTGAAATGTGGTAAAGAAAGGGGGCGAGAAGAGATGAGGTATTATAACGAAGGAGGACGAAGGAGCCCCGGCACTCTGAATGATAAGTGTCACACGCACTGCAGGTTATGGGAAGTTCACACAAACAAATGATTCCCATTTGCCAGAGGCGAGGGACACAATTGAGATGGGGGGGGGGGGGTGGCGGACGGGGGTGTGAGAGGAAGCGGGAGCACGCGAAAGAGGAAGGAGGGCAGAATAGGGGGAGGCTTGCTTTCGGATCGCTCCATCTGCATCGAGGAAGCGTTACCTTTTTTTTACTCGTCCGTTGTTTTCACGCCGCGTTATCTAAAGCATCTTCAATCCAAAGGATATTAGGCACCCTGCAGTGTCGCTACAACTTCAAATTACAGCTTATGAACCTCGGTCAATAACGCCAAATGTATGTCGAATGGGTTCCTGCGGGTGGGCTGTGTTTGGCGCAAATAAGAACTGATACAGTAATAATGGTGCTTGAATATGACAATTTTGATGCGACAAACAGCAAGAACAAAAATCAGCCAGAAAGTGAGACACAGGTCATCTTATTTCCCTATTTACCTTCATGGAGGTTGTTAGAAACCAAATGATACATTATGCCAATGAGGTCTTTTCACTGTAGTCAGGGGAGTAGGGTAGTTTGAATCTGCAAACTGCAAAAAAAAACAAAGTGCAACGCGCACAAGTCAAAATTGCCTAAAGTAAGCGACATCAACATGTCGACTCACAACTGGTTTTGTTCTCTTTTCAGTTGCACAGCAGTTGGATTCAACAGGTTCAACGAAGAGCATTTGGGGGAGGGAGATGGAGCCATCGGTCGTAATTTGGCAAGGCAATCCCCCAATAGTGCCCTTCTCCATCAAACAGGCCCCCCAAAAAAATCCTCCTTGTGTGGAAGCATTTTGGCGTGTCCTCTTTGCGTGAACAAAGATGAAAACAATAATATCCATCCGCATCCATCCATTTTCAAATCCGCTTTTCCTCACGAGGGTCGCGGGCCTGCTGGAGCTTATCCCAGCTGTCTTGGGACAGTGGGCATGCGTGAATGGTTGCTATACAATTCACACACACACACGCAATATATGTATGTACAGTATATAGACAGACGGTGATTTGGGGGGGGGGGGGGGGAAATGGTGAAATGACCACACATGACTTCCCATCCTAATCAAGAGCGTTCTCATCTCCTATTTGAACGACTCACATGAGCAATCCTTTCAGCGGGATACCTTCACACTGTTTGATGAAACAGTGCGCGCATGAGTGTGCACGGGCTCACAAAAGCTCACCAACCCCTGCAGTGGAGTGGTAAAAGATATTAGGCGCCAATTGCAAAACGATTGCAAAAAGTGACATCCTTAATGGAGAAAGATTACAGGGTGCAACATGACTTTGATTTGAGTCGCATGCATTTATTTTGCCGGCGCAGACAGGCTTGGCGGACAGTTCGGCACACGGGGCGCCTCTCGATGCTTGCTGCCCTTTGTGTTTGCCTGAGCAAATGCAAATTTATGTGAACACAAATGGATACGTTTTCAAATGCAAGCGAGTGAGACACAAAATGTCCTTTGCGGCAATTCTTTTTGACTGATAACTTTTATCATTGTATTACTCCTGTCGGCTTTTCCAGAAATGGCTGAAATTGTGTTGGATTGATTTGCATTTTTTTCCCCCCTTTTTTACATTTGGGCTGAGCGTCTCATTTGAAAAATGTTTACAGCACGTGCGGAACGTGTAAATATGACTTGAAATGTAATCCGTACTGAGGAATGGAAAGGACGAAAAGTCAACCAGCGAGTGACATACCGGAAATGAGACATTTGACCGTGCACTGGGTGGAGTGTAGGTCAGTTGTTTCCGGTTTGTAAAAAGCGAACCGCCGGTCAAGACATGACATTGCATTTCTGTTGCAGAAAATAATCGTGCAATTAGGATCAAAATGTTCCAGGATCGCATTGGCAAACAGGCGGGAGCTCGGCTGAACCTGCGTCACAACAAAAGCGACAGGTCTGTTGTTGCAATGCAGAAGTCCAGCGTGGGCGGGGACAGAATCGGCAGTAATGTGTACCATTTCCGATATGATTTTTGCAGCGCAATTTGATTTCAATGCATGCAAGAAAAAAGTTTGGAATCTGAAACAAACCCATAAAGAACATGGGGAAGAATTTAGAGGTTGAACTCTATACTATAAATATATGCAACTTTCAGGCGACGCACAGTTGGGATATAGTTATATTTGGAACACAACAATCCCGACGGAAACATTTCTGATCATGTCAAGTTGATTGGGTCTGTCTTTCTTCCACCACATCAAGGATGAATAAAACGGTCTTCTCAGTGAGAATCAAACTTGAGCTATCCAGGTGAAGAATCCAATCATGTCTCATTAAAACGACTAAATCACGTATAGATCAGAGTATGCTGAGAGACAAACCCACTGGGCGAATCCGAATCAAAGCTTTACCTCTCATTAAAAATAAAAATGAAATAAATAAAGTCACCATCAAAACAGATTTCCATTCCGACGGTGTCACGTTTAGCGCCGTGCCGGGGGGAGGAGATGTCAAAATAATAGTCCCTCGCCTTGGGTCAGAGTAAGTCTCCGAAATCCGGCGACGAGAGCCCGTCAGAAATCCAAGTTTGTGAGCAGGAAGCGGGACCAAAGCGCGTCGGAGGTCCATGATTGAACCAATTCTCCTCCATTTGAGATGTACATATTTCTTCCGCGCTTTGATAAGGCCTCGGGGACACGCGTGTTTTAATTAGACCTGCGCAGCCCGGTTGAACAGTTCATAGGCAACTTTGAAGATTTTTGCAGAGAGCCTCTGTCGCTCCGTGACAGGCGCCGCGTAATTAGTGGCATATGTGCATTTGCATATGTGCACCCGGTGACATGTTGCATCCCATTTGAATAAGTAGACATGTTTCGACGTGATATCCCCTGAAGTGAATACATGAATATGAGCCGCTAATTATACCAATCTTGCAAATGATCTATTTAAATATTAATCCCCTTTCATTTTGCATTGTTTTGCTGCGAGCGCTTTTCCGTCCGTCGGTGAGCTAACGTGTTTGTTTGTGTCATCTCCGCCTAAGCGGCGCTGGGTATTTTTGCCCCCCTTCTGACATTGCCTTACAGCAAATGCTCATCGTGGTCTCCAGTGGCGCTCGGAAATGTGGCAGTTGTCAATTTTCCATGCCCCAAATGAAATCCAATCATGGCGGCCAACTGCGCACGACAGGTCGCGGAGCAGCGAAAACATCGGTTTGACTCAAGTTCAAGCCCTCTTTGAAAGCGTCCGTCGTACACACAAAAGTTCCCGCGGTGCGTTCGAGTCTCTTGTCTGTCTGTAATCTGATGTTTCCCATACCGTTCCTTCAGAATTAGTTTAAACAAAAATCAACAAAACCAAAATGTCTTCATCCCCTGCAATCGTAGTAGGATAATCGGCGAACACAACCAAGCATTCGTTCTCTCAGGCAATTGTTCCTACATAAAGTGCATTTGTATGGCGGTCACATGACCCACAAAAGGCATCATTTTGGTTATGTGAATCCATTAATAATTGTCAAGTTTGATTTTTTTTAAGCAGCTTGCAACTGCGACAAATTCAAGGTAGACGCCCCCCCTTTCCCCTATCCCTGAAATTAAAACAATGAAATTGTGCATGTCTCTTGCGATTCCTTTCAAAGACGTTTGCCGCTAAGTGCGGCGGACAATGAAAAGCTTCTGCACAAAGCGAAGCCAGCCTGATGAACGCTACTCATCTCTAATTGCATGCTCGTTTTGATGTAAGGCAATCACGAGGTCATCTTTTTTCAGTGGGTGGCTTCGTTTGATCCGTCCCTGTGCGGAGGCTTATCATCAGCTACCTGGTGTGATTAAGGCGGGCTTGAAGAAGCGGGGGGGAAAGCAAGATGTGCTTTTAATGTTTCTTGAAGAGAAAAAAAAACAAACAAACAAAACTGTCTAACCTTGAACGGGTGCGTCTGGCTCTCGTCAATCAATCAATCAACCACAGCAGCGTGAACAACAGCTTCCTTCAAACTCATTCAAATGAGCATGCAGGAGCACATAAACATATCCCCCCCCCCCCCCCCCCCCCACCCCTTTGCAAATTAAGTTGGGTGTCCTAATTGTTTCCGTGTTTGCAGGCCTTTCGACAACTTCAGAAGGCATTTGGTTGCCGCTTGATGTATGCTTGCTGCGCCTCAGGCAATGCTTTTTATGACCATGATTATTCAAATGAGCTAGAAATGTGTTTTGAAAGTCCTAAATCATTGAGCACGAATGGCTACTCTGGGCGTTTATAAATGACTTTCCGCACAAGCAAACCTCGGCCTGCATGCGTTACGGGGACGAGCTCGTTTGAGTTCTGTCGACAGAATCTTTCTCGCTTGTCCGCTAACGTGACATCGTTGTGTTCGAAAGTTTGATATTTCGCTACTAAATAGTGGCGAGAGGACGTTCGAAAACAGTTTTTAGATAGGAGCTTAAAAGAAGTGTCTGATTTTTTTTTTTTTGGGGGGTTGCTAATTCAGCATGCAACGCATTGGGAAAAATAGTTATTATGCCTTTTCAAGAATATGCTTTGACCTTAGACTTTATTAGTCTGACTATTTATTAGTAACATGGATAGAATATAACTCTAATTCAGTTTAAGTGTCCACATGGTACAAGGTGTCATTGTACACTGCATTCTGTGGGTCTGCTTAGAACAATTTCACCTCTTTCTTGCAATCACTAAATTAGAAGGAGCATTGAGCAATCCCCAGCAGTGATGACGGTCATGTACGGTAGATAATCAACAATTAAGTCGACTGAGCATATCTCTCACTTGGTCTATAGCACCGCATTGTAGTTTTCCGGATCCAGCAAATGTTTAAAAAAAATATAAATATAAAATTTATGTGACTTTATATGTCTAAGTTGCACATTTTGTATACATATCTTCTTCACAATTTCCCAATATGACCTACTTGAGGTTGAGGGTGTCTAAAAATGTTGTTTTTACGTCCATTTTTTTCTTTTGCCTCAATACATTCACAATCATAATATTGACGTCTGTAAAATTAGGCGTCCTTTTATCCTTTAGACACACACATTCAGAAGAGAACAGGTATCAACGGTGAACACTCAGGGGAAAAAGTTCAACTTGCAACACAAATACTAACTTCACTGAAACAGCCTCAGTGGAATTAAGCTTTTTTTTTTTTTTTTTTTTAAAGATTATCACCCTCCTCCAACGCAAGAAGTTGAATCGGAACCAACTCTTATCTCTGATGAGATGTGCCGTGCAGATATTTTTACGTCTGCAAAAACTGCTCAGAAACAATGTACAACACGCACACACACACGCACACACACGCACGCATGCATGTGGAAAAACTGGCAGGCCAGTGTTCAGACACACACGCAGCACATCTTGATTAGGTTTTCATAAAGTCTGGAACTATGCTGAGTCTGTAATTGACTTTGACAGCAGAAGCCTCCATGTCCTATGGCTATGTTAAACGAACAATTTACATCTTCATTTCAAATTCTACATGGATAAAAAGCTATTAATTACATTAGTCTGCAAGAGTCATTCCGGCTGTGTAGAATATGTGCGTGTCTCTCTCTGTCTGTGTGGATCTCCAATGTCCTGACAAATATACACTTTTGCTCGTTTATATATTAATTCTGTCCTGGGGCCAAACAATGGCCGCGGTAAGTGCTTCTCTGGAGCTGAGTTTAGGAACGTGGAAAGAAACTTTATTCATGTGTATGGCTTTGGAAAAGCACCCCCCCCCCCCCCCCCACACACACACACACGCACAGATGAAAAATGTATGCACAGAGATACATTCTGAATGAAGTAAAAATAGCAACCCCTTGCCAGCGAATGCTGAGCGATGCCGTTTCCATGTTGAAATGGTCAAAAAACAAAATGTAGGCTTATACTCTATATAAATAATTGTCTATGCGAGCAATCTCCAAGAGCTGAGGTATGATGAGAGCAATCCGTTCGGGTGCCTTGAGGAGCTACGAGTTTCATGTGATGGCATGATATTGCTTCAGAGCGTTTGGAATATTTACATTCGATGAGCATTCGGACAAGTGTAGTGTGGCCTGACGCAAAAACTCACTGGTTTAAGATGGAATTATTGCTTTTGATTGTATGACGTTATCCTAGCCCAGTTTTCCGTTATTATTTATTGGCTTGATTGGGCTATGTGTGTCGTCTTCGCAATGAAGGCGCCTCATTGCAACGTACGACCCCCGTCATTGTCAGAGCGCGCATGTTTAATGCAGATGCTGACGCTTGAAAACGGACCTCGGAAATGTACCGGGTAGACCTATTGCGGTTATTATCGTGGTACGGAAAGGATGGTCTGAGAGACGGGGGGGGGCGGCCAGGTATCTCAGGATTACGACTGCTCTCAGTTTGAGTGCTTCCTGTCAGCTTCAAAGAAACCTTAAGAGGGGGCAAATGGCTCTTTGAGCAGCAGCAGGCGCCGATGAAGCAGCCCGGCAGCCATCGTAGTCATCTGCATGATTGTGCCAAAAACAGAGAATCTCGTGTTTGCTTTGGCGACAGATGGAAGCGGCGAAGAAAAGAACGGCACTCACCACATATAATGAAGCCACAGATGGACCTTACATCGAAGGAGATAAATACAGTATTACAGTGAGGGGAGGGGTGGGGAAGGGGGAGGTGTCAGACGAAATCAAACTGCAAATGCAACAATCTTTGTCGGGGAGAGAGAGGTGTGCAAGGGGGCGGCGGCGGCGGCGGTGCATGGGCGACGGAGGAAGGCGGGGTGATGATGTGATGCGGTGGAAAAAGTGCGAGCCATCTCGTCGCATGCAGGCTGCCTGCGCTCAATGAGAAAGCTAAAAGGTAATTTCACGGATAAAGAGGAGGCCTAATGCATAGAGGTAATGTAGCAGGGGATGGAACAAAGGCAAACTTTCATCTCTTTAAGCTCGGATGGAGAGAGAGTGAGAGAAAGCGCCAGAGAAAGCTTTTGATGCTTTGAAAATGATAATAACAATCTCAAAGTCAGCCTCGGTAGAGCGAGAGAAAGAGAGAACTTGCCCCCCCCCCCCCCCCACACTTTCCCCTTTTGTCTCTCCCCCTTGGTGTGTTCCTTACCCTGCTCCTCTGCCTCCGACCACTGTCTTAATACAACGGCACACTGAATGGCTCGGGCACCAGTTTGTGTGCAAATTGTTACAATTAGTCCCGCCAGGAGACCTCCATTACACTTCCGCAAAGATACTGACAAATACACATGAACCGCTACAGAAGGGAAAATACAGTCAAACCTCGGTTTTCGCACGTCTCGGTTGTCGACCAATTCGGTTTTCGACCAAAAATGTCGAGTTTTTTATGCCTCGGATGACGAACAAATTTCGGTTCTCGGACAAACTGAGCGCACTTGAATGCACCATTTGACTCCTCTCGCCTTCTTTACACGAGGAAGTGACCTCGTGTTGCTTTCCATTGTGAGCAGACGTGTTCAATAAACATGTTTTATTTTAAAAAGAGCCTGGTTTCGGTTTTCTGGAACGGATTATGGACGAAAACCGAGGTTTGACTGTACTGTATACTCAAATTGCAACAACTTGGCTGTCCATCCGCAAAAAAAAACCCCAGATGTGAGACCAACGTGATATGTTACGCTAAACTAAAATATAAATGCAGATAAAAGATTCATAGGTGACTGTCCCACATCACAGAATGAAGACTTTTGACGCTCTGTTTTGTCTCTGCAGAGGAGGCTCATCTTGTTTTTTAAGGGCTCCTCTCCCTTGAACATGGTGGCCGTGACGTGCCATCTCTGCCTGCAACAAGATCTCAAGAAAGACTGGCTGTTGTCTTTGGACTCGGTGCTGCTTTGGCAGTCGCGATATGTGTGAATAATGTAGAATGAAGATCCACGTTTGTGAGTAAGGAAGCAATCATTGCCATTGTCTTTTATATTCCCTTTTCGATTGGATGGCTTCAAATGCACGGCTTCAGCGGATGACCTTTTGATCCGCTGATGCCGAGGGGTAACCCATTAACGTGCACGCACACACACACAGCGCGCAATCATTTTCTTTCAGGGACAACACAATTTAACAACCGCTCTTCAATTATTCAAGCCTGTGAATCCACGTCGGCGCCTATACGACATTTTACGGTGGCCGACATTTAATGCGAGGTGCATTACCGTACTCACGGAGGCGTCTCGGAATCCAGCATGTCATTTTCAATTCTTGATCACATCGGATCCATTTTGGCTTTGTTTTAAGGTTTTGGCCTCTTGATGGGAAGAATCGGAGTTTATGAAATGTCCTTGTGTGTTCTGCCTCATTGCTTATTCTGTCCTGCTTTGTGCCAATTGCGCACAGAGAAAAGGACTTTTTTTTATTTTATATCCTCGCTCCCTCATTTCGCTTTGCACTCCTGACCCTCCCGAGTCTCACCAGACCTCAAAATTGCGCTGAATATATAAATGCTAATGCTAATAACTGCTAGCAGGAGCACATAATGTCCTTGACTGGTACAAGAAAAGATCCTTTTCTCTTACATGACCGGCTGCCTCTCTGAATAACATAAGGGGAGTTCACATTCCGAGCCCTTATTTTCTCTCTTCTTCTCTTTTTCTTAATTTACTTGACTCTCCCCTCAACTTTAGCCTTCTTGTAGACGAGGGAGGGCCGGGGCTGGGGGTGGAAAAATCCAGCTGAAGTGTAAAATATTAATTCATTTATCTGCGAGATAAGATCTTGCTGCCTCGCCTGAAATTCGAATTACATCCATTTGCCATTAAGTCGACGCGACGCGCCGTCAATGAGGCCTCCAGAGCTGGTCTTGTCTTTGCGCCCAGTCGTGTGAAGCGTGCCGCCGTTTTTATGCCTTCTGGAAGCTTTTCATGGTCGGAATTAAACTATAATGCTTGCTTCAGTGGCATGCATGTTAATGGTGATGGCAAAGCTGTCATTTAGGAGATGCAAGGAAACAGCTGCAGTGAACAAAATGGCCTCTCATGGAGGGAAATAAAATAAAAAATAATCCAGGATGTCTCCAGGACTCTCTGAAGATGGGAGATCATCCCGATAGCAAAATCCCTGCTGTTCTGGAATGAGCGCTCGGCGTGTTATTATGCATTCTGATTGGTCCCTGTTTAAGTAGGTCCAGTGGGGTCCAAAAAGCCTCTTAGACCTTCCCTGTAGGGCCTGTCACTAACAATAGAGGAATTAAATCCCCCCTGACATGAATAAGAAGGCAACTATTCCATTGTTTCATAGAGGAAAGTCTTTGAAGGTGTGCGGTGTTTGCCAATTCTTCAGTTTCACAAAATATGAATCCTTCCTCTCCGGAGGGGGGTTGAGACGCTACTCTTAACATGAGCCGGTATCATGTCTTTTCAAAAAAAGGCTGCGAGTAATTGTAGCCTTGAAGTCACACACATCACACATGGCGCAGTCAATATTGCACCAACTTCTTTGGGTAGTCTGAAACTTTAGCTCCTTTGCTTATGACGCAAAATACATATATTTGTCAAAAAACTTTTTCCCTCCGCGGCCCCAAAAAAAGAGCCCGCGCATCAATCAATCAATCCTGCAATCATTTTCTCACGCAATCATATTAATCATTCCTCTCTGTCTCATTTGCGTCATTTAGAGCAAGACCGTGGTGGATTTGGGGGTTTTGACAGCCGCGCTTTCACATGGTGTCAACAATGTGCTGTAAGAGCACCCTCTCGGTGCCATTAGATTTCTCAAAGTCACTTTTCAAAGCTGCTTTTCCCCCCTCTGCTGCACTCAAGCTCACAGCGGGGTTCCGCTTTCAAATAAAAGCAAGTCAAAGTGGGAGGGAGTGTTGAACTGAGCCTATGCATTCAGCTATTTTTTTTCTGATATTTTGTTTTTTACTAAATTATAACCATATCAATTACAAAGAGTGAGGAATGGCGCTACGGGGTCCTCAGGTGCCAACCTCTGGTGCCAACATGAAGGATCCAATGCAAGAACTAATGTTTTGCACATGCGATGGATGCATAAGGAAGCTCATTTAGGGGCCACAGGACGCACGCTAAGTGCGGATCTGAAAGGAGCCCGGATTCAAAGGCGACTTGACTGATTCAGACTCGGTCTGAAACAGCCTTGCTGCGACAAATCAAAACAACTCCCAAGTTGCCATCTAATAGGGAATGAGTTAAAAATGACTCGCACAAAGAGGCCAAGGGCATCGGGCCATCTGTGGCTCTGACATGAGAAGATGAAACAGGAGGCAGACGCATGAGTCGTCGAGTCTCCGCAGGTTGTAAATCACGACCACCTTTACTGAGCTGAAGCTCGACGAGCGATTGTTTTTCGAATCCCTTTGCGGCGCTATCAGATCTTCTCGCAGACAAAATCAATCAGCTGGGCTCGAGTTTGAGAAACGGGGAGACCGCCGTTGCCAAAATCGGAGAGGAATGAGGACGGACGGACAAGGCGCAGAGACCCAAAGCGGCACAAGAAAAAAAATGGACATCATTCGCTAGGACGTTTTGATGCCTCGAGCGTGATGACGGCGCAGGAAGATTTTTATTTTCGCGATGATATGGTGATATTTGTCATTTGTGTCCTCGTTGCACTGGAGAACCTGTCTTGACTTTTGAGAGTGTGGACAGTTCTGCATCCAAAATCCATGCATCCACTCAATCGGTATTGTACACGCGTCAAAATCAGAGACAGGTTTCCTTACCTTGACAGCGACATGGACTCTTTTGATGTCCTTCTGGATTCAAAACTACAGAAAGTCAAGTACTTGACTGCATTTTGGATTTGGATCAGGAAAGGCGGTGGGGATTGGACTGCAGTTTGGAGCTCCAACGGTGCCTGTTGTATTAAAGAAAAAAAAGACAAACTGTCAGCAAAGTACCGTAATTTCCGGACTATAAGCCGCGACTTTTGTCACACGCTTTCAACTCTGCGGCTTATTTAATGAAGCGGCCTATATAAAGACTTTTTTTAACGGCCGCCTGTGTACCGTCTTTCTTTGTAAATATCTCATGTAACAATATGGGCACCTGCGGCTTATAGACAGGTGCGGCTTATGTGTGTACAAAATGTTGTTTTCCTTTAAAACTGTCGTGGTGCGGCTTATAATCAGGTGCGGTCTATAGTCCAGAAATTACGGTACATGACTTTTCGTTCACCAACACTAGTCGCACCCCTTTGTCCTTTGTCAATCGTACACCATCTTCTCTCATTTTCAAGCAAGTGAATATCACATTTCACACAACGAGATGATTTCACCGGCAGTTTATCAACAGACATATTTGACCGACAGCGCAGAACGCATTCAACCTGTTCAAAATAAACAGGCGACAATCCGATGTCTGGAATGCTTATGTGTCTCCCCGTAAGTCGTACATTTGATACGCGCTCGCGCGCGCGCGCGCCCGCTCAGCCCCGCGGTCCGAGCCACGATAACACAATAATGAGGTCATATCAGTATTCATCTCGCAGGCGGAAAGAGGGTGCGGTGTTGATCGAAATGATATTAGGCCTTCCAAGATGAAGCACATTTACTCAAACACATACTCAGGTACTTTAAGCGTGACCCTTCGTAATGGCTTCATTGGCGCGCTGCATAATGGGGCTCCTATTACAAACTGCATCGAAGGGAATCAAATAAGACGTGTAATTTCTCTGAAAAAAGTAAGAAACACTCACCAAAATGCAGCGTGAGAGCAGCCCTCGCCCGCAGTTTAAGACATTAAGGGTATTTAGCCGCAAGGAGTGGTCAGCGTAATGGGCTGGCCGCGGGTTCATCTGCGTGTCTGCAAAGAGTTTTATTGCCTTTTTGTGCCGTACTTTAGCCATTAAAGAGTTGGAAATGTACAAGATGCGCGTGCCAATTTGCCCGTTATTTGCCCGCTAAACGTTGAAGCACTTTGCTGTCGTTTGGGGTGATCAATGCTTAATGAATTAGTCTGCTATTTTTTTTTTTTTTTTTTGGTTTTGTTTTGTTTTGTTTTTCCCATGCACCTCCCTTCAAGGCAGATGCGCTTAGCACCTTCCCAATCCCTCAGAGAGTCTGTCTGATGGAAGCCTTCCACCCCTTAATTTATGAAAAGCGAGGAGGCGAGCAGTTCATGTGTCTCGAAGTGCTCGCTTTCTGCCAAATTGCTTTTGGCGAATTCACTCGAGGTCCAAAACCGGAACTCAACCCCAACATTCATTTCAACGACGCATGAAAGAACGTCTTGAGCGGCGATGGAAATATAAAGGGGAGACGGACACCGAGAGGCCCGCGGATAAACGGCAACAGAGCGGCAAAGCCGTGTTGACTTGGCGGCCGCCAGCATTCTAATGCCGCCGTGATTGCGGAGTGTTTCTAGTGATTACATTTAGCCTATTGAATTAGCCAGGGCTGGTGCTCTCGAGGCAGACGCCCGGGCATCAAAATCCAATTATACATTTGTTAAATAACGTCACGATTGCCTGTGCATAGTTTGGTCGCCGGACTGCATTTGTTTCCGACCGTCAAAATGCCATCGGTTTGGGAGCTTTGGGAAAGGTTATGCAGATGGATAGAATTAATTGTCGGGCAGGGTGGGGGGAAAAAAAAAAAATGTCATTAGAACACTTAGATGGCCACGATGGCCCATTTAAATCCCCAGCCTGTTAGCGGCCAGCCATTTTAATTTGTAACTTGACATGATAATGCGGCGGGCCCCCGGCTCACGGACACAAATATTACTCACATTGATTAAAAGCGACTATTGCTTCCTCCCCTCCAATCGCTGGCCACGGACAATCCATACGCCGTTCACTCTATTTCACTAACATTTAGTTTGCCTTGACTCTAATGGCCTCCATCTTAATGTGAGCTGTAATATGAATCGCTGCGATATGCAAATAAAAAGTCGCGCGGCGGTGGAAATTAGCATTACGACTATGATCACCAAACGTGTTTCTTAAATGCGATTCGTAACGACAGGCGGCATTTTAGCACAATGAATCGATCACATTAATAAGCCGGCGCACCCTTCCTTTTAATTTAAAAGATCGTGCCTTCTCTAGAGTCCGGGTATGTACTAGCTCGCGTCAACAAATGGGCCAAGTGACAAATGGGCCAAGCGACGGCGTTTCCATTTAAAAAAAAAAAAAAAGCGTGAATATTGTGTTGTAAGGAGAAGTGGCTCACGCGGTGTTTTGCATCGGTCACGAGTCTTGCGTTTAACCCAAAGTCCCCAAATGAGCTCCAAGGAGGAAAAACGGTGTGCGCGTGTGCGAGCAAAGCGATAGATTGCAAAAACATCTCCTTGGAGGTCACCGGCTTGCTTCGAGACTGTATTGGATACGGGCGGACAGCTCTCCTGCGCTACGAGAGTTGTCGCGGCTAAGGTGGGGGAAGGCTACGCTTGCACGCTAACATATTCTGGGGTGTGAAAGGAGTGGATCATTAAACCCGACTGGAGATTTCAAGGTTAAAGGTCAGATACCGCTCGGTCCGACGGGAAGCGTTGGCGCCTCCATCATTGCGGCGCTCCAGTTTGCACGCAAGGAGATGTACTTGGAGCAAGGTTTGGAGCCAAGGCTGTGGATGAACAGAATTTGACAAATACAAACACGCGCGTTCACATTCTCATGACTGTTGACGATTGAGCTATGATGGACATGACTGCTTTTTTTTTCTTACTTCGATCTGAATGTGATTTGGTCTCCTCATTTCCATTGCTTCATGAATCAGCTCACCATGAATGCACGACACCAAAGCACATCATGGAACATTTGCCCAAGGCCAAAAAACGGGGCACCGTTTTTAGTGCCTTTTTGTGATAGGAAATTCGAAGAAGTCAGCTTACATTTTCTTTTTCCGATCATTTGATGGACTGATCTATATTGTTCCGAATGGATTTCTATCCTTTATCAAATGGCAGAATATTATTTTGAACAGGGCAAAACTGCAGGGCCATTCGGTGTACTGTAAGCGCAGACGTGGTTATTTCAAGCCATTTGAAAGCATGGCGGACGGCTCCCGTACCCGTTGGCTCCTATTTGCAAGGCATTGTCATGTTTCGTTTGGAGTTCACAAAAACCTATTCGTTAGCTGATAAAAAGTTAACATTTCTAAATTGTACTTGCCTCCGTAAAGTGTCCGACCACCTGGCGGGGAGTGAAAGAACAAACAGACCTGGTTTACTCCAACAACAATGAACGCCTTCATCAGTGCGCGATACTTTTTTTCTCCCCCCCCCCCCCCCCCCCAAGTGTCACATTTGCCAAGCGCCGGTGACACATTTTAACAATACTGCATCGCCTTTGAAACATGAAGCAAAATGATCAAAATGCCTGGAGACAAACGGTGAGCGCCTCTGGTTTGGAGTTTTGATTTGTGACACCGGAAGGTGCTACATGAAGAACAAATGACGGCACTTTCTACAGTCACTCTTTGTATCGTTATCAAACCTTATCAACTTTTGCCTTTCAAAGCAAACAGATGCGTTACATGTCCCCACTTTGTACTTGGCACATAGCGGGCGACAGGAGATATGGATATGACGCATGAGTGCAGACTGCTAAAATGAGGGGCCCTGCTTCACTAATCAACGCAGCGTGCGTGCAAAATATTACACGTGGCACTTTAATAACCATTTCCATTCCGTGTTAACACAATCCATGTGGCCATTTGCAATTTATTATTCAAACCAATGCGCTTTCCCTCATGTCGATTTTACCTTTGCGGAGAAATGGCAAATCCATATTGCTTTTAAAAGTTTCATGAGGAATCCCATGGTCATTGACTGTTAATAATCTTTTGACAACAGTAAGAATTAGCCTCTTACAGCACATAGTGTCGCCAAGTCTACACGACATATCGTCGGCAAAAAAAAAAGTTCTTCACTGCTTGTCATTAGAAGGGGTAACAGCTGACTTCTAACAAGAGTACGCACATGTACGTCCATGCAAACGCCACACAGGAGGGAATTGAACCCCGCACCTCTGCACTGTGATGCGGACGTGCTAACCAGTCGAGCACCGTGGCGCCCCGACTCCGATTTATATGTAATCATATTTAAACCTCATCGCAGCATTAACAAATGCTCATTTCCTCTCGGCGAAAGAGCCAAATCGTTCCTTCACACGACGAAGAAAGAGATGCCATCCGAATGTACCGCATTGTCCAAAAGTTTCCAGCCTATCATGGTGCACAGTTGGAAGAATGACCCCCAAACTTTGAATGAGAAATTTAAACACGTTGTGCAAAAAAAAAAGGAATTCCAAATGAGTGTTTCTACGGTCTGGCATATAGCGCGAGGTGTGGAATGAATACCCATCACGGCCGAAGGTGACTGGATACGTGCGAGGCGGCGAGCGGGAGCGCCAGAAAATAAGCTAAATTTGCACTCATTTTCACTTTCCTTGGGTGAATGCTGTAACAGATTGAACCTTGCTACAACACGGCCTGCTAGTTCTCAATCATGAATCATGAACGTGTGTGTGGCATGTGTGGACAATGGCAAGACTCCCGGTCTTCTAGTTCATCCTAGCCTCCCTGTGGCGAGGCTGAATAACACACCTCATACGGAGCTTCTTTTTGACTGCTCACGCATTTTCACACCTGTTGTTTTGTTTTGTTTTTGGGGGTTTTTTTTTCTCCTTCCAATGGGCTGAGACAAAAGCAGACCGGTGTTTTTGCCATTGTATTTGCCCAGTGTGTGTGTGTGAATGTGTGTGTGTGTGCGTCACCCACGCCAGACACCACCCCCGTGTCAGTCTGTCAGGAATTGCCCCATCAACGACATTTATGTACATGCTTGGAGTTGGTTTATCCGGGTCTTGAGAACTGCCCATCACAATGATTGACAGTTCTGTTATTGGTTGTGGCTTCAACGATGAGTCTTTTATTCCAACCCACCAAACTGCTATATGGTTTATTTGTTGCTTTAAAAGTCGCATCTCACAACGCAACCCTTTTCAAATTCATGTAAAAGTGCTCATAATTGCTCACTTTTTTTTAGGCCCCAAAACTGATGATGCCGCCTTCGAGACGCACATCCGTCGTCGCTGCGATCAACCCCATCAAGTGAAACCGTGGTCGCTCGCCTGTAAGCTTTCATCGCCCTGGATAAAGCACGAGGCACAGCGCCAAGCTCTTTGAATCTTTTTATCAGGACGTATGCATCTCCCTTCCCCTGCGTGGACGTCATCCCTCTAACGGTGATCAAAAACCATTCACGAGACTCACTTTGTCTCTTCCGTCACATGATCTCGCAACATCTCTGATATCATTACTTGACAACACGTAGCAAAGCCCCAATCCCTTTTGGACTCGCCACCGCGTGCCACAATGGATGCCTCACTTGCATCCGTCGTTCCAATCGCGACGCCTGTCTCCCGCCGCCATCCCGTGCCCCTCTCCATATTTCCCGTGACTTTTTAGGACTATTAGCGCAGGTAGGAACACTCATTTTCCGCTCATCAAGCAGCTCACAGCGTGCGCCTTTCCTGTTGAGTGCTACTGGGAAATGGATCGTTCAGACGGCCCGAGGTCCTGCGGAGTGATGAGGTGTTAGACAGGACATCATCAATTCATAGTGGGATCCGTGCCCACCATAATGACAGGGGGGGGGGGGGGCTGCTGTTCGTGTGCGTGTGTGTGCGCGCCCACCCGCCCAACAATTAAAATGTGAGACAGGCTAAAGAGAGTGATTATGAGCTGACCTTTGCAGCGGTTTTAGACACCCCGACGGTGATAGGTTTATAAGGGAGTGCAAATGGGAAGAGACGCACGTCAACACGCGCGCTTGCATATAAATGCAGACTCTCCGTGCTCAGCATGCCGGAAGGATCGATAGGAATTAAAACTTCCACGGCAGACGGCAGAGGCTGATTGCCAGCTAATGTCCCTCTTTTTTCCCCCTCCCAAGCGGAGGTCGTGACAACGCGCACGCCGGCAATCTCCGACACACATTGGGCAAATTAAAGTTCAATTTCTTATGCTGATATCGCGGCTGATGAAACAGCTTGTTAATTCCGTTTGAGTGAATAACAAGATTGCGGGTGTTTGTGTGAGCAAGCGCTTTGCTCGGATTGCGGGAGCCCCGTCTTAAATACTATTTGGGCCAACGGCCATTCCCTAGTCGAACACTTCCTCGCCCTGGACTGCAGAAAGAAGCAGGGACTTAAATTTGATTCAAAAATAAAGTATTTCAAAACAGATTCGTATTTCGCTTCGGTTAGTTAAAATACGCATTTAACATTGACATTGTCTGGTCAACGCAAGCAAATCTGGCATCTCGAACTGGAGAAGGCACTTTTCATTTGCTGACTGAATGGTTTATTAAGGACGTGATTATATTAGATTACATGTTGATGTTTTTACACCTACAAATGTTCATACTGTATTCTACATCGTAGTCGTCGGCCATTTTATTGGAAACGATGACGACAAACTACCGTTCTAACGGACAGATGTCCCTCGAGGTGCATCGTAACGAGGTTCGACTGGAGAACCATAGATGCTTATTATCGCTGTCTAAAGGTTACATTTTAGGACCTGTGAGGGACATATTATTTGACATGGTCTTTCTGGGGGAAAAAAACGAGACAGATTTGCCTGATACAAATTGACTTTTCACTTAAAATTATTCCAACGTATGAATCAATTTGCTGGCAAATATAATCAGGTTTTTTTTTTTCCACGTTATTTTCAGTTATTATCCATGGTTTATTATTTCGAGTGACTTGGATAAAATCTCTGTTTTGTGCTGACGCGGCTCCTAAATCTTTGTAAGGAATCCAAAAAAAATTCTCACGAGGATGCACTCCAGCGACTTTTGGCCATCAGAAGTTCGCGGTTGGCTCTCTGTTGTGCCAGGGACAAATTAGAGAGACAAAGCCAGACAAAGGCTCGAGTAATGACAAATAGTGCAGCAGGGAGAGCGAGATGGGAGGACGCGATAAAAGCAAGAACGGCCCCAGACAATGAAAGTGGACTCTCTGTATGGGAGACAATTAGCGTGCAGGTTGGCTGTCCTTTACGACTCTCATGGCTCATAATAACCAGGCTAAACGTTTATATTAACACAGGATATCAGCCGAGCCGTCAGAGCAGTCAAAGCACACATAATTATATCCAGGCCTCCAAATGAACCGCCGTTCGTTTCATACACATTCATAAGAAAAGGGGGAGGGGGGGGGGCGGAGGGAGCTCGGAGGTTGGAAAAATCGTGAGAGAAAGAACGAGAGAAGCCAAATCTAATTTAGCCCTTCAAATCACATTCATAGGCTGGGACTGTCATGTACCTCCTGAGAGTCAAGGATGACAGAGAGAGGGAGCCCGAGCGAGAGACTGAAAGGGACAGTGAGCGAGAGAGGGGGGGGGGGGGGGGGGGGAGCCAGAGGAGGCTGCAAAGGTCAAGGGACCTCAACTTAGTGCGGACAGCCAAATATTATGTTAATAGAGAGTTCCCATTTTACATGGAGCTAATCAGCGTGGCCCAGAATTAAAGGGCCAGATAATTAATTTTCGAGGAAAGGGTTATCCGTGGCTGCCTATTGTCTTGGTGGGGAAACCAGAGAGAGGGTGGGGAGGGGGAGGGGGCGGAGGGGGGGGGGGAGGACACAGTAAGAGACAGGAGTCCCTCAGACTGTGTTGAACATGCATTGATAAGACAAGGGGAGCAAGGAGTGA
Source organism: Hippocampus abdominalis (assembly GCA_018466805.1). NCBI lineage: Eukaryota > Metazoa > Chordata > Actinopteri > Syngnathiformes > Syngnathidae > Hippocampus > Hippocampus abdominalis. Next base: position 1,484,545 of record CM031712.1, on the reverse strand, counting down.
CACAAAAAGAAGGGAAAAAAAAGGACGGAAGTGGGAAAAGTGCACAGAATAGAAGTCGCACAAAAAAAGGAACATCGTTAAAAAGGTCTGAGGGTGGGAATAAGAAGCTGCAGGGGTTGGTTTTTTTTCGACATCTTCCAATCTGTTTCATTTCAATCATCTGGGGTGTTGCTATGAGGGAGGAAAGGGCTGGTTTGGGCGTGTGTGTGTGTATATATATATATATATATATATATATATATATATCTAGATATATATACTGTATATACATAAATATATATACTGTATATACAGTATATATACACAGTATATATAGCGAGAGAGAGAGAGAGACACATACACACACACACACACACACACACACACACACACACACATTGTAAATCAAAAATGATTCTCTTGGTTAGATTTAATTTTTTTTCCCCGACTTGAACAAAATTATTAGGTACAATCCATCCGCAATCGCCATTGTAAGAAAATACTTCTATCACTTTTCATCATGAAACACAATATGTTTACAATCAATATACAGCACCTGCCGTCCAGTATGATTTGTTTTCCCTGCAGCATGATATCCGCAAGACCTGATGTGAAGAGAGATGAGAAAGGCCTGTACATTTCCTCATGTAGAAGCTTTATAGTAGACAAGCGGGCTATAGGAGGTTCTGGGCTTTGTAGACCACACTGAATTATTTGCTCTTTTTATAGCATATCTGGCATTAGTTGTTGCTTTATGGTGTGTTTTGCCTCATGCACTCCACGTCAGGCTGTACAAGCCCGTAATATGAATCCCTGAAAAGATGTAAAAACGCATCTTTTTTTTTTTTATCACATGCTTGTCCTTGGCCATAAAGCGCTGCAAATCATCATGCGGCTCAAACAAGCCCAGTATTCCCCCAGCAGAAACTGCACACGTTCACACTCGCTATCTTTTTCCATACTCATGTTTAATCCATCGGGGATACGGGCCTCATTACAACCTGCCACAGTCCAAGTACCTGGCATGCAAACACACCATTGGTGCGGTGTCAACACGATTCCGAATGCTCCGCCTGCTGGATGACATCATTTTACGCCGACGGAGCCAAGCCGTTTTCCCCGCCGTTGTGTGCAAAAGCGCGGGCATCTCAGGTGGGCGATGCCCTGTTTACATGGACTAATGTCTGTTAGCGGGTACTTACTTTGAAGCATCATCGCACCGCGTCTGCAGTGTGAGCCCAGATTATGTTGAGGCTGTCACTCAAGGCGCGTGCGCGCACACTCACCAACAGGCACAGGCGCGCAACCCACACGGCGACATTGTCCCATTCTCTCGAAGCAGTCAAAACACATCGCCGAGCCCCCGCTTTCGTGGGTGAGCCTCACAGGTCTGATTTACATACACCAGGTGCATTGTGATGTTTGCACCTCTGCACGAAAGCATTCTGCCGGCTGCTGCGTTCGCAACATGAAATGTTGCCGCTAAAATGTAATTTTCACCCCTATTGTTAGGAGGGGAGATGACAAAAGATGGAATATGACAGGGGAGAATAGGGTGGAGGGGGAGAAGAATAAAGGCGGTGGGAAAATGGAGAGGGCTCGGGGAAAACATGGGAAGAGCCGCTGCGCCTTTGATATTCCCGGAAGGAAAACAGTTGACAAAATGAGACGACTCAAACCTGACCCCTTGAAGGCAATCCATAAATAAATGACTAAAAAAAAAAAAAAAAAAATGATGTCAGCGGTGACCGCCCTTTCTTTTCTTTTCTTTTCAACGTCGACATTTAACGCTGTTATTCAATTGACCTCTATTGACTACTAATCCTCAAACTGTGTCGGATTCATTGAAAGTGTCGCTAGACTTAGTTCTGTTCATCTTTCAACCAAATGGGACTAATATGGGCTTTTTCCAGTTTAATCTGTACGATGATGAGGAGATGTGCCGTTTGACTCAAAGAGCCCGGGAGTGAGCGCAAAAGAGCAGAATAGGGCCTTCTTGAAGTAGTGGAACGTCAGGAGTGCAGGGTGCGGGGGAACCCCAACAGTCCGACTTCCGAAAAGTGGGAGGAGCTTTGCTTTTTCTTTGGCCAGCATCGCTGAAAGCCTCGCGTCCCACTTTCAAGACTCCAGCATGTTTTATTGCAATTTTTTTCCGAGGCATTTCCGGGGCGTGGGGTCTCCATCACTCCATTTTCCCAAATATTGATCTCCTTTGCTCCAGTCTGGGGTGTTAGTGTCTTTATGAATTTACCGTATTTCACGCAGGCAGTGTTTTACTGGTCCAATCTGAGCCTTGTTCAATAGTAATGCAATCAGCCAAGTTTAACTCCATTTTCTGTCTCTTCTGGCGGAAAGAGCCGCGTTTACATCCCACACGCGGCCGCGCGTGAATGGAAGTTGGCTCTCACATGTGCATTTAGTTGCGTACGTACACGCCGTGCGCGCACACTGTACTTTGACACTCCCGATGCTTCCTTTTCTGCTCCATCTTATTGAAGGCTGGTTCTTATCCTGTCAGCCATCGCTCTGCGGGGAAGGGAGGGCGCGGCGAGGCACTTAAGAGACAGATGAAGAAGGGGAACAGAGAGGAGGAAGAAACCGAACAGAAAAAGCCCAAATGAGGCTCAAAGAGGGAGGAGGAGTGGGGGCACAACCATGAAGTGGTGTCATTGTCATTTTCACCTAGGGGGTGGGAGGGGGGGGGGGCAACGAGAGATTGAACCTGAGCAAGTCGGCAAGTGAAGATCTGACTCTTTCCGGGAATCGCGTCATTGTCATTAATATGCGCGGAGACTGGTGAGGATGTGTAAACAATTCGCAAATGTGTGCCAGGTTGCCTTTCAGGGGGTACGTCTCTTATGGGAAAGTTGCCTTTCTAATGAAATCTAGACAAAGATTTTGCAGGAAAACTTTGCTGGTTGGCCAAGGTTCCAAATATCTGGGTTCAATTACTGCGAATAAACCACGGTATTGTGTCATCGATAGCATTTTAGGGTTGTGACGGAAAACTGAAACAGAACGTTACTCAGCGGAGAACGGACAATCCAAATAAGGCCAAACGGTCTTCATTTGGATGAGCACCCGACAGTATTGTGGACATTTGTCGACGCCGGCCTCCTACTTACGCCAAATATAATCGTTTATCCTGCTCAATGCGCCTTTCTTTGGAGAAAGGTTCGGGCAAAAGCAAACCACGATTGCCAACATTCACATTTCGCAAATTTGTTTTGAGTCGTCTCTCGCATTGAAATACACCATAATCATTTCTGCTTGAATTCTGAATGGCAGTGTATGTCCTCAGCAGCTTCTTTTGACTTGCACGGTCGCTCCACCTAATCCGAACAGGTAATGGTGAAAGTTACTGGAACGAAATTCCAGATCCACACTCGTTGGGAAGGAAGGTGTTCCCACAGATAGGCGAATAGATGATGTTAATCCAAAGCAGACTCCCATCTGTCCCCCATTATAAGGACTCTTCCTTAGTCCCAAGAATGTCTACATTTCATAAATATTATCTGGGCCTGGCAGAGAAGGCCGGACAAAAGCCAGAGCACTTTTCAGGGCCGCATCCAAGCGTAATTAGCAATCATAACATCATCTCGACATGCCACATGGCCTCTTTTTCTGCAAGCCTCTTTAATTGCCTTGAGGTACAATCGAAAACATATAGAAAAAAAGAGATATGATATACAAATACCCTGACAGACATAAATTGGTCACGCAACAACAAAAATGTTATGATGTTGCTATCCAGTCGAGATGGCTTTGTTGTTTTGCCTCATCAAGGAAGTACAAAACGGTCATGGGTCAAGTGCACAATGTCCTGTGACAAGCAAACTCAGGAGCTCTCACCGTGATCATTGATTGATTTATTTTGCTTTGCGTTCTCCGTACAGCTTCTGAAACATCTCATAATAGCCACGGGAGGGAGAGAGAGAGAGGAAAAGAGCAGATGACACACGTGTATATGGTGGCAAGCGGGAGGGAGGAGGGAGGGAGGGAGAGAGAGCGAGAGAAAAGATGTAAGCTCATTACCGAGACAAGTTGAAAAAGCCGAGCGTGAGAGAGAAGAAAAGTAAAAGTTAAGCACTTCCTGAAACTTTGGCTTCTTTTCTATCTATCTTGAAGAGTTTACCCCCCCCCCCCCCCCCTCAGACCCCCATCGTCATCAGCACCGCTACCACCTGCGACATCCCCCCCCCCCCCCCCCCCCTCCCGTCCTTACTCTTACTCATTCTCTCTCGTCACTCTCTTTTGAGTTAAGGAGGGGAAGGTAATCGTAATGAAATGACCCCGCGAGGCAATGATGGCAGCCCTCGCCTGATAAGTTATTCCTGACTGACTTTTAAGCTGCTGTCAAGCAATTTCCCTTGAAACCTTGCTTTGTTTTTGAGGGATTGAGCGCATGTGTGTGGGGACTTGGGCTGGCATGTTGGTGTGTGCGTGCGCCTGTGCGCGGTGGTGATATGTTGCTTTGACACCCCAACTTCTCTCCCATGAGGGGTTGCAGATGACAACCTGGAGGTATAGCGATGGGAATGCGCGTGTCGCAAGGTGCAGCGGGAGACATCTCACAGATGACAATCCAGCTAATTGAAATGACAGATTATTCTAATGTGCAGAAAGTCATTAAAAAGCCAGCAGCCGTTTTTCTTCCCTTTTTCCTCTCTTTGGCTCTCTCTCTCTCTCTCTCTCGCTCTCTCTCTTCCCATTTCCCTCGCTGAGTATTTCTGCCTCCAGAGTGCGGGATATAGCTGGATCTGAACTTCAAGGAAATGTACGCATCCCATTTCAAGCTCATGATCAGGACAACTTGACGTGCTCGGAGTTAAATGCTAGATGCTCGTTACCTGACTTGTACTCAAATGAAAACGATCAAAGCTTCGGCACCGATTCACATGAATGCAATCGAATGAAATTAGGATGGAAAAATCAAGGACTTTCGATTATCGGCCCGGGATGCGGGCAAAACTGAACCAAACGCTAAAGGGATCGGTCATTCGTTCGGTCCTACAGCTTATCCTCTGCAGGGTGGTAAGTGATCGTGTCTCTTGAGTGAGAGGCAGGGTCGACTAGACTTGATGTCGATTCATTGCATTCACACTGACATTCAACGACTACGGCCCACGAAAGGCCCTATCCCAACAAGCGCGGTTCTGGAATACGGGAGGAGGAAGCCGGACTACCAGGAGGAGAACATGCGAACGCCACACAGAAAGGACACAACTGTAAACTCATCTCTCAGCTTGGACATAAAAGCCCTTCAACTGAGGCTTCAGGACAAGCAAAAAAAAAACATCTGCCGTGTTTCAGGATAAGGCTGTCGTGCGCATGCCAGGCCAATAGGTGGCCACATTGAGTGCACAATCATCAAACTCACAAAGCCCGAGTCTGCTCGCGGCGGCGGCAAAGCAAAATAGAGCGGTTGGCCGTTGCAGCTTGCGAAACATGGCTTGCCATGAATCCACCAATTTTTTGGTTTGTCCAATGGCTAAATCGATTCTGTTCATTCATGTGTCAACAGACAGAAGCCCGACATGATACTCAAGGTTTAGAGATCAGGGAATACATGACAGACTGGCTGAGGAAATTCCAGCGAATCTAAATCCTTCCTCTGTCTGGACTGAACTCACAACTACTTTCCAATTCCAGCCGCAGTTTTTGGTTGTTTTTTTAAACTCCAACACTGGTATGGCGATATCTGAAAACATTCAGGCGGCTGATAGGGAACTGCTCCCAGACCGCCTTGCAACAGATGCAGACAGCTGAAACCGGGCGGGGGGGAAAACATTCTCTCCGATACCGCCACCAACTCCGCCTTTATTGACATTGAGCAGAGGTAAATATTTAGCAGTCGGCTGTTGAGTGCCGTGTGCAGTACGGCAGCGGCCAGCCCGCGGTGGAGATATGTATATAGACAAGGCTGTTTTATTACGAGCTGCTGCAGACATATTAAGGTAAAGTATGCCTGACACCCCGGGAGGAAATTGCCTGTATATGACACTATTCCTCAATGCTGTGGCAGCTCGCCTCAATGCAATTTTGCAACCGGGCGATTGACGGAGAATGACATGCACGGACGGGAGGGAGAGCGAGATGAGAAAGGCGGCCGCGCGTTCCCATGCTCGGGGACGGCGCCGAGGTGTCTCGTCAAACGTGCGCCGCCGCGTAGGTGGCGCGTGTGGGCGTGACACGCAGGGTTTTGGAATTGCACTTTGCCCCGTTGTGAGGGATCGGGCTCAAAAGAGAGCGGCTGTTTACCCGAGGCCTGCTTCTGTTTGCGGTTCAGGCGCCGGCAGGCCGTGGCCGATATTTCCGGGAAACAAACAAACAAACAAACGGGGAAAAGCGATCAGCCGCTCTGTAATCAATTCATCAGGGATGAACTTTTCATTTTACCAAGACGTTACGATTCCAACAGTTTTGAGAAAGACATTTTTTTTTTTCTGGAGTGCATCAAGCAAATATCATGTCCCCCTCTTCGCCCCAAATGTGTGTGGGAATTGAGAGCACCGTTGTTTGGGTGTAGGGGAATCTTTATATCAACGACCCTCTGAAGTCAAATGTCCAAAGGTCATCAAATTCAAAATTCAATATAGTGTTGGGAAAAACGACGCAAGACAGCCAAAATATGCCCCTATGTCTCGTAAGATTCAGGATAATAATAATAATAATAATAATAATAATTGTCAGTAATCTTTTCTCTTAAGAGTTTTCACATGTTCTCTCCCCAACCGTGGTGGTTTCAGTCCTCAACCCCTCACACTATTATCTGTCCCGACATAAAACCGCCATCCTTTGTTGATTTTTATTTCCACACGCGGGGACCTTTATAAACGCATACGTTCTTAAAATGGACCACTTTCTCCAAAACACCTTCAATCCAGTTTCAGGACAAAGCCATGCAGTTTTCTTTTCAACGTCTAGATGTCCCTGTTGTCTACAGTCTTTCGTCCCAATCAGTCTCAGCTGCCCGTCCTTCCCCGCATAAAAATCCAAGTATTCTCCCAATCACATTCTAATTAAAAAGAACAACCTAATTAACCTCGGGAATGTATCCCATAATTCGGTAATATTAACACGATCATCCCAAAGCTTGTAAAATGTTCACTGATAAAAAAGCAAAAGGCGGAATTCAAGCCGCTTGCTAATTAATAGGAAGACATGATAATTGAGCTTATGAAAATGGGATGAAATTGGTTGGGACTTTATAGTTTTAAGGATTTCCCCCCCCTTTTTTATCAGCATGTCAAATGTGAAATTGAGTCATGTTTTATTTTTTTCTTTGAAGACTGAAGGCTGCGCGATTGGGATGAAGTATGTGGCGCATCACACAGCATGCTTTGCTCGCCGCCTATTCCCCAAAGAGGCACGCGCTCAAGTGCTGCACAATATCTTAAAACATGCACGAAAGGGACCTAACACTGGATCAAACCGCTGCCACATATTCGTCATAACTCAATGGGGGGGACTTAAAAAAAAAAAAACTCATTCTCTGAGACATGCGTGCACGGCGTCTCGTGTGTGTGTTGCGCGTGCACGTGTGGCAACGGCGGCACTTGACTGCTCCTGACTTGTGATTGGAAAATTGAACCGGGAGACAAAAGAGGTGACGTGACAATGAGGTGGAGAGCCACGAGGAGAGAATGAAAGCGCCGAATTGTAGCACACTCCTGTGGCTCATCACCGCCACCTATTCCGGCTCGGCAATATATCTGTCAGAACCCTCATCGCCATCTCAAGGTAGAGTCTTCCATTCATAATGGCCCATTTAGAGTAAATAGCTCCAGATCATCAGCATAGTCGCCATTATCAAAGATAGATAACCAGAGTGAAGAAGCCCAGCTAGCTGCTTACTTGGTAAAATGGTTGCGGCTGTCCTCTCCTTGTCTTTTTCAGAGAGAGGAGAAATGCTCAACCGGCGGTCGGACAACAGCACAACTTTCACGTTACTTCCTAAGAGGCCATCATTCAATTTCGAGTCCCAGTCACAGAGTCCGCGCCTCGGACAAACTGACGCAAGGATTTGCGATAGTAAATCTTGAGCAAGTTTCACTTACAGACTCCAACTGTTTGCAGTTCAGACCGGGCGTGAAAAATCACTCTCAAACCACACCTGTGATTTATATCCGAATACCTGCTTATTGGATCGCCGCAGCCCGAGTCCATGCGTAGCAGTTTTAAGGAATGGAATTGCACATGCACTGCATTTTGCCCTTATGTTGATTTATATATACATTAGCATAACTTCATACATACTGCATGTGTAAGTTTTGCATCTTTTAGTGGTGGTCACATTAAATTGGGAACCAACATAAAATGGAGGATTTGTTCTGATAGATTAGACTGTTGCGACAGCTGCACGAAACTCGCCGAAGCCGAATGTAATGTACGGGAATTAGCCGCAAAATGATGCGGACTGTGCATATTGCTCCCTTGTCCTTCATAAGAGAGGTAATACATTGTAGCCCATGTAACATTTCAGTGATGACTAATAAAGCAGCATAATTAAAATTCAAGCTTTGGGCATGTTTTTGCATTGATATATGCATATACTGTACATATGCGGACACACACACACACACACACACACACACACACGGATTGAGTGTGGCACAGCCTGAGGCTACATGTATAATACTGTACGTATAACGGTGATTAGTGACACCACTCCTCTTGCATCAGAAAGTCATTTAAGCTAAAGGTTGTTAACGACAAAAAAACAAAACAAAACAACCATCACATCTGTGATGCAGCAAAGTTGTTCCACTCGAGGGGATATCTGCCATCCTAAGGAATGTCAAAAATGCATCACTGATATGTCGTTAGTGATACATTAATATTTATGTTCATGCTCAACATGTTCCAGCATGATCCTCATCGGTCTTTAATTAGAACTTGGAAATGCAAGTAAAGCGTTTATGGTAGAAGAGATCATCTTCGCATACATCATCTCTCCTTTAAGCCTCTGACTCCTCCTTTTGGTACAGTGAGAACTGAAGTTCTTATCAAATCACATCATTTGATCATACATCCTCACATAGCTTAATTACCTTTGCGAAGAATTCCGGGTTTGAAACTGAGTGCGGTGACGCTGAGTGATTCATAGTTCAGCTTTTTGCACAGGCAAAAGAGAGCAAGCTTCCTGGCAAGTTGCTAAAATAAGCGCAAGTAGCAATAATGGGTCACAACATGCGGAATACCTAAATCATCAAAGTAAATCTTGACTTGAACATTTTAAACATTTTTTTTTAAGCATACATCCAGCCATTATCTGAACCGCTTATCCTCACCGACGGACCCAAACAAAGTAAATTGACCAGCAGAGGACAGAGGTGGTCCGTTGTTCCGTCTCTTGACTTCAACCCACAAATTAATCACTTGGTAAGTGATGCTTTCTCCTGTTTAATAAATCCCACGTGGTAATGTTCCATCTATACCGGCTTAGAGCCTGTTCTGTGAGGGGTGGGTGGGTGGGGGGGGGGGGGGGGGACATGATACATCGACACCAGAGGCATGGAGTCTCTACAGCATGATGTCAATGGCAAACACTCAATGTGGGGAACACACCGGCAAACAGGGAAACAATTTGTTTAATCATAAAGTGCATTTACATAAGGCAACGGCTGCATAAATGAATGCATAATTGAACAGGTTAATGCATAATGGAGAGTTCCCCGGGGACAATAAATAAAGTGCCTTTTGAAAATGTGTGAGACAAGGCGAGGAGGGGGAGCAAGAGAGTGCGAGAGAGACAACAGTACCCGCCGAGCGTCAGACAAAACATGAAACACGAGACCATGCCAAGGCCACCGAGGTAGTTGGGGGGGGGGGGGGGGGCAGGAAATAAATAAGTAAAAACGGTGAAGTCATGCTAAGAGGATTTGGGGACATGCTTGGTTTCTTGCCATAATCTGTCTATTAGCACCAAAGTATTTGCAGCTCTCATAAGCATGGCAGGGACACTAATAGTGACAAGCTCACACACAACTTACTCCAACTTAACATTGACGCATGGGAATCGTCCCACACGTTCTGTTTATCATCCTGTTTTTTTTTTTCCACCATCCATTTTTTTATCAACCTTTTCCGTAGGACAAGCACATCCTGTTTGGGGGAATCATTATTAACACCACCGGCGGCTAGTAGAATTGTTGCCAGGGGGGTGGGGTGCACTAATAATATAATATAATACAAATAAAAACATTTTGATATTTTGAGGAAAATATTTTGACTTTAACGGTAACCGGTCAATTCCAGTGAGCTATCTGTCAATGCGTGTTTTCTTCGCATTAGTCCACAGCGTGAGCGTAACGGGCGTGTTTGCGTGTACGAGCTGTCAGGTGAGATCGGTGCGTTTAAGCTGCGATGTGTCACACCTGGTTATGGGTCCGCGTTAGCATCTTTCGCTCATGTGTGCCGCGCAGGCGTGCATCTCGAGACAGGCGAGTCATCAGCGGAGGTTGGACGTCTGGTGACAGCGCCGCGACCTCCGATGACGCCCTCCATTTTGTCAAGCGACGGCTCCAGCAGATTACCTCGGGCGCCATCTTCTTACTCTGTATGCTAATGAAAAAAAAGAGAAACGTAATGAGAAATGAGTGGCAGATAAAAGAAATGATGGGGGGTGGGGGGGGGGGAATAAGGGCGAAAGAAGGGAGAAGGCGGGAAATTGAGAAAAAAGGAGCATAAATGGATGCGGTGTGTGTGATGGAGTTGTTGAAGGACTTAAAAAGGGGAAGAAAAAAATTGGGAGGTCAAATGTGTCACACGTGGAGAGAATAAAAACAAACACAGTGAGGATGGAACTGAAAAGCAGACTAATGAAGGTCACTTGCTGCCATATTGGGGTTCCTGAGGATAGAATGTTAGGGTGAAAGGTAACTGCAACATGATGAATATGTGTGTGTGTGTGTGTGTGTGTGAGAGAGAGAGAGAGAGAGGGACAGTAATGAATTCAGGGCGGAGGATGGGGGGAAAAAAGAGGACATTGAGACTAGTTGAAGTTCAAACGGGGACAACCTTGCCTCTTTTCACGTTGGATGTGTTGTCCTTGGGTCCAGGTGCCCAAGTGGCTGCATGTAGCGCGAGTAGCAGGTGGGAGACGTCATTGTAATCTCTTCTGCGCAAAGTAACTGAGCCGTCATGATTTCATTCATTATTGCTCTAATAAGGAGCGTCAAGACTCTTTTTGATGTCTCCTCCTCCCAACACCTCCTGCAGCCTTTTGTTTTTGGAGGGGAGGGGTCTATGCCCTCCTCATCCCCCCCCCCCCCCCCCACTCCTCATCTTCCTGCATCTGCATCCTGGTTCTCGACGGCCTTCCTTTCACCCTTTCAAGGTTAAAGTAAATGGCAAATGCCGGTGTTCAGAAAGCGAGAGTCAATCCGGGATATGACGGTGACTCACCTTCACAATGACACAATGTGCTCTGTCTTCCCCCTCCCTTCCAGTCTTTCATGGGTGTTGGGAGTCGATGGCTAATCAGCTAGCATCAGGCCTAGCCCTCATTTCCCCTTCACACGGGCCCCATTAGGGAGCCGGCTTTCTGGAGCAGGCCGATAAGGACAATATGCTCCCCTTTCCACTGACACCCCAAACGCCCAAGAGCCTTCGCTTTGCTCCTTCAGCGCATTCCTCGGCTTTCCCTCGCTAAGCATCCGCGCTCGTCTCACCTTTCACTTTTATTTCTCATCATCTTCCTCCTAAAGTCAAATTCCAACCGCCGTGCCACCTTTGTTCACTTAGCTTCTTATTTTACTCTCATTCCAAATCCAATTCCTCAATTCTACCAGTGGCCGACTTATTTTTACCTGAAAAAGAGAGAAGGTCCAACACTGCCCGTGGCTCGATAGTCCGGTTATGCCCTAAAGACTCATTGGGATGCTTTTTGATGGCACTTTGACCCATATTTCAAAAAGATTTAGGACTATTCCAACGTTTGTTGTACACACTGTAGGTGCTTTGTGATTGGCTGGCGATCATCCCAGGTTGACCTAAGTCACTTGGGATGGGCTACAACTCACCCGCAATTCTAATGAGGGCAAACATGGAGACAATTTAAGGATTGAGATTTTGTTTTTTGTTTTTTAGTTAAAGATTGTGAGGAAATTACTCAAATGTTCGTGCTCCTGCCCCAGAGGGACCTTGCTTCGCAAAAAAGCCTCCAATCATTTGGATCCTGGATCCTAAAAACCCCCAAAACAAAAACAAACGTGCATGATGTGCTGTGATAATTCAGCCCGACTCTAACTCTGTGTTGAAAAAAAATAAATACTGACTGTAGTGTTTTGCCGATTTAACGACTAAGGACCACACATGCAGCGCTACGAGGAGCACACACATGCTCATTTGATGAAATTAGGTTAAGAAGGATCCTGTTCTGCGCTTGCGTCTTTGTGCGATAAGAGCACACGGTGTGGAAATTAAGAGTCTGTGTGCAAAAAGTGTACATTGCATGTGTTTGTGTGTGAGAGAGAGCGAGAGAGAGAGAGAGAGAGAGAGGCTGACTAATCCCTCTGCAGAGCTGAAACGAGTTAAAAACACATCAAAGGGAAGCTTAACCTCTGTGAAACCTCACGGGGTTTTCAAGAACAACAAATGATCATTCCCCTCATTGTTTCCAGGGGGACTCTTTTCACCGCCGCGCCGCTGACACGCCCCTTGGTCCTGGCAGTGTTTTTTTTTTTTTTTTAAAGCCAGTGGTTTTATTTTTAATGACATTGCCATTTCTCTGCTTGTTTGGTAGTGTGTGTGTGCGCGCAAACGTATTACTGTGCTTGCACTTAAAAGAAGACTATGTTCTTTATTTTTTTTTTCTTTAAGTGTGACATGGCAAATGAGGAAAAACCAAGCTAACAAGGACAAAGTTCTGCTTGCAATCATTAAAATGCTGGAAATGATGACTGGATATACAATTTGTACAGAACCAAACTGATTGAAAAAAAAAGTGTTTGGAAGACAGGTGTGTGTGTGCGTGTGTGTGTGTGTGTGTAGGGGGAGCGGGCTAGTGAGATGAGGACGCCGTTTGTGGTCCGGGGCTGGCTTTCACCTCCACCATCTCATTATCACAGTATAATGGTGTTTTTTTGTGTTTTTTTTTCTTCACCAAGCAAAAATTCAGGTTTGTGCATGTTTTCTTTGTCATAGCTTGCCTTGCCTGAACTGGCGGACAGCGTTCACACATTGCGCAGGAATAGATGGACAAAAAGGAGAAGTCAAGTCAAATGCGCCATTAATCCGACTTTGTATTTCAGAAAGCCGTTCGATACACGTTCAATGTCAGTTGCCGTTTCACAATGAGAGAAGTGCAGGATGACTTTCAATTACATCTGCTTGAATGTTTTCTTTTTTTTTTTTTTTTTCCCCCCAGCTATTGCAACCCACGTCCAGGCATGGAAAAAGTAAACAAGACATTTCTATTCACAGTATGAAAGTGAATCTAAAACAAGCACTCAATCGCACCAGCACGGACGGCCACAAAGCGCTTCCCCGGAGGCGGTGGAAGGCTTTTGCTCAAACCATGTCGTGATGACAGGGCACACGGCCGCAGTGACCGCAGTCGATGCGGGACACATGGCGCTCGGCTGCAGTACCGTCGGCAAGCGTGTTGCCGCTACTCCAAATGGGCTCCAGACTATTTTCAAGCGCGGTAGACATTTCATCGGTACACGAGGGAACTCTTCCCTTGGACCATTGGGCTCATTAAAGCCAATCGACACAAGACAAACTAACTACCACCGCAAGCAAAGTCCGATGACGCGAACGGTCGTTTTCAGATTGGGGTTGCTCAATTTGTCCTCAGTTTGAGGGGTCAGCCGTGATTTGCAGCTGTTCTGGAGAATGAACTTGCCACAAAATGACCTCCTTCGTTGGGTGTGTCCTGTCACGGGCCAGAATGATCTCAAACAAATATTTAATATCATCTGACCTCTGGAGAGCGATTTACAACGTCTCTTTGAGGAAAAAATAACACTAACATTAACAAGAACGCAATCTGTTCTAACCGCATGAGACTTTGATTCTCATTGGTGAACGATTGTTTTTCTTGCCATGTGGACCACCGAAGTGCAGAAAGTAATTAGGTAACTCGTTGAGTGCGTTAGTTTAAAAAAAAAAAATGTAATTTTATTGTAATTGGATCAAAACAAACAAACCAAAAATCTCCAAGAGGTCCTGTTTTTAATCATGGTTTAAGGAACCCTTTAAAGTGGACCTTTTGAACGGCACTTTTGTCAATGGGAGATTTTTAAACGTTTTCTTTGGGCAACAATTTTGTACTAATTATTATTGTTTATATACATTTTAAAAAACATATATATATATATATTTATATCTCGGAGATGAAGATAAACAATTCAAGGAAATTATTCGCCGGTTCTGGAGAACCCTGCCTGCCTGCCTGCCTGCCTCCCTGCCTTCAGGCAATAAGCACCCCGGGACTTGACTTTGACCTGCAGGCCATTAGCCCCGTACTGAGCATGCTCCCCGGTGAGGAGCTGGAGGTTGAAAAGTTGTGGCAGGTCAAAGTGGTCTGCAGGCTTTATTTGGTTGGCTCCCTCACCGGACTGAGTTCTCCTGGGGAGCAGAGGGGATGGGTAGGAGGGGCTTCATTCAAAGCCTGGGATTCACCTGGTCTAGCTAGCTTTGCTACAGAGGGCTCACCTTGGGTTTTCCATCCCCTTGATGCCCCTTGTCGCTTGTTTCAGGTTGGGAGGAGGAGGAGCAAGGTGGAAGGGATGAAGGACTGGAGATGCAGTGCTGGGTGCGCGCTGGCAAGGTGGGGGATGGAGGCGGGACTTGTGTGCACGTGCCCCTCTCTTCCTCCAGCTGCCTTAACTGGAGAGGGGGGGGGGGGAGAGAAGAGAAACTGAAACAAAGACATCCGCCAGGGCCATCACAATATTTTGGAAGGAACAATTTGAGGGAGGCATCATCTTCTCAACAAAATCCTACCAACCAAATTACAATCTAACACAAAACACCCGGAGCAGTTAGAAATGAACAGCTCAATTGAGTCTTTGGGACACATTTGACCATTTATGAGGACGAGTGTGAGTTTAAAAAGTGCAAACATTTGCATTTGTTGTAAGGGAAGGGTAATTACATTGGCAAAGTGGCGGTCTGAAAGTTGTAATACGGCGGATGAAAGGGAGCAAGCAATTGGAAAAGCAAGTATTTTTAGCAGCGAGGGAAAGTAAAAGAAGACATTCAAGGAGAGGAGAGACAATGAGACATGCCTGATAATGACAGCTGCATACATCATTGGGCGTGAGTGTGTGTGTGTGTGTGTGTGTGTGTGTAAAGAGATGGGAAAGACATTTCTGTGAGGTTCCACTAATATTACCCTCGTGCGCACACACACACTAATCTGATGACTCCAAATAACTCGGGTTTTAGGCTTAACCCTTGAGGAGCCAATGACACCATGTGTCAAAAGCAGCCAAAGGCGCTTAAGGAGCATTTAGTCACCCTGACAGGAAAACATCCAATCAAATTTGGGGATGAAAAAAAAAAAAAAAAAAGGAAGGTGCCAGTGTGTATTTTAATATTCCTAATTACAAGGGTTGCTGAGGTGGTGAAATTAAAAAAAAAAAAAAAAAAAAAATCACATCTTGTCTCCTCCCTCACAAAAGACTGTGTGAACTAACTGGCATGCTGGTGTCGGGATGAAAAGGTTTCGGCATGTGTGTGCGCGTACGTGTGAAAGGAGTGTGTTTGCAATTTCATTCAAATATTTAAACGCAGATTAGAAAACATTGACAAAACATGGAAACGAAGCGGCAGCTGTCGAAAGGGAGAAGTGGCTGCGAAATTGTTTTGCACGGCGGCACTCATTTGTAGTGTGTGCTTTGGAACATCCGTCAAATGCAAAACGCCTCGTATGAAACTCATAAAAATACAAATATCTACTTTTCTTTGGCAGATGCTTAAATGGGGCACGTGATGTAAAAGTGACTTTGAAATTGCATGGATGCAAAGAGTTGGGTCTCTGTCGTGCCTCCTCGTCAGGCGTGAAATGACAACTTTTTTTTCTTTTTAGCTGCCACACACCTATTTAAAATGTATGGATTGTATTTTTGTAGACTGCGCATGCGGAAAAGCTGCTATAGCTTGATTTTTGGGAGTGTGCAAGGATCGCCACGACCATTTGCCACTTTGGCAGATCCCTCTCGGGCCACATGAGGTGTTCCGGCGTAGTGAGGGTGGGTCGTCCTTGAAGATCTGATGGTTTGGCTGGCAGAAAGTGAAAACGCACATCAGAACTTCATCAAGTGCTTCAAAAAGCTCTTGCCGTCAGTCAGCGGGCCGGCCCACAAAAACTACACCAAAGTCAGAAGAGCGCTTCCCCCAAAGCCCCGGAGTTTCTTTTCAGGGAACCGAGTGGGCTGACGAGTACTTTTTGATTTGTCCTCCTTTGGTGATTTGTTGATTCTTGTCAAGTTCAACACAGTGGCAAAAAAAAAAAAACAACAACCAGCTCTTTCCTCAGAATTTTCCTATGTGTCTCCACCCCCACCCCCCTTACGTTGTTTTATCACAGCGGGCCATCTCCCTGCGCTGTCATGGGGAGATCAGCACAGCAGTATTGATATACAGCCCTATCTCACTTTCATCAGAGGGAAATAATTTACCGGTAGAAAGAGACGCCATAGCCCCTCCCACCTACCCCCTCCAACCCCCTCCGTACCATTTGCTGTTTATTTTCCTCCGCCTCTTCCAACAGCGAACACCATACCCCTGAACATCAGCTTTTATCATTGGAAAAGGAAACGGCTGTCTTTCTTTTAAAGTTGGACCTCTGACGTCTTCCTTCTCTTTGCGAGCTCGCCAGCATGAAGGCTGCGGTGATTTTGCTGCATTATTTGCGGGTGCGGGTGCGTACTCACCTGTTGATTGACAAGACCGCACCGCCGTTTGGTCTGCACGTCGGCCGGTCCGCCCAGATTCAGAGCCACGCAGATCCGCTTATCCGGGCTGAGAGCACATGTGAAATTTCAACTTGCGTTAACCTGATGAATGTTTACGAAATTACTACTTAAATAGTCCATCAAATGAAAAATCCAATGTTATCAAAATGTTAAATGGAGTATGCTTATGAAGCACTACATCAGTGCTAATGTCCACATCATATGTTTACAGAGTCATATTTACTTTTCTCACTCTTAAGTATGGGAGGGTGGCCTTCATTCGGCGCACTGATGCAGCGTTTCAACCCATGGGGAGATTTTCCTTTTTACTTTAAAATAACTTTAATCTCCAGGATCCTGCGGAATGTAACTTGTAGCTGCTCATACATTATTGAAATGATCTTCCAAAAGTAAATCTTTAGCCAATCCAAAAGTTGTGTATGGAAGCACTTGGAGTACATCTTCGAGAAGTGTAACCTTCCGGTCAAGTTGTTCCCATTTTATGCAATCAACAGCAAATTTGAAAAGCGTGTGCATTTGCAGAGCATGTTCAATCAAACGTCCTCCATATCTGGGGCAAGAAAAGAATCGGCTGCGTATGATCGTCATTATAAGCACGTTCGGAAGACCTTATTACAGAGTCCAAAGATGGGTGAGCAAATGGTTTCCAGAAATCATTAAATTGTACTACAGCGTTACCGAGAGCAAAACGAGCGCAACCGCTGACATGCGGCGGAACATTAACAGTACAAGAAGCCATTTAAGATTTTAACTGTTTATTAAAAAGCTTTTCGGGGGGGGGGGGGAGAGGACAAACAAATGTGAAAGTCTGCTATTTTCAGAGCCAGGCCTCGACTAAGAAATGCCTATTAAATTAACGACAGTGGATAATGGCGCTCTGTACGGGCTGAAAGGCGTGCTGCCCCCGCTTTGCGCTGCTTCTTTCATGCTTCAGTGAACCTGTCCAGTTAGCGATGAGGGGGGGGGGGGTGGGACCTTCTAAATACTTTATTGAAGACTTCTTAGGCCATTAAAGTACCACTGTACCTCCCCTATGTTAATGTGCTGGTAAAGAAGCAAGATGGGAAATTCCGTGAGGCGAGCATGCCAAAACGCTCTCTTTTTGCTTCACCTGATAAGGCGAATAAAGGACAGTGTTGTTCCATCGGGTCCACAAATGCAAACCGGAGCAAACTTCAAACAATTAAGTTAAAAGAAGACTTGAACTATAATATTCATATATCACAGTGTTTATGACGGCGGTTGCGTTGAGGCCACATTACAGTGCATCATAGTCAAAGATGTTCACTTTGTGAAAGGAGACAGACGACCTTGGAAAACATATTTCAATGACAAGTGTCTTTTTCGGCATTTTTAGCTTTTTAAATGTAAAAGATGCAACGCTGCCACTGCATCTAAAAATAGCAACAGTCCACACATACATGTGGAACGTAATAATAGCAAATATCCGATCAGAAATGAGTCGTTACTTTGCATGCACAACATTTACAAGCAACTTGTTTCGGTGCACAGAGAGAAAAGGAGCAAGGGAGAAACATTCATCCGAAGTCATTGCGATGCGAAAGAACGGTTTCCCCCTTGTCCGGCATTGGATTCCTTGTTTAGGTTTGGAATATTTTGTAAATCCGAGATTTGTCTTTGCACGTACAAACACAAAACGTAGCTCGCTAAATGACCCCGCCCCAAATCCTCACTTGACAGAATGTAATTTGAATCACTTTCCATGAAGCAAACCAACTCATTTAGCCTGGCAAATGCAAATAGTTTTGAAAGACGAAACCACATTTTCTGCAAATGACATTCATAAAAAGGAAAATAATTGCAACTGACCCTTCCGGATCTTTTAATTTCACACCATGATTATGGCGCAGCCAACAGCCACCAGCCCAATTGCACACACACTGACTTTGATCTGTGAAATTGCCTCTCCAAAATGCGGCGCTGCTGCGTCTTCCGCCGGTTTCCATCTCCGCAGATGCGCAAACCCAAACGTACCTTCCCAGATGGCGACGCGGTGCCGAGCGGATGATGAGACGTCGCCACGGAGCAAAGACAACTGCGTGAGATTTATGCGAGGATGGAACCACGCTTGGCCAAACGCCTGTGTAAACATCTGCTCCTGCGTTGAAACGCAAACATGAATGTGTGTAATTAGACGCTTAACCCAATCAGCGGCTCTATAATTACAGTCATTAGTGTCAACGCCGAGCCGCCACATTCTCTCAAGTAGGCCATAAACTCTCCAACGCGACCCCCCCCCCCCCCCCCACCCCTATCTCCCTTGCATCTTTCTTATTTACTGCTCTCACACGGCTGTATTTTATTAGATTTTGGGGGGGGGGGGGAAACGCAAAGCTTTGACTCCCCCCTATCTCCGTCTGCCACATCGCTTCTCTGTTTACACAAATCCTCCGCTGTGATCACAGAGGGCTCTTAATTGGAAGCACATCGTTAGCCCGGGCGCGCACGATGAGCGCTTCCTCCTGATGGGCTGTGTTGTGTCACAGTGGTCCCAGCAGCAAATCAGCAACAGGCTCGCCTTCCGTCATCGCCCGCGTGTCAATTTGCAACGGTTCTTCTTTTCATTTTTTTTTTTTCCGAAGTGACTTTGAGTTGACACGAGAAAAGGTGTTCAAGGAGTCATTAATTTATCCTTTAACTTGATTAAAAGCGGCATAACTGTTGCAGCTGAAAGCAGGAACGAACATAGGAGCTAAAAAAAAAAGAGAGCAAATATAGATTGATAGATTTGAAGATATACGGATATGCAAGTGTACAATTGTCTAAATCAGGGGTTCCCAACCGCCGGTCTGCGGACCGGTACCGGTCCGCAGGGCATTTGGTACCGGGCCGCACAGAAAGGACTTGCTTTAATTCCGTTTTATTTATTTGGGAATACGAAAGATCTTTTATTTTGAAAAATGACCGGATTTTCCGTTACCGTCCGTCTGTGACACACGTAAAGCCACGCTTCGCCGTCACGTGACCGATTACGCTAAAAACAAAACGCAAAATGAGAAAAAAAAAACCCACTTCTGGAGATCGCAAATGACGTAGTCTCCTATTACCCCAAGATGGGACCGTCTGGTTGCAGAAAATCAAGCTCGGGCCTGTGGTGAGTCGTCATTGTCATGCACTTTGAATTTGCGTTGTATCATATTTTGAAGGCATTAAACATTACCATAGCGATCAGAGTGTTGCGGCAGATTAGACGCTTCTTGTGTTTATTATTCTATTTCTAAAACACCGCAGTTTTCATGCAGCTCATACCATATTATTTTGTTGTATTATTTCCGCCACACGTTAAATGCCGGTCCCTGAAAATATTGTCTGACATAAACCGGTCCGTGGGGGAAAAAAAGGTTGGGGACCCCTGGTCTAAATCACTTTTCTGCCTTCAATGGTGATGACCCCTTTTTGACCCGACAGTCCTAGCACAGCTCCTCAGTTGCTCTGCAAAATAGTACACTGGCTCTGCAGTTCATCCAGCTCTGCTCCCCTCTGCCGTCATCCAAAGTGCAGTCAAAGTCTACCTTGCCCAGCGGTTCACCAACTAAGGACATTTTTTTCGACACAGGTCTCATTTATTAATTGAAATATTGATCCCCGAATCACTCTTCCACACCCGCGAGATGAAGAAGCCACGGTGCCACAGCCACTTCAATGCGTGGGCCATGTCATCATCACACATTTGCTTTATTAAAGGCCCTTCTAATGAAAAAGAATAAAATGTCACATTTCGCTGATCGCTGTCGGTGATAGAGGCACTGCGATGTCCCCCCCCCCCCCCTCTGCCACCAGTAATAAGATTTAGACAAGGAATGCATATGGCTGCCATGCAAATAACGTGACATATCTGTTGCCATATAGATGTATGAGTTTCATACATATATGGCATTTGGGGGACGGGGGATGGGGGGGGGTGAGTGTCGCAGTAAGAAATAGGGGTTATGATAATGAACTGAAATAAATGAAGATTCATCAAAACAAAGGATAGGGAGACACTACAGAGGAAGTTTTCATTCACTGATTTAAAAAAAATTTTTTCATCATCATCTCTTCCCATGTTATTATACACGTTCAATCAAAGCCCCCCTCATGCCTACATCCATATGAACTGCCTCCTCTTTTCCTCTTCTGTCTTGCTCATTCGCAATTATGAGCGAAAGACAAAGAAAAGCGATTCATCTTCCTGTCGCGGCCTCTTAATGATATCATTAAAATGACTGACAGCTTTGAATAGCGCCGAGAACTTACCCCAGTCAAAACAAATCTGATCCGTTTTGGAAACACGGCATGGTGGTTCATTAACGGGAGGGGTTGGTGGTGGTGGTGGGGGTGGGGGTGGGGGGGGGGGGGGTTGTACAACTGGGTGTGGAGGCGATGGTAGGTGGGGGCGATTATTGTTAATGAGGAAGACCTTAAGGGGTCGTGCTGCGGGTACTAGGGAGCTGTGCTTCAGGCAGGTGCCCCCATGAACACCACTACGTACGCACACACACACACACACACACACGCGGGGAGCGCCTCTCGCTTCCATCCTGCGCCCATCTGTGCCACATTCATTCTCATTGCCTTAATGAACATAATAAATACATCTCGCCGCCATTGATGAATGCTATTTGACAGCCAACGGGGGTGGCAAGTAGAAGAGGACGGGCCCTTGACTGGAGTGTAATCACTGTTAAAGTCCCAGCATGAATCACATATTCAGATTGGAGAAGCAGCGGCACCACCACACACACACACACACACACACACAGGTGGCAAAGCCCACGGGGGTGTTTCATTCACAGCCCGGCACTCCTGCTGCGATTGTCATCGGCGCCATTGCCGGGGCCGGGCGCTCGTGTTACAACGAGGCACGGTGGGATATGCGCGCCTTGTAAAGTGGGTGGCCGGCACAAATGCGTGCGGAAAGGCCCGCTGCCACCAAGCAGCAGTTTGGAACAGGACATTTGCAAAATGAATGATCGGCAGGCACACTTTTTGGCAGCCCGGCCGAGAGAGTGGCGGAAACGTCACTGAGAGAGGCATCGCTCGCATCGAGAGGCACGGATGTCATTTGATGAAGACAAAGACAACGTGTGCTCGCCAAAGAAACCATTTTTAAAAAATCGGTTTTCGTTTGATTGTGATCTTATTGCCGTGGAACTTTTAAACACAAAACACAATTTGTTCTCATTCTAGGGTTTTAGAATCGGCGGGCGGACTTGTTGCGCCCACCCCTAAGCAAGATTTACAAATATATTGACGTGTTGACTTACATTTTCTCATCTTGAAGTGCACAAAGCTCCTTGAGTTGGGCCTGCAAAACAATGCAAATGTTTTTAATTAAACGTCCACGATCCTTTTCTGCTGCGTCTTCTCACCTTGATGCTCCCCATCTCTTTCTCCTGCCCTGCCGCCACTTCTTTCAGTCGCGTCACCTCCGCCTTCAGTTTGCCATTCTTCTCGCAAAGATGTCTGACAAACCACGAGGAAATGCAGACGCTCGGTTCAAGCAGACGATAGACGCTCGGCGTGACAGACGCCATTATCATCAAAAGGGCTCTTGTTACACGCATAGACACACAAAACACAACATGCTTTGCGAAAGTAAAATGCTGGGTTTGCAGCAGCATTATCAACCGTGTGGCTATTCATTTGAATTTTACTATTCTGACAAAAGGAAAGTAGTACCAATAGACCTTTTTTATATTTCAATATTATCTTCCAACTAAACGCAGGGACCACACTGAGTGTTTTGTATGCTGCAACAAAACGACACGCAGCGGCGGGGTAGCAGTGGGTGCAGGGGCGGGGTATGACAGTACCATGACAGAGTCTAACGAGACCACTTTTTATCTCTTAAAAGACATCGATGTCACGGCGATGCGCGAATGACAGAAAGACTGTCATGACTAAATATGTCAGAACAGACGACCTGAATCGCTTTAGTGCATGCGCACAAGAATTTTGCTAAGCGTTGCTCGCCATACATCAATTTTCAAGGTGTGTACTGAGAAGGGGGGCTAGACCTTGCACTGGTCTCCTACCAATAGCTACTGATATTCACAATCACGCCAATTCTCAATTTAGAGCCATTCACCTCATGTTTAAATTGATGGAATGTGGGAGGAAGCCAGGGCAGGACTAGGAAAAAAAAAATATATATATATATATATATATATATGTGTGTGTGTGTGTGTCTTTGCATCTACTTCGACACCTTCGATAACTGTAAAAACGTGCTTTGGGGATTTTTCTATTAAATATAGAGTGTAAATGGCATTGTAATTTCATACTTTTGCTCAGTGATCCATCGTTTGAGATCAGTCACGATGAGCTGGCTCTGGTGGCGAAGCTTGCCGTTTTCTGAACATGACGCCGCCAGTTTGGACTGGAGCGTGTCCACCTGCAATAAAGAGCAAGGACAACAACGCTTTAGTGCCCCCGCAGGGGATTTGAACCCCCGCATCCCCACCCCCAAGAGCCTAATGTTACAGATCGCATGGCAGCCCGTTATACTGTTGCTTAAATGCCAACCACATAAAATGCATAAAAATACAGTAAAAAAAAAAAAAAAAAGAAGGCAGATGAGAGAAGTGCATGCTCCAAACAAGAGCGAAATATTTGGAGATTGGGTAATAGTGAAAAATGACACAGGTGGCATTTGCTGACACGCATAGGAACAGCAGGTTAAGGCATGAGGCGGTGCTTAAGGAGGAAAAGCGGTGGATGGTGTGTGGGGTTAACAGGGATGGGATGGCAGAACTGCTGACTTTCTCATTCTTATCAATCGGGACCTTTTTGGGCGCCTAAACTCCGGGGACACGTTGCTATTATCGCTCTGGAAACACCTTGATATGTCACACGTTCTACCCACAAAGACTTGCCAACGGGAAAAGAACGTCATTTAAACAGCCGTGGAGTTCTGCCCGGACAGACATCACGCCGATAATATGACAAGTGAAAAAAAATGCAGATGAATTTTTGGAGTCACATGAAAGCGCCGCATAGAAAGTCATTTGCAGAAACAGCCTGTCAGAAGATTCAACATTGGGGTCGGTGCCCCCTGAAGCACCCGACGCCACAAGTCCACGAGCAAAGTACAGGTAGACTGGTTGGGCGAACTCCCATGCACTCCCCCCCACCCCCCATGCGAAAACCACGCTGCCCCTCCTGAATCTGAGAATCGACTTCCCGACGGGGCCCTCTTCTCCGGCACCCCTGAATCGATCTTACCAGGGAGGCCAAAGAGTGAGATCCCCCTTTTGTCGGAACACACCCTGCCTTTTGTGACAAATCTTTAAACTAGCTAATTAAAAAGTACATTTTGGGAGATGCTTATCCCCACACCCCCCCCAAAGGAAAAAAAATAAAACACACACCAAAAAAAAAAAGATAAAACACCCGCACTTAAAAAGCACTGTTGCAAAAACAGTCGACATTCAGGTTGCAAGGGCAGACATAGCGCTGCAGCGCGCTGTAATGACAGCAATTACTGTGGTCTCACATTAAGACCTCCCTCCTGACTGTCTGACTAAGTCGGCTGACGCTGGGATGTAAATCGTGGCGGCAGTTTGATGTTGTGATGAGGACTAAATTATACACGGCATCACTCTGTTTTCACCATTGTCAAGGGAGGCGGCGAGATGATGCGCAATTGTGTGCGAGAAGGGAGGGAGCGGTGAAAAAGCGGCACAAGGAGGTGCGATTGCAGGCGGCGGCGGTGGGTGGAGGGAGGGACGCAAATCTGCTTAACATTTAGATTGCTTTTGTTGCACAAATATTTTAGCAGATGATGGGGGGCTAAAAGGGACACCCACATGCATTTGGGACACTTTGACAAGCAAGTCTGGGGACGCCGCTGCTCCTCTCGGTTTTGTTATGGCTAAAAATAGGAGTTGAGTGGTCGAGGATTTGGACTCGAGGGTGACTATTTATCATTCGCGCCTTTGACTGAAAATAGATGGATTTCTTTTTGTTGGCTCAAACGATGGTGGCAGGATTTGGTGGTTGAACGCAATTTTCTAGAAAATCGTATCAGTAAAAACGAAGAAAATTGAAAATGCTTCAAGATGAATTCCATGCATCTTGTTGTCTCGAGGTGACGTCACACTTCCGGGTTTGTCCCTCGTCGGGATCTCACTTGGGGAAAACGATGACTTTGTTAAATTTACGAAATAGATTTTTTTTCCATGCATTTTGTTGAATGACTTCACTTGTGACGTAAAAATATTTCGTTTGGGATTTTCTAAAATGACTTCACTCCTGACCCATTAGAGGACAAACCGAGCAAAACAAAAGAAGCCTTTTTTAGCAGGGAACTGAGGACACGCGTAAAAAGTGATACGGTTGCGGTTGCGGCAACCATCGGAGACGAGGACGAGCCGTTGGTCTTTTCAACTCATCGCTCCTCTGAGCACATCCTTTCATCAAATTAATGAACACATTTATTGTTAAACACATTTTTATAAAACATTAATTCATTCTGTCTAATTAAAAGACCCAACAGGCCTGACATCACTTCGATATGCATACTTATCACTCACGGGGTCTGAATTAAAGATCGACTGGCGCGCGCTGCATGTGTGTGTGTGTGTGTGTGTGTGTGTGTGTGTTTGCACACTTATATGCGCATAGGATGGCGAGCAGAGAATGAGGCTTCCAAAGCAGGTCTCCCCACTCCAGGCTTAATGGTGATAATCATGGCATGACCCAACATTAAGTCTGCGAGTGCGTGTATTTGTGCGTGCCCTACTCTCACTAATGGCGACGATGATGACATGTTCTCCATTAGACTCGTCAGTGGACCACAGCAGAGCTAGCATATTAATGATGCTGATGATGGCTTCTTTAATTATTGTCGTCTGCCGCCGCCGCCGCCGCCGCCGCTGTGTGGCCCCGCTCCTTTTCCCGGCCGGCCCTTTCATCACACGCTCCCCCTGCGCGCCTTTCCCAGCTTGTTTATCGGCTGGCCGCCATTACTGAGGCTCCCTGGCGACTGGAGACCGCGCCCGCTGGGATGCAACTTCACCGGGGTTCGGGAGAAGTTTGTCCCACAGCAAAAACGGCTGCAAAGGGATATTTGAACGGGATCTGGAAACGGGCCCCGGGTACAATTGAAATCAATGATACTGTTCGTTTCTAGCTCAGATCTCAAGAATCCAATAACTGTTGAAAGATTTTAGGCTCATGGCTCAGGTTGAGAGGGTGTGACGCAATGAGACGTGTGTCATTTGACATCCATATCGATGAACTTGTCGGCATTTTTGGGCAGTTCCACCGTATCTCAACATGAATTTATGGTACGGTGTCACATCAATCATGATGTGGAATTTCTAATTCACCATTGCATGGCAGAGAGAGGGCAACATTTAGATTCAGACCCAACAACAGCCACCTTAAGCTATTAAAAAGTAGCCTTAACTATTGGGAGAAAAGTGTGAGAAGATTGAAAGGGGAAGGCTTTTCAAAAGTCGAGTCGAGTGGAGGCACAAACTCCATTATCCAGTAGTCCACCACACAAAAACAGTCTATTAAAGCATTTCGCGTGTGTATCGCATATACGCCTGGCTGCTTTTTTTTTTTTTTTAATCTTAAATCATTGCGCTTCTTCCCCGTCGCTTCCCCAGCATGATTAAAAGTCTAATTTTACAGAGACACCAACGTCACTGGTCACATCAATGATTTCAAAGCAGTTAAGACGTGTTTACCAATGTTTTGCCATCTGAAATCATTTCCGTGAATTCTCATTACGAAAAGTTGAGGTGACCACAACTAATGACATGTTTGTGGGTGGCTGATTGAGGAGAGAAATTGCAAATGCTAATGCGTTTGAAGCGGGAGGCACACAATGTACATGTTTACATATTTAAAATGGAACCATGCGGGGGGGCCGGCATCGTGCGTCTCTGTGCATTTTGGAGAGTGCCGCTCTGATTAACTGATACCATGCACGTCATTCCCCTTCTGTCAGAAGAGAAACTGGCTAATAGACCAAAACAGTCAGCTCTCGCGCACATACACACACACACACATGGAGAGAAAATACTTGGTATCCTTCGGTTTAAGAAAGGTAACAAGACAAAGCAAACAAAGCTTCTGGGAAAATGTTCTTTGAACAGATGAGACAATTGACTTTAGCCTTGCTTTGCCTGTAGCGCCATGTTTCACCTTAAAAAAAAAAAAGAATACAAAGAACACTGCTTCTACTGTGAATGATGGAGAAAGCTCGTTTCTGTTCGGCTAAATCCGCCATGTTTCAAATCTGTGCAGGGTACAATGAGATCACAAGACGACCGCGCCACTTTGGGGCGAAATGTGCGAAAAGTGTGAGAACGCTTGGTCACAGTCACACAAAAACAAGGCGATACGGTACGTAGGTGGCCTTCCTGTGATCGCAATCCCGTGGAAGGAGCTGAAAGATGAAGTCTCAAGAAGGCCCCCCCCCCCCTTACAAACCCGAGACCCCTCCTCGAGAGGAGCGGGCCAAAATAACTGCTGACAGATGTACCACTCTCATTGAAAGTTGGAGCAATTGTTTGATTGCCGTGATTACCTGAAAATGGAGCAACAACATATTCAATCGGACCGTAATTTTGTTTTTCTCCCATCAATTCTCATTATTTATTTATTTTTAAGAAATAGACAAATACATTTATATAATTCTGTTGACCACAAAAAAGCCTGAATGCTCTGATCCTAAGTGACCAAAGTGGGTTTTTTTTTTCCTTTGTTGATCGCAATTTTATGAAGCATTTTGTTTATGTATGTAATTGAAATGTGCACACAAACACACACACACACACACACACACACACACGCGCACGGACAGAGCGATCTGAAGTTCAGCTACTGTGCACCGAGGCAATTTGTAATATATATTTCCTCTAGAAGCCACCTTTGATTGCATTTATTTATTTTTTTTCCCCCACGGGCGGACAATTCATCTGATCAAAGTCAATAAAAAAAAAAAGATCGGGCGCCTAATGAAGGAGTCATATTCACTGCAGCCATCATGATGGTGTTTAAACACTGCTTTTCCAAATGCACATTCGGCAAAAAAAAAAAAAAGCTCAGCTGCTGTTTGAGATGATGAAAGGCAGAGTGGATGCACAAGGGGAGATAAAGGGGGCCGTGTTTGAGTGCAGGTGCGGCCATCAAACACACAAATACATAAAACACAATCATCTCTCATTCTGTCTCGCTCTCACAGACGCGCGCACACACACACGCGCGTGCGTGTGTGCAACTGACCTGTACTTGCAGCGGTCTTCAAAATCAAGTCGTATGAGATCGATTAAGAACATCACTGCAATGATTTTCTAAAAAACTAAACAAAACGAAAAAAAGGTTTCATTATTTGTTGAGCACACTTGGATAGAATTCCAGTGGAATCAAACATTGTCTAATGTCTGACAAGGGGCCAGACTTCAGTTCAACATCGGTACTAAAGTCTGTGTTGACACTGCGGCCATCCAAATACCGTATCCTCCTCTCCTGGGTCCTGACAGCGTCAAGAGAAAACGAAACATCCATAGAATCAGATATCCGGGGGCCAAATATGGCCTGTGCCCCATCTCTGACTGGCCCTCGCAATGTGCATGAAGCCAAAATATGAACCGATTATTTATTTTGAAAGCAATGCTTTTTATTTGTGACGTGCATGTGAGTAAGAGCGACGACTTGCGTTTTTTGCATTGCCGACTTAGCGAAGGCAGTCATCGGACTCCTCGACTATTAAAAAAAAAAACCCACACATATGCCACATCTATACTAGTATAGCGTCTTATAAAGCTTTAAATAGATGCATAAAATGAACATGGCTCTTGTGAGTGTGGCCCTTGACAACCCATCCAGTTTCTCACACGGCCCCTTTGGAAAATTTAAAATTAATGAAACAAGTTAGTCTTTCTTGAAACCAATAGGGAGAAGAGTCAGTACCGTTCAAGTCCATGATGTGCAAAGTTGAATTTTGTATCACTTCTCGATTAATGTTTAATTCTCTGTTGTTGCTGCCCAATGATGACACTCGTATGGTTGCTTGTATGTACTGTGTATTGGCCACTTTGGGGTTGTTTCATGTGTTAAAGGCCAAGGGGACGCGTGCAAATTTGACTTCTGAATTACTTGCATACAGAGCAAAGATGACATTTTCTGGAACAAGTGACCTCCTTTCATCAAGGCGTCTGTTCTGAATTTTGTGAAATGGTGATGTAGCGTCGTGGCCAAGTTACATAACGCCGGGCAGCTAATACCGGGCAAAGGTCTGCAAGGATCAAGCGACGGCCAGAGTCCGACCACAGGGCAACAGAGAAGCGCTAGCAAGCCAAAAACCATACAGAACAGAGCAGCATCAGCGTACGGCGGCATCTGATTACAGGCAACATTAGAAGTCAGCAGAGTATCAAATCTTATTTTGTCGGGTGCAAATGTGTTACTGTCGATGTTTTGGAAGAAGTACTCTTCATGCTAGAAGCAAGTAAAGATGACCGCCTGCCTGGATACTGATGATGATGATGATGTCGATGACACATTATCATCCATGGGAAGTCAAGCTGTGTAGATTGCATTATTCACAAGGGTAGAGTTTACAGAAAGGTGAAAGTGAGGAAAAAAAAACATTCAGATATGGAAGCAAATGCAAAATCCAAATGCCAGATAGCAGCAGGGTTCACGGCAGCTTAAGACAGAATTGGAAGTTTGTCGAATCGAAATGAACATCGCTTCACCCGTCCCGGCGTTGCCCTTAATTATCTATTCTGCCTTTGTACAACAGCAGCTCAGCTTTGACAACTGCGCTCCCTCCGAGATTGTTCCAGCTCCCAGTCAGAACATGAGGGAATATTACAACCAGAATTAACTCTCCAAATCACCCCATCCCTCCTTTGGACAAGATAATCCGGGCTCTACGACTGAATAGAGGCCACTAATCACCCACAAAAGGTAGCAGAGGAGAGAAGAAGGAATGGAGGTGAGGTGAAAGAGACCTTGCGTTAAAAGGTGAGGAAGGAGTCCAAAATATACAATATTTAGGAATGTAGAAAAGTCGACGCCCGTTGCTATGAGTATTATTTTGTTGTCAATGAGCACCTTTGAGTTTGACGCCTTCATCTGTGCGCATCGATGCCATTTGGTTTGAACATACCTGGGCTCGCGCATGCTTTTTCTCCATCTGGGCCTGCTGAAGGGTCCTCTTGAGTTCTGCGACCTCCACTTGCGGTCTCCCATCCGCGTCACTACGCGCGGCCCGGTGATCAGAATCACATGATGACATTCCATGCATGACCTGATACACACTTCAATGAGAAAAACTTTTTTGTCATGTCACTTCTTCAAAACTCATTCGTGTCAGGTTTTAAAGAATATAACGTGGACTTTAACGACACTATCAAATTTGAGTGAATACATGCTTGGGCGCAATGCAAAAATATGTGTTTGTGTATATATATATATATATATATATATATATATATATATATATATATATATATATATATAAATGTGTATGTGTGTGTGTGTGTGTGTGTGTGGCAGTCGAGCTAAGAGAATGTGAAGGCGATCAATACGAAGGGGTCCATTCCTGCCACACTACTGTGCGCCCACTGTCTGAATGCGAGTCAGTGTGTGTGTGTGTGTGTGTGTGTGTGTGTGTGTGTGTGTGTGTGTGTGTGTTTTCGTCAGCTGCCTACAGTAGGATCAATACAACAAATGATTACCATTTCCACTAAACTCCCTCCGCAGCCTGGCTCCGGCCGATCAGTGGGCCTCAACACGACCCCCCCACGCCCCGCCCCACCAGCCCCATCCCAACACGTGTACACAAACGTATGCATACCAAAACAAACCCCCACCCCCACCCCCCCACAATCGTCATCCAAAGCCTGAAGTTACTTGAAAATGTTTGTGCGTGATTAGCAGCATAAAGCGGTGGTAAAAGCAGCAGCAGAGCAGCCACAGAGGGGGGTTACCCCCCCCCCCCCCCCCCCCCAAAAAAAGCATACGGCTGATAGATTGGTCCACGGAGAAAACATATGACAGGAAGAAGAGAGCAAAGCAAGAAGGGAAAAGAGACGGAGGCATCCCGTGGAGAAAGGAGGGGATTTCCCACTGCACACATGGAAGCCATTAACATTGGTTGTTGTTGCTTTAAAAAGACGAGAAAAAAAACAAAAAAACCTTTCATGTCTTTGCAGTGATTAGATAATACCGAGTTAACTGTAAACAGCGCCATTCTCCAAATGTAATATGCAGACGCAGCGATTGTTTCACCGTGTGGCACCGAAAATGGCTGGGAACTTAATAATTCACAATGAAAACCTAGAAAGGTTCCACGCTGACTTTTATTTTGTCGGGGGGAAAAAAGAAAAAAAAGAAGAAAAATCCAAAAAGTTCCACAAGCTTCTCTTGCACTCTTGTTGCAATGAGGTCACGTCGAAGCCAAAGCCACAACCACGACGACGCATCTACACTCACACACACGCGTGCACACGATTCCTCTTTTGCCGATGTCATCGCCACAACTCTGAGCGGCGCGCCGGGGTCAACTAGAGGGCCTCACCTCTGAACTCTGTGCACTCACATCTGCGCGGCCAGCAAGTTCAAATCCACGGATGATATCCGTCCGCCGCTTGACATGGCGCAATTCTGACCTTTGACAGTGAAACACGTGCATGTTGGACCATTTTTGTTTAGCCAAGACTCTGCACTCTCCGCCGCATATGCACTTTTACCGCCCGCTGTGTGCCGCGCATCAGGAACGCGATGTTTTGGATGAAGGAGCGAGCACTCGGGGGGCCAATAGGAAAGGAAAGGAAGATTCGCCGTCCATACCGTGTGTCGTCTTGCCCTTGCGCCTCCTCAGTGGGACACGCCGCCTTTGAACGGGCTGCCAACACCTCCACTGAGCAGGTACGGAGAAAGAAGAGGCATTAAAAGTGGGATAAGCTACACTTTGGGATGCATTACAAAACGGCCATGTGGCGAAAATTACATTTGAAGTACTTTTTTTTTTAAATCAAAAGGGAATGACCCAATAACGGCCTTTTTGAACCAGACAAAAGAAGCAATCTCCTGCTTTGTCAATAGATGGCACTCTTTATCCTGACCACACTATTAGTGCTCACACAGTCCTACTGCAGCCCTTCAATCATTTTCCTTTTCGGGCTCCATCCTCAGTCTACATGCAATAAACCCCCATTGTCCCACACTTAGTGGTGCAGCACACACCGAGTGACTACATAATAAACCACCGGTCAGCTTCCTCGGCTTGCTCGCCTTTGCTTTGCAAGGCCTTTTCAGTTGGAGCTGAAATTTCCTTCCTTACACCTCGCCATTTTTTTGTGTGTGTGTGTGTGTGTGTTTGGTTTAGAGTGTTTTGTGAGTCAATGTTCCCTCCTCGGTCTTTAAAACCTTTTCACTAAATTCAGTATTCACTGAAAACAACATAAACTGTCAGCCGTCAGTGTCCAAGGCTGCTGAATATTGAGAAGTGAGCGCTTTATACGCAGGGTTAGCGAGGTATTTACAGGCCGGACGGACGGACCTCGAATTGGTGAAAATGTGTGTATATTGGGAGTATTTGGAAAAAGCTGTTGGTGTGATGCTTTTTAGTCGCTGGCGCGGTGGGCAAACGGACTCGATTGAAACCACATAGCAAGGAAGGCGACGATCTACATTGAACCAAATAGGTTTTCATTGAAGATTTTAAACCATCACATTTGGATTGCTGGAGAAATGGAAGCATTGCTGATAAATATTTCATTGTGAATGCTTCACAAATCCATCTTCCTATGTGTGCGCACGTGCGTTTCACGGACTAGTTGGGCTCAAGGTGAACGTTTGCCTTGGGTCTCAATGATCAATAAAGCAGAGAAGTGAATGCTTGAGATGGAGGCTTGATAGGGGTTACCTCAGCGAAACCCACTCGGATGGCTGCGCACAGAGCAATTAGCAGCAAAGACCGCTCCGTCGCAAAATCACTCTCACCGGTACTTTGTGCACTAAAGGCCAAAGCCAATCTCTTCCGGTTCCTGTTCTGTGTAGATTTGGAACAAAAAAAGGTAAAATGAAACAGAAACGGAACGAATCAATTCCCAACAAAAGATGTTGCCATCGGAAAGGCAAAGCTTGAATGCCAATTTTTCGCCACCTTCGTTGGGAGAACTTTGAAGAGCAAACAAACGCGAAGAGGGGAGGACACTGCAGCCTAAAAGTGTTTGCGAGGTCTCATTTGCCGCGGTACGTTCTGTTCTTTTAATATTCTTGTCGCCTGAGCCGTATTGAACTGGGCCGCCGCGGACGGAGTGTTCTGCCGTTGACAGAAAACACGACTGCCATGTCGCAAAAACTTCACCGTGTTATGGTGGTCATCACACCCACTCTGGACGGTAAAAAAATAAATAAAAATAAAGCGTAAAACCAACATCGACCTAAATAATTCTTGAAAACTTCGCTGTGATCAATGTGGCCAACTCCTCAGGAAGGAAAGTAGCTATTGGCTGTCCTCAAGGTTGCTACAAGACGCTTTTTTTATTTATTTATTTATTTTTTTAGTTTCCTTAAGTTTGATTTGGTCGCAATGAAACATGAACAACCTTATTATTATTTATTTTTTTAGTACATTCGTGTTACGTTATGACCCCTCCCGCCATCTAAGATCTTGGCTCTCCTTACACTCTCTCTTCTTGACCCTTTTATACCGACTTCACATTTTTGATTCGCAGAACTCACTCCGTCCTTCCTTCCTTCCGCGTGAGCTTCAAAGCCAGTCACGTGGCAATCGCAGATCGGCGGTCAGATGACCAAACGCGCTGAGCTAACCTTCGACACGACTGGGATGCAAAGCCAGCTGGCCGAGAATCAGTGTTTGGGCAGGGCCGGGCCGGGCCCTCCGCCGGCTTCCTGGCAGCTTCCTTTGGCTTTGTTGCGGGATTCGTAGCGGGCTAAGGTGCTCCCGCGAGATGGCCCAAAGCCTCCCAAGACTCTTTTCGCTCGCTCGGTTTCAGAAGTTTCACGGACTTGCAACACTGCTGTTGGGTATAAGCCAATAGGTGTCTTTGCACACGCGGTTCTGCGCACAAATACACCAGCAGGTAAAGAGCGCTCGCACAACGCTCACAAAGACAAACAACACAGACACATATAGGATCTAAAAACGCCGGCATCAACACAAGCATCCGCCCCAACAAACTCCCCTCTTGCTCTCTCCTCGCCGCTTTATTTACAATCCTCTGGCAGCGGTACAAGGGCCCGGGGCTATAACACACGGCACCTAATGCTCAAACTGCCAGGTAATCTCATGTCTGACATCCCCCTTTGATAGAAACTGATCAATAGACTCTTGTAAAGGAGTCATTTTCTCTGATGTTTCTACCAACCACTTCTCTCTATCCGGCTCTTATCCCAGCCCGTCTCTCTCTCTCTCGATTCTCCCCCCCCCCCCCCCCCCCCCCCATTTTGCTTCTCCATTTTATTAGCTCTACATTTATAATTCATATTTCTGCCGGGCTCCGGCGCAAAACGGGGGTGGCCTCTTTGTGTAATAAAGAACAATGGCGGTGAAACGATGGGGAGAAATTCCAGTGTTTGCTGCCGGTTCCGGTGAACAACGGTTTTGGGGATCGATAGAGTGTGAAATGGGATTAGAGCTAGTAATAGAGGTGAATTGAAGGAGAGAGAGAGAGAGAGAGAGAGAGAGAGAGAGGCCTGCGCACATGTGCGCCTGGGGATCGGGATCAGAGGGAAGCGCGCGCATACTTACACATGTATACTGTCACATGGGCGGCGCCTGCACACATATGCGCTCCATCATCACTTCATCATCTTTAGGCAAATACGCGTCGGCGGCACACGCATGGGCGGGCGCTAATATCACACTTTGAGTGAAAGGGTGGAAATGCCATGGCGGGCAACACGGTGAACGGCTGGTTAGGACGTTCGCCTCACAGCGCAGAGGTGCGGGGTTCGATTCCGGCTCCGGCCTTCTTCCCGTGTGGCGTTGGCATGTTCTCCCCTGTGCCTGCCCGGGTTTTCCTCAAATGGTGTTTCGTTCACAACAGACATTCCTCCAGCTTACTCTTCAACCCAGTCCATTCAAGACCAGGAAAACAATGAGCCGCATTTTGTTTCCGATAATCCATATTTATTCTTCTAGCATCCTAACAAAACGGCCCTATATTGCTCGACTGTGTCCACGGAGTATAAAAGCAGAATAATATGCGGTTTTGTGTTGAGCAAAGAGTCTAGGCCATGCGTTTTTGATCACAGACAAAGGCCAAGCCACACGGCGTTGTCTTTCTGTCTCCATCTTGTTAATGAGCAACGTTCGGCTAGCGAGCCTGCCGCCGCAGACAGAGACCTCAGATTCATCTCTCAGCGCACAATAGGTGATTGTGCGGATGTGTGTGTTTGTACCTCTGAGAGCAAGCGTGCATGTGCTAATTAAAGCAGTGGGAGACAGGGGGGGGGGGGGGAGTGGGGAGTGGGGAGGGCAGGCTGTTATTTTTCGTGCATGTGCGCGCACCAAAAAGACGTTTGCCTGGCATGACCGAAAATGTGTACGTTAATTCTTAATGAGACATTTCTGTTGCCCGGAGAAAAACCCAGACGTCGCCATTCCTGCCATGACACGCGACTACAAAGGCCATTGCAATGCATGCGCACACGCGCACATCATTACCATGCGCTAAAGAAGCCATTAAGTCAAACCTCTCGCCACAGCGTGCGCGCGCGCGTGCGTGTTAGTGGCTTTACGTGCAGACAGCTTGCAACCAAATCTCACGGTTGTAGCCCTGCCGGCTAATTTGAAATAAGCAATGGAGGGAGCCGGCGGCAGGGAGGTTCGGCAACACAAAGCAGAACAACACCACGAGGTTTCCTATGCGTGCAGTGGGATTCTGAGGGGCCACAAGGCCCCGAATTTCAGCGGGGTTGGGCAGAAATCACACGGATTTAGCCTTTTTTCCACCGGGACCTTATTTGGAAGAGCAAAAAAAAACAAAAGAAAATTCCGATTCAACACGCGTCAATCTCGACTGATACGATACACTCTTCCGGCATATCACGCCCAGCCCTACGTCAGCGGAACGCCCTCCCTTCCATGTTCCGAAATAAAAGGCCACCGCGTTTGTTTTTTTCCCCGGTGTGCCTAATTAGGTGGCCAGTGACTTTATACTTGATCTCGCGGCGTATATTTTGATACGCACACGAAGAAATATGAGGCTACATTTGATGCACACAACCTCCTGACAAAAGGCAGGTGAAAATATTCGACAATATATTCAATGATGCGGAGGGAAATGGCAGAGCGACGTCAATATGTAGCCGGCATATGCTTACGAGTGTTATTGAATTAATTTCATCTCTGTAAAAGTACGTTTGTGGGAAGAAAGCCATGCTTTGTTGCATTTGCTAACGAGTTGAAGTGGGGTTTTTTTTTTCCCATCAGGCATTCTTTGAAACAATAGGCAATTAAAACTGTATCTGCTTGTATTGAATCCCACGTTTATGTATAAATATATTGACTCGATACAGCGTTCCGTTCTCTGTATGTAAATGATTAATTTGATTTGCTGTTTTTTTTCCTTTTTTTTTTCTTGAGGGTCTAATTTGTGTACGAGCTTGTTGTAGTCGACTGATGGAAATCGCGCATTGTCCAGTCGACCGACCAAAAGCAAAGACTTTTCTTCAAGATTTGAATTCACGCTTCCATCACAAATCTTTGAGACGACAAGGCGGTGCACTTGATGACGTCACTTGCCCGAGGGCGACTGGTTCGGAATGCTGCGACGCGGCTTTTAACTGGCACAAAAATACACACATCTTGCCCAACAACAAACGCACACTGTGAAGCATTGTGTAGGTCAACCGTGTTTAAGGGTACAGTAGTCCTACATCCACTGCTGAATAGCAAAACGCGTGTACACACACACACACACACACACACACACAAAACATCATAGAGTGGCATTGTGACACTGCTACCTGTTGTCGGATGTTTGCGGCGCAGCTCCTCAAGCTCTTGACTCAGCTGCCTGACTTCAGTGCTCAGACTCGGGTTCGCTCTGTGAAGGCCCTTCAGCTTCTGGAAGAGACGGTCATATTTCCGCGAGTTTAATGCCCTCATTGAAAAGTTTGAATAAGTTCATATTTGATCATAAATAAGGTCGATATTCTGGTCTATTCATAGTGCAAATTGTTAGTAGTTCCGAGTGCAAACTGTTTGCGGGGGTGGGGGGCTGAGAGTCAGACCTCAGTTTTTCTGTGGCTCCTTTCACCTTTCACGGATGTAAGTTTTTTTATAGTAAATCTTTGACGTATTTCGATAGGATGGCAGAGGCGCATTGAATAATGAACCACTCAAAGAGCATTTTAATCACAGACATACAAGTAATTCGCCCCCATTAAGGGAGACTAAGGCACATTTTTACTGACAGATTTTATTTAATTTTTGGGGTAGGGGGTGCGATTTGTTGTTGCCCAAGAATGAGAGATTTCGTGTCGTATTCCGACTAAACCTTTGCTATTTAAAAATGTGCATGTTCATGCTCATGATAAGACGATGGGTGATTTCCTGCACAGATGTTCCTGGACACTTGAAAGCGTCTTCCTTTTACTCACTCCTGATAGAGATCAGGCTCTCAAATGCGGTACTTGTTCAGTTGAACCGTCTACTTTGGATGGATTCCTCTAAGATGCTGTCAAATTATTTTCAAATTGAATCACTTTTTTTGTTTTCTTACTATACAGCAGGCGTATATTTTTGACTTTACATCGATCTGATCGAGTGCATTGAAATCGATTGAGATTTGGCATTTCCTGCAAAATAGCTGATCGACTGTAATGTCATAATTGGCGCAATCTGACAATAGCGTCATTGATCGGATCTGCAAAAAATAAGCCAAAACAGCAAACACAACTGCTGCGCTATTTGAGTAAACGCGGAAATCGAGCTTGTAATTGAAGTCAATTTCATCGGCTTTGGCAACGTTTGGCGCTTTAATTAATAGCGAGACAATTTGTTTCTGGCAGGCAAGTATGGGACACTTACATGATTGCTGAGTCGAGTGTGTACAGTGGGTGCCTCCAAGTGTTTTATTCACGTTTCCCTCACTGCTTTATTTCAAAAACATTTTCGTTTCAGATGTGGATTTCCGAAAGCAAATGCAAACCTTGAGCATAGTTTGTATAAACTGTTAATTTGGTGCCAGCCAGCTAGCTAGCTAGAATAGTCCATGGACCATATGAATATCGAATTTTGCATCAGAATCAGCAGTAAACAGTCCCAAAAAAGACTCTCTTCATGATACGATTGAGTTTCCATCAGCAGAAATACCTTTGGGCTGTTGGCAAGCTCACGCTCAAAGTGTGCAAGTTCCTGTTTCAGCCGCGCCACTTCCTGTTCCCATTGTCCACGCCGGCTCAGGTGTGCACGGCAGGACGTGACAAGACTTTGCTTCGGACTGGCCTGCTCTTGGTTTCTGAGGAAAGCGGGGCAAACCGCACCGTCAGCCTCAAATGGCTCTCCAAGTCCCACACCCCAATTGAAAGATGAAACCATATAACGGCCTCGCAGAATGAAAAGCGTTGACGAGATGATGTGAAGTTTAGCATGTTTCATCAAGTCCTACGTGATGCCAGTTGGTCAAGAAGAGGAAGCAGCAAAGGGGTGGGGGTGGGGGGTGGGATGTAGCAACAGAGGGCGGATGGGAAGGGCATGAGAAGAAGGACAAGGACAGAAATGGGATCAGCCAAGAGTTTTTCATCGAGATGCCATTATTACTGTCTCTCCAGCTCTGATTTCATCTGTAGAATAACCTTTTCACACTCCACAAGCCGCTCCGCCTGCTCGCTGCAGCGCTAAAACCCACACACACACGCGCACGCAGACCACACACACACACATACAAAAGGTGAGCGCATCACTAGATTTGTCACTGTCAAACTCCGCCGCTAACCTACAGAGGGACGTGTGCATACGGCCATTTTGGAATCTCACCAAACCACGCACACTGTATTATTTCACCCAGATGATAAGGGGCGTGTTGGCAATCGGCGGTCTCACCCCCTGCAGCTTCCGCTCGTTCCCTTGCAGGCTCAGGTAGTCCTCGTTGGCGTGAGAGTGACTCTGCCGATAGAGTCGCAGGTCACACTCCAACACGACTCTCTACATGCAGAGGAGAGCAGAGATAAAGGCGGGAGGAGGAAAAGTCGCTCTCAACATCTGTCAAAGAGTTGCTTATCGCTGCACTGAGAAAGCGGCCTTTTGTTGCCCTTGGAAATGTCTTTGGTGGCATCGCTCTCCTCGAGTTGGGAGCAGAAATGGAAGATCCACAAAGGGAAACATTTTCAATCATGTGTCTGTGTTTTGATCACGATTATGCAAAGTGTGTACCCTGGAAAATAAAAATCCGGTGAATTAACTTGCTTTGAACAAGATCGGTTCCATGTGAGACATCTTTCCCCACTCCTCCATTTTTAATATGCTGTTATGTATATTTTATATTGACATTTATTGATGTACTTTTGTCCTCTACTTTCCCCCCTTCATAATTTTGCTGCTGTAAATTGGGAATTTTTCTATTGAGAGACAAATAATGGTTTTCTAATCTTCTTTTTTCTTTATGATGATCATCAGGCAAACAAAAAAAAGCATCTGCACATGAACAAGTAACTTGTGCCCTATAACAAACAACTTTTTAAAGATGTCTTCTTAGATTTGGAATCTGTAAATATGGGTATGCAAAATAACCTAAACAGCAGGTGATATTGTGGTTGCGGGCTTTCTTTTCATCAAAACATCCATTTTCTTATACCACTTCAGAGGAGTCTTTTTAAATTCAATTTTTTGTTTGTTTGTTGGGGAACTGTTATTCCTTTTCGCATCTATTTTGGGCCCTGACAAAAGGGCATGCTGCATCAAGCGCAATGGAGAGAAATAGACGTCGAAACGTCCAGAAGAGCTCCCAACCTCCTTGGTAGGCGCCTCACAATCAAAGTCATTAGCCGGCGTAATAAAGGCAGTGAGATAGCGTCATTCTTCAGCGGCCTAACTCTTTTATAACCAACAGATTAAAGTTGATTGGATTAAAATGACATTCTTCCCGTATGACCTTGGCAGCAGCAGTTAAGTTCATCCAAATTAAATTTCTCCGTAATAAAGATGATTCATCTGTTGCCTGACGTCGTTATATTAAAAAAAAAAAAAAAAAATGTGGCACGTGCCAGCGCTCGCACGCTGTGCAGGTGGTGCATCATGTTTGAAGCACGGGAGACAAATACGGGACACTGACAGTACATTTTCACAGTCGTACGCTGTGCCGCACCTAAATTAAAGGGGATGGGGGTACATAATATTCAAACCACTGACTAAAACATAATCAATATAATCACTTGTATGAAGCCAGGCGAGGCTGGCATGACCTCACCTGCCGCTTGAGTGCGTCCACTTGCCCTTGCAGGCTGCGCACAAGGCGTCTCAAGTGAGCCACCGTTTGCTGGCTCCCGCTCAGCAGATTTTGA
Organism: Hippocampus abdominalis; assembly: GCA_018466805.1. Classification (NCBI taxonomy): domain Eukaryota; kingdom Metazoa; phylum Chordata; class Actinopteri; order Syngnathiformes; family Syngnathidae; genus Hippocampus; species Hippocampus abdominalis. Next base: position 1,444,127 of record CM031712.1, on the reverse strand, counting down.
CTGATCTGGAGCTCGTCCGTCAATTGGTGGAGGGCCTCTTGCGAGCTCTCCCATTGGCCCACCTTGTCCCGGTGACGCCTCTTCAGCTCCGACAGTTCTCCGGCCACGGCACGGGTCGCTTGTTGGGACTCGCTGAGCTGCCAACGAGGAGACGGCAACGCGAGTCGTTTGGTGAAAAACAAAAACGCACGAGTGGAACGACACAAGCCAATCAGGCCTCTCCCACCTGTCGCTGGGAATATTGAAGCTCCTCAGCCAAAATTTTCACCTGGCCTTGCACTCGGTGAACCTTCTCCATCGCGGCGGCGTATTTGTGTTTGAAAATCGCAGCCGTTTCTCTCTGCTCCTCCGCTCGCAAGCAGGCTCCTTTTAATTCCTCTCGGGCTTCTTTCAGCTGCCAACGGAGGGGATCCGGATCCACCTGCCGCTTTTCTAACTCCTTCTCTGGTGTCGCTAACTGAAAGCAAATGGATACATGCGTGCAGATGAGAACGCATCTTGGTTCGGTAATGACGTGGGAAGGCGAAATGTTGACCGAGTGGACGAGCGGGCTCAGCAGATCAGACGGAGTCGCTGAAAATGCAATTAGGACGTGACCCAAAGTGCCACTCTCAAGTCGCCCCTGTCATCATGACAGAAGAGAACCCAGGAGGTGAAAGCGGGCTTAATCCTGGTGTAGCGCCGGGAATCCCGCCGCGGCTCACCTCTCGAGGGGAGAGGTTGAGAAAGTTAAACCGGCTCGAGAACACTCATCTTGAGTTCATCCATGTTAATCCCGCTGTAATCTGGATGAGAACCTGCCGGTTTACAGCTAATGACAGCCAACTAGTTAAGATTGCAGAGGACCGTCGCGGCTCGGTTTAACCGTGGATTTGCTCGGTCCCACTTCAAATCAACCCCGGGCAGAAAACCTGCACACGCGACGGAAGGGAGGAAGGAAGACAAAGTGCACCCCCAACTTTAAAAAAAAAACAGAAATAAAAATCAGGAAACTTTTGAGTGTGCGGCTTTTGGATTTATTTAGTCAGCTAAGGCGCAGAGAGAGGAGACCGATTCAGAGCACGTACGATATCACGTGCAGTGTTACCATATGCCTCAAAAAGTGTGTCTTTCCACGTGACTGAAGCATCTCTCTCCATTGCTGGATGGAAACACCTTTTCACGGGGCTTAATTCATTCACTCCCAAAGACGTTTTTAAACGTCTTTTCAGACTTGGTCTAGAATTGGCTGGTACTGAATGAGTTCATGGGAAAACCCCACGGCTGTCCTGTGACCAGAATCAGAAAGCCGGCGCTTTCGGGAAACAAACCGGCCTCATTAAAGAAGACGGGGGGGGGGAAGATGTCCCTGTGACCTTCGCAGCCCGACGTTCATCATTGTGTGATCATCGCGTCCGCTCACTTTGCTTGATTGTACGGGAGAGTCGCGATTCATCTCCATCTTCTGATCTTGTTAAAAGTGGCGCAACACAAACTTGGTTTGATTGCCACTCGGAACGTAGTTTTGGATAATAAACAAACAGATTGAGTCCGATATTTTTTCGACCAGTTGAGTCCCACCACCAGATTGGGAAAAAGTGGACACCGGATAGGAAAACCTCTCAAACCCTTAAAATGGCTTTAAAATGGCACTGACATCATGGACAATAGCTCTGCCCTTTTGGAGTACTCTTAAGATTTGAGGGAGACACACTTAAAAGTAGAAAAAGCTAGCTTTTCTTTTTTATGACGCATATGTGAATTATTATTATTATTATTATTATTCTTGCAATGGCATACAATCACACAAAAAAGTACTTGATGCTTTTTTTTGGTCAAAAGTCAATCATCATTTGGATGCCATTTTGTCAAATGCATTTCGCCACATATATAGAAAGAGAATATGTCCAACACAGACAAAAGTGAGACGTGCACCTCCGAGCGGCAAGCACGTCCTTCTTCTCGGCACGCGGCAGAGTTGGCCTCCGACGTATCTTTGGCGTGAATAAGGTGAACATGCTGGCCGTTGGCGCCCTCCATCTTGGCTCTCGGATCGTCCGTCTCCTTAAAAAGCATCGCCAAAGCCTTCTCCTGGATCAGCAAGAAGACAAACAAACGGATAAATCACAGCACTGGAAAACATTCTTGTTGAAATGACTACATTTTATTTTGCCAAGTGGTTGCACAGAATAAAACCATCTGGATCCAGACACAGGACATACTTTTGAGCAGACTACATATCAGTTCAATAAAAACCATCTGGATCCAGATGGTTTTATTTTGTGCAAACTCTTGAAGAACGAAAATGGAGTGAATACAACACACCATTTTTGTCAGTGTTCATAAAAAAAAAAAAAAATCTACATCAATAAACAAACAAAAAAAAGACTCATTTCCACTTCACTCGGCACGTGTCCACAATCTAAAACTATTTTGTGAAAACAACAACAAAATGATAACGATAATGCTCAGCTTTGCGGTATTCATTTAAGAATATTATTGCGGTTGAAGGTTTCAGTGGTGGAAACTCTAAATGAGTTAGAGGCTAAGAAAATAAAATAAAATAGAATAAAATGATGCATATATTCAATCAGCCGACAGTCCGGACTTGCCAAATAAAACCTGGTCGGCCTTGACCCTTTCCTAATAGTCAGTGAGCCTTTTTCCTAGTATCACGAGTTCCCTAACAAGTGTAAATCTTTACCTCCTTTTCTTGATTGAAACTGAAAGAAAAAAAAACTTCCTAATTTCCCAGGGTTCTACATCATCAAAGTAAAGGGGAACACAGCTGTTTGCACAATCTGAGATCAACTATTCATGTTATTGAACTTGTCTTTTCAGATCAGCGCAGTGGTGTGCAGAGGACAATATGTGCAGTGAAAACCGGTGTTGACGCTTCTCTTGAAACGCGGCGTGGCTGACAACTGCTTTCTTTATGTCCGTTTCCTTGGTGAGCTCCTCCGATTTACCCACTTTGACTGAAGGACACCGCCTGTGTATCGAGTAAGTGTGCGTCGGTCGGTGCACGGCTGCGTGCCCTTGACTTTGCTGGGGAAACATCATCCATTTTTTATTTCATCTAACTGAGTTCACAAGTCTTCCATGTTATCAAGATTGGTTTAAAGGGTTCTTTTCTTTCACCCCAGACTATGACTATTAAAAATGTTTTTTTTTTTTGTAAATAAGTCAGCTTTAGTCCGTGTGTACATGTGACGTTTTAACGTTAAATGTAAACGTTCAAAACGCTTCTCGGTGATAAATGGAGCCAACGGGCTGCCTTCCATTTTCCGTCTCCCGCCGGTTCGGAGTGATCCAGGGCTTGTTTTGACTGGAGTTGAGGGCTCATTTGTAACTGTCCAAGGGAATTGATGGAGTTAACTTGGCTCTTTGACCTCTCACCTTGAGAAGTCAGCAACCAGGCTCTTTGCGATACACTAAACCGCCATTATTGCAAGGGGGTGGGGAACGGGGGACAACATCCATTCAGCATCATATACATCATTTTAACCACAACTTACTTCCCCCGAAACTGCAGTGTTTTGTAATATTCTGTACAATGGCAGCCCAATAAGCAAATGAAACGATGACCGGCGCATTTACAGTCCGCGGTACGTGGCCTTAGAGCACCTCACGGCAAATCCTGACACATCGGAGCGTCATTTATGTTTGAGGAGCGCGCGTGCCAATTCCCGACGTGAGCGTGTGATAGGCAGAATGAATGTTGATAAACAGCGGAGAACGTCGTCGTGTCAAAACAGACACCTTGTCAAAATGACACGCTAACTAGGTCAATCACAAAGTTTAAGGAGAAACTTTTGGAGTAAGAGAGCTCCGCTTTATGCATATCTCTGCGTGCGCATGTCTACGCGCGTGATAAGCTCCTGAACGAATCGGCGGGAGGGGACCGCCGATATCGAAGGTATTTTTAAATCAATGAGCTCTTAAGTGTATCTCGGTCTCAGTGTGTTTGCACGTATACACGCACACAACACTCAAGCGCAGACGGAATCCCTACTGACAGGCAATGACAAGATAAAGAGAAGGAAGTAGGAAGGAAAAAAAAAAAAAAGGTGGGGTGGAGGACGACAGGAGGGGGTGTAATAATATTTGTACGGTTGGAGGTACGGGTGGTGACGGGGATGAAAGGGAAAAGTGTCAAGGCAAGAAAAGAAATGAGCAAAAAAATAAAAATAAAAAAATGGCAGGAGAGCGAGAGGAAACGGTGTAAGCGATTCTGAGGAATATAATCATTGTGAGCAGGAGCGAGTCCGGCCTCGAAGACCTGAACAGAACTTCAACAGCGGCGCTTACGTCCCATCACCATGATCCTTCTGACGCCTTTTCGTCCCCCCCCCAAGGAAAAAAATGCCAGGGTCTCCCCTGCCTCTGGCCTGAGGTCAGCTAGGATAGCTGCAGCAAGCAGGGGATGGAAACGCTTGGGGACCGCAGACAGATTCCACATGGCAATGACCCACAGAACACACCCTCAACCACATTTCTTCAAAATACATTTTGAATAATAAGATAAGCAGGAAATGTCCAAAGAAACAATATATTCTCTCTCTCTCTGAAAAAAATAAAATAAAATCTACAGACGACATTGTTTACATGACAATGATCGAAATAATAAGATTGGGAGAGCGACTAACAGACTTTGTGAACCACTCAAGGCTCAATCATGAAAGTGTAAGAGCAAATCATTTAGTGCATGAAAATGACTCCATTTGTAAAAGAGTGAGCCTGGAGAGTAAGCCCTAACCTTGAGTGTTGATTGGAATTGTAGCTCTGTAAGCTTTTGAACATAAAGTGGAAAACTCGACAGTTTTGCCATCGTGACCACTGTCTGTACAAAACAAAACAACAACAAAAAGGAATGAAGGCACGGAGTATGTGAACGTGTGACGTGTTATGGAGAGATCAGAGAAACTGCAGTTTTGCGCATTAAGCAGGTCCAGATGTGGAGGAGAAACAGGATGCCTGGACTGAAGGTAATGGTCCATCCTTTGGGTTAACAATCCAAACGTGAAGGGCACATTTCACTGTGTGTGTGTGTGTGTGTGTGTGTGTGTGTGTGTGTGTGTGTGTGTGTGTGTGTGTGCGCATGGGGGGTAAGAATCGTGACAACACACTAGCAGGTTACAGAAAAGTATCAAGAATTTACTCTTGTTCTTTTGCAAAAGGAGGACAGAATGAAAAGGCCCAAAAAGTGCCGCAGCATAAAAATGAGAAGGATAGAAATTTCTAATTGTGTCTTTTTTTTTTTTTTTCTCAATAAGGCTCTAAAAATATCAGTACATCCATGCGCCATTATGGAGCACCTTATTATCAACTCCACCTTGGAAATAGACAATGTCTTGTCAGTATTCCGTTGGAAAATTAAATATTAAACGGCACCTGTGCGACCTTCTTATCAGTCCCACTGTGACAAAAGACAGTTGATTACATTCAAGTGAATATTATATTTCATGTGAATCCTGCACAACTTGTACAAGTTTTTTTTTTTTTTTTAATTTGCAGCTAAAGTCTTTCCACTGTGACATTATCAACTCCAGTGAAGACCTCAAAAACCTTGTTAACAACTTCAAACCACCGTCAACAATACACGACCAAGAACGTCAATCCTCGTCTCGTTGAACCGTTGCGCTCAAAAGGTCAAGTTACACACAAGCAAAGTATGTCACAATTAAATCCAAGTCATTACCTTCTTTTGAACGGCGCCGCTCACATTTGTGCGTTCCCGCCGCAGACACGCCACCTCTCTGCCGGCGTGTTCCGGAATCCGCCTCTCTGCATCCAGGCCGACACGGGCCCGATGCCGGGTTCCGCCAATGTCGCTCACCGCGCACTCGCTGGTCTGAAACTGAGGGCGGCCACAGATAAAGACACTCGCTTCAGCGGTGTGCTTTTGAAGCGCTTCCAAAAAGCTCCGAGTGCAGCCGGCAGCCAGCCGGCAGAGAGGGTGATCCAAACAAGGAGAGGCACACAATGAGCGACGGAACGGCTACGGCTACGGGAGGACAGAGATGAAAGTCTCATTCCGGCATGCTTGCTGCGCACGGCTGTCTGCTCCGTCTCCATAGCGGGCGGAAAGGAAGATCATAAAGGCATTGTGTCAGGCCGGGGGAAGCCACCGGTTCCTGCTTTGACTGTGGACCGATAAAAGTGCACGTCGACTAATCATAAAGTTGTGAGACTAAAGTAGTGATCGCACGGCAGCTAAACCGTGTAAAATACACAATGTATTCCTGTTGCTGAAGTGGTCATCCTTCTCATTTACTAAATGTTTGTTTTTCAAATGTGTCATTTCAATGTGCGACAACAATTACGTTTTTGCAGAAGAAACACATGTAAACAGCAGCAAAAGTATTTCAGAGTAAAATAATCCGGTTTCTTCTGTCTTCTCGTCGGGCACATCTCGGATGAGCCGTTTTCCCTCGCACGCAGTGTTTCTATTGTATTTTGTTTGTGTATAAAAACCATGTTTAAAAAAAAACTGTTGATTTTTCATAGATCATATTATTCATGTACTCGTGTCCAGTTTAGACTGACAATAAATTGCAAATGCCTCCTTTAGCTTGCATGCCATGTGCAAAGCTGCTGTAAAAAAATGGTAAAGGATCAACAGCGTACACTAAATGGTTATTTGAGTCTTAAAAAAAAAAAAAAAAAATACTTGAAGGGACCAGTGTAGGTAGAAGAAATAATTTTGGGTAAGGCAGAAGAATAAAAGGGGGGGCGGTAAAATTGAAAAGGCCATTCCATGTATCATGTGTATGACGCTTTAATGTTGCCATTCATTACTTCTGGTTCTCTCTGGGATGAGGGCCACAGTGGACCAAAATAAAAAGGGAAGTAGGAGGCGAGACACACTGATTTTGCAGGGGGGGGGGGGCGGTGACACAAAAGAAAGAAACAAATCTACTTCATGCCTCAGTGACAGGAGCCTGATTTCTTATAGTCCAACTAGCATAGCCTCTGTGGAGCTAAGATGGCGGCAAAGAGTTATTAAATATGGCGAGAGGAAGCAGGAGGAGGAGGGGGAGGAGGGCAGGAGAAGGCATGATTAAGTGAAAGGGAAGTTACAAAAAAAAAGAAGAGAATTCCCAGATGCACCTGACTGGATTTCATTTCGATAATGTCATCTGAATCTGTTTCTTATTCCAGCGCAACGCACCTTCTCTTTTTGTCTCGGTGACCTACTTGGCTCTGCAGCGCGGCCAGGCTGTCTTCATGATGCGCATTGTCTCCAAGCAGCCCTCGTGTGCCTTTCTCCTCCAGCGCCAACGTTCTCCTCGGCGAGTCCTGCGTGGCCCGGAACGAAACGGCGGTTTCTTCCAGCTGCTTTTCGTTTGCGTCGCTCTTTTTCAGCTAAAGCAAAGACAGAGCAATGTATGAGGGGCCATCAGGGAGATCATTCAAGCGTCGCCTCTCTCATACGTAACTAAAGGCTCTCTCTCTTTTACACGCTACTGAAATATTTTAGCACACTACTGAAACATGTTTATGCAGTAGTAGAATGCTGTCACACACTACTGAAAGGCTCTCATAAATACGACGGAAACATATTTCAAAAGTGTACATGAAGGCCTTCCAATATCGAAGACCTTCTCCTCAGAGGCGCGACAGGTGAGACGGTGTGTTGCTCACTTGTCCATGTCTATGAGGAAACACTGATGCAGCTTGCAAAAAAACCCCCAAAAAACCCCAAAAAAACACACACCAGGAGCCACAAAAGTATTTGGACAGTTACATTGAGGATTACACTGCATACTTTTTTTGGTACCTATGGTGTGATGCATTTCTTTAAGTCTGGGGGGGAAAAAAAGACATTTGGCTGAAGCTTACTTTAAAATAAAATAGTCAATGTTCTCGTGATCATCAAATCAAAGGCAAACTTTAGCGTGCATTATTTAAAAAAAAAAAAAAAAAACTCACAAAAAAGGAGAAAGAATGGCTTGCTCTCTTCAACAATGCAATGTTAATGACCCGACAAGCTTTTTCTTTTGCTTGAAAAGTGACCGGGTTTAGCTTGCTCTCTTAAATATTATTCACAAAGGCATCCGAGGCAATTTGAAAAGCAAGAAGCCTTATCTGGCAAAGACTGCTCTGAAAAACCAAACCCACCCCACCCTTGAATCCGAAAAGAAACAATAAAAACATCACCGAGTGACATGGCGTGTACCGTCTGTCACGACGGAGGCATTATTGGCGGAAAGAGACAAACTATGGCGAGGAAGCAGACAGAGGCTGAACTCCTCACCCCCCGTGCATGCGCACGTTTGGGCCTGTGGTTCAGAACCTCCTGCCAAATCCAAAGCCCCTATTCATTAGTTCTGTGTTCAATGGGCTCTGTGTTAGATTAGCGGGGAGCCACCGCAGACAGTCAAGACACACATGCAGACACATTTACATATGCACGACATGTACATTACACACACACACTACACACACACACATTGCTACTTTTATGCGCATGGCCAAAACAAAGCGAAAGAACACATGGCAGCATCAAGACGCGGTACCTTTCGGTGAGCGCCTTCCTCAACATGTGCGTCATACGATTTTTTTTTTATCGGCTCTTGCGGTTCTGGTCTTGGCACTGTCCCAGCCCATTTCGCAGCTCCGTCAGAGCAATCTTCCTTCGGTACGGCGCTGTATATATATACTGTACAGTCCATCATCATCCGACTTGCTGTAACATTGAGCTAATGGTCTTTTATGCAGTTAACTCATTTAGCGCGTGGCTAATGGCTGGTAACATTATTAGAAATGAGGCAGTAGATGATACAAGGCTGAATTAAACGGACTCGTCAGCATACTCCGACCAATTTAGTCGGACGATTGGGAAATAAAATAAAATGGGAAGTGGGACAGTAAAGTGTGAATTTCATTGCAGTGTCATTTTAATCAAGTTGTCTATTGGGATGCTAATTTTTATTTTTGATGTGTATTGCATGTATCTTATGGGCACGATGTAATGCAAGTGCATTCGAAATTGCAAAAACCCAAACAGATCATTTGGATAGTTGGAGCAAAAAATGATCGACTTCAACTGTTGAATCAGTGCCGCCGATGCTTCATCACAAAAACAGCCAACAATAGCAATGTCAAAATAAACCAAAGCCTTCACAGCAGTGACTCTGCAAAACGCTTATATACAGTAATTGATACGTGGCAACATCCTCGATAGGAAATGATTAAATGTTCCCATGTGGTCTGTGGAGAATCTTAATCCTCCATCGGAGGAGTTGCGGACCTTCGTGGGAAGAATACCAGATTTGTGATTTGATTTGATAGGAGTACTTAAGCTTTGGAGGTTCCTATTAGCAAGAACCCCCCTTTGAGAGAGAAACCCCAATCTGATCAAGTCTCATTACTTTAGCAATCAAAATTGGCCCCCCCGGGGTCCCCCCCCCCCCACCTCGCCACCTACTCAACTCATGCAGTCTCCCACAACTATCTTCAACCCTTCTCCCAGCGTGCTCCTTTTAGTCCCTTCCTCCTTGATCATGTTTTTGTGCAAAGGAGGGAGCGGCTTGCGCAAATCCTTGATTGGCTGACGTCTATCTTCCATCTTGGATTACCCAAAGAAATGGAACATTTGAGGACAAAGAAATGAGAGTGGGGTGGGAAAGGGCTGGAGAGAGGGAAAGACACTTATGGGTGCAGAGTGAGAGAGAGAGAGAGAGAGAGAGAGGGTGGTTCATATAATTGAATTAAAAAGATGGAGCGAGGCCATTTCTAAGCAGGTGGGAGTGCGAAGTGAGAAGGAGAAGGCGAGATATTAACTTCTAATAAAAGACAGATTAGAAAGTGGAAGGGAGGGCTGCTCCATCTACCTGTGAGTGCACGACGCACACGGACAGCGGCCAGCGCTCAAGGATCCGCATCTATGCGACGACGTGCACCATTTCTGAGGGGATGTGTGACATTTGAGGACACGCGCGCGCACACACACGGGCACAAACACACAAAGAGTCTGGCAGAAGGGCAGACTCTTTGTCTAAAGCCCTCCTTTCAGGATCACAGTCATCAGATAATGAAGACGCAGCTCTTTGAAGGGCGGCTGCTGTTCAGACAATTCATTAAACTAATTTGGCTAACAAGCTCGTTTAATGACTTTTTTTTTTTTTGGCAGCCCGCGTGAATACATTAACACGGCTAATTCAATTAAGCCGGTGCCAGTTTCACAGCTGCGTCCTCCTCAAAGAGAGAACAATCAGACAGGTGTTTCGGGGCTACACGTTCCATTTGACTCCGATGCGTATCTCGGGAAATCCTCGTCATTTGACCCAAAACGTAATGATATGCAGATCAAGTGGCGGCGCTTTTGTTTGTGGAGTGCGAGTGCATCCGAGTACAGCGCACTAGGCTTCGCCAGCAGGGAAGCAAAGCACTGTGAAAGGATGACGTTGATTGGTTCAAACATTTCTACGAGTCACGGCTCCAAAAATATATTTGATACGTTGTGTAAAATGGAAGCCATCTATCGATTTCATTGCCATCTGCTCCGCTTCCTTCACGGCTCGCGATCATTCAGGAAGCGGGTGAGCTGACTTTGGGCAAGTGGATAACAAATGAGTCTGAAAACAGTTTTTGTCTGAGTAAGGAGCAGTACATGTGTTTTTTTTTTACTCGTTTTCTTGTTCCATGTATTTTATTTTGTTTTCATTCAAATTGCATCGCACTTCCATGTTTTTTTGTAATGCTTGCCATGGATTTGTTGTATTCTAAATAAACCCACACAGGTGCGCTCCTGAAAACAGAATTGTGGTATTGCGTCATCACACATTTCATACGTCACGTGTTGTAGCCTTGGTGAGAGCTGATCTTCTAAAAATGCGCGATGCCCGATTCGTCTTGCGCGTGCGTGCGAGTTTGCTTCGGTAATGGCAGCTGTTACGGGAGCAGGTCCCTCGCCTAAAGCACTGAGGTCAGTGGTTAGCTAAACTCCCATGGAGATGATAGCGCTGATTAATTACCTCATATTTATCGCCCTCACACCTGCCCTCCCCTGCCCATAAAGTTGGCCTTCTACTCGTGCCATCCCCCTCGTGCGCCTTCAGCTACTGCTGCATATTAAATTGTCTCTTGTTTTTAATTTCTAGCTCGCCACGGTTCCATTTATCCTCACAGCCATGACAGGGAAGAGCAGCCTACATGTAAAGGAAAAACGATCTGACTTATTGCTACTGTCATATTTTTCTTTTTCATTTGCTGCCTGTGTGTCCGACTGGATACTATACAGGTCTAGATCATTATCAGCACACGCCAGACTGAACACAGTAAAAAAAAAAATGCTTTTGCTGCTGTGTGAGCCAGACTGCTGCATATGGTGTCCATGCTGTGTTGTGTCGATGTGAATGGTGATTTTTCTTTTTTTTTTGTGCACTAACATCTAAAAGCAAAGCAAAAAAATTAAATTATATATATATATATATATATATATGTTGTTGTTTTTTTAACAATTCAAACAACAACAAAGACGGAAATTAGCTTTGTCCTCCTGCAACCAGTAGCAGCTGCAGATACGTTTTTGAAAAGCTTCCTTTTCACATAGACAATAACTACATGATGGCTTCTCACCCAAGAAGATGGAGAGGCAAGAGAGTCATTTGAATAACTGAGCCCAATGAGAGGGAAAAAATACAAGGGTGGAAGGAGATGTGTGGTAAAAAGCAAATCAGCTAACTGTTGTTTTCCCACACTTGTCAATCTGATGGCATTCGAGCCACTGGGGCGGTGGTAGAGTGGTTCTCTCTCCTAGCCAAAATGTCAAAGTGTCCTTGAACGAGATAACGAAACGTCATCGTGGGGCGAATGGAGGAAAGCCTGAAAGCGCTTCGGGTACCTTGAAAGGTTGAATGGCGCTTTCCAAGTACATCTACCATGGACAGCTACACCAAATTGTTTTCCCGTGTCGCTCATCAATTGCCTTCACAAAGTACAATCATCTGGATCCAGATTCATTTTCTAAACCCATGTAGTCCACTCAAAACATGTGCACGGATCCAGATGATTTTTTTCGTTGTACGTCCAAAATAATGGCGCGCAAAGCACCCCAAATGTACATGTGCATGTTTCAGACGGATTGGGTCTCATTGCAAGGCTCCCAGTCTATAATGCCAGTCGCTCAAGTATCATCAGAAAGTTGTGTTATTTCATCACAGCCACACTTGAGGACCCCTTTGCTTTTTAGACTTTTAAGCAGATTTAAATACACATTAGATCAGTTTCAATCAATAATGTCCACTGCGCTTGCCTGCACACACGCACAGCCACACACACACACACACACATATGCAAGCTCGCACTCGCACGCATGGTTGGCGTGATGGTGCTGAAACAAGAGGATATTAGTAATGTGCGGCTTCCGTATCCGGGCTGCGCGAGGGCCGCTGATGGTCCCTATTGACGGACGCTGGCCTTAAGCCATCACTCAGCTTATGGACCTTTAATTGGAGACAGCATCAAACGATAAACCAAGAAACATGCATGACTGGGCAACCCGATGTTAAACCATTAATCATAGTGCAGGCAAAGACAAGCGACCAACACGTACACAACGACACACACATGTGGGCTCGCACACGCACGCGCACTGCCCTTATACCTTGCATTTGTGTGCACATTTGAACTCGCTCACACACACACAGGCGCACGCACTCGCACACACACTGAGTCCCAGTCACATAATTCTCATGATGGATGACCCATTTAAATTTGATTTCTGAGAAAAATGAGCTCACCAGCGATACACTTAATGCAAACACACACTCATCCATGCCACACTTGTGCACTTAGCATTTGAAGAAAAGCGTTTGCACTGTAGAATTGTCTCTTCCGGGAAACAAATAACGTCAGTGGCTGCAAAAGTTGCACGATGAAATGCCTTGGAGCGAAGCTCGTCTTGCCCTTTATATCCAGGAGACAACCAAACTACAGTGGATCCTTATTTCAACGTTCCCCGTTGACGTTTTCACCGCTATGACGTTCACATAAATAAGGTGTCAAACTCAAAAGTCTCCCTGTTGCAACACACCTGATTCTTATCAGGCTTCCGCAAAGCTTGCTGATGATCTGAAAATCAGGTGTGTTGCAACCTTGGACTTTTTGACACGACATAAATACATAAACGTCATCTTATCTTACATTTGAAAGTCCCACTTTCACGTAACTCATTTTCCATGTGCCGATTTCGCTGACAATGACTTTTTCCACAAAATAGCGAAAAAAGGCGTTTTTTTGCAACGGACCGTGGGACGCAAACTGCCGCCGCCATCTTGCTTTTTTTTTTTTTTTTTTTAACCCCCAAATCTGGCTGTTGAACAGGGGTGTGTAGACTTTTTATATTCACAATGAGCCTGAAGAAACAGATTCGAACCGAGAACATCCGACTGCGAGGCCGGTGCGGCCATGGCAACAACGTCCTAAACATTCAATTATTCATGGCAACAATATGACAGTTCTCATACAGGATCATTACAGAGCAATTCATACAAAATGGTATTCAATTGCTGTGAGAACAGGCTGAACTGACACGGAGTCGGCGGTGAAGAAAACGCCAATTGCAGCCTGTTCTGTCTGTCCTATTTTCCTCATCACTAAAGCAAGAACAATGATTTTCAACCCAGCCTTTGTTCTGAGGAACAATTCATTTTTTTGTCAATCAAGTGATGAGGCTGTAATTGCCTCCCCCCCCCTATTCAGCTCCAGATTAAAAACGCCCCCTCCAACAGCCACTGTCCAGTGACATGTGAGACAATGTTGATATTTAGACAGATGGCGGCAAGCCTTCGAGGGATGAATACCTTTCAAACACGGCAACAAATAAAACACACAAGAATCTGACATCAGACAGGAAGGTGGCCCGGCGCCTTCTGGATGATGCGGTTGCTGTCTTTTATCTATTGTCTTGCGGTTGTGTTTTCACCTACTCACAAATATTTGAGCGCCTCCATCCATCAACGCCCTCTTTCAATTTTCACAAGCAAACAAGTGAGCCTGATTGCACTTTTTGGTTGGCCATCATGGAAATATGACGGCACTGATTAGTTACACTGATCATGGGCTGAGTAGCCAGATGCCATTTCTATGAGCAGGTGGTTACGTGTGTGCGTGTGCGTGCACATGTGTGTGTGTCCCACATGATAATTTGTCCGTTTAGGTTGCAATAGGGGCTAAACAGATAAGCAATCCACAGCTCAATCCTTCATCCTGCTCTGATTATAAATCAGTTGGAGCTCTCAGAAGCAATCAGCCAGACCAATCTGGAGCCTGCACAGACACCTTATCAATCAGAAGGGACCATCACACTGTCACCACAGGAACATGCACACACAAATACAAACGAAAGAATTATGCCAACCCCCCCCCACAAGACACCTGGAGAGACTTACAGGTTTGTATTTTCATATACAGTATTTACCTTCCTTTTAAAATATCCTCGTCTCGTGACACAGGAGCACAATAATCGGGAGTCATCAGGCGGGCACCGAGCGCTACCGCATAGGACGCATCGCTCCTAATTACAGTCCGATATTAATAACAGGGGGGGGAATGTTAATCTTGGGAGTAAGCGGCGAGCGGCTTAAAGGAAAATTGCAAATAAATCAGATTATTTTATAGGAAGAAGGTCCAACTGGGCGGCTGGGGTAATGAGAAACCTGCAACGAACCGCTTGTTCTCTCTTGCTGCCACTTCACACTTGACTCCATCCTGCAGCAGGATTGAAATTTAGAGAGAGAGAGAAAAAAAAAGTGCGTTTGCAATGTATTTCTTAAACGTGTAATGAAAATTCGAAAGGCGCTGCACCACCCGACGCTCCTGGCCTCACCTCCATCTCACTCTCTCACTCTCCCTTTGCAGTATTCATTTTTCACCTGCAATTTTATTTTTTCATCAGTCCGACAGCGGGGCGGCGGCGGCGGCGGCGGCGGCGGGCTGGGGGCGGGGCTCTGTTTGGGGGGTTGCCGCCGAGCAGATTCAATTAGGTTCTTGTGATTGGGCCACTGGCATTCAGAGGGGTCAGCCAAGGGTTAAAGAATTCAGCGGCACAAACGTGATTATGGCTCTGTAGCTTTTGATCAGATGTGAGGTTTGTCACGGCAAAAAGAAAGAAAGAAACAGATGCACGGAGGAAGGAAAATGGAGAGCTCTCCTTTCTTGCAAGGCATGGGACCAGGTGAGAGATTGTTGTTTGTGTTGACTGGGACCCTTCCGTTGAAAGCCACTTACATGCACGTGGCAGCACGTGGGAGATATTGCTTGCGCTCGCGGGCACGGCACACGGGCAAACACGCACGCACGCACGCACGCACACACACACCTTGTCCGAGGAGTAGCAGAGTAATAAAGTCCACCTCTGCAGTGAAATTAAAGCTAGTCAATGACACTGTGAGCCGAGTACGCACTAAATCATTTTTATACCCAGATAAAACAGCTCTGCACATGTACGCGATCCAATATCACCAAGAGACACCAAGAACCCCTTTTAATAAATAAATATATCAAGAAGAAGAAAAAAAAAACCCGAACCAAATATCATATTGGATGTGTCAGATTCTTGTCGGAGCATGAGATTAATACTAAATATAGGAAATATGGTTCAATAACACCGGAAGATATTTCTATATTCAGAATGACCAGGCAGAGAGCACATTATGAGATATTGGATTGATAAACAGGCCGGGCTGTTGGGTTGTTCGCCAGGTTTAATGGAACAATAACGTTGCTCCCGGGTTAGCCGAGATTGCATTATGATTTTAATGTGTTTTACAGACATAAGCCCTTCACTGGGAGGAAATTGTGACAATAAATACGTGGCCTTGCATTTTAAAACAAAGGCCATCGCAGTCAATGAAGAAAAATAAAACGTGCCGGTCGAGGATATTGGTTGTTACAATCAAATACTTTGCACGCGCATATCGATGCATACTCATGCAGGGTTGGAAATGTGAGCTCAGTTATGTTTTGAAGCAACAAAAAAAATAAAAAAAACGATTCAGGGAAACGTAAAAATGCATCTTATTACTTTGAACTTGTGTAGCACAATTTATACATTTGAAAGGAACTCGAGCGCATGGTCCAAACATTTGGTGGGAGAGCTACAACAAATTGGATTTCAACAATGTTTTCATTTGTAGAAATGATGGATGGTCCGACACTGCTTTTATCCAAATACAAAGATTCACATTTTTGCACTTGACAATTTTGTCTTGCAATTGCTCTGAGAAAGGGTCGCAATTGTGACGTGACGGCCACTTTAAGCGTGAATGGCGGGTGGCTGCTCCGAACAGCAAGCCAGCATCAACTACCTCACCATATGGGTGAAAAATAACAATGCGGAAACAAACAAAATACGCAACGCAAAGAACACAATGCAACTCTGAGCTTGCCAAACGTTGCATAACTCACAGTCCCTTAAAAATGTCCACGTCCTTAACGAATCTCCACAAGGTGAACATAAAATGGCTCCTACCCAATATGTCAAAAAAAAACAACAACAAAAATTGCAGTGCAGTGCATTCCTAGCAGGAACCGGACTCCATCATGACGAGCGATGTTTCATACCATGTATGTTACCTTCATATAATGTAAAGAAGAAACAAATTGAACACTTCTCAGTTAAGAGGTGACAATCAAAAATTTTTCCGATCTTTTTGCGGCAACTCCTATGAAATCTGGTTTGTGAAGGGATTGTATATTGAAAAGGAAAAAAAACATTCTCAGTCCCCTCCAGACAAACCCCATTTTGACAGTGGCCATCAATTATCAGGCATCAGAACGACATGACCTAATTGGCAGGGTAACGTCGGCCACCCCCGTTTCCCTGCCCGGCAACTCCACATTCCACACTCGAGACGGGTATTTACATGCCCCACCCCGCTGAGCGCAAACAAGCTCATTTAAAAGTTCACATGCTAATGTGTGACATTTCATCCAAACTTTACACGGGGAAAAGGACACGCAACAATAGATTTTGATTCCTTTCTTGTCCGGGAATCTCATCATCTTTTTTGCTTTCCATATTTATGAGTTTAAAAGACGGGAAGATGGGGCGGAGCAAGGGACAGGAAGGTAACTGTCTGGAAAGTGGGATGATTGGTGAGATTTGGACAAGGCATGACGCCCCACAGATTATTTCAGGATTAGCACCAGAACTAATGTTACTCATCCGAGTTGTGCGCAGAGATTCCACTTGTGTGTTTATCACCTCAGCGTCTTGACTAGCGTGTCAACATTATTCGGTGTGTGTGTGCGTGTGTGTGCGTATTTTCATACCTAACCGGAGGGAAAAACCCAAACGAAAATGAATATTCCTTCCTGCTGATTGAATGTCTCAATGTGCGGCTAATTTATCGGAGAAGCGTTTCAACAGCTGGCAACCGTCGTCGACTGTATCATTAATCAAGTAGCACAGCTGTCAACGTTAAATCAATTAGGAAAAGGGAGTTTCATATGCTGGTCAAAACCACAAAAAGGATGTTGAGTCAATGAAGTTGGCCCGAGACTTCACAGAGTTCCTCGCAATATCTTGGGCTGGATTATTATGTCGAATGGATGAAATGTGGGGCAAAGTGTTACGTGTGTGTGTGTGTGTGTGTGAGCGCCGTCTTGCCGTTCAGGGGATTCATTTAAGGATATGAGAAGACGTTGGCAGCGCAGAGTCATTTTATTTGGTGTCTTATCTTCTCTGCAAGCTAATTTTAAACCCTCTCCCAGGAAAGAGTGAAAAGATAAGATCAAAATCGATTGACCCCAATGGGGAAATGGGTGCGTGTGATGCTGGATGAGGCCTGCTGATGAATTTTCATGGCACACACTCTCTGGCCAACAAGTGGCGCCGGACAGCAGCTAATTAAGTGGAAAGCAAAGAGGGCCGCACGACAACTCGGTGGATTTCTGAGTGTGCCGTTACCTTGCAAAGAAGAATCTCTTCTTTCTGCTGATGCGCTGAGAGCTACAAGCTTTCGGAGCGGAATGCTGCTAAGAGCTCAAAATAAAACCTTGGGCACAGATATCAGGACTGATTTTCATTAAGGTTTTAATACTGCTTCCGGGAAACAAACAATCATTTAAATGTCAAAAATAAAATAATTTACCTGTATAAGAACGCAATACAGAACATGCAAAATCAAATCTAATTATATTGGGGAATATTTCAAGAAGCACTCAAGCCATGCCAGGTCCAAATTGATATGACCTACGATATTCCTGAAAACGTCGAGAAAAAGTCCACTTGCCACATCAATGTGTGTCGTGACACAGATTGAAGCCAAATATGCAATTCATCTTTGGTCCGCGCTGTCAAGCAGAAGGTGCGTGAGCCTCCCCGCACCTGCGGGGGGTTAATTGAGCAAAAATAAACTGACACAAATGGGCATCGGAGGTAGATTTTTGGGATTAGTGATCAGAAAAGCAGGTTCCCTCAAGCTCGCCCGCACATCGACCGGGACAGGCCATGGATGAGAACAGCCCATCCGATCTGCGGGCCGTTCATTCATTAGAGCCGTGCTCGCCCTATTGATTTCAGCTTAAGTAATGAGAAAGCTTATCCAAAAATCTTTAGCATTTGGGCTCCAACTTAAGGGAATCGATGGGGCCATTTCCCATTTGGAGCGGCACATGCGCGGGGATTTTATGGACGGTGAACGGGACAAATCCCGAAGCTGATAAATCAATGGGCCCTTTTGTCGATTTTGCACACTTGGCAGTCACGGGGACGCAGATGCGCCTGCCTGATAAATAATTGGCATTTTTGAAGCAATTAAAGTGAGCTGTAAACACATGAAGGCCAATCAATTGGTCAGAGGGGTCCATTATCGTGGCTTTAACACTGATTTAGAAGGGGCTTCGAGGGGCTCGCGGCTTTGAAAGAAGCAATGGTCACTTATGCAGATCGCCCGGCGCTAGAGGAGACTGCCTTGGATTAGCCGGGCTTTTTTATACGTTACCGTTGTTTTTGCCACCTGAAAATACGATCCATTTTTAGCGATAACTTTGCACATGCAGATTCACACTCATTAAAAAAATAATAGAGTGAAACTCCTCTACAACAAAATCATGTTTGCAGCAAGACATTTTTCACAACAGGGGGTTTTTCACTGTAGCAAATTTGAAACAGGAAAGTGGGAATGGTGTTAATGCATGAATATTTTTTTCACACTAGGGGGTATTTTCACCCATGTAGATTTCGTTGTAGAGGAGTTTCACTGTAATAAATTTAGATTTTTTTTTTTTTTACAGGTTTGCAGATAAGTAAGGCACGTGAGAGAGGAGCAGGCGAGCATCTCTGAGTATAGTCCAAATGTACTGATTTTGGTCCAAATCATGCAACCGTTTGGTTCAGAAGCATTACAGAATAAATTAATCACAAATAAACTGCATTTTGCGGCATTATTTATTCATTTACTTTCTAATGCTTATCTTGTTCGGGTTGACTTTTGTATAGGTTGCCAGTCAATCGCCGCACTAGTTGGAATATTCCTAGGGTCCATTAGTCGGGCGTCTTGAGAGCAAAAAAGGGATCATTTTTTTCACCCCTTAGATACGCCACACATTTTGAACCCACTTTTGTGTTTGAAGTCTTCAAAATGGCACGAGAGATTCCCTGCGTAATTCATATTTGTAAAGCGATGCGCATCTTGGTGAAGTGAGGTAAGGACGGGGGGGAGGGGGGGTGTCTGGTGGACGTCTCCATTTTAGCCGGCCAGACAGGCTTGTTAGCGGGGATAAAACCGAATCTACATCTGTGCTGGCTGCTTCCACTTTGCCAAAGGTGAGCCATGTGCGCTCGCCGAGCAAACCCACAGACAGCATTTCCCGGAGGTAATTGCTTCGACATTGATATTCATTTGATTCTGCTTTCAGCATCTACGAGGGGCCTCTCGACATTGACGCTCCGAGCAGAGTTCCGCCACAACGCGTTCACTGTGATTCAAACATATTCAGATAGGAATACTCAAATTCACCGCTAGAAGGCCCCGTAACCATTTTACCGCATGACCATTGTCTCGCGCTTTCTCTCATTTTGGATCGTTTGATGTGCCCCTGTTCTTTCAAGCCAATCTTTCCGTCCGTTTAGTCCGGCGAGAGTGTGCGCGTGCGCGCGCCTTCCCGAAGCATGACATTTCAATTGTGCATCCAATCAAATTGGCAGCGACTCAGTGAGGAGTGGTGGGGAGTGATGAGAGGTGGTGCAGGCGTGTTGGGAGGGTTGCCGACCGACCGTTGCCATGGTGAACTCTATTCCGACAGACACCAAGGTCACGACTGCTAACCTGACAATTTGCATCACTTCTGCATTGCATACACTGTACATGGAGTTATATGGGCCTTTCTTATGCTTGGTTTATTTCTAGATTATGTTTGCAGATTTTTTTTTTTTTGGGTGATCAGGGTTAAGAAAAACGGGCTTCACTCATTTCTTATTAAACAATGTGGAATGTTCCCGAAGAGCAAATAAAACGCGTGGGTGTGGACTTCAGGGGCATATTTTTAGATTTGAATTCCGAGGTGCTTCCAATTGCTTGTTGATTGTGTCTCACCATTACAGATTCACTTGCCTTCGATGTGCAAACGCAATGTCTATGGGTTTATATTTGCAAGTGACGAGTTGTGCTATTACGAGACGTGAGCGACTCGGGCCATGATTACGTGTGCCGCCAGTCGCTCGAGAACACAATCTGTTTTTAGGCGTCATAATTCAACACGCGGCCATTGTGCCAGAATGGGGGGGGGGACTCGCAGGGCTGGCGTGATAAAATATTGAGGGGCGAGCGAGGCAGCCGCAGATGCTAGCTGTCATGTGTGAGCGAACGAATGTTATGACAAGCGTGTTTAAACATTCATGCGGGGAGGAGAGTTTAGCAGGGCTTTTTCATTAACACCGATGTGTCTTCATCTCCCCGGTGCAGACTCTGCTGGCGGAAGGCGTGACAACAGAAGGGAGATGTCGACATGGTGAGAGCTTCCCGTCCCAGACAACGGGGTTGTTGTACTTCGGGTCAGTATTTGCCTGGTAATTGGTCTCGGACTCGGACTGGAAAGAGGATCGATACGCAAGAAAAAACACAACTATGGTAACAGCCGTGCTTCACCTGGACAGTAGATGAGCCGTTTCATCATGTACGGAGAGGTCGTTTCTGCAGTTTACTCGGTATCATGCAACACATCGCATAATTTTCCATCTTATTTCGACAAAATATCTTGTAATGGGCTTTAAAAAAAATTGAAAAGTGCCTTTGCAGATTTTCGGCTCTTGATTGGTTGGTGGAGGAAACCGGCGTTGAGGTGAACAATGTCCATAAAAGTCGTCTGAACTGCAATACTCTGGAGTCACGTCTGCTGGAATTAAAAGAATCAGGCACGCCCAGCACTCTGGCACAGCAACATCATCATTTCAGAATTGTGGCGTGTTATTATGGAGATGCCGTACGCTTTTGAGCTCATCATATAGAGTGCAAAATCAATAGCGTTGCTGATCATCTCGTGAAGTCGAATCAAGGCAAAAGAGGAGAAGGGAAGCATCAAGTGGGCTCGGCGTAAGTGGCTTTGACTTGCAAAAGTGTGTTTGCATGACATGAGCATTAGTTAATGTCATCAATGGCTTAAAACGCCGCAAGGTGCATTAAAAATATGCACGCTCATCTCTTTTACCTACACCTTGATGCATGCTTGCAACATTTTGAATTAATCTCGTTTTCACCGGCGCAGCAATTCCATTTTGATATTCAAATTCGGTGCCTCATGGGCGCGCCCGCGCATGTCAGTCCGACACGGATCTAATCAGCCTTTTATCGGTCGATAAGCCAAGGACACTGAAGAGACGACTCAGCTGATGCGAGCATGAGCCGACATGAGCCTGCTGCGCCCGTGGAAGGCCCCGTCCGCCCGTGCACACTATTCGAGTCTCCTCACCATACAATGCAAGCTTTGGCCAGAACGAGGCACCGCTGACAACTGAAAGGACCACAAGGGTGGAAGGTTTTCGAGAACATCCAAAATCCACCCTGTGTTGCACATACAGTCATGACAGCGGATCGTGTCGTTTTCTGTGGCATTGAGACCAAGCTGCTTTACTTTAGAACAAGAACAACAGGTGGAGCTTACAAAAAGCCCCCCCCCACCCCCCACGCCCTTGTTGTTTTTCCCATGTGTAATAGTGTAATATATATATATATACAGTCAAACCTCGGTTTTCGTACAAAATCCGTTCCAGAAGGCTGTTCAAAAACCGAAATTGTTGGAAAAACCGAATGGAAAGCAATACGAGGAAGCGTCACTTCCTCGTTTAAGGAAGCGAGAGGAGTCAAATGGTGCATTCAAGTGCGCTCAGTTTGTTCGAGAACCGAAATTTATTCGTCATCCGAGGCATAAAAAACTCGATATTTTTGGGTCGAAAATCGAATTGGACGAGAACCGAGACGTTTGAAAACCGAGGATTGATATATATACACACACACACACACACACACACACACACACACACACACACACATGTTGTAGTTTCAGCTATGAGTCAACCCTAAATTCACTCTCGAGGGTTGTTCAATGCCTTGCTTCAAATGGTGCGAAATCAAAGAGGCTCCAGTCAGAAATAGAGTCAAACAATCGGCGTGGGGGTAAAAGAAAGACGGCTGTATTCTGGCCACTCCATTCCCACCCGCTGTCTCTGCGGGTCCTGCTATTGGGTTATCCGCTGCTGGCAACACATTCACTGCCCCCAAAAGGTGAACGCCCAGAACAGCAAATACAGCAAAATAAAAGGCAGGAGGGAAGAGAGGCATTTCATGAGTCATAAAAGATCATGGAAGGGGAGCGAGATGTTGTATGGCTTCTATCATTTTGCGTAACCAGATTACAAATCCATATTAAGGCAACTATAGGACGGGGGCTGATGCCAAGCAGGCGCTACATAAGTGCTTCGGTCAAGGCAAGTGAAACAGGCGTATGAATGCGGTCCTCAAGGGAAGAGGCTTTCCTTAAATTGCCATTTTGCTTGATTTGACTTTCGACTGTCGGAGAAATAGGAAGAATGGCTTTAGGTAGCATCTGCACTAATCTTACCCTATGGGCAAATTATCAAGGCGTATACCTTCTGCGTGACCAAAAAGCTACTTTTGTGTTCCCCCGAGGTGCAGGTAACGCACTTCATGAAGCAAGACCCGGATCATCCATTTTGGGTTGTTTCAACATGAAAAACGAATCTCAAAGAGTGCGGTCGCTGCCGTTGTGGTGCCTTGTTGTCACGAGAGCTCGAGCTCATCTTCAAATGAGATCTTCAGTCGAGGGGCTTGCGAGAACATCGTTTCCTCTGGAATGTGAGGCACCCGTTGCCCACGAAAACACGATCAAACACAGGAGGGGCTGCTTTTCGCGTAGCATGTCTGCGGTATTTGCGTGACGCGGTGCCGGGACGAAGTCCACTTTAGCCTTTATGATGCGACTTACCATTTTTCATACAATTTCCCATCAATTAGACTTTCCATTATTTTAAAACGCCTCGCTCGGGTGCAGGTTGGAGCAAATTGGGAGATACTTCCTGTTCTCGCTGCCTTTCATCGGCGTAACAAAGACCATCTTGTGCAATGCCCCCCCCCCCCCCCCCTCCCCCTCTCCTGACGATTTATTATAGACGCCCAAGAAGCTGTGGTCAGGTTCAAAGACAATTTACATTCTCTCCCCTTCAGTCACCCAGTCATCATTTCCCACTCCTTTTTTTTTTCCCCCCTTTCCGCTTGGCTCGTATTCATTTTCTCCCTCGCTCCCTCCCAACTTTGTCCCTCTCCAAGACTCCTCTAAACACCGTCGTCTCTTCCACATGGCCCACATAATGAGTGGTGAAGCTAAACGAGAGGAAACACGGCTCACTATTAGGAGGGGAGCGCGGGCTGAAGCTTTTAAATAAACAGAGAGAACTTGAGGCCAAATTGTACTTCCAAAGACGTGAACTAATGGAACAGGCAGAGACGGCGCGCTGAAAAAATACACACTCTGTTTAATCTACCATAAAACTTGTGAAAATACACACGTCCGTGCGGATCCGGCTGCAAAGGACTGGCAGACGTGTGCATGCATCCTCCGATTCATTATTTCTTTTGAGTGTGGAAAGCCTATTAGGATGCCTTGGAAAACAGAACAATAAAGACATGAGGGCGGGGATGGGGGGGGGGGAATAAATAAATAAATAAAAACATGTCTGTCAATGAACGCTAATTGGGCAAATGTGTTTTCTTAAGTGACTCGGATATGCTCTCAGGCTCACCCACGTAAAACCACTTCATGAGGTTAATTGGCTTAGCTGGGCTCATTAGCATAACTAATTAGGATCCTTGTGAAAAGATAAGTATTGTTTATTCAATTTGCGCACCGAGATGAAGCCCTTCATCGTGCCTGCGCGCGCTCAAACGAAAAGGGGGCGGCGCCAAGTGAGCCTGAAGTGGGACCTGTGGGTGTGTTCTTTTTTTTTTTTTTTTTTTATCTTTTCAACGTACACAGATGCTCGCCATCAGGTGCCGGATGCCCCGCTGAGCCCACCAAAGCCAACGCGCGCGCGCGTGCACACACACACGCACAAGTGTTTGGCTCTCACAGCTGAAGCTCTCAAATCCCCCATCATCATCATCATCATCATCATCATTAGCCGTCTATTTAGCATAATTAGCGCTGTCAGCCAGATGAGCGGCGGTGCCAGTCGCAACCTCGCGCCTGTCACCCTTTTCTCGCACCTTTTCCGAGCTGTTTAAGAGCTTTGCGCCAGGTCGCTTGCATGTTCCCACTGATTGCCGGCTGATACAGCAGAAATTAATGATGCATTCTGATGCAACGTGGGCAAAAAAACATCCGTGGGGTGATTTCTTTTTTTTTTTTTTGTGAAAGACAACTCGCTGCCTTTTGTTTCTGATGCTTAACAAACCCTTCAAGGCAAGAGTGGGGGTAAAAAGAAGGGGAAAAAAAAACAACAACAACAAAACAAGCAAATCCACAGCCCTCCTCCAGTGTTCAGCTCACAAACAAACTTGAGCAGAGAGGGGGAAAAATGAAAGTGAGGGAAGGAGAGAGAGAGAGAGAGAGAGAGAGAGAGCGTTACATTTACTGAAATTAAACATTTTCTCATCAGCCGGAGGGCGCAGCAGGCCCACTAATGTATTATTCATTCCCACTTCACAAAGGAACATTAATCAATTATGAAGATATGAGGATCTTAAAGTATAGAGGAGAGATGAAGAGCGGGGCCCGTTCTTATTAATATGCGGGCGCAATCCTGCACCCCCTACTCGCCCCCCACCCCGCTCCCGTGCTCCTCAAATCAATATTTTGCAGATTAATTTGAAGCGGTTGTGGCGAGATGGCGGATGGAAGTAAAGGAGGGGGGGGGGGGTGTCTGAGGTCTGAATTAAGGTGAAGTGTTTTGCTGGTCCCCCCCCCCCCCCCCCAACACTCACGTTTGTATGTCAGCAATGTAAATATACATTTTTTTTTCTTTGACGATTAAAAAGACAAAATGACATCATTGAGTTGTGTCTGGAATAAAGAAAGTCAACATAAAGCCGGGTGGAGACTGAAGGGTGGGGGGGGGGGGGGGGGTGGAACAGGGAGAAAACGGCACAATGATGATGCAGCAAGAATGCAAGTTGGAGCAATTTGAATCCATTTGAAATTGGAAAAGCGTGTTGCTATTTCATTAGTTAAAATGATCTCCGCTGGGTTTACGATGGAGTTACTCACTTTCATCCTGCGAGTCAATTAAAATGAGGAGAATTCCCGTTCGCCTTCGTCGCCTCGTTTACACAGTCGTCATCCATTTTGGCTGCGGCTCTATTTACCGAATGAACATGTTCACCTGCGCACTCCAAAGAGCAGCTCTCACAGACCACTCTTTGCCCTCCTCATCTACTCGAACTCCCTTTTGTTTTGCTTCTCTCGTCGCCTTTCAGAAATTCTTTTAAGGTCCATTGACCCCCCGGCCCTTTTTTGCTCGTTTCATCTCTGTTACGCTTACAGACGGAAAATAAATGATGAGAGAGATATTTTGGAAGTCACTGAAAACACCAAGACACCGACCGACCAGAGATTTCAAGGGATTTGCTGCAGACCTGCGTTTCTTCCCACCTGAGCATTGGTGTCGACATAAGTCAACCTGGCAAGCATTTGTTGAACGACATGAAAGAGAAGTTCTAGCATGCGCTTCCGCAACCCAGTCATTCGGTAGTCAAGGGGTAAACAAACACAAAGAACATCAAGAAGCAATTAGATTGAGGTCACCGGAAACAGTCACTTGAGCGTGGCAATCAGACTGGGGGAAAAAAAAAAAGATGTCGCGATACAAAGACAACTTGAACTGTAAAGGACACATGGGCCGGATATCATATTTTGGTTCACTATCCACTAAATGAAATTAGTGTCAACAATATGGTGATGAAAGTGAGCCGGTGAGTATTTCCATGTGCCCGAACCAAAAGCCACAGAAGACAATAAAAACAGCGGTGGGTCCGATTGAGCAACACCCAGCTCACCACCGCCATGTTTGTTACCCGGTAATTCGTTAAACCTGCTTGCGCATGGAATGGGATGAGAGAGTTACGGTACCTCTTCATTTTGCAAAGTCTTTCCCCTCGACTCGCAGGCCTCATCCGACGCTGAATGCTGGGGTTGTGCGCAGGGTACTGGATCCTCTGTATCGCAAGTCTTCTGGATCACACAACCGGAGCTGTAAGAAAATAAACACGTGAGTTATCCACTTTTTTCTTTTTTTTTAAGATGAGGTATGTATCACTGAGTACAATTCCATTGCAAGACTATATTCTAAAATCAGTGGGGGGGGGGGACGTATGGAATTTGTATTATTATACATGTATTACATGTATTATGTGTGATATGTATTAAATACATATTATACAGTCGGAATTGAACCCAATCAACTACTGGGCCGCCCCAAATATAAACAATCAAAAGAACGGTCAGGACGTCTTAAAACACGACTGAAATGTTACATGTGGTTCCAATTTGATGCGAAAAGATGTTAAAAGTTACACCAAAGGATGGCAGCTGAATCGTATTGTTGTGTGTGCCTGCGTGAGGGTGTGTGTGTGTGGGTCCCAACTGTAAAAATATGCTAACTCTGCCCAGAAAACTCCTTAAGTCACCAGTGACAGCTGTCACATACCCGAGGTGGCAAAGGAGGGAAAAAAACCCACAAAAAAACATCACACACTTCACAAACACGCAGGCATAAAGGCACAATCTCATGCGCTCTCTCTCTCACACACACACACACACAAAATTTTATATTTACTAGCCTGTTCAGATGAAACTTTGCGCAGATTAAACATGTTAAAACTCACATTTGATCAAGCATGTCGGCACGTTGGTGCCAAGCAGCGAGGGAAAGGCGGCGTTTGACAAAAAAAAAAAAAGTGTGGATAGAGAGCATCGAGAGTTAAATCTTTCACTTCGGCAAAACAAACTTTTCAGTCAAATGGCGTGAAAGCCAAAGATGACTTTAGATTAGAGCCTGCTTCTGTTTCAAGCAACAGAACGTGTCTCGCTATCATTTTCTATCAGACGATCACAACCAAGTGCATTCGTTTTGAGTGATAACTTTGCACAGCGTTTTATTCAAGAACGATATATATATAAAAAAAAAAAAAAAAGAAAAACAAGACGTACACAAATCCTGTGTTCAAGTGAACAACAAGAGGATAGATGTATTGTGCTGGCAGGAAAAAAAGTACGTGAACATTGAGGAATATCGCAAGAAAATGCATTCATTTAATTTTTTTATTTTTTACCCCCCCGACAGTTTTATGGAGAAAAATGATACGGGATATGTACTTTATTTGGTTTTTAACTATCATACAGGCTGAAGCGAGTCAAGGGAATGGATTGAACTTTTTTTTCTTTCTCACTCTAGATGAAGCACATGCAATGCTATTCAATATTTGCTGCCTTTTTCCTAATGTAAACACAGCAATAACAATGTGAGTTTGTTTGACGACGGGGAGCGACCAAAGACGTACTTTGAAAAGGTATTTATAGTTTTGATTACAATTCCGCAATATGCAATTTGGAATCTTTCGGTTCAGCACACCAGAAGGAGAGAGTTGGCCTAAAAAAAAAAAAAAAAAAAATGGAGTTTGGAAACTCTTGTAGAGTAGCGACGCATACACGACATCATTGCTCGAATGCCAGAAGGTCATCAGGTCGACTGATGCCACAGCTGCTGTGATCATTCCAGTGTGTGAGTTTCTGCGCGCTTACGACAAATGAGGCTACATGTCTACTGTTGCATATAAGTAGCTCAACATTAAAAAAACACAAAAATAAATTTAAAAGAACACGACAATATGCTGACAGATGAAAGGGGGATTCCCACTTGGAGTCCAAAGTGTCATGATGATTATTGTGTGACAGAGAAGAGGGCAAGCACCAGTTTGTCCGTGTGCTTGTGTGTGTGTGTGTGTGTGTGTTTTATTCAAGCACGCTCTCAATTTCTCAACCCGTCGCTCGGGCCCATTAGGCAAAAGCTAACAAAATTTGTCATGAATATGCAGTAATAACATGCAAATTGCTCCTCCCTGCCCTTACCCCTTATGCGAGTGTACGCACGCACGCGCGCGTGTTTTGCTGTGCGTGTGTGTGTGTGTGTGTGCGCATTTGCCCTCGGGGCTGTAGACGTTGGCTTTGTAAGCCTAATTCTTTCTACACCATTACAGCGACAGGGCATCATTCAGAAGAACAGAAACATTCAAATGCGGACGCTATGTGCACCAGCGCGCGTACAAGTGCAGACGCAAAATGGCGCCTTTCGCTCCTCGCTTCACATTTAAAGGTTAATGTACAACAGGTTATTTTTTTTTATGGGTGCCACGGCTCTCTAGCGCACACTCTACTGGCACAAAAAACACGCGCCAACAAGTCGACGGTCTGTTGCCTCCTCCTCCCGAGGGTGATGTTTGACACAGCTTGGGTGCTGCCACAGCAATTAACCCCCTTGTTAATGAGAGGAGCGCTGTCGAGCAGCCAGATGGCACTGGCTGGCACGCTGCCACACACACACACACACACACACACACACACACACACAGAAATACACGGCAAATGGACAGACGCCTCCTCACACAGCGAAGCGTTGCAGATGCTCCCTGTGTCTTTGGTGACTGGCCACCTTTATACATGAAGTTTTCAGCCTCCCTTCTTCCCTGCCAGCTGTTTATGCCTGAACCGTGGCAGCACGTCGCAACTAACCGGCTAGGCCGGGGGTCGGCAACACGCGGCTCCAGAGCCACATGCGGCTCTTTACCGACATCTATTGGCTCCCTGGAGCTTTATAAAAAAATGTTTGAAAATGGAAAAAGATTTTGATACAGTGAAACTCCTCTACAACGAAACCTACATGGGCGAAAATACCCCCTAATGTGAAAAAATCTTCATCCATAAACACCGTTCCCACTCTCCTGCCCCCCATACAACGAAAAAAAACCCCTGTTGCGTTATACGAAATTTATATACGAAATTTATATGAAAAATGTCTTGCTGCAAACATGATTTCGTTGTAGAGGAGTTTCACTGTAGTAGGCTAATATAGCTCAAATATATATATTGTGATATGATATAGATACATGTTGCAGCCCCGAAAAAGGAGAGCAGTGGTGTTGGTTTTTTAAAAACCTACACTTTACTTCTGCTTTTAACAGTCTCGACAAACACAGACACGTCTGCGTCCGACGCCGTGCCTTCACTCTTCTCGTTCGACTCAAGAGGCGTTCAAAGACAGCTTCCGAAAAACGGAAATTCATGATCACTTCACTGACACTAAGAAAAGCGAAAATAATGCACCCAAACAAAAAAAAATCAAGCGAGGAAATTACAAAATAAATTCTATGGGGGCATTTGTGAACACACAACAAAGGAATGAATAACAAACAATTCGGAGACAGTCTAGTCTCCTACATGCGCATGCAGCATGTGTTTCCTTCATTGTAGGCTTTCATTTTTTTGCGGCTCCAGACATATTTGTTTTTTTGTCCTATATGGCTCTTTCAACATTTTGGGTTGCCGACCCCTGAGCTAGGCAAACAGCAGGCTAGGAGATGCCAAGAGTCGAATCACGTGGGGGGGGGGGGGGGGGGATCTCTTGAGAAGTGTGCGCGAAAGCCGTCATGATTGATTGACGTCGTCATTAGAGCGGCTGTAGCACAGGCTAGGTCAGCTGTAACGTTCTGGATATGATCCGATTATTAGTTATGAGATCATGCAATGGGGAGAGTGGTAATATCCTGCTCGTGGCGCAGGGATGGGTCCCCGCGCAGACCTAACCACGGGGCCGGGTATTGATCAGTTAGCTTGAGCTAATAGGGGGGAAGAGGAGCCTGACCTGGGAAAGTCAATACGGAGGAAAAAGAGACACTTCCGCGTCGTGTCCTGACAGAGAGGTGCGTGGCGGCGACCGGGGAGCGAGCCAAAGTCGAAAACAAGAGCCAAACGATCTGGAGTTTGAAAACGATAACGGTTGCGCCAATGGCGTGCTGTCAGCAGGTAAAACCACCCGTGAATGTGGCTGGCTACCTTTACTTGGAGAGATGAGGAATTTAAGCAAAGCTTTTTTTTTTCCCCTCTAACTAACTTTCCAACACTTTTACGGATAAGAAAAACGGCACTCAAGATAACTGCAAAAACTCTCCGGGAGATTTTATAAAGAAGGAAAAAAAATGACACTTACTCGCACATCAATACATTGATAGATCAGCCTGTGTGTGTGTGTGTGTGTGTGTGTTCTGTACACCATCTGAATGCAAAGTATAAATATAAAAATAAACAAAACAACAAAAAAAAGAGAGGAGGAACGGAAGCGCAGATAAAAGACTGAGGATTTCACCACACAGCCGTGCACGCAAGTACACACACCTGGCTGAGTGATGCCACCCTCGAGGGTGGCTTCAATCTGATGTATTTAATGTTGACGCTGGTGGCAAGAAACACACGCGCAAGCGCGCGCGCACACACACACGCAAAACTCACCCGCTGTTTCAAACTGCCTGTCATTTCATTTCATGAGGCCTGATTTACTCATTTCATTTATTTTAGTATGACTAGATGTGCAGCCGTTTAAAGCGCTCAGGGTGGAAGGTAAATCCCCCCCCCCCCCCTCCACCACCACCACCGCCCCGAGCTCACTGACTGCAGAGCCATTCTGCCCCTCAGTTCAAATCATGGCGAAAATGCCCCAAACTCCATGTGCGCCGCCGCCGCGATTTGGATGGGAAGCTTTAATTGCCGCCAAGCTATTGCTCACTCTCGCGGTGTCACGGGATGCAGTCTGTTCTTCATTTTTCAGATGGCTTCCGCTGGTGGCACAAGATGGCGGATGCCGTGTTCCTTTTTATTTATTTATTTTTACACAATGACATCAAAGCAGCCTTCACGTTCTGGGTTTTCTCCTAAGATGCGCAAAAGCCTTTGAGTTTGGCTTCTAAACTATAGACCGTAATTTCCGGACTATAAGCCGCGACTTTTGTCACACGCTTTCAACTCTGCGGCTTAGTTCATGAAGCGGCCTATATAAAGATTTTCCTAACGGTCGTCTGTGTACCGTCTTTCTTTGTAAATATCTCATGTTACAATATGGGCTTATAGACAGGTGCGGCTTATGTGGGTACAAAATGTTTTTAACCTTTAAAAATGTAGTGGTGCGGCTTATAATCAGGTGCGCTCTATAATCCGGAAATTACGGTACTCTATAACTACGACTGGTCACTGTCATGGATACATGGCAAGTAAATACAAAGAACAAAAATGTTAAGTTGTGTTCATCTATATCTCAAGTCAGGGGGGATTGAGATTGCAATGGTGCAAAAGTTATTGTCACCGTCTTGTCTTGTTTAGTATGAAGCTTAATAAAATAACCCTCTCAAAGGGGGGCGGCTAAAACACAGGCCTGGCAGGTCTTTTAAGGGTTTTGCAACACCGCGTGCTGGTAGGAAATATCATTGAGGGATTTACATATTGCCATGGGGAGAGTGCTGATGCGCTTATCTGCTGTGGAGCTCAGGCTCCCTGAGGAGGAGCAGCCCAGTCCCTCAGGCCAACTTTCCCTGCCCCCCCCCCACCCCCCTTCTGTCACTGCATGAGGAGATTTGTGTTTGTGTGCATGTAGGTACGTGGTTGATCATCAAAGTTAACACCGGCGTCTGTTTTGAAACTTAAGGAAGATACGTACTTTTGGCCCGGTCCAACAAAGCGAGAAGTCGTCAGCTCCACGTCGGACATCTGTGCAAAAACAAGAGAGTTCACGTTGTCAGTTAGCTGCTTTGACGGAGAGACTGAGAGGTCATTTTGTAAGAAAGTTAACAAAAAAATTAATTACGGTACAATGGCACCAGTGTGCTTCTGTGAAATGTAACACTTTTCCCAAGAAATTATAACTATGATAGTTTTTCCCTTGTTTATTTCTTGAGTTTGCATTGCAGCAACACAAAGAAGCAGAATGAAAATCTGCTCATTCCACACACAAGTCCCCAAATGGACTGGGGGGGAAGAAAAAATAATCCATGGCAGCTTTAACAAAATATTTGGTCAAACAAATAACTGAAATCGATTGCTTCTTGCAACCTTCAGCAAGTTTCTTACAACTGTGGAATTTTGGCCCAGTCTTCCTCTTCTGTTGCCAACTGCTCCAGGTCTCTCAGATTTGAAGGGTGCTTCTTCCCAACTGCTGTTTCGACAGCTGCTCAGTAGATTTCGATCTGGACTCACGGCTGGCCACTTTGTCTTAAGCCATTTGGGGAGTTTATTATTACTATTTTATTTTTTTCTGCTCCGGGTGTAACCTATTTGTAGCCTTGAGACTGTCAATGCTTTGCCACAATTTGGCTTTTCAAATCAATTTGACAATTTTCTCTTTTCGCCACGCTCAGCGTTGTACACGCAGACACACAACACAGACGACGCCATTTCAAGTGACTGCAAGTGTGATTTCAAAATTGCCCACATCCAAATGTGAATTCCCTTATGAACTCAAGGAGAACGGCACGCTTGCAAAACATTCTCATAATAAGATGTGCCTATTTTCTCTGTTTTTTTTCTTTGTGTTGT
This sequence comes from Hippocampus abdominalis, assembly GCA_018466805.1. NCBI lineage: Eukaryota > Metazoa > Chordata > Actinopteri > Syngnathiformes > Syngnathidae > Hippocampus > Hippocampus abdominalis. Next base: position 1,411,052 of record CM031712.1, on the reverse strand, counting down.
TCCAATGCAAACAAAAGAAAAACATGGGACGACCTGGGATTTTAAAATGGCTGCAATTTTGGGGGAGAACTGGCGCATTGTCAGACACAAGCACAGGGGCGCCAATATTCTTGGCCGTGGCAGTTGTCGAAGACCACAAACCAACAAACACGGGGAAAAAGCAGCATGCATTTAAAATGAAGTTCTTCATAAAATGAAAAATAGTATACAGTGATGGAGTGTATGAAAAAGAGAGAGAGAGAGAGAGAAAGAGAGACACGGAACTATGGCCGTGAAGTATTAGGCACTCTATCGTTGCAGTGACAGGGGTCATTTGGAGAAAAGCAAATCAATAGTGACAGCTATGACTCATTGGCCAACGCGTGTGTGTGTGCATGTGTATGTGTTTACCCGCATTTCAAGTGTGCATATCAGAATGCAAAGTTTTTGTGTCTGGAGAATATTTGTATGAGGGGTGTGCAACTTTCCAAAAAAAGACGATTGCATACGTTTTTCAAGATATGGCGTGTGAATCGATTCAAGGACGGTTCGATTTGAAAGCGGACTGATTCGATATGGAACGGAGCAATTTGAGACGGGATCAGGCAACGCTAACCCTAACCCTAACCCTAACCCATAAAAATGGATATTACACTGCAGCTCCACCGAGAGGACCCTGGCACGCGTCGAGCTCAGCGGCTAATATAGATGGACCGAATGAATATGTGCATGTCTTTGTAATGTCGCGGGTTAGAAGGAGTTACGACCTGCTTACATTATTAAGGTGAGTAGTGGGCTTGGTAGGGTGGCCTAAACAGCTAGTCAATTCATTACAGATGCAATCCCTTAAGTACATGAATAAGCACACTGCCTCCTCCACTGCCTCTACACTGTAAAAGAGACAAAATATTGGTGGGATGCAGGGCACTTTCGATAAATCAGAAAAGGGAGCAAATTAATAAGGAAAAAAAAAAAAACTCAACAACATTAGCTGATTAAGTATGTATGTGCCGAGTGACGGATGGAATTTACGGGTAGACTGGCCGGGTGTCCGGAATAAGGTCTCATTACGGATCACCGTGCTGGTGTGCGTTCTGTTGATAATCCTTCACCGGTGGTCAACCGTTTCATGAAGTCCTACAATCTATGCTCATGAGCCCCACAAAAGGTTAGAGCTTTGGGAATCCGTTTATTTGTGGCAAGATTTCTAAGATGATGCGTGTTTGCTAGTTTTATAAAGGGATGCAAGTTAAAAGAATGGTGATGCATTTATTATGTGCAGCAATGGTGTGACCTCATCTGTTGTCGACAAAATGAGATGGAAAAGCCTCGGCTCTTTTCTCCAAAATATTTCTACCTCCTCCTCTGTCGATAGAAGATGACAGACATCTTCTTTTGTGCCTGTCCGTTGACACGAGTCGCCTTTGTTTTTGTAAATGTGACTGAATACATACAAAGATTGGATTTAACTAATAAAGGATTCAGAAATCAGAAATAGGCACATGATGAACAATAATTCTCATAATAATGAAATGATTATCAACATCATGAAGACTGAAGTCAAACTGATGGTACCGTGATGAGTAAAGAAACCGAGAAATTGCAACAATCATTCACAGAAATGCTTTCTTTCCTTCCTCTGTCAAGGTTCATGTTTCCTTCCATTTAGCCTTCATTTCTATTCCTTGCTTCGCAACGGCCAACCTTGTAATATTCTCCTGTCTCTTCCGTTCTCATCTACTTGCCCCTCACCCTCTCATCTCTTCTCATTTCTTTATCTCTCCAGAAATGGCTATCCATTTATGCAATCATTTCATTTCTCCACTCTCCTTCAAGCCTTTTGTCTGGAGCTAGGTCAACTGAAAGCAACCAACGGCGGAGGGGGGGAAAACAAAAAACAAATGCAGAAACGTGTGCGTATGAACAGATATTACAAGATGGAGAAGAAAAAAAAAATGGAATACAGTACTGTACTCCAATTCAGAGTGATGGTGAGTACAAGGAACACGAGAGCTTCCGTGTGCCCATGTCAAAGGCCTGCATGTTCAAAGTAGCGCGTGCAAAAGTGTAAAAGGTTAATTTTGTCCCTCAGAAGCCAGTGGCATGCGGATTGCAAACAATGATGACAGACGATAGCAGTTTGTATCTAAAAAAAAAAGAAACCTCTTAAGTCGGCGCACTGCTCAGTCAGAACCAGTGCAGTCACTGTCGGAAGTCTGAATACACCAAAGTCCCATTTCCAATCACAGAGGTTACCAAACCTTAGGTGAAAAATGTGCTTACTCCTCAAATTTAGAAGCATTATAAAACAATCATTTGGCTAAATAAGACAGCCCCCATGCCGTCAGTGTTTCAGATGCACCAGGAAGAAGTTCCATTCCGGGGGCTGATATATTAACCAAGGTTTACGAGGGCAGAGCACTACATATGTAAGTTTGGCCTTATGGCTGACCTTACAATGCACTTAGTATCCTGTACAGGGAGTAATGCTGCAGCCACTCCCACAAGCCATTTATTTCCGTTAAAGACCGCCAAGCACTCATAAATCAGCATTAGGAACCTCTCTCAGTCTCTCGTGCCTTTTATTGTCTTTTTTGGGGGGAGGTTGTGGGGGGTCCGATTAACTCATTGTTATATTTATCGTCAAAGAGTTAAATATCACAACCACGAGAACATTGGAACTTTGCCTTACCTTTTACCTCCCTGTCCTCTCAAAATGTCCTTCGATGTAGCACCCAAACGGTTGTTTATGTCACCCCACCTATTACAACCCGCGAGTCCCACCCGCTTTGAAAAGTCCTTGGATGGCAAATAGAGACAACGTCCCTGAAATGTCTACGCTGCTATCGGCATCTCTATTGATTTTAATTAGGCTAATTAGTTAATTATTTCAAGGATCAAATGGGGGGGGATTCATTACTGCACGCGCTTTAGTGGGGGAGGATTTCTCTCTGGCCATGGTGGGACAGTGGAGCTAATATGGTAATGAAGACGATCAATTATCACTCACAGCCAAGTCATTAACAAGCACATTAGCATCGTCAGCCACCGCACCGCCTTGACCTCCGGTTCTCGCTCTCACGTCGGTTTCGTTTTTCATCCAGGCCGCTGCCACTTCAAGTGATGCGCGCGAGTGTCTGCGAGAGAGAATGATCAAGGCCGCACGAGGGAGTCGTTGTGGAGTCAATGCCATGCGTTGTACCTGTAAGGACATCTCGCTTTGGGCGCGTGACGTTTCAGACAGACAAAAAGCAAAAGGCATCGCCGGTTACCAGAAATGTTATTTTCAAAGTCGTGCCGTGTCCGAGGCAGTCCTGAGTTGTGTCAACGAGGAAGACGACGTACTGTACGCCTTCCCACCGCTTTGGAGAGCCACAAGACAAAAGACTAGTCACGCTTGTTCTAACGCACAGAATACAAAGACCGAAATCATGCCTGCAAAAACTCTGGACCGAGGATTGTCAATTTGAGTCCGACCCTATTGTACATCAACGAGACCTTACACGACAATTCAATCCAGATGCTCGCCAAGCTCCGATTACAGAGTTCATTGCATTGTTTACATGCTGGAAAGGTCCATAAGTAGCTCTAAATGCTCTTCATCTATGATGTATGCAGGAAAGTGGTTCACGATTAATGTGTTGTCTTGTATTATTTTGTCATCAACTTTTCTTTGATGGCGGCGCGGAGCAGCGGCTCCCCTTGTTTTATGTTGAGGGGAAGAAATTTCGTGCACTACGTACAGCACATTTGTCCATTCCGGACGGACTCATAACTAGACTGTTGCGCGAGTGACTCCATTTGTTTGTATTTGTGTACCAATCGAGAGGGTGAAAACATCCAAAGCGGCCTCAATGGACAGCCGGCCCACAATTCAAGTTTGGCGAGTTAACACAATGGAGACGCTTCTAATCTTTCGCACCATTTTCTTTGGCCGAGATCGAGGAGCGCCAAGCTGATGCCACTCGCACCTCCTCTGTATTATTGAATAATGCATCATAATAACCACAGGCTTGTTGTTAGAAGGACCATGCTTGTTTCTTCACATCATGACTGCCCTACTTTTATCATGTGCAAGAGGGGGTATTGGATTGGCATTAATGTTTCAAATGTTTGCTACTAGCCAAAACAAAAGCCTAGAGCTGAGATAAACAAACATACTTGCATGACAGGGGTGCCAGATTATGAGACCCCCCTAAAAATATATATATATATATATATAGCATCTAGTATTTCCCATTTGTTTACTCTTAAACGTCCATGGTAAGTGAGTAACTTCACAAAAATGCATAATTTCTATATGATAAAAGGAAAAGTTGCACATGCAATACGGTTCGGGAGCAACACAAACCCACGTTGGGTTGAATTACTTCATCGTTTTCAGTGGACAGGCTTTATGATGTAGAGTTCACATCAGCCTTTAGGACAAGGGAGCCGCTGGGTTCCAAACACATAACCTCGTTAAGAAGGCCCTTGAATGGGCCTGGCTGACCAAAAGCCGTCTCTAAAACCTTGTTACGCTTAAGTTGATGCACAGCCCAGCTCAGGCAGACTACATTCTGTCGTTAAATTATGTCACATGACAATCCAGATGATTAGAAAGCTCGCTTGTGTGTTGTTTTTTTTTTTTTTAAACATGAGTTGGGATCAGTCTAACTGATCTGTGCCACTCCGATTGAAACATAATGCAATTTGCCACCTGTTACAATTGCCACAGCTTTATGAAAGTGGCCCCTGTACTTCCTCCTGCTATTTGTCTGACAGAACAGAGGCCATCTCCTTATGAGCATGTCCCAGGGAAGTGGATGTTCTTTGATTTGGACTGGATGTATAGTAACCCAATAACAATAGTTGGTGGGAGCAAATTATGCGATACAAAATTCAGTTGATTCGATTTGTACTTTTTTTTTTTTTTTTTTACTAAATGCTGAATCCACTGTCATGTTTGGAAGCATATTGTTCCGGTGTACTGTAACCTGAATAAATATCAAAGGTTTAATTTTGGTTTGTCTCTATTTATGTCGTTTATATCTGGGGAAATGACCATGAAAGTGATGTTCTGGTCTTTTCCGTCCAATTCCAACGGCACCTCCAAATTGTAAGACAGTCTGAGAGTTGAAAGAAAAATCTTGTTTGACTTTACGTGCATACTGCATATTAGGGAAAACAAAATGTAAGTACCCTTCAGTAAATGACCTCAAAATGCCCCAACTGATCACAGCACTCGTCAAGGCAGAACTTTTTTTCGCCGGTATCCCAAAGTGCACGTGTAACAAACGACGTGTTTGATGAGTAATGCGAGCTCACCTGCAGCATCGCCTCTGAGTTTGCCCACATGTCCAATTCCGGGTATCTCAACCTTTGCGCGTGCATTGTTTTACATTCCTTCGAAAGTTGTTGAAATGGGTTTGCCGGTGAGCCCTGTGTGACATCCTGTGCTTGAAAGACTGCGGACGCGTTGAGAGTCGTGCTCTCTTCTTCCGCAATTAGGCGTTGCCCTGGATGTTTTTAATTTACGCTCATGCGTGTAGAGTTGTTTTCCAAACAAGTGCACGGTCTTTCGTGAAATTGAAGAGGCAAACCCCTCATCGTGTCGTGGGTGTTTACTAAACAGCAGAGGAAAACAACAGCAGCACATCACGAATGAAAGACAATATATTAGAATTACTGTCCTTTTGTCCATTGTATTCGTTTGCAAAGTGGTCTCCATGGGAGGTTACCACAACAGAAAAAGCCCGTTAAATTTTATTTTAAAGGGCACACTCTCTCAACACAATTTACCGCTGCAGTGACGTTACGTCACCTGATACGGCTATAGGGTGCGTCATGGAGCGTTTTGTGACGTCCCACCTCACCATTGGTCACTTCCTTTGACGGGGCGGGATCAACGTTGCATCCCGGAAAAACATGGTAGTGTTGTCTGTCAGGATCACAGTGCTGAGGAATTCCTCGTAAACACTGAATTTACTTACCTCGAAATGGGTAACAATATTTCTTCTGTCACGCGGAAACGTTTTTTAAAAAATATTATTAAATTCCATACGTAATCTATTCCCGCACACCCCGCTTGTTTCGAAGAGCATATTATTATCACTGTCGAATGTCTCGTATGTGTCCACGGCGTCGATCTTTTGTTAGTACTTTCAACATGACTATTGCTTTTATTTTATATTGCCTGTAAATTAAACCAGAAAACCGCCGGATTACTAGCATTCGATTTAACGTGCAGACCAAGATGAAACTGCAGCACTGGCCGCATTACTTTGAGAATGTCGCACATTCCTCCCATTTGATTCTTGTTATTCTACTAACTAATCAATGCCAGAGATCAAGGTCTCTGACATCTAGATTCAAGGCTAACTTGATCTTATTGATTTGCTTTGACTATTCACTTCATCGTTCTCATCCCAATCATCACTCCTCTACTCTTATCTGTCCTGCGGTTATATCAGCTCCCCCCCCCCCCCCAGTGGCTTTGAATGCGCTGCTCTCACACAAACTAATCCCCTCTCTGATTATCTAATAATGCTCTTTACTTATCATGAAAAAGAATCAAATGTAGGGTTTTTGAAGACTGATGGGTGCCAAATTTTTTTTAAACAGAGGGCAATGCAATTTTAAGCAGCGAATGGAGTATGATAAACATGACCTGTGGCTAACCTGGAACTGAACAAACACCCCTACTTTACACCCAAGACAGACTGCAGTGTCTTGTGAAAGTCTTAATCTCCCATTGAACTTTTTGACACATATCAGGTTTCAAACATAAAGATATAACATTTAGTTTTTTATCGCCTGAATATGTTTCGTTTCGAACCATTACATTGTAGATGTTGCTTTATATTTACGATCCTTGTCTTGTTGGAAGCTAAACCTCTGTGCTACACTCAGTTTTTTAAAATTCAATTTATTTGCAGCCTTAAAACCTTGCATATTCATTTATTAGCCACTCCTTATTTTCTTTGACATTCTTTGTGCAGTTGACCCTCTAAATATTTCATGATATTTTAGTTTAGTTTTTTTTTTTCAAACTTGGTTTAACTACATTACGCCCCTCAGCATACTCACCCTTCATCCTCAGGAAATCAGTTAATTCTCTTTTCTAATTCACCTTCTGAACATGCCAGGTTAAGTAAAGTAAATGCCCGAATGGTGGTATGGAATCATCATGAAGCGTTGCTGCTTTTGTTTACTGTATAAGAACAAAATGCAATGGCCTTTTTTAGCATCCCCCTTCCTTTTTTAGCATCCCCTGCTCTTGACACCCTCATCCCCTCCCTTGACACCAACGCCAAGGTCAAGAAGAAAGTGGCGTTTTCCTGCGTCTATAGGGTACTCCCTCGGCGCCTTGCCCCTCACTATGGCAGATATGCCTCAGGAATGTTCCCTCCTCTTTTATTGTGGCTGTCAGTTTCAAGGTCAGCTCCTATGGACGTGTGTGCTTATCTGCCCCCACCCCTCATATTTTGTTCCTCCTTGGCTATATCTTTGCGCCCAGTTTTTCCCCCTTCCACTGTATCAGCAAACAGTAGCACCACAGCGCAGCCGGGGGTTTCAGGATGCCTTGTCTGACATATCGGTCTTTTTAATCTGTCCGATTGTCGCGCCATTTTTCTTGTGGGTGACTTTTTAGAGGACCGGGGCAGCCGGGAGGCTTCTGTGTGCTTTTGTTGCCCCGGCGTCTGCCTTCGCCACACCGCTCAGAGCCACATTTCGCTCGCAGCAATATTACAGCGTGTTCCCCGCTAGATTGGATATGGTTGTTGTCGTCGTCGTCAGTAAGCCTTGCCATTCAGCCTTGAGTCTCTGCGCTCATCCTTTGTCTGAACAGGATGCACGCGGGCGGACAACTTTCATCCGGCCTGAATCAAAATAACTATCATATCCCCGATTGGGGGCGGGGCTCTGATGTATTTCTTTTTTTTTGTATGTGTGTGTGTGTGTGTGTGAGAGACTTGTTTTTTTTATCATCCCTGAACTTTTCCACCTGGCCTTGTGACTGTGCGAGGGATGCCGTTTTGTCGGGATTGATCGGTTGCCCGGCTGAGCCGCCAGGAGGGAATTATTAAGTAAATCGACCGCATGTACGTGCGGGTTTTATACGAGCGCGCTTCCGCCGTTGTGCGTGCAGCCGCTCTCCAGTGTGGCTTGCGCGCACCAAGCCCTCGACTCTGACACAACGCCTTGACTTTTGACTACACGAGAGCCATGGATTTGTCTCGCCGTCCAACAATATAAGCCCTGTAAATTCAAATGGCACTGACTGAAGTGTCCGCCCGTTGTATATCTGGCAAGTCTGAAAGGAAACTTGTCGATAGCAATCCCGGCTATTGATATGGCAGTGGGCCGGAGACGTAACGTGCCCCCCGACCGACTCTGCGCTATCCTCTGGATCCCACTACATCATAATTACATTAATATTGACAGACCCTTGACAATAGTCACATTAGTATTGATAGGTGGCTGTCAATACAGTGTTTCCCCAAATAAAACAGATTCATTCAGAACTTGTAAACTGCTCGATAAAGGCCTTTGAAAAGAATATTGGACCCGGCTGGGTTTACTCCTCCCGGGAGGGCTGTTGTGATGGGGCTTTTCTGCACCTGGCCGTGTGTGTGTGTGTGTCTATGGCGGCACACTCGATAGATTGATTGAGCATAGGTATTAGCGCATAGATCAAGGCTAGTCTTGACAAACCTACAGTCAGTAAATAGTCTGTCCACACGCAAGGCAAATAATCTGCACATTTTTTTTTTCACGTCAAGGCAAAACTTTTAAGATTAAGCGAAACAAAATGGAGCCTGTTTAGTGGTCACGTTCACACTTTTATTTATTTATTTTTTAATCCAAACTCCTCATCCGTCACATGCACGGTTCTAGTCATGATCTATTTTCAAATTCGACTCAATGAATGTGTCACACCTGCTTGCTTCAACACAAATTCAGCCCCCCCACCACCACCGCCCTTCGTCCCATCGACTTGCTAATTCTGACTTCATTGGACGGCGACTCGTCCATCCATTGAAACATCATGAATACAGAGACGGGAGCTCACCATTGCCCCGTGCATTACATGAGCCCCCCCCTTCCCCACCTGTGAGCCTTCTAAAGTGACCATCATCTCCCTCCCTTTCTGTCAAAACTGCCATATTTACCCCACGGAAATCTCCAAAGCCTCATGACAAATCCAGTTCAGCGAGACACAAAAGCCAGTGTCAAAAAAGCGCCCCTCTCGGGCTCCCGCCGTCACTCTTTTGCTCCGTCTCTCTCCCTTCCTTGTGCGAGCGAGTTGCCCACTTCCTAAGCGTTTCGGTGGAGGAAAAGGGCCAGATAAAAAAAAACCAAAAAAAAACGGGAAACCGAAAGCGGTTTGCCGCACAAAATAGTCCAGACGTCACAACGGCGCGATCCCGCATGGAGTGGAAGACTGTTCCACATTTGGCAGATGTTGACGGCGTAGCAGAGACTGTGCCGTTAGCCTAATCCCTCGTGATGTGATTTTGTATACACACTCCTATCTCCAGAGGGTGCAGGCACCAGGAGCCTCGGGCCGGTTTCTTTGGATTGTGTGTGCTTCTACACTGGAGGGAGCTGACGACCCCTCCCCACCCGTTCCTTTGCATTGCACGGCTCAAAGGTTGCATTAAGGACGGATTTTAAATGTGAAAAGTGATTTCCCCTCTGAATGTATGAGGAGAAAAATAAGCCTCCAAACAAGATGGCCTTCGCCTCAGGGGCCCCCCCCGATCCTGCCCCCACGACCAAGTTGTTCTCGACTGGTTTGACTCTGTGGGTACTTTCCCCAAAAGTGTGGCATCTGAAATGGATTGGCCACGGTGCTGCTGATCAGGAAATCGAGTCAAGCCAAGTCAATTAGCGGGCATCTTTGAATAATCATTTGGGCACGTTGCGGATCCAAGACCTCTGAGGACCTCTGTGGTCGTTCTGTGCGTGCATGGCGTAAACACAGTGAACAAAGATTGACATCTGTTGTTGTTTTTGTTTTAGCAGGTATGGAAAAGGAGGGCGAAAGCACTTGTGAGCCCGCCATCCCCGTCCTGCGCATCAGCCAGCTGGATGCTCTGGAGCTCGACTCGGCCCTCGAGCAGCTGCTGTGGACCCAGTTGTGCCACTGCTTCCAGAATTTCCGCCCGGGCCTCCTCACCCCTCTGGAGCCCGAACTCAAGGCCTTGCTCCAGCTGCTCCTCTGGAGGTTCACTCTGTATCCCGGCAGCGCCACAGTGGGCCAGTCCTTACTGAGCCTCCGCTACCGCAACATCTCCACTTCCCCGAACCTCCGCAAGTCTCTGTCCCACGGGCAGAAGTTGTCTCTGCTTCTGCTCACAGTCGGCCCTCGCTGGCTCCAAGAGCGATCCCACAGCCTCCGACGGTGCTTCGGTTTGACGTCAGGAGCTCCGCTTTCTGAGGGATTCCAAAAGGCCCTCCGCAATTCCCTGGCCGCACTTTCAGGCCTTGCCCGTCTCGCAAGCCTCGTCAACTTTCTTGCGTTTCTCCGAACGGGTTACCACCCGGTCCTGGCTGAAAGGATGGTTGGCGCCCAAGCGGTTTTTAGCGAGCCCAACGTGACGCGGGACGTGGCATACCAATACGTGAATCGGGAGCTGCTGTGGCACGGCTTTGCCGAGTTCCTCATTTTCCTGTTGCCGCTCGTCAACACGAGCAAAGTGAAAGCTAGCATCTATTCCTTTGTGCTCGGGGGGGAGCCAAGCGGCGCGGGCGGCGCACGGGACAAGGAGGGGGCGTGGCGAGAGTGCGCGCTTTGTGGCGAGTGGCCGACCATGCCTCACGCGCTCGGCTGCCCGCATGTTTTCTGCTACTATTGTATCAAAAGTCAGAGCATTGCCAACAATTGCGTCCGCTGTCCAAAATGTGGCACGGAGGCGAGGCGACTGGAGCCCGCCAAAATCGAGACGCTGCTCAGGCATTAGATGGCAGAATCCCCCCCCCATCAAGGCCGTTTTGTCCATTTTGAGCAGCACCGTCCCTCCCTCCCGCCCGGTTAATCCACGGGAACTGAAAGAAGCATTTTATTCTTCAATCAAAAGAATTGAGGAATGATATAACTTGACGGTAGAATCGAACTTAGGCCTATACGTGTAGACGCACACGCTTTCTGATTCACAACCGTTTGAGTTCATGTTTTTATGATGTCTGCGTTCCTTCTGAATACATCCCCACGATCTCTTGTTTAATGTCGCTGCACGTGTATTGACAATCCGTTTCTCTGGCTGGACTTCGGACAGAACTGTTTGTCTTTGACGGACTGGACAGACCACCGAAAACCCCACAGAGCAGACATTTAATTAAAGAATGTGTTGATTTATGCTTCGAATTCTCTCTCTATGTGTGTGTGTGTGTGTTTGTTGAAATGGGAATATTTGTTCTGATGAAAAATGCAGAAAGTCAGCTGAATAAATAATGGAGGGAATTTCTGATGCCTCTCATCACGGCTAAATTAGCATTTGTTGTGTATTCTGTGCCTAAATTGTATTTCAACATCATTAAAATTGATTTCGGGCCTTCTCTCGGGTGTTTATTCGGTTAAGTGGAGGGAGGGAGATGAGGGGAAAGTTATAACAATCATGGCGCTTGCCTCTAGACAGGCCTGGTCGTTCTCCCTCTCCCGTGATCCATTTTCACAGCGCCTCGACATCCTGGAGATCAAGGGGGCAGCCGGGGGCTTGGATTGACTCACGCACACTCACACACTTGACAGCGAGCCTCTCTTCTCTCCCTTGGCCCCCTTCTCTCTCTCTCTCGCTTGCCTTTCCATCTCTTCCCCACTCGTAATCTCCAGGGCCCTTGCCCCCATAAGACTGTCGTAAACTGTACCAAAACCCCGGCAGTCGTCTTCTTCCTCGCAGGCGAATTACTCTCTAATCCCTGTAATGAGTCCAAAGATGCTTATTTATGCTGGAGTTAACCTCCACCAGTGAGCCCAGCCCCGGGCGAAACGCGCCCCGGCTGAGTGAGGCCTTTCCTGGCTGACGAGAGCAGAGGGAAGGTTTTGGGTGGGGGGGAGGGGCCAAAGGGGGCTGCTACCCCCACCCCTTCCTCCACCCCCACCCCCTTCCGTTCTACACTCTCGTCACTGGGCTTTAATTGCAGACTGTGCAAACCATCACTCTTGGATCAACCAGAGACAGGAAGTTACTGCATCTCAACAGGATCTCATGAGAATCAAGAAAGGGAAGGTGCAAAATGTTACTTTTAGAACTCAACTGTTTTCGAACGTCTTGGTTCTCGACCAAAAATTTCGAGTTATGCCTCGGATGACGAACAAATTTCGGTTCTCGAACAAACTGAGCACACTTGAATGCACCATTTGACTCCTCTCGCTTTCCTTACACGAGGAAGTGACGCTTCCCCGTGTTGCTTTCCATTGTGAGCAGACGTGTTCAGTAAACATTTTTATTTTAAAAAGAGCCTGGTTTCGGTTTTCGAACAGCCTTCTGGAACGGATTATGGGCGAAAACCCAGGTTTGACTGTACCTCTGTTCGTTTTTTTTTCATCATGCCATGGCAGCAGGATACCACAAGCCAGGAAGTGTCAGATGCTCAACGCTTTGTGAGCATCCTACGCTTATTTACAGAAGGAAGCAAAGCCCCGAGGATCTCTTGGTCGAACGTCTGGCCCACATTAGAGGGGAAAACTCAACAGCTTGCGCTTTGGGTTTGAAGTATATCACTTGTGACAACAGTACTGGGACCTTTCGGACATACTGTACCTGCGATGTAAAACCGTGATTCTGTGGACACTTGGAATTTCCCCGCTTCCCCCCTCACCGGGGACATTTTGACTAATGAAGCCGCTAGTAATGCGCGTAAAGCCTGAGCCAGGAGCAGCTGCTTGTCAATATTTCATGCACTACATTACATTCATGGACTTCCAAGTCCCAGAAAGAGAGATGAGGGATGGAGATATGATCGCCGTGAATGCCGCCGGGACGTGTCATTGTCTCAACATTCCACGAGACTTACGCCATAAACCTTTTTTTTTTTTTGCAGACAGTATTCTACAACTCTTAATAGAGGTCCCCCAGTTCCCAGGAAAGATAAAGCCGAAGGAGTATATTAAAGTCTCTTAATTGAGTGAGAGCATGGATGGAATTAGCCACGTGTTAGGGGGGGGGGGGACTTAGGTAGGTAACGAAGGCCGCATTAAGCCTATCTGTCTTTGGATCTTTTCCAATTCACGGGCTCCGTGTGGAGAAGCAAAGTCGGAAGAAGCCCCCCTGCCCCCCCCATTCCCAGCGGCTATGTAAAGCAATCTGCACATTCACACGTCGCCATTTAGGGAGCAAATTGGCCCTGTGCCCCCACTGACGAAGGTTTTAAGAGAAAGGGAATTAACGGGCATTGAATCCCTAACTAGAGCTCCTTCTTTGATGAGCCTCTTTATCCGCCTGTACCTCATCTCCATTTCTTTCATGTGACTCACTGATTTTCCTGATTAAATAGTTTTCAAGAAAGAAAAGAATCTCTGTGCTTCTTTCGTCGTTTGGATGTTGTTGTTTCTCGGGGGGGGGGGGGGGGTTGAAGTCAAAGATTGGACTTGACCTAAAATGCGCAGCATCTCATCGAAACGAAAATCTCCCATTCAAGTCGTCATTGGTGGGTTTTCGACACCTCAAGTTGTAGCTTGACTAAAATGTCGATGGGAGCGCTCTATCGCTCACGTTTCATCTGCTCAATAGAAGACGAGCCTGAAATAAAACAGCAACACATTCCTCCGAGGTAGTTAAATCCGAGGTGTGCTGGAGAGTTCAGAGCTCGGAGAGCGTTCTCTGCACACCTGCCGGGCTTTGGGTACCACCGGGCCCAATTATCCTCGTCTCCCTCCTCCTCTTAAGCGCCTCTTCAGTCGAACGGGTCAGGGGGACAATCAATCACACCCAAAATAAGGAAGTCATTTCCGCAGCCTCCGTGGGGCGCTTGCATCTCTGACCTTGAGGAAGACGCGTCATGTTTGGCACGTACCGAAGGAATTTGGAAGAGCCGAGCTTCATTTTTGTCAAGCGAGCTGTATTGGACGTCCGCGACACGTGTGAGGAAACCAAAATGCTGCGTAAAGTCCCGATGCGACCGTCTGATGTTTCCTTTGGGGATCCCCTGGGTGCAGCCCGTATGTCAAATATCGTGGCTTCTGACAACCTTAGAGGAAAAGTAACGTTTGATCCTGTGTTAACGCCACGCTTTGGATCTGTGGCAGCTTGAGGCACGAGAACAGCAGTTCGGTTGAAGGAGGAGTTCAAGTCAGGACGGTTGGTGCAGGTTTTGGCATACATGGCGACAGACAGCGTTGACATTTTTTTCTTGATTGTTTTTATTGTTAATATTTTTTTGAAACAAAAAGTAAGCAAAAGAAATGCTCAAAGTCATCTTTTAAACTACATAACAGTAACGCAGTGCAATAAACATGTACAATAGCAACATTTTTTCCATATGTTACTTTTAAAAGCTAAACCTTTGAAATCATGACGAAATGATTCATGCATCCATTTTGTCCGCTTGAATCCGGGATCTCGTTCTTTCGCCCGGTGAATTTGACGACAAATCCTTTTTTTTTTTCATGATCCCTTCGCTCAAAAGCAGGCATCAAATAAATGGAAACAAACTTTCCCCGCCCTATTCTTGGAGGAATTGGGACAGAAGAGGCAAATCAACAACCAGAGGGCATCATGGGGATTATCCACAGGTGCACTGCAGTCTACTTAAAGTCTCATCTGTTTGTGTTCTAGGCCAGAGTTTACAAACCGACCACAAAAATGTATGAATACAGAAATCATTACGATCTATCCTCAAGGTCCTCACAAACTGACTTGGTGCGTCACGACTTATTCTGTTGTTTCAATCGCAAAAGCTGGATGCGCCATTCGAAGGGAAGAGCATCTAATTGCTCCTCCTCATCACTCTACGTCGCTGGCATAGATAGATAAACAAATGAATAAATGGCATTTCTTGACTAAATGAAGTGAATCTTCTCGGCTCTGACAGCACCCTCGTTGGGAAAACATTCGTTTTTGGCCACCTGAGTGCTTTGCCTGCAGGTGTCTTGCAGCATCTCAATGAGCAATAATCTGCACACATACTTCCAGATGTCCCAGTGAATTTCCTGGGACTTAAGGCACCAGCCCGACTCTTTGAAACTCCTGATAACCTCTTCAAGTGTGATTGAACCTCTATTTGTTCAGGAATGTGGTGCGCGGCTCAAAATCTCTTTTTTTTTTTTGCCCTCAAAAGGCATGTGAATGATGGCATGCGTTTGGCTGGGGCGAGCGCCAGTCTACCTGATTTCACCATTTTGTTGCACCCGCTTTTCAACTGGTGAAAAAACAACAGTTGATTTGATGAGTGGTTTAATTTAGAAAAATAAATAAAGATTCATGTCAAATCAGGTTTTTTTTGTTACTTCGAGGGGTTCCAGAATGCTCCAAAACAGAATTGGATTCCACAAAAGTAGTCAGGGATAAGGTTCATAAACAAATGTTAACAAAAGGCAAGACCGACAAAGTCCAACAAAAAAACGCTGGTAACAAGGAACCAGGGTGAAACCAGAAAAACCAAAAGCGCTTGCAAAAGGCAAGGTAAACAAACATTGCTCATCACTCAAAGGAAAAGGAAATCCAAAACACAAGAAATATCAACTGAGAAATAACAAGAATGACTCACATGAAAAAAAATAAATAAATACCAAGACAAAAACTTGTCAAGAAGCTATGAGGCAAAGAGCAATAAAGTCTACAATAATCAAGCATTTGGAAACAAGAGCCGTGAGCAACAATGGCCGCGGAATAATCTGACAGCCAGTTCTCAAAGTGGCGGAGTTTAAATAGGCAGCTGGTTAGCGAGGGCGATTGGTGACAGGTGCGCCTGCTGGAGGGAAACGCCCTCCACAAATAAATAAATATATATATATATGACGCATGCAGATGACAAGATGGCATTTTATTTTGTTTAAATGCTAAAGCACATTGACTCTTCAGTCTGGATTTCTAGGAAGGGATGAGATATTTGCGGTTGCCGTGGATACAAGCGTGGGAAGATCTCGCCATGCGGGAGATTTGCGTCAACCTATCAAACACATGCACCCAAAAATTATTCTGACCATCAAGCAGCGTCGAGCAATGTATTGATTGAATTTGGTATTGACGTCATTTTTCCTGAATTAAAGTGACTGTGGTATACACCCGCACGTGAGAATGAAATCCAAAGGGCGACGGAGCTTTCTGATACCGTGGCTATAGGTATGTTATTGCTTCGGCTTGCTAGCTGGCTGCGTCAACAATCGTCGAGCATGATGCACGCGAGTGTTGACTTTCCTGTGTGCCAAGCTGCAGCAGGAGCCTCCATCCGCAAAGAGCCACACAGCATCTGCGCACATCCACGGTGCTCAGCCTCAAAGTCAAATTAAAAAAAAGGCACGCAACAAAGGGGAGCGTCTCTGCTCTTCGGAACACATTTTTCTATCAGACAGGAGACATATTGCTGACTAACTATTGTCAGATGTTGGCAAATTCCGCATATTTTTCATATCCGGCTCCTCGAAACCTGGGGGCCGCCGCGTCAAGACTCAAAGCGCATCATCCAAAAAAGATGCCGCTTGACCTCGGGAGCAGAAATGCGCCAAATATCCCTCCTGTTTTCTCCCGAAATCGTTTTACCAATATAAATGCAATACCACGGGCTATAAATCATTTAGGAATTCATTTGAGAAACGACATTTATTTGTGGAGGTGTGCTCATCAATAAAGGTGGCTCATACGCAGCTTTCGTTATATATTCATGCATTCAGTAGATTCAGTTATTCATTTATTCACTCATTCACAAGGCCCATGCATAAGCCCCCATGTGTGTGTTTACGGCTCTATGAGTGTGTGTGTGTTGACCTGCGGTGTAACCGTACTATGCTGCGGGCTAGTGCACTTCCCCAGGGGGCTCTCATCTTTTACTGAGCCCTGACAGAAGATGGAGGCTGGGAGAGGGGGTCCGCTGCATTAAAAAGCCTTTACCTAGTTCTGATTTATCACCCCCTGCCTCTCACTCACACACACACACACATACGCACACACACATGCACGCCAACCTCACGCCATCTCACCATTCCTTGCCGCAGCCCAGTTCTACACTCTATCAAACACACAGACACAGATGCACATTCGCACACGCCATCAAGCACACAGTGGTTTCATTTTTAAGATGGCCGCCGTGGAGACAAGCGTAAGGGGAGCAAACCGCCGGCGCGCTATACCGCAGTGGTGATTTTACATTTGAACACAAGCCGCCCCCGGCCTGACCTACCCGCCCCAACTTCAGACGGTGATTTTGGTGAGCGCTTGGCGGCAAAATCAGCAGCTAAAGCGCCGCAACGACACAGCGTGAAACAATGAAAGGACCGCCTTAAGTGACATGTCGTTGCTAAGGCGCAATGCAAAATGAGCAACCGTAAATATGACTGTGGAGTGATGACAGTCTCTTCCAGCCACAAGGACCCCCCCCCCCCCGCCCCCCAAATAGATATTTTGCCAAATGAAATTCACAACAAACACAATAAAAAAAAAAAAAGAAGATCATTTGTCATTGATTTTTATTTGATTAGAAAAAACAGATTGTGACACTATCAGCAATGTTCTTGAAAGGAATCTACCGTACAAGCACGACAACATGTGCACCCGCGTGTCCAAAATGACAACGGCACACGGAGCACTTTGTCCTTGAGAAGGTTCAAGACTTGTTAATCATATTTATTCATTCATTCATACATAAGGCTGGAATACATTTGCGCCAGCGCCGCTTCGATTATTGCCTCGGTGTTGATAAAAGGGAAAAAAAATAAAATGGAAGAGACAACCAAAGATACATTGAATGGATTGAAGCTCATTCCATAAAAGCCTCCTGCACGCGAGTGTCACGCATGAATAATATTGCTCATCCAATCATTTCGTTCAGAAGAGTTGGAGAAGAGAGAGAATGACATTTATTAAAAACCCGCCAAAGTGCTTATTCCTTGCATGTCATGGATAAAGACATTTATATGACATTTGTAGAGGATCAATAATTTGGTGCTTTTGCCTCATGCATCCGCGCTGAAGGACGGCGGCTCCCAGCGACACATAAACATTTATGGGCGCGCGGCAAAGCTCCAAAGTGGCCCGCCAGGACGTTTAGAACATTATTGTCAAATAAACATTTTTTTCCCCCCCCCCATCTGATTTTCGGAGTCTCGTCGAGTCAAGTCGACCCCCTGGAGGGCCGCTGTCCTGCATTTTTTTCCAAGTCTCTCTGTTGCAACACACCTGATTCAAATGAACAGGTTCAATGTCACAGGCTTCCGCAGAGCTTGCTGATGAGCTGATCATTTGAATCAGGTGTGTTGCAACAGGGAGACTCAGGAAAACATGCAGGACAGCAGCCCCTCCAGGCCCGGAGCTGGACACCTGTGCCCTGGACAGTCACGGTTCAACATTCTCAGATTCAAAGATTCCCATCTATTTTTGGAACCTATTCTCTGCTACGTGCACGAAAACTCATCTTTTCGCCATATTTTCTTGCATTTGGGATCGTGCGTTTCGATGTTAGCCCTCAGCGAGATGTAAACAGTGAGCGTACACGCGGCACTCCCGTCAGCGCCTCAACGTCCATCGAGCAGTATCTGTCTCCCATCACCCGAATGTTCGCACACCATCTGCTCTTAACGTAGACACACACACACACACTCCGCTGCGTTTGTTCTTACCCAAGGCACTTGTGGGGTCTTTGCGGTAGACAGAGCGGGTTGGTTGCTGGATGGCTGAGTTTCCCTGTTTCTGTGAGTGGTCTCGGTTACTGTCAAAAACAAAACAAAACAAAAATCAGGGCACAGCAGTGACTGATTTTATGCTGAAAATTCTTGCTGGTTGTGAGTTCATTCATTTCATTGTTGAAAGGCCAGACACATTGGCTAGCAGCAGGCTAAATTAAGGTTGTCAAATCGCTCCTGCCTTTAGCTTAGCATGTCACCCACCTCTTTTGCCTGCATGCTGGCTAGCGGTAGCAACGGTCTAACCCGCTGGCCGCCCCGCATTTCGGGCAATGATTTGATCCCTTTGATTTTTCTGCCCTTTTTGTGCAGTATTCCGAATCCTTGATATTCTGACACAATTAATGTCGAGCGAGTGCATGTTTGAAGTCAAAGCAGTTGATCTAAATATAAATGTTAAAAGCTACTGCCTTGAAGAAAAAACATTTGATTCTCACGGCCCAAAATCATTATTTTCATGCCAAAGCAAGAACATGGCCGAACAATCATTGTTTATCATCCCATTCACAGTCACGGTTTCATGAATAAACGCACACACATAGCGATCGGACCAAACACACTCATAATACAAGCAGCAAAAGATCTTAGTCAATAAACAATGTTTGGGAGAATTAAGAGGGGTTTTTTTTTTTTGGTGTCATTGTTTGTTCGAGATATGATTTGTGTCTACCGAGTGCCGTTGCGTTGACGTGCAAAAAATCCTCAAATGTAACC
This sequence comes from Hippocampus abdominalis, assembly GCA_018466805.1. Lineage (NCBI taxonomy): Eukaryota > Metazoa > Chordata > Actinopteri > Syngnathiformes > Syngnathidae > Hippocampus > Hippocampus abdominalis. The sequence continues at coordinate 1,391,539 of CM031712.1, read as the reverse complement.
ACTCGCCCATGTGCACACACAACATTCCCCTGATTTTCCGCCCACATGAAGTCGCCGGTTTATAAAAGCAAGAACAATTTTTTCCAGTAATCTGCATGCAGTTTGCGCATGCTGAGAAAATGGAGGACAACAAAGAGCACCGGCGGAGCTTTTGCCTCGAGACCATAATTCATCGTTGGGAACGCTACAATCTAGATTACATCTCTGCATCTTAAAAGTGTAGTTTCCTATAAACAGCAATCTACAGCTCATAAAAAATTCCCTCTGCTTCAGCATAAACACTCGCCTTGTCCTCTCACCCCAGCCGCGTGCGCGCGGCTGTTTGCGCGGGCGCGCATGCACGCATTTGGTCGTACGGCATAAACAATCTTCTTCTCCCGTCAGTCGTGCAGAGTGATCCATCAGCTTCTCCACGGAAAACCAATTTCGCTGGAGATGTTCGGGTTTTTTTTTCACGCGCGCACGCACAGACACGGAGAAGGAAATGAAAGTGAAAGAAGAGGGACACGCCACGGTGAATTGAAAAAAGAGCGATCGGCGGGAAAACGAGAATGCGGATGACTTGCCTTTGCTGTGTTTAAAAGGACGCCGTGTTATTCGCGGTCTCATCAGTTCACCGCGTTACCCTAAAATGTTCATCTGTGGCCTTGCGCTCAAAGCGCCGTGTCGCTTTTTGTGTGACCGCTTCCCATTTCTGCCCCTGCACTCCCTGTAATGAAAAACAGAACACAACAATGTTGAAAAAGGAGAGCAAAAGCATATTTCCGATGGCGTTCCACACTGGGCCCGGAAACGTCATGTAGCAAGAATATTACAACCTCTCTCTCTCTCTCGCCTTTGCACACGTGGGATGAAATGCGCCAAACATTCGTCTCCTCTCACCTAAAATCCACCATTTTGGTCTCTTGTTTTGGGTGTTGATTGGCGTCCTTGCATGCGTTTTGGCCTGAGGAGACGGTGCATGCGCGTGTGTGTGTGTGTGTATATGCAAGCACACTCAAAGTCAGACAGAAATATTGTGTGCATACAAAGAGCGTCTGGCTAGCAGCTTAACATAAAACAAGACAAGAATGGTCTCTGGCTTTGATTTTATTTATTTCTTTGCAGGGATCTGCGTCACTGCTAATGACTGCAAGTCTATCAAGAGCCATCTCAGCCCGCTTGTATTTGGAGATGACTCTTCAGAGCTTTTTTTTTTTTTTTCCTTAAGACGAATGCAAATTAAACCGCATTAGGCTACATTCATTTGCGGCGGTGGGCATATAGGCCACTTTTGGTCTGAGGGCCACTTAAGGCAGCCTTATTTCTTCAAATGACCTTGAAATCAAAGAAAGAGCAAGTTTTAATGATTTAGAGGGCTCTTAAAGTCTCGACGAGAACGGCAAGACACGGCCCTCATTAAAATTTTCATTTAAGCATTAAAAAAGCTTTTTGGCCCAAATGTTCCTGCCAAGATGCCGAGTTGATACGCGGGCGGACCCGCAAGAATGGACGGCGTCGGCTTTCATGTTCATGCATCTGTTCGGCCCCCTCGTCGGATATTGTATAAAGTCATGCATTTGGCTGCGACGACTTGTTTTTAGCGCATTTACGTGCGTGTGTGTGTGTGTGTGTGTGTGTGTGTGTGTGTGTGTGTGAGTGATAAATGACCAGTTGCGGAGCATTGTGATTGGGTGCAGGCTCTGTGAATGACCGAGGGAACGCATGGTGTCTCTTCATATTTAGCTTCTATTTCTTCACCAGCTGCTCCTTTGTTGCGCGTGGCATAATTTCAGGTTGCGAGCCGCGCGTGTGCGCGCGTTGGGGTGTGTCCAAAGATCGAGACGTGCGCCATCACCCTTGAACATTCCCGTACGCTCGATCTTGTCCATCGTTTCCGTATTTCTCCAACAACAAAAGACTTGTTTGGAAATCGGGCCGAAGTATCGAATGACCATTGCAGGGCATGTGAGAAAATGCCCCACCAACATATGCAGGCCGTTGACTGTTGACTGCTATTTATTGTATTTTTTTGTGCATCTGTGCTGCATGTTGCACATCGAGCATATTTGACAATAAAGTTGACTTGACAACGGAAAGGATGAAATCCATCCGTCCATTTTCCATGCAGCTCGACCTCTTCAGGGTGACGGGGAAGTGGATTTGATCACTTTGGGGTGACCCCGCACCGGAAAGGTCGCCGGTCAACCCCACTGGGCCAAAGCAGAGCGAGCCAAAGGTGAGCCAAGTACGCATTTCTTTGGAACGGGCGTAGAAAGAAGAAAATGGGTCGGATATTTTTTGCGCTCTCATCTCCAGCCCCCTTGCGCAACGTCTTGTCGTCGTCTTGTGTGTTTAGTTATTTACAGCCCCGACAATCAAAAACAACAACAACAAACTGCAAACGACACGGCAGCCTTTGTGTCACAAGCGAAAAACAGGAAATCAGGCTTTTGTCCGCTGGAGATGGCATCAAAAAAACACCTTGTTTCATGTGTCTTCAGCAATCCCATCTTGATGCCTCCGCGTGTTCCCCATGCGGGGCTGCGGCGCTGCTCACGAGGCGTTGGGAAACGGCAACGATCTGGCGGGGAAGTCCCAGCGGGCAGCCGTAACACGCTCATTTGTCGACATAGCTCGGCTGCGCCGATCCCCCGTTTGATTCCTCTCAGGTCGCCCCTCGTCTTTCGCTCTCTCTCGCTTCACTTCTATCACCTGCTCATTTTGCCGTCTGGAGCGCCTACTTTCTTTCTTCCTCTCTGTCACTCCGTCTGTCGGCCCGTCTGTCTGCGTTTACTCCTCGCGGGCCGCTTCTCACACCTCCTCCTTCCCTTTTCACTTCAAAACACGTGCGAGTTGCCTGCGTAGAAAAAATACCAGCGGTGATTGCATCGTGTAAAGCGCTTTGCGAGAACGAGGCTGCGCACGTCTGAAACTCAGTTTTTTTCCACCTGTCTTTTCTAAAAAAAATTATTTTGCCAGTTTGTGCTTCATAAATGAGAATAAGTAAACTGATGGGCTAAAAATAGACATACAGGGGCAAAAACAACAGACAAGCCACCTCCCATACTTGACAACATGGCCATTTTCAGACCCTTTTCAAGTACAGTCAATATAAAATGAGGAGCTGGGATTAAATGTGTGGCGTCTGAAAAGACGTCTAAATACGTCTTTGGGAATGAATGAGTTAATCGTAGCAAAGTGTCATTTCTTCTGTTTTCACATGCGCGCATGCATACACACACACGCACGCACAAAAGTGAGGGCTGTTTTTTGTAATATACAATACACCAGTATACTCATTGCAAAAAAAAAAAAAACAGTGAAGTGACAATAAAGCTTTTAGCAGCAAACCCTGCAGATTGGGTGTTGGCGCTCGCCCCCAAACAAAGAAGCAATAAATAATAAAAAGATTCGCTGTCGTGCGAGTGAGCGCAGGGGATTTGCAGATTCCTCATGTGTAAAATGCTGGATGGATTGCAGGTGGAGGAGAAGGATGTTGAACACAAACCAGGTGGCGGTGGGGGAGTTATTAATGGTGTCTTCCGTTAATCATCACCCCGGTGCCGAAATCGGGCTAACGTTTGAGTGGGTTTCAAATAGAGCTACACTACACCACACTCAGGTAGGGGAAATAATGAGAATAATAATAAGGGTGGGGGAGGGACGAGAAAAGGCGTAGAAAAAAAACGTGGTCTGCAAAAGAACTTGTGTTTTGTCTTCTGCGAGATAATGAAACCTCAACCAGATCAGATGCGAGGTGCTTCTGACGTTGATTTGATCGATCCAATGACGACTTTTGAGGCAGGCGGAAAAATTAGCAACATTCTTCATTGTGAGCAGTTTTCTGTGCACATGAAGCAAGGACAAAAATCTTTCGAAAAAATCTAATACATAAAAGGTATGGATTTGTACCTGCCTAGTTATATGGTCTGTTTGTTTCATAAAGTACTGAATTCTGCTGATGTAAGTCATCAAAAGTCCACTGGCCCGGTGCTACCGCGAGCACAAGCGCGGTGGAAAAGGGCCGACAGACGACATGTCAGAGTCACAAAACGGTTTGTATCCCCGAGCTTTCGATGTTTGCGTATGTTTCGATGAGTAATCTATTCTAATGTCAATGTAAAGCCAAACTGGCAGTCAATATTTGTCGGAAAACCCCTTGGAAGCCATCCGTATAAAAAGAGCCGCTGATGAAAATGGACACCCGTCGACACATTCCAATCACAGATCCTGAGACACGGGCCCACTACTCCTCAGACCAAGGTGTGTAAATGCGAAACAGACTAAATATGTGATGATGAGCTGTTGATCCCCGTTAAAACCCGACAACGTCGCAATGCCAATACGCTAAGTTGGCCTCAGATGTGATGCGAGTCAATATCTATTGACGGGCAAATCGGGCATTGTTGTTCTTTGGTGCCGCCATTGTGCAGGGCCTGATGCACGATGGGCTAAACTGAGAGTAAATGTGATTGGATTTTCAGTCTCTGTCATTAAATTCCCATGCGGGGAATACTAATTCCAGTATTTAGTGCGCTGACGCCGGGGCTTGCTTTCATCTTAAACTGATTCCAGTCTAATTAGATTGGCCATGTGGGGGGGCGCTGGATGTATCCGTCTGGACTAATCCCTGCCTCTCTGTCCCAAACATTGTATTATCCCGAGAAAATCCATTGGCTGCAGGCTATTCAAAGCCAGATCAGCCCCTGCACTGTATCATGGCGAGCGTCGAGAAATGCCCGCCGTGCACCGAGGGTGGAACCAAATGGCCGAGAGTGGCGTCGGCCTTGCAGAAAGTGCCATTTTAGAATTTACAATCGACCCTTTATCGCGCAGCGGGAGCAAACGCGTGCATGTTGACCGATAAGAACGGAGACATTCTAGTGATGCGTCGTCAAAACAATGCAGCGAACGGGGGACGAAATGTCCTCTAGGCTAGGACATTGCGCCGACTCGCTGATCTACACGTCCGTTGGCAAACCAGGTGCTTTTCTTTCCGCCAGCGGAGGATGACAAAAATAAGCATTTGTGCTCATTTTCGTATACCCTGCAGCGTGACACACCCTTTGCTGCCGGCTGTTGCTTTTTCTTGCCATCCTGAGTCCTTTTTAGGGAAGTACGGGAGATCCCCCCGTTCTCATCCATTGTCCTTTATTGGCACGGCGCAGTCTGACTGATGCGTCGAATCCGCGTTCCGTCTTCCGCAAACCCAGGCGGTCAGCAGGAAAGCACCATAGGACTCATTCTATATCATTTCAGCAAACACGACGTGCGTAATTCACGGGATTTTCCCGCCTGCGATTTAATGGCAGACCACAGTGAACATACAGCGCACAGGGGTCCTTCTTGAAGGCGTCGGAGAAGGCCAGAAACATTGAAAGGCCTTGAGCCATTGTTCTCCACAAAAGGTCAAATGCAATTCAATCCCATAATATAGCAGGGGGGGAGCCCTACCTTGGCAACCGCTTGCACTTGAAGGGTGGGCAACGGCAAAGGACCATTCAGCAAAACGCTTGCCCGCTGTGAGCCGAGCACATTTGTCAAGGGCGACCGGTGAAGTCGGAAGGGGGCAGAGGAGGGAAAAAAAAGAAAAAGAAATGCTGTTTTTGAGGCTTTAACACGTCATGGCTGCTTGCTTCTCCACAGAAACCGAGTGTGTATGCGCTGAACAATGAGGGGCACAAGTCATTCTCGCCAGAGTGGAAAGATCCACTTCATTTTTGCTGCCCTTGTGAAAATTCATTCGGTTGGATGTAACGACTTGACAATGTTAGCGCTGTCGGTAACCCTGACAGGTGTGCGGGATACGTTTGGCAGATCGGGATGTGATCGACTGTATTGAAGTGCTTCTCAGTAGCAATTCTTCATGTGACCTTCCATCGGGAAGCCATAGTCTTCTCTCTTACCCTGTTATCGCTTTTGTTTAAAAATCTGCAGCATTCACGGATTCATAGAAGGAAAAATTGAGATCAAGATTAGCAAACCCTTTTGACAAATATTCTCTTTGCATTGTCGTCTTGGATTTTTGTCAGATTATCACAAACAACACAACTGTAAGAAATACAGTTCACCAAAAAAACGTTCAAACGCACAGTGACACACAAACACATATACACATATGCACATATGTATATATATATATACATACATATATACATACATATATATATATATATTACATATACATATATACAGTATACATATATACATACATATATATATACATATATATATATATTACATATACATATATACAGTATACATATATACATACATACATAAACATATACATAAGCATATACATACACATATATATATATACATATATGTGTATATATACATACATACATATACATACACATACATATACATACATACATACATAGTGTGTGTGTGCGTGAAATGTCAACTAAAAATACACAGCGCTAAAAAAATATCCAAAGAATAGGGTAAGAGAGCAAAGTGGTTTGCAGATACAGTTTTTAATGTATCACAACAATGAGCAACAAACATACTTGATGAACTATTTCCAGAAGTTGTTCAAATACCATCTACAATAAACGTCATTTCAACTATGACAACAGGTCTGTGACAAAAAAAACCCAAAAAAAACCCAAAACAAAATCAAATCAAATAAAAGGTTCCAAAACCATGTTATTACCGTGATACGGTACAGTTGAGACCTCAAACAGTACAGTAACAAAAACTAATGCGACTACTCTCTATATATAAAACATCAATAACATTTTTGGTTTAGTTTATTTAAAGTTTTAGCCGTAGGGGCTTCTTCTTAATAAAACCTCAGGGTGCATTTCCTATGTTACCCAGATGTTGAAGAGTACATATTGAGTAGGATATGATTGCGCCATGAAAATCCCTTTGACATCCAGAAGAACAATTCCAATTTTCAACCTTTTGAAGGCCGTCCTCATAAACATGACACAATCCGTCCACTTTTTTGTTTTTTTTTGTTTTTGTTTTTTTTAAAGTTCTTTTTTTTTTTCTTTGTTTTTGGCTGCTGTGCAGTTGCAATAACTATGTACAGTTGCTGTTGGACCATCCGCTTTGTTGCTTTGTTAGCTTCTACCAGTCCTTGGTGTGGAAAGCGTCCTGTCAGTGACGCTAGCATCTTAGCACCCGATGCTAGCAAGCGACAAGTTCAGTCTGAAAATGCTGAGCCAGCGAGTGGGGAAAGGCAAAAAAGCCAAGTTGTGAAAGCCTTTGGAATCAGGACAGTCGCTCATGTTTGTACAATGGCAAAATTGCACCTTGGGAGGCCAGAATGTCTCTTAGGAAACACAATCGAAAAGTGTCTTCAGGATTAAAGTAACTGATAAAATACTACAAATCCAAATGGACAAAAAGCTCACACGGGGAAATCAAGAACGGACATTTGCTTGAAAACTTTGGGAAAGAACACCTTCATCATAAAACGTCGGAGGAAATGTGACTCGATTTAATTGTTTGAAACAATAACGAAGCATGATTTGATTTAACCTGTCAAACAGTTGCATTACATGCTACTTGCTCATCTCAGAATAGGAAATACCAAAAGCAATACATTTTTGCATTTCTTCATATTAATAAATTTGTACCATGCACAGCCAACTATGAATATGTACAACAGCTTTTGCTCTTTGTGTTCACAAGCCTTTTTCTTTCATACAAATATCCTTCTGTTACTTTGGAATGAATCACATAGTTTCAATGACCAAACTAGAACGTGATTCTTAAAACAACAAAACAAACAAAAACAAACAGAAGATCAACGGAACACACTGTTGACAGTTTTCACATTCTTAGTTCCACAGCAAAATTAACAACGTGACCATAAAAAAAAAAAGAAATAGCAGAAGCAAATTAATTTGTGGATCAGTATTTTGTCTGGTTGAAGTTTTGAGAGAAACAATGGCAGGCAAAACACAATGACACAGTAGCAGCAAAACTTTTGTAAGGTAATACTTTGCAATGTTGAAATTCTTTCGTTAAATGCAGATGATCACGAGTGCCCAGAGAATTAATGGGAGGATGTCCACCTATGTAGTCCCTAGCAGTACATAGGCGGAACACTCTTTCAGTCTGACAAGTACATGAAATTGTTGAGTATACAACACAAATGCTGTGTTTTTCAAAGCAGCACATTTGCAAACAAATGATCATACCTTTTTCTTTTTTTTTCTTCTTTCTTTTTTAAACATCGTGACCAACTTGTACCTTAACAGTTTCAAGTATACAGTACTGCTTTCATGGATGCACCAATTAATTGTTAAATAGATTGTTAGGGCATCAATCCCGTAACACATATGGACCAATATGCTGCTGCAATTGACACAAATAATAATTAAAACACATACGTACAAACATACAAAACAAACAAACAAACAAACAAACAAGAAAAATCTATTAAATTAACAAATGGCCTATTTATATGATAAAAAGACAAATAAAAACCAAATAAGTGCACTATAGTCCAGACACAAGCAGGTACCGTAGCAGTACAGCAATTCACCGAAGAAAAAAAAAAAAATGGTTCTATTCACATGATCGGAGAGTCTATCAAAACTAGAGTTATTACCTCTTCGGAAAAGGGTGTGAGCAGAGGTACAAGTGAGAAGGTTGGCACAGATTAGTGTAGAGTACAAGAACAAAAAAAGGGGGCGAGGAAATCCTTACAGCTTGTTGTATTCAAAAGTGGCAAACACGGGACGGGGCTCGGCGCACACATTGACTTCATCATCCGAAATTGCCTCAATAGCAAAACCACACAACCTCTTTGTTGGGCACGACTAAAAGAATACGCACACCGTCCATTGTAACAGTTATATTGTCTCTTGGTACTCTGTACACACACACCAGGGAAATGCGTCCGATAAAGCTTGACATGTTTTGGTTATAAGCCAAGTGTACCCAGGGCTTGCTGCTTTAACAAATGAGAAATGTTATGTTATCTGACCTGAGAATTTAAAGCTACTGAATTACACCTATCTAAAAACTAAGAGAGATTCTCTTTGAGGGTTCTGGATCGTCATCCCATACAGTACATGCTAGCATTTGGAAAACAATCCAGCTGAGGTGCAATTTGCTATCGTGAGAGTTTTTGGCTTGAAACAAGCGCCCCCACCCCCCATTTGAGGGAGCCTGTGGAAATTTTTTTTTTTCCCTACTCCGTGTTTTTGTATACAATATAAGCTCAGTCAAGCATTTGCAACAGTTCTGTCCATAACAAAACAAAAAACAAAAAAACAAAAAAAAAAATCAATCAATATCTTGCCAGCATATCAATATGGGAAAAACAATCCTGAGTCAATCATTTGGTACTGAATTTTTTTTTGGGTTCAGAGAAACTTTGGAACTGCAGTTTAAAAAGTTTTTTTTTTTTTTTTTTTTTTTTTTTTTCCATTTCTTTAAGCAAGGGATCCTTTTGTCACTCCTACACACTGAACATATCCATTCTGATACTACTGAAGCTCGCGTCTAAGCCAGAGGCCGGCTTTGCCTTGACTTCCAACGCGTCATCTAAGTCGTCCAGCTTCTGGCTTAGCTCATTGTCAGACTCATCTGAACAACTCTCGGTGGGTAGTGAAGTTGGAACCCCTGAGGTGCTGCAGGAAGTTGAGGTAACCGTTGACGGCGAGGACAGGGGGGGAGGAGGAGAGGCTGACGGGGAGGAGGAGGAAGCAGCTTTCTGGGCTGTGGTGGTGGCCTGGAATAAGACATTAGGCCAGGACTTCATGGACAAGCGAGACAGATGAGGAAAGGTGTTATTAGAAGAAGCTGCAGACTGCGAGGTAGATGTGGTGTTAGGAGTAGGGGAGCAGACAGAATGAGGTAATAATCTAGGATGCTCTTTGGCATTTCTCATTGCTTGTTTGATTGTTTTCTCTTTGTGCAAGCTCGACTGAAGGTGTTGGCCAAGTGCTTCATTCCCATTGACGACCACATTGCAGGCGACGCACGTGTAGTTGCTCATTGCCCTTCGAAGTACCGTCTCTTGCGGGTCACTCAAAGTGTGTCCAAAGTAACAGAGGGATTGTTGATGCCGCACCACAGAATCTTCATCAGCAAAACTCATCTGGCACTTCCTGCATAAAAACTCATGCTTGATGGACGGTACGATAAAAGCATCGGGAAAATCCTTGGGAATTTTGCTCTCTGTTTTCGGTTCTTCTTTTGTGCTTTCTGTTGAAGCGCCTGCGTTGCCGTCGACCTTAGTATCATTCGCTTCTTTTGGTTTAAAAGAGTTGGTCGTGGTGCCCTTTAAGATCTGGGGTGTCTTCGCAGGGGTTGATTTTTGTGCCTGCTTCTGTTGTTGCTCCAGTTGCCTCTGCTGCTGCTGATGCTGCTTTTGCAGAGAATCTTGGAGGGACTGCTGGTACTGCTGATACTGCTGCAGAAGAGCGGTCGGGGAGAGACCAGCAGCCATAGCAGCCTGTGGCACTGCTGCGGGGCCGTATGGGAACAGGGTCTCCATCCCGCAAAGCGGTGGGAAATAGCCTCCTGGTTGGACCCCTCTTGGAAGCTGAGGTGAGAAGCAGTTCGGGAATCCAGGAAGGAAGTAAGGCAGGAATTGCCCTCCCAAAAAAGAACTGGGGTCACCTGTGGCCAGAGCACTCTGAAGGGCCTGCAGCTTTGCTGTGTCCAGTGGAGGCTCACTTCCTGGTCTTCCTGCAGCTTGTTTCTCCCTCTTCTTGGCCACGCTGGCGGTCTCGGGCCGTGAGCTGCTCTCTTTCTCGCTGCCCTTGGTTTTCATCTGCGGTGGCTTGTTCCCTGTTGTTTTACTGTTGTCTCTCTCCGAGTCTTTTCCTTGCTGCTCTGTATGATTTACTGCTGCTGAAGGTGCGGAGGGAATGGGAGGAGGAGGAGGAGGAGGAGGAGGAGGAGGAGGAGGAGGAGGAGTCTGCAGAATAGTCTTTGTTGGGGTAGTGCTGAGAGACATGGCAGGAGATGGGGTGGCTGGTGTAGGGAACCCAAGCATGCCAGCACCAGGAGATGCTAAAGCTGAAATACAGTAGTATATAGATATGGAAATATTCAATATTTTGATATTCAATCACAATTTGGGGAAATTTATTGTAAAGTGACTTGATTTAACGGTTATCATGTTTTGGAAAAATCTTATTCCGATTTTGTTATGGATCAAAACTGTCACATGTGCTCTAAGCCAACATCAGTCAGTCTTCATAGACTACTATAAATATGCTGAACCAATAATTAATCAATGAAAAAGAAAACCCCCAAAACGAAAGCAATGATAAACATTTGATGTACAAAAATCTCATTATCAGTTCAACTCCGAGGATGAAAATCATGCATGCATTATACCAACCATTTGTAATTTCAAAATTGTATTTAAAAATAGGACTCTCTCTTACTAACACCACTGTGATACAGAATAAACAGCAGTATTGGAGGAAAAAAAAAAACAGTGCACGATCAAGGTCAGTTAATAAAGCTTGTATTCTGTTTTGTCATACTAACTCACCGGGTGTGTTGGGTGGGAAAACGGGAAGCGATGATGGCCCGTTGACTCCAGGAAGTAGCACTGGCGGAAGGCCAGAGATCCCTGGGTAGCCTGAGGGCAGGCTAAGGCCATGAAGTGCATTACTGTTGTCCACTAGTGTCTGTTGCTGCTGGCCAGGCAGACCGAGTCCCTCACCAGCTTTCTTCATGCGGTCGAGCTCTTGCTGGGCCATCAGTTGTCGGACGGTGGTCGGTGCCAGGTAGTCCTTTTCCCTATCCACTTGGTTTCCCAGGGTTTCTTGCACTTTGGTGATGTGCTGTTTGGAGAAGATGTGGTCTCGGATGGACATTCGCGGAGTGTGCTTTATTGCACACAAAGTACACTCTGGCCTTGGTCCATCTGGGGAGCCTTGACTTATTATGAATGGCTTTCCAATGTTTATCTTGAATTTCTTTTCTTTCGCTCTGGCGTTCTGGAACCACACTTGGACAACACGCTTGGGAAGCCCAATCTCATTGCCCAGCATCTCACACTCTTGCATCGTCGGAGTGCGGTAATCGCTAAAACAGGCTTTGAGGACTTTGAGTTGCAGGTTACTCATCTGCGTTCTGAATCGTTTATGGCCTGGCCTATCGCCGGCATTGCTGCCTTTACCGGACTTGAAGGGGTTACCTGCCCCAAATGGACTTGGAGAACTGGGATCAGCTAGGCTCGAGGATTCACTTCTGTCATTGGTGTCATCCAGGTCATCATCTCGGTAGCTATAGTAAGAGTCACAGTCCTTTCCGGAGAAACTGAGCGCAGGACTCACCATGCTGAATTGGAATCGATCATTGCCACCATCAGAATTGGACATTATACCACCCTTGTTGTCAATCAACTTGTCCCCTCCATTTGCCGTGAAGCTTTCAACCTCAGTGTTATTGCCCTCATCTCCAGTTGTAGCATCACTAATGGCGGTATTAATTGATGACGTCTCATCAAAGTCCATCTTGCTAAGATCATAAGATGTTAGATCTGCTGAGTTAACATTAGGCCCATCAGTTTCATCACAGTTTTCAGCTTTTAATGATGAAGGGCTTAAGAAGTTTTTTAATTGCGCTTCAGATGGTTTTACTGGGGTTGACGACGCAGTAGGCAGCTCATAGTCATTCGGCTCGGTCTTGGTAGGCAGCTGTGCAAAGTCAAAGAAATTATACTTTGGGCTCTCACCTCTGTCGTCTTGATTCATCATTGGGCTTGGCGGCAAGCTAAAGCCTGCTTGCTTCGCCTCGTGCCAGTGTCTCGATCGTATGTGACTATCCAGAGCTGACTTTGCTTTGAACAGTGCCCTGCAAAAGGGGCACTTTTTGTGGGACTGTGAGTGTCCAATGGCTCGAAACTGCCCCTTTCTCTCTCGAGCGCGAGTGTTTTGGAACCAAACTTGCACCACTCTCTTTTTTAAGCCCACCTCTCTGGCAATGTGATCCAACATTTTCCGGGTTGGATTGGAATCAATGAGGTATTTGTCATAAAGGACCTCAAGTTGTTCAGGTGTAATGGTGGTTCTCAGGCGCTTATCTCTGTGTTGTTCTTCACTACTGTTTCCACCGTCTTTGTCATTGACACTTTCGTCCTTATCATCCAATTTTCTCTTCATTGCCACTGACCCTGAAGCGGAGGTCAAACCAGAACTACCCTGTGAAGAGATTTGGGAGAGACCTCCAGATAAGAGCTGGCTAGTCATTAGCGGGTTGTTTGGGTCAAATATCATATAGGGCATATCAATGGGTCTTTCTAGGAACTGTGAGTGCAGAAATTGATTCTGGGCAGCCAAGAAATGCATGTGTTGATGTTCCTGCCAGAGTTCCACTGTAGGGAATGCAATCTTACACTGGTCACACTGGTATTGAAGCATCTGGTGTGGGAGGTTGTTTGTGAGGGAGGAGAGGGCCAGGGAGAGCGGACTGGAGGGCACTGTGGCTGCCTGCGGCTGGGAATGGGGTCTTGACATCGGAGGCTGGGCAACCTTCTGAAGTGGTGGTTGAGGTGTGCACGCTTTAGATGGCCTTGGTTCCGGTAGTGATTTCACCACCGGTGCTGGTGCAGACTCAGTTTTATTCGGGTCGCTTGCAGAACGAGGTTCAAAGTCTGGCTTAGGAGAGGCTTTTCCAATGCTGGCACGAGGAGAGGCCATCATAGGGGAGCTCGAGCCAGAACTTGTGGCAGTTCCCTGGGAATGTTTGGGTGGCTCTGCTGATTGCTGTGTCATTCGAACTGGAACTTGATCGTCTATGTACTCTTCACACTGATTTTCCTCATTACATTCCTCATCTTCATCCTTGTAACACAGCTTCTTCTGGTGAGTGATAAGGTCAAAGATACGTGGAAAAACAATGCTGCACTTTTTACACTGGTACTGCATGTTGCTCGTTCTGATGTAACGTTCATTAGTCAGCTCTTTTTTCTCACTGTCTTTAGAATCGGCCTGGTTCTCATAGGTTTTACGAGCTTTCTGCCGTGCATTTTGGAACCACACAACAATGACTCGTGTTGGTAGATTAAGGACAGTGGAAAGTTGCTCAATTTCATCATCCTTGGGATAGGCATTGGTGTCAAAGAAATCCTGAAGAACCCTAAGTTGGTAATCTGTGAATCTGGTTCTGGAAGACCTCTTGTTGATGGCTGAGTCGGTCCTGTAGTATTCGTGGGTGCTTAGCTGAGTCTCTATTCGGATGTCATCCAAAGTCGTTATGGGAGGAATATTAAAATTGTAGGGTGAGTCTTTGCTCCGCTGCCTCTCCTTGAAGAGGGTGTTACGGAACCAGTGCTTAATGACCTTTTGAGGCAAACCAGACTTTTCTGACATCTCCTGAATTTGCTCTTCGTTGGGGGAATTGTTGATGTCAAAGTTGGCACGGAGGATTTTGAGCTGATCGTCAGTTATACGAGTTCGTGGTCGCTTAAACTGGGACTGGCGGAGGAAGTTCGGATCGAGCCCCAATTGTTGCTGGCAGAGTTGCGTAAGGTCGGTGGAGAGCGAATCCATTGTAGGCAACTGGAGGGCCAATTGAGGGGGCAATCCCGGGTGCTGGACCGATTGCATCATGAGCGGTGGGAAAAGGGGCAGCTCCAAAGGAACAGGAAGTTGCACTTGAGGAGGTGCAGGAGGAGCGGTGGTTGTCGGGGGTGGGTGGGGTGGCTGCAGCGGTGATGTCTGGTGTGCAGTTTGGTGTGAGGTTTGATGGGGGGCGGGAACAGGTGACGGTGTTGGCGTTTGGGGCTTGGTCATTGATGTTGAAGTCGGTTGGGATGTTGTCACTGGGGCACTCACGGGAGGAGGTGGCGGCGGCGGCAGTGGTGGCGGTGGTGTTTCAGGTGAAGCAGGGTTAATTGGGTAAAGTTTGTCATAGGCCTCTCTGTACTGCTGGGCAAACTTTTCAAGCTCTACATACGGGAAAAACTGACTGTGCACATGCTCTTGGTGGCTTTTGAGAATGAGCATATTGGAGAAGAGCTTTCCGCACATTCCACACTCAAGCTTATCAGTGTTCATAGCCACTTGCTCACCTCCATCTTTAGTTTTCTTTTGGTTCTTCTGTCTATTTTCATTGTACTGGATGACAAGTTCAAATCCAAAATTCTCCAACAGTGCTTTGGCAGCATTACCCCTAGCTCCTGACACAATCCGAGGAGGTGGAATCAATGGCTCGGAGAATTTAGACTTTTTGGCATCTTTTGCCCCATCCATGAAAGCATCGCATCCATTTTCCAACTTTGCTCTGCTGTCTTGTTTTTCAAGGTGGTCTTCTGTCTCTTTTGACATTTGGATATCAGAGCATGATGCATTGCTAGGCTCCATTTTAGGTTTTTGGTTCACGATTTGCTGGTTCTTCTGTTGCTGAATCTGTGATTGTGTCTGAGAGACTTGCTGCTGCTGCTGCTGCTGCTGTTGCTGCTGAGCCTGTTGCAGTTGGTGCTGCTGTTGCATCTGCTGCTTCAAATCTTCTAAGAAGGATCCTGTAAGACCTGGCATTCCGAAAGCTGCTGCTGAATGAAGAGCAAGCTCCGGACTGAGGTTGAACTCTGCTCCTGGGATGTAGAAGGGGAATAAGAATTGCGGTTGTTGAAATTGCAGCAATGCTTCTGGCGTCATTGGGAAATGAGGAAAGAAAGCTGGGTTAAGAAATTGAGGCTGGAAGAAAGCAGCCTGTTGCTGCAGTTCATGTTGAAGTTGCATTTGCAGTTGCACTGAGGACTGGGCTGACTGGTGGCTGCTCGACTGTGCTGCAACATGGTCCATCGCTTGTTTTGTGTTGTTGCCGCTATTAGCATCTTTGGGTTCCACAATATTGTCTTTGTTACCTGATGGTGTTCCACTTTGGCCAGAATCTGTGTTGCTGCTGTTTCCTAGTGTGCTTGGAGCAGGACTTTTTGCTGGCACTGGACCGCTATTGCCAGTGCTATTGCCGCTTATTTCAGATTTGGCCGTTCGAGCTTTAGTCTGGTGGAGTACCGAGCGCATGTGAATCTCTAGTGTTGAACTTTGGCTATATGCAACATTGCAAATATTGCACTTGAATGGTTTGTTGTCAATGTTGTTGCCTGTTTCTTGAGGAACTGGGCTTGATGCCTCTTGAAGGACTTTCTTCAACTTGTGCAGATGGGAAACAGAATTATAGTGGACCAGTAAAATATTCTTCTGAGTAAAAGACTCCTTACACACTGTGCACTTGTAAGGTCTAGAAGGATCTAAAAATTTCTCCATAGTAAAGTTTGGCCCTTTCCTAAATGGCAAAGTCCGTTTTGGTTCTGCTCCCATGTCATCTATGAGAGAGGTGGTGTCACTTCCGGTAGGACTGGGCCTCTCTTCCTGGTCCATTTCATCTTCCTTGTCCAAGTCATGCTCAAATGCCTGGGCTTCCTCCAAAGCCCTGGCTTCACTCTCAGTGATATCTCCATTCAGAGGGAGATTTCCAATCAGTTGCTGCACTTCGGCCTCAGTTAGTTCTGGATGTCCGTTCTCCAAGTGTTTCCTGAGGGACAGGAATGTCCTGAAGCTCCGCTGGCAAAGGCTGCACATCGTGGCGGCTCTGATGGCATGGTACTGGGAATGTATCTGGAGCTTCTGCATTGTCTTGAAGGCCAGGCTGCAGTGATTGCAACGGTACTTGTAGACATGCCGATCAGACACTGACAGCTGCTGCTGCTGCTGTTGGAGCCTCTGGAGTTCGCCGAGATGATCCTGCAGCGAATCAGCGGACTTGCTGTCATGCCCTAACCCGCTTGCTCTCCTCCAGTCTGGAGCCTCTGAGGCCTCCTTTGGGGGCTTCATTTCCTCACCTTGGAGGTCTAATTCATTCTTATCTTGCCTTGCCAAGTCATCTTTTGAAGAGTTTCCTTAAAGCAGACAACACAATTTTCCAAGCGTTAACACACTGTCAATCAAGCTAAATGTGGGTCATATGAACATACAGTGTTTGAAATATATGCTGGTCTACCTTGTGATTTTCCAGACGGATCAAGAGAGACCGAAGCATCGATTGAAGGCAATCCCTTGTCTAGTCCAGTTTGGGGATGAACGGTACTATTTGAGCCTGTCGTATCTGGCCCAACAACCTATTGAGACCAAATAGTTTCGCATTCATGACAAGAGCTTCAACTTCAACAGCGTTATATGTCAAGGTGGGTCACCTCCAACTCTGAGGACAATAGTCTCAAAGGCAAATGACAATGACGCGCGCATCTTTACATACCGTCATAATGAGCTTTTCTACACAGTCAGGTGCCACACTGTGAAGGTGGGTGAGATGCAGCTGCAGGTGAATCTTGTTGCTGAGGACATCCTGACATAGTGGGCAACGGATCACTGGCTGCATGGAATGTTGTGACATCACATGGAGCTGCATTCGGTTGGCATCTTTACTGCTGAAGTTGCAATAGGGACACTGTTGAACCTGGAACCAAAATGTCGGTGGGTCGAGTTACATTTGTATGTCATCCAGCCGGACAAACCAATTAATAACGCCAGATTTTCAAGATTCTGATCTTTTGCCCTGCCAGGGCTGAAATCCCCATGCACCTGGGACACAATCTCCATATATCTTGATGGCTCGCTTACATAAATGTTGGATTACCATGTTTTGCTCATTAAGTTAGGTCAACTCATTCCACTTTATTTTGCCGAAAACATAACTGGCCAAAAGGTTGAATCAGGAGATTATAAAGGACAAAGTTGTGTACTATTTCAAGCTGCGTCCCCAGGCACTCATTACAGGGAGTACGCAGGACATAGCCGCCTCTCTACCAGCTGTCTTAATAGAATCCATTTCTCAAATGACAAAGTCCTCCATTCTTATAGGACCCAAGCGGGCGAATACTTTATCATCTAATTTAAAAACAGATCTAATTTAAAGAGATGCAAAATAGGGAGCAGCGGGGACGGAGCCGCAACAAGCGTGCAGGTATTCCGTCGAAGAGCATGATGACTGTTCTTGAGAGTAAAAAGATTCACTAGTATGGTTCCTCTTGTGTTGCGCAACTGAAAGAGTCTGCAAACCAGTACCTGTTCAACGGTAGAGGTCCTCGCTTCCACAGATTTTGGTCTTTTGGGCGGGCTTTCAATTTGTTGATCGGGCTGGAGTGAATGTTTCACTGCTGTGGTTTGTCCAGTTGATTCTTTGGATGTGGCATTCATTCCTTAAGTGGGGAAGAGAAGACTATTAATTTGGGGAAAAAAAACCCATAACTTCTAAAAACATAAGTCATGAAACCTAGCTTGAACTTTTTGGGAAAAAAACCCCCAAATACTACTCTAAAATATTTTGTTCTGTTTGTTTTTCTTTTTACAGAAAGCAATGACACTTCAACCACGATGTGGTCATGTATTGGACATACAGTACAAACACTTTTCAAGAAACCATATCACTTTAAAGCTTTGACACCGACACAACCTAAGTGTGCAGGCACGGGCCGCATCCCTCATGCACGCCCACAAACACACACACTTCCTGCCCTGAGGCGATGTGAAATGGAAGAAACTCGAGCAGGCTCATTATCACAGCACGACATACATTAAATGTTATGGTAATATTATACACTTCATTAGATCATATACATTTCCCCAGCTGCTTCAACTATGCCTCTGTCTGCACGAGATGCAATATTTTCGGGGGAGCAGAGGCGGGGGGGGGGGGGGGTTGTCACGACTGGTGTTACAGTAGTGTTTGTGTCGATTTGTACGTGCATGTGTAAGTGTGTGTGTGGTGTTAACAAACAGCACTCAGTGTGGGGAGATCGGCCTCTGGTCGTATTTAGTGATAAATCTTTCATTAGCTTCATCCTCACATTCAGGCACTGCAACTCGACACAGCCGGCGCAAAACAAAGGCCAGGCAACAGAAAAGTCTCCCAGCCACCCCCTCCCGCCCCCGCCACCTCAAGTCATCATCCACCAACCCCTCCCTCGCCCGGTCACTCAAGGCAATATGCGAGCCTCACTCTTGCGAATCAGCGCTTCACGCTAGATGCACAAAGGGGAAAAAACGGGGGGGGGGGGGGGGGGAATCAAAGCTCTGATACATGGCGAGGGGGTAGAAGAGAGAGAGGGGAAACAAAAATAGTATTTCATATTATTCCGCGGCTCATGTTTTTATTGGGCGCATATCAATTCCTCTGGCCCGTTCATGCATTTTAATTCTGTTGCATTAAGTAGGCGTTCCACTTATTTTATTTGTAATCCCCTATATCTGGAGCCTGAAATATTGGCCTGTCAAGGGAAGTGACAAGAGAGAAGCAGGGAGGCAGAAAAGGGGGAGGGGTGGGGACACAAGGGCACAATGTGAATTTCCAAGAACATCCCAAAATTGGACCGCAGCTCAGAATAGCAAGGTAATCTTGTCTTACGCCGCTTGCCACTGCCCCTGCAGGGCGTACATGTGTGTTGGGTGTGTTAGCGCGCGTGCACACGACGTCTTCCACGACAGGCCTCTGACACTTTATTGCAGCCATCATATAACCTGACCTTTCTGCTCTGGGCCGCCCCACCTCCCCTATTCATTATGACCGATTCTAATTTCAACTTTCAATTTTTGCCTCCGTCTTTCACTCAATTTGCAACTAAATTGCATCCTTGCGAGGGGGAGATGAGGTGATTGTCGGACAAGAGGCTGCAAACACATTTACATAGCGGATGGGAGCGAGCCCACACATCACCATTGATTACTGTCATAGTGAACGCAAATGTACGTTTGGGTCATGGCTGCACGCTCGGTTGTGCGTCTGTCTTTTCGATGCAGATTTGTCTTGGTGCTTCCATCAAGCGAAAACAGTTAGGCTAACCTTGAATGCCGAGAGAGCTGTTCTCTCTGTGGCCACTTAGGAGATTTAAATGGGCAGCCCTGCCAGCGCATAATGAAGCTGTTGGGAGAAATGCCTTCTGAGGTCGAGTGTCCTTCAAACATACCTGAAACTCAATTTTGCACAATAGGGTAAAAGCACAATTCAAATATTATCTATGATTTTATGAGAGAAAATCAAACATCCATTTGAGGGATTTTTTGTTTTTTTTTTTAACCGAAGGTCTGCACGGATAGCGAGAATCATTAAAAAATAATCACGGGAGTGAGTAGGATGCGGAAGAAAATGGCAACCACCCCCCTTCGTTTTTTCCTTTGTCTGGGTGAGTCTGCATCCTACACTTAATGACTCTGCCCTTTTTCCCTCCTCCTTCTTCTTTGCCTTCCCACCTTCCCTCCATCCTCATGTGGACTCCACCAGCTGCAGCCCAGTGAAGCGGCGGGGCCGAATAAACCTGACACCCCGTAACTACTGCGCCCACCCCCCCCATGCCCTCCTACGCTCCTCTACCAATGACAAATGTCTGCATGCAGCAGGACCTGGCTTGATTAGATAAATCAAAAGGAGATTTATGACACGCCCCCCACCCCCCCCTCCGCCCCCCTTTTTGCATTTCAGTGGGGAGAGCACAGCACACTCGCCACCCATCTTTATTTGCAACTGTCAGTGGTGTTTAGGGCGTCACGGACGCGCACTTCCAAGTAAGTGCCGTGTCTCAGATGGAGAGAAGTAAAGAGCAGTGGTGGTTGAGAGAAAGAAAAAGAATCTGGGGATAGAGAAGCATGCAAGCTTGTCTTTTCAATAAAATGTCATGCGGACAACTGGAGGTGTCCATTTCAAATTCATATTTTATCCCGTTGGTGCAGCTAAATACAACCAATTCAGTTGCACGTGTCTTTATGATGCTCTCTGACAGAGGTGTCCAAAAAGAGCAATGCTGTCATCGTAAAAGCTCGTTCTATGAAGGAAGTAATTTAGTTGTGTGCCGAATTTTCATCACAAAAAGTTTTTTTATTTTTTTTATTTGGTGCAAACTTATCCACTTTGACCTTCTGCAAGTGACTGAGCAATTAGAGCCCATTCCAGACAATTTCATGAAAATACAAAACGGCTCCACAACTTAAGCAGAAGCAGGTTGGGTGGCGGCAGCTTGGATTTAGTATTCAATTTAGCACCGCTGAGTCCTGGCAGACTGGCTAAGGATATGAAGCAGTAAATCTATGATGGGGGGGACGGGGGGTGGGGGGGGTGGGGCGGCCAAAATGGGCCAGGGAGAGTTGGTTGACATGATTTACTTGTCTCTTGGTCTGAGGTTACGCATTAGGCTGACCCCCGGTCACTTGATAACATTACAACAACACACTCTGAACCCCAAACTCCCACCAAAGCACTCAGCGGGGAGAGAGGCAGAGAGAGAGAGAGAGAGAGAGAGAATGTTAAAAAGCAACTGTCTTGCCATTTATGTGTGTTTTTAATGATTTGCCCTCTTTTCTATCGCAGTTGCATCTGATAAGAGAGATGAATACAACCGGGGCCTTGTCACATTTGACAAATCGACTGTGACGCACAACAAGCTTGGAAAAAAAAAAACATTCATGGAAGAATGGCTGCAGGCCTGCAATTAAACATGCTAATATCTTTAATATATTTTAATCTCATCTTGGAGAGATTGCAAACAAGTGGAGCCCTCATCTCAAATTTGCAAGATGAATGCAAATTAAACAAAACAAAAAAAAAAGATGTGCGGATTATGGAATACATAAAATCTAATCTGGTTTGTGCGCAGTTCCTTTTACTTTCCCCCCTGTTATCTGCGCAATTCAAACTTGTATGCTTTTAATAAATTTGACTGCGGGAGCGATGAGTAATAGCTTTGCTAATTTGAAGCAGGTAGATATCTGCAAATTTCCTCGGACCGCGTGACAGGCTCATTTCCATGCCGGGGCCCTTTTGTTTAGTTGGTTATTTATAAGAAGTAGGCCCCTGAGCCATGGTGACATGCGCCGTCTACACACACAGCACAAAGCTATCTGGAAGTAATCCACATCAGGGACATTTGCATGGAGAATGTAACATGGATTATAATTAATCTAAAGTGACATGGGATTTAAAAAGACAATGTAAATGAAGCTAGGGAAAAGCTCACTCTGCCTTTCCTTGCCCCACACCACCCCCTCCTCATATCACCCTTTTTTTTTTTTTTTGCCATCTCCCGCTTCCCCTCTGCATCCATATACCCCCTCTTTGTTTAAAGCGTCTCGGAGATGAAGTGCGCAAAGCAGCAGACTGCTCACTTGGCCACACTGTAATCCCTCCCCTCCATAGGGAATCGCACATACCATACACACATCTGAAGCACGCCGCAGACTGGAGGCTGAGGAAGGAGTCGCTAAATTGGACGACAGTACTTCAAGTTGGGAAAGGAAAGGACACATTTAGCTAGCTAGCTAGATAGCATGCCTTAAAGTTGCACCTTTGGGTCTATTTTTTTTGGTTTTGGTGGTGTTGAATGACATTGGCGGTCATATAGGCTGGTGAACGCATTGGATGGTGGTTCCCCCCGCCAGTCGCTCAGATAGGACTGTCAGAGAGATAGAGCTGAAAGATAGATGACGAGCCAAACTAATAGGCCCCATCCTCACTCGGCTCACCTTCTGCCTCATTGAGCCTCACATTACGGAGCAAAGGTATGGCATGCTCGGATGCAGGAGACGGGCAGGGAAAGATGTGTGTGTGTGGTGGTGGGGGGGTTACTTTGAGATGGATGGAGGCCAGGTGTTGGAGGGTGTCTGCATGGTTAAGGTGGGAGAGGCAGAGGAAGACGTTAATGGAGAGAAAGCGAAAGGGTGAAATCCACGTGATGAAATGGAGCCATGTGATATTCATCCCCAGCACTGGATTTCCATCTCATACATAAACGACTGCATGAATTCTTATTTGGGTAAATCACATCTAAGAAATGCAGGGCTACCCTGACCACTGAGGCCCTCAAAATTGACTCCCCCCCCCCCCCCAACCAACAACCTCCACCGGCCCCAATGTGGATATTATTGCTCCGAGTCATTCTTGGAAACCAACGACTATTTCTTTGCTACTTCATGTCCACACTAACACCCAGTGACGGTGTTACATATTGGCCAGCAATTAAAGGATGGATGCAGACGCAGAAAGAAAATGAAGGGACAGTGGGGGATGGGGGGGTGAATTTAAAGCTTTCAAAGATGCAATATTAGAAAAACATACACAGCAGCCACCTCACCCCCCCGTCTAATCCTGAGCTTATGAAAAATTAATATGTCATCGGAGCGGGCACAAGAACGGGAAAAGATTAATGCAAGGCGCTTATAAATTACAAGCAAGCAAACTGATTTGATTAAAAAATAATCTGGGGCCTGGACATTGCCTTGTAATAACCACAACTCGTCCCCTCTCTTTTTCTCTCCCTTTCCCCTCTTTCCCGTCTCCCTTTTCCTTCTCCTCTCTCTCACTCTCGCTTTCTGACAGATGGCAACGATTAAAGCAGGTCACATGGAGGCTAGTCAGCGGTGTTCACATGTTGCGCACCACACATGTTTAAAATGTATTGCTGAGAGAAAGAGAGTGGTCCTTCACTTGGCAAAGATGGGGTGCTTTAAGCTAAGAAGTGCATTTGTAAGTGCGTGCGTGCGTGCGTGGGTGTGTGCGCGCGTGCCCGTATGTGTGTGTGCACTCACGGTCAGTTCTTTTGCTGTCAGTCAAGTCTCGATCAGTGAGGTTGGATGCGGGCCTGGAAGAAGAGCCAGGAGGTCTCTCGCCATCCTCGGCGGTCTCCTCTGAAAAAGCAACAAAGGAAAGACTGAATGAGCCGGGACGCTCTGCAGATTGAAGAAACGGCACTGAAACTGACAGGAAGCGGACACACCGAATGATGCATTTACATGCGCTACAAACAATTATCGTCGAAAGCAACGTAAGTCAAGTTGACTCACTGTACAATACATAGCAGCTGAAAAAACACATTAACATGTGTCCTGTTACATAAAGCCCCCGCCGTGCCACTTCCGGAGGGTCAAACATAAAAAAAAAATGGCCTGAAGGAAGGGACATTTTAAAATCTGGCTTGAAAAGAATCATCAGATGTAAACCGGACTGACATTCCTGTCACCTTTCACCTCTATTTTGTGTTTTACCGTTCTTCCGATTTGAAAAATGGTTAGCATGAAATTCTATTTGGCTTTATTGAAATACAACATATGCTAGTTACGCGATCACTGCATTTTGTTAAAATGTTGCAGAATAGTCACGCATGCACACGCGTGATGGGAATTCACACGCACGTGTGTGTGTTTGAGCGTGTGTGTGTACACACTCATATTGTATATGCACATGCAGGCTCACTACTATTAGCAGATTAGCCTAGCCATCTCTGAGAGTTCAGCCCCTTGTTTGATAATTCTGTGTATCTTCAGTGTTCTGCCACTGGATTAAAGCCTGTGTGTGTGTGTGTGTGTGTGTGTGTGTGTGTGTGTGTGTGTGTGCGTGTGTGTGTCGCCAGCACAAGCTAACACTAATCCTAGCCGAGCTCCAGCGCTCCCTTTCATCCAGCCATCATTTGTCTCCGGCTGGGCTGATGTCACTTTGTAATGAATTTTGAGCAGTCTGAGAGAGGCCAGATAACCAGGCATGCGGGCGCGCTCGCACAAACACACACGTGCGCGTGCACACACACACACAAACACACATACACGCACACGCACACACACACAGTCGCGCGCATGCATGTGTGCATCTTCACATCCAGAGCCCTCCTCTATTTCAGAGCTAGCAAATGAATAAAAATCCCAAAGTGAAACACTTGCAGTCAGGCGTCAAATTACACAAACTCAAACACAACACACACACACACACACACAAAACCAAATTCAGACAAAGAGCAAAAGCGCTAACACCGTCATGTCTTCTTAATGTATGTTTGAGGGGTGTAGGGAAAGTATGGTAAAGGGCTCCTTTCACTGTAAACCTCCTTACACTACTGGAGTATGAGAATAGTTTGTGTGCGCGTGTGTGTGTGTGTGTGTGTGTGTGTGTGTCCCTAGTAGAAGAATAAAAATGTTGTTGCTAGGACTGGGAGTCACTTAGTATTATTACTACTATGATTATTATTTTGGCTTTTTTCTCTCTCTGTAGGAAATTGAATTTGTCATGTCAACATTGCCGAGCACAACTTGTATTGTCTTCTAATATTGCATAACAATCACTTTGGCATTTGAATGACGAGCACGGGGTTGTCTTCGTACGCGCCCCGCTTTTGGAAACATGATAGCAGTCCTTTCTTTTCAATCCGACAACACAGGCAAAAATGGACAAATGCAAACAAATTGAGAGGATGCGAAAGAGAACTATTGTTCTATGATCAATATTTTAGTTATTGCACATGCATGCGAGTCCTGTGGGCATTTGGTCCACGAATATGAACATTTCAGTCGAACGTCTGCCCTTGCATGTATTTGTGTGTGTATGTTTACAAGGAAGAGGATGAGTGAAAGAGAGACTAGAGGACTGCTGATCATGTTTTATTATTTTATATGCGAGTGACAGCCAAGTGAGCCCCGACCGCAGGAACAGCAATTTTAACTGCTGTTGCTGCTGCGTCCATCTTTTGCATTTTAATTCCCCCAAACCCCGCCCCCTTTTTTATTTATTTATTTTTTTTTAGGCAAGAGAAAATTTTCAGTGCCACTATAAATGTTTGGTTTGTTTGACCAAAATTGGCACCAAGGAAAAAAAAATATTCATAGCAATCCAAATAAACATGATGGAAAAATATTTTATTTACAGTTATATTGAGATACAACTATAAAAATGGAATATTGTGGCATTCACCTTACAATCCCCAGTAGGGGTCTTAACAGAAACCTCTAGGGGGCACTCTACCTGTAAGGGGCACCAGAGAACGAGAGACGGTGAAAAGAGAAGAAAGAGGAAGGAGCGGGGAAAATATGAGAGCAAAGCAAAGAGGAGGCGGGCGATCATCTGGGCTTCATCAGTGGGGTTTTTTTTCCCCCTCACTCCTTTAACCCTCCACCCCCCCAACCACCAATCCTTCTTCACATCGGTTAGATCAGTGGCAAGTGTGTGTGTGTGTGTGTGTGTGCACGCGCATGCATACGGGAATGCGTTTCCACACTGAAGACATTCCCAGACGAGCTCTCTCAATACATCAGCCCCGTGTCTGCCCTCTGACTGACCCTGACAGTTACACACCACATGATGGTGTAGATGCACACGACTATGTGTGTGTGTGTGTGCGTGTGTGTAAACCATTGATCAAGTGAGTGAGACAGTGACTGCATGTGTTTGCATGTGAGCTGTCAAGTGCAAGTGTGGTGTGTGTGTGTGTGTGTGTGTGTGTGTGTGTGTGTGTGTTCATGAGAAAGGGCAGTGATCAACTTAATGGCAACCAGAGCAAAACTTTCACAGGCACCTTCCATCGCCTTGCGCACACGCGTGGACACACACACACACACACACACACTCCCACAGGCACATGTATACACACGGAAATACACGCACGCGTGCGCACACACACACACACACACATAGTGGGTCAGGCAGTGGGTGTGATTTTGGGTTTTGGCAGCCTGGCGAGATCCTCCTTTGATGTGGTTCGCTCAGAACATTAAAGCCGGCCGGTGAGCTCGGTTCTAACCGCACACCCCGGGTCCGATTACCCCGGGCGACCAACGGCAGCCTATATTTAACTGTTTGGAGAGGATGAAGAATTAAGTGAATCTTGATCAGCTACACACCCAAGTCAATGTGGTTTTACATTTAGCTATTAATTGGAAGCACCGGCCGTGGCCATGAATAAATCAGAAATCCACAAGGGCAACGTTTGGGCACCTTCAAACACAAAGATTTTCGGCCTGTTGTCCACGCACACGTTGTATGAGCGTTTAAGTATAGACTCCTTTTATAGTGTGCAGACAAGGCAATCGCATTTCCAGACCTCTGCTCGGATAATTTACGCTTCACAGATAGAAAATGTGATCACATTTCATCTTCCGACAGAAAAAGGGAGGTTCACGTATTTTGTTTCCCCATACCGGCATACGTATGACCTAGATAATCTTCAAAAGCAACATTTAGCTAACTTCATCTGGAAGTATTAGTTTAAGCTTGCTAGTACGGTACCGTGACAAGTCAAAATGATGCATGATGATGGACGGCAAAGAAAATAAAAGAATGGACATATGGGAGATGGATGCAATGGAGGTTGTATAGTCTGTGTGTGTGTGTGTGTGTGTGTGTATGTGTGTGTGTCCTCTGTCTGTATAATGACCTGCTCTGAGACCACTCGCTCCCCCCTAAGGGCCCATAACCACCATGCCGGGTCATTATGTGCCCAGTGGAGGACTCGGTCGCACAGCACAACCACCACAGAGAAAATAACACGGCAACAAAACTGGACTCTGAGATTCCAAAATGGTTGAATTCATTAGTGGGGGGCCAAGCTGCCACTAATTTGCTTCTTTAGGGTCTCGGGTCGTGCTCATTAAAGGGGAAAACGAGGAAAATATATACGTGTGGGTGTGTGTGTGAGTGTGTGTGTATATGATGAGCTATAAAAAAAAAAAAGAACAATAACCATACTTATATATATCTGATGTGTCCACGTTTTTTTTTTTTTTTTTTTTACATTACATGAATATGAACATGAACCAAACTGTACTTTGAGCTGCAGCCAAAGAACTTGATGCTGCATTATCATCATCACTATTGTGTTATAGGTTTGAAACAGGTAATGGGGGAAAATAATGGTGCATTGTTGAAAAAAAAAATTGTTGTTGTTTTTTAAAAAAATCTATAAAGAAGGCAATTTGGACACATCTCAAGATCTATCCACTACATCATGCAGTTAAAGAGTGTGCCCATGTACCAAGGTGACAATTGGCGTGAATCAGGAGTTGCCTTACACATTATTCTGAACCTTGATGCCAATTGCAAAACAATAACGAGTAGATGGCAATGTGTACACAGAATGTGGAGGGGCTGCAGCCTTAATAATATCCACGACCATGTTGTGTGATGTCGATTTTTTTTCTACTTCAATTCTGGTCGTGTCCCTTATGAGAGTGTCGGCGAGTGAGAGTGCACGAATGCAAAAAGGGGGCCCTGTGACGTCACATTTGCAGTTCGAATGGGGAAAGCTTTGAAACACTAGACTGTCCCGCACAGACACTCAAGTATACGCGAGCACACACACACACACACACACACACACACATACGTACACACACGGAGTCAAGGGCCAATGGTAATGCTGCCAGAGTCATAACCTTATAGACTTACTGATCGCCTTCCCTCCTGTTCTCGAGCCCTCAAATCTTTATTTACCCAACTCTCTCCCCTCTTGGCACCCCCACCCCCTGGCCCATTCTCCCTGAACACCCCCCCCCCCGCCCCCCGCCCGCCCCCGAATTTCAGCGCGTTTAACAAGCATTCAGATCTTAACCAGATGTTGTTAATGTAGCATGTCTAAAATACTAAACATCAACCCAGCAGAATGGGGCAGCAGCTCCTGCACAACAGGGCCTGGGAATAACACACACACACACACACCCACACACATGCACATGCACACGCACACCCTTCACAGGCCCACATTTACACCCATGCAATGAGCGCTCCATGTATTTCATGCGGCGTTCCACAGCCCACATGCTAACATGTAAACACACGCGTTTCCATCCACACGCTCAAATCCACCCACCCACACCCGACCGACTATTTATTGCTAAAAACGCGGCAGACAATATTACACCAGCAAAAAAAAAAAATAGTGTTTAGTTTTCAGTGGACCGGGAGCGTCAGACAATAGCATTTCCACAATTAACACACTCCTGGTGTGACTGTCGATGACGGAATACGCTGAAAAATTACTTTAGTGTGGAGAGTGGGGGGGAAAAAAAAAAAAAACATGCTCATATCAGCAGCTTGAAATTTGCTTTGTTGTTGTCAATTACGACTTCCTGAGACACCATATGCTATTTCATTTTCTCTCAAATTGCCCACTCTGCTTTCTTGCGGGCAAACGAACAAAACACGTATTAGTGTTCTGAAAAAAAAAAAAAAAAAAAAAAAAAGAAAGAAAGAAAGAAAAAGCAGTTGAATAAACATGACCTAGATTAAAGGCTCGCTTCCACAGATAGAAGCTGTTGATGCTCGTTAAACGAGGGGGAGGTTCATTTTCAGTTCTGCACGGATGAGATGGTCACGGGTCTGATTCTTGAATGCCAGATACAAAAGAGGGGACAACAATGTGGCTTCGGAAGGTTGCAACACGTGGGCCTTGCGCACCTTCCGTACACCTCGGCAAACATAAACACCTGCGTCTTACGCAAACGCCATCTTGCATTTCGGCAGAAGGGCAACAAGTGCCGAGGCGGCACGACAAGCTTGCCGGGAGATTTTTGGCATCATTGGAGAAGAGAATTCCTCTCCTCCGTTTCATCTCTCGCTCAATTCCTTTTTATTTCCCACTCTTTTATGATACCTGGGCGCAATATTTATTCGCCCCCTCCCGATTAGAAACATCTGGTCGACAAGGCAGTCTGCACAGCAGTGGCCACCGCGCACACGCAGGCATGCACAGCGAGGTGGCACACGCAGCGGAAATATCACACACGCTCACCAGGTTGACCCTGTCGGGTCCAGGGGATGGCGGGATGGAGGGAGGAAAAGAGGAAGGGGGGCAGGGGGGGGTCGCGAGTACGAAACGGCGACAGAAACACACAGCTGAGGGTTAATGGCGCTCCCGTCCGTCTCTGTGAGAAGAATTCCTTCTCTTCTATTACCAGCACTTATCCGCAGACATTGGCCTTGTGTCGCGGCTCTCCTCCTCGAATAGACACGCGCACGCACGCACGATCATGCACAGTGAGCGTCCGAGATCGATAAATGATCCTAATGAAGAAAGCAGCTGTTTCTCGGCATACCTGCCCGACTCTATCAGCCCGACAAGATCTCGCCGCCGTCCTTGCCCTCTTCTTCATCCATCCATCCATCCATCTATCCATCTACTTTTAATCTTTCCTATCCTATTTGTCCCTCCATTTATTCCTCCTATCTGAACATCCATCGCGACATCGGTTAACAGCCCCACCAGCAAGGCAGATATCGTTTGTAATTGCCCAGAGTGGCCCTTGTCATGTAGCCGGGGTTTATTTCTTCTTCTCAGACCAAATACCAGGCCAAGAGGAGGAAATCTAATTTATATATTTTTTTTAAAAACCCAACATGCTTTTAAATAGGCTGGTGATGGCAGGAGACAAATAGATTTTGTTGGAAAAGATGCCGCATTGTTTTAGCGACAGAGGAACTCTGCTTTCAGAGCTTTCGCAGACAACAATTTAATGATGTGTGACAGTCAGACAAAAAGTATGTAATTGCGAGAATGATAAATGGAAGTCACATTGAAAGAGAATGCATTCATGTCCTGGCAACATTCCTTCATGATGGGCGCTACCATTTAACAATTTCATACTCATGTGACATGTCACTTCCCCTTACGGAGGAGGGCGAAAAATGTCTTGTGATGTTATGATGTGTTCTGGAGTGCGGTGTGACTTTTCAACATATCTTCCGGGCAGAAATATTCATTAGGTTGCTCAGAAAACCGAAATGACCACATGGAACCTGTAATGCACATGTGGCATCTTGCAAAACACACACACACACACACACGCATAGACAGAGAGTGGGGGCAAACGCCCCGGAGATGGTATTCCCAGATGCTTATAAAGTCGGAGTGTTGGCTTTCCTTCGACCGTCTCAAAAACATGCAAAAAATGTCCATTTCATTACTAGCTAAACAATGTCATATGGGCCCCCACCGGCCCTAATAGAGGCAGACAAAGACAGAGCAGCACACATATGCTTCGAATAAATCAGATTAACCGGGGGGGGGGAGCGGGGCAGAGGAGGGGAGCAGAAGGAGGGAGCAAAAGAGGGGAAGAAAGGGAGACGCCGCCAGACACTTCGAGGATTGACAATATTCCCATTTCTTGCTACCTCTCTCCCCTTCACCCGCAACCCTCACTTTCCTTTCCTACTCACCCCCCACCGCCCCCCCCCCACCCCTTCCCCGCCTCCTCCAGCGGGATCTGTTTTAGATTTGAGCCAGAGCTTCAGCAATATCTCTCCCTTATCTGTGCTCGCCGTCAGAAAACAGAAAGCTCCATGTTTCCATGCATTAGACTCCCAGTTCCTGACACGCCACTTGAAAATCCCCACAGCGCCTCAAAATGGCAGAGCAAAAAAAGTGCGACGCTATGATTTCATCAAACCAAAGGCAGGTTAGCGGCTTGCATCCCAGACGATTTTTTTTTCTGCCTTGGTCAGATCGGAGGGAATGAGGTGACATTATCGATTGTTGCTGCTAGTACTGCTACTACTCTTATTATTCTAGGCTTCTGCATCGCATATTCGGAGAATAAAGCGCAGCAAACATAAATGCCTTCCGGGCAAAAATAACAACAATGAAGCTTTCAAAGATGCAATATTAGAATATTGAAGAACAGTATATTGTTCTTCATAGAAACATCTGTTTTATTGCCGCCCTTCAGTATTATGACACACGTATCTTGCACAGATGTTTGTTTTTTTTTTTTTGTTTTTCTTCACAGTTCCATAATAATACATTCAATGATGGAGCATGTTGTGGCAACAACATGCCACTTGAACATCCTACAAATTAGATCATGTTTTTCCAGATCAACCAGCATCCTAATAATTATAATCACAATTTGAGAGCTTCCAAGACAGAAGCTGTTCTTTGTTTTCCCTCCAATTTGCACTTTCGATGGACAGGACATGGAATTATTGACACCTACTGAAGTTTGAACAAAAAACGTGGGAAAACTCGTGGTGGGGGTGTATGTTCCAAGAAGAAAAAAAAAATCGATATTCAAATGACTCTTTCAATTGATTCGGAATTAAGTCTTAATTACAAGTGGGCTCGGAGATTCAAACGAAGCTGTCACGATTGCGGGAAAGGAGATCGGAGAGCATTATTGATACACTTGAACAGCGGTGGTCGCCCAGACATTGATTCAGACATTTTGCTGTGCCTTTGGCATGCTTGGAAGATTTAAATGAACAGGCAATTGAGGAAACACACGCACACACACACACTTTAGCAACTACACAGGTATAATTAACCTTCATTGGGGAAAAGTCAGAGCTGGCTTATCCGCAAACTGAACGGTGTGTGTGTGTGTGTGTGTGTGTGTGTGTCTGCGCGCGTGCCCATCAGGTGTAATTACATTATTAGGTGAGGAGCTGATTAACTTCGGGTGGGGCTGCAGGAGGGGAAAAATAAATAGGTTGTGATTTGTGTGCGTGTGCATGTGTGTGTGTGTGTGTGTGTGTGTGTGTGTGTGTGTGTGTGTGTGTATCCGGGCGCCCATTTATTGGTGGCTCAGGTGCCTGTGGCGTCTTTTTAGCGGCAGTGGCAGTGTATGTCCCCACGGGGCTAATCAGGTATCTGATACCTTTTGTTTTGGGAGCTCATTGATGGATGAAATCTTTATCTGCGCTATTGATCAGGGAAGGGTTGCGCGGGTCCTAAACCGTCTGTCTCGCAGCCTGCCTGCTCCGGCTCTAACAAGATTGCCGGGGCCGAGTATATCAGTTAACATTTAATCAATGGCAGCTTAAGACACTGGGGCACAAGGAGAGAAGCCCACCGCTTCGAGCCTTCTGCCCCCGAACCATTACCTGGGATTGAAGGGGAAACGCGTGTGTGTGTGTGTGTGTGTCTGTGTGTGGGCGAGTTACGTGGGGGTCTGGAAGATAATGACAGTGGATTGGGACGGGTAGCTCACATGTCTTAGGGGGACATCGGTGAATGCTAGTGCATCCGTGTTCATGCGAGAGCTGACTTGTCAATAGATGTTCACATGTCCGAAAAGAAGGGCGGCACGGTGTAGCGACTGGTTAGCATGTCCGCCTCGCGGCGTGGAGGTAACAGGGTTTGATTCTTGTGGTTTCTTTCTGACTTCCGGGTTGAGTGAACGCTGGCGCGTTTGGCTGCCGATGCTCAACCCGCATTGTGTTTTATTGTTCTTGTTCCTGATTGTTAAGTGTCCTTGGGTGTCTTGAAAGGCACTTATAAATAAAATGTATTATTATTATGATTATTATATAAAGTTAGCAGTAAGATATCACCTTAGTGGGACGTGAAATGAAACGCCCTGACATCAATGGCATTCGTCAGCGTTCATCAATGGACTACATACACAGCAAATCACAATTTTAAAGACTTACACGAAGATTCTATACATTGTCTTGTATTTTGTGTGTTTGTGTGTGTGTGTGTTTGGGCTTGTTTGACGGGGGAAGCCCCTCGTTTTATCCAAAGCCTGGGAGAATCCCACCACTGAAAATCAATGTTTGTGAGAGCGGACTATGTGAGTTTTTTTGTGTGTGCGTGTGTGTGTGTGTGAAGGTTTTGTAAGACAAATCTCTCCAGCGCGCGTCGCTTTAGTGCTATTGAACCGAGCTTCGATCACTTGGCTGCTGTGAATAATGCAAGGGAGGCGACCTGCTCACTTACTGCACAGGACTCTTGCGTGTGTGACCCCTTTTTCTCCTCCTCGCAAATGCAACACGGCAGTTCCACGACATTCTTCCACTTGGCCTTCTTAATCTCGTGTCAGATACAGGAACTCCCACATTGATATTGTGTCATTGGTTGCGTGGGCCACATATGTGTGTGTGTGCGTACGCACATGCGTGTGCACGTGTACGCTGGAGGCTCCCGCGGTAGACGGCAAGGGCTTAACTGAATCGGACAGCTCCGTGGCCCCGCACTTTGACACAACCTGAGTCATTGTTACATCCAGCTGCCGCAGAGTCGAATATCGTCATTAAAAAAAAAAGGGACAATTATAGACGAGCGAGAGGAAAAAAAAAAAAAAAAGAAAAAATAGGTGCCCCCCCGTGGTCTTTATGTCCTCAGGTATGTGAAGCGTAGATATTACTCAACAGGACGCTACAGAATAATTATTCTGATTACAAACGATGAGAGTCGTGTGTCTTCCTGCTCATTAAGCTGCAAGATGTGGAATGACGCAAACCGTAATAGTTTAATGGTGTCCTAGAGTTGATGTGGCCCGGGGGCGCGGGGGGGGGGGGGGGGGGGGACAACGGACGCACAGATGATTAATCCCCCCCCCCCGCCCCGTCTACAAACATAATCTTCTCTTTGGCCGTAACCGTCCCTGTCATCACTTGTGAGGCAATTAAAGAAAACATCACTTCCTTTTTCCTCTCATACTCATGTTTCCTTCCATATACGATTTATAATTATTATTATTATTATTATTTTGTAAGTAGTGCTCTTGCCCTCTCCCACTTGGCTGTTCTTGCTCCCTTCCCATGCGACTCCAAACAGCGTTTCAATTTCAGCATGCTGATTGTCTCATTGCCGACTCCATGCATGTCTAACGCTCGCTGGCACTCTCGGGACTGGCCTCTTTGACTCCCATATGATTCTGCTGTGTGTCGTGTGTGTGTGTGTGTGTGTGTGTGTGCGTACGTGTGTGTGCGCGCGCGCAAGGGTGATGAGGGTGCAAAATGCCTATTACGTTGAGAGTGCGGTCCCCCCGCTTACACTGGAGAGAATTCTCTGGTGCCTAAAGAGCAGAAAATTGCAATGCTCCTCTTCCTCACTCCCCATTAACCTGTGTTTGGAAACAAAGGGCTTGGCCAAGTTGTGCGCGTGCGAGTCTGTGTGTGTGTGTGTGTGTTTCAAAATCTTAGCACTGGGTTAAACTGCAGCGTGCTCCCGCGTAAGGCTGAGAATTGCAGAGTCACTCACGATCTAAAAATAGAAGGATAAAATCTATCTCAGCTCAATGAAATTACGCTTTAGATCCAGTTGATCAAAAACATGACAGAGTTGTGTGATGTGTAAATGCGAACGAAACTGAATATACGGTACGTCAGGTGTGTCCAAACTATAGCCCCGGAGGCCATTTGCGGCCGGTCATCTATTTTTCAGCGGTATGCGACATTACAAAATAATTTGACATGCACTGCAAGATAAGTGAAAAAAGGGGAAGTAGGCAGAGTGAGAAAGTACTGTCGAACGTTTTGCGATATTCAGAGGGATAAATAAACCACCAATGATAAAAAAAATGTTTTTCCACTTTCTGCTCTATGACTGATTGATGAAGACATCTCATGAATAATTCTCAACAATGTGAAAAATGGTCACTTAACTACAGTTTTTTTTGTTTTGTTTTTTCTGAATGTGGCAATGGGATTCGGCTGCTGTGAAGTGCAGAGCTGCATCTTTTTTGTGAGATACCGGGCTGTTGGTCACCCCAAAAGCTGCTCTATCTATACAGCACCACGATAGATATTCATGCAAAATATCCTGCTATTTTGTCCCAACCCGAATCCATTCTTTTTTGACATGTCAATCCTATTCATTTTTCAGATCCGTGTATACGACTCTAGATAAAACGCTTCCTCTTTTGGGTTCCTAACTTCTGTCCTTTGTTATAAAAGAGAAAACGAGGAGATGTCATCTTATGAAGAACTCGGAGATGAATCCAAGGAGCCATATTTGTTTAATTTGCACAAAGACATCCGACATCAAAGTCGAGACCCCGGGATCATTCTGTGGATTTTTTTTTTTTTTTTTTTCCCCCCTTCCCTTTCTATCCCAGCATCCTTTTCTGATTCGGTGTCACGTTTTTTTTTCTGTATCTCTCTATTTCTACAGTGTTATTAGTCGATGATAAAAGCAGAAAGGGATGTCATGACACGGGACCCCCGGTAAGCATTAGGAGGTGGGAAAGAGAAAACGAAAGAGAATGAAGCGGAGGGTGTGGGGGGGCGGGGGGGGCAAAGGGGATCGGCAAAGATGAAAGAGATTTTGTCTGGAAATGATTGCTCACAAGGCATTGATTCGGAGCTTTAATCTCACATCGGGCGCTCAAATTTCCTATTAGGGAGATGAAGGAGAGAGAAAGAGAGAGAGAGAGAGAGAGAAAGAGGCTAAGGGGTGTCATCACATACTGTTGGTGGGAGGTGAACCTTAGCAGGACTCACTGTTTGGCAGACAAATAAAAACTGTACATTTTCCTTATTCTAGACACACTTTTTTGGCCAAAATGCCATTTAAAATTTTTTTTTTTTACACTACAATTCAGCAAGCGAAAATTGAAGACTGACACACGCGTTCAACAAGTCATTGACAGGCGCTATTGCTGCGAAGCTTCCTCCAGTTAGCGACGATTAGCCTGAGCTATTGGTAATCAATAGCCTCTATCAATTCCATGCCTCCCGCTGATGGATGAGGTGGAGCAAAGAGAGGAGAGCGAGGACGGGGAGGGAGGGATGATAGAAATTCTTCCTGACAATACCAACTTATCACGTGGATGTGTGTGTGTGTGTGTGTGTGTGCGTGCGTGTCAGCCGCCTCCGATGTCCATCTGCGAATTGTATCATCGCCGTCTCAGATTAGCGGCTGCTTGGACCAAGCCCGAGCATTGCCTGGTTACCGCGGCTCCGGTCCCACACGGGGCCCCCTCCCATCACCTGATTGTTTGTCTTAATGCTGTGTGACACAGCCCATTGTTTTGTCCATCTGTGGTTAAGAGTCAATGGACAGAGGGTGTATGAGGGGATCAGGGGGAGCAAAGAATGGAGGTGAAGGAGGATGAAATCAAGACGAGCAGGGGCTAAAAAAAAAAAAAAAAAAAAAGGAGGGGGTAAGGAGGGGGGAAAAACAAGCTGAAACAAAATCCAACGAAGGAGACGCCAAGTGAAGGAAAAAAAAAAGAGTCTGAAAGATGCATTCTTCATCAAAAGGGATTTTATATTCAACACTTTCAGAACCAGGGGCTACGGGTCCATCAGGCCTTACAGGCCTTTTGTGACCTCACAGACCTATGAGACATCCCCTTCAAGAGAGAGACTCAAGTCATATTTAGTATGCGTCCTCAGAGCCCTACGGCTTTAGATTGTAAATAAGGCTAATGGGGTGTTGGTCAGCGATGCTAATTCAGATAATCAGTGCAATTTTTGTCAATTATAACTGTCAGTGTGGCAGGACACAGAATCTTTGGCGGAAAACATGAGGGAACAATTTAGCCCGGGTAATACCCCCTTCGCCAGAGAGCTGCCTCCACTCAAAGAAAAACAATCGGGCCGCTCTTTGACCGCGCACCCCCCCCCCCCACTCCCGTCTCCGACACACCATTTCAAAAATAGTTTATGGTTGAACGAGGCCCATTTCTTCAGTCAGGCTCTCTACAGTGTGTGCGCAAAGAAACCACACAGTAATTATCATTTGCTGGCGTGGAATTATTCAAAAAATGACCACGCTGCCTTAGAAGGCTTGGTTTGGGGGGAATTTAGGGGTAAAAAAACTGTTTGCCCAAAATATACTAATAATACAGCAATTCTGCATTTCGATTGTGGCTTATTAGCTCATCATTTAAATTGATTAGCTACGTTCTAGGGCAGAGTTGGATGTATACTGAAGGCACCTCTGAGGCAGGGTATGCCCCCCCGCTGCAATCTGATTGGCTGCCATGTCGGCGGAGGGATGTGACGCACATGTCGCGTGTCCTCACTCAGTCTCAGACTCGAGTGTGAATCGTGACATCGTGACGCACCACCTCGAAGCTCGTCTGACGCCATTTTGGCTTGGCGATCATGAGGGGAAAAAAGAAAATTTGATATATAATATAGAGATGTTCATATTGGGATGTGTGTTGCCCTTTTATTGTGTTGCGACAACAATAACAAACACATTATGAACTCTAATATTGCTGAGGCAATGTCAGATTGTGCAAGTGTACCAAATGTTGTGGCCGGTCAGTTTACAGGTCGACCAAACCGATAGAAGAAAGTAAGTCAATCGGGTTTGTCTTTTGGCCTCCTTTGCAAAGCAAAGGAGGTGCGTGGGCCAGTGTGAGCACACGCGCGCGCGACGTTATATCCAGTTTCTCGCTCCTCCGACCATCCGTGAATGTTTATGTGATGGCCGCAAATTACGGAGACAAACCCTGGAAATAGACTTCTGTCTGAAGAGGGACTTTCATGAAAATAAAAGAGAACCACTGGAATGGCAAAACCAATCCCCACCAGGCAGGGGGAAAAAAAGATAAAGGATCGAGACAAACCAAAAATGTCTCAAAGACATCTTGATGTCATCACACACACACACACACACACAAAATGATCTATTTTCCATGCTGAAAATCAAGTCATCAGACGCGCGCACGCGCACACGTAGCTTGGTGAAGCGAGGCTTCATCAAGCAAAGAAAGAGCTCCTCCTGCAAGTCCACATCTCCACCCATTCACACGCACGTCGATGGATAATAAGTGTCCATTAGGCTCATTTTAGCCTACAGCGGCTACGAAAGCGGTTAGCACGGCGATAATAATTTGACGCGGACCAAACATGTCCCACAGCCTTATCACTCAACAGAAAACAAAAGGACACTCGTGTTGTGCGCGCACCCACACCCACACGTATACATTAAAGTATTTTTGTTCTTGAAGTTAGAAGGAGCCTTTTGTTTAAAAGGGGGGCTCAGACAAAGAAGGTCTTCTGCCTCCCTGTTTCATGCATGTTGTGTGGTGGCGGTGGTGGTGGGGGTGTGCAGTGCAGGGTGGGGTGGGGGAGGTCGAGGCTATGGATGACAGGGCTGCCTCTCACAAGTAATTACCTCCATGAGATCCCATCCACCATCCTTTTTTCTTTTTCTTTTTTTTTTTTTTTTTGATGGTGGACAGAGGCAAGTGAAGAAAAGAAGAAACAAGTATGCAGGGGGGGAAGAAAAGTGTGCCCTTGTGTTTCTGCTTGATCTGACTTATGAGGAGCTTTACACATGATGGTCACACGGCTGGCTAATGGGTGACGGCGCACACTTGCACGCACGCACACACACACACGTTTCCTCGCAGTACGGCGGCAAAACAGTCGGAGCAAAATCCCTTCGCTTCGGAGAGTCTGCGCAAGTTTGGCTAAAATCGACACGTACCAGCTGTCATCTACGTGGACTCGTTGAAGAGCTCCATTCACACGGCGTAATTTCATGACAGAGTGGACAAGCGCAAACTCAAAAAAGATCTCATTTTTCCAAACAACTCTTGGATTGGCCCTCAAAGCCAAATGGTCTCCAAAGTCCTTCCACACTGAGAGGCAATTCATTCAAGCTAATTCATACGAAGCAGACTAACTTTTTGGAATCAACTCAATTATCTGTTAGACTTGTAATTGTGCGCACACAAGCGCAATTGATCACAGGGATAGCGACACAGTGGGCGTTTTGTCTTTGAGGGAAAGCACTGGAGAATCATGGGAGGGAGGAGTCACCGAAAAGGGAATTTTGTCAACATGTCCGGAATGAACTATGGCACAAATGATCAATCGGCGACTTCGCCATTTCTGTTTTTTTTGGGCTATTATGGAAGAATGTGCCTCCCAACGTTATAAACTCCTCGTTCCATGCCAGTGTTGTCTTGATCAGCATAACACTTTGCAGCTAACGTTGACAGCAAACTAGTTCAGACTCCATCAACAGCGCCTCCATTTTGCTGGGATGTCATTGACAAGCATTTGATGTTACATGTTTTTTTCTCCCCCAATATATCAATGACCAAAGGGGGGAAAAAAACCACCCCATGAAAATGATTCTTGGTACCATTAAACCAATAAAATGAGACGAAGGGTCACGGTAACAAAGCGAGAGGATTGTTGCTTGCGTACGCTTGTCAAAACACCTCCCCGCCTTATGTTACGGCTCCGCGGCGCTGTAGCCTTAATTAGGCCATAAAATCAGCACCCAAATTGTTTAATGAAAGCCATTCACATGTACATAAAGTCTGAAGCATTAGAACCCTTATTCCCCAATGGGCCTGTAATTATCTGGCTCAGCGCCAGGTCCCGGCTTTAAGAGAAAGATACCGGTCAGCACTTAAATTAATCTTTTTCATACCGCTCTCTAATGAAGCGAAAGTGCTCGAGTCAGGAATTGTAGCCCCAGAAAAATAATAGCATGCGCGCACATTCAGACCAATGCAGGCTCCACTGGCTGAAATTGGGGGCGAGGGCCCCTTAGTCCCCCCCCCCCCTACCCCTGAAATCTCAAGTCTTCATCTTTCCGAGACTTGGTGGGGAATTCTATGCTTTTAACTTTGGTTTGATGGAGTGGCACAAAGAAAAGTCCATAAAGTCCGAAAATGGAGTTGCGCTGTCAAAAAAAAAATACCCTTCACATCTCTGCCAGGCAGCCTGCTCACTTAAGCATGGTAAAAAAAAAAAAATAAAAATAAAAATAATAAGGGCAAAGGGGAGGTGGTGGTGAGGTTGAAGCCAAAGAAGTGGTTTGGACGTTGCAAGCTTCCGCTGAAGCATTGCCGCTTTCCCTTGGAAATTCCCCATCGGGAGTCAAATCCAGCACATAAAAAGACGGCGGCGTTGACAAATCCGGTGCATTGGAGGACTAGAGCGTTGGAATTAGGTGCAGCGGTCGAATGTTTTTGTTTTTGTTATCTGGTTGTGCTCGCATCGACTTAGAGGGAGTGCGGAACATAATAAGCAGCACCAAAAAAAAAAAAAAAGGAGGGAGATTGTGAGATGCAATGAGGAAGTGGCGTCCAAGTGTGCAGCAGCAGCAGCAGCAGCAGCAGCAGCTCCGAATCTTGCAAAAATGTGATCTGTGTGTGATTAAAATCAAAGTTACACCAGTAATGAGTGTCCATGTCAGGGTGGGGAATGTGCGGTCAGGACACTTTGGGAAGCACGTGCTCACACACTCGGACGCCGGGCCAAATGCGATGCTGGCGTGCTTTTCAAAGCACGTTACCTTCCTCCCCCCAAGCCCCGCCCGCTCCTTCAGGTCAAGCAAAGCAAAAACAAGTTAAGCGCTCATTTTCTCCCTACAGCATTAACATAAGGATGACTAAATAATGGACCCTGACTCTTCTGGTTTAAATTACGCCACGAGACCCCACTCTCCTCCTCCTCCTCCTCCTCCTCTGCTCCGCGTACACCCTCACCAACCATCAACCCCCCCCCCTCCCCCACTCAAAGAAAAACGATTAATCTTTCTTCTCTTTTTTTTTTCGCTCTCTGAATGTTTTACAGTTCTGTTACACTTATTAGCTGCTGGCAGGACGGAGACCCTTAAATGAAAGCCAAATTGCTTTGGTCATGAGAAAGGAAATGAAAGCTCACTCCAGGGAGAGGCTGCATATATATGTATGTGTGTGTGTGTGTGTGTGTGTGTGTACAGGCTGCAAGATCCTCCCAAGGTGAAATTTCATAAGCTGCTCGCCTGCCTGGGATGTCCCTGTGCATGCAGTTTGTGTGTGTGTGTGTGTGTGTGTATATGTGTGTGTGTGTGTTTGTGTTTGTGGGAGATATAAGCGCGGCAGCCTAATAGGAACAGTATGCTCATTTTGGAGAGATTAGGAAGGAAAGGACGGCTCTGTATCGGGAGACGTGATGTGGATACGAAGGCCAAAGGCGAGAGAGGGAGGGAGAAAGATTTGACAGCATGTCGAGGGAGTGGTGCGAGAAAGAAGAGATAGCAGGACTGTTAGGGAGGAAAGTGAGGTGGATGTAATTACAGCCAAGGGCAATCACGGCGGATAAAAAAAAAAAATATATATATATAACACAAGTTGAAAAATAAAGTGAGATTTTGTTAAAGTTGCAGAGCTAAAAAATCTGCATGCAGTTGATATGGCCACGGTAGGATCATCCTTATTTGCGGCAACGCCTTCGTTGATAACCATGTGGCTGAATTTTGACGTGAAGATGATCCAATGGGTATTGTCAAAAAGTGGCCCCAAATCATTTTTATTTAATTTTTTTAATGATTTTTTTTTTTGATTGATGATTTTTGATGATGATGAATGATTTTATGATTTTTATGAAATGCACTAAGGAGTGGCACCCAAATTTCGTTGTAAGCTATACAATGACAATAAAGGCGATTCTGATTCTTTTCTTTGTATTTCTGCTAAGTGCTATACTATCTCCGTGACCCGAGGTTAAGGGGGGAACTACTTTAGAGCACCGACCTTGGCTGGAGGGACACTCCTTGACATGGAACAGGTCGTGGAGGCCGAATCCGTCGTCATCCCCTCTCAGGCCTTGCTGGTGCAACTGCAGCTT
Organism: Hippocampus abdominalis; assembly: GCA_018466805.1. Lineage (NCBI taxonomy): Eukaryota > Metazoa > Chordata > Actinopteri > Syngnathiformes > Syngnathidae > Hippocampus > Hippocampus abdominalis. Next base: position 1,349,566 of record CM031712.1, on the reverse strand, counting down.
CCTCAGGCCCTCGTTCTGCTGGTGCCGGGCCGAGCGGGCGTGCTGCACCAGGTTCAGGCGAGCCTTGGTGGAGTAGTCGCACAGCGTGCAGTAATAGATGCACGACTCTGGGCTGTAGGCGCTGTCCAGCTTGTGCAAGTGCTGTTGAAGAGAAGGGCAAAAGACAGGAAGGAAGCCTTTTAGAAGTGTCCTCAATCTTGCAAAAGGACATTGGGTGGGGTTGGGGGGGGCATCAGTTGCCTGAATCATGCCTCTATCATTAACCACTTTATGACCATAAAAGCTTTTGGTTCTGCTCTGGTTGCAGTCGACTTGCAACGATCCAGAGCCCAGAAATCCCACTTCCCTGGCTTCAAACGAGCCAGACACGTCAATGGAGAACGTCCCGGCCACTTGGTCTATTATTTCCAGCTATACACGTCCATGACACATTGCAGCATGTGAGCTGAAGCAGTCCGAATAAAGCGAAAAGAAAAAAAAAAAAATTATAAAGGCCAATTTTGGTTTCGCGCTTAATTTTGCATTTTATTCCAGCATCATGTCGCGGTTCGAAAATATTCTACGATAAAAAGAAGCAGGAAAACAGAGCTGCGTTCATGCGTAGAGCCTGTATGTCATTAATTGGAGAAGTCTGAGGTGACGTGCGGACTATAAACAAAGGAAAAAGTCAAAATAAAGGGTCTGGGAGGGCAAAGCAAGTTTTTCCTCCGAACGTCCGTTCGCATTGTCCAGCTCTGTTCATTGTTGCCAGCTGCAGGGGTTTTCTCATTCAACGTGCGCTGTCAGTTGCGAGCGCCGCATCTCCACTTGCCTCTCTAATGGCATCGCGGCCATGCAAAGCCGCCCCCCTACCTCAGCGCCTGCGTGCGCACAAGCTCGCAAATATGCACGCACAGCACAGCAAGCCGCCCACCTCCAAGCCCCCCCCCCCCCCCCCCCACACCAACCCCCTCCGGTCTACAGCGACCCACCTTGTCCCGCTCTCATACACCCGGTCAAGCCAAGCATATCGAGTGTGCCTCTGTTGTTGCTGCCGGGCTAATGAACAATGCACAAAAACAAAAGAGCGGGCCGAGCTTTTATTATCTGATCCTCTGTGATGGGAGGAGGGCGGCACGATGGACGAGGGTGGTGGTGGGGGGTGCAAAGACACAGGGAAAATGTTATATTTCTTTGAAAATGCGCTAGCAAGCTTTTTCATGCACGTAGCCGTCGTTCTTTCCTGCTGCATCCCAACACCGTTGCATAATCATCACGCGGTTGAACAGGTGGGTCAGAAAGTGTGTGTGTGTGTGTGTGTGTGGGCGGTGGGCGGCAGGTGTGTGAGTTTCTATACTCCTATGCCCCTCCCTTCCCCCCCGCCCGTTCTGTCTTTGACAAACAGGGATTAGCAACTTAGCTACAGCTGCTAACACATCTTTTCTTTCACATTCGTTCTTTCTTTCTTTTGTCGGAAATCTAACCGGGTTTTTCTCATGAAGCGGTGGGACGTCCCCGCGCGGTCAGAGGCCCTTTTCAGAAGTCTTAAGTTTTAATTAAGTCCGAGTTGTCAGAAGAAAGCTCCCCAAGACCAGAGCTCAGGGCCATTAATTACAGCTATCTTTGTTTCTCTGTGAAAGGAGGCCTCCCTCGCACTCTTTCACCCCCCCAACCACCCACTCCCCCCCCTGTCCTGCCTTCCCTCGACGGAGACAACAGAGCCGCAAGTCATCGCACATGCCTGCGCTCCTGGACAACTCACATGCATAGATCACATGCAAGAGTCTCGAAACCTTTCTCCCAATACCTTTTTTTCCTCTGACGCCAGGCATCGTATCGCGTTCGTCATGGCCTTCCATAATCACGCCGTGTGCGATGCAGCCCACACAAGAGCCCCTATAGATCCGCCACGTCTTTCATTCTGTCACCAATCGTTAGTATTCCGGTGCAAAAACAATGGCCGCCTTTCACCGCGCCTTCTATTGTGTTCTCTCTTTGATTCACGCCGGATTTCACTCCAGTTTACTCGAGTTCTGGATGTGAAACGGGAAGTTTGCTGCAATGAATCCAAGTCCTGAGCAGGCCGCGATTTTGTCCGGCGACAGAGCGAGTGCAAAAGACGAACGGCGCCATGAAAATGTGACAAAGCCAGTGTTCTTTTTCGACGCCCCGGGCCACTGATAACTCTGTGAAAAAAAAGAGCGAGGTTTCGCCGGAGTCACCCTTGACTTGGTTTTCAAATGTTTCTACTGGCAAAGCCATTCAGGTAATTGAACCGGTTGGAAATGAAAACGCTCGAGACAAATCAACAGCGGCCCCCAAAAAATGCTTCACGCGGTTCAACGTTTTGACTTATTTGCTTTTAGGGATATGAAGCTTCAGTCAGACAGAGTTGAATGATACACTTGGGGTTGAAGCCGGCTGCCAGCTAGGTTTAGACCTAATATTAATTCTCTCGCCATCAGCACATTCCAGAGGGTTTGTTTAAGACCTAAACTAGAGGGCCGTCTGTCTGTCGCTCTGGCACTCGGCAGGCGCTCGGGAGATTGCAGGCCAGAATATCCATGATTTATGAATGTTTAAAAGGAGCACTTTTGACTCCTGCCAGGCGTGGGCTGTGTAATGCACATTGAACACACACAAACACAGTGTTCCTGCTCCTGGGTTTGCGCTGCTGTATCTGTATCCCATTTAAATGTGAGTGAAATGCAATGGCGATATGAAATGCAATGTACTACTTGGGCGATAAACAATTTTCAACCAAATTCTCACGGGGGCACTTTCAATTAGCACGAATCAGCACGAGTGCCACGTTATTGTCTGCGTGCTTCCACGGAATTACAAAAAACACTCACACGTCCTTGTGGCGTATGGCACCTCATCACAGCTCCTGGTGCTGGTTAATTGTTGGGAATTAGTGTTTGGCAAACAACCAAATAAGCTAACATTCCCAGTGGGCCAATCAAGTTCACAAACAGCCCCCTGTCATGAGTAGACCGTCATGTAGCACGCACCCACACACACACACACACACACACACACACACACACACACACACACACGCAGTTCTCTGGGTGGTGGCCGACGTGTTCGCTCACATCCCCCACAACCCCTCACATGGAATGCAAATTACCACATGGGGGACTTACTGTTTATTTGTCAAAAACACAACATTGTCAGTCTTGCCCATAAAACGCGCGCACACACACACACACGCACACACATTTGGAGAGGGTGGAGGAGAGTTAATTTGACAGGTGTGGGAAGCTCCCTTGTGGTGTTTTTGCTTGTGTGTGTGTGTGCATGTGTGAGGCTGACAGAGGACTACATTCATTATTCTGAATGAGATGTTTACAAAACACCTTTCTGGCGCACACAAACACAAGTACACACACACCTCAGTGAGCACTGCTCGGTTTGTGGGGAGGGGAAGCGGGCTGCTCTGCGTCACATTCATTTGTTCTGTCTGTGGTGGCAAAGCTGTCTCATTAACTGAATTCTTAATAAGGCAAGGCAAAATACATCCCTGCAAAAACTTCTTTCATCTTTCTTCTCCCGTCTGTGTGTGTGTGTGTGTGTGTGTGTGTTTACGCATCAGTCATTTCCAGAGCACTGTTTTTTTTTTTTTTCATTTTGCCTGTGTTTTTGTGTCTGCCTATATCATTTCGATTGTGTGCTTCCCTTTTTTGTCTTGTGCGCAAACTTGTAACGACAAAAAATATTTCAAAAGCCGAAGGCTCGCTATTTCTTCCATAAACCAAATGACAAATTTGCCGGCCGCATTCACCACCATTGGCTCTTTCCCGTCATTAAGTGCAGAGAAGCAGGGCCCCTAATGAACACATAGCGCCACGGTAGCGCTCTGTCTTGTGTGTGTGTGTCAGAGCATGTGTATGCATGTCTCAAATGTGAAGAACCATCTCGCATGTTCCTGTGTCCGCTGACAAGAGGGGCGTGCACACATGCAAATGTGCCCCTCCCCCACCCTCTGGCTGCGACAACAAAAAAATTCTTTTTCATCTTTGTTTTTTTAGTAGGGAAGCAGGGCTATACCATCCTCGTGGAGCGTCACAAGCTTCCGGTGCTGTCCCATGCCCCCCCCCCCCCCCCCCTCGGGAGCCATCTGAGACAAAAACAGCCCCATTTGGCCCAGCAAACAACAAAAGCCTGTTTTGTTCCTGGAAAGTATTCTAAACACATAGCAGCGCCGCCTGGAAGGCTGCCAAGTGTAGAATTCCAACCTGCTCTCCCAACTCCCAAACACGTTGCTGCCTACCACCGCTCAGCCCGCGGGACAAAGGCGAGTGAATAGCGAGATCACTGCCGCGCTAAAAAAAGAAGCTGAGGGCGCCAGGTAGGAGCCACCTGACTGACATCCAGCGTTAGCGAGAGCATCAAATGCAAGTGAGGCATGGAAGACAAATTTGACGCCACGTACAACAATTGCGACTGCGTCGCGTTCGATGAAAACGTCGACCTCGGTTGGCTCATGAGATGCTCAGCGCTGTCCCGCGTGTGTTGCTAAAACAGAGTCCGGAAACAAGGAGTTTCACAAAGCCAGATTTGAAGAAAAACAATGATTTCGTGAGACACGAAACAAACAGCGGTAGCGTTCCGACTTGGTGTCTGAAAACATTCCGTCAGCAAATGTTCATCGCCATATGCAACTGCCAGTGCCGCCCGAGTCTGGGCGACAGCGCCAGATTTGCTTCCGTTTACCAGACATGTTTTCAGACCGCGTGCTCAGGACCGTTGCAATGCCTCCGTTGCGCTACGGCAGGAAGTGCAACAATGTGCCGAGTCGATCGGGAGCGTTGCTAAGCAACGGAGGGGGAATCCCGCGCTGCGCATTTTGTTCAGCAGCAAGGTCGCGGCAGTTCGCTTCCCACGGGGTCGATGCAACGAAGGCCTTGTCACTATTTAGTGAGGAAAAACCCAATCGTTATAATGACGTTGATGTTCTAAAGGTGTTTGTTGTAGGCAAAGCCGGCAAATGGAAAATGAAGGACGTGAAATCGAGACTTGTGAACGCTATAGCGGCGGAAATGGGATACGTTAAAACGAGGTTTGACTGTATTGTACACGTTAATAAGTGTGAAGAAATAAAGCGGGCTACTTCAGGGATTTCACTTGTCAAGAGTTCTTTTTGGAACGTCACCTCCGTGATAAACGCGAGATTACTGTACGCTAAATACACGGACGGACGGCGATACAGTATTGTTGTATGCATTGTCCGTTTAACGCCCTATGCAAATCTTTTGCCTTATATTTCACTCTCTCAAGGCAACTGCGTCCTTCCGTATGGTCGAACCGCTATGCTTAAAAAAACAAAAACAAAATAGAAATAATTTTAAAAACCAACTTCTCTTTTTCCCCTCTTGCTGATCTTCTTTCCTTGTTTTGCTTGCAAAGCCCTCCACTATCATAAAAAGCTAAGACAAATATTTCCTCAAGCTAAATTGCTTCTCCCGTGTCTCAGTCCTGGCTGATGGCCATCCCGTGTAATCACAGCTCGGAGGCCCGTCCGTCCGTCCGTGAGGTGCACGAGGGCCCGTGGGCCAGCTTAGCTGAGGTCACCCAATAATAATAATAAGCGTCCATTGCGTAATGGCTGCCAAGGCAAATAAATGAAGTATCACACTGAGTCTTTGGTCGAAAGCCTCCTGCCATCCGTTTGCTCGTATGCACTCTCCCTCCTCTCCCTCTCTCCCCTTCCCTCCATTCTGCCATTTAGTCTTTGCTACTTGTCAGCAGACACAATGAGGACGTAAAGGCGATACAGCTTTGAGGAAATATAAAATAACTCCCCGGGCCAACCAGCCCGGATTTCCCTTTCTCTCGTTTCCACACACACACACGCATACATTTTACACACTTGCAGTCGTGATGTAAGTGTAGCTGACATATGGGCCAAAGGTCAATCTGAAGTTCACAGCTTCCTGACCTTCCTGGCCCCCTTTCTTGGAAAAATCACTTCAGTCTCCAGAGCTCTTCTTTTTTTTTTCTTTCCCTTTTACACAAGCCTCCGCCTCCCCTCCTCCAACACACACACACACACACACACACACACACACATAGCCAACCCCTCACAAAAGGAGGAGACAAACAGCCTTGCTAAGGATTTACATGATCCATTTCTTCTGGTTTTGGTCAATGAAGCCTAGTCACACATATTTTACATTGTACTGAGCCAGCAGTTGGGAATAACAGACTCAAAGAAACACAGACGCCAGAAGAGGGCTTACTAACTCATCAGCGCGTGTATGCGTGCGTGCGAGTGAATGAATGTGCGTGTTTGGCGTCTTAAAAGCCAGTTCACCTCCACCCCCACGAAAAATGGATGAGTATTTACATTAGCATGAGATTTGGACAGCAAGGCTCAGCCACTTATTCACGATGAGCGATCCTGACCATAACCCATTAGGGTGTAAAAGCTCCCGCTTGTCTGCGCTGCCGCCAGGTGACTCTGACCAGACCCCCCCCCCCCCCCCCCCCCCGTGTCCCGAAACCATCTTCTTCTTCGTCATCTCACAATGGGACAGAGATCATAAATTGGCTCAAGATGGTCAAAATGCTAACATGCGCAGCGGATTGTGTTTTTTTTTTGCCGACGCCGCGCCAGGAGGAGGGACTCAGCGCAAATGCTAACACGCTGGTGGGCAGTGTTAATCATTTTCCAGTTTTCCTCACGTGCAAAAGACGCCTTGGGTGAAAATCAAGGCAAGGCCTAATTGACAGGATCTGTGAGAGACGTTGAGAAAAACAAAAATAAAAGGAATGGAAATCTGGGGCTTCGGCTAATTGCTTGGTACCATCAAAGAGGTTTGTACTACACTGATGTTGTTATATTTAACTAAAACCGAAAGAGAAGGGAAAATCATTTTGGTGCCGGGAGGGGCTGCGATTTGTATTTTTATTTTTGCCAAGTTTGGTTTTCTCTGCTCTCTTCTAGAGACGTGTGTGCTTGCAAAAAAAAAATAGCCATTAGTGATAGTTAGACAAAAGGAACGTTCAAACCGCACGGCAAGGCAAACGAACTGACTGGTTTGAGAGACAAAGAGCGTAAGAAACTATAAGTGGTGAGAACAAAAGAACATGAGACAGAAAGGGAGAGACTGATAGGGAAGGATCTCGACAAGCGTCGTCGAGTTCAAATCACTAATTACACATTCCTGAGCCTGTGAAGGGAGTATTGTTTTGCAGTTAGCCCCAACCCTGTCACATGGTTTCACTTAGCACAAAACAAAAGGTACAGGGAACAAAACACGTCTAATACCGAGAGTCCCGCTTAATGAAAGAGAAACGGGAGAAATTAACCCTGGGGTGGATCTTCGTGAGAAATCGGGTGGCGATGACAGGACAAAGAGAGTTCATTTTGAAACTGGCGCAAGACGTCCGGCTGGCCATCCGTCCGTCTCTTTCCTCTAAGAAGTGCAATCATTAAATGAGGCTCTCGTCATGCCGTGACACACCGTGCGCATGACGCACTTGAACGGCAGCGTTCAATCTTCATTTTAAAATGAGCCGCTGTTGTTGCGAGTGATGGGAAAGATGGCACACTTGGCCCTGGCCTCCTCTCTTGTGGAGGGCCTCTGTCTGCGCACTTATCAGTAGCCAGAGACTAAAATAGAGACGGTGTGCGAGCGCACATTGATAATTCCTTGAACAATTCCTGGCACGTCACATCAACTCAACTGACCACATTTTCAACGACCTCCTGCAACCCATAAAGTCGATGCCGCTCTCCCAAATATAGAGGAAGCTACCGTGGCGGCATGAGGGGGGGGGAGCAGTAAAACGATAGCGGTGACACCATAGAGGAGAGTTGCCTGGCTGCTGGTGTTTGCCCAGACCTCGGCGCGTAAAGGAAGGAGATTGTTTTCCCTTGAAAAAAGCCTCGGCCGTAGTCCACATACCAGCGTCCACTCAACATACCAATGGACTCTTTGAAGATTACTCAAATGTTTGCCTTTGTTCCCCCACCAACCCCCAACCGCCCAGTTCGCTGGCCCTAACCTAGACTCCTGTTTGACTGAGGAGGAGGAAGGATCGAGAAAATATACAGCAACAAAAAAAACGGCATGGTAGGACCTCCGCGCAAGATGCACATCCATTCAACAAGGAAACTGTCTCAGAACGCTAAATCATTCATTCTGATCAGATGTCAGAAATCAGGTGTCAAGCAATTGGAGGAGTCTCACTGAGGAATTTATCTTCAATTAAGGCTTCGTTTTTGTATCATTCTTCATTTAAGAGCATATTCAGCCAATATTCGAGATCCATAGGAATACATTCATGCAGCCAAGTTAGCGTTAGCATTGCAGTCACTTTAGCCAGATCTATATTGTCACATAAAACAATGAGTAAAGTCAATACTATGAATGAAATTAAGTTTGCTAGGCACCGTGAGCTCATATGGCTGTGTTTACTTTGGATACGAGGCACAAATGCTGGAGTTGGAAGTAGGCATGTCGCAGTTCTGCCATTTCAAAGACAACGCAGGTTAAAGTAGCCTGAGACTGGATTGTTACAGCCCTACCCACGGCTTTTTTTGCTGTGAAGTAGCGCACAATTAGATATGTAAATACCTTGTGGCTTTTTATTTTTTCACTTAGCGGGGCATCTTATTATATGTTAGCACAGGCGTCACGTGACGACTGTTAGCATTTGAACCATTCTCTTTCCAAAAGTACCTGACCACAAGGGAACAGTGCAAGTTCCCGCTCTTGCCTCGCAGCTTTGTGTACTCAGGTTGCTACTCGACTGTATTCTTGCAAAACAAATGTTAGCATGTTAGCATAGTATACGTAGTCGAAAAGTATAAAAGCGCAGGGAAAATGTCATCGCCTTATCCATGTTTATCAGCGCTTTCTCCACTCAGGTTGCTATCTCTCTCAAATTTGGCAACGGCTGGGAGCATGCTGGTAGCGGTGGAGCCTTCACTTTCACGGTATTACGTGACCAGAGGGCACCAAGTTCAATCCTTACTGATCTGCCTTTGTGTTTTCTGTACTCGGGATGTTATCTCGCTCTATGCTCTCATTCCAACTGGTAGCAACAGTTGCTTTTTTTTTGGGAGGGGTGGGGGGGTGCTGAGGCCAAAGTTTAAATTTGTTCTGCAGGGCAAGCCTAACACGCAATAGCTCCTTCCCAAAAACTGCTTTCGGACGAGTAGCCCCATTCAAAATGCCCCCCCCAAACTATTTTGAGTCATCGCAGCATTTTTTGCGTGACATCCTGCTAAGATTGAGTGAGAACGCTGAACTCTAAACTCGCATCTTCCTTTCTGCTTCATTTTAAAAAATTCAACCGCTCAATCATAATTATTGGTGAATGCGATGATTCCTAAATGTGTAGAAAAATCAACGAATTGACACCCCCTCGCCCCGGCCCAATCTCCCCCCTGTCATTCGACCCGCATTAATCCCGAACAAGTAAGTGGGCTTTCTATCAGGTCTATTTCAAAGCATCAGGGATTACCTCACAGAACCTAAGCTGCTTGAACTCACAGGAGGTCAGGAACATTGTGCTGCCGCTGAGAGCATAGGGGGCCTGTGGCTAAAGGTGGATGGACGGCAGGGCAAGCCGGTTCCTCTCCCCCCCCCCCCTTCCACCGGCCCACCAACACCATTCCTCAAGCCTTCCAGCTCCCTTTTCATTCCCGCCTCTCTTTTCCACCATATAATCGAATATCTCCCACTACTTATCTATTCACTGAGCACCTAATGGTTAAAATCAATTAGAGCTGGAATGCTGAAATGCCGAATACTGGGCCCACATGCAGATAATGACAGGGAGCGCATGGTGAGAGCCAGAGAGAGAGAGAGAGACGCAGGACCGGCACAATTACCTCCAAATCGATTGATTATTGATTGGGTAGAGGCATGGAAGAGTATTTCAGTTCAACTTTGTCCACGTCAATATCTTAGCGTTTGACGAGAGGAGAAAAGTGTGGGGGAAGAAGGAGCATCTAAAATTAAGAAAATATTCTTCGGTGCAACACAACACTGCCCTTCCTTTAAGTTGTGAATGTCACAGAACCACATGTCGCCTGGGGAATAATACCGTTTTACTGTCGGGGAGCGAAACTGACTGACTGACTGAAGAATCACTTTATGGGGTTCAAGCTTGGTGCCGTATGGGAACACATTTTCAATGATTAAAAGCAGCTGAATGGAGCCTGCCCTTTCCTTCGGAGTACCGAGCAGGTAAAGTGCCGAAAGGGCGGAGCTCCACAAACCCCGTGTCATTCTCTATTTTATCGCACCGTGTCTACGGCTGACATATTGCTAGCTAGCCCAACTACACGGAACGCAAATCAGGAGCGTGAGCAAAGACTAGATTGCGCACACGGCACACGCATAAATTCGCGCACGCTGCGGCTCTGCTAACCATCTGGTTGGAGCCGGGGAAGGAGGATCCCTTATTAATATCGAGGAGGATTATTGAAGGATAAAGGCTGTCCACTCAAGCGCACAAAGCCACAGTGTACAGACACATACGCACAAGCACCTGCATCCCTGCGCTTTAATTAGCCGTCACCCTCCCCCACTTCACCCCAAGCTCTCATAAGGTATCCATTGTAATGGCGACAGGTGAAAGGCGATGGGGGATGAGAGGGTGAAAAAAAATAAATAAATGAGGGGACAGAAGGTGAGCACGGTCGTCTGACGGGGGCCGCATCATGACAGCACGCGGTGCTCAATCGTGAGCCCTCCTTTTTTGAGAAGAATAACAACTCTTGGAGTTAATGGGAGACAAGGAGGCGACGATCAAGCAGACAGCGGCTCAAGTGGGAAGACTTCATAATGGGACCTGGGATGAACCAGAAACTTAACTGGAGATATAATACGCCTGCATGAATATATGCAACGCCTCGTATGAGAGGGACCGTGTCATAAACGGTGCCGTGCATTTGAAATGGAGCCGACTCTTTACCATTCTCGAGGACGAACACAATGGCTTTTTATGCAAATCTACAGAAGTCAAGCTCCTGTCGATTTCCCCATCACGCTGGCTGAAATGACAGTCCGATAATTTGGGCCGCATAAACAGAGAGAGAGATTTGATTTTCAAATGAGAGTGGCAAGGGTTGACCCTCGCTAATAGCCGCGGCACGGCGCTTGACTTCATACCACAAATGCACAAATCAAGCGATCTGCATTCTGAAGAGATGGGGCCGAATATAATCTGCATGCAAGAAAGGCAAAAATATCAATAAAATAAGAAGGCTCGACGCTCATGAAAACAAAGGGGAGACTCTGAAGACGTGTTCTCTCAATGCATGCTCATGTTTAATTGGCCGACCAGGGGAAATTACAGCGAATGGGAAGGCCGATCTGCACTTTCTCAAAGTACATGGAGGCACCGTAAGATGTCCGAGCTCCGTGTCCTCTGCCCTCTTTTTCCACTCCGCCCATAAAAAAACGTGGAGCTTTTTATGTGGCAGAGTTCAAAGACGTACACAAGGGACCGATAGACGGGTGGGAAAATCATGAAAAGAAAAACAGAAATATGGAAATGCACGGCGGAGCCCGGATGTCCATTTCTGCTTGAATAATGACGGAAAACTGGACAGACAGACAGACAGATAGACACACAGACAGTGCGACGGAAGGGGGGAGGCTAATGGCGACTGAGGACAGTTGAAGATTTATTCAGACAGACCATCTGAGAAACAGGTGCTATGGCCTATGAGACTGCGTGTCTGTGTTTGCGTGTGTATATGTCTGTCTATGTGTGTGTGTGTGTGTGTGTGTGTGTGTGTGTGTGTGTGTCCCTGACCATGCAACATTGACCATGAACATTCTCCACTCCTAATGACCCAAGGGCACAGCCCTGATCGCAACCTCAAAGCCCAGTGGACCCACACACGCACACACACACAGGCTACAAACTGACCCCCCCATTGCTTAGCCGGTGCTCAACTTGTGAATGGCACTGACAGATTTACTCCCGTCTCCTGTGCGTATTAAAGGCCACTGTTTGTTATTACAAATCATAAACGAAACCATACATCATCATATTCAATGCTAAGCTAAACACAAGCGCTGGCCAGCGACAGGCATGCGATGCTATGACGGAGTTTAATGTCCGACTAACCGCACAGGCTACTGGCACATGTCTTGCACTCAACAGCTGTGCTAATACTGTACTTGGGTAATAATAGATGCAACTTAGAAAAAAACGAATTAACCTGCCCAGAAATGTAAAAAATAAAATAAAAAATTAACAATTGCTTGAACCAGGGATAGGCCATCCGTCCAGCTATTGGAAAAGTGATCACAAATAAAACATATAATTTAACAGGACTCCTGTTGCCATGACAGCATTGTGTTGACCTGAGTTGCCACCGTATTTATGTAGCTCAATTTGTCAACAATTGCTGCTTTATAACGGAGCATTACAATTCATTCCAAACAATCAGCAGAATTCTGATTCATTGTTTTACGAAAAATGTTCAATTATAAACAATATTTTAGCTAGCAATTTTGGATGACCGTATGACACACAAGAGCATATTATACTCGAGAAATGGTGGTACAGTAATTTTCTCTCCTAAGCGCCAGCTCGGCTTTTTTTTTTTTTTTTTTTTTTTCTTCAAACGAGACCTATGACTCTGGACACTTGCCGGTCCCGGGACACCCGTTTATTTTGTGTCTATGTGCTGCAAATGTCATTTGTCTCTCTCTTTTAAAAAGTCTGGAAAATAAGACACTTTCAAATTCCCCCTTAGAAGTATTCCATCGCTGCCTACAAAGCGGTCATAAAATCTCCTGAATATGCTTTTTGTTTCGTGTCTTCAAATGGTTTCTCGTGCCATAAAGATTTTCTGTGTTTCCAAAAAAACAGATGGTAAAGTAGTCAACACTCGGATCTTTTATGCGCCGGGCCGAGCTACCTCCGTTCCCATGTGCTTTTCACCTCTGCCAATACATGAAAGAGGAGGTGTTTTTTTTTTTTTTTTTTTCTGGTCAAATAAAAGAAATGATTTTTTTTTTTTTTTCCCCTCTACTCCAGTCCTACCACTCGCTGCCTTTTCTCCCACTTGCTTGGCTTTCGTAGCACATGTACCACATGTCCAAGGGTAAAATATTGGGACTTGTGCCAGAGGCATTTAAAAGCCTCATCTGTGGAACACATTTGTTGAAGCCTGTAGGGGTCGATGGGTGGGTAGATGAGGTATTGCGGTGCTCAGGGTGCACAGAGCGGGCATTGGGCTGGCCCACATGCCAGGGTGAAAAAGACACTGCCTGCTTTGAGTGGAATAAAAAAAGGACTCGCCTTGCGTCAAATGTTTGTGATTGCCTGCTTTTCTGTTGTTTTTGTTTTTTAATCTTATTTTTCTTATTGGTGGCACTCACAAACCATGGCTGACATGCTGGATAGATGATGCCACACGTTGACACAAAAACGCATTTTGAGTAATATGCTCTGTCCAGTACACACACACACACACACATTATTACTTCGTTTACACTCACTGGGGCGCAGGGGAGGGCACAAATAGAGTTAAGGGGGGCTCTGCCCCTTCCCCTCAAACTCCCTCCGAGAACCACTGCTGAAAATGCATGGGGAAAACTCAATTGCGTGTTTACGTGTTCATAAAATATGTATTTTAAATATATTTTCAACTTTTGAAAATGAAACACATTTTTGGGAGCTCCGACACAAAAGTACACTCCGAAAATAAAAGACTTAAATGATGAAATTACGTGAACGGTCGAGCTGAAGAATTTGAAGCATGTTGGGTAATTAACAGCAAGAGTAACGCGAGCGGAATCAAATCAGTAAATGTGCCCAGGAAACCGCTCCGTATCCAAACAGCGGCCCTTTTTTTTTTCATCTTTGTCCTCCCATTCTAATGGGAACGTCATTTCCTTGTGATGGTCTCAGTGAAGAAACAAACCAACACGTACAAAAACCGACACGTGGTTCTATCGCGTCAACTCCCCCCCGCGGTGTATCGGAACGGGGCGGCGGCTTTGATCGCGAGGCGAGAGCAGACAAGAGCATTTTTACCTTGTAAAGTCGTATGGCCGCCTCATGCCTCTGATTGGTGGTGTGTAGCCTCAGTTTATCCACACTGTTGCTGTAGTAGTCACAAGCGTTGCACTTGAGGTGCACATGGTTGCCAATGGCCACACACTTTAATCTCCACTGGTTGGCCTTGCCTCCTTCCTTGATGTGGGCCACCAACTGGTGCTTCTGCATGTGCTTGTCCGTCTTGCAGTGCAGCTGAAAGTTGGCCTTGAGCTGCGTGTTGTAGCTGCACAGCTTGCACTGGTAGACGTCGCCGACCACGCAGCGCCACTCCTCCTCCGGCAGCGAGCGCTCCGCGTTGACGTGGGCATTAAGCGCCTCCAGGCTGTCGGTGGAGTAGCAGTTGCACACGGCGCACTGGTAGAGGCGCAGCGAGGGGTCACTAATAGGCGGCGACAGGGAGGAGAGGGAAGGGTCCACTGAGGACATGGCCCCCATTCCACCTGAGGACACCAGCGAGAGATCGTCAGCCATCAGCTGACCGCTGGCGAGACGCAATTCCGATGAGAGGTCGCTGTTCACTACAAAGAAAGCGAACGGGGAGGTGACATTAACATTAGGATCACGGCGCCACGGGGAGAACCGTGTATGACAGTAAAAATGTATCGGGGGGGGGGGGGGCATGAACATTCATTTGGAGAAATCACAGAGAAAAGGACAAGGAGGGAGAATGGAGTCCTCCATGCAGGCCTCTTTTACACAAAAGGATTTAATAAAATAAAGCCTCACAGACGACTAGGGCTCCTTACAAAGTCTCGTCTCTAAAAAAAAAAAACCCTAATAGGATTGAATCAGGATCAATTACAATCATCCTTTTCAACTTGCTAACTCGCTCATCAGGTAGCTTTAATTACTCCTCTTAGCAGCAGTGGGACAACGCTTTTCAAGGGCGGGTTTTTCCTCTCATACGCACACACACACACACACACACAAAAAGATGTGAAAAGAATCAACATTTTCTCTTTCTTTGCCCACCCAGACCTGGAAATGAAAGAAAATCTGCCAACCGTAGAAATCTAACAAATTATTTTGTTTCATCTCTTCACTGACCCTCCTTTCATGCTATCAAAGCACATAACGTCTGTTTTTTTTTACATCATTTAACACTTTGTTTGGAGCACAAAAATGACAAATGGAAATCTAGTCATGAAATGCATTGTATTAATTATTGAGTGCATAGCGAGGGATATTCCCAACGAGCCTCTTCCGTATTTGAATATAAAACAATCACCACGCTCGCACCATCTAAACCCCTGTACAGCTGCACTCACGATAGGGAGCTGGGTGTTATCGGTGTAAATCACTGTGAGTACATCTGCTGGCTGGGCTGTGACCTCAACACTGGCAGAGGGAGTGTGTGTAACACTGCAGGGTCATTGTTAAAGCTCGCTCACTCCTACAGGAATCCACTTCCTGCTGCGTGCCAGTGTGTGTATGTGTGTGTGTGTGTGTGTGTGCGCATGCGTGTTCTTTCTGGGGTTTGGAAAGGTGGGGTAGCGTGTATGGTGGCAAGGATTAATCTGATTGAAGAAAATTACAAAAGATTAAGAATTATTCTTGTGGTCCATCTCATAATCATCTTTTTAATCAGCGTGGGGTCAAAGCAAGGAGACATTGACAGAGAGACAATATGGGAGAGGAGATAAGGGGAAGGAAAAAGAGCTGGAGCATAGGGGGCAGTGGGTAAAAAAAAAAAAAAAAAAGAATGGGAGTGCTAAGAGACGTTAAGAAGGATTGCAAGAAAAATGAAAAGGAGCAAAAATGGATGCACGGAAACACACAGATGATAACTGTGATTTTTAAAATCGATAGCTAACACTTCCTATGGTTCAACTCCAATTCAATTTTGATTCAAACTTTGGCATATTCTTTTTTTTTTTATATATAGTTATTTATTGTTGATTAATTTGACTGCATATCCATTATTTTATTTTCAATGATGATGTACAAATATCAGGAGGTGGGAGACTCGAGTCGACACAAGCCCACTTCCATCTTGCTTGGCAAAAATTCATGAGAGACCCAAGTTGACTTCGACTTTTTTAATCAATCACACATTAGGTATGAATAAAGTAAAATTCAATCGCAGTGTTTTATTTGGATTCATGTGTCGCTTACCGAGACCGGATCCAAGAGCACTTGCTGTTGCAGCATCGAGCTGGAAGGGGTTGATCATCATCTGGGTGTCTGGGCCGCCGCCGCCGCCGCCGCCGGGGTTCTCCAGTTTGACACCCGCCAGGCCGATGTTTTGAGCCAGATAATACTGGTAAAGCTCAGCCTCAGCTGGCGCCAGCCCTAAATGAAGGCTGTGTTGGATCTGCTTCATGTTCTGCTGCAGCAGCATCATGTTGTGCATGTGTTTCTCACTCGTCATGTGAATTCGCAGGTTGCGGGCCACGTTTGTCTCATAGTCGCAAACCTGGAGGGGGAAAGCGTGATCAGTAATCACATCATGCAATCACGCATGAGAATTGAAACTATTTTGAACCATCAAACAGCAACACAGGGTGAAATAACTCTGTCTTGTTGTGTTGCAACCTCATTACAATGATGCGTTGTTTTGTTTTTTTTGGTTACCTCACATCGCCAAGTCGGCTTCTGTTTGGGCTTGGATGGCGAGGGTGCCCCGCAGCCCGCACCGAGGCCGGCACTAACTACTGGGTTGGCATGGTTGTGGTTGTACTGTGCCTCACTTCCACCATTCTGGAGTGTTTGGACATTGTTCAGATGCTTGTCCGACTGCATATGGATGCTAAGGTTTCCTTTGGTGGTAGTTGAGTAGTTGCAGACCTAAAATGGAAGATTTGCCATGAGCTAGAAGACAGGGTATGACAAGTGACGCAATTCACACGATGTGCAATTCATCAGTCAGCCCCTGTAATCATGTCCTTGTCAGATACACAAAAGACGGTGATGTAAAATTAGACAGACCTCGCAGCGGAAAGGCTTGTATCCACAGGTATAGCTTTCCCCTCTGGCTAAACGAGGGTGAGGCTGGCCCGTACGGCAGTAAGCACACGATCCTCCAGATTCTGGATGTTTCTCCTTCATATGAGCGTCCAGTGTCTGCTGGTACTTGTAATGCCAGTTACACTTGGGACACTTGAGCGTTTTGCACGAGTTCCGCGAATGCATCATAGTCATGTGGCCCCCAAGAGAACGTGAGGATCCCAAGACCGTGTCACACTTTGGGCACTCCACACCGCTTCCTGGTGACCCTTCACCTGGCCCTGGGGTACCAGGTGTACCCGGGGTGCCAGGGGTACTGGGATTTCCAGTGTGTGGATGGTTAGGTCCAGGACTCTCATCATCCCGACGCATCAATATCATGTCAAGGGGGTGGGAGGACGGCGATGACTCATCCCGCCCCATAAGAACTTCAGCGGTTGAGTCATTACTGCTTTCCCGCTCTCTGGCAGCAGCCAGGGCAATGGACAGACGAGTCTTTTCCATTTCCAGCTTCTCACATATAGCCAGGGAAGAAGAGGAGGCGGATGACGGACCTTTGCTGTCACTGTTAAACATTAGCACACTGTTGGAAAGAGGGGAAATACTTTGGTTTAAGAGAGGGAAATCTTTGCTACTGGTGCCGTTGGCCCTCTGGTCTTTGAGAAGTACACTCATTGCCTGCTCCTCTTCGTCCTCCGCCTCAATTTCTTCTCCGCCACCATTGGAGTAACCGTCCTCATCCTGCTCCGGACTTTGTTCTCCCACTGCACTGGGCTCCTGCTTAACAGGCAGGTAGTGGCTCAGGTCCGGCCCATTGGGTTGCAAAGTGCACGTGTCCCTAATGTGGCCCTTACGGTCAAGATCAGAATTCCGGCCATCCAGGTTGACACCAGTGGCGGCGGCGGCAGCAGCAGCAGAACTTCCGCTGGAGGTTCTATGGGCACCAGCCCCACCCCCGAGGTTTGGGTTGGTCTCAGCCTTTGGCATGGTTTGGGATCTGGGATTTTGGTCATTGGAGGAGCTGCTGGCACTGCCCTTCAGGAAAGCAAAGCCTGCCTGAAGGGACTCGGCACTCTCCCCACTACTGTGGAAAGCGTTCCACAAGCCACGGAGCCCAGTGTCTGGCCCTAGGAAGTTGGCAGGTGTGGGAAAGTGGGATAGCACAGATACAGGGGTTTTTTTTGGTTCCAGAAAGCTTATAAGAGGTTCTTTGTCCTTGCCGATGCCCTGTATGATAGCAGAAACACGCTTGTTGCTCAGTAGCTTCTGCTCCTGCTCATTCAGGGTCATTCGGTGGTCATGGACAGCATGTGTCACGAATGAGCGGCTATAGCCAAATGAGAGCTTGCACAGGAAACACATGAGCACTGGCTTTCGCCGCCCGTCGGCCACACAGCCCTCAAATTTGGATAAGTCCACATTGTTGGGGACATCTTTGGATACACAGGAGTTTTTGGCTGCACCGTCCCCCGTCAAATAGTCTTTGTCATTCTTGTGGCGGAGGTCATAAACACGAAAACTGTGCAACACGGGACTAGTGCCCGCCCGCCCTCCATTTGAGGTATTTGATATGGAGGGGGGGTCGGCCACCAACAATTTACTTCCCAAGGGTGATGCGATGTGGAAGGAGTTGATGATCTGGGGAAAGAAGGACATGGGTGCAGCAGGCTGCTCCAACCGCTCCCCCCCTTGGCCCAGACCACTTTGGCCGGTGGTAGCCTGGGCATTGGGGAAAGTCTGGGAGGATAGCAGGCCCCTGAAATGGAGAGCCCCGGGGAGCCCTTCCTGGTTGCCACGCTGCTCTTTGGAGTCCTCCACGATGAAGGCAGAGCCATCCGGCTGGTAGATGATCTCACCGCACAGATTCTCCACATCGCTCTCCTCTTCCAGCTCGCTGTTTATTTCCCCTCCATCGGCCGCACACCCCACACGCTCGCCGTCGTCTTCGCTCTCCTCCCCTGCCATACCTTCGAGCTCATCAACATCTTCGTGGCCTCCGGTGGTCGGCAGTCGGCCGTTGGGGCAGTGGTGCTCCATATATTTTTGTAAACTGGAGAAGGAGCCGGAACATTCGTTGCAGGGGATCTCCTTTGCCGGCGCCACAGGCGATGTGGCAGGGGCAGAACAGTCTGAACCCAAAGCTGCTCCTCCTCCTCCTACTCCTGGTAAAGTCCCAGTAACACTCCCTTTGTTACCGGTTGTAAAGCTTTCTCTCCGACTCTGTTCTGTAATAGAGTCAATGGTTGCACTGACAGAGGTGAGGGTTGCCGTGGATCTCAGTGGATTGACAGTCGACTCTCCAAGGCCATTCTCCACCTCTCTGGCTACAGGCGACGTTTGGCCGCTAGCGGCATTGTTGCTGTTGGCGACGCCAGTCTCCATGGCCAGAGCAGAGTTGTCCTCAGCAACACCGAGCCTTTGGCCACCATGTTCCTGCTGCCGTGACGAGACCATAGGGGGAGAGTCACAAGTTGCCATGGCGTCCACTACATGGGGATCTCATCTCATCCAGCCCAGCAGGGACCTAAGTTGGAGAGAAAAGAAGAGAGGCAAACATAGATGTTAGTGACAAATCATGAGAAAGTTTTCAACCGGGGTGCCGGGGTATTGCTGTTGTTCCGTGAGATTTTTCAGAGGTAAAAAGGACGCCTTGGTTCAAGAAATATTGGGAAACTCTGCTCAAAAGCCTCGAGCTTCTTTGTTTCCTTGTGTTTGTAGAGGTAGAGTGTTCATTGAAACGGAGCACGTGACCAGCGATGCAAATAGTAATCACATACCCGACAGTCATTCAATCCTGCAATGTCAAAGATATGCAAAACAAATCAGAAAAGACCAATGAGAAGCCGCAGCGCGTTGTTTTACTGGCTACAGTACCGGCTTCTCTCAGGTAGCTTCGGGGTGACTGAGCTGACATGAAAAGGAAAGCTTTAAAGGCCTATGTTGACCTTCACTCCTATCCACCTGCTGCTTCATTCTGACTCGCTTTTGCCACTCTCTCCCTGCCGCACAACAAAGCTACAAAGCAATTAGAGGATTAATCCGTACCAATCCAAGGCCAAACAAAACCAGTGGGAGGGACAGTGAAAGCGTGAGGAATGAAATCAAACGTGCGTGTGTGTGTGTGTGTGTGTGTGTGTGTGTGAGGGGGAGTGCACGTGTATGTGCACGCGCTATAATCAGGTATAATCTGACATATCCAAGAGATGATTCCATGGGGACTAGCGACAGATTAAAAGAGAGAAATTGTGTTTTCATTCGCTGTATCTCACTCGTTTTATACACAACGAAAGATTAAAGGGGGAAAGGGGCAATATGAATCATTTGAGGATGAATCATGTGAGGTGTTTTTCTGCCGTCTTTTGAGTCACGCTGAAAGTTTGAGCCGACTGAATATAAAAATGTACTCATTATATTTTATTTACAACTTACAAATTGCGATTCGGATTGACGCGAAACAACACTTTGTCACACTGATTCCCACAGGGCTGAAAAAAAGAAAAAGCTTCCACACATCTACTTATGAAGGCACTCTTGTAATTGTGGGAAATTATTCATCATATCCTTTACCTTCTAAGGGAGCCACAAGTTAAAACAGGCCATAAACATGCGTTATGTCAAAGGAATGCGCGACGTTATCACGCCATGTAACACGTTGTTTTGTTCCAGCGGTTGGTGTGGCACTCGCAGCAATGACACCGGCTTCGACAACTGTACTTCACGAAATCAAGAAATGTTTGCGCGGCAATGAGAAATACGTACGATAAAAGGAATGACTAGTCTCCAAAAACTACCTTGAGGATATCATTTTTACATTTTAAAATTGCTGTGGTGAAACGTTTCCTCTCTTTGCGAGCTTTGTGCAAACCGCGCCTGTTGCAAGCAGCCGGTCTGACAGCAAAAAACACGCACATCGGTATTTACTACTCTGTCATTTCAACCGCTTAAGTTGTAGCTCAGACAAAAGACGCGGCTCTCACTTTTAAATGTGTGGACTTACGTACGTCTTTCGGGATGAGGGAATGCCTTTTTGATCATTTGGCAGCCGTCGCAAACAGCTGTTGATAGGCGTGCTCCCCAAGCCACAATGACAAAGCATCTGCCTGCCTTGTATTGCAGTCGTTGGCTCGATAAATACATGCGGTAAACTGCATGTGTATATATGATACAAGTAAGATAAAACACACACAACGGTAAAAAGTCAAAGAAACAAAAATCCTCTCCTTTTTTAAAAAAAATTAAGCATGCCCCCGTGCACTCATGTGCACACATATGCAGTGAAGTACAGTCAGGTAATTAAAGTGGCAGATCAGATCCGGTGTGAGGCAAATAATAGGCCAGGAATTTCAGCCTTGGACACTCGACGTTCTAATGGGAAGAGGGGGCTCAGAGATTTCTCTTTGGTCGGATTGTTTTTCCTCTCTCCCCCCCCCTCATGGCTAAAGCCCTTTCCATCCATCTGCCTTTCAGTACTTCGCCGAGACGGAGACACCCGGTCCCAAGCAGGTTGTTTTTATTATTATTATTATCATTATTATTACTACCCCCCATTACATCCAGCTTCTCTCTTCTTTCACTTTTGTGATTTTATGGCAAGAGAAGTCACAATTTCCCCCCATGCTTTTATACGACAGTAGTTATCGGCGCGTACTGCAAACAAACAAACGTGGCAAACGGGTTGCATAAAAGTTGGCAAATCTGGTTTGTGTTTGTTGAGAGGCCTGTCGTCAATCACATCGTATAAGCAGAGCACAAGAGTGAAATTCAGACTTGACAAAGTGAGCTGCTGAATGCCACAGTCCCCGCCCGCCTCAGACTTTTGTCCTCCGGTCGCACTATCATGCGTAAAGTTGCGGTCTCGGCCTCTGAAATGACACTGGCGCCACATGGTCACCTCTTGGTCGGTGGGAATCTGTTTTCGGGCCAAATTGTCCATTTGCTACCGGAATTGCCGACGTGAACACTTAAGGCATCCGCCCACAGGTGACACCTGCAAAGTTGCCGTTTGCCCTTCAATGATGCGTCTTCCCACCATTTTTTCTTACTAGTTCTTTTGAATCCTAATGCTGAGAGGTCAAAGCAGTGGCCACATACGCAATCTTTGAGGTCTCCCAGAAGGGTCATTCGTTCTCCCCATGTTGCCCCTCAGCCAAGCACCAAATCTTCTATCAAATTAGCCAAAGACAAAGGGGGCCGAGGTTGCTGTGAAAGCCTGTGCATCCATCTCCCAGTGACACTGGCATGAATAGGCCAACTCTGGGCTATTTAGGCCTGTTTATTTGTTGCCAAGCGTAAGGACAGGGGGGCAAAATACAAAGTGGACAAAGGAGGGGGAGAATGATCTTCTTTTTGGCTAAAATCTTGGACAAAGCCAAATATCTGCCTTTGCTGTATTCTGATTACAAGCACAGGCCTTCATACAAAAAAAAAAAAGATCTATCAATATTATTAAGCATGACTTCTCACTCATTCTCAAAGGTAATATAATACACACCAATTCTGACTGAAACAATAGTGTCAGACCAGCGTACAAACAGATGTCATTTCTGTTCCTAAAGCATGCTGAGCACGGCATTGAGACATTTATAGGAGCAGAGACAGACGACCGGTAGAAACCAGAAAACTGAACTCAAACACTGCTGAGTCCATCAGAGGTCAACCAATCAGCAGCCGGCAGCGCTGTGCATCTGCGTCCGCCATTGGAAACGTGTCAAGAGGGGAAAAGGGCCATAAATGAAATCTTTTTGGAGTGTGATAGGGGGAAAAGAAGGTGGAGTGGTCAGATGGACTCCTCAGTTTCCCCCTGGAGCGGGTATGCAGCACCCATCACTCAGCTTGATGACAGCTAAATTGGTCGGCCTGGATGCTCAGGTAACATTACACTAAACTGCCCTCGGGTCCACACCTGATAAGTCATTGTTAGTGAAAGACAATACTTGACTGATGTCGGATATACCCCCCGAGCACCCCCCCCAACACCCTCTGCCCACAAAAGTCAGACTCAAAATTAAACTTGCTGACCAGCGACTGCGTGGCTGCATTAAGAGACGGGAATTGTGGATGGGTCAGAAAAGCTGACCTGGGGTCAGATTTCATGAGAACATTTGTTGGGCTAAATTCAACAAAGATGGTGGGAAATACTGTACCTCCTTGGTCCACCAGTGACTACTTAAGAGCAAAAACCAGAAGAACTCTGGACAGAGTCCAGTCAAGGGTACTTTGACTGTTCCTATTGGGATATTTGGGGTGGTGGCTGAACAGACACGAGACGTTTGAATAGATTTCATTTTGTATCCAAATGGGGCTTACGCAGTCCAGTCAAAATATGTGTAGAAACGCAGCAATATTTCCGACTGAAGCCAAGCTGAAACATTAAAATAAATAGTCAGACACTGCTGGGTCACAGTCTGCAATTACGGCCCTTGCTAAAGATTTTTTTTTTTCCCCCCAGCATCAAAGGAGAAGCCAATCTACATAGCTAATGCCTCCAATTTTTTCCCCTTTCCGTCCTCCAACTCAAAACAGCAGAGGCTGAGGGTAAAAGGGAGGTGGGATGGGGGGGGGGTGGAAGCGGGGATTTTTCTTTTGCTGGCAATCTGGAAACACTCTCCAGTTAATTAAGGTTGATTGGAAATGAACCGCACAAACAAAGGGCAGCCTATGCCCTGAATATTATGACTTGCGCACATGTATGCACGCGTGCATGAGGGCGGGTGGGGTGGGGGGGGGGGGGGGGGGTGCGTGGAGTTGCTTCAGCCACTTCGGGAGCCGAGGAGAAGCTCCCCTCTTTGGACCCTCATCCTGATACCCCCCCGCCCCCACCTCCTGCCCCACACTCGTACCGCCCACCCACCCCCAGATTAAGGGAGCACACAGCCAAAAGAATGTGTGACGACCTCCACTACCACAGAGGAAGAAAAAAAACCAAAAAAAAACTTCCAGTCCCTGATGCCACAAAAGGCAAGAAGGTAATTAAGTTTGAAAGAATAGAGGCACTACCACAAACAATGCGGCAGTGTCCATGGGGAGGGATTGGAGAGTGTGTGTATGTGTTTGGATGAGGGGGGCAGAAAATCCATTAACATTCAGCGCGCCGGGTGAGCGAGAGGAAAGAGGGCAAAGGGGAAGTAAGGATGGCATTCTCTCTCTCTCGCTCTCTCTCTCTCTCTCTTTGCTCTCCCCGTCTTTTCTCTAATCGCAGCAAGACTCGCCTGTGCATCCTTTTTTATTACGTGTCTCTCTTCTTGAGGGCTTCTCTCACATCTGCTTTGGAACTCGCTCCTTCCATCCCAAATCCCGCGCCCCCTCCCTAGTACACAGCATCAACCCTGCGGTGATCCTGTTTTTGCCCTTTTGCAGTTCCTTGTCGTAAACCCTCCGTGCTGAAGCAGAGCCTTAGTTTACAAGGACGCTTTTCTTGTTGGATTTTTCCGTGTGCGTGAATAGTGCCCCCATCAGGGCAGGTATAATCTGTGGTTCTTGTTTTTAAGGGGGGGGGTGTCTGCATTTTTTACGAATGAAAACACGATGAGCACTCATTGAGCAGTCACTGAGCTGTTATTATACAAACAAGCAACCAAAATGCCTTTTTTTTTTTTAGGTTGACCCTGAAAAAGGAAACCCACCTGACAGTGCTAGCAAGCGCTAACAAGATTGCCGCCTGGGAAAAAAAAAAACAGAAATAAAACACATGCACACATTAGTTTCATCTCCGTTTTTTTTTTTTTTTTGCCACTTCTCCACCACAGCGGTTTAACTCAATTAGCAAAGAATGTCATTTGATTTGCAGCCTCGACGTGGAACTTTGCAACATGCCTGCACTCTCACACGGTACAAGCGAGCGATCCCTCAGCTCCCACGTGCTCCCAGCTAAGAAAGAAGTAGTCATTGCCAGAGTGTGTGAGTGCCTACGCGTGAACAGTGGAAAGATCATGAGACACACACACTGAGTGTGAATCGGGCAAAAGGCCGCCGTGGTCGATGTACGTTTCTGAATTGAATTGAGTTGCAGAACCAAAACAACGCAATTATGTTTCTGCATCTCGTTCGGGCATCTTCCGTCCACTACTTATAGTTGACAACTAATTGTGACTTGGTGGCACGTTGTCTTTGGTAATCTGCCCTGTCTTTGTCTCTGCATCTCACCAGGGACACATGGATTAGCGCTAAAACGTTGACTGCGTAATCCTTGATTTGCCCGTACTAAATAAATATTAATCTAGCATGCTCATCATGCTCTTGTGAGGTACAACATACACAATATGAAAGAGCTTAGCCGTTACATAAATCATGGCCTTATCTTTTGGATGAGGCTAAAGCAACACACAATCACACACACACACACACACACACACACACACGGATTATTTGTCAAGTCAAATTATTAATCCTGCTAAATACAGAGCCTGGAAAAAAAAAATCTCTAAAAATGTTTTCTCTTGGGGCGTGCGGAGGCACACAATTAAATGCCTGCGCGAGGGGGAGCAAAACAAAAAAAAAAAAACCACATATCACTCATTTGTGTTGATTCAGACCCCCGTCACACTCTCTCAGCCTCTCAGCAGGTTTGTTTAGCAAAAAAAAAACTGCTGGGAATATAAAAAAAAAAAGAAAACTACCTTTGCTCACTCAGAAATACACAAGCATACCCACACCCACACACACACACACACACACTTAAGTTGGCAAGGCCATGGCAGTGCAGCGCAGAAGAGGTTAAGCAAACAGTGTCCACGTCAGTCAAGGATAGCACACACTCAGAGACAGACACAGAGCGCAGTCTCTGACGCAGGCATCTCACATCCACCTGGCAAATATAAAAGGCCGGTTATACTGTATCAACTAGCCAGAGCCCCAAATTCTTTGCTTGTTTTGTGCTATCACAACTGCCCCACTTGGGGAAACAACTCGGATTTCTGACTCATTGATTTGTGAAAAGGGGCGGGGGGGTTAAAAGCCTTTTTTAGAAGGGTGGAAAAATTCTGCGAAGATAAAAGAGGTCGCAGTATAGGTGTAGACGTGAGTCCAAAAGGAGCTGGGCAGTAACCTTTCAGTCATCCACTTTATTTGAGCTCAACAACAGACTTCTGGGATTTTTATTATTTATTTATTTTTGGGGGGTTATTGTCATGAAGTGAAAAGCACACTTGGCCAATTACGGTCATGCGATTCAATTGTGTGAATGCTTTTCAAGTGCTGAAAATGTTGCTTGTAATTTGCAGCAATTGACAAGAATTCCTCAATGGTAAAACACATAAATGAAAGTTGGCATTCACATCTTAGTTGTTTTTTTGTCAAATCCAATATGCGCAAACATTGTATAAAAGCAAAATAAAATACACCAAAATACTAACTGTCATGCATACGTTATCAGCAATGATCTTGTAGGTTTTTTTTTTTTTTCCCTAAACATAATCACAGGGCTGGTGCCCGGACAAGAGCCAAAAACGATGCCAACCTCACCTAACCATCATGAGAAAAGAAAGAAAATTCAAATTCAAATAAAGAGAGCAGGACACTTTGCGGCACAGGGCGCTGGCGCAGACAACAAAACAACACAAACCTTTTGCCTTGAATACCCGTGACAGGTCTCATTTCTGGACCCAGGGAATTACTAATTAACTTAAGCTTTTGGCTCTATATTTAATTAGAGAGGTTTCCAAATGAACTTTAGACCAAAGCCATTTGCTTTTTAAACAACCGATGCCCCCCCCCTTTTTTTTTTCCCCCTTTCTGACAGCTGTTGTTAGTTTGCCTTCTTTTCAAACCCAAAAGAAAAAGAAAAAAAAACAAAACAAAACACAAGGAAAGTATCGTTGTTATTTAAACCATCATGGTTATTTTTCTGGTTACCATGAGAGAGCGTGAAGATAATTTCGCCGGGGGAAGATTGAACGTTGAGAGGGGGGGGGGGGGGGAAAGTACACTTGAATTTGATTTTACTACAAACAAACAACAGTCAGATGTAGTAAGTGTGGTTTTGAGATTAGCGCCAAAATATCCCTTTACCAAATAAACATCATGTCACGCTAAATCCAGGGCCAGCCTGCTGAAAGGAGAACCAAGATGAAGTGTTTGCTCTCAGAAATGCTGCTATTAAGTCGACGTGGGGTGAAAAAAATACTCAGATAGAACATTTTTTTTGAAAAATGTTTAACCACTACCAATTCAATGTTTAAAAAGAAACAAAAAGTGGGGTCAATTCTCATTTTGGGGGGGTGCTTATGATCATGTAAAGGGTTTTCTGCCTTGCCTTTCCAAATACATTGCACTTTTTTTTTTCTCCAAACATTGAACAAATCAGTCCATAATGTGTGGCGTTGAAAGGGTTTTAATGAGCCTCCAATTCTAAATGTTTACCCTGGAATAGTTTTTTTTTTACATATTTTAAATCACACCGTAAAAAGTCAGGATGATCCATCAGCACTTCCTGACATGTGTTTGCTGTGCTGTGCCGAGCAAAAGGGGGGCAAGCTTTGCTTTTTTAACCATTCCTGCACAGCCTTCTTCTATCTGCTCACCCAAATGGGGATGAAACAAGACAAAACGCCCCCCTCGCTTATTTAGTCTAGGGGCAGAGAGCTGATTCATCAAGCCAAAACCACTGACAAAAACCGCCCCTGTTAATACCTACAATTTCTTACACAGGAACATTCCTGCAGCCGCTCTGCTCTTCTTCTTTTTCTCCAATGTCACACAAAAAAGCCTCACTTTTTCCCTCGCTTTAAAAAGCAAATAATTAAAGATTATTCCACGGCTGGTGCCAGGCAGGAAAAGTCCGGGTTTGAGAAGGATAGTGTTGGCTGAAGGCTCCCCGGGGGGAAGATGTGGAGACACATGCTTGCCTGTTTTAGATCATTCCACTCGAAAAAAAAAAATGAAAAAAACAACATCTTCAGGCTTTTTTTTTTTTTTTTTTGACACTATAAAATCCCAAGCACGGTAACTTTTCTTCCCATGTCCCGTATAGTTGAAGGAAATATTTCTTTGAATTATTTCTCTCGCGTGATCGTCATTATTAGCGGTAATGTGTCTTCATGCAGCTCAGTCGAAATTTGTTGGTCAACTTGTCTCATTTTTCAGGACAGTGTTGTTTAAACCCACCAGTCATGCATAATTAATAAGCCACTTATTCCCTGACGAGCCCTGCCAATGGCCCTGGTATTCATGTGCAATCAATCGCCTGCGGGAAACGCAAACGCCAATCATCACGGCGGCCACTTATATTAACACTGGAGGACATGCACCGAGTGATGCGCGCGCAGGATAACTGATTTTCGGTGGACGATATATACAAATGTGTGGATTTTTTTTTCTTTTTTCTTTAATTAATTTGACAGACAACGCAATCTCCTCCTCACTAATGTGCGAATGTCCTGTGACTGCGCTCTTGAATCTGTGTCTTTGTCTTGGGCATACAAGGAGGAGAATGTATCGTTTGTCATGAGACATCTTGTGCTATTGTGGCATCCGCCCTTCTGCAAACTTAGTCATTCATTCAGCGGCTTTTCTTTCCCATTCTAATTAATGGCATCTTTTCCGAGCTCTGTTGGCTTGACCTTTGACCAACAGCTGGGGAATCTGCATTAACGTTTCTTTTAAAAGGTAGTCTGTGGTGCTTTAAAAAAAAAAAAAAAAAAATACAAGAAAAGCTGCGTGCCAAATGTGCAGCATGAAAGAAAAAGTTGAGAGAAGTGGATGAGTGTTTGCAATGAACAGTCGCTGCCAATGTGACATGTCGTGGCTGTCAACAGGGAGAAAAACATGCGGGGGATGGAAAGAAAGATGACAAAGAATACGCGGCAGACACCGGCAAAGACACACGCGAATAGACAATATAGCATAAAAGGGGAAGCCTCGTTTTTTTTGCCTTACAGCAGTCCATTTTGTTTGACCTAAAACCGAGAACGACGGCTCACTCGGTCCATGAAATCTCCCCACTTCCACTTTGAAAGGCAAAGAATCAGCATATTAGTCTGCATTAAATAACCAGGCCCATAGCTAATATCCCGGAGTAGATGCTGAGCAGGCAGGAGAGCCTGAGAAAAAAGGACTGAGAACATAGTGAGCGAGAAGGAAAGGGGGGGGGGGGGGGGGGGGGGGGGGGAAATCCCCTCTTTCTGTTTTCCCTGAAGAGATTGATGAAGGCCCAGTGAGATGAGAGCGAGAGCGAGAGAGCGGGGGTAACACAATCCCGACTGGCGCGAGACCAACAGCAACAAAAACATTTAGATAACCGGGCTCAATAATGTACGATTTCAATGAGGACAAAAATTACATTTCCTACAGATAACATGCCCCCTTCCCATAACACAAGCCTTGAAAAGAAGTCCTGAAACCGTGTCGTGCTCAACGGTGTTGCGCCGGCGTATTATGCTAGCTCGTGCGGCGGCGTTGTCTTAACTGCATTAGTATCCTTTTACCCCACCAGAGAATGTGATTCGGGCTATGCGCACGCTTAAGAAGTCGCTTCTTTTTTGTTCTTTCCACGGGAATGGTGTTGTAAAACAAGGAGTGGTGCTACAAACACAAACGAGGACATTTTGGTCAAGCAGAAGCCAGGAGAAAGTAGAAGCAACACCGGGGAATTGGGGGAAAACGAGATCCAACGTGAGGAATAGCGGGGAAAGTCAGGAAAGTTGAGTTATTTGACTGGAAAGCCAAGAAAACTATCATCAACTATGAAATAACTCTTGAACAGGGTTCCCACTCTTCCACTTGCGTTTTATTTATGGACCTTTTAAGGACTTTTGAGGGCTAATTTAGCCATTTTTAAGGACTTTTTCTACCTGTATCACAGGTAGGAAAATGAAAAAAACAAACTTGAATTCATTCTCAAATAAAGTACACTAAGAAAAATGTCAATTCAGAAAATATAAAACTTCAATTTATTTTTGAATAATTTTTAAGGATTGTTATTGATTTTAGATGCTTTCCCTGAAAATTAAGGACAATTAAGAACATCATTTTACAACTTCTTTTTTTATGGATTTTTATGAATTTTAAGGACCCATGGGAACCCTGTTGAAAGTGGTTTGTGTGTTATTCACATAAAGACATTTTTAGTGTGTGTTTCAGTTACCTGAAGCACAGCGAAGGCCAAAACCAAAACAAAACATACAGTATGTTTGAAAAAAAAAACAATATCTGCATTAGTATGGAAATCAGCTCCTCTTAATCCCGAGGTGATATTTATTTTATACCATGGCAACAAATATTTATTTGCCGGTAAAAAATGATACTGTACTTCTCTACCATCATGCGAAATTACTAACTTTTCATGATCACTGATTCAACTGAAAAAAAAAAACCCCCAAACAAACACGTTTCTCGGACAAACATGTTTCCGGCCTCATGACGGGCTATTGAGAGATCATTCTCAGTCCGTACGATAGCTTTGAGACATCTGCCATTTGTGGATAACCATGCTGCTAACCTACGAGATGGTTGAAGCGGTCACCAATGACACACAACAAGGGCCCACTCCACCTAAACACTCGGGATCCACAGCCTACTTGATCCTCGCTCGTATTAAGGGTCACAGCCAGATTGCTATCGCCACCTCTCCTCCGCAGCCAGCGCTCGCTTCCTTTCACGCCAAAGTCTGTCAAGTTGCTTGTGAAAGGGGAAGAGGCAGGAAAAGTAGAGATGCAGAACAGAGAGAGAGAGAGAGAGAGAGAGAGAGAGAGAGAGAGGAAGGCTTTGTCTTCCTCCACTCAACTCCAGTGCGTTTCCTCCTCTGGTCTAGCCTCAATTTGCATACGAAAGGCGAGCAAAGGCATGCAAAAGGTCAAAGAAAGAGGATCCTGTCCAATAACAAGCAACAAAAACAGACCGCGTCGGCCTTTGTGGCGTTGCATGTTCTCCACCATATGAACCCCCCCCCATGTCGTCCAAGGATCATTTCCATACAGCAGACGCCAAGACCGATGATGACGGTTGGATCATAAATTAGTCACCAAAGTCGAGTCGGGTCACATGAAAGTCACGGTGGCAATTTGAAGCTGTGTCACCCCCCCAACCTCCCACCCTTGTACCACAAGTGCTCACACACACACACACACACACACGGGGTCACGGTCCTCACAGAAAACACACCTGCTTTTCTCGTCCGCAGTAACGAGCTAATTTGCCAACAAATCCAGCTCACTGCGTGAAGAGCGTAATTTATAAATGCTACCTGAGCCACGACATAACGGCACAAGCGGGTTTGGAGGTTCGAACTGAAGGGCGTCTTGGACATAGTGCCTTAACATGACAGTTTACGTCTGCTGGCATCTGAAGCGGACCAGAAAACACCGGCCTGGCATTTCCGTGCTGCCAGTTCTGGACTGACAACAGTGTCTAGAGACAGCAGGACTGAGGCAAGGGGTGGGGAGTAGAGGGGTAGAGCATTTCATCTCCCTTTCATCTCTGTCACCCAGTCAAGCATTCAATGCCCCATTGAGCGCCCGGCCGGCATTATGCAAAATAATGCTAATCCCCCTTCCCCGTGCTTTCACACTTGTATAAACTGCCGATCCTGCCTCTGAAAAGCAATTATATCAGTTTACGTTGCTGTCAAAAAACAGGATTAGCATGCAACGACCAGTAGCAGCAGCCAGGCCCAATATTTAGCCACCTTTGGCTACTTTATTTGTCCACCGGAGGAGAGTTGGGGTGCTTATAAAAAATGAGTTGCGGTGACATATTTGTCTGGGACGCATGTTTTAAAAGGCCACATGCCAGATGTTGTTTTGTATGCTCGTTTGTCGGACTTGACACAATCAAAGTCATGTTCCGTAATCAAAAACAAACTCAGCCATGTCTCAGTGCCAGTCTGAGCAGACGTTACACATGTGACACACCACTGAACCGCTGTCGTCCAACCAAAGCCCCACCACCGCCACCACCACTACCCCCCGAAACCCACCCGCCACACATTGACACCACATGCAACGCACACACAGTCGACGTGGTGGGGGATTCTTTTTTTTTTTTTTTTTTGAATATGCAAATGTAGGTACAAGAGGAGCGTGTGTGCAAATAGAAGCCGCTTTAATCTGGACGGTCGGGCCTCTCGCACTCTTAACCTTCTCATGTTTGTGTGTGTCTGGGTGGGGAGCGAGGGTGACATCCATCCTGACTGGCAGCAGATCATGGGACATTAGTCAGCACAATTAAGCAGGTTGTCATGGCGACTAATGAAATTTGGCAAAGCGGCCAGCCAGAGATTTACATAAGCGAGCTGGTTATGCGCTCGCCATTATTCTTTCTCCCTGCCGCGGCGCTACAATAGAACCACTTGTATCCCTGCCCACATACCCACTGGCGCTACAAGCCCTCCTCCTCGCGCCTGACAATTTGCATATGTTAATATAATTAAGTGCTAATTACACTAAAACTCGCATATTCACAATCACCCTCCCCAGGAGCTATGGAGAGGCTTGATCTTATTCCAAGTCTTTAACCCTCCTCAGTGATAGGGAGAATGTGCATGTGTGTGTGTGTGTGTGTGTTCGCTTGGTGGTGCCCCAGGCCTGAGGCAGGAGCCCCCCCACCCCACACACACACACCTAACCACCACCACCACCAGCCCACCCCTCCTTGAGACGTAATGCTGAGCTGCAGCACACTTCTTTGCTTCCTTTTCCCTTCACAACAAGGGAATACAACACAAGAGAAAAACATTACACACACACACACACACACACACACTCGATAGAGCCCGACTCAAATTGCGCAATCGTCACAATTACAATTAGCCTCATTCATTCAGTTTCTGTTTATTTGTGTGAGGAAAAAAAAATGCTGACATCGAATCTACGCGAGACGGCCCAGAAACACAAGTGGATGGAAGTGAGCGCGTTTGTGTGTGTGTGTGTGTGTGTGTGTGTGTGTGCGCTCGGCGTTTTGATAACGCGGGACAAAGAGGTTGTGCCTTTCACATTGTAATGGCCGTGAATCGGGAGGAAGCCAAGCGGTCGTGCTACAATTAGAGCTCCTTTGTGCCTCTTCCTCTGTCGCTTTCTCCCTCTCCTCACTCTCCATCATGCATCAGCCGGAAGAAGTAGTGAGAAAATATTTGGGGGGGGGGGGTGGCTTTCCCCCAGCATTGTGCTGGACACGCATGTACACATGCACACAACAGATGGTGCAGGAAAGAGGATGGAATAAACACACACGTCGAGGCGCACGCACTCCTTAATGCACGGCTGTTCGCGAGTGCAAAGGCCCCATATAGTTGACTCTCAATGAGATGCGGGCGTTATGACTGGAGCAATCCTATGCCCTGCTCCTCTCGTCACTAATCACCGCCGTGGTCATTGTGTGGCGGCGGGCACACATACGCCAGATGTTGCCTGATCTTGACACGCTATTCTATGCAAATATAAAAAGAGGATGAGTGAGAGGGTGGAGAAATATCGTTACAGCGAGTAGGCCGCCGTGTGGTAAGCTGTAGCGTTCGCTCGGCCGTGACAGTTTGGATGGAGCACCAGAGAAGCAGGGGGAGGTGTGTGTGTGTGTGTGTGTGTGTTGGGGGGGCGGGGGGCCCTTTTACTAATACCTGCTACTTGGATTACACAGTGTCTTATGTATTCAACCGGACTCATATTTTCTCTTTCTGCCTTTTTAGGCAAATTGGGTGTCTTTACGGTGTAAAGCAGCGATAGAGCCCTCCTTACGGAAGGCCTATGGGGATTCACGGAGATGAACATTAAAATGCAGCGATAGTCTTGTTGCAAAGCTTCTCTCTCTCTCTCTCTCTCTCTCTCTCAGAAGCGGCAAAGGCTTCTAAATCATCCAGCCTCCTCTATTAGACGGGAGACTTATTGAGGTAGAAACCATAAAAAATGAAGAAGGGAAATTTAATCCCTGAAATATTGATTTGCACATTAATATCAGATAGGCAGAGGGCAATCTAGCTGGGTGGAAATGACACATTGTCGACCCCTAGGAGAGGCTCGAGCCAATCTTCTTGCTGCATGTGTCTCGGGCCCAGGAGTTATAGGACAGACTCTCGCCCCCCCCCCCCACCCCCACCCACCCTTGTCTCTCTCTCTCTCACTCTCTCCATCTCCTATCATCTCTTCCTCCCTGTAACCTCTCATCCCCCGCCACCCCTCCTCCCTGGCGTGTGCACCCTTAATGAAGGCTGCAATACTGCAAATGCATTAGCTTTTAATAATCAAGAAGCATTTTCGAGCCAACAGCTATTGTCCTCAGCCCATCGCTCACACTGTTTTTTTTTTGTTTTTTTTTTGCTCTACCCCCTCCTCATCGCTCCCTTCCACTGCTATGGGTAAAATGAATACAACGAGCTGCTTAACTAACATGCAGCGATACACGCTCAAGCCTTTGAAAGAGCTAAGACATCGTGCAAAGGAAAAACAAAAACAAGGGACTCGCTTTTGCAAACAGACCTTACAAAAGGACTCATTTGCAAGACGAAAAAATAAGAGTGAGACAATAAGGTCATTAACTGATGAAATGCAATGAAATTTGGGAGTCATTTCATCTCGTATTGTGATTTTTATTCGCACTAATGTTTTTTTTTTATTTGATAATTGAAATATATTCACAAAAGGATGTTAGATCCAATTAAAAATGTGTTCAAATACACAAAATGATCTCATTAATGTCCACAATTAATATAACGGATTTTTTCTTTTAAAATTCAGCAAAATAAAAATGATAGTCATCCTGCATTTTAGCAATAGTCCTCTTTTGTCTTCACATAAAATCTGCAAATTATGGGAATACTATTTTTTCGAGTAATATTCAATCAAAACCATTTCATGTATATTTGGAATTGAATAACATCAAGAAATCCAAAATAAGAAGTCACGTACATGCTAAAAAAAAAGAGACAAAACACCGAAATAGATTTTTGTTCCAAAAAGGCTGCCTTGCATTGAAAAATACACGCTCAAAACCCACCCACACACACACACACACACACACACACACACACACACACTGCTCGCTCACACGCGCGCGTACACACACACACACACACACACACACGCTATACGGTTATAAACTCGGTTTTGAGACAGACTGGCCCCTCGGCCCTGATGTTTTTTTTTTTTGTGCGATCGATGACCTCCCTCCAATCCCACGACCTGTCACTTGTGTCCCACTTTGAGACGTTTTTTTGTTTGTTTTTGTTTTTTTACAACAGAGAGAGTAAAAAATGAATTAAAAAACATGTGACGCGTTATAATAAAATATAAACGGATGGATGGAACGGGTTGTTGAATATCCCGGCAAGGTTAGAAGGCTGCAATTTATTGTTCAATTATGAATATTGTACAAAGTATTCTCATGGAAATGGGAGATAAAATGTTTTATTTAATTACATAACTGGAATAAAGTTGTTGGATAGCGCTCGGTTCTCTCCGATCTTCCTCATACTGACGACCGGGGAGGTGAGTGCTTTCCCCCGGTCTCGCCATGCAATCCGCAACCGGACAGTCGCTTCTCCCTCCCTGGGCAGCAAAACTCGTACGCATCGGGATAGTGAAAAGACGACGACGACGACTTTTTGGGGGTACTTTTAAAAAGCGTAAGAGGGTGTGCGCGCGTTTTTGAAAACTCGTGATTGAAAAACACAAAAATGAGAGCAGTGCACTGGTGACATCGGGAGGTGCTTCCACTGGACAGACGTCCAAAACTGGGTATGAAACGTGAGGAAGTGAGGAGGAGGCGGGGGGGGGGGGCTCAGATCCGAAAAAGCCGACAAAGTGGAAAAGGCTCCATTCGCAAAAGCGGCGAAACGGTTGGTCTCGTCGCGGCGGTGGAGCGACGACAATACGTCCGGCTCTCGTCCCCGAAGGCTTCGGTCCAACCTTAAGAGGTCGGTCGTGATCGCGCAACCCGTGCGTCAAAAGCTCCTCCGAGGCTGGCAGTCACCCCAGAGTGGCCGCAGCCAAAGTGCCGGAGATGCACGGACAACACCGGCGTCGACATCCGCCCCCTCCGTGCACTCGTAAACGAAAAAAAAAAAAAAAGACACGGCGCCCAACACCTGTTCTCCAAACTGACCCGATGTCAGTGAACCAGCAGCCAGATAGATAATCGATAGGCGAGCCGTAGATGGAGCGCACACACCGAGCCAACTGCTCAATAAAAGTTAAAGGAGAGAACTTACTTTCTTCCCCCTCCAAAGGACGCCACCTCCGCTCCTCTTCGCTCTTGCTCGTGCAAAAACAGTCACATCCAGCTCACGAAGACAATGACGAAAAACAGGTGGAATTGCGAAATAATCCTCCCACTTTGCGATGGGGAAAAGGGAGAAGGGTAAAAAAAAAAAAAAAAAAAAAAAATCACAAACGTCAAGCGGTCTTAGAGTCCCTTATTTTGGTTCCGGTAGGCGGTGAGGCGACGTGTCGACGGGGCTGCAAACGCGGTCTCTCCGCTGGACGGAGGCTCACTAAACGCCGAGGTTGCAAAGGACACGAAAATCCGATATGTCTTTATTCTGCTAATTATTATCGTTTTAGCCCTGTTTTTTTTTTAAAAATGGCTGATTAAGTTGAGTGCGCATGTCTTTGTGTGTCCATTTCCCGATATGCACTCTGGGAATGGGTCGAGAGACAGCGGGGGAGAGAGAGAGAGAGAGAGAGAGAGAGAGAGAGAGAGAGAGAGAGAGAGAGAGAGAGAAAGGGAGGGTGCAGAGGAAGAGGAGGCGGAGTGAGGAAAAATAAGTGTAATTAGTGAGTTGATCAACAGTCCCCATAATGCAAATGCGACGACCACAGGTTCACGGAGAGAGAGAGAGAGAAAAAAAAAGGAGCGCAATATAAACCGGGAAGCAAAAAAAAAATAATTAAAAAACCGAAATCAACGTTCTTTATGTTCATCTTAAATGTGACAATGACACACACCTGCAGCCAGAACAATTGAAGAAGTAAACAGGATGGACAAGCAAAGGTGTGGTTTTTAGCACGTTTTTAACAAGAAAATGGATGGTCAATATTGTAATTTAAGAAGACAAAATACAAGGTTTAGTATCATGCTAAAAACATACACGTGAGTGAATATTGTGCATGCGTGTGTGTGTGTGTGGGGGGGGGGGGGGTTGAAAATAAAGTGAAGTGAATCAAAATGGCGCGTGCACACACACACACACACATCCTAGTGTGCACACACACTATGTCCAAAGACAATAGACAATATACTGAGACGGTTCACATTGTTGTTTACTGGATGTGTGAAAGGGGCTGTGTGTGATCCGTAATATACAGTACGTACATGCGTTGCCCCTTCAGGACCATCAAGGGGCCCGTGTGGGTTCACAAGAGCCAAAAAAATACTGTACAAGTTCTACACCCCCCCCCCCACACCTTCCCCCGCCCTCATTCTATGATGCACCACAAAGTGCCCCTATTGAGCGTTTCAATGCAAACTGTTTACTTGTGTTTCCACAATGTCGGCTTTTAGGAGTTAAGACTTGCTCTCGGAGAAAATCAAGGGATCTGGTTCGACTTGGTGGGGGGGGGGGGGGGGGGGGAGAGAGAGAAAAAAATCGAAGCTGGGGGGTGAAGTGAACCGGGGCTTGGGATGTGATGATAAGGCTGCTAGCGGCAAGTGAACTACTTGCTCCACTTTGCAGCCGTGCACGGACCGGACCGGATCCTCAAGAAGCCAAACGACCCCCCGGGCTCGGTTATTCTGGCTCGAGACGGGTCTTTTGACAGCAAATGAGAGATGGCGAGAAGCGGAGAGGGGGGGTGTGGGGGGGGGGGGGGGGGGCGGTTGAGGCTGTCACTTTCTTCCCGGATCCGAGACTACCGCTGTAGCTGCCTCCCTGTCCTCCAGGGGGGTTCGCAGCCTGCAAAAGCCGGCGACGCTGTGTTCACAGGCGGCCCCGAGAGTCCGGCGGATTCGCTCGGGTGACGGATGTTCAAGTAGAGTTTGTCAAGCGTGGACCTATTCTTCGATGCTTAGAAATTAAACACGGAAACGAAGGATTACGGTCTAGTCATAAAACATCGAGTCCTCCTTTAATTTAAAGGAGCATCCTTTAGGTAAACGGTGCTCTTTTCTTACCCTCCTTATGACCATCCCTTCGTTCGTTTTTCATTTTCTTTCAGTTAAAAAGAGGGAAATAATTGAAGCAAGTTATTCTGGATACGCGCTTATCTTGAAGTCAAATCCCCCCCCCCCGACTGCTCGCCACACCACCCTGGTCTCCTTTCTCCCTGCCGGCAAACGATGCTCCGACTCCGGAGGAACACTTGAAAAGAGCGAATATTTCCAAGAGCAATATACCCAGAACGTCCTCGGTTCACAATTGATCATTTATCTGCAAACGCTGCTGTGATTTAATTAAATGTGTGCTTGCGCGTTAGATACACAGTGATGTTGAGAATGAAATCGATGTCATTTCATATTGATCTGG
Source organism: Hippocampus abdominalis (assembly GCA_018466805.1). NCBI lineage: Eukaryota > Metazoa > Chordata > Actinopteri > Syngnathiformes > Syngnathidae > Hippocampus > Hippocampus abdominalis. The sequence goes on along the minus strand of CM031712.1, from coordinate 1,311,213 downwards.
AAAAGTCAAATATATTGGCGTCAAATTTCCATCACAAAGCGTTAAGTTTTCTGCGTTCCTTGATGTATTCATGCGCGCATTGGCTTCTCAATTACAAAGTTGAAAAATAAAATGTAAAAAAAATGTCGGACACAAAAAAAATGCATAAATATAAATATTATATTTTTTTGCTACGCGTCCATTAATAATGAACATAAAATATCACGTAATTCTTCCCATAAACACGCCAAGTTTAGTGCGTTTTAAAAGATGCACCTGGCTCGCCCGATATAGCACACGGCTGACCCCCACTGCGGCTCACAAGAATCCGCCCAAAACACGCCAAAAAAAAGCCCACAGCTGTGACCCGCTACCTGCGACGTGCAGGGAGTGACCCACTGGCCAAGTCTCTCTCTCTGCTTCCAGCCTCACACACGTGCACAAATCAGCAACAAAAACAAAATACCAAAGAAAGGGACAATCACCAATTCGGCTCGAGAATAATGTTTCTCGAATGGAAAAACACCAGCTCAAATGTGCCTATAAATGCTTCCAATGAAAAACATTTTTCCAAGTGGCAAAAGTTGCATCCCAGCAAACTACAAAACCCCAGCCACAAAGACAGAATTAGCGCTTTCATTTCAACAACACGCCAGTCTTTAAAAGCCTCCCCTTTCGCCCACAATCAGCAACATTAATATATAAGGGAAGAAAATAAATTGGAGAAAAAAATGGTAGGTTTGTCCATAAATGCTTCAATCTCAACTCTGTGTGCTCCCCCGCTTCTTTCGCCCTAAAGCCACCAGACAGTGCTCCATAAAATATGCAGTCTCTTTATGAACAAACAAAAACAACAACAAAAAGGAAAAACTTCATATGCCTTTTTCTTACCTCGTTTAAAACCACCCATCAAAAAAAGATCACAAACACCACAAAGCCAAGCGAGAAGCAGGATAAATGGAGGGCAAAAAAATGGAGATTCTTGGTACCTTTGGTATAAAGCATTCCGTTTTGCAGTCTTTCTCTTGCTCGGTAGCGATCCGATAATAGCATATGGAAAGTGTTGTTCAAAATGCGCACATTTGGCACATTGTCATTGAGAGCAGAGGAGCAGTGATGCGCTGCTCCAACACGGGAAATGAGTTGCGGATTGGACGCAGCCCGCCTCGGTGCCGACTTATCCCACTTTAATTTAATATTCCGCAATCACACACACTGGTGATGGCATATAATTCAAGGAGAAATTCACAGGGAAGGAAATGCTTTGTGTGGACGCGCGTGTCTCTGTGCGCGTGAGGGAGTGTGTGCGCGCGCGCGCGTGTGTGTGTGTGTGTGTGTGTGCGCGCGTGTGTTTACACCACTTTATTTGATTAGGAAGAGGAAGCACATATTGTACTTTTTTTTTCCCATTTTAACCCCAATCACCTTTGAGCCAGTTTAACGCTCCTTTTTTTTTTTTTTACTCATATTATCATTTTTTTAATTACGTGTTCAAGTTATTTTGAACGATTTAAAAACAACAAGCCAGGCGGGTTTGCGCATCGTCGTCACGCTGGAATCAGTCCTAACACAAAATCGAGAGCCATAAACGCTTGTTTGTAAAACACTGAACCCAAAATCAATGTATTGGGACATTTCGATCGATTATATAAACGAAAATCCATACGCAACATGAGACCGGTATCAGCCCACTCTTCCGCTCCACTTTGAGCGAGAGACAGTAAAGGGGAGAGAGAGAGAGAGAGAAAGAGAGAGAGAGGGAGAGAGACGGGTGGGGGGAACTTGTAGTGTCTGCACTGAAAACAAAGAGTACCAGTGCAGACCTTTGCCTCGCTCTTTCTGATCACAGCTTAGCCAACAAGCCCCAAACGGACACCCCACTTTTGTCAAGGTCCCTTTTGATAGCGACCAGCACCCCCCCCCCCCAAACATGGCACATTTCATTGCTGTTGCAAACTGCATCTTTGCTTTTCACAATTGGGTAAATTAAGTCTCTTGAAATGTAACCATGCCTGCAAAGCCCAGTGAGGTCTTTGGGAGCCCCCTTTTCCAGTTTTTTTTTTTTTTTGGGAGGGGTGGGGGGATAGTGTGTGTGTGTGTGTGTGGGGGGGGGGGGTCAACCGCTGACTTGGAAGTTACTTCCAGATGCCCGCTGATAGTGCACCACACTGATGACACCAATTAAAACAGGAAAATGCCCCAATCAAAGGGGGGCACAGTGGATTACGTTGCATTATAGGGGTCAAGGGGAATCATCCCCCCCCCCACTCCCTCACCTCCCCACCTGTCCCCCCCCCCCCACATCCACAGCCGCCGCCTGCCCCCACTCCCTTGCCCTTTGTTTTCATAGCAAATATCACATTTCAGCATCATGTAACCCACGAATGCAACAATCACGCGCTGGCGGCCCAACACAATCAGGTATGCAAATGCCATCGTGATGAAGATGTTGCATAAAATGCATTAATCTGCAACATAATATGGAGATGTGTGTGTGTGTGTGTGTATGTGTTGGGTTGGGAAGCGGTGGGGGCGGGCGGTGATGGCGGTTGTAAAATGAGGTGCCAGTCATGTAAAATTTACATGGGAGCACAGCTGTTTAGGCTCCTGAAAGAGGAGAGGAAGGGGTTGGGATTTAGCAGGCGGTGGGTTTGGGGGGGCACCTGAGATGGTGGGTCCACACAGCCCCCGGTTCCACTCTGTTTATTAAGTGCAAATCAATGGCTCCGACCTGTCTTTGAGGGCGAGGAAGGGAGGCTGCCATGTTGGCCGTGTGGCGGAACATGCGGAACATGTGTCGCGCTTGCGTGGAGGAAGTACCAAGAAGGCGTTAGGGTCGCTCAGCAGAGGTCACCCCCCTCCTGATTTTTAATTTTTTTTTTTTCCGTGACTCCCCTCGCAAGAGGATATAAACACAGACAGGTCGATTCAAAGGAGCACCAGCGATTCCTTTTGAGCCTCACCTCACCCCGTCGCCCTCTTCCCACTTGGCCCTTTGCTCCTGCCATCTTTTTCATTGTTGATCCCTTTATAATAGACACGCGTCCAGTCACTGTCCTCCATATATGGACTACGGGAGGAGGGGGGGGGGGACGTAATACAAAAAGAAGTACCCCCAAACGCCCCCCGTGTGATGCCCCAGCACACACATCCACTTCCACAGCGAATCCTATTGATTATCACTCAGGCACATGCACTTATAGAGCCGTAACGCGACAGTAGATGGGAACAATAGCACCTGCGTGATCCTTGTTCAAGGCGAGGAACTACAGCTTAAATAGAAAATGGAAATAACTTGACAAACATCATTAAACACCGAGTTCAGAAATTAGACAAATACAAAAACAAATACCGTAACATTTCACAATGTGATTGAAGCAATCACACACACACACACACACACGGAAAAGAAAGAGTACATGAGAAGGCCCACCCTTATGGAAGTAAGACTCTATATGTTGTCACACGGCTTATTAGAGTGCTTCCTTCATGACAACCCACAAGCTTGAACATGTCAATTTGGTGGTCCGAGAGGTCCTTTCAGATCTCAGCCTCTCTCTGGGGGACTGTCACCCCTGCACTTTTCCAACCCCATCGTCCATTCATCCAAACACCCCAACACCCCCACGCCCCACCCCAACAACCCCCACCCCGCGCCACACACTCGCTTTCTCTTCCACAACACTCAGTGGGCCACCCCAACGCTGCAAATAACCCGGTCATGTACCAAGAAGTCAATTTGATGTCAACACATTGACATCCTGACGTCAGATTAATGCCATGTGGTCTGCAGTTTACAAAACCTGCTCGCCAATGGATTTATATTTGAAAGCTAAATATTATATTCATACTGTTGACTGCATTTATACATGAGCAAAAGCCATCAGTACACCTGCAAGGTGACCAAGTAAAAAAAAAAAAGGCTATAACACTGTCCGCAAATATTGTTAAAAATTAAAAGCATAATTATTTTTTAAATATTATATATATATATGTGTGTGTGTGTGTGCGAAAAAATAATTCAGTTTTTGTAACAGAAAGAAAACACGGTCATGCATAACGTGTATAAGAAAAGACAAGCGAAAAGATGACGTTAGCAGTGATGCAACAAAAAAAGTAGTGGAGGCTTCATCATCCTGTTAAAATAAAGTCCGCAACGAGTGCTCTTCACCTGGCTTTTTCGGGAGGCACCATCATTCATTCCACCACACGAAGCGGGTTTAAGCAATCATTTGCATCAGCGCAGTGACCATGCGTCGGCTAGCAAAGCCGGTCCAGATGTTATGTTTACACGTAATAGGATTCCTAACACGTTTATAAAATTAGCCAAAACAGGCGGAATTACTTTGAAAACGGTTTTGCTTTTTTTTTTTTTCAATAAAATGGGCGTCTGCATTTATTCGTGCCAAATCTGTTGACGAAAGTTAAAATGTGGTCAACAGCAACGGCAAATTGAATTTCCACACTTCCACTTCAATGTCACTTTTCTATTTCTTTGCCTATGTGACTGTATAATACAACAACATATGCAATATGTATTATTAGATTTTGGGAGAAATACGCTTCTTTGGGTAAAAGAGTAAACAGATTTTGCTGTGAAAAAAAAAAAAAAAAAAAAGCAAGCGAGGAACAGTGGTGGAAGCAGCTCCTCTACACACACGCAAACGTGAACCCTGTTGTGTTTTCAATTTGGGTTGAAATGCAGACATTTCCCTGGTTGCGTAACTGACTTCTCCCTTCAATTAAATCTTATTTCTCCCAAACAAAATGTCACAATCATTGCACACAGTGCAGTTCGCCAGTGATTTGTTTTGAAAGCTATGTGTCTTCCTCCGAGTTGTGCATTTTCTTTTTTTTTCTTTTTTTTTTTTTTATGTCCTGACCTCGATTCTCGAAGGCTTTACAAAAGGGATGGAAGAAAAAAAAATAGAAATCTAAAAATACATTTAATCCATTATCAGTCCAGCTGAGAATAAAGAATTCTTTTTCCCGCAACTCTGCTGTGAAATGTGACATTTTAAACAAACGTGATGGGGACATTTGTTCGCGGACAGAAAAAAAGGAAACAATATTGATCACTGTTTTGAGTGAGGATTGACTCAAAACAAACAAAAGAACCAACACACATTTCCACATATTTAAAATGCTTAAATATTTATTGATAATTATCAACGAGTCAATTTAGAGAACCCTGCACTGCAAGAACATGAAGACAGGCTACAAGTGTGAATCTATTTTGTTTCCAAACCCTCCCGCACGCACATGCTGCGTGGATGTCACGTCACGCGCTTACTGTGATTCCAAGATGGCCGTGCACCTGTCATAGTGCATGGTCACTTTTGCAAAAACGGAGATCATCTGAAGGCCTTTAAAAGCTCCCGCGCGCACACCGTACAACCCAGGTTGCTGATACAACGCCGCTTTAAAAGCCGCCGTCTGACCCTGGCAGGCTGCCTCTCTCTCTCTCTGTCTTTCTGTCTATTTCGTTCTTGGTCCCTCTCTCACATCAGAAGCGTTGAAATGCACCCCAGGGCCGAATAGCACTGAACAACCCCTCTGAGCCAGAGGGGGGCTAAAAAAAAAAAAAAAAAGAAGCTGGAATCCGTTTGCCCTGATATTTCACCAGCACCAGCCAGGAGCGTGGGGAGAGAGGGGGGGAGAGAGAGGGAGAGGCATGGGATGGATGGGAAAACGACAAACCAGGGCTGCATTTATTTGGGGTGTGTGAGTGTGAGTGCCACACTGCAGGCCGTGGGATGGTCTGGACAAGTGTGAGGTGTCGCTGTTAAGTGGGAAAGAGCGTGCGCAGAGAGCATGGTGGAAGACTTGGACCAAAAAAAAAAAAAAAAAAAAAAGGTGGAGGTGGTTGTTGTTGGGGGGCAGATGGAAGGATTGGTCATGCGCAAGGTAAGAAGGAGGCTTTGTTTGATTGTATGTGGGAGGAAGAGGAGGGGGTAAGGGGGTGGGAGGAGATGGGAGGGAGCTGGCTGAAGCTGTTGTCTGTGGGGTTATTATTATTGCTGGCAATCTGTGCACGTGCGCCGGCGTGTGTGTGTGTGTGTGTGTGTGTGTGTGTGTGAGAGAGAGAGAGAGAGGGAGAGAGAGAGAGAAGGCGAGATGAGGCGATATGAGATTCAGCTGCAGGGTCATTATTTTTATATATATATATATATATATATATATATATATATATACACATACACACACACACACACACAATTATTTTTTTTTCTTTTTCTATGTCACGAGGCTAAGAGGAGGTTTAACATCACACACTTCCTGTCATGACTGATTGTCCGGGCTCTTTAGCATTGGTCAGTGCTCGTCTGCCATTTGACCCCTCGCAAAAGGTAAACAACCAGAAGTGAGCACAAGGCTGATTGACATTTCTCGTCATCTCACTATAACGAACATGTTAACTGACTACGAGCGAGTGTTGAAGAGATGACTATTTGGATACGATTGGGACAATCCACCCAATTTAATAGGGAGATAGTTAATGGCCCCTTTTTTTTTTTTTTTTTTTGGTAAGGCGCAGACATCAATCAAGAGGTGTCGGGCGACTGCTGAATCTGGGCTATGCTCCTCTTCACAGATGACTGATTAGCAAGCCAAAATCACCAGATCCATCTTGCGACGGTCACTTTTATTACAGTCATTTTTAAAGTGACAGCAACCTGCCTTGTCTCACAACACTGGCCACCGCATATATATTCTCATCCCGGTTCGCCCCCCCCCTCACCCAGCCTCATCCGTCTTCCTATCCCCTTCTGTCACCCGCTGTTTGGTCACTAACTCTCCTGTTGCTTGTTATCCCCGCTCCTTCTTCTTTGAACTACTTTTATCTGACTTTTTCTTCTCAACCACACACACTTACTGTGCTACTCGCGTTAGAGTTAGTCTGCCCGCTCCTGAGCCGGCTGCGGCGGTGGGCTTGTGTTTGGTCAGAGTTGTGTGGAGAGGATGAGCAAGAGGGGGAAAAAACAAAAACAAACGAGACTCTTGTATTGTCTGAAGCCTGTTGCAAGGTGTTTGTATGTTAAGAACACAATCACTTCTGCAAAAGGGCACATTTGTATTGATCTTTTTGACTGTTAACCATGAACGGATCATTGTCAGAATTTTTGGCGCTTACTCATAAAATTTTTGAAGGAAAAGAGTATTGAAATGAATACAATGCCGATGTTTTCTGCTACATTAATCATTGCTGATAACGGAGGGGTAGCGTAGGCCGCAGCTGCGCTCACGCGTCGTTCTAAGGAACAGATGAGTGGGACGGACGAGTCTTAAAATATGGAATAATGTGTTGCAGGAAAGAGTATCAGTTGTCAAAATGAGTTTGGGAGCTCGTCAGTCAAATGTGTCCTCCTTTCGTCCGTGTACTTCCCAGCTGTGTTCAAAATAAGTCGCGGCATCAAATCATGACGGTGAAATGGTTCAAAAATGGCAGCCGAGCCGTGTTTACCTAACTGTTTGCGTATACACGAGTGCCTGGCACTCTTACACAGCTCTCCTGTGTCTTGGCAGGAGATATGCTAATCGCAACCGACGTCAATCTGAAAAACATCAGGCCAAGTAACATGTGTCTAAGATTACATTTACAACCGCCTGAGCAAAGGAGGGATGCACGCGCGCATGCACACACACACACATACACACACATACACACACACACACAGACACTGATGCACAAGAAAAGTGGGTCAGGTGAGACAGGCAAACATCATTCAGAGACCGACTGCCATTTAAAATGCCCTTCCAAAAAACAACAACAACAACAACAAAAAAGCTGATTGAACAGTTTGTCTCAAATACTAATGCCTCAGTTTTCAAGAGCTTTGGAGTCACGTTAAACAGAAAGCACGAGTCGAGGCTTTGTTGCATTCATGCTGAATGCATCACGGCCGAGACGCCTTCTTTTGTCCAGAAACTTCAAGCTCTCATTTCCTTCCTGTCCTTGTCATCTTTTTTTTTTTTTTTTCCCCCTCCTGGAAAAACGAGTCATCCATTTTGAAGGCTGCAATATGCATTAGACTTAGATGACAACCTGTGGCATATTTAACAGGGACGCACCTGAACATCAGAAAAACTCAGACGTGTGTAAAATATGTCGTGTGTGCGCGCATTCGGGTGTTGAGTGGGCAGATCGACGTGCACACAGGAAATCAGAGTAATGGTGCTAGCAGCTGTGCTTGGTTAAGTGAACGCATACGACTGGAGATAGAGTGAATCGGTCCTCCCGAAAGCTTGGGATCCAGTGGGTGTGACTGCAATGTAAAGTTTGAAATGGCCCTTTCATGCGCGCCGCGCCCTTGCATTCAATCGTCTGATTGTAAAACATTTGAAAGAGCAACATTTGGATTGATTCGAATGTCGTCATTGCAATCTTTTCATCAATGTATGTCAAACATGCGCCGAAAACTAACACGCCCCCCCCAAAAAAACTTTCAAAATACAGTCAAACCTGGGTTTTCGTCCATAATCCGTTCCAGAAGGCTGTTCGAAAACCGAAATTGTTGAAACCGAAACCACGCTCTTTTTAAAATAAAAATGTTTCCTGAACACGTCTGCTCACAATGGAAAGCAAAACGAGGAAGCATCACTTCCTCATGTAAGGAAGGCGAGAGGAGTCAAATGGTGCATTCAAGTGTGCTCAGTTTGTTTGAGAACCGAAATTTGTTCGTCATCCGAGGCATAAAAAAACTCAAAATATTTGGTCGAAAACCGAGACGTCCGAAAACTGAGGTTCGACTGTACAAGAAATTGGTTTCATTTCTTAATTACAGCACATAGCCTTTGTATAACCATTTACATTTATTTCCTAAAGAACATCCACTTAATAATAAGAGTAATAATACCACCACCACCACCAATAATAATAAGAACCATATTGAAGGCATGCTTCGAGCCCTCCCAACGTTCTCTCAGCATACACCAGGGTTGCAATAGTGAACCCGATTTGAACTTTGGCCAATGACAGCAGTATTTTACGTTCGAAACCTTGGATGACAACCAGTAACTAGTGTGAAATTCCCTTCAGATTAAATGTCCAAGGACTTGCGTTCCCACCACCTCTGCGAGCATGTAAGACGACATAACAACATACGCATGTTGCGCAATGATTCGGGGTCATGGTGGGGATCTCACAGGAAAAAAACCGTGGCAAAAAATCCGAGAGAGGCATCGACACAGGCAAAAAGCAAAGCAGATCCATTTTAATTTAAATGGACTACAGATCTGCTTTCGAAATGATTTTTTTTTTGCGGCATATACAGTACAATCGGGGAAACAATCTGACTTTTCAGCTTCCGGCACTCAAAGGGGTACCTTTAACTGTTAATACATTGAGTTTTTTTTTTTTTTTTTGTAGTCGCCCCACCACTTGGCAACACCACCTTGTTGGTAAAAGGTTTGTCTGCCCTTTGAATGCAGTCAGAGTCAAAGCTGAGCATGAGGAGGTCAGACAAAGGTAAGTCTAAATAAAGTCGCTAACTGGAATGCTTTCCAATCTTCACCTAAACACATTGATCCAGTCAGCATTGTGCTTGGTGGAGAGAAAGTTGCAGTTTACAGCTTGTATGTGCATACCATCTCGTGGCATGCGCCTGCTTTGCCACAGTTATGCACTATAATTGCATTAGACTTGTGACCTCTCGCAAAGGGTGGGGAGCCGGACCATTTCAAAACAAAAACAAACCCCAAAAAAAAAATCCCCATCTTAATTTGATTCCATTTCAAACAAGCCAGCCCAATTCTGGAAGGAGGAGGAGGAGAAGGCTGCACATATTGCATATGAAAAGGCCAGCTAAAAGCGTGTCCTGTTTTTTATTTTCACTTCACAGTCTGGAGTGAAAGCTCCTTTTGTTGTCTACTGCTTGACTGACTTTAATAAGAAACATTCCATTGTCATGAATGTCGCTGTTACATACAGAATTTTGGGTTCAAGTCAAATTCCTAAAACATGGACGAATATGCTAAATGTTCACTCGCGTCAAACGACAGCGGGACTGGATCTTGCAACAGGCAGCGTGTAGGTTCTCCTCATGATTGAAGCACAAGCCGACATTTGACTTTGGGGGGGGGAAGGGAATAAAAGTAGGACTCACCGGTTCTGTGATTTCGCACAAACAAGATAGAAGTAAAACTGGAGATGAATTAAAAAAAAAAACAACAACTAATTCCCAAGTGAAATGGCACAAACCCATAACACTTTTGACCGACTGTCTGCTACTTGTATGCTTGAAGAGGGACCTCACCGTCAATACAGCCCCGATGGCAGAATACCAAGCGCCTGCACAAAAACCACCGTACACCACCATTTCTGCCTGCGCCGTCTCCAAAAATAGAACCCTATATCTCCACAATTGACTACTGCACAGTTCTCCTTCTTTGCACATGTGTGTGTTTTCACCAATCATCTTCAAATATGTATCGTGCATTTACACTCTAAACAAATCTCAGAATTCGGGGTTATTAAAGGTTCCGCTGAAACGGGCTTTTATATGAAAAGTGATACATAAAAAAAGTAAGGAAAGCTCACGCCAAGATGATACTTTGAAGCCATATCCAAATTTTAGATTTACACATAAGCCTCCAGCTTGTGAAAGATGTCCTCAGAGACATGTTTTTTTTGTATTTATTTTTTTTAATGACACAATTTTAGCAGGGATGAAGAAAGACGAGGAGGGAGAAAAAAGACGCAGTGAAGGATTTTGTTCAAACCATTTCAGTATGCAAGCTGTTACTGCTTGGACATTGCACACACTGCGGCCTGTGTGTGTGTGTGTGTGTGTGTATGCGTGATATCAACAATTGCATCCCTTGATCTGTGAAGAGGTGATGTATCCGAACATTGTAGATGTGCACTGGAAACAATCATGTTATATGAGTTGCATTTGTGTGTGTATGTGGCTACTGAAAGCAATTCCTCAGAATAACCAGCGACTTGGGCTACCTGCTGGCATGAGCTGAGATGGAGATCAATAATAAGTGTTTGTGCCTCTATGTGCAAGTGTTGGTTGTATGCTTATTTATAAGTGTGTGTGTGTGTGTGTGTGTGTATGCTTACTGGAAGACTTTCTATATTTGGCTGGTTTTATGAAAGCAATCAATCTGAATCATAGGCCATATATATTTCCATCAGCCCCCAAATCTCTTAAGTGAAACTAACAATTGTATCCACGTTAATGTACAATTACATGAGAGCTGGTGCGGATTCGATGTCAGGAGTTGCATTCTCCTCAATAACAGGCATTGTACAACATTTCAGATCAATCTACGCCCGAGTGCGCGCACGTGCACACCGTTGCTATGGTTTTCTGGATGCTTTTTGCATGTCGCTGTAACTCGAAGGGCACAGTGACCCAGGCAGACCGACTCCTCTCCTTGTTCTGTCACGTCCATTACGCCCTGACAGCATGCAACCAGGAACCCGCTAGCACCTTGAACACAAATGTGTGGTACAGCCTCACTAGTGTGCCACGCGTGCATCATCGACAATGGCAAAAGTCGGCAGCACAGAGCCGAGATTTCTCAACTCCGATAAAATCGAACTTTATTTCTATATCACTTTTCCGACATAAAAATGCAACTCAAAGTGCAGTGCAATTACGCCATAAAATGAGGACCCCCCCGACCCCACCCAATCGGAGCAGAGACTCCAGCAAATCATTTTCTTTTTCTGCCTTGTCAAGGACGCCGATTTTAAAGGGAATGAGAGGAGGCGCTTTGATTGATGGGGAATCAAGTCAGCAATGTTCTCGTGTGTGTGAAAATACCAAAACCCAGTCTGGCCCACCCCTGTGCAGATTTAGGCCGTGCCTCACATAAGACTTGAAAATAGAGCCCACGGTCTGCAGAAGTTACCACTGAGAGCTGAGCACAAGAGCTCTCAGGTGCACGCCTTTGCGCTCATCTCCTCCTTGTGCCGTCAAGGAAAACAATAAATAACGCAGGAAACGCCAACTAACTATGCCCCCCCCCCCCGCAAAAAAACCCCACACACACAACTCAAAGTGGATCATGATAAAATAATACAATGAAAGAAAAAGTCGAACTGCTGTTGAACTAATTGGCAAACAAGGCTGCAAACTAATGTTGGGGTTGTGCTTTTCCCTTGAGACTGTTTGTCTGCCGACTGATTATACGAGCAAAGATGCAGGCAAAGATGTGTCTGCGCTCTCATAAGGAACGTATACTTGTGCAAGAAGTGATGTGTGTTGTTTTGCGGTCAGGTTCGGAATGGAGTGTCACGCAATTGTCGACTGTTGATGTATGTGTACGTCGCGTGTGATGTGTACATTGCACAAAGCACATTTGCACAAACTGAATAGGACGGCGGCAAAAGGATGTTGCTATCACAACTTTGCAAAGATGTTACTTCCCCCCAGGGCAATTATATTCCCAGCCGAGGACTAAACATAATCACCCCCAAAATAAGGCAAAAGACTTCTGAAAGCTTTTTTTTTTTTTTTTTTCGCAGCTAGCGGTGGCTTGGACATGGTAATGAGGATGTTGAATTGGCTCTGATGATTGAGAATTGTGCCGCCGCTGTTGATATCGCCGCACCGTGTGTACTTCCCTCCCGCCGAGCACCGTGGACACCAAACCGCCGACATTCATTTGAAATTACCGACTGTACGATTAGTCACCGTGACCAGCAGTTCAACGATCGAGACGTCATCCCGGACCAGCTTGTTATTTGCCAGCAAACAAGAGTCTTATCGAGGGGGGGGATGCGATCATGGATTTGGATTTTGGATTTCAAGTGACGTGAGAATCACGCCGTCGTCTGACTGAAAAGAAAAGATGCTCCCCAGAAGAGTTGCGACAGAGCCGAGGTCAGCGCACCTTCCCACATAGCTGACCTCATGTTGTTCTTCTGAGCTCCGATTTGTTGAGAGGGAAGCAGCAGCTCAACTCTGCCGGTTGACGATCGGTCAGAGATCGGTAAGATAAATAAAGAAGAGGACCACATTTTCTCATCGGCGCAAATAGAGGGCCACATAGACCATGCACTTCCTAATCAGATGTATGACATGAGTGGCAAGTTTATTAAATATGGACATTTTTTTTAAATGTTTTTAATTGAACTGGTTGCCAGCCAATCACAGTGCAATAATATTTTTTTTATAATTAACCCTCATGCAGTATTCTTAAGCGGCTGCATGAAGGGTATTACGTCCCAAAAATGCCCCTCTTCCAATGTGCAACAACTTTTTTCCACTTTAAATTTTTTTTCACTTTCAACCCCTCAAAATGTTCAGTGGGAATTGGCCAAGACATCGATATACATCCTATGCAAAATTTCAGCTTCGTGGAGTTATTTTTCACTGTTTTGTCTGTGGAGTCCATTTGTCCAACAGTCCAAAATCGTCCAAAGTGTCCGAAATGTCCAATTTTGGGATCTTTACTGCATGGGGGTTAATTTCTAAATATGACTAATGCAACAGGCTTAAAAACACCATCGCAACACTTCATTTCATCCCATTGCACTGACACCCAAAAAATACAAAGATGCAAATGTGCCATCACCAAACAGTTGCATCAATTTCAAGAAGCACTTAGACAAGTAGCCAGAAACAACTCCAAACATCCTGAAATGCTCTTAGTAAAAATGCAAAAGAAAAAAAAAAAAAAATCCAAGCACTCCCATTATACATAATTTAGGGGAATCTATATTCATAGAAGTGCAGGGCGTGTTGTGCTCAATGGGGTAAAACGCCCCTGTGTGGCTAATGGAACGGCCTGAGTTGCGTGATTGAGTGAAATGTGCTGGAAAGATTGGGAGGAATAGTGCAGATAAATAAAGAGGAGATTCTGCTTTTTGCCGGGCTCAGCATTAATGCGGCATCTCCCCAGGTGATCAACACATTCAAATGAGGAGGCGGAAGCAACGTGGAGACAGAAAAGAGGAAGAGGGGGCTTGCGGGACCAACGAGACGGCCCACTTCGAGAGATGGCCCCGCGCCACATGCGCAAGGGCTATAATATCTCGTATACATCATCGTAATGTTTCAGTTGGAAGGTTCAAAGGAAGGGGGGTGGGGAGGCAGTGAGAAAATGGATCTTGGTAAAAAAAGTAAAAAAAAAAAAAAACAACCCCCCCGAAAAAACCGAGGGACATTACCAAGCTTCGACAGTAGATGACTTGAGAAGGCCAGGGCTGTCACACGCATTTCTCGACTCCTTTTTTCTCGTCTTCCCTTCCATAATTTTGCGTCAAATGTGAGCGGGCAGCCTTTTCTTTTCACCTCTTCACGTCCATTACCTTCGGAGGGATGCAAAGTGAACATTTCAATTGGATTGCAATGGCCAGTTAGCGCCGCTTTGATCCCCCCCACTCTGCTATGTGGAGGCCGCCATTGTTCCTGATTTGCTGCCTTGATTTGCCTGCCTGCGGATAATGGCCACACTACCGCAGTCTGGCCTTCACCCGTCTACCTATTTTTTATTTTATTTTTTTTCTTCTCAGAGGTCTGAAGCTCATGACAAATGACAGTATGCCGTCCGGTTCCACGTGAACCAGTACATACTGCACACTGCCATTCAAAGTCTTAACTTCACAGACTCAAAAGCGCTCAATCCCCCCCCCGTGCGAGCGGACACCTACCACTTTGGGCGTTGACTCCCAAGATAGCTTCGCCGTAGCCGAATCCCAGAATGCCGAAAAGTGCATTGCACCGCTTGCAGTTATGTCGGGACTCATCGGCCCTCATTTGATCAATCAAACACTGACCAGAGGAAAATTGAAGCAGCGCAGACTTCAGAACAAAATATAGACATTGAAGACAGTCGTCGTCGTGCTTGAACGCATCGATTTATTGCTAAGACAAGGATGAGAGTACATTTGCAAGAGGCTTTTTGGATGAGACAAGAGTTCACAGAGCGCTGTTATGCACAGAGAGGTAGGTGTCAGAAGCAATGCCTTCAGCCTACACGCTGATTCACTCGTTATTTTTATTTATTTTTTTACTGTAGAAAAGTACCCTTCAGTACATCATGTACACTTTTGTGTTATTTATATGAGAGGAATGACCACGATTCTCCCAATATTTGAACACTCATTTGTCACGGAGGCAGAACAGATTGCTTCACGTTGCAAGGCAAGTTCAGAGATTGAAATTGCGTCAATCATGAGTAACGAAAAGTTATTTTTTTTACATGGCCGTGAGAGTTTTAGAGCTGCTGAAAAAAAGACAACAGTAATTGCAAAGAATAAAAAAAAAAAAAGAATTGCTCGCTTTTGTACATAGTGTGATTTCTAACTGGTTTCTCGGCACACTTGATGTTGACAACACAAGCACGACGCCGTGGCTTACCCAAAGCTGGTTTCTCGACATCGTCTAAAACTCGGTCCCACTTGACAGACCAGCAAAACCTTCAATAATCAAGCGTTTCCCCCATGATCATTTTCCTTTCAAATATCCGCTCGTACTTACTGTTGACACACCGATTCATGAATACATTTCGGCCCTTATTTCATGCGGTGTGGAAAACACACCAGCGGTTAGCGGCCCGCGCCGCAGCGGAATGGCGCTGCAGGCGATGATCGGCGTACGATTCACACGTAGCCGCAGCAAGTGTAAATAGAACACGCGGCGAGAATTTGCTCGAGTGTCTGGTCTCCTCCCAGATACAAATGAACAATTTGTTTTCCAATTCTTCGCAAACCTTCATCTCAGACATTCACCTTTGAAGTAGATAGGAGGAAAGGGGGGGGGGGGGCTCTGTTTAGATGGTACGATGCCGTGTTTGTCTTCAAAGGGTCCCGGCTTGCTTACAAATGCGGCGGCGAGTGCAACACCTTCAAGGTAAAAGTGATAAATCTCGCTCTTTCATGCCCCCCCGCCCCTCCACCTCCACCCAAAAAAAAAAAAAGAGACAAATATGGACGCAAATGCTGTCAGACATAGCAAACGGAATCAAAACCGTGCCGAGCAGATAAGAATATTTGGGGAAAAGCCGGGAGGTAATTACACTCAGGAAAAAATCCACCTGTGTCGGGCTAAGCTTCATCACAGCTGATTGCAAAAGTCTTAACGCGCTCGCCACACTCCAATCAACAAAGGTGCAGAGTATCATGGAATATGAGCACAACATTTTGCAGGGCCGACAAGATCAGTGCAAAACAATCATCATCCGTGCATCCTCTGTCATGCTTATCCTGTTTGGGGTGAGCGGGATCTGCAGCCAGTCCCAACTGAATATTGATCAAAAATCATCAACAAATATCTTTTCACGAGTCGGTTACATCTGCTGCCTTGACAATCTGTAGCTAGGTCATCGTGTCAAAATGGCATCTTCTCCCCATGCGCTTCAAAGTGTATCTCTGGTGGTCGGAATGGAAAATATAGATGGCCGAACAAGAAGAAGCCATCTTGGCCCTGCTGTCTCTCCAATTCAACGCAGAATTTCTGTAGTCAGGTTCTGACCAATCTGAGACGTCTGTCAATTGTCACTGACGGACGGCCATTTTGCTGACTATGTGTCATAAGAGGCCGGTGCGCAATGCATTATACAAAAAAAAAACAATGTTTGGGGGGGCGGGGCAAATACAAAACTAGACACGAAAACAGAAACACCAGATAATTCTCAAACTTACAGAAATGCTACATTTCCCACACGTACACTTGAAGTCCAAAAAGGAATTCTGCCGCACTTTTTGGCGGGGATTGCGCAGATTCGCCGATCGACTTAAGACGGTCACTTATGCACCATCATGAAACGTACATAAACAAGGTTGTGATATTTAAATGAGGATCTCCCATGTCACAACTAGCGCTGCGTGTTTTCTGCCACTGGATTTGAGCATTTTTCTTCGACTGCGCTCAGGAGGCTAAAATATGCGCTGGCGCCTCTCGAAGGCGAAACATCATATTGTGCATTTTGAGTCGTTTCAGAGCCGCTGACGGCGGGTGATAACTGTCGCCGGCCGGCTCGACTGATTCGTTCTTGACGTCGAGATTATATCGTAATAATTATTCAAACAAAAAGGATCAGGGCCAGCAGTTTTTTTTTTTGATGGAGCTCGGAGACCACAAGCATTAATATGGGCCCGTCCGAATCACGGCTCTTCCAGGTGATGCACAGTGGGTGTGTCATAAACCTACAGATGAGAAAATTGTGCAAAAGAAATGGATTTCAGTGGGAATGGGCGAATATCCCCCTCAATACGCAATTACACATTCTTGGACATCAAGCAGAAAAACAAAAAAAAAACCAAGCCATGTTTGACTTGCTCACTTGATGTCACCAAGTTGATTCACAACGTAAAACTTTCCTCGAAATGCTTCAAGCAAGCAAACAAACAAGGCAGCCGCAAGAAGAGAAATGAGAGGGGGGAAAAAAAGAAGAAAAAGAGCAAGCGAAAAGTCATCAATTGTCCATCTTGTGGGGATGACATCCTTTGCACCCTCTCTGTCATGTCTGTCTCATCTGCTTGGATGGACAGCGTCTTCCTCTTTCCCTTCCCTGGGATGACTGCCTCGCTCAAGTCCCAAAAGACACCTTCCCCCCCCCCCCCACACCCCCCTTCTGTCTCTCGCCTCTTTCTTCCTCACAGATGCCGCCGTCTTTCTGAAACTTTATGAATTAGTTACAACCCCCCCCCCCCCCCCTCCTTTTGCCGCATCCCCACCTCTCTTATTTTCTCATTTCAGCGGGGCTGTGAATTCAAGGTACGCCTCCAGACAAACTGTCTGTCTCTCTGTCTGTCTGCCTTTTCGTCGACCGACTGCATCCACTTCAGGCGTCGAAACAAAAACCTCTTTGGGAAAAATACAAGATGGATTAATTTTGGAGAGAAATTATATTGATGGACTGTATCGTTCGCCCCCCCCCCCCACCAAAAAGTTCTTCTCCCCGCAAATGAAACGCAGCTGTGGCTCGAATGCGCTCACAACTCTCCGCCGTCCACGTCGCCTTCATTCTTCCTTTTTGCCAAGATTGGGCAGACACAGGACACAGCGGGTGGCGTGTCTGCGTGTGCGTTGTTATGCCACAGGGTCATGCGTGACGTCGTATGTTGTATTGCAATAAAGGTGGCTACCGACAGTGAGCACAAAGTTTTGTGGAGCTTCGCCTCTTCCTCCGGAAGTCCCGTGAGTCCTTCCCTGCAGCCGACGCTAGCGACGAAATGGTCGCCTGACTGTGGCAACGACAGGGGCAGTTTTACAGTGTAGCGGGCTGAATGTTAAACTTATATTTATGTATCTGACATTTCCAGCTAGCACAAATCATCGCCGGACGACACGTCGCTGTCTAGGGCGGTGGAAATGGCTTTCCAGCCACTGCGGCCCTGTTAGATCCCGGCTAGCACCCAGCTCCAGCCCTTCCCCACCTCGCTCCACATCTGCCTCTTTCATCTCGTACTGTTGGGCCCCACTCCCCGACACCACTGCTCCTCTCGACAGCCGGAGGTAAACGTGCGGGACGTCGAGGCGCCACGATGAGGCAACATTTGGGAACTGCGGCTCCTCATCACACCGCACACGTGCGCCCGCGTCCCGGCGCTAGGACAAAGATGCCAACGTTGCGGTGGCTGAACCACTTTGTAAAGTCGCCGCTCTGTTTCTAATCCTGTGGACCCCGGGCCCCACCTAACCAACGATCTGGCTCCACAGTCTTCTCCAGCTCGACCTCCGCCAGGGTTACCTGAGAGTTCTGCTGCACCCAGAGAGCCGCAGCTTTCGTGTCACACATGGGCGTTTTCAGGTACACCCGCTGCCTTTTGGGCTTAAGGCCCCCAGCTGGGAAAAACCAATCCCTGGCGTGGTTGTGTACCTGGATGACATAGTGGTGCACGGCGCGACAAGCCTCACACGACGACCGCCTTTCTAGAATTTGGCGGAAGTGAATGCCGACCCTCCTCGCCATCCTTGCCTGAGCCCTCCTGCCCCGAGCAGCTGTCCTCGGGCATGACGAAGAGACTTTCTCAAACAGGATGCCCCTGGTCCTGGACACCCATGTGCTCCGTGGCAGTCCGCCAGCTGAAGACACAGCTCACCTCCCCTCCAGTGCTCGCCCACTTCGACCTCCATAGCCCTACGCTGGTGACCTCGACAACACGGCGCGGTCAGCTGCCGGGGGGACTGAACGTCCCGACGAAACGGATATTCGGTTTGCCTGCAGCGGTGGCACATGGAGCTCCGGACCGACCACCAAGCACTCATCCTGGCCACGGCAGGATCGGGACCAAACACCGGTAGAGAGACAGGCCTACAACTATGTTCTCTGATAGGGCACGCCCACCTCAGCGCCAGATTGGATAGCAAGAACACACTTATGCTAGCTTTGACGTCCAACTTCCCATGGATCGACTAGGCCGCCCAGCAGGGATCCCCAGGCCCTCCAGCAGCAGGACCCTCTGTCAGGCCTCGCCGACAGGGCACATCCACAATTTAACGGCTTTGGCATGTCGCCTAAGAACCCAAAACAAAGGCTGATCCGCGCCACACTGCCGGGGATATTGGTAGCCCCAGGAATCCCACCCGAACTCGAAGTGCCGGCTGACGCCCTCGGACCGAGGCTCCGCCCTGTTCGAGCTCGTCGGGGTATCTCAGGGACTACATGATATGGAAATAGCGGGGTAAATGGGTAGTCTACCCTGTTTACCCAGATAGGTTGGCCATGTTCTGGCTTGAAGTTGTGCAGGCACACTAAGTTCGATGAATAAAGTGGGCGGTTGCCGAAGTATTGCTACTGAGCCACAAAGGGCGAGCGCCCGAGCATGCCCCCTCCGAAAAACACTCAGCCGCTGAAAATAAATACAGGGCTGCGGCGAGATTTTCAAACTGCCGAAAACCATACAAGCAAAAAAAAACATTTTCTTGGCCCTTCTTGTCAGCTCAGCCTTGCAAAAAACAAAGTATTGATAGCAAGTGACTGCAGTGGGGGTCATCCATTTTATCTGAAGGGACATTTTTCAACATTTTGGCACATTTGGTTGCTGCCAAGAGCGGCGCCGTCCATTAGATCAGCGTCACTCTCGCCTCTCAAGGTTAGAGAATGCGAGTGGGGAGTTAGGGAACATTTGGGCATGCTTACCTGTCACACTTAAAATAGCCTCGACACGCAGGCGTGCACGCGCGCAAACAAATCCAGGGGCATGAGCAGCCATGTACCAAGACGTCTAAGGGCCGCAGTCAAAAGAAAAGACGAGGAAACATTTGCATTTACAATTCACACGGTGACGATTTTTTCAGTACGATCATGTTTTCTAATCCCATCGAAACTTGACTCATGTAAACATGAAGAGTTTCTTCCTTGTACCGTAACAAATTCTCTCGTTATTTACTAAATTCATTTTTGTAACGCTGCGATTTTTTTTCTTCTTAACAACATATTTCACTATTTTTGGCCTGTGACCTGCCGACAATAACGGTGACTTTTTAAAAAAAATGTTGAATCTCAAAATGTCCCCCAGTTTAAAAGCACTATTCATATTCATTGCATAGCATCACTCAATTCCATTTTAATGGACAAAGTCACAGAATGAATTGCAGTTGTTTGTCTGCAAAATCCACTTTCTGCAACATCAATGTGTAAAAAAATAATCTGACCTTCCCAACGCTCATATTGCATGAAATATCAAGGCTAAAAAAGGCTTCAAACTCACAGCCCGACACAATTTGCTTGCATTGTCACGATAAACAAGCAGGATGCGAGAGCCTGGCGTCTAATTAATGCGAACACGTTTGCTCGGTATAGCAATGTCAGCATTGCGAACACGACAAGGGAGCTAACAAAGACAATCATTGACTGTAGTGTAAAATAAAGTCCCCTTGAAAGCACATGCCCAAATACACAAATACTCGCTCCCAAGTCCCGACCACAACCTCCAGCATAATTAGCAGTTTTCCCCTCAAGGCCTTGGGAAACCTGTTCCTAATTGGAACCCAGTCGGGATTTTACATGGATTAAAATACATGAGGCTCATGTGAAGGAGAAACACACACACATACACATGTGCAAAAAAAAAAAAAAAAAGGGAAGAAAAAGAGCCCAATAAGTTAGCAACATTCCCCCCAAATTTTTATTGAGGCTAAACCCAGCATGATCCGCGCTGTCTCGCTCGGCGCGGCTCGAGTGAGTCTCCAAAGGACAATTACAGAACTATTTTGGCCCCCTTCTCTTATGTATCCTGTTTTTCTTTTATTTGTCTTCCATTTCCCCGACTTAAGCCGTTGTTTAATGGACAGCGTCGTGACAAGAGAGGAGTTTGCCATCAGGTTGAAGCTGCTTGGCCTTTTTGCCAATTTGCCGGCAGCCTCCTCTGTACTTGCGAGACGGCCAATTAGCTGACCATCTGACAGAGGCTCTCTGACCGTGGCTATTAAAACACAAAGACACACACCCGCGCGCACACTCACACACGTGCATACACAACCATCAAATGCAACCGATGACTGGCCGTCTCTATCTGCAGTTTTTGTGCCGAGAACCCCCCCCAACCCACAATTAGGACGGCGCACACACAAACATAGGCACGCAGTCATTTTCCTCACCAAAAAAAGACATGCTCTCTGACCCCCCCCCCCCCCCCCACACCTGTTTTCCATCCTCGCTCCTCCTCCAAAATCTTTTTCTTTCTCCCTCTGCACGCAAGGCCTCGTCTTCTGCCACCATCATCAACATCCAATCGGTCCTCTTTTATCTATATTTCCTTCATTTTTTTTTTTTTAAGGTTTATTTTATTAGTGCAGTGCAGTAACAACCATACATGTATTGTGAAATCAACATGACAGTGTCACTCAGAACAGGGAAACATTTGGCAAAAAAAAAAAAAAAACCTCATTAATAATCATATTAATTGCGTGTATCCAATGAAGTGTTTTGTGAATATTTACATGCAGCACACGTGCCTGGCCAGAAACATAAGCACACCCGTGTTCCAATTAAATGATCATTTCCAACATGTTGTTCTAGACATGGCTAACTGAAAATTATACCCAAAAAAATTTTTTTAAATGATTATTAGCCAGACAGGTAGAGTGGTTCTGAAAATATAAAACCATAAATCACATTATTTGAATACAATAATAATAATAATAATAATTCTAAAAAGATATTCGGGAAAAAAGCACAAATGCAGCCCAAAGAACCTCTCCCCCCCTGAAGTCTGCACCTTTAAGCGACACCCCCCCCCCCCAAAAGCAGCCCAAGCTATCTAACCCAAACACCCCCCACCTTCCTACAGCCCGGTCTTTGTTGTCCATCAGTGGTTTGTTTTAAGCCTCAGCTCAGATGGCGTCACCCCTCTCCCTCCATGGTCAAGTTCAAGGGTCCTCTGGAAACACACCGGGTGGTGATGGCGTGTGTGTGTGTGTTTTATAAGCATACGAGGCATACATGCTTGTGCACCAGCCGCACACATGAACACCCACGGCCATATTCGTCACATGGAACCATCCATCCGTCCGTCCATTTAAAAAAAAAAAAAAAGAATATAACTAAAAATACATGGCATCAGATCACACTGGACAGCAAGTTTTTTTTTTCTTTCAAAAGCATGCTTTAAAAAAAAAAATGTCAACAATAAAATGAAAGGCACTGACACCTACACAGTGTTGGCGGCGCAGCACCTGCCTCCTCAAGGTCTGTCGGCTGCAGTCAAAATGGTGGACACAATAACGGCGGGCTTTGATGCTTAATACGGAGGAAACAACTCCATTTTTCACCAGGGCAGCTCGTCGTGGGCGCTCAAAATTCACCCTCTCTTTCCCTTGCCGTCTCTCGCTCACACACACACACACACACACGAACATGGGGCGCACACCGGATCAGAGTCCGCTTGGTGATCTATGTGGACATCAGTGTGCATGTCAGCTGCGGCAGAAATTTAAGGAAAGGGGGAAAAGCGAGGGTGATGCCGGTTCAAAAAAAGCCTCTCCTGCTATAAATGAACACGACTGCAGGTGAACAAACACATTTTCACACACTCTCTTGACTGAAGCGATGGATTCCAATTCCATTGATTCGGTAAAACCGTGATGGGCGAAAATAAAAATAAAACAAAAACATTTATTTGCATTTGAAATGCAATCTTTGCGTCTGGTTTGCAGTTACTCCTAATTAATTTTCAGATCATTCTTTGGAGACTATTTCATTGCCAGAATTAACACAAAAGGAAGTCTTCTCACCACGGATAATTATACAGTTAAAGAGGGTTTGCTCATTTAAAAAAAAGAAGAAAAAAAAACCAAACAGGCTTTCTGCATGACATCAAATATGAATCTTTGATCTATCTCATTCTGTCCCTGATGGTTAAATGCCGTTAATTAAATTCTGGGGGAAAAAAAATTAACTTCCTCGGAATAATTAACACAGCGAGCGTACTTTTGTTTGCTGGGAGTGTGTGTGCGCGCTGATTAATGAATGCATGTGACAAACAAACGCCATGCACGAAATTAGACGCAGACCAGGAGGCCGCTGCCGCTGCATCTCAAAACACTTTCATGGGACTTTTCATGTCAATTTTAGCAGCATCATGTCAATCTCGTGAAAATTGCACAAAGATCACATGTGACTTTCACACGTGTTCTTGTCAATTTGGTGCGTGGGGGTGGGGGGCTTCTCCACATTTTATTCTACTCCCCTATAGAATATCACCATCTCCCTGGCGGACCGTGTATACACACCCACAGTCAGATGATTCATATTATCTTTACCAGCCGACTCCTCGATATAACCTTCCTTCCCGCCCGCCATTATGTAAAAACTATGGATTACCTTTGGTACGTGTGCAAATCCCGCAGTGTGTGTTTGGGATGGATGTTGCATATACATCCATGCGTGCACCCGAGCAGAGACCCCCCCCCCCCCCCCACTCCCCACCCTCCCTCGTTGGCGCCTTCCACATCTATCATGCCTGTATAGGTCTATCAGCTCCCTGAATGAGGTGTGGGGCAAGAAGAAGGGACACAGGGTAGAACGGGCGGGGTGGCGGCGGAGCGGTGAGAGGGGCTGTTGGGTGCGGGCGGAGGGGGGGGTGGGGCAAAAAATAAATTTAACCCCGTCCCTGACTTTTAAAAATGCACATACATTTCCATACATTGGAAAGGCAGTGAGGTGCACACACCCTTGCTGCTCTATCCCCAATATGCATTCCCCCCCCCCACCCCCACACACACACACACAAGAACATTGAATACAACAAAGATGGATGTGTGTGTCCCGCTCAGTGGGTGTTTGTGAAAGTCTATCCCTCGCCATATTTATCTTCATAAGAGCAGGAGTGTGCGTTTGTCCGTCTACTGTACATGCGTGTGTTTGTTTTTTTGTGGGTCGTCGTGCACCTAAAATGATTTACCTCACCCAGAAACAAGGAGAAAAAAAAAATGTATTTTTAATCCTTATTTTTATCTACTGCAACTAAATATGAAAGAAAAAACGAGCTACTGTATTTTCTTTTCCGAATATTGCGACATATGGTGCAGTACCGTTCAGTAACTTTATTTGGACGGCAGTAAAATTATGAACGCAAGGATTTCAATCCCCCCCCCCCCCCGGCCCCCCTTCCCCTGAAAAAGCAACAGAAACGTCATTCCTTGTTGATAATAACGGGCCTGTTGTGAGACACAAGCGCACTATTGTTCGGTGAGACCAGTTTGTTCGGCAGAAGTGATTTTTGGCTTTTCGAAAGTTCCATTTTGCACTCCCCAGGCGCCACATATAGGCCACCCCAGGGAGGCGTGTGTGTGTGTCTTGTGTTCGTGTGTGTGTGTGTGTAAAGTGTAAAATATTCTGACTGAACTGTCTTGTGGTTCACGGAGCAAGGAGAGGTGTCCTGTCTCTTGCATTCTAATGTGAGTGGGTTTTGGAAGCAAAAGTAAACAGATATGCTTGCTTGAGCGCACATGCAGTTGTATGCGCGTGTGTGTGTGTGTGTGTGTGGAAAAAAAACTGGTTTGAATCTGCACGCACACATGTTCGTGTATTCCGACGCAGATGTAAACAAGGTACTTTTTTTTCCCATCCGGTTTGCTTTGTCACTTTGATAAGGCAACCTCATCAATATGCTTTTGAAATGATCATTATGACTAAAGTTCTGTATGCTTGCGTGCTTCAGAATCAGAATCATTGGCCAAGTATGTAGAACACAACAAGTGTAGCCGGTAGTACAGGCTAATACTCGTATTATCGAATAAGTCTGGAAAGACTTTCCGTCACGTAAGGGTACCGTCGTGCGGTAGTAGCAACCCCGATGCCAGCTGTGAGAATATGCGCAAAGTACGTATCAAGCAGAGCTGAAGTCATCAGTGGTAGAATACAATACGATGACAGCCGTGCAGTTGCCGCAGATAACGGTTGCCGCCATTTGAAAGTGACCAGTCGCAGTATTTGTAGAACAACTTTGAAAGGTACAATAGTTTGAATGACACAAATACTGTGTTGTCAATGTAACATTTGTGGATGTGTTGATAGACTCTATGCAAGAGGAGGGTGTGTCTATTAAAGTGTAGGGAACAGAGCGTAAGCCCTATTCATTCATTCAGTCATTCATTCATTTATTTATTCGGCTTCTGATTGCTTAAAACGGCGATGCGGTGACAGCACCGTGAGTTGCACCGGCCATTTCCAGACAGAATTTAAAATAATGTGCCTGATTGTATCCGTGGTCTTGAATAAAGGTACGCGTGGGCATCTGCACTGCAGTAATCTAAGAAGGGAAGGGCTGCCTTGGCGAGGAGAGGGCGTTATCATGCAGGTGGAGAGAAGGCGACGACGGGGCCCTTTTAAAAACAAAATATGAGCCCCCCCGTCGAAACGATCCCATTCCTATTGTCGGCCATATTTCCCCTCACCTCTTCCCCTTTTTCCCCGCTCTTGTTCCTGCTGGGTCCGTCGGCGCACAGATGTGCTCTCTGTCACGGCCGCCGCGATGATAAATTAGCGCGGCTGCTGCCGTGTGAAATAGGAGCCGGTGTCTGGGTGCGGAGGGCGATCCGGTGGACAATGCCAGGGATGAGCCACTGCTAGTTCAGCTGTGGAGGGAAGCTTTGGATGGGACCGTGTCACGGGTTGGGATGGCCGCCAGAAGCCGGATGAGCGTTTCGATCAAGGCTTTATACCGCCCTCACTTTTTTCTACCTTTGCGTTTGGTTAGCGCAACTCTTTGTATGTGTCGGTCTCAAGTACCGGAGGTTCACAATCTGTACCAGTGTGTGTGTGTGTGTGTGTGTGTGTGTGCACACGTTAGGGCTGGGATCTGGAAGCAGCTGCGTGTACAATATATGTTTTTTCTTTGTGTGTGTGATTCGTTTACCTGCAGGCTTTGGTTTGTGTGTGTGTGTGTGTGCGCGTGCGCTGACATATGTTTCTTATGAAGTAAGGCCCATGCCGGGCAAATTAATTCTCAGAAGTTGCATGGCAGGGGCTCTCCTTCCCTTTGAAACGGGGCATACAGGCTCCCTGTAATCAATAAGTCAAGCCATCTCGGCTGCACGTTGCAAGCCCCCGGTACACAGATGAAGAAGCCCAATTTTACTCATCATAAATTCTGATTCCCACAATAAATATGAGAGGAGGTCCCTCGGTATTTGAATATGTGGAATCTCAGGGGCGTTTGAAATGCCGAATGGCTCTCGCCTCCGCCCGCGGTTGCTTTTGTTGGTCCGAAGCGCCGCGCTTTGTGTTGAATAGTAATGATGCGTGGTCAAGAATATTTATTTTTGATCTGAAAAGATGAAAACATGGCAGGGGTGCGCGCTCGACTCACACGGATCCCGGACAACCTTTGATGCGGTTCATGTTTGCGCCTACCTTTTCCAACGCGGTCTCCGTTCCTTGCATCTCGCCATGTTCTTAATGAGGCCGGACAGGCACCTCCAGACAAGTGGTGACGTGCGCAGGCAAAGGCATGTGATGTTTGGGGACATGCTAATCTATTGGACAAGCCACGTCTCTCCCGTTTACAGCCTCTTGCTTCGAGTCTTTGCTCGTGGTAGGGAGACGGGAGGGGGGGGGGGGGGGAAGTGTCCAAAATGTGCCGCACCTACAATGGATGTGGGTGAGGCCTGCTGCATCTGTTCAAGGAACTCAAAAGATAAAACATATTGCGGCACTAAATCTTCCTTGGGTGTTGAGCAGCAGTCACGGCACACATTTTTTTTTGGTCCTTTTTACAAGCATACAGTTAGTCAGTGTTTTGTGAGGCGAGCATACATGTGGGCAAACATGATTGAATGCAACATGGCATCTCTGTAACTAGTGGTTTTGTTTGTTGGCACATCTCTGCAATGTTCTTTTATGAGTCACCGTGAATGTGATGACAAAAACGGCAGGAGAACACGTGGCCTTTATTTTTTTTTCTTACCAGTTTTATATATATATATATTTCTTTTTTTTGATTGGCAGCAAATTATGTCGGCTGAGTTCCCAAACTGTCCTTTTTTTTAAAAAATATGCCGGCTTTCACAAGTCTGTGAAATGAACAATACCCAATCCATCCGACATCCGCGCAGCACCGTGCACACAGCGCGCTGACTGGAATGGTTCGATTTTTTTTTTTTTTAAGTACTTTGCCGTGCTTTATGCTTAGAATGACTACGATCACAAGTGGCGTTTTTATGTTGTGATGAGGAAATTGAAAGATCCTCGAGGACATTTGTGAACGTTCTCAGGCAACTGTTGGGGAAATGCAAACGTGAACAGAGAGCAGTTTCCAGTGTTGGTCGATACAGATGTCTTCAGTGGCGGGGGAGCGTTACGAGCGCTAATTCTTCACCTGCTAGTTACATGCGTGAAGAGCTAATCCATAAATTCTGCTGTTAAATGGTTCATCAGCGAGCGCCGCGACGCTGAATGTCGCCAATTAAGACGCGTAAATGCCGGGCTAATTACGCTCGGAATGTAACGCCCTGTCTCTCACATGATTACAACTCTCTCACACCTCACTAATTGCGGTCATTTTTTAACTGTGAGGTTTTTACGGTCTTCAAAGGTTTGATTGGCAAAACAATTCAACCCCCCCCGTGCTCAAGTCATTACCAATTACAATCAAAAAGCTTCAACGATCCAAGCGCATGATAAAGGCGTCATGTACGTCGAGCTCGCTGAATATGCGCTACTGATAAAACACTACACGCAATGACAAGTCATCAAAGTCTTTTTTTTTTATTTAATCATGATTGAAAACTCAACAGCTGTATAAAAAAAACTCAATCAGATATGACGTTGAGCGTAAATCATAAGGCTTGTATTTTGGTTTTGTCGGGAAAGTAATTAAGTCGACAAGTGACATTTCTGGTGTGATTACTCCGTTTACGATGGTGTCCGATTTCCTACAGCGATGTGGCCTGAATTTGTCGTCTATCACTAAATAGTGATAAAGTCGCAATGACTTTTGAATGAAAAATACGGTTAAAAGTATAAAACGGAGTGATAACAGGGTGCTTTCGCTATTGCGCAAACGAGTTCACTGTGAGCCATTCGTAAGCCCCAAATATGACCACAAAATACCCAATATAAAGGTTTACTCAGTTAAAAAAAAAAAAACAAGACCTGCAAAGCATCATTAAAATTTGTTATAGTTGTGATGGCTTTGGCAATGTTTGACCCTTAAGAATGTTAAAATCTTACTTTCAAATACCTGTACGGTAAACATTGATTATGGCCACAGCAATGGTTTCAAAATATACCCTGGAAATCATTTTTTTCGTTCATTGTTCTTATAAACATGGAATAATGACCCTAAACCACCCGAGCAAAGACTTTTTGAACAGCACATCCGCCATAGTGGGATATTTGTCTGCACGTCGTGGCAAGAATCGCCTCCTCAATTCTCACGAGAGCCCGTTGAGTACGACCACGAGTCAGCGGCAAAAATAACAGACCCGAGCGTTTGGAGGAGGAGGAGGAGGAGGAGGAGGAGGAGGAGGTCTCGTGAAGAATGAGAGGTGATAAAGATCTGCTCGGGGCCTCTCCTTGCCTTGGCCCACAGGTCTGAAGAGCAGAGCAAATTGCGCCTGAAAGGGGATGATACTCATCGGAATGTTAATGGCGCCGAATATTTCAGAGGTGGGATCATCACATGGCAGGAGGAGGATGGGTGGCTTTCCCGAAAAAAAAAGCATTTAGCGCTTGAGCTTCGTCTCTGTTATTGGAAGGCTCCCGAGTCAAAGATGATTCCGATGCACCGCCGACAAGGCCCGCGAGCTCTCGGCGCGGTTTGATCTCACGCATAACACACTGAAAAGTTAATGCTCTTCGGGAATTTTGGAGCACTTGGTGTAATCATTCTTTTTTTTTTTTTTTGTGAGGGGGGGGGGGGCATGTTATAGCTCACTTTGGATTAATGGGACTTCCCGATGCAACTTCCTGCAAGCTTTTTCTTTGTTTGTGGCGGACATTTGTCAATCTCAGGATGTGCAGCCTTGAGTGCAAACCCCCCCCCCCCCCTCGCCCCAGATAACTCCTATTCCTTGTGGTTCTTGGTCCGTATGCATGTGTCTTTGTTAAAGACAAGACATATGGAAAAGCCAGCTACAGTGGCTGTATGACAAACGTGGCTCTTTTTCAAGAAGTACGGAAACATCACGGGAGGAATAAATATTATATACAATATATATATATATATATATTAACGGGGAGTAGTACCAGCGTATTTATCCAAACATCTGTCTTCCTCCCTTAAATCCAATCAAAAGATTGCTTTCTTTAGCCTTGAGAGAAAGAGATGGCTCTTCTGTGCAGTGAAAAAAAAAAGCAAGGATACGGGAAGGGAGGAAGAAGTAAGGGGGTCTGAAATTAAGAGAATTATTGCATGTTCCCAGATGTGTGCGAGGAAGATGACCTGCAAGTCAAAGTTGTCCCCCATCAATCATTGCCATATGCTCCCGGCGAAATGGATCCTGCAGGACACTTCATATTCTTCCTTCTGATTAGTTCATTTGAGAGATGAAGGAGGGGACGGGCTGACGGGGTGTGGTGCCGTTGGGCGGCGTTCCTTGCAAATGGATGGCCCCGATGTAACCCAAGACCGGAGAAGGTTCAATGTCAAAGTGAAGCCTCGCCATTTAGGACTTTGGGGATTTTTCCTTTGCTTTTCTTCCTCTCATGGCAACCTCCCCCCCCCCCCCCGCCTTTGTCTTGTTTCTTTTCACTTTTGCATCAGGAGGCAAAGGCAATTTCTTCACGTCATCTTTGTGACTCGTTACTTTTAAATAAATTCAGAAGGGTTTTTTTGTTGATGTTGAACGGCGAACCACAAAGCTTGTATTTTTCTTCCCACTCCTGAAAAAAAAAAAAAAGACATAAAAGTACTTCACTTATAGTTATTTTGTGTTAAAATATACACACTTAATACTCAAGTATCACTTTCAGGTACTTTGGACAGGACTGCTTCGCGTTGATCAATGAGCCTGCATTCTCTGTCGGCTTCTTCCCTCTCCTGTCTTCGCTCTCCCTCCGCTCACCTTGGCGCCCCCCCCCCCCCCCCCCCCCCCCAGGGCATCGGTAATTATCGGTGGGGTCTTAGTGACTGCAAATGAAATTACCATTTAAGAGAGTGAGGGAGAAAGAAACATCCCCTTTGCCATAGGAGGGGAGCTTAAGTGAGGCGGCTCGGATTTCAGCTATTGATTTTTAAACTGCTACATCAGAGTGTAATGCTTTCATAATTTCAAATAAACTGTCCGGTAAAACGAAGTACTAATGAGGAGAAAGAAGAAGGCCGCACAGAGCAAAGCCGGAGCTTGAATTTGAAGTGTTGAACGCGCGCGGCAGGAAATTAAAGGGCTCATCAGGCGAGACGATCCATCTGTCGATCAACACCAAGCGGCTGGAAATCCGGTAAAGCTCTGAAAATTCAACCAATGATGACATTTGGTCACATATAGGCGGAGCGCCGGAGTACCCGGAGAAAATGCTCACAAGCGTGGGCGGAACATGCAAACGCCAGATTGGCCGGATTCCTCAAAACTAAAAGGCAGATGTGCTAACTAACTGGAGTTGGGTGCTCAAGCAAGAGTCCCATGAAAACTCGTCATTGGTAGAGAAAGAAATCCGTGAAAAGAAGCTAGCCAAGTACTGAGCACCATAAAGTGCAGCGATGTCTTCTCACATGCTGTTGAGCCGGCAAATGGTGGAACTCCAAATGTATTTCATCTGGCTTTGAGCGCTGGAGTCCATTTTTCAGATTCAGATGCGACCAACATCTTAACTTTCAAACTTGAGATATTTTATGTGTCATGGTAACTCGGTGAAACAAGTTTAGTCACTGATAGGCATTGAGAAACAATCAAGATTTTTTTTTTCCCCCCCCCTCCCCTGTTTTTTTGGATTAAAGCACATAAACCCTAATCGGTCGCGCTCTTTCTGTTTCCCACCACAGACTGCGGCCGTTGGAGGCATCTTAGAAATCTCTTACATCTGGAGGAGCCATAATTCACGGGATTTGGCCTGACAGCCATGACAGCCATTGGGGCGGCCAGCAACAACTGTCTCCTGTGTTCGCAGCTCGGAGTGTGTCGCGTGAGCGAGAGAGAGAGAGAGAGAGAGAGAGAGAGACCCCCAAAAAACCCGATTTTATATGTATATATACTGGATATATATATATATAAATAAATATATATATATATGTAAATATGAAATTATTGTTTTAACCAGATGAAATCATAGAGATTTTTTTTGTGAATGTTTTTCATGTGGTAGTCTGATAGCATGAGAAAAATATTGTATAGTTTCATAAAAACATCTCAAAAACCCGATGGGCTAGATAAACGTAAAGACCAGAAAATCAGCATCAAAAACACATTCATGAAAATATCGGATTATTTTACACTTGGATTGTCAATGCGTCAATGTCATCTTGAAATAACGTGAGTAATAAACAAAGTGTTTTGTGTTGCTTAAAGTAAGACGGAAACCCACACGTTTCACCGCTTCCATACAAGTCGGCTCGCCGTCGAATATGCCCAGTGTTTTTCGTGGCCGTGTCGGATGCTCGCCACGTCGGCCCAAATATTCCACATGGACAGTAGCGATGACTTCCAAGCCTAAAATCCTGCATTCCACATTCCTGATTCTAACGGCTTGCCTGCTAAGCCAGGCGCTACATGAGCAGCCATTGTTGGAGAGGGAGAGGGAGGGTGTCACGTATTTCTCCCGCTCTCTCTCCGGCCGCGCGTCCATCCGCCCGTATCCTCTTCTCTCCACCTCTTGTCACACATCCGCGTCTACTTCTTCCTGTCTGCCTTCATTGCTCTTACGTGTCACTTTACTGCCCACTCCTCCCGTTCGCCTACCACCTCGTATTTCTTTTATTTCTTTCATCCCTGTCTATACCACACACTTCTGGCTCCCACTGATGCCGTTATGCTCACAACTCTTTTACGGCGCCTTCTGCCTCCAATGTCTTTGTGTCCCTCTTGATTCCCGCTGCACGTCTCCTTTTCCCGTCTGCGTTTCCAGAAATTCATGTTGAGCTTTTCCTCACATTAGATACAAATTTATGACCGACTGCCTGCTCGCAGTGGTCACAACATTTGAAACCATAGACCAAAGCCACATTGTTTTCTGGTGTCTTTGGACTGTGGTTGTGCAGCACTGGGTAGGCTCTGCAACATGTGTCGCTTTCTAAAGAGTGATTTATTTTTGCTTGTACTGTGTGCATGTGTATATATATAGATATATTTGTTTTATTATTTTTTTCTTGATATCCTTTCGATTTACTTTCTACTTGGTCTCTGAAAGTAGTAAAATATGTACAACAAATATGAAATGCTTCTTTCAATTACATATCAAGTAGGAAAAAAAGTCATTGTCTTTTAAAAAATATATTTTCATGAATCTGACATATTCTGCATTGGAAGTAATACAAGTTGGTGCGCATAACAAAATGTTTTTGTTGTGCTAATTCTTTGTTCTCACTTATGACAGCATCTCCATATATACAAGTGTATGTATGTATATATATATATATATATATATATATATATATATATATATATATATATATATACATACGCAGTATATACATGCATATTTGATTTGCTGTAGGTGGCATTTGTTGCGTCTTTATGTTGCCTCAGTTGAATCCCTCCACCGATTCCACAAGTCGCCACTGGTAGGGCACGTGAAAATGACAGCAGATCATTGTAATATTGTTTGCGAGGTGGAATTTGCCGTTTGAAGTTTGGCTCGGCTGTAACCGCACAAAATGAAAGCCTGGCGAGATAAAGGTGTGTTCTCGCACATGTTTGAATGTGCGTGTGTTGCCTCCCACTATTTATGTGTCAGTCATGGTGTGCGCATTGTTTGCACTGGAGTGTGAGCTCACGTACACATATAAAAGTGGCATCGTGCGCGAGATCAAACGGTGTACCAAGGAGGAGAGTGACAGAGATGGCGAAAGTGATGCCTCTTTCATGTCACCCATCCACTCTCAAACCAAAATAAACAGAAGAGCAGGAACACACAGAATAGGCAAGTGTGTTTTAGGGCAAAAGGAGTGACATGAAACACTTATGCAGAAAAGCGCTGAACATGACGGTTGGGGAAAAAAAACAAAAAACGGTCGCGACACAGAGAAAGACAATAAATTGGAAGCAAGGCAGCTTAAAGTTAGAGGTGCACAATGCACTTTTTGGGGGGTTGTCTGTCTAAGATACAGTGGGACCGCCCATCATCAAACGCAATATCTTCTGTGACTTACCGTTGCAACTTCGCGTGGAGATCCGTTATCCTGGGAATAATGTCTCCATCGTCAAAGTCGTCAATAATAAAGCTATTTATGACACATGTCAAGTCACATTTGAATATTGTCTCGCAATGCTGTCAGAAGAATATCAACGAGTTCCAACTAGGGACGGCAATCATAACGGATTAGACGTGTGGAATTACCCTTCGGTAATAGAAAGCGAAAAAGATGAAAAGACGAGTGCAAGCGGAACGCCACGTAAAACACCACCGGCATTTTTGTCTCTATCAATACGTGGTTCGTTCTTATTTTGCCATCCCAAAACTTGCATCAGTTCCACTTACTGCCGTTTAGGTACGCCGATGGCCTCGTGCAACTCTTAAAGACAATATTCGGAGCAATGCAGGAAAGCGATGGCGCCAAATGATCCAGATGAGGATGTGATTGCGTCACGTGTCCGGGTTCTACCATGTGGTGTTTATTTTGACATGTAGTCGAATGATGGAGTCTATTTATGACAACTGCGGTGCCAGTAGTTTGCTCAAGGGATAAACATTATAAATACACCGCTATGTATGCATACAAGTCCATCTATGAATGGCAGGCTTCTTCCCCATGTGCCGGATACGTTAACACGCACGAGTCTTTTAATCCGAATGACAAATAGATTTCAATGTCTTATTTTTCTGTTTGATTTTGTTTTCCGTGCCCCGTTCGAAACAATGTCTGCACACGGCCACCTGCGCATTGCTCCATACGGATTGGTGATCTTTGCACACGTACCACGCCGCAACGCTCCCGTGGTAATGGGACGACAGTGATGCGGATCCAAAACGGATGCTTTTTAGTATCCGGACACGGGCGTTGAACCTAAATTGAGACAGAGGTGGGTGGGGAGTAGCGCCGAGGGATGCGTGGGGGCAGGTAGTGACTGTATCATACCATCACGGAATACCATCGCTCCCCCATCTGACCGTGCCTCATTTTAGGGCAATGGAATGACACGGGAAAGGGTGTCAATGGCAGATTATTCAGGCCTGGAAAATCACAGCTCTCATGTTTTTATTCATGCCCGTTTCACAAACAACAACAGAATTTGATTTTCAGTGTAAATATTCCGGATCAATAGGGTGCTAGAATGTATGTGTCTGTCATGATGAGCACATCAGCTAGAGAGAATCCTATTTTGGACAGTGATGATAGATAGCAGGGACGGGCAATGGCAATGGGGAAATGCTAAGCATCCACTAAGTGAATGGTACTTTCAATCTTTGTGTTAATGGTTCACCCTTTTTTGTGTGAAAAACAAAAAAACAAAGAGATGGATTCTCCACAACACAATTAATTGGCGGTCACGCACATCCCAAATCATGATATTTACAGCAATGATCCTGGATTATGATCCCTTTATAAGAATGACAAAAATTTACCAGGACGATGAACTAAGAATCCCAATGGAACTTTCCGCTGAATACAAAATAAGCATTTGAGTGTCTCCAAAGGCAACAGCTGGCATCATTCACAGTGCAATGGCATCTCCATAGTCCCGTTTGGCTCTAATCACTATCCCCTCCCGCTGGGCCGGAGTCATATCTTGCCGAGTCCGATGACGGTAACTAGGATGAGGTACATGTACCTCCTGCCGATGACATGGCTGCTGTCTCCACAGTGACAGAGAATCTCTGTGTGACTTGAGGTCCTTGACGTGATGGTTAAATGAATGTACTGGCAGATGTGGATCAGACTGGCGAATTGTTAAATACACAAACATAGATGGGAGATGAAATATATATATATATATATATATATATATATAGATAGATAGAGGGATTCACAACCTGGAGAGCAACCAGAGGTTCAAGGCAATGCTTTTTTTTGGAGGGGGTTAACCCAGAATTGTTTGAATTTCGACGGGTTTGCGGTGTGAAAGTTGATTGACAGCATTATGCTTGGACGCCATAATTCAGACTGCCCCAGCATTTGGTCGTGATGAATCACGCTAGACTTTTCAAACGCAATCTATTTGCTTATTCTCCGAGAGAACACACAAGACGAACTGTGTGGCAATGGAACACATTTGGCAGACAAAATCCAGTTAGTAGATCAAACCACATCTGTTTGCTTGGTTTCTTTGTTGTGAGCAATTAACTCTGCACACAAATCAGGACCATAGTAACAAAACAAACATGTTTGTCTTGTACACTGGAAGGGGCGCAAACTCGTTAATTGTGCGGCGCACGAAGCCACGATAGCAATGCGCGGCAAAAAGGGGCGGCAAATCCAGGTCCAGAAAGTAAGAAGCTTGCCCCCAGACTGGCTTTAGCTACAGGTGCTATACTAAATAAACATCGGTATATAGAGTATATAACTGGAGGATGGGTAAAACTTATCGTTGATGTATGATTCATTAAAAAATCAAGTTTGCTATCGTTGATCTTACCGCACACTGAAAGTACGCAGTCATATACCACAGAACTGGACATACTTGGCTTCAGTACTGATATCAATAGTCTTTGGTCTGCATCGATAAGTTATTATAGGAAATAATGAAAAAAAAAAAGACATCACATCACGTTTGTTTGAAAATAAAGTCAAGTAGCCAACAGTATAGAGTTCCCAGGATGAAGCGGCATTCCCCATTACTCACAGTACACCCGATTCAGTAAAAATTTGCACATGCAAAAACAATTTGGAAGGCCCAAAAACAGATGTGGACGTTTTATCGATGAACTGGGCGCACCAGGATTGCGTTTGCCAAGCACACTCAAGTGCCACACAGTTCATTTGGGGTATTTGTGGGAGGAGCGTATGCCAATAAACTCATTTAGCCCGGACAAGGTGCACTTAAATGACCCCATTAACACTAGCACGCTCCTAAAAAAAAAAAAAAGTATTCTATGCTACATCTAGCTGCAAGCGCCTCCGCTTTTAAAAGTAAGGTTGAGATTGCAAGAGGTGTGAAATTCTCTGGGAATTAAAAATAAAGAAGGAAATGATTTGTAACATTGTAAAATACCAATATCCTTCAGCGGACATGTTTTTTTATTTATTTTTTTAATGTATAGACCCCTGCCACTGAATTGTACAGATGAGACACTTTGGGCAAGACAATAGTGTTATAGATTGTGGCAAGACTTAAATCAATAGACCTTCTGAGGAGTAACAAGACACCCGGTAGCAAGTGCTACAGCTACACATCGACACAAAGCACAAATGAGGGCTGGCAGACAGAGGCAGAGTCCTCAGTGTCACTGACTAGCCATTTTCTTCTCGTACGGACGTACTGCAAGTGTGTTCCTGCTGTGCGTCTGTGCATTCTGGCCTACCAGGAACATGTGCTATGGAAGTGCGTGCAAGCATTTGTAAATCATAAGCAAGCGCAGATACCCGTGTTTCACTTGTACTTTATCTCTGTTTCTTGGCCCAGTAATCTCCCACCGGGCATCAAAGAAGAGCCCTATTACCACACCCCTATATATCCCCGAGATCCCTGTGTGTGTGTGATTGTATGAGAGAGAAGGGGAGAGAGAAGGGGGAGAGAAACAAAAAAAAAAAACAGACAAAGGAGCTTGACAGTTGAGCAGAATAGGTTGAAAGACAGGAAGAGAGAGATAGGATGGCTGAATTCAATGAATCAAGGTTGTCTTTCTTTTCTTTTTTTTTCCAACAGGACAAGGGGAGGAAGGCTTTGCGTGAAACTTTGGACCTTCACCTCGCCGCGGCTGTCATCCAAGCTCGGTTTGCGAGCACCTCTCCAGGGCAGCTTCCACTAACACCCCCTTGAGGTCCGACTCCACCTCCACCTCCACTGTCTCTTCCAACTCCGGCATCAGCAGTTCCCGAGGCCACGATAGGTGTCGAGGTCCATTAACCCCGGGCAGGTCTTATCATATTCGTTGGGAAGATCACGGATGAGACTTATCTCTGTTTTGATCGGATTTTTGTGGCTTTGAAAGGCTGCCGAAAAAGAGAGGAAGGTTTGTGACAGACTTTCAGCTGCATTGGTAACACACAAAGCGTGTTTTGAGAAAGCCTCGGCGATTGCGGAGAAGTTGTCAGTTTCCTTGACTTTCCATTTCGAAAAAAAAATAATGGTTCGATTTACAATTGGCGGGACTACAAAACCGGTACTAGGCGTTACTATTTATAGTGCCTGCTCAGCCAGGATTCCAAGCAAGCCAGGCCCATACCGTATGGGCAAATTTGCCATTAGCATCACATTGAGGCAGTCTACGCTACGCTACGGCGGTTTATTTTCTTGCAGCTCTCATTCTTTGATCTTGGAAAAAAAAACCATTCCGTTTTGTCTTGGAAATGTTTTTTTGTGATCTGACAAGGTTCATCAGCATTTGCTTTTTTGTCTGGAAATGAATTCCTGAGATCCAGCCAATCGTTCTTACAGCTGCTGTGCTCATTCGAGCCCGTTTGATAAGGTCCAATACATTCCCCGTTTCAGAAATCCGTCATTATTGGATCACAATAGATTAAGGGAAATATGATCGATGATGGCTAAGATTTGCAAGAACAAAAAGAGTAGTGTTTTGAGCTTCAGTGTTGGAAGAGAAATTCCCCAGACAAAACATAAGGAATAAGGAACGCTATAAATAAGGAGCCATAACGATTATTGTCAACGCCGAGCTGCCTTGCAATGGCAAATATCCGATAACGACTAACGAGCCGGCCCGCTGACACAGACTCAACAGCCTCTCTGTTGGTTGCCGCTGAGCACTGCACTCACTTTTTTTTTGCCTGAATTGCTCCAGGACACATTTTTTTAGGTTGAACTGCCACAGTTATTTCCACACGAAAACAAACTTTCTTTTTCGACACATTATAATAAACGCAATTGTCAAGAAAATCAGCTACATATCAAATACAGGACTAAAAGGTTGTGAGGAGACCAGAGTACAGTTTTGAATTATGCTATCCAAAATAAACCTTGGTATCATCTGACCCGATCTTCATTTATTGAACCTGTCTGCATCTTCCGACTTTGCATTTTCTGCTTTTTTGACATTTGGCACCTCGCGCCCCAGATGAATTCCACTAAAACGCGACCCACTTAATCTAATTCGGCGAAGGGCGGCTCCCTATGCGACCTTCACCCTTAACCCTGACCCGCAGCTGCTGTCCCCATCCATGCTCTGCAACCGCTAATAAATTATTGCTGACTCATCAGGATCAATGGCAAGTAATCAAGCTGACAGTTCGGGTGCCGGGCACATGGCTGCAGTCCTCAAATCGAAGCCCGGTGCTCTCTCGCTGTTCACAAGTCACCCCAATAACCAGCTGGGATGCTCAGGTTTAACGGTGGACAGAAACGAGATTTATATTTTCGAACCAATGTTGCGTGCGGAGGGAGTAGATGAAGTTGAACAATCTCTCTCTGTGCTTTCTCATCTTTAGAGGTGCAAAATCTGCGTCATTATTGGACATCCGGGACATGCTGTAACCCGATCCATATTTAAAGGAGCAGTATGAGGACACATAAAAATGTGGCTGCCTGTCGGAAAGAGCGGGGGATTATGAAGTGAAATGGATTGCGGCTCTATAAAGCAAATTTGTAGACAAGAAGGCGGTTGTTTTCATTGTATTATTATTTTTTTTCATTTTCAAAAGTCCACACACCCGCACGTATCTGCTGCAATCCAGCCATCATCAACATCCTTCTCGGAAAATCACGGCAGCTCTGAAAAAGTCATTTCACCCGCAGTACCAGTAGGCCCTTAAAGATTCATATTCCTATTTTCTGTCCCCCCCCCCCCCACCACCACCACCCCCCGGCTTGTGCGCACACACACTCATTCTCACACGCATACACTCGAAGATGAATGCACATACACACCACGCCGACTAACCCAGCAGGGTTAGCTTCATGAATAAAGGAGGGAATTAGAGCAGACCTGTAGAAGTCAGATAGAGAGCCAGCGAGGTGGAGGGGAAAGGAGACAGAGAAATCCTCCATTTTATGAAAAGTGTCCGCGGGAAGGGGCAAATCTGCTGAAGGGAGGCATAATAAGTGGATATCAACAAGGATGAAGACTCAGAAGAAGAGAAGAGAGAAAGGAGGGAAAGACGATCACATCAACAGAAGAATGTACACTCGTGGATGTCAACTCATCACGCAAAATACAAGGCGCTTTGTATTTTCGGCCACGCGCGCTCTCATTTCGATTTGGGCCGTTTCAATAGTTTGGATGCGAGTGACTATTTGCTCGCTGGCGCGTCAAATATCATTAGTCTTTATTCCGCTACGTGCTCACTTTGTCAGACTTAACTACACAACACGACAACACACAGCCCTAAAGCCCATGACCAAGGTAAATGGGATGTCAAGTTTCTCTAACCCAAAGACCCGAGGTGATATTGTGTCAGAGAGTGCTTCATTTTTTTTTTACAAGACAGGAAAACTATTTGCTTTCTTAAAGGTAGAAACACATTGAATAATGTTTGGAATTAATTAGAAGGAAAATAGCATGTTTTTATTCATTTGTTTATTTTCCATTCAGTGACAAAACCTCTCTTCTGAATGTTCTGGACTCCTATTTCCCCCCAAAATACTGTATCAAGCAGAATAATGCACCCAGGAGTGGTGATCTTTGTAAAATAGCAGGCAGGAGGGGGGAGCAGGGTAGGCTTGACAAATTGTATTAACAAAACATTGAGAAAATTAAATGCAGAACACAGACTTGAAAACAGCAAGAATCCAAAGTAACAAACAAAAACCCACGGCAGACGCAAAATATTAACAGGGTATAGAAGCAGCAACAGCAATAATGACCCGACAGCGAGCGGTCGGGCCTGGAGTCCTTTTAACAGAGAACCGACTGATGAAATGATACCCGACAGGTGTGCCGCTGTAGGAGGAGCTTGACGGAGCCACCTGTTGGTCCCAACAGATCAGCCGTGACAGTCTTAATGGCTAAAGATCAACAGTTATTTGTTTTATGAGACACATTTGGGACACTAAATTCACAGCTTGGATTTGTGAACTTCATTTTGCCCGGCTTCTTTGTAAACCATGATTCATTTTACATATGGGACCAAGGAATTGATTGTCGGAGAAGGCTGTTGAAAGGACTTTTATTCCCTGTTCTATGAAGCACTTTAAGCTTTCAGTGATTGGTTGACATGATTAAATCAGCAATCAATGTTGCATAAACCAAAAAAATTCAATCGATATTTCATCACCGTGACCGATACTCATACGGAAACATGATGTCATATCATACAGATAGTTAAACATTCACATTTTGGTATTATGTCCAAAGACGGGCGCCATACTGATCAATTCCTCGGTCCTAAGACCTTTGACCAAAACACACAAACACTAACAAAGGACCCTCAAATAACGGCAGCATGCTGCTCAACCAAGAAAGTGCACTTCCTAGGTGCACTCACAATCAAAATTGTGTATGTGAGTGTGTGCGCGCGTGCATGTGCGTGTCATAGGGGAGAGAGAGGGCCGAGAAGCCGTTACCCCGCACCCAGATAACAACCTGCTTTTATAATGTTGCATATCTATATTCAGGCCAATTCCCCCTCGGGGGCCAGCCGGAATAATAACGCTGGCCATTTTACCCCCTCCAAGCAGGCGGCCATTTTCTGCCCTAATTCTCAGCATGGCCCTCTCGCCGTTCCCAAGGTATCACGTAATGGATGCCGCAATGAGATGGAGTGACATTGTGGTGTCTGAAATGTGAAAAGCCTATTTGCAGACCTGGCCTGCCTCGACGGGGCGGCCGGTGGAGATACAGGAGCTGTTTATGCTTAATCCTCTTTGCAATTTCATATGTTGTCCTTTCGGATGATTGTCTCTATCCGCGGCAAATTGGAAAATTTAGAAAATAGGCGCAAAATGGCAGGGGGGGTTGGCGGGGCGGTGGGGGATACGTCAGGTGCCACCTACGTTCTGAGAACCGATTTCAATCGCTAAAGTTTCATGTATTTACAGAGGACAGGAGTGTCCTAAAAGCTAACAAGAGTTTGTTTACATCCGCCTCAATATAATGATCCCATAATCCACATGCGCGCACAGTGCGAGCAGAGCGTGAAAGTCGAGAGCCAGATGAGGAGACGCGGACATCCCTCCGATCAGTCAATTTCAATAAAACTCCAGACCAAGAAAGGTTAGGCTGCACAGATTTCTCACTGTGGTCCCACTCAGAGAAGTGTACTGTGAGGCAGACATGACTCTCCCCTTTCTCTTTTTTTTTCCTCCCTCATCTGAACTCTAAATGCTACTCACTCATACCCTTCTTCCATCCTATCCCTTCCCTCTTCAATAATTCACATGCGTAGCTTTCTCTGGCCTTCCAAACCTTTTGAAAAGTAGCCTATATTCAACAAACACACCGTTCGTGTTATCCCGCCGATGACGCGTGTTTATTTGCGGCCTTTTGCTCAGAAAGAACAGCGAAAGCGAAGGCACTTCAGACATTATTGATTGTCATCGACAAGTTGAAAGCAGATAAAACACAAGTGGCGTTCGGATTTACACGCTTAGAAATGACCCGGTATGTCATTTGTGTTTGACTGTACGACAATTTTTTTTTTTTTCAGCGGCCGACACACATGATCTGGTCATTTCCCTGGTGCGAAATACAAAACAACTCAAGTTTGAGCGAATGCGTACAAATACAAAGCGCCTATTCAATGGAGACTGATAATAAAAGCTGTCGACAGAGTTCAAACCAAGCTATCAAATCTTGCGAGACTTCAGCTTCGCGAGCGTGAAATGGTTTAATGGAAACAAACGTATCAATCATATTCAACAAAATATCTCTCAAAAACACACCTGCTCACAATTGCCGACGGTCCGGAAATATTACATGACGTAATTTTACCGATCAGATGCTAACATAAATAGCATGCAGATGAACGCATGAAAATGAGCAGAGATATATGTCCTTATATGTCCTTTATTACAAAGTAAATGCCATGCTCATGGGAATGGCAGTGAACCAACATCAACCACATTTACTTCCATAAGTTGTGTTCAACTTTCAAAGTTCCACTCTCATGAATCACAACAATTTGAGAGGACCACATGAGTCAACCTCGTACACGTTTTCAAACTTTGTCTACCATTTTATCAGGAAGAAATAAAGTGTAATAAATGGAGGAGGGTCGAAAATGGAGCAGGGTTAGAGGCTGCGATGCAGGTAGCCAGAGAGAGATCGAGAAGCTCTGTCCAAGA
Source organism: Hippocampus abdominalis (assembly GCA_018466805.1). NCBI lineage: Eukaryota > Metazoa > Chordata > Actinopteri > Syngnathiformes > Syngnathidae > Hippocampus > Hippocampus abdominalis. The sequence continues at coordinate 1,268,395 of CM031712.1, read as the reverse complement.
CAATCACGTGATGCATCGTTCACGCTGTCAATGTGCAGATGCTCCTCCTCCTCCTTCTCCCTCCCTTCCTTTCGTTCTCGCACACTCACGCCCGGACTCCATCGTAGCCTCCCGTAGGGGCCGTGATGAAGAAGAGCCCTTCCCTGCCTCGCACTGACTGCATTGGCGATGACACACGTCAATGACACCTTCGCAGACACACACACACACACACACACACGCGTGCCAACATTCAAATGGCGCTGCAAACGGCTACGCTAATGCAAATGTTCCCCTTGCCTTCAGAATGTCCCCCGCTAAGGAATATTTTGGCACTTGCATATTCTCCTGATCCTCCCACAGACATCAAGGACATAATGGTATGGGATCCCTTTTCATCAGGGGGGGAACCGGTTTCGCCGCATGCCTTGTAATTTGCGGCCCCATTTTATTCATCTTGGACTGCTGCGCAAGGTGGTTTTAAAAAGAGCGAGAGCTGTCTCTGAATCGTTTGACCCCTGCGATTTGCTAATGAATGCTTGGAGCAATCACCATTTGCCGGAAAATGGACAAAAATGATCCCTCATCTGTAAACCTAATCACTTACCGCCATTATCGTGCATATGGGGTGTACTCTTGTGTGTGTGTGTGTGCGCCAGTGTGTACTGGGTGACTGTCTGATTACCATCCATGAAAGAAATTGTTGTTCAAAATGATCCCGTGGGAGAAGACGAGCTCGTTATTCAAGATGAAGCGGCATTGAAGCGGGTGACTTTTTGTTCTTTAGGGATGAGTAATACCAAGCTAAGGACAAAGCGGTGGCAAAAAAAGTCACATTTAATTGCTTGCGCTTCTTAGTCACTTACACTTAGGCCAAGTTTGCCCTTAAAATATATTCATGTGATCAATAGCTTTTTCTTTTCTCACGTTCTTCCGACTATGTTTTTACTTTTAATAAACCGCATAAAATTGGTGTTGGATCTACTTCAGGCAGACGTCTGGTCACAAGTCTCCACATGGGTTTGTGCTCTGAGTGAGACCCCCGTCCCTACACACACACACAGAAGGGACGGGGTAAGGCGGCAAAGGTCACACTCAAGCATTGCGGGGATAAACGGAGTCACTGGAAATCCCATCTCCTCTGGCCAAATCAGATCAGTCCTGCCGACGTGGACACAAAGCTGCAAAGCAACAGGCAGGGGAAGGACGGCAAAGAAGAAGGTGGAGGATTTGAATGAGAAAATTACATTTTCTTGTCTCTGCGCCGTGAACAAAGAGAAATTCCACAATAATCGGCTTTTCCATCACTCGCGCGTCACGACGCTGCGGAAAGTGAAAAATGGATACGCGGCTGCCCCCCCCCCGACTCTCACCATTTTGCTCTTCTCCGTTTGTATCAGTGCCAACAGTTTTAATAATAATAATAAAAAAATAAAATAAAATAAAAAAATTTAAAGCGCCTTTCATGTCACACACAAGAGGAAATGCAGTATAAAAAAAATAAAATAAAAAAAATAAGAGAAATATTAAATAAAAACTAAATTGTTCTTTTTATTTCACAATGGTGATGTTTGATCAGGAAATCTATTTTTTCACTTCATTTTGCTGCGCACAGGATCAGACATGACAGTAGGGACATGGGGAAAAAAAACAAAAACAAAATATTTTTAACCTGAAAAATTTGTTGCACTCACCAATGCAATGCACCAGTGTTTACATGTCACCGACTGGGTTTCAAATCAATTAAGCACATTTTTTTTGTCTTGATTTCATCAGTAGTCGCTTTATCATGATCATTATTTTATGGTTTATGGTTTGAGCTCTCTGTACAGCACTTTGCTTTCACTTCAGTTCTCTCTCGATAACGTTCAAATGAGTTAAGTTCATCGCACTCAACGGTATCAGATCGCATTTCTCTACAGATCAAGAATGTACGTATCTCTGGCAGCGCTCCCTGTGGCCTCACTGATGGCGATTCCCGTCGCTCCAAGAAATTGGTCAATGGAAGTCCGCGTTTGTCTTAACGTCGGTCCTTCAAGACAACATAACAGAAGAGTCGAGAGAAAAACGATAACTTCTTGTAGCCACTGTCAATAACTGTTGGCGCTATCAGCGTTAGAATGAAGAGGAAGCTTTGGCAAAGCTGTCTTTCTTTCACTCCTAACATCAGCACTTTATAATCCCCATTTGGGGATCAACACACCTATGTGATTGAGTTGCGTTGCTATTTGAGTGCCTGGACGTGCCCCTGTGGGAATGTGTACGTGCTTGTTGATAATTGTGTTTCCTACCCACCTGCGCGGGTGTGTGTGTGGGTGTTGTGTCAGGATTGGGTCACCTTGCATCTATCGTTTTCCTTTTGGAGACCCCCTGCAAGGATAAAAATCACCCTGTGAACTAAATCCGGGCTTATATCTTCTCCTTCATCCTAACTCGCAAAAAGAGTGTGCGCCACCACGCGCGTACGCACACATACACGCAGAGTGGGCAAAGCGCGGCAAGGCAACACAGGCACTTCACGGTTGGACGCGTCAATGATCGCATGGGTAAGATAAGGTCCAAAAAGTAGGGAGAATGTTCAGAAATATTTCCGATTTGAAAGGAAAGTACTTCATTTTCGGTGGTCCGTGCCACGCTTCAACTTAGCTTCTTGTTGTTATTATTTGAACAACGCAGTCATTCCATCGTGATGGTCTTCGTGTCCACTCCATGACGACCCATTTCGTCAGATGTGAACGTTGATAGAAATTCACTTACCAAAGAAACACAACGACAATTTGATCGGCACACTGTAAATATTTCAAAGACAGGACCCCCAAATGAAGGACTCAATGTGGCCATGCTTGTTCAAGACCAAGTTCTGACTCGTATATTGTATCGTAGGCCTCTTTTTGTTCAACGTGTGCTTGTCCTTTAACACCGGTGCCATCCCCCGCCTGCCTCCAGGCTGTCGAAACCCTGTTTGAAGAAGCTATTAGAGGCCAAATCAAAGTCTGCCCTTTTTGAATATTCACCAACAGTCCGCTGGCCTTTTGTGAGCCCTCGGAATAAAAATAATCAAAATCCAAACGGACCTTCATGTGCAATATTAGCGGGTCGACTCCGGCCTCCGCTGTCAAAGCCATTTATAATTCATGCACCCACACTGATGGGTCCAGGGCACGTTCAAGAGGTCCGCTCCTCACAGTTCATCAATAGCCGCCAGCCGGGTTAGGTGACTTTATTATTGAACGGTGACCATGCGACTCCCGACGCATACACACTGTTGTGTAATTATGCGAGCATCAAAAAGTTCTCAGCCTCCCACCCCTTTGCTCCAACTCTCCCCTTTGTTCTCTCTGTGCTTAATTTACACACCGGCACTTTCATCCCTCGCCACGGGTGTTTGTTTTCCAATAAAAGGTCATCCTCATTTGTCCGCACTCATGAAAGGGACCACCGTTGGGGAGGAGGTCAGACAACCAGACAGAAAGAAAAGTGGACCGACGGACAGAAGCGCGGCCGGCGCCGAGGATGCAGACGGAGGTGAGTAAGAATGGACGGAAACATACACGATGAGAAGATGGATGCATAGACAGCAGGGGACACCGACAGGTATTGGCCCGAGGAGGGAGAGAGAGAGAGAGATGGCGGTGGCCGGTGATGGCAAGAGGGCGGACCGATCACTAATCATGCTCTCACCTCAAGTCTTCCTCTCTCCTCGCCGCACCTTCTTCACCTCCACCGCGTTCTTTTCCGGCGGTGATTGACGAGGGCACGCTGGACTGAGGTTGTCTCGGTCCCCGGATTAGAAAGCCCTCAAACAAATGAAGCCTGGAAATGGGGCCTCGCGGGAGCCGGCAGCCACAGGTACACAGACAGGACACACGCTTTAGCGTGAACACACAAGAAGACGGGGCAAAATGTGCCTGAGACGCAGGAGGAGGAGAAGAGTGAAACGATTCGCATTTATGGTTTATGGGTAGAGAGTGTGACGATAAAACTGGATTGAAAAACCAGAAGTAAAAAAACATACATATGCAGTCAAACCTCGGTTTTCGAACGTCTCGGTTCTCGTCCAATTCGGTTTTCGACCAAAAACTTTGAGTTTTTTATGCCTCGGATGACGAACAAATTTCAGTTCTCGAAAAAACTGAGCGCACTTGAATGCACCATTTGACTCCTCTCGCTTTCCTTACACGAGGAAGTGACGCTTCCTCGTGTTGCTTTCCATTGTGAGCAGACGTGTTCAGGAAACATTTTTATTTTAAAAAGAGCGTGGTTTCGGTTTTTGAACAATTTCGGTTTTCGAACAGCCTTCTGGAACGGATTATGGACAAAAACTGAGGTTTGACTGTATATCCTTTTGAGCTGTCTATTATGCATGTCACCAAACCAATTGTCGTGGTTTTCAACAAGAGAATCCAATGACTTCGCAGCAGTGGCAGGTGAGGAATGAAGAGCACACCATGCCACCTGCTCACATCCCACCAAGATTGCGGCCTTCTTTCTCCTTCTGCATTCGTGATAAGCTCCATTTATCAGAGGCTAAACATCAGCCATTACCGAAGCACATTACACATCCGGCATTCCCGCCTCAATCTCTTGAAAAAAACGATCGTCTTCAACCATTGCCCTGCTGTTTCAAATTCAACTGTAGGTGGAGGGTGGGGGGTGGGGGGGGGGGGGGGAAGGGGGCTGTTGATGTATGAGCCGATATTAAGAAAAAGTTTGATTTTATAGATGTCCTGTGACCCGAGCATGAGTGCCCTCCATTTTCCCCAATGGCGCAGTCCCAGGGTTTTAATGGAGTCTCGACGAGTCATATATCAGCGCAGCTTGTCTCGTAAAGCTCTCCTCGGACCGACCTCACAAAGCACCTCCACCTTTATCGGGACACTTAGGGAGGTTTTCACGAGCAGAAAATAGATGTGTTATGATTTTAATGGAGTCAGCTGGTTCGGTGGGGGGGGGGGGATTGTAGCTGGAGTATTCTGTTTTTTTTTTTATCATTAACATTGCGTCTGCTCTGTGTCGAATTCATCGTTCTTCCGCCTGCGTCTGCGGAGTGTCACGGCGCAACGGCCCGTCCGCTCAGTTCTGGTGATAACAGAATTTTAAATATATACAGTTGTCGAGAGGAATCCAAAAGTTTTCCCGGCGGTGCGCTTCAGTAACTTGGAACGTCTCAAAGCAATAGCGTCAGTCGCTTCGCCAATAACCAATCAGAGAGTAGGGAAGAAGCCTCGACACTTGGCGGTGCGCCGATCAAGAAAGCCGAAGCGGAACTGCGTAGGAGCGGGCGGCTGCGCCGTGTTGCATCTGAAGTAAATAGCCAGCGACCAGCGAGGCGCTCTTTAAAGCGCGCAGTGCCCCCCAGTCAGAGCCTGTTCTTCATCAGTCAGAAAGGCAGAAATGAGAAATGCAGCTAAGCGATGCTTTCGAAGGCAAAGTTCAGTAATTGGGAATGACAGACCCACACAAAGCATCCATCACTCTTGACCTTTCCATTTCTGTCCATGCTTCTCTTTTCCCCAGGTTTCTCTCTCTCTCTCTCTCTCTCGCGCTCTCTCGCTCTACGCGCGCAAGACAAGGACGACAAAAGCACGGCAAGAATTGAAAAGCACATCTCGTAGACGAGCGCATTTAATTGCTCTTTGAAAGGCGCTTTGCGATGCCATTAAGGTGGACTCACTTTGAAGGCGAAAACGAAATCAAATGAATGGATGAATGGACGTTAAGATTAAGCGGGCACAGGTACGGTTTGAGGAAAATGGACGACATCATCAAACATTTCGATTAAAGATGAGACACGGTTCAGGGAAAGCTGACGGCGGCCCTTTCACGGGACCTGTGCACGAGAAACATGCTTTCCTTTGTGTCTTTGCCGAAACAGACAAACTTCACATCTGGTCTTGTGTTTAATTTCACGTCAACGCGCAGACAGGAAGCACCTGTCAAAGATGAAATCCGGCAGGAGAGTGAAAGCGAAAGAGGGAATGAAAAAAAAGGGAGGAAGAGAGCGACGGCGAAAAAAGAAAACTATGAATCCGTCACTTGTGGGGATGTGTGGCGCAGTCTTCACATTAGAAGAAACGTCAATAAACAGCGCGAGGAAAAACAAATTGGTTGGGGAAACGTCAAGTCATTTGAAATTGAGCAAATTTCATGCCCTCTAAATGTCGCGGCGGGACTCAATGCGGGTCATTCTTTCTCTCCGAGCCCCGAGGAGCGATTGGGGGAGCAATTACGCGCTGTGGTAGAACTTCCAGATGTGGGATTATTCTTGCCCTCACATTAGCAGATTAAAAGATCACTGTCTGGATAGAAGCGCTCACTTTTTGGCAGTTACGGACATTGACGTTTACGACAAAATAGTCCGGGGGAAAGACGCTCGCGATTCAAAGAAGCAAGCCAAAACGCCGCGACGGCAATTCCAAGTATCCTGCCTTTGAAAAACAACGGCTACAATACGCCATTTTCATCGGACGGATTTTTATCAATGATACCTTCGATCAGTCATGCGAATTTTGATTGGAATCAACAGCCTCATCCCGAGGCTCCTTCGCTGACTTGCTATTGGAGATAACAAATGAAAAAAAAAAGAAGTTGACTTTTGCGGCGCTCTGCATTTCCACCAAAGACTTTTGTCTTCATCAACAGACTCAAATTAGACCTCCAGTCGGAGAGGAGTGACATTTTCTCAATGACCCGGATTTACCTGTAATAAGGTTGCGGTTGTAAGAGGGATTATCGCTTTATTGAAAATACGCTTGCCAACTTGCACTTCGGAATCCCTTTGTAGAAATAGTCACATTGTATGCCTCATGTCAACACCAACGTCAGCCATCCTTCCTCTCCATCTCCAGAGTAATTACGGAATCAAGCCAGAAGCCTTCTTCCGTCCGTGCAAAAGTTAAGAACTGACAATAGTTGACAAGCAAGACGTGTGCTTATTAGGAATTCCTTCCAATCTAAACGCTAGTTATGGCTCCCAATGACTCTCTAAAATAATTTGGCTGCTTTCCTGTTCGCCGAATGAGCTCAGAGACACAAAGACTTTCTGACATTCACAATTGGTAACGTGCATCTTTCCAAAAAGTTTGCTATTGTTTGCCTCGTAGGCCGACGTGACATGCCAGGCATGGTTTGATTTCTCTCTCTTTTTTGTTGTTTTTTTGTTTACAGAGCCAAGTCAGAACATATCTGTTAATTGATATGGTCAGAAGTCAAGTCTGCGCTGCAGGTTACGTGGCATCTCAAGAACGGATGCCAGCTGTGGGCCACCATACAACCCCTGTTCCACTCCGATGTGCAGCTGTAGACCATAAAGCTAACGTGTGCCACAGAGTGTTAAGCTCACGACATGCACGACAGCTGCAACCCTCGGCTCCGCTTTGATTATTTTGAACACATATAACCGCATCATCACTTGCACCGCTACGATGTCCACGCCATGGCGTTGATTGACAAAAGACCGAGCCGTGACGTTCACTATTAACGAAATCAAGCGTTGAATGTGTTGTTTTGAGTCTTGATATCGATTCCTTTTTTTGTTTGCGTACCTCAACAGCAACTTGACATTCTCTCGCAGCCTCTGCGGTACTAATCGGAACATGATATCCATCCATCCGTCCATCCATCCATTTTCTAATCCGCTTTTCTTCAGGAGGGTGGCGGTGGGCGTGCCGGAGCCTCTCCCACACAGACGAACAACCATTTTGCGCTCACACTGACAGCTAGGGACAATTTCGAGTGTTCCATTAACCCGCCGTGCATGTTTTTTGGAATGTGGGAGGAAACTGGAGAAAACCTGCCACCTCCACACAGGAATCGAACCCCGCAACCTCGGCACTGCGAGGCGGAGGTGCTAACCGGTAGAACATGACAAAAGTGATCGTTATCTCGGATTAAAAATGACGACGCAAAACATAATGCGGCGATGATGGGACGAGATGCCATTAAGCTGGGAGTTTAAAGGCGACGGAAGCCATCGTGATTGTAGTCATTTGCCGTTCTTCTTCCCTTTGCATCTTTTCTTTCACCCTTCAAGGTCAAGCGTCAGAGTGCGCCTGCATGTCACTGCTTCTTTGTCTATTCAGATAAAATTGCTGTATTCATCGTGTGTCAGATAAACCTCAGACGGAGAGTGGGTAGTGAGAGAAAGAGGCAAGAAAAAGGAAGAGGGGGCGTGGGGGGGGGGGGGGGGGGAGAGGAAAAAAGAAAAAAAAGCCGGTGCTATCACGGCGTCCTCCAGCCTGCCCGCTTGCCTGTTTTTTATCAGGCCGTGACAAATTCCAGCGTTCACCCTCTCCTTTTTACTCCACATTTTCTCCGGCCCTTATCTACTGTCTCAGCACTGCCTCACTTGCCATTTTAGAATAATGTCCCGCCGTGTCTGTAATGACATTGGCTTTGTGCTTCAGATTACCTTGGGATTTGCGACTCTTCGCACCCTCCCGCCAAAAACAGAAGGCCTCGGGAATGACAATCAGAAGATCCAGTTCTGGACACGTCATCAAACGCACAATTATTGCATCTGTTGGTGCGATTTCCCTCCAGTGGTGATTCTGCTTCCCTTCGGGGGATCACCTTGAAGATCTGGACTCTTACGTTCCCCCCTTCAAGTGTGACAGATTGGCCGCTTCGCTGCTTAATCGCATGATAATTAGCCCGTCATCTCGCACAGGACACATAATGAGGACATTAGGCGGCCTTGTGAAAGGACCCCCTGCCAAGCCGAGGATCAATGGTCCAGCCTGATGAAAGGTGGACTCCGCAGCTCAAGGTTGGAGGCAAAGCGGGAGAGGGTGCTATCGATTGGGCACAACTCCGTGGCTCCAGTCGCATCGATGTCAGAGAAACATTGCCAGTGAGGTTACATTTAAAAGCGGAAAAGGAAGATTCAGAATTGAATGACTTCAGACGCATTTCACCGCAGAACATGAGCCCTCCTCATGAAGCGGTCCCGACTTTCCGTAGGATGTCGCGGCTCTTCTCGCGTCTTGCGTGCCTCGTTTTGAATCACAAAACCCGACCGACCAAACAAATCTTGCAATCAAAGCGGTAACATGTTGATATGGCAACGGCATCATGAAATAGCAAGTCGCCGCTCTTTTCTCGGTGAGGTCATATAGTTTTATTTGAGCATTTGGTGTGATTAGATCGCGGATAGAATGGAGGCCTGCGCTGTGCGCGGAGCGGTAATGAGATTGTCAGGCCGAGTGAATCATTCCGGTCACAATGTGGCAACAATCAGCCCCCACTATGCTGCACATCACACCAGCCGCTGTGACGAGTCACGTGTGCTGCCAGAACGATGAACTCCCCAGCCCGCACTTCCCTTGCCGCTTATCAATTCCATGTTGTATATGGATATACTTGTCTGTCTGTACATATTCCGGCCTGGCTCGGAAACGGCTCAAATCCGGCCACGAGGCCCAACGGAGTCACTTGAACCGTTGTGATCATAAACGCTGTCCTGCGGCTCTAAATCACGGGCGCGTCCGTTCCTCCCCTCTTTTGATACCTCCGGTGTGGTTCGGTCTCAATTTGCAATCTAAATAAATAAATAAGGACTGCCGTGAAGACACTGCCTTTATGTTTTCTCCGCCCTTCCTAACGTCGCAGTGACTGCCTTTGAATCTAATAAACATTGCATGAGCCCACTGACCAGAACAAAGGGGAGGAGGGGGCAAGTGTGTTTCTTAACATCTATCTGATTAAAAGAAAAAAAAAAGGGGGGGGGGCGGTTGATGCTCAGTACACAGAAGGGGTGGGATCGAAGCTTTCATGGCAACATCATAAAATGACTGAGGAATAAACGCAATTCGTTTTACATGACATCACCCCCTTCTGAGGATGTCGGCTTCAGTGGCCTCAAAAGGAGGGCACGATGTTTCCTTTCGTAGGATGTGCTTGGACATGCACTGCAGAGAATCAAAGAAAATTACCATGCAAAAAATAAATAAATAACCCTTTGTGCGTGGGTTTTCTCCAGGTACAGAGACTTAGGCGTAAACGAAAGAATGGACGGTTATGTGGTCTTTGTGCCAATCCTTTAGCCTCAAGTCAATCGTCCGCTGCGTTGGGCATCCACTACCTTAACAATCAATCAGGATTCACAACCTTCAGCAGCTATTACATGTTGACCCTTGTGCTACAATTTCTACAATTTTTGCGTGTTGTCATCTTTGAATCAAAGACAAAGCCTAAAAATGGTGTGAGATGAAATATTTTCATGTTTTGGTCATAGCACAGTACCACTTTTATTGTCCATAGAGGGCAAAAATACAAAGAAAAAAAATAAGAACTATAGGTGTATGTACATAGCGCTGATGCCACTGAACATCTCGAGTGGTTGAAAGTAAAATAAATATTCAGGAATAATACTTTTTGTCAAATTGTATGTTGCGTTATTTAAACGTATTCACATCGACTGCAGCGCACGGGTTGCTCACACCGGGGCGTTTCTTTGTCATTTTGTTGATCTCCATATGACGGTCAGAGGGATTACATCCAAAACATGCATACCATAATGAACAACCTGAAAGAATATTCTTTTTTCTCACTTTTGTAGAGAAATGTGACACATTGTCTGGCGCAGTATTGCCCTGCCTGGGGTAGAGGAGCCTTGCTCAGTGGAAGAACCGTAGTAATTTGGCATCTATCAAATTATGGTTTATTGTTTGGCACAGCAACCTCAGGCTACGCGCGCGCAACCCTCTGCACCGACAGCTATGAAACATTAGATTTCCTCTGTCGCAGTCCCGGCGTTAGACAAAGCTGGAGAAGGAAATCAGAAAGAGGGACTCTTGGCGCTTATCTCAACAGGGTCTATGTGAAAAGGGGCATTGAAAATAGCCCCTGTTGCTATTTCGGGGGTTGCGAAAGGCATTAAGTTACCTTAACTGCCATGAGTAACTACCGTGTTGTTGTTTAGGATTGCCATGGTCATGACTTTTTGAGAAAATTCAATTTGCAAACAGGAAATTGTGTTTGTATGCTGCTCTAATGAGTCTTCTTCAAATCAGCCGTTGATTCAGCGCGGATGACGAAAAGGCCTCGGTGTCGCGTCATCGGATGCCGCATGCCACTGAAGACTCCCGGATCTTAACTGAAAACGACATAGCTGTCCCCTCATCACATGCACATTTAATTTTGGGTGACTAATTGATTCAAGCCTGTTGTATTAGACAGCTTTGGTAGACGTAGCACATTTGGTAAACACGTATCATGTAGTACTCCGGGTTACTTTAGGGGGGGAATCACAGTTCAACAATGCAGCATTTTAATATGAAACAATGACACATTTCACAATTTATGACACAGTCAAGGCCAAATCTTAATGAAGTTCTGAAGCCACAATAAAAAAAAACATGCATAGCCAGAGTAGCTGTGTGGAATATTCTCCCTTTACAAATATAACAATGTTCAGAAGGGTATGACTTGAACCGTATCCCCACTGTTTCGGAATCGAGTTGGGAGTGGCGATGTGCGTCTCGTATTTTGGGTACCCTAATGACAGTGGACATTTTTCAGCAAGAACTCTGCATCCTGCACCAATGCAAACCACAAGCATAATAACAAACATGCTCAATAGATCTTCCTCATACTCCGTGTCTAAATTGAAAATGATTCTCATCCTTTCTTACTTGTCTTTACATAGTCATGAAGTTTTTCGTGATTTTGTGACTGAGCATTTGGCAAAATCAAGATGATTCCAACAAGGCATGGGGCAGGGTAGAGCCCGTTTTTTAAAAAGTCACAGTTTCCAAACTACTGAAGCTTTCCATCAGCGGTACTAGCTGTTCTTTCCATTTTTTTCTTTTCCTTTTTTTTGGGTTCGGGCAAAGTGACATGACCCCTCCCTCTGCCATTGTTGGTGCAGTCAGTGAGCCCCAATGACTTTTGCCCTTGTCAAAAAGTCTCTGCAAATTTTTTTGGGCACAGTGGCTTGGAATTGGAAGGATCTGCAAAACACTTGGAATACAATAACACGTTTACAAAAAGTGTCATCAAGCGTCGTGAAGTCAAATCAAACGTATCGGGCGTCCATACAAATGTCACAACATTCAAATTGACTTTGTTTTCAAAGTGTTCTTTGGGCTGAAGATTCCAGAGGTATTGTGTCGCTGACCAGCGTGTCAGCAAAGTTTCACAAGTTTATGGAGGCAGACGTGGGTAAATTTCCGCATGGGTAGCCTTTGTCAAAGACACCGTAGGGTAGTTTAATCCCCTCAGAGGGGTATGAGAGTCGTGTCTGAGGGGGACTCGCCTTTGCATCTTGCGTTTGAATGACGCGATGCTCCTTCGTAGTGCAGGTGGCCTCTCAGCGTGGAACGGGCTCCTCTTGAGACGCGGCGGTGGGTGTTTCATATCATCGCCCGTGCTGCGCCCCCGTCTTCTAACCTTGCATTTCTATGGCGCTCCCGCTGCCTTTTACCAACCCAAGCCGCTCCCTCCCCTCCCTCAGGCAAACACGTGCCCCCTCTTAGTGCCAACATGCCCTCGTCTACCCTCCCTTTCATCCCCCGCCGCTCAGTCTTTTTTTTTTTTCCCACGCCCACCTTTTCGTCATCACGCAGTGGGAGTGGTAACACGGCACGTGCCGCTTTTTAGTGCCAACAAGATCCCCCCCCCCCCCTCCCCCCGTGGCCCGGCTGCCCCCCTCGCCATCGCCGCCATCTTCCTGTACTTACTCGCCCAATCATGTTTTACCCCACCTCCCTTCCGCTCTTCCGCTCAGTGTTCCCCTCATTGCTATGTAAGAGGGGATGCCAGACTGCTTTGCATATGGCTGTTTAGTCCTTTGTGGCAGGCGGGGCGGCATGCGAATATGCAAAATGGGGATAGGAGGCATTTTGTACCGTGATGAGGAAGGGGGAGAGGGCGGCGCAGTGGGGAAAAACATCGCGCCGTACGTTTGCGCGCTCGCGTGTTGGTTTGCGCTTTCCGACAGATTCGTTGCGGCGGCGGCGGCGGCGAAGGAATGCCACCGGAATCAGCGTGGCGACGGAATACCATCCTCGGCGGCCATTATTTCAACACGGAGCTCCACTTATCGCCTTTTGGCCTTCTAGCCCGTTTGAGGGACGAAGCTCGGGCGCTTGTGTTTGGGTTTTTTTTTTTTTCCCTTCCTTTTAATCATCGTTACTGTAAATCCACGGCGACGAGTCAGCAAATCAGCAGCACGTTGAGAAGAAAGGGGACAGGGAAGTCATTTTTTGCTTCCCCCTCCTCGTTGCCCAGATCCTCTCCTACTTATCTGCGGCAGAGAGCCAATGGTTCATTGTAATTGGCCGTTGTCATCATGCAGATGACACGCCGTCAGCGCTCTGAATATCATTAGCGCCTTTGCATACCTCCGCTCTTTTGTCTTTTTCCCGTCCATTCCTCCCGTTCCTTTATTCCGAGGCTCGTTTGGCGGCGCAATATTCCAAAAGGTAATAATCATCCATGAGGCAGCGCATCAATATGCGCAGAACGGCGGTAATGGGGAACGAAGGTGCATGTCTGATTGCCGTTTTTTTTTTTTGCCCCCCCCCCACTCATTACCTCCAGAGCGAGTGTAAAAGAATCTCCCGGGCGCGAGGAAGGAATGACTGCACTCGTGTGATTATATTTAACTGTCCTTACATTGGGGTCCATTGTATCGCTCTGCTCTCCATCCCTTGTTTGCATATAGCAGCTTTTCCGGGGGGGGGGGGAATAATTGCTCTTAATTCTTCTCTGCGGCGCTTGCCTTCTGATCCTCCACGAAAAAGAAAGAAGCCGACGTTTAATTTGCATACTCCGCATACTGATGAGGCGTGAGTTGCGGTCCGCCTAATTACCCGGTCCTTCAGTCACTCTCTCTCTCCTCCTGGAGCGCTTGCTTTTAACCCTTGCGCACCCATTTGCCATCGCATCTTCTTCGTCGTCGGAAACCCTCGTCACGCACGGCGTTAATTCATCTGGAGGGGCACAAAAAAAAAAAAGCATATCAACGCAATGACAGACGCGTCGTTCGTTTGCCTTCGTTTACTCCCTCCCGTCTGTGTTTATTGGCTAATTTGCGGCTCCTCGTGCTCGCTCCTCTTAAGCTACCCGCTTTGTCTTTGAAATTGACAAAATCGTACAAGAAATCAATACTTAATTGATTATTCGCGTTCCCGCAGCTTCCAAACGACGGGCGAGTGCATGTTGGTGTTAAATCCAAACGTGAGCATGAGTGAGTCTCTGCTAGATCCCGGTGGCACATTCCCGGTGCTTTCGAGGAGGCGGGCGGATGAAGTGGCAGTGAGCTCTGAGTGAAGCAGTGCAGCATCTTACGTGTGTGTGTGTGTGTGTGTGTGTGTGTGTGTGTGTGAGACGTACCAAGGTCCCCCTCAACCACACCAAAAGCCAGAGAACTTCCAAGATTTGGAGAGGATTTACTTCTCAACTCTCTCGCTCAAAGGGAAACATCATCAACAACAAGAACAACAAGAACAACAAGCAGCACCAGCATCAGCACCACAGGTCTGTGGGCAAAGGAAGTATTGCAGGCTCCCGGCAGGATGTGGAATGGAGTACAGTATATCCTTCACCACCCTTTTTGTTTTCTGTCCCAATGCCGACAAGCGAGCGCCCCGACATGCCACCTGGACCCTTTGGAGGACTATATGGCAAAGTGGGCGTGGAAAGAAGAGCGTGAGGAGGAGCAGGGGAAGGAAGAGGAGGGGGGTAAAGGGTGCCTGGTGCCCCGTCTCTGGTATGCCATGAGGATGGCAGGCACGTCAGGACAGCAACTGTAGTGCAGATTGGCTTCAAGGGGGGCGGGGGTGAGGAAGGGGAGAGCAGATGGTAACGCTGGCCCGGTGCCAAGGAAACAAAACCATGAGTGCGCATGGGAAGAACAGCCACCCCACGACCTACCCCTCCCTCGGACACACTTGTTGCTGCATTTACTCACGTGGAAGAATGACGTGGCTGCAAATGCGTCATCGTGAATTTCACGACTGCCGTAATGCCCGACTGGAGTGTTTTCTTTCCAAATCATTGAATTTGTCAATGCCACGAAATGTACACACTGGAGTGAGAGGGGCCTACAGCAAAACAAACGCGCCTGGCCTCCATTTGACCCTCCCATCTGTGTCGTGCAGCAAAAGGCCAACTATCGACTGCGGCGTGCTTATGGTCTTGGCTGCGGAAAAAAATGTGTCGGAACAAACTTTGCCCTTTGTTTGTACACAGTGGAAAATTGCTGTCGTCATATGTGTAATGATGAATAAAGCTGCTGCCTCACGCGTGGTCTTTTGGGCTTCGGAAGATTTCGAAGAACGCCGAAACCCAACATATATGCTTGAAAATGAGTTTTGCTATCGGGCAACCATGCCAGCAGTAGCTTCGAATGCCGAGAGGAATTCGACATCCCATTGAATGTTGGGCAATGCTTGTAGGTAGCGTGAGCCAATGTTGTTCGAAAAGGGCCCCTAAATTCTTCGATGAGTCATGTTTGCAACGTTGGCAGGTGGACGAGGCGTTCGGGAGCATTTGTTCGAAGCTCGGTTCCACGTGGGTCAAGACGACTTGTTTAATCCAACTCCATCCGTGTGGTTGGCACAGAGGCAGGAATAAGCGAGAACCAGGCGATGCATATCTGCATGCTAATTACACGGCGAGAAGGGGGAAGAGCAGAAAGCGCCCCCCCTTTGCCTCTTATTCGCCAGACGGAGCGAGGGCGAGGGAGTGTAGACGCTGCGGACGCCAGCGAAAAACAAGGGGACGGGTGGCGCAACACTCGGACAAACGAACGAAGGGACCAAAGGGAGACGGAGACGAGACGAGCGATTCATTTGCCGTCGGTCTTTTTTTTTTGGGTGCTTTCGGGAAACAAAGCGAGGCAAACGGAGGCGGCAGGACGGAGCCGAGGACGAGGAATGGGGCTGGCGTGCCGCTGGAGGGGGACATCTTAAAATTAAAATTATTGATTGATCTTAAGGCTGCCGGAGGGGGGGTGGGGTGGGGGGGTTCTTGCAGATGGCTTTTGAGAATGCAATTAGTGCGGATTGGGACCTCGGCTGGGATGATAATAGACGGCGTTGGAATTCATGATGGCGATTGGCCATTAATCTCAATCTCAGAGGAACGGGATATTAAAAATTATAATTGGAGAGCCAACGGTGATGTAGATGGTGTGCATGTGTGTGTGTGCTGCTCTTGGATGTTTTTCAATAATTGCCGGCACGGGGGAATCCTGTTGACAATTACCCATTGAATTTGCTGCTGATTTGAATTATGAACTGTTCACCAGACAGCTCGCAAGAAGCGCTTTGTCACGTATGTAAAGTCAGCTAATAGATGGTGAAGAAAACGATTGGTTTTTTTTTCCAAATCTAACCTATCAGTATTCTACTTTGTCGCTGCTGTCTATATGAAACTAAAATAAAATTGTCAGATGTTTTAATCGACTGTCTGTGTTATTGTTCCTAAAATGCAGCACAGCAAGAACCCCCACCCCCACACTCCCTCTCCCCAACTTGCTGCCCCCACAGATACTGAGATGTCATCAACGGCGGCCTTGAATCTGCCGCATCAACCCAGATTAAAACACGCGTGCTGGTCCAATGCCGTCTTTATCAAGAGAAAACACAACCTTGCATGACTGAGTTGCCACACCGCTAATAGATGATGAAATTTTACTGTGTCACCTACTCAATAATACAAATTTGCCTCGGGGGGAGCCGCCATGTGTGTGTGTGTGTGTGTGTGTGCATGATGCAAACATGTACAAAGTTAATGCATATGTTTGCGTAACGTGTCCATGTAGTCACTTTGCATGATTAAGAGCTGTCCTTGAATTAGTAAAATGAAACTGCAAGCCCCCCTCACGTGAATGAACACACAATCACCCGTACGCAAGTGCACACACAAACACGCACACACAAACAGACACAGTGAAACGTTTCTCCTACGTTAGTTCATTAGAGAGAGAAGAAAATACCGCTGCCTTGTGTGTGTGTGTGTGTGTGTGTGGGCCAGCGAGATGTTATTAAGTTAATGGTTTTGTCATGGGGGGTAGTCATTAAATGAGGATACTAAGGCAGGATGTTTTAAAAAAATGCATGAAAGTGTGATGTGCGAGGTCACAGTTGCTGTCACCTTGTAACCGTGGAGCATGCATGCACGCGGGCAATAAAACTTGCAGGCAGGATTTGGGAGAATTGCAATGTTGGTGAAGCAGAGCACGGCCAGGTGACTGCAGACGTGATTGGCGAGTCTGAAAGCAGCGGTGGACTCTGAGGCGAAGATTACCATGAATTTTGGTCACTGGCAATGAGGACACTACAGGGCAGGGGGAAAACAAATATTCGAGCCCCCCTTGAGTGGCGAGGCCGGCGCGAGCTGTTTTCCATTTTAATGCATTTAAGTGCGTATAAGCGAAAAAATGAGATGAGGTTTTTCTTTTTGTTGTGTGTGCGCGTGGGTATGCGTGTTGAATTCCGCAATCTCAAATTTACATTTCCCTCGCGCTGCCTATGAAATGTTTTCAGACGTGGACAGCGTGACTGCAATAATGTATAAGCGTTGCTCTCCGGCACTGAACACCCGCACGAAACAAGCACACATTATTTTGCATAGCATTGAAGGTGGGTGCTGAGGAGACGGTTGGACTCAAGGAAGAGCCCTGCTACGTTCCAAAAACATGACTCCTCCATTAAGTCGTCCTCCAAATTATGATTGTAATCAGAAAGTATAGAGTGATTTTTTTTTTTTTCGTTCAAAAAATGTTCTTGACAACAATTTGCACCCCCGCTAAAGACGCTATTCTGATGAATATTGCGCTTGCCGAATATGAATTCAGCTAGCGAGCCATGATCGGTCGTTTCCTGAGCACTGTGATGTCATTTTCAGTCGACAGCAATTGACCAAATGGCCGCCCCCCCCCCCCCCCCAGAGATGGATTAAAAAAAATACAAAAAAGGTGGATTTTGCTGCTGAATTCAAATTCCACAAATGCAATATTAATCAGATTACCGTGTGAAGACTAGTGGGGGCGCATAGAGCATTTGATTGGAACTCAAATTTGACCTGACTTCCCCCTTTAAACGACAACTGGAGATTAATTTATGGTGGATTAATTCCTAAATCGATAAATCAAACTGACAAAACAAGAAAACAACCTGATATACAGTAACCTAAATGTTTTTTGTAAAAGTAAAAAGTGTGTTGACGTCAAACTATTCCGACAAGTAAATGTCATTTACGGATTGCAACACATCCCTACATGAATGCATTGTGTCTTTTTTTTAATGGAAGAGCAAAAGGATGCCTTGTGTAAAAAAAAATAAATGGAAATGCTCACAGACACACATTCTCCTCGTGACTCATGGAAGAAAGCTGCATTGAAGGCAATGTCACGAGAGACCTTTTTTTTTTTTTTTTTCCAGGAACTGTATATCAAAAGAGAATACATGGAAGAGAGTGAATTATTATCATAGAACACGGGTGTCCAAGCAACAGCCATTTGCGGCCCGCGACATGACAAAACAAGAGATAATGCCATTTAGAAATGACATTTCACATGGGCCGTGAGGTTAGTTTAAAATAGGTGAAGGAGGGCAGATTGACAAGGCACGCTTCTCTGTGCCTTATTCGAAGAGACAAATAAATGGGAAGAAGAAAAACACTGGAGTGAATCAAGACAATTCAATTTTAAACTAGTTTCCTCCACTTTGTGCTCTCTGGCTGATTTCTCAAGACATCACATTACTGACGAGTGTTTTTTTTCTTCTTTTTTTGGGTTCTGAACGTGGAGATGGAATTCGGTTAAGTTAAGTACAGAGCTGGAGCCATTCGGTCAGATCGACGGCTGTTGATCAACCATTTGCCTTAAACGCCTCGAACACAACGCGGATGAAACGAACTCGACAATCCAAACCATCGAGAATGACTTTTTTCCACCGACTCGAGCGTGTTTGAAAAAGTTGCCAAATTTGAAAGTGGTCCTTTCACCCGTCTATTTTCCTGTTGGCGACCCTCACACAAAAAAAACTCAAACACCCCTGTCTCGTAGAAGAAGAGATGATTGGAAGTTCGCTTGGTAACCTACAGCAAAACCACAAAGTCATTCCGGGGAAAAACATCGGGCGGTTAAAATTTAGCCACGGAAATCTCTTAAATGTCCCAGAGATTTACAATTGCAAGCATCTCGTATAACGCAGTGATACAAAATCCAGCCGTGCATCTATACGTTCAAAACCCGCCCACGAGCGCAGACTCTGCATGAGCCACCGAAGACCCCCTTTGTCATTTTCAGGCGTAACATAGCTAATGATTCCGTAGGTTTGACTCCACGATGTCAACCTCGGAGAGTCGATGAAACCCTTTTTGGTGCGAATGCATTTTGTTTTTGCGTTGACGGCATGAGAGAAAGGCAACGTGCCGGGTCAGTGTGATCATCTTGACACAGGATCTTGGCGTGATGTCTAACTCAGTCCTTTGTTTCACTTTCATTCTACCTTAAATATAGGACAAACGCCACAGATCAGTGTCACATGATCACATGGCGAGAGGCAACAGTCTCGCGCGGTGGCAGTTGCTCGTCGTCTTTGGCTCACTTGTTGTATAGGAGGAATACAGTATGTCAACAGGGGAATTTGATTTTTCCTGCAACTATAGAGGAAGGCAGCACCAGGGCATTCAAAGACACACACACACATCTCGCCCAGGTCCCCAAAGCTAATTAAAGTGAAGGTAGGCAAGGCGAGATGTGATAACTCCGTGAATCATGTAGAATAGTTGTAATGGGTGACCTTTCTTTCAGCGCGTGCGCAGCGGGCAAAAATCTCATTTGAGAGTGAGCCGGTCCAATTTGCTGCAGCGAAGCAGGTGTCAAAGTCTCACGCGGGCAGAAAAACATCCCCTCGGTGCGTTCTCTTTTTTGTCAGAGGTCACATGACGAGGCGGCCCCGGAAAATGCAAAGACCTAGCCCACCGAGCCCAATCAAAAAAGGCTTTGTGGCTTCGTCGACTTCACTCGGTCCCCCCCCCCCCATTTTCTTCTTCTCCAGTTCATGGGAAGAAACAAAGTGATTTCTGTCGCCGCGCTGTGCATAGAAGGGATTATGTCGGTGATCAGAGCAAACGGGAGAATTATAAACACAGTCCATCTTCATTAGGCTTCAGGCCAGATATTACTGGGCTGGACAGCCTGGAATGTTTGGTCGTCCATTTAGCCAAAGGCGGGAGCAGAGGGGCTGCCGTGCAGGGCTCCAACACGCTTTGATCCTGTGCAAATGTGTGTGTGTGTGTGTGTGTGTGTGTGTGTGTGCGCGCACGTCTGCACGCGTCCGCAATGTAATTTCACAACCCAAGTACACCAGCTGGTCCACGTTAAACTTCCAAGGTAACCATGGCGCCCTGCGGCTGGTGGAGAGTGTGTGTGTGTGTGTGTGTGTGTGTAGTGTGTACGTGCACGAAAACATGTGGTATACGTTTGGACGCGCTATCCACCCTTTAGCCCGACTCCCCGGCCCACCTCCCCCGCACCCCCCCTCTGGCTTTGACTTTTAAGGAGTCTCGGCACCGAGCTTTCGCCCCCGATCAGGTAAACAAGATACGGGTCGGTGATTAGACGGCATGTAAACATGCACTTGCCCATCACTGCGGGAGGATAAACGTATAAACCCCCCCCCCCCCCCCGACCGATGGACACCTGCTTTCATGTATATCGCTTTCATATGTCATTTTTTTGGTATCGCGGATTCTCGTGTAAATAGTGCTTCGGGTGCTTTGCCAAGAACAATGACTGGAGGCGGAAACGTTGATAAGTGTAATAGAGCCGAGATGAAAACGAGGCAGGCAGAATGTACACAAAAATCCAACGGCATCGGGAGTCGTGTCGTTTTCATACACAAGTCGGATTGGATGATAAACAGTCACCGCAAAGGCGATTCACCACTCGTGGGGGATTCTCTTGTGAAGTGCGGCATCAAATTTGAAACAGGACCGCCCGGAGTAAACGCCATCAACCGCTCCTCACAAAATCTCTAAAATACTGAAGAAAAAAGTGCACTTTATCTCAAAACTTTGCCGTTGCAGCCCGACCTTAAAAACCTCAGTTCAGCACATATCAAATCATAGACTTGCATATTCTTTGGCTTGGACCTACACGTTTCAAAAATAAATCAATAAATCAAGCATTCTACTGCGGCGGCATTAGACGCGCGGCCCCATTTGGACTGCAAAGTTCAGTTTTACACGAAGACATTGTGAAAGATACACGATCAATTTGGGACGAGAAAGGTTTTTCCCGCGGAGGTAATTTCATTTGACTGTTATGTATTAGAATACGGACCTTGTGGCCTCCCCACAGGAAATCTTATTCCGACCACACTGCGCACCTGCACGCGTGGCCCCTCGATCCGTGCACCCGCATCGACTTTTGACTTTAGTTAACAGCTGTGCCTCCGTACTCCCCAACGGTGACCATGATGAGAGCGCTGTCGGGGATTTGATGTTTTCACATTACAACTTCACAAGTTGAACCTTAGCTGATGTTTCATCTTCTTCTGGAATGAAAAAAAAATCATCCTGCGATGAAGCCGTCCACTACGGGACGGAGAAAATCGAATGAAAATGCAGCACTGCATATTGGCGACGCATATATTCGATATCTTTTCCTCGCGCACATCATCGGAGGCGGAATACAGCGCAGAGCGTCTCCACTGTCATTCCCTGACAGGCACAATTCATCACCGCTTTAATTTCGACCCTTACTGGGGGTGTCGACCGACCCACGCGCGCCTCCGGGTTCACATCCACAAGAATGGCAAGAGGCCTCTTGCTCCAAAAACCCTTCCTTGAGACTCATTTGATGCGAGCCCTCGTCTCATCGGTACACAACTTGGGCACCACATCACCCGCGGTGACGACGCTGGCCGCTCTCCAGGCCGCTGGCGTCACTCATTTGACGCAATTAAGAACTCCTCCTCGCCGAGGATGGTCTGCTCTTCTTTGGGTACGATGAAGAGGAGTGATTCACAAAATCATTTTCGGCCAAATCCTATTAAAGGTGGCAAAGGAGGGGAGAAAGAAACGAGGTTGAGGACTTAAACTGGAGGGCTTTTATTGAAGGACTAGGAGGAATTACAGGCCAGATTACAGCCTAGTCTGGGAAATTACATTCGTACTTTTTTTTTTTTTTTTTGTGGGTGCCCAGCCTGTGGAGTCAAAGATTAGAGTCACCATCGATCTCTCTTGTTTTTCACTTCCCCAGTTCAACGGGCTGTTTTTGGGCTTGTTGTTTTGTTTTGTTAGAATGACTTCATCCCCCCCCACACACACACAATTTTATTGCTACATGCTCTGAGCTTTGAGATACCGCTTGGAGTGTGTTTTAAGGCTTGGGTTCATGTCAATTCTGTCCGGGTTCTTTTCAGGGAAATTACTTTTTCACTCCAAGATCTCGTCTTAATAATTGATGGCAAGGTAAAGACATGGCCATGAGTTTTGTGGGATGAAAGCGCCGTGCGGCAATCTCGTTGGGGTTTCAAATCATAAGTATAAAAAAACGAGCTGTGAGTCATCACAAACTCAAAATCAATCTTCCCGCTGATCAGGCTTCTCAAAACAACTTGAATCCTGTGATTGATGTATTCAGACTGGACGGTCCACAAGATTTGCCCGAAAGCAGCGCGACTTTGAACAACGGCACCCAAACTTTCTTTCACCTTCACGACTTGAAGCTTTAAAATGCCAGATATTCAGTAATGTGAAGCACGGCATTATGTTTCAAGCCCTGCTGAAAATGGCCTCCTAAACTAGTTAGTACACATCTGGAAAGGGGAGACTCGCTCGCTCGCTCGAAAAACGTCGGCGGAGTGCATATCGTGCAAACCTTTCAGTCTGCTGGGAAATCAACGTACACGGTGAGCAAACGCTGCGCCGCGACAAAGAAACATGCTGATGCTCGACTGACAAAACAAAATGTGACTTTTAAGCACGAGGACACTGAAATGGATCCCCGAACGTTTGCCTATGCGACATTTCCTTGATGAACGGGAAAATTGCGATAAATCAATGATCGCCTCGAATGAGAGTTGACAATGGCATTATAAAAGAACGGATATCTGCATTGTATCGACCAGAATAGCGATAGCGGCCTCGGCAAAAGTCCTCATTCTTGTTTGGAATACACATTCCAGTCGAACCGAATGTACGCCGTTATTTCCGCTGCCATAACGTTCACATCTCAAAGTTCGGATTTCACATCGTCCATTTTCCGCTTGCCGATTTTGCTTTTTGCCATTTTATCGGAAATGGTTCCAACCAGCTATCATTGTAACGTGCAGATTCGTTATGTCCCTCGAGGTATTTTTAACGAGGCTTGACGATAGTTACAATCAAAGGCTCCTCTGCTGGTTGGAGATAAATTGTGCGTTGATTTTTACCTTTTGTCGATTCAAGACACAATTCATCAACAAACAATT
This sequence comes from Hippocampus abdominalis, assembly GCA_018466805.1. Classification (NCBI taxonomy): domain Eukaryota; kingdom Metazoa; phylum Chordata; class Actinopteri; order Syngnathiformes; family Syngnathidae; genus Hippocampus; species Hippocampus abdominalis. The sequence goes on along the minus strand of CM031712.1, from coordinate 1,244,981 downwards.
CCACTCAACATTTTTGTGACCACTTAAGCGGCAATAAATAAAAATAATAATATTTTTTATTTTTATTTATTTTTCAAGACACCCAAGGACCCTTTACAATCAGGAACAAAAACAATAAAACACAATGCGGGTTGAGCAGCGGCAGCCAAACGCGCCAGCGTTCACTCAACCCGGAAGTCAGAAAGAAACCACAAGTTGATGTCGCGATATTATGTATTCAGATCCTATTTGTGTATCGATCTCGGTCGGTTTTGGATCTGTCAAGATCCAAGCGCCCCACAAATCATCACTGAAAACGGATTCTTTTGTTTTTCATTTTATTCCAACAGGAATATCTATCAAAAAAACTTCCCAACACACATACTGGCCTGGCCGTAGGTGTCACGAGAGGAGCCGTCCGGTACCACATCCCGTGTCTGCATCTTATGCAATGGCTTGGCCCAAAGTGTAAAACGGGTGTGGGATTTATTTGAGTAAGAAGCGAGAAAGCAAAGCGCGGTACGTCTCGAAAAAGACATCTGCAAAGAATAGACCTACTCATTTGCCGTTAATCAAAACAGCCTGACTTTATTGGTGTAGCGGCAATGCTGCGTAAGCCTCTGGCAAAGGCGAAGAGAAAGAAAAACACAGATGTGCGCGCCTTACGCACAAACGCGCATTTGAATAAAAAGGTCAAATAGCTTTATCAATAACGCTGGAAAATGTGTTTTGTGAGCAGAAGGAGCGGCTGATCCGACAGTGGCCGCTGCCCTGATGAATAACTGCCCGGGGAATCGATAGGAAAGAGGAGTTGAGGTGGAGTGCGGGACCGTTTTGTCATCCGGCGGTACACTCCAATATCCGAGCTCATCCATCAAAAGGCCGCAATGGCACTTTGTCCTCCGCTTTAATTGAAAGCACACTGAAACAAGTTATTTACATGACGGGCTGGATCGGAGCGCTCGCTTGCGCGGCGGCGGGACGCGTTGCTGCCGATGCGCGCTTGCACAATGTTGCTTTTGTCATTTTGATGCTGTGCTGCGTCTGGCCTGGGCTCAGAGTCACTCGACAAAGACAAACAAACAGACTCTCCCGAGAGTTTTGAAAGAGATACGAGGAGATCATTGAAACGAAACGAGAAATGACGACTATCGGGCAATCTGGTCACTGTTGGAAGTCACAAAAAAAAGGGCTTTATTTTTTTAGTGCTTATTTTCATAAGTTGAAGTCTAGAATGACATTTCGGTAACTCCGAGGAACTCCGAGGGTTGTTCCATTCGTTGTGCTCCGGGCCCCAGTGAGTCGTGTCATTCTCGTTTTGCTCTCGACTGTCATGCCACTGGATGACCCCACGTGCACTTCGGAGAACTACTGTGTCAGTAGTTTGTGTGCTTTGTTCCAAGTGGAGCTAACAAGGCCAGGGGCCAGCTAACATCTGCTGAGCATATTCTTACGTGTAGCAGTCGCACCAAAAATATCTCTGAGACCACACTGACTGTACATAGCTTCCCCACGCAGACAAAAAGGTAAACAGGCTGCGTTTACAGTTTTTGGCAGACTTGCCTGAGCTCGACAAGCTGGGCCAATACCTATCCAACTTCGAGCAAACCCAATCTTACGCTTTCCTTTGCCGCATATTTCATGGTGAAAAAAAAAGAAGATACGTTGTAAAAACAATACACCAAGGCACCTTCGTTCATAAATGCCCAAAACAAAAAAGTTGAGAGTTTACGCCTTGGAAGGTGCTTTTAAATTGAAATTTCAGAAGCTTGTTGGGCAGTAAAAAAAAAACACATTTTTGTCTGGAGGATTTTTGTTTCATGACAAGTGCGGTCCAGTCAGCTGGTGTGAACCACTGCGAGTGTAAACACAGCCTTTTCAAGCCCGCCGCACACAGACTGACGAAACTGTGGCACGGCGCGCTGGGTTTGGCAACTCCACTTTACACTTACGACGCAGCTTTTGAAGCATTCATAAATTTAGCAACAGCAAAATATAAACTGGCGCAATTGACACACAGAGCAATTTTCCAGGATATTGTATGTCACTGGAACTGGGGAAAATGTTCAGTTGCGGAAGCTAAACTGAGACTTTGTGTGTTTTCCTTTGAGCGGTTCGAGGTGATGATGCTAGACAACTATTTTCCACCCGCGGCGCGGGATGCCGAAATTCACTGTGAATCTCATTAACATTGAGCTGAAAGTCGGAGCCCTCGTTGCAGATGGCTTTTTTGCTGACGTGTACTTTTGTCAACCATCCGACCAAGGACTCCTCACTCGCGGTAAGGCCGAGCAGGGTTGAAGCAGCACATTTGGTGCTCTGTTGACATATTAGCGGGATATTCTGGCCAAAACCGTCTTGCCTCTCGATTCGCTTGAATGACTTTTGCGTTGTTTCTCAACAGAACCTCCATTGTCTGAATGTGTGCGTTGCCATTTCATAGAAATGAGGGAGAAAAGCCCCGATTTAGGGAGGGGCCAATGATACGGAACGCCCCCATGAAAGCATTCCACCAATATCCTTCGGGTTTTCTGTTGCTTGATGAGCCGTGACGTTGATGTTCGTGAAAAGCAATAAAGATGGGTAATTATAAAAAATGTCAATAAGAATTCATCTTTCAAAAATCTATAAAGCCATTATGCTCTTAATTAAAAAGACGAGCGGATAAGTCGCAGAAGATTGCATTTTCCTGCACAGGCAACTGTGACGCCTCGCCTGATGTTTGTTTTGCAAACTCTTCAACACAAACATTAACTCTGAAATATTAATCCAATCTATGGTATTGATAGGACCTCCCCCACTCCCCGCATTAAAACACAGGGGTCTGTATTTCATACATGCATGCGTCATTAAGCAGACCTCGGTTTCAGACCCGTCGGGTCATTAAGCTGCTACGTTTTCCACCACAAACGCACACACATTTCCATTACATTAGTTGAGTTCAAAATGGTTCTTATTTAGAACATTTGACCTAAACCACATCTCACCGGTGCTACAAAATAAAACAAAACAAAAAAGCAAAGACTTTTTAATCAAAACGTCTTGGTCCTGAAACATCAATGGTCATACACATCCATTTGTTCCACTGTTAAAGCTTCTCTAACCAAGCAATTTTAATTCCCATCTATGTATTTCCTGCACGCACACCTTCACTTTGTAATGAGGGGAAAAGCTACCTTCATCCTCCCAAAGTTGCACAGGTGAAATTGCATGTTTGTCAGAATGTAAATAGGCCATCGTCTGTCGAGAAAACAAAACAAAACAAAAAAGACTTGTGAGCTGCTACCATGTTCTGCAGTTTTTTTCTTTTTCCCAAGACATTGCGTGATGACAAGATGCACGGTTTATTTTGATTGATTCCTGAACACACACACACACATTCACCATGTTTTGAATTCAGACATGGGCATGGCAGTAACTACAAACAGCATATCATAATAGATTTGTAACAAGATATCATACAGGACCAAGTTTTAATTATACATGTTCGAGTCTCTCAAATGTTAAATTTGACTCTTTTTTTAAAAAAAAGAAATAAAAAAACATGTTTAAGTGGTCCACAACTCCACACGTTATTTTGAGTGTTTTTGTGTGCATGGACATCTCACGCTCATCCTAATGTTTTGATCTGGTGTGTGTGCGTGCGTGTGTGTGTGTGTGTGTGTGTTCACATTGGACATTAGGGCATCTCTCAAAGCAGTAATGGGCTTTGATTCCCCAGGGCCACGGTGAGATGGCCACTTCTTACATTAGCCAGTCAGGTATGACAGTGCCGCGGCTCGCCTTCCCCTTGGCCGGCCCAGATTAATAATAAATGAAAGTGGTATTTCAGTCCTCCAAATCATCCACAGGGTCAAGACTCTCTCCCCGCAATGAACTTTGTAAGATGCGCCGAAGCGCAGCGAGACGCTAAAGGTTAGCGTCTCGGACAAGACAATGGTGCATTCGGCCTGCAAGCACAAGTAGTTGATAAACATCCACTACAGCGTCTCCACCCCCTCCCTGTTGTTGGTGAGCGCCTTCCTTTTGCTGCTTCCTTTGCCTCTGCGCGTGTGTGTTGGGCGTTCAGGCATGGCAGACGTACGAAGAGGAAAAGTTCGTATTCCCACAGAGCCTCCAGCTGCTGCCAAGATGGCATTTTCGATTGATTTTCCCAAAGATTGTAATTTTCAAAACTTGTAACAGAAGATGAGGGGGGAAACATCATTTTTATTTGCTCAAATAGCTTCAGATTAGAAAACACGTGGATGCAAATTGTGACAAACGCAGCAATTTCACTTAATTGTCCTGTGACTCATGCTAGATTATATTGGGGCTGTTTTCAATATTTTCAAACCAAAAGACCAAGAATTAGACTGATGCGCCTCGGTACTTTTGCATCGCAATTCCTTTCACGGGACTGCAATTGAGCATACATTACATATCATTTGCTGCAGGCGCTTATTAGTAGTGTCGAAACTCGATCCGACGTAGCTCGAGGGACATATCGGATCTGTACGTCATAACAGTCAGTCGTTCGTTGTCACCATTTTAAAATGGCCGCCGATGATACCATGTATAATACAGTATGGCCATTTATAGATGTAAAAGCATCAACGCGTAATACGGTATAAACATTTTCAAATGCGTTGGTTGAAACGAGGTTCCGCTGTAACAGGGAAGCAAACTGGATCCTTGTCAATCCGTCGCCAAACATCCATTCAGTTTGCGGTCTAAAGGAGTAGATATACTTCTAAACCACGTCACATATCCACTGCATAAAATGTCTTCCGAATACCCCAAAACGTCTATTGATTTGCGTGGCCCCTTGTGTCGGTAAAAGTCACGTTTAAGCAGCAACCTGTTATAAATCTCCGCGTGTGCGATCAAGTTGAGTTCATAACGACTGTTTATAGCCCCGTCCCAGACAGCCATTCCGCTTCATTCTTCTATTTACCCTGCAAGGTGAAGTTAACCTTCTTCAGCTCATTGTAGCCAGAGGAGAAAAGCCGAGATTAGTGTACTGGTCACGCTGATGTGACTCTGCATACAGTACACAAGAGCACGGAAAACAGATTGTTCTTCCCCACAAGACAATAAAGCTCAGGTGTACGCTATTGAAACCCCGCGCCTATAGTGATCACTCAGACAATTGATTGAGCCACTGATTGATGAGCTAGCACCGTCCCCGTCATCAAACGCTGCCGTACATGTGTGTTCTGTTTGCGCTTGATTTCATTTTATACTTATCTGGTCATTTATGTTAATGAAGGGAATGTGCTTATAGGCCCCTCTTCATTCATCATGAAAGGTAAAATTGTGTTTCTATACATAACATGTATTGGCCTTACTGGCATCGTCAATTAAACGTTTCATGATGGTGACAATTGGGACTCTGGGAATGGAATACGTATGACCGGCGTCATGGAAGAGAATAGACTCGGCCCACCGTATATTTGATGACCAACATAGCAATAACATTGGCTTTTGTGTGACACTCCACAATCTGCCTTCATCTCCATCTTCCTGCTCATCTGTCCATCAACCAAGTGTGCTACTTAAGGCAGAATCTCATCAGAACAAAGCAATCAGCCTCGTGTGCTGCAGCGCTTTTCATTAGAGCCCACAAACCGTTGCCCATGTGTGTGTGTGTGTGTGTGTGTGTGTGCAGTGGGGAGAGCTTATTAGCCAAGGTCAACTAATTATTTGGCCAGGGTAATGAAGGCCAGTGCTTATGTTTGGTCCCATGCTGATGGCCAGGACCTGATTGAGATAAATGCGCCCTCTTCAATGCTCCTGTCATCTGTCATCTTGATTGAGACCAAAAGCCGCATTTTCTTTGTTTCACTTTTTTCCATGAGCAACAGCACGACGAACTGTGCTCCTATTCAGGTCTGACGGATAATTCGACATCGTGATCGGAGCGCGTGATTGCTTTGCAAAAGGCCCACCATGTGGAATTGTCTCGATTTGGAATAGGAACTCTTCGACTCCGTATCTCGGCTTCTCATACTTGAATGCAGTACGTGGGTAGCAAATGTCACCATTATCATGATGGATGGGCCAAACCAAATGAGGTAGATTGGATTATAAGAGTTAAATTACATATCCACTTACCTGGATGCTTAATGAAGTGAAAGCGACAACGTCTATTATTCTTGTATCATGCATGATGAGCGTGCTGTGGTAATATGTCCAAGGCTTAGTTAGCTGCCGCCTACTGGAAAGCAGGACTCCACTTTTGTATCCGGTGTGCATTCGGTAACCCTAACCTCGAACTGCCTAATATGGAATTGTCTGACTTTCTGATTAAATCAATGAGGAATCATGTCCCCAACTATAAACACACAGTAATCTCATCGGTTATTGGTCAATATCAAGCAGGTCTAATATACCAGACTTACAAAAATGGATCTGAGTGGATTTATTATTTTTGGGGAGGATTTTACATAAATCATGTCAATTCTTACTTAAAAAAAGGTTTTAGGATGGCATCAATTCAGAGAAATTCACTTTAATTATTTTCTGTCGGGAAATTGTCAAGGAACCTTTTTTTCCCCCTTTTGTCTGTGTGTGTTGTTTGTCTTTATAAAAGCAGTCTGTTCGGCGCGACCCTTAATTTAGCGAGTCAATCCCAAAATTCTCCTCTCTGCTGAAAAAGAAGAGGTCCAAAAATGGCTCCCCTCCATCAGCCTTCAAGTCCCTCTCTGGCTGGCTCTGCGAGCTTCAGCATCTCTAACAAGCAGCGGATACAACCGCTGGATTACTGTAGGCGTGAAATCAATAGCTGCAGGTCTCCGAGGCACGACTATAGATTATGAATCAGTGTTGGTGAGCAGGGTGCCATAGTGGCGAAAGAGAGGGAGATGACTTGGGGGGGGGTGAGAAAAATACAGATTGGCTCCATTAATGTGTCATATTATCAAGCGCGCTGGGGTTTTCACTACTTTACACGATCATTTGGAACAGGCGTGTCCAAAATCGGTTCTCGCGGGCCGCCGTCCTGCCTGCGCGTTGCTCTCCCAGGAGCAACGCACCTGATCCAAATCATCAGGAATGTTCTAATGCTGCTTCACAGCTGGCTGATGAGCTGATCATTTGAATCGGGTGTGATGGAAAACAGGCGGGACGGCGGAGCTGGACGTGCCTGGATTAGAACAATTTGAGCTGGAAAATGACCATTTATTTCTCACAATTAGTTGAAATATCATCGGATATACTGATGTATTTTTTGTATGTGTATGATGTGTGTACAGTGGATGCTTGAAGTGTCACCTTGAAGCTTTTTTTTTTTTTTTCCCAAGTCCATCACGCTCCATCATAGGTCAGGCAGGTGTCATCAACAGCTGAGTCGCTGCATGTACAGTGTGTAACAACAACATATTATGTTCATTGATACGGATATATATATATGAATATTCAAAGTAAACTCAGTCAACTGTTCTTAAGACAATAAGGATCAAATAAACAGATGTGTTTTATGAATCCTTTTCATATTTCTACTGCCCCTTGACTAATGTAAACAAAACTCTGGCGAGCTCGCGCCGGCAATTAGACGTCACTGATGAAATATAGAAAATGTGACATTTCCAACACACCCTGCCAATTTGCAAGTGATTCATTGCAGGGGAGGGGGGGGAAAAAAAAATAAAAGCCCATTAACCTGTATTGAACCTGTGTAATCTCCGCAGTGAGCTGGGCTCTTTGCAGCCCTCCGTTTAATTCAAGGCCCTCTGAGTCCTGTTTACAGATGCTATCTAAGTAGCTTGATTCAACTGCCAATGAATATTGGCATGTGTCTACACCCCATAGACCCTGCTATTAGGGGTGGAGACCACAGGGTTAGACAAACACAAAGTGAACATGACATTTCCCTCGCCGTTGCAAGTCAGACGCACACGCTCACACACACACACACACACACACAAAAGCGCATGAGGAGCTGCGCGTGTATGTCAACAGGTCTAAATGTCTGCATGTGTCACGCCAACAATGCCATTAATTGCATGGGCCCCCGCAGCTCAAACGTGAGACATTATCCGGACGATGTGAGGCCATATTTAGCTGTCCCAAAAAGTGGGCATGTTGGAAAACATTTGCGCATGCACACAAAGCGACCTTGCTAACTGCTGGCTTGCTAGATCCACACTGCCCCCTGGCTCGCCTCGGCGCTCCTTTCCTCTGTTTGTCAAGCAGCACAAGACGCCTGAGGAAGAACTCGTCTCCCACCGCAGATTCAGGGTCAGATTACCTTGGACCAACTCCCTAACCTTAACCATTAGAAGGATAAGAAAATATCTGTTCTCGGATCAGGGGTTGGAGGGTGGGTGGGGGGGGGGGGGGCCAGATGATATTGAGGAGCTATCAGAGGTGACCAAGTTCAGGGTCAAGCCCTTGGGAGCACTGAGGTGGGAATAGTCAGCGTGGCTACCGCACAGCAAAAAAATAAAATGGGAGTTTTCTGCATGCCGGATAAATAAAAAAAAGATGCTTGCTTCCTGGCAGGAGCTTGTAACTGACAGTGTATTTCAATGACGCGGACAAAAAAAAAAAAAAAAATGTCCCCCTTAAGATTATCACCACCTTATAATGATACCATGTAAAATATTATGTTGCCAAGTGATGAAGTTACATCGAGCTTGAAAGTACAAAATGAAGTCTTCTTACTGTGGATAATTGCAGAGCAGACAGTGTTAAGTGTGAGCAAGTTCGAGTCGCCACAACCTGCCAGCTGTGTCTCAGTAGTGGCTTCCGCCCTGTCAAGGTCACTGGGGACATGCGTACAACACACCCACACCCACACGCACATGCACATGCACACACCCCCATCAGTGGAATGCACCAAAACACACACATGCACACATTGCACCAGTATGATTAATCTGTCAATCAATGCCCCCTATTCACTGCGCTGTCCCCCCTCCCCATGCACAGTCGCTGTGAATTGAAACAAGAGCTTGAAATATCTTTACTTTTGTTTTTTTTTGGGGGGTGGGGTGGGGGGGGAGTGGAATCAGTCTATTCCCAACATTTTACATGGCGCACATGCAGAGCGGAATATACGCTAGCAGCTGATGCTCGTTGACACTGCCAGCGTAGGCCAGTTAGCTTTCGTTTTACTGCTCGTGGGGGCCCGTGATGACAGCTGGGAAAGCGCAAGCACAATCATGAATACCTCACATGCCATTTTGCCATTTGTGGGTTGAAATAATAACAATTCAGATAAATTAGCCCATGAAAAGATATTTGGACCGACATCGACGGAAGAGCAAATGTTTGAAATCCGTGAAGTTGATCTTGCAGCGACGCCAATGGCACATCTCAATGATTGGAAGGGTTCACTCCTCTCTTAAGAACTCCTTCTTGTTCACCTCGCCGCCACGCAAACGAACTCACGAGATGAATAGACGAGTCAGCTTGTCATGTTGTTTACTGTATGGGAAATGCCTAATTATGACTTTGCATCAAATTTGAACACGCACTTACTTCTCTTTATGAGGGTGATAATGAACCAGCGCAGTTCTCATTTTCTAATTTAGATTCTGTCATTAAAGCGGCATAATGAGATGCTAAATCAACACCATTATGCATGCGGCTGTAGATTTAATGACATCTGCAGAAGCGTATATATGAAATTTAGTGATGCGTTTGAGTGTATTTTCCATGTGATCATTTTCTCTCCTTTCGCAAATGGCTCTTTGGACTTCATCATAAATGTTGCATGCGACGACACTGACGATTCGCGGTATTAACGCGTCCATTTCTGTACGGAGGAATTAGCGAAATGAGAAAGTAGGAATGTCTCGGTTTTTCAGTCAGGACAATTCCATTCTAACATAGGTTGAATTGCGCCCGTCCTATTTGATCTACCTCGTTACAAAAGGTGTTGTAGGAACACGTCGTGACCGAGCGGTCTTATTTTTTCCGACATCACTGACTAATCAGCTCTTCTCTTGCCACCTCATGCTCCCCCATTTACTCCTCCGCTCTCACACGTTCTCCCCACCACTTGAGCTCCCGGATCGCCCACTGCCTTGCCAGCACTAATTGCGTACAAGCAGTTCAGATGGAGAGCATAAAGTTGGAAAAGCGGGGACAAGGCCATTAGCGCTTTATTGGGAAGGAGGGGCGGGATAAAAGCGTTAGCCCTATTCCACTAGATCCAGTCCGCATCATCACATTGGGAAAATTGGATTCCTGAATAAGAAAACCCCAGGAGAGAGGTTAGGCTGTCCGTCTGGATCAGCAGAAGACCTTCTTCTTCTTCTTCTTCTTCTTTTTTCCCTGCTGTGTACCGCCTGGTTCTGTTCTCACTTTAGTGAACCAATAGAGCCATAATAAGTATTGATGAAGCTATTAGCCATCATTACCCAGGCACTGGTAGATACAGTACCTTGATTGGAATCAGCACCTCAGGACTCTGTCACAGTGTATCTCTCTCTCTCTCTTACACACACACACACACACAGGTGCTGTTTTAAACGAGCTGATTGAAACCGGTTAGTTAGCGAAGTCAGTAAAGTACTACTCTCTCATCCATTTCCCTCGCTCTCCCTTCGCTTGTCTTTTGGAACTCTATCTAGCTCTGTAACTGAACTCCAATCAAGTGAGGACACAGCCTGGAATATACAGCGTTCCAATAAGATGGCTGGCAAACACACACACACACACACGCGCGCGCGATAGCGAGGGATCAGATAAAAGAGGCTTGATTACAAAGGACAAGTTCATAGTGAAGATTGACACTGGTTGGAGCCAAGCAATCAGAGTCGGGCATCACACAGCAGCAAGTACACACACCAAACACAGACACGTATTCCATGATTGCGTGTACCACCAAACTGGTCAGGCAATTTTGGAATGTTAATATTTTTCAGTCACAAAGCAAACGTGTCAGTATGAGCAAAATGTCCACTATTGGTTTCCGAACCTTTATTGAGCCGTGGCCTGAAGAGAAATCTGAGGGCACACAACCAAACAAAAATGTCCCCATTTACATACAGATTGACTAAATCGGAGCGAAATTTTTGAATTGATCCAAAAGATCATTGGTTTACTCCGACCAGCATGGTAAGGGCAATGCTATCGTGACAGGCTATTTGATGAGGCTAACACGGATCTTATCCCCCACACAAGGCAGATCTGCGTTCACCGTTCCAAACTGTTCCGTGGCGACCTAAACTGAACTGAAAAGAAATGCCAGCTCAACCCAATGCTTTGGCGATTTTGAGCAAGAATTCCTCTGATTTAGTGGTCGCCAATACAGTGTCGGAACAAATTACCTCCACTTAATAAGATCCTTGGCGGAAGCAGAGGACGGCGGAGAGGGAGACAGGGAATGACAAGTATTAATTTGGGATTTTTCACAAACTGACACTTGAGTCTCCATACTCGGGCCCCGAGGCTGTGTCACTTCTCACTGATATGCCCCCCCACCCCCTCACACACACACAAAACATGTACACACGTGCTCCTCAGACTCTCCATTTCGCCAACACGCACACCCAACACGCCCCCACAGATCACGGAGGAAATTCTGTAGCAATTACCAAAGTCTTTTATCAGTCATTTCAAAGGAGGAAAATTAGAGCAATTGTGTCAGGATGGTCATATGGGCAGAAATTGCACACTTACTGCGTGCACTTATGCCTGTGACTCCACTGCCTGGCCTGATGGAGCCCATTGTTAGCGGACGTTGCCGCGGCGGCTGCTGATTGGGGCACGGAGCAGATGCATCAGCCCTCCCCGTATTTCCACAGCCCTCTCCACCTTACAGAGTCTCAGTCCGTCACTGCCCAATCCCATCAAGCCTTTATCTCTCTCCATCCTGAAGCGCTTGATTCAACATTTTCCATAATTTTGCAATCTTGAATTAAGATCCTTACTTTGACAACAGATTGCCAGAGGCAGTGTCGAAGAAGATCAGTCACTGTCGGTGCAAGTCGCACAGTGCTCCAGTATGGCAAAGTGTGTTTCTGGAACGTCCCCCCCCCCCTGCGAAAGGCAGTGTTGAAATGTACCTCTATACCTAAACACGACCAACCCGCTTGGGCTCGGAGGACGACGGGCCACCCTGCTGCCGAGTGAAGCCTCCGTCGTCGAGAAACACCGACTGCTCGCTCGCAGGGATCTTTCCTTCAACGCTAACAAGATTCAGGCAGGGAATTCTCGCAGTAAATGCTAAGTCTATGGCTTAATCTTCGACTCGAGCCCCTTCACACCGCGGGGAGCTTGCCGGGCCTCTCTATTCCCACCCCACTGGCCACACATCTCCACCCAATCTGTCTTAGCATATTGATTTCCCAGCTGTCTCATTGGTTCCTAACATAATTATGGCTAGCCGGGCTCAAGGCACAGGCACGGGGGCTAATACATTTACACCGGGCCCCATCAGCGCAGGCTTATATTCGTGTCGTTGAAACAGGCAGATCTACGAAGAGAATTCGGGGGGTCTTTGCAGTAATGAAAAAGGGAATTAGCTGGCGCGACCTCCACCGCATCGAGAGATCAATAGCGACCGCCATGAAAATATTCAGTGGGACATAAAATGAAGAGAGGTAAAAGGACACATCTGTTCATCAAGTCTTGGATTCCCCCCCCCCCCCCGACCCCCTCCCCCCATTAAAACTAATAAATCATATCTTTGTAATTCACATGTTAAGAAGGCAGAGACGAAAAAAAATCAGGTTGAGGGGGAAAATAAGGTCACAGTCCATCTATTTCACTTCGCCTAATAGTTGTCAGAAGCTGACCTAAAACGCCAAGACGGTATTTTTCTAAGTCAAGGATGAGGTAGAGGAAGGGTGGGCAATTTATCACACTATCTCATCCCCTCCCCTCATCCTCACGCCAACCGTACACAAGCGGCGAGGGGCTCCTTGTTATTTCTTTTAAAAGACAACTGCAGCCCCGTATTTAGAGCCGCGTGCGATTCCTGTAAGAGGGGTTCTTAAAAGGAGGCGGTGATGTCATTGAAACATTATAAAGCAACAACAACAACAACAACAACAAACCGAACAGATTGGTTTAAGTGTACTCGTGAATCGAATGTCAACCTGCGTCAAGGGCACACAAACAACAATGCTGTTGACCAGAGCTTTGCGTTACACACTGTAAATGAATGTCATTGGGAGTATGCGCGACGTTTTGAAGCTTTGACCTTAAAACTAAAACGGATGACACATATTTCGGTGAAGGTAAGTGTTAGCGTAGCATAGCGCCGATCGTCAAACTCCATGGCCGACTTGACACGGAAGGCCGGTTTCAAAGCAGGCGACTCGGCTTTTGAGTGGCGTGATTTTTATTTTTGGTTCTCAATCCCCCAAATTTCACGTATTTATGAATTTATTTGTCAATCTTTCATTTCTCTGTGGCATTTTGGACAGTCCCCGGTAGTTGCTGACAGTTGTTTTGGCTCCTGGCGGCGCAGACATTGACTGTCAACAGGACGTCTCCTTTCTTTTATTCATTCGCTGTTTGCTGAGAGATGCTGAATGCGAGTCAGCCTTTCCTCCCCGGAGGGTGGGGGTGTACGGCGGGGGCCAGAGTGCGGAGGACAGCGGGGGGGAGGGGGGAAAGGTCCGCGAGGAAGGGTAGGGTGTCGTGCGGGCCGACTGTCTCTCACTCGCTGTTGTGTGTGTCGAGGGTTATTCAAGAGGACGGTCTCCTGACCATCAGTCTGACATTCCGGCACATCCGCGGCCTGAAAACATGATCGGCGGGGTCAAAGGTGGGCCGCACCTGCTCGCTTCTGTGCATGAAGTACAATTAAAAAGCCAACACGTGTAGATGTTCATTTAGGCTCAGAGGTGTACGTGCAGGATTTCCATAATTACCGCCAACTCAAAATGCTCCAATCTCATCCTTTCACCTGTACCTTGCATCAGCTGAAAAGAAAGTGGCATGTTTGTTCAACTCCTTTTAATCATTTACATTTACAACACTACAAGTACATCAAGTGACATCGTCACCAAAGCAGAAATCACAAAATGAAAACCTTATTTGTTTTTAGGACTTATTGAGAAAGCTCGAGCTTAATGAATTAATAAGAACACAGCGCCCGCCTATTTATGCTATTGGCTTGATCATTGCAAAGCCGCCCATTGACATCACACACACACAAATCGAATATCATGAATAAAGAGGAGAAAGAATCCACCTGGCAAATTGTACGTGGACAAATTGATGAAAGTCTGGTAAGAAGGTGTGCGGATTAATTTCCAGCCGAGGCTGAAAGTGCTTCAGCACTGCTACTTTTTGCTTTTCCAGAAAAACAGCGGAGATGAAGTAATGACAGCGATTAGATTACTATTCTTAAGAATCCATTAGTCAAAAATGACACGCGGGAAATCACACAATGCATTTTGCCCCTAATGCAATAAGGTGCCAATTATAACACTTACATGGAATAAGTGGACTCCTCTCCCTGCGCCTGGATGAAGAGAACACAAATCATCATTACCCTGTGTTTCTTTATGCTATCTGCACTTAGAGGCATTAAGAAGACACTAATAAGTTTAGCCTTTGCAAACAGAGTGCAAACGTGCGCTCCACTTTCTCACTCATTGGCCTTGCTGGGCTCATTAGTCATTTGGACCTGTGCGCCCAGCGTGCACAACTCTCTGAACGGACGACGTTGCCTTTTGCTATCTTTGCTATGCTTACATTGGCAATCATGGCTGACTCTTTTTGTGAAGAAGAAAAGAAAAAAAACGATTTATTTGATGTTTTCGCCCACGACTTTGATGATGAGTGATGGACGAATTGATTTTAGATGAGTTTATTTCTCTTCTGGGAATTGTTTTGTTTCTCCTGATATCAAATGAGCTCTGAATTATTATTATTATTATTATTATTATTTTATGTAATAGTATTACTTTTAAAAGCAGCTCCGCCGTGCTCATTGCCATGTTGCTCGTCAAAGAAACAATTCATCATCTCGACTTTAGTAAGTGAGATGCGTAAAGTGAGTTCTATGTTTTCCATCACATCGTCCCTTTTGTCAAAGAAAAACCGAAACACACAGGGTGAGTCAATTATGCTTGACATACCCACGAGTCTCACAAGAGTGACATTTTGTGAGTCTGCTATGATGTCATGCAAGATGGCAGTTTTTCTGCAACATAATTTGACGTATGCGACCTGAGGTGCATTCAACATGATGGTTCATCAGTATTTTTTTTTTTTTTTACATGATGACAAATACACCAAATATTTGGCAACTTTAAGCCATAAGACTTGTTCACGCCACCAACTTTTAAATAGACTGGATAATCATGTCATGTTGCCAGTCGTGGACTGGAAGTCGCCTGCCAGCCTACAGGGGGCGACTGCTATAGAAATAAATACATTTTAAAAACGACCAAAGATCCTGTTGGGCTTCAGTAACTTTTCCATAACTTCCTCCCATTGGATAAAAAGACAAAAAAGGAGGAAAAAGAATTTGATGTCAGCGAGGCAAAGCCGTGGGGAATGGCAGACAATGATGAAAGCAAACTTGGGAAGAGCCACAAAACAGCGCACACCCCCTCTATGACATCAAGGGCGAGGAAAAGGGAATTATAATAACGCTGCCTTTTCTTTTTTAATTAATGAAGACAGCTATTTGGTAGAAGGCAGGGGCAAGCTGTGAGGGATCTCGGATGATTGGCAAACTTCAAACAAAAGCGTGCGGAATGAGAGCGTCTTTGCGTGTGCGCACGGAGGCCACATATGCTTTTTGTTGCCCCGAGTAAATAACACATGCCCATCAGTGGCCTCAAGTGGACTTTGTCTTTTTGTGTGTGTGTGTGTGTGTGTGTGTGTGTGTGTGTGTGAGGGACATTTGGGATTTTCTGGCATTACCGAGCGAGCAGAGGGGAAGTGAGGCGGAGAAAACATTATTCATACAACATATCATACGAGTTATTGAGACTTTGAGAACTTGCCTCATTTCCACTGAAGTTGGTTTTAATAAGGTTCCATGGGAGTTGATGCTTGAGGGTGTTGACTCGCGGTCTCCGCGCGTGTGTACGTCTCATGTGCGAATGAGCGTGTTCCGTGGTGGGGCGGCACGTGGTGTGCATTACACATGAAAGAAAGGTCGTGCTCAAACACCGACGGGGGCGAAAGGTTAGCGGCGAGCTGTGGATAGAACAAAGAGAGGGATGGAGCTTATCAAAGCTATCACTTGGAGGTAGACTGCTAGAGGTCACCAAACCCTTGACATGACGTACACACATCTAATGTCTCAGCCGAGGATCAATACGACTACACTCGGACAAACCAGATAGGCTTAAAAACCGTGTAGCCGCACCGGCGCGGAAATCGAGCACTCACTCAACTCCTGATGCGAAAATAAAAAAAGGTGTGAAAAGAATTGAAAGGAGAAACAGAAATCATCCGTTCAACAAGAGTTGAAGAATGACCGAAATTGACGGGATGTGTTTGGAGCATCAGATGGAATCGTGCAAAGGAGAAGCGTTGAGAAATCATCGCTGCCGATTAATACGCATTCGGTTTTGCCCTGAAACTTCCACAGCTGGACCAAGTCAAGTTAATGGACTTTCAGCGCATGTGTGCAAGATCTCAATTGCGGGTGCACGGTGACATCCGACCGCCCGACGGACCGGATTGGTGTCGCCAAATATTGCTCGGATTCAAAGAGCTGTATGGGGCTGGCTGGATTGGAATTCCAAAAAGTATGCGGTGGTGTTTGTGAATATTTGTCACTGAAAGCAGATATTCGGGACAAAAGGGCCTCAAAATGTCACAGACTAATGGACGTGTCCCCGTCCTCACTACCCCGCCCCCCTCGCCTTCCCCATTGTGATCACCCGCAGAAATTAATCAGAAATACCGAACAAAAAGTCATCTCTCATTTATCCCAGTCGTAATTGCTCTTCCCTCATTGTAGGTTAAGTCTTTTAAATAGCGGCTTACATCGGGACGCGCTCATCCTCGTCATTTATAATTCATGATATACTTTGCACCAAGCAAAGCTGTTAAATATTTAGTGAGACATTGCCTTAAACTTAATCACTCTCTGATAAACGCATGTGTTTCTCCTCCGCCCGCCCGCCGCCTCTCGGTGCTTTGAGCTCTTCAGTCAAGAGGGAAAACAATCGAGCAACTTGTATCATCTATTTTTAAGTTCTCATTTTGCAAATTAACATCGCAGCACTTAGCGCCACGTATTAATTGCAGTACATTGTCGAGTGCGCCATTATGTCTACGTGAAACAAGCTATTATCATTGTACTTCATAAAGTATTAAATGTAATCCATTTTTAAAGAATGCTGAAACATTAATTTGCTACACTTGCTGCTAATGTCTTCCCTCATCAAACTAATTCCCTCCACAGCCGCAAAGTAGAGCAAACGGAGGACTGCTTTAAACTGACTTGCTGTTTGGCCTCAGAGAATTTCACATGGCATCAAATGGTAGGAAATAATGTATTCATACACCTTCGCTGCAAAAAAAAAAGATATATATATATACAGTCAAACCTCGGTTTTTGAACGTCTCGGTTTTCGACCAAAGATTTTTGAGTTTTTTATGCCTCGGATGACAAACAAATTTTGGTTCTCGAACAAACTGAGCGCACTTGAATGCACCATTTGACTTGTGTTGCTTTCCATTGTGAGCAGACGTGTTCAGTCAACATTTTTATTTTAAAAAGAGCATGGTTTCGGTTTTCGGTTTTCAAACAGCCTTCTGGAACGGATTATGGACAAAAACCGAGGTTTGACTGTATATCTATGTAGCCATTCAGGGTCACATCCGGCGGACCACAGTACACCCTGAACCGCTCGCTAGTCAGTCGCAGGGAGGAAATTGTCGAAACGAGCAAGCGTTCACGCTCACAATGAGGATTTGTTTTCCGAGATGTTTGTTCGGCTTCCAGCTCGTACAGCTTTTGGGGTATTTGTCGCCGTATCTGCAGTTTTGTAATGTACTTCCTGTTTTGAGACTCAAATTCTTGACTGTCTACCACTGGCGGCGAAGATAATAGTGCGGGCACTCTAAACAGTCATTCATGTTCTTATCATTTTGCGCATGTAAATAAAGGCACGCACTTTCAACGTAAAGCGCCTCTCCCTCAATAGACAAAAAGGATCTTTTTAGAGATTCGACGCAAGCCTTTGGAATGCACATTCCTCTCATGGCTCGTCTCTCTGACTGCATCTCCCCTGCTCGCGCCAAGGCACTCCATCTCCCTGATGTTTAATTCATTGCGCCTTTCCATCATCTTTCCACCTATCTCCGCGGCTGTGTCAGGTAACAAACAATGAGTTTTTGATGTGAATAATTTAATGCGTGTATGGCAAATGGCGGCGCTCGGCGTCGCACGTCGGGCTGTCATTAAGACACCTGATTTCCCCCAAGATTCCTTGCAGCCTGCCTGCTAGATGAAAAGGCAGCACGCGTGTCAACACTTCTCGCCCCTGAACATCTTGGGAGGACGACTATATTTTTAGACAAGCTAAATGAGACAAAGGCAGCGGTAAGCAGTGAAAAGAGAAGGGGGGGGGGGGGGGCAAAACAGAGGGAGGGTCGAAGGAAGGAGAGGGACCGTTTGGTCGTACATATTTTTCCGTTCTCTCTCAATCTCATCCAATGTCACAACATCAAACGCTAAGCCCGCTTGCAAAAGCCGGCGGAAGCACTGATTCAATATTGTCTCCCGCCCCGCGCCACTGTGATCCCGAGACTGCTCTGTGGCGAGATGTTGACGCAGGGAGGGAAAATGATGGCGGCCACATCAAACGCAAACGTGCCGTGGATAATAACAGGCGCGGCAGCCTCCTCCGCGTTTCTCCCCCTTCTCTTATGCCGCAAATGATGACTTGGACACATTGTTCGGCGTGCAGAAAGGTGAGGCGGCAAACAACCAATGATGTGCAAGTCATGGTGCCCAATTCATCTCAAAGAGCTGATTGAGAAGACAATAAGGACGACACAGACTGGTCAGTCAGGAGAATGTCGGCTGGCAGCAGGGTCATTTGCTTAAAAACAACAACAACAACAACAACAACAACAACAAACAAAGCAGGGAAAGGTATGGGCTGGGATTTGGCCAGTAGGTTTTAAAGCAGCCGCTACATGACTGGACGAGGCTGCGGTACAAAAAAAAAAAAAAAAGGCTCCGGTCCGATCCAAAACGACACTGCCTTGGTGAAGCGAGAAGAAGGAAAAGAATGAAATGAGGGTTGCAACCTGGTGAAGGCGGCTCTGGTTTTTAATAAGCCATTGTGGGGATAATCGAGGCATCGGAGCTGCCTCTGAAAGCCTTTTTAAGACTCCCTTCAATCTTGGATTCACTTTCATCACCTCCAGTGTGGCCATGTTGATTGTGTGAAATCGGCAGGAGGGCCTTCAATTATTGCATCTCTCACACACGCACTAATAACATGCTTGAAACAGACGTACTCTTGGACAATGCAAGTCCAGTATACGCTCTCTTTTGTCTTCCACACGTGCACATGCAGGCAGACGCATACATTTACACAAAGTCAAATGACGACGTTCCTTTGATTTCATCCAAATGACTGGAGAGAGAATAGGCAACGTGGAAGAAAGCAGCGGAGATGGAGCAGAGTGTTGATTATTCTCTTCTGTCTATTTTGTTATTAGCAGATGGTAGCTCGATAATGAAGTGGCGACTTAATGGCTGTGGCACAATAAGAAAATGACAGAGAATCCAATAGGTAAGGACTCGGTGAATGGATTGCATATGTTGCAAGTGGCTGCATGTGCATGTGTGTGTGTGTGAACAACATTGGCACCACACACACACACACACACACACACACACACACACTCGACGCCGCTGACAACTAAGCTTCCAGGAGACGTCAGAATCCGTGTCGAACACAGAGTGACATTCGGCAAAAATCCTCAACTAGTGCACTCCACCCGAAAAGACACCAAACCTGACTCAAAAAGAATCCATTCTGCTGCTGTGGATTGCAAATGTCCCCATTATGGGACAAATACAGGTTTTCTTATCTTGTCTTAATTCTGACTGGCCTTTTGAAGTGATTTATTTATTTATTTTTTCTCCGCGGTCTTGCCTCCCTAATCCTCCGAACTTTGTGTCCACGCTCTACCTCAACATCATCACCAAACACAAAAAAATGTCTACGATACAGAACACGACAAACAAAGCCCACTTCAGCATGCTCTTACACTTGTGCAAGTGCAAACTTAAGTAGCTTCGTCCACCATGTGCGACATATAGCAAAAACATCACTACTGTACAGCGCTCGTTTTGTTTGTTGTTTTTCTTACTTTACCTGCACTTCACTATTGATGGGACCTAAAAATAAAACCCCACTGGCCTGTAGAGCCAATCCCACTTCAAAATGGTCTTAACGATCGGCCACTACAAACATTTCGACAAATAAAGGTCTCAGCTCAAATAAAGACCGGATACTGTTGTACAGTTCGGTAAATCAACGCCCCCCCCCCCCAGCTACTGTTACAAGAAAGACGAGGTTTTGTCGGAATGTCTTCTTGCGAGTGCCGACATATACGGCGTGCCAAGCGCGTGACTATTAAGTGACAGATGGAAGGCATTATGAGCATTATATCAGTGCCTGTTTGTGTCCCTATTTCTTTTTCTGCCTTGCCTTTCACGCCCCGCCCTCCCATCCCTTGCTTACGATCAAATAAATTTGTCATGAAAGACCTCGAATGCATCATTCATGCGTGTTCACGCGCAGACACGCACGCACGGCTTTCAGTGACTATAGACTCATGCGAGGATATGGACGGCTCTAAGTCCTCTTTAAACCAAGCTTTTATTTCCCCTGTCGCTCAATGGGATGTGCGCCAGTGTGTTCAGAAGCGCAGGTATGCGCACGAGCCTTTGTATGCTTATGGGGCAGCAAAAAAAAAAAAAAAACGCACTTGAATGTTGCCGTGGGCCTTCCTGGCCGTCGGCGTGTCGTCTTTCCTCGTCTTAATTAAAAGTGAGGCTCCGGTCCCCGCAGTAGCCGCTGGGAATATTTGTAATTATTTGCCGCATCTCGCCTTTGCCGTTCTTTTATGTGATTACTGACAGCGAGCGGAGATGAAGCCGCAGCCACGGTTTGGCAAAAGGACGACGGAAATGGCGACGGTTGTAAAACATGCATGACTGCGTGATTGTGTGGTAGTAAAGCAGAAAAGCTTTTGAGCAAGTTAACGTCGAGCAAACCGAAAAATAAGTGAAGCATCTCGGAAACTCCAAAAAATCGAGACGTTGACTTGTCTCTGATGGGAAAGAGCCACTTCACATTTCTTCAACTTTTGAAACGGGCTTCAGTCACTCGAGAACGCAATTATATGCTGTTTGGATTGTCGAGTTCATTTCATCAGCTTTCTGTTAAGGGTGTTCAGGCAAATTAGTGGAGGATTTTTCAAAGTTTGTGGAGTGGCCAACCTTGCTGCCCATGTCAAATGTTATTACAGTAATCCCTCGTTTATCGCGGTTAATGGGGACCAAAACCACCCGCGATAAATGAAAATCCGCAAAGTAGTAAGTTAGGTTAGGTTAGTGTATGAATAACAAAATACAGTAAACATATACATGTAGTACTGTATATGTTGCTCTATGTGACTCGCTGTTGTTTTGCTGACTTTCGCAGCTCCTCGCAAACCGTTTGCGGACTTTTTGCGGACTTAATTTTATTTTTTATGAATATGTTTGAAAAAATCCGCGATGCACTGAAGCCGCGATAAACGAACCGCGAAATAGCGAGGGATCACTGTATTATCATTTATTTTATTTTATTTTAATCATGTCACGGGCTGCTGAAAAATGGATGGGTGGGGGCCAAACCTGAAGACACCCTGAAGGATTTAACCTGACATACACAAAAATCGTTTGACTATGCAAAAGCAAAATTGTGTTGACCTCATTGTATTTATTGATGAGATTTGTACTGGCGCAGTCAGGCCAGTCGGAAAGCTACATGGTGGGCCTGACACAATGCCATATTGGCTCTGGGAAATTGGACCGCTGTTCACGTTGGACCTCGCCGGTTGTTTATTTTTTACTGACCCTCTGGAGTTGGACATGATGTAAGTCACAATAATCCTGTAAGAGCTTTTGAAATGGTTTGTCTTTGTCTCATCTTTTTAACATCACAAAAACTGGCATCTCGGTAGAGGTGGCTAGACTTTTTTATATCCACTCAAAGTGGATGTGCATGTGGGTCCTGTTGACAAGCAGGCGTGTTCGATTGAGGATTCCGAATGGGTAGCTGTGTATGTGTGTGTGTGTGTGTGTGTGCCTTCGAGGGTCTCTCAGTCCCCAGGGTGATTAAAGAGAATAAATATGCTTGATTACAAACGTCCAACCTCCCATCAACTCGCCTTAATGTATGCGGTTTAATTGAGCGTCAAAGGCAAAGTATGAGTTATGGCACGGGCAGACAGGACAATATCTCAGCGAGACGGCGAGGGGAAGAGACGATTTGTCAGACAGTGCAAGAGGGGGAAAAGCATTATCCGGCAGTTAAAAAAAAAAAAAAATCACCATTTGAAATAAAATCGGAAAACCTCATTATCTGCCTGCCCCCTCGTTGGAATGGAATTTTTTGTTACTGTTAAAATCGCCATGCAGCAGGCGCAAACTTGAATACCCAAAGCACTTGTGTTTCTCCATTTCAGCAACAATGCAGAAAGTCATTCGGGGTGTCTCTTTTTTTTTTTTTTTGTTTGCTCAATGAAGTCAAACGGTAAACGTGTAGGACTTGAGGCCAGATTTTTACATTTGTTTGACACAATATGACCACATCAAGCTCAAACCTGAAACTTTTTTCTACTTGAATTAATGCCAAACACATTAATGGTTCAGCAAAACATTCATCGTGCATTTATTAGAATCTTGGACCCCAAAAAGCAAGCAGGAGGGAGGAGCAGGGTGAACTTGACGAGTTGGATTGATAAAAACACAGAAAACTAAATCCTAAGTCCTAAGATCAAAAAGGAATCCAAAGTGTCAAAACAAAATCATGACTGAAGCAAAAAAACTACCAGGAACAGAACCATGACAGAAACAAACATGGCAGGACAAACAAACAGAGTGGTTGGGCGGGACTCCTTTTATACAACTAATTACATAACGACCAACAGGTGTGCAGCTGCACGAGTGCCCTACAGTGCCACCTGTTGGTCAAAAACCACAACATGACAGTCAGTGACATTTGAAAAGTATTCAAATGAATGATTTAGCTCATTTTTAAGGATAACTTTGTAAAACTATTTCCGAATCTATTTTGACTCATTGCTATACTGCAGGGCTTGGTTGGATTGCCATCAAAAACACGTGGTCCTGTCGAGTGCATGCGGCTTGATTTGAAGAGGGCTAATGGAAGAGAGGTTTTCATTCGACAACCGCAGCTCCTTTTCCAATGACGATCCCAAAGACGGCGAGCCGGAAGACGGTGGAGCCAAGCGGTCATTTACTCGTGTGGCTTTTTCTACCTGAAAATCGTCTCCGTCCAGTTTCCGAGCGGCGCGGAACGCGTGAAGAGGACATCTATAAAACCTTGCCTGGTTTTTGTCTCACCTCTAACCTACGCACTTACACCAAGCACAGGCCGGGCTCTTGGTATGGGTTTCTTCTAATTGGCTTATTGTCTTGAGGCGCCAGTGACAGAGGCATACTTTCATAGCGGGCTATGGAGAGGGAGAGCTAATTTCCACCGCTTTCCCTGTCCGGGCTTCGATGCCGCACGCGGCAAGCCCTCTCTGGAGGGATCATTAGGAGTCTGGCGGTCTGACTTTCGCCCTCTCTCTACACACCCATACATCCCAAACCCACACTCACACACGACTGGTCAACAACTAAATGCTAACCTTTAGAGGGGTGTGAAATAAGAATGTTACGGGCTAGGAAAGAAGACAAGGCCGTCCGTCGTCAAAAATGCACTCTTCCTCAGACTATTTAGACACACACATGTCCACATCTCATGCGGCCAGCGCTCAAAATGTGACTTTTTGAGATGCACAACAATGCCTTCAAAGGGCGGCACAGTGGTCGACTGGTTATTTTTATTCTTAATTTATTCTTAATTTGTATTATTGTTATTTCATAGTCGGCTCGATTCTGGCTCCGGCCTTCCTGTGTGGAGTTTTCGTGTTCTCCTCGAGCCCGCCTGGCGGCTTTTCTCGGGTTCCCCCCACATTCCCAAAAACATTGCTGACGGGTTCAAGGAACACTCGAAAATTGTGTCGAGGTGTGAGTGTGTGCATGGACAATTGTTCGTCTATGTGTGCCCTGCGATTGGCTGGCAACCAGTCGTGGATGTCCCCCAGCCTGCTGCCCGAAGACAGCCGGGATAGGCTGCGGCACGCCGCAACCGTCGTGAAAACGGACGGATGGATAATGCCTTCAAAAGTCGAGTACGATTTCAATACGATTTTTTACAATTAAAATGAATTAAAGGTGCATATTGTACAAATGTGGTGTGGTTGCAAACATTTTGTTCACGCTAGCTCAGGTCAACGCCCCACTTGTGATATTCAATGAACAACGTATAACGTACCTGCCATGTAAGAGTGATGCAAGTCTTTCTTCACAATTGCAAAGGTGTCTGCCAGTTCACGTGGCAGGTTAAAATTGAGAGTGGGAAGAGGAGATTACAGGATCGGACTGTGGCAGGGACGCACTCAACCCGTAGTGAGGGGGGGGGGGACTGGTGACTTCACGGCCCATAAAAAGCAGACACCCCCTCCCCCTTGGGAGCTCCAAGTAGGAATCCGCCCTGAGAGAGAAGGGTTAGCGCTAATTTACGAGCCCCTCTGCATCTTGGTCAACAAAAATAAAACAGCCGTGGTAATTACTTATTCATTATTAATGGGCAGCGTTATTTATGAGCTGTGAAAAGAGGTGCTACACGTCGGTGGTTTCTTTCGTATCCCAAACCGGACTGATGCCGGGATGATGCGGTGAAGACCCTTGCTCGAGGCGCTCCTTGCGCTTCTCCCGCCCAGGCCTGGTGTACTATCCCGTGGGTGGCGAGTAAAGGGCTAAGGTGTCAAGAGATGGAGAACGTCGACCACAGAAGAAGCCGTCCATATGCTGATGCGAGAAGTGACCCCCCCCCCACATACATTCATTCATAAATCCAAAGGCAACTCATCTGGTGATGGCTCCGGGCTGAAAATTTTGCGCACGGTAGAATGAAACCGCCTGGCACTTGTCAATAATCGACTGTCCCATGATGGCACATTTCCCAAGGATGCGATGCTAATCGGAGAAGCGATCAATAGTGCGGCTTCTCTTAAACAGCGCTACATAACATCTCATTTGACAGCAGGAATTTCGAAGAGCTCTCAATGTGTGTGGGGGGGAATTCTGGTATTTTTAGGGCATTTGATCCTTCCTGAGGTTCATGGATTTAAAAGCTTTTGTGTTCTGACCGTGAAATGATACATTTGCAGGCCTGCTTAAAACTCAATTTAGCCATAGCTGCAGCATTGCCATAATGGCTACCCTCTATTTCCAGAGCTCTCCCAATCAATAACAAATTGCTGAAAGCACAAATGATTCCATTTTCTGCTAGGGGGAAACGAGAATGATGAGAAAATAGGTGAAATTGATATGTGAGGGAATATTATCAATGCTCTAAATGTCAGCGGGATGAGGTACTATGACCTTTCGGGCCAGAGAGTGGGGGGGGAGGGGGGGGTGGCGATGGCGAATGCACACAAAGATAAAACCCCAAAATGCTGGCAATCAGTCTAAAGTAGCAAATTTGAAGCTTGTTCAGTGAGGAAAAAAAAAATGTCAACAATCTCCCATCCACTTTATACGTCTTTCGGGTGGTGGCAAGACGGAAGTGCGATCTTACGATGAAAAGCATCAAAGTCCAGCACCATTTAGCGACAACACACTTGGGGGAGGAAAAAACTCATTTGAATGTGAGGGACTAATTCCGAACACAGCAGCTATTAAAACTAATTCAATGCCAAGGACGGGGTATTTTTTTTTTAAGAATAAAGGCATTAAATCCCAAATAATATTGAGTTGTTTTTTTTATCTTTTGCTTCGTATGCATCTTTCAACCCAACCATTTTGGGCCAACAACAAAAACCAAGGAACTGGCTTTACTTTTCCAGTATATTTGGAAAGAGTCTATGACGAGCACTGCAAATTGCAGGAAGGGGAAACATCAAATGAACCTCCACCTAGTTTACAAATGATAACAGAAAAGGTTTAGTCGAGTAGAAAGATAAATACGACCTTATACACATTTCGGCCTTGCGACCTTTTGACCAAACTCTCGTCTCTCTCTCTTGTCTGTCTTGTCTTAATATCTTGCTTGAGGGCCATGCGTGCAGTTGCTATTGTGTGTGTGTGTGCGTGTTTTTTTTTCTTTTTCATATTTGCAAGGGCATCTATATGTTGGGAGAAACATTTCATTCCAAATAATAGCCCGCATGTTTGTTTGGAGCAGTAAACACAATGGTGAAGGTATACAGAAAAGCAAGCTTGAATGAATAGAAGCTAAATAATGAACCTAACCTAACCCTGCCCTCACTAGATTCTGGAATATCGAAACAATCTTGTCTTTTTTCTTCTTCTTCTTCTTCTTCTTTTGTCTGTTATCGAGGATCTCAACTTCCTGTCTTCTTGGACTCAGACTGGACCGCCATTTGCACAAATCTAATTCATATCAGATTGTTGTTCGCATTTGGAAGGCGTTTGATTCCGGCGTGAAAGTATCTGATTCCACTGAGGTTTTATAAGAGAAGAAAACAATGGAGAAAGTTCCCAGTTGACAGCAGCAAAATTATGAAATGTCATTGATTTATTGATCGATGTATTTTTCTATTTCAATGCCTTTACGCCTCCATCATCTCCAGTACATCCAGCAAAGCAATTGTAATTGTGTCACTTGAACCCTGCCGTAGCCTCGTGGAACAATTTGGTGTTACCTGACCTGACTTTTCTGTATTTATTGATGTATTATTTTTTGTCCCCCCCAAAAAAAATGTTTCTGGAGACCCTCTGGAACGTGCCACTTGCTTTTGGTGCTTTGCTCCCGACGCATATGTAGGCCAGGATGTACTCATTTCTCGTAAGTAATGAAGTGGAGAGTATTGTCTTTTCCCGCGGCCAGCCAGCGCTCAGTAAAATCAATGACAGGGCACATAAAGCTCAGCCAAGGCCTTCTGGAGCATCGTTAGTTTCAATGCCTGCAGGAGATATGTGCGAATAAATGAAAATGCAATTAACATTGGACACTCTGGCTCCACTGATCTCTGATCCGACCGTTGCAAGGACATACCCTGTAGTGGCTAATTTGATTTTTTTTTTTTTTTTAATGTATGGCATAGACAAATTGTTGAAGGATGGCTCACGTTAACAGGGTAAAAGCGAACTCCCTGTTTCGGCCTTCCTTGTCTTGCCGACTGGGATTTGAAAATAATGTGATCGTTGAACTTCATTATACATTCGGAAAAGGATTCGAAATACTGGAAGCGCGCACCAAAGTTGATGCCTGAGAGGTATGAAATCGATGTCATGGTTGTTTGAGAACAACACATGTTGCATTGAAATTTTAATTGCCATGAGTTGACCGGGACCACCACAGGTCAAAACCAGCGTTTTTATTCCGTCCGTCATGGGTTTCGACCAATTCCACGAGAGAAGGCAATCAGACAAATCATAAGAATTAGAATCATGCGAAATATACTCGACTTGTCTTGCTCGGAAGATGATAAATGACCATTGACCCCCCACTCTAAATATCGCACTGAAGAGGTCCAATGGAATCTTAAAAATAAATAAATAAATAAATAAATAAATAAAATGTGGCCATACATTTTAAAGCAGCGGGTAGGGACGGCTACAATGCAGACCAACGTATTAGATCATTTAGTAATTAGTAATTGAAATATGACAGATTTCCTCTTTTAATCACAATCCGATTTTGACGACCAAATATTTACTGACAGCACGCATCTTCAATACTTTGTCATTGAGGAGCCCCGGTCGAAAACTCGAGAATTTCTCATTCTTCAAGTTGAATCACATTCAGGAGAAAGCCATCTCAATAGCTGCCACGCAGCGAGATGTCGTCCCATGTTCTGCATATCAAACTGTCGGTCACGCTATTGTCACAAACTCCACTAAACGCCATCCGCCGTCCGATATGTAGCGGTTTGCGTGAGTACTTGATCACGATTGAACATTTCCCCCGCACGGGACGGACGGCTAGCTAGTGTGCGTGCGTGCACGGATGTGGGCCCGGTATGTGCGTTGACCATGCAGGTGTACCGTGGGCCATTTGCAGCGGCCCAGTGCGCTTACGAAATTGCTTCTGGGTGTCAGGGTGCTCACAATGTTCTAGACCATTAGCTCAAATAAGTCGCAGCCAAAACTCTCAGTATCTGTCTCACTGGCCCGAATGACAAAGTGCATCCTCCCAAATCCCAAACAGGCAGGAAGAAACGGGGTAAGACAGCGGCGCTACGAAGATGGATGCCCACTTCTGCTTTTTTTCCTGTACCTGAGTGCTCTTATTTCACAGCACGTTGGGGTGAGCGTGTCATCGTCAAAAAAGAAAAAAAACAACCGGCCACAAGAGGATTTTGACTTTGGCACAAAAAGATTTAAGACTTTGATTTAGGGATGTCATTTGGTTTGCTGATGACAATGAGGAATCTGTTGTTGAGGCAACTTCTGTGGTGTTGTGTTTTTGTTTTTTGGGAAATTGACAGCTTTGGAAAAGAAAAAAGAGGGCCAGTTTTTACGTGCTCCCAAAGTCAAACTTTGCTAATAAAAAATAAAGAACAGTTCATAAATCCGACCCCAATTTAATAAGCTCGGAAGGAACATGAAAGAAGTTGCGCTTAAGATGCTCCACAGGGTGACGGCCGGCATCTGTGCGGGAGAGATAGCACCTGGCACGAACCTTTGCCGGCGTGTAAATGACGAGTAGACCACATCAGCCTTGACCAAAGCTAGCCAAAACCTTTTCAATGAGAAAACAATTTACAAGCAAGCAGTGAGGTGCACAGACACAATTTGATTTGACCTGTGTTCTTCGGTCTTGGCATTCGCTGCCGCTCTTGGGTGGAGACCCCAAACCAGTGTATTGCTAAGAGTAATACCGGAAAACGTACGTAATTAGAGCACTGAAGAAAAACTACCTGATGGACGACATCGTAAAAAATGTGATGCGCTTACTAGGCGGAAGGCACTCCGTGCCCACGTCTTGAAGACAAGGAAATACAGCAGAGGTGGAAAACAATGGAACCACAAAAAGAATTTTGAATCCGACGGTATGCTTTGAGCTTGATTAACCCTCATGCAGTATTTCTAAGTGGCTGCATGAAGGGTATTACGTCCCAAAAATGTCCCTCTTCCAATGTGCAACAACTTTTTTCACTTTTAATTTTTTTTCACTTTCATCCCCTCAAAATGTTCAGTGGGAATTGGCCAAGACATCGATATACATCCTCTGCAAAAGTTCAGCTTCGTGGAGTTATTTTTCACTGTTTTGTCTGTGGTGTTCATTTGTCCAACAGTCCAAAATCGGTGTCCAATTTTGGGATAATTACTGCATGGGGGTTAAGCATGGAAGACTCGCGTTAAGCATGACATGTAACTGCGAAAACCTCCAACCTGACAGAAAAACAACAGCGAGTCAGAAGCGTGCGCCCCATTTGTCTTGATCTCGCCGCCGACGGAACAAGGACTTTTGTTTAACCCCGCTTGATTTCCCTTCTAGAGGCGATCCCTTGACGAAAGGGGGCCCATTATCGGAGAGGCATGTTTCACTAACGAGCGATCACTAATGAAAGCTTTGATGTAGGATTAATTACACTCCAAATTGAATGTCTAATTGCTTTTATTCCCCTCCCCATGAAATATGCCCCGGCTGCCACTTCAACGCCATCTGCTGTAATTGGAAAAAAGGGAAACAGCGGTAGCGGGGGGGGATGACGGTGGGGGTATCAGGTTCACAGATGAAAAGGTGGCTGCACAAGGCCTTTTCCAGTCAGCTAACGAAAGCCTTTTGTCCCGGCTTTGATATGTCTTCTGCCATTTGCTTCCGTTTCTCGCCGCGCCTGATTGCGCCTGCCTGATACGAGACGAGTGTTTCTGATTGAAGCCTTGCCAAATACATCTTCTGATGCGTTTAGGCAAATGCATTCGCTAATTACATTTGTGCTGGGCTGCGATTGATCAAGAGTGGACGGCCGCGCATCATTACGGAGGCCGTTCATTTCAATGGCCGTCGCAAACGGACAATGAGGGAGGAAACATGGCGCAGTCTGATTGTTGTCGATTCGCAGTTTTTCAATCTGATTGATGTTACTGCTTTGCCATCGCGGATTTCCCCTTTCTTCGGTTTGTGAGTGCAAACGCGGTGAACCGTCTCATCAAATTAGTCAGTGTGAAACAAGTCACGAGACATGAGACTTGCAGTTATGTAAAAATGTCTCCAAATTCATGTACGATGTTTTATATTTTCCATCACCATCTGCATTTTGCTTTCCTTTATGATTGGCGTAAGATAATTACGACTTGGCAGAACACGTTGACATGTCATGTGACCTCTTCACCCTTCCACAAATGCACATCTGGCATATGCCATCAGTGTGGCCATACAGTAAGGCGTGTACAAGGCCAATAGGTGCACCATAAGGCTATTATATTCCATAATAGTATTATGCTCTGGAGCTCACATTAGCATTCGAATGAACGCTCGTGTGGCAGGTGTGCCGAGTAGCGGCGCACCGCCCGCCTCGGATAAGACAATGACACACTTTGACAAGAAACGGCGCCGATTGCCAGCAATTGTCCTCACAGAAAAGTTGACAGTGTTCAATAACCGTGTGTGTGTGTGTGTTAGATGGACTCCCCATGGAGCAAATGGCTTTAAGCAACACAAGCGTCTGATCAATACATCAATATTCAGCTTAGAAGGTCTGACGACATACACTTTCTCACACACACACACACACACACACACACACGCTTCGGGCTCGGCAGAGTGTAACCCCCGAGCAAATCGATTCCACGCCACACGATAGTGACGCCACGCGCCGCCATCATCGGCGCTGTGTCTTAGACTCGCACACGCACGCACGCACACACCCAGAGTTATAAAAGACTCGAGTCCACAAAGACAGCTTTGATTAACATCTTGTCCGTTCTTTAGCGGAGACAAATCCGCCAGCGCGTGCGTGCGTGCGTGCGTACGGACGCTCATGCACTTGGCACCTCCCGAACCACGCGCCTGCGGCTAGAGCATATTGGATGGATGTCATCTTATGGTGGCATCGGTATTGTGTTTATTGTTATTCTAATGAGAGGCTGAAACAACGGTATGGAAGCCGCAGGAGATAAAGCGTGTGTCTTGTGTGATAATCCCACTGTCCACGCTCCACAAACACCCGATTGGTCACGGTTCGAGGTCTGGCCCGTCAGATAGCAGCAGGCTGCGGATGTGCGCGCGTGGAGTCGCGGGATTATTTGAAAGACGGCAAGCCGGCTGACCCGACATCTGTGACTCTCCAGTCGAGAATCCATTGCCGATTCTTTGCACGTCTATTTGTTTATATGATCGTACGTAAGGGGGCGATGGCAAATTCGTTTTCAGAAGGAAAACATACAGTCGCAGCAAAAAATTCGGGGTGAGCCTCGCATTTCACCACGTTTGCGTCTCGGCGTGCGTGAGAACTGGCGAAATCCGCTGGGACTGGCGACACGGGGCTCAAAACTGGGACTGTCCCGGTTCAATCGAAAGGCTTGTTTTTAACAAAGGGCCAATAACATTTGGTACTAAATTTTTTTTCTCAACACACGCTCTCTCTCTCTCTCTCTCTCTCTCGCCGAGGGATAGTCGCACAGAACATCCCGTACACAAGAACATTCAGTGAAGTATGCATAATTCGATTGCATATCGAGATGATGCGATTCAATTACAGCGGGGCATTTATGGCAATCACTCTTGCGGTCTTCATTCATATCTGTGACATCGGCCTACCAGTTTCGGAACCACTTAGCCTCTAATGAGCCAAATGAAAATGAAAATGGAAATAGTCGGGGGGTGGGGGGGCCCCAGAGAGCATCAAAACAGACTATGGAGAGTTCAAAAGTTAAATGGGTTCTCTGTTTACATTGCTCAAATTAACTGACTTGTGCGTCCCTGAAAAAACGCATGCGAGACACATTGCAGGGGCTTTCTGCACTCCACTTACTGTCTGGGCAATAGAAGGTGTGCATATTTCTTCCAATGGAGGCCTCCGCCGAACAGGGTATCCCGTTTTTACATGTAATAATAGGAAATACTCGAGAATACCGCAAATTCTAAAATAAAACCGTGTGCGGAGAATTGTAATGATCCTTTATCCCACCATTACTTACTTGTCTTTCCTCTGCATGCACGGACCGCTCGTCCCATCCTCCTCCGCTGCAGCTTGGCGACGGGAGCGATGCCGCCTTGGCTGGTAGCCGAGAGGACAGGAGCGGAGTTCATCGTTCCGTTTTGCAGTCGGCTAAAAACGTGCGTCTTTAGCTCCACGCTGGCTGACACCATTCCTGCCTGCAAAATAAATGGCGAGGATGGTGAAGTAGCATCGGTGCCGTCGTATGAGAGCATTTCTTCCAATACGACGAGAGAAGTAGAATATCGGCACGATGCAGAAACGGGTATCGTCGCAGGTAAAAATGGAACTCTTTGATGTTCAAAAGGCTTGACTGGATGCAAACGTGTTGTGCAGTTTCGTGTATTAACTGAAAGATCATTATTGCTTGTGCGGCATATGTTTGGAAAGTGCTTCCCTTTACAGAAGTTTTTTTTTTCTTGTTGCTGGTCAGACAAAAAAAAAACCCCCAAGAAACCCTTAAAAATGGCATGAGCTAATATTGGAGCAATAAGAGAAGCATCGCATGCAACCTGAGGACTAATCCGCCGATTCCCACAAGGGGAGAGGGTGACTGGAAGGGCTGAAAAGTAATGAAAATAATTCTTTCAAGGTTTAACCTTTTTACAGGGTTTAACCTTTAAGAGGTCACCAGACACAAGCGCTATCCCCTGGAGAGCTGCTGGATGTTTTATTTACGGTTTGAGATGAAGACTCATCCAGCTGTCTCGCTGCCTTCTCTTGCGTTCAGCCTTGACAGGTTGTACCCGCGTCTCTCAATAATGTCCCGATATGCACAAATCAATCCCTGAAGCCAAGGCTGATGAAGATTTGCTTTCGCTCGGTGGAGGCAACGATGCTTCTTTGGAGCCAAAACCATGCCGTGCGCTTTCACTTGAAAATGTTTGATCCAAAAGCTCTCCTTGATTCTGTCGATTCTGACGGACAGCATCAGCCCTTTCGAGATGGAAAAGATAACTACGGTGCGGCTTTTCCAAACAAAATCATGTTCAGCAGATGTCCGATATTTTGACTCACAAATTTTGGTCAAATTGTGCGTTTTTGGTCAAAAATCAGTCGCGTTCAGGCCTTGACAGAATATTTCATCCTCAACAAATCAATCAAGCGATCCATCAGCCACTCATTCAATCACTCATTGATTGTTTATTGCGCCTTTCATACTTCAAGCGCTTCAAACCACTCTAACATACCGTCGTGGATGTGTGAGAAGAACAATTTCAAATGTCTAGGACAACCTTAACCCAAAAATCACAAAAATAGTTTTTAAAATGGTGATTGCATCTAAAAGGCAGGGGGGGCTGGCCTCAACTGGGAAATCAAGCTTCTCCGGCATCAGCGAGAAGCAAACTGGCCGGTGTTTCCTCATAAAAATAAAGGTGGAACTGCATTAAAATGATCATGTTGTGATGGACTAGAAGCTTATTGATTTCATTTTGGTCCTGAAGGGAGCTGTAAATTCCTCACATCTTTTGTCATGACTTTCATGTAATTGCTTTTGTCGTATTTAAATATTTTCAAGATCAATTTCGAGCTTGGTGGAGATGGCGGGGTACAACCAAACGGCTGCTCCCCCGGAAGTTCTTGTGTTAAACAATGAGACCGTCAGCTAGGTAACAAGAGTAGGGGGACAGCAGCTCGATACCTCTATGAGAGGTCGCCAATAATCGGCTGCGATGGAGGCAGGCCGGGCGCGGCCAAATACAAGCGCGCGGTATTGACGAGGCGTC
The DNA here is from genome assembly GCA_018466805.1 of Hippocampus abdominalis. Taxonomy (NCBI): domain Eukaryota; kingdom Metazoa; phylum Chordata; class Actinopteri; order Syngnathiformes; family Syngnathidae; genus Hippocampus; species Hippocampus abdominalis. Next base: position 1,210,917 of record CM031712.1, on the reverse strand, counting down.
GGTCGCCTTCAATCAGCTTCTATCTACTGGCGGGGAAATCAGCCGCACTCCGCGCGGGCCCACGATGATCCCTAATGGAGACGTCAACCGGAGAAACTGAGCTCAGCGGAAAACCGTTATCTGCGCAAAATATCAATATTATCTTTACTATCTATAAATTCAAGGTCCCATGCCATGCAAAACAGGTCCAACTGTTTCTGTGACATATTTCAACCCCCGGTGGTACTAGATAGCAACACATCATTTCCAGACTCATTTGTCGTTGGATCGCGGGCTTCCACTTTTCGGTTCCATGTGTTGAACCTCTTCTCACTGAAGCAACACACAAGACACCGGCGCATGCACAGAGATTAAAAGCCAGGCACACAGCACAGTAGTTGGGTCAGATTTGGGTCACAAGTAAATTGGCCGAGGGCGGCAGGCCTCACAGCTCCTAGTTTAGAGAAACAAATTAATTAGCGGGCCATGCGGCGCAGTCAAGGCGACGCATTACTGTTGTGGCTGAGATCGCGTGGCAAAGAAGGTGTCCGAGTCTTGCGCCGATTCCCCCTTCCCAGCTGCGTGAATCAGAAGCAACACAGTTCAAAAATCCGTTGGAAACTGAAAGAAAAAAAAAAACCCCACTGAAAGTATTTAAAAAGTACTTTATACAGACAGTACATTATGTGTGCACTGTGCATGGAAGCAGCTTGATTAAATTACGCCCAATATACGCAAAAATGACTGAAAAATAAAGTTAAGAGAAACAAAAGCATAGGAAGCCACTTTGGCCACTCAGTGCGGCGCCAGTGCTGACTCATGAAGAGAAGAGAAACTCCCCCGAGCAGCCGCTGCCATTCGCCACAGTTCAGGCGCTGATGGGGGGGGAACAGTTGGCAGCTCGGGGGCCTCGGGCCAACCCGGGCCATATGGCAGACGCTGTAGCGCGGCTGTGTCAGACTCGGGCATGTTTTAACGACCAATTAGGCTCATTAGGACTTGATTAGAGATGGGCAAGCCTGAGGGAGCCGTGCAAGGAGGATGGCGGGGAATACCAATCTCCAACCAGTCGCGTTTTCTCAATGAGACATGACAAACAGGTGTTTCCTTTCAAAGGCCCATTCAAATTAATTAGGGCCCTTTTTTTTTTAATGCTTTATTCTTGAAATCCCATCGACAGAAGCAGAAGTCGAACATCCAGTTATTCATACTTAACCGAAATCTTTTCATGGTAAAACAACCGTTTCCGGATCTAAATTTCCTAATCTAAAACTCATCTCGTCAAACACCTGTGCATATTTTGCTCCAAGCCGAGTGTTCATCGTGGTTTATTTTTATGTCTTTATGCCATTATTACTGACATAGCAAAACAAATGATTTAATCTCTCATGGGGGGGGTGGGGGGGGTTAGACTGAAAAGATGCACAAGTTGCTAACTGCCAATCATTTAGCTTGGGAGGGTACGTACATCTGCGGGTGTGTATGTGTGTGTGAGTGATGTGCAGAGGATTAGAGCTCTAATGATAATTCTACATATGGTGGCTGGATAAACCTGCCTTTGCGTTCGGATCATAAATCCAATCTGAGGACGATAATCCTTTTGCCAGATGAGGAAATAATGCCAAATATTATGGAGGGGGGGAAAAAAATGTTTGTGGTGGGGCATGCACCAGCATGTTTACCACAAATAAACAAGTTTGACATATTTGTACACCTATCCTTTTCAGCAATATATATATATATATATATGTGCGCCGTGCTATTTGCTTCAACCGAATATATCATGGAGAGTCTAGTGATATTTCCGTATTGGAGCCGTCTCCATATTATGCATCTTCCTTTCTGTTGTTATTAGTGTGTGAAGTCACCCAGCACTAATCCGACAGTGTTGTTATTGAGCTCAGGGCCATGGAAATGGACAGTGTGTAAAACATGCAGAGTGCATCTAAGCCAGATTAGCGGTGAAACACCCCCCACAAACATTGCGGCCATATTCAAATTCATATTCGCATCCGTGTCATGCTCAATAGGCTGCTTTCTGTTCGGTTGTGGCGCAAGCAAAACATACAGCTGGGCGCAGGACAAAAGGGAGACGGTCGGGGTGGCGTGTTCGAGAAAAAACGTTTTTTGAAAGTACAAAAAAAAAACAACAGCAAGAAGAAAATTCACAAAATAAGTGAGGTGGAAAAAAATGCATTGGAGTCAAGCCACTTGTAGGCGCTCCTCGAAAATTACCGACCAAGAGGGGGGGGAGGGAGGGGGAAAGTAGATCCAGTGTTTGACATTTCACCTTGCTCAGTTGATAAGGGGTGTCACCCTCAGGTCCTCAGGGCTTTGACTGCTGTCTGAAGCCATCAGCCCTCCCCAGCGCAGGAAACTATTGATCAACGACACTGTGCTGCTTTAACCGTGTGTGTGTGTGCGCGCGCAAGGGTAGGTAGGAAATCGTTGGTGTCTGGATCTGTGTCTATTTGCAGGGTTGGGCAAGCTTGTAAAATATAGTGAGCTCAATTACAAGCGATTGGACATTCAATGTGGCTCCCCATGAAAGCTGGAAAAAAGAGAAAAGTAGCAAAAATATAAGCTACTTGTGAGAGCCTTTTAATATTTTGTAAAGGTGGGTTTGTATGAATAGTGAAATCTTTGGATCATCTTTGGCCAATTTTTCTGATCACAGTGTCATCAATGTCACGATAGCACATCATTATGATCAACGGTGAAGTTAGTTGTAAACAAGTAATTCACCTTTCCTGATTTGACGTTTTTTTTTTTTAAATACATCAAATATTGAAGTCATTTTTTAAAATCGATTGCAAAAATGTGTTCAAAGGGTTTATGGAAGTAAATAGGGTCCAGCATGCAAGTTCTCAATTTGTCATCTCATGTCACTAGAGTAGTGAGGTGGGAGGAGGTAGAAATTTTTTGGGCCTAATATTACCAAAATCCTGATCGACACTGAGGACATTTAGTAGTTCCCAAACAGCAATACAAAGCGGGAAATAAACGAGGCGCCTGCGGAGGCATTGGAAATTCCTCCAGAGCGGGAAGGATGCTCATGCGTCGTGCGGCTCGGGGACGAGGCGGAGGCCGCGTAAAATGTGGCCGAGCGCAGATTCATGTTAAAAATGACACAATTAGTTCAACTCTGAAGTGGCTGTTAGTCACGCGCGGCTTCCCTCCTTAGACTCACATGAGGTGATCAGACAGGCAAATCCTCGCAGGGCCTGCACGTGTGTGTGTGTGTGTGTGTGTGTGTGTGTGGTCAAATGAAACGCACGCAGACATTCACGCCAACGCGTACGTACGCGCATGACAAAGGCGTGAACACAACTCATGAAACAACAGCGGAACGGCACTTTTTTTGCATCCTGCTCCTGCGGAGAAACTAAAAGCTTCACGCTCTCATTGATAGGTGTCACAGTCAGGACCTGGAGGGTCCTGCATGTTTTCCAAATCTCCCTGTTGCAACACACCTGATTCAAACGAGCAGGTTCAATGTCACAGAGCTTGCTGATGATCTGATCATTTGAATCAGGTGTGTTGCAACAGATAGACTTGGAAAACATGCAGGACAGCGGCCCTTCCAGGAACGGAGTTTGACAGTCTAATTTGTGATATGGGGGAGGGGAAAAAAAAAATCCCAAAACATCCCATGAAAATGAGTGAAGAACGTCAGTAAATCACTGCAGTTCTGAGGAAAACGTGCTCTAATTCCACAGACTCCCGCACTGAAAAATGGATCTTTTTTTTTCGGGGGAACTGCACTTTGAAACAAAAGGGAAAAGAAAGTTAATATGCAGGAAATGAGACAAATGAAAAGTACAGTACACAGCAGCACTTTGAGTTGGCACTTTCAAAGCCGGCAGAAAGGAGCGTTTGAATTTAGGGGCCCCCTCAAGAGATGGCAGGGAAAGGCAGGGCCCGATTTTATTAATTTCATCCGTGGTTATGTTTCTCCTGAATAAAACATGAATACTCGCAGGAATAAGGGAATAACAGAGAGCCCAAGGAAGACGGCTACTTCTCTTTTAATTAGCAAGCAACGTGAGGCTCTCCAAACGAGCTTTGGCTTGCCCTTCCTCTGTCAATCAACGCAATCTTTTCCCTGTCTTGAAGCAACTCGAAATCCTCAAACTTACACTCGCTAAAAGGTGCTAAAGAGAATGGGGAATGCCCTTTTTTTTTGTTGTTGCATTCCGGCTAATGCGCAATGATTCTGGCCAGATTCTATTCACGAAAAAGGCAAAGCTTGGTGCTGGCTGACTTCATTGCGTGTGATTAATTTTTTAATGTACTACATTACTCTCAAATTATCCCCTCTGACACAGCCTCTGCAGAAGCATGCGAGCCGGAGGCATGCATCATCAAATAAAGTAGCCTCACCTGCATCCTGAAGAAGAAAACAATAAATAAAAAGAGGACTTGAATGTTGACAAATGCTGCGACGCCAAGGCAGACTGAGCTTCTTCGGACTCTAAACGTGTCATGAGAATTTTTTTTAATCACAAGAGGCAACTAACTGTTGCACAACATCTCTAAAAGGGTCAGCAAAATTAAAATGTTGAAGATTTTGAAGTTTGTTCTTCTCAGGGAATTTTTTTGTTGGTTTAAAATGCAATGAAAAAAGAAGACGAGGCACGCTCGCCGAGGTGTGCCTGAAGATAGGGAAGAAGAGGAGGGAAAATGGAGGGGAGTGCGGGCGCAACGAGGGGTGAGACAGTCCCACCAAGAGCGAAGGGCCTCTGTAATGATGGAGAGGGATTACCAGAGAAGTCAGTGGACTGGGGAAGAAGGAATGGGAAGAAAAGTGAAGGCAGAACCTACTGCAGGAAGCTCAGGAAGATGAAGAAGTGGCACGAGCCGATGCCTGTTGTTGGAAAGTTTGCTCATTTGGAGAATTCAAGTGATTCAGTCAGCGACAAAGCACAACATTTGAATCCACAAAATGCCCACTGGATCTTGAAAGCAACATTTAACGTCATGACACCACAGGACCGGAATGGATCACATCTATTTCTCGGATATTGTCGCCGTCCAGTGAAAACGTCACTTCAAGTGTTTTTTTTCTCCATTTCTGTTTTGAAAATGAAAATTAAGTTCATTAAGACGCTAAAAATAATCATGATCACATCACATCTTAAATTGAGCGTCAATAAAAATGTAAGATTTGTTTTTTCCAGATTACTAATACATCAAGTACTGCATTTTTCGGATTATTCAATGATGTCACAATCATATTTATGTTAAGTCTAGGAAATCATCATTGAATAACAGTTGTTCCTTTAATAAGTATCACATGTACTAGTATGTGCACAGCGGATTTGATTTCAAAAGCACAAAGATGTCGAGAGCACATACACACACACACACACACGCACAAAAAGAAACCTACAGTGATTGTATTTCTTCATCTGTAGTTTGCCGGATTATTTCAAACTCAGCAGCACACAGACAGAAAAGACCTCAAATGTGGAATCCGTTTTTTTGACCATTTTAATTAACAAGAGATGAGCAAATAAATTGAAATGTTTCTCGACACGTCTATACGCTCAACAGAAAAAGCGGCCTGCTTCCTGGAACATCCAAATAAAATGTCGACTGCGGGGCTGTGCATCATCTCTGCTCAGTTGCACGGTCTACCTATGCCTCCTATTGGTCTGATGGCTACAGTCCACAACAATCTCAGTGGAGGGATGGTGGTGTGTGTGTGTGAGGTAGGTGGGGGGGTGGGGGGGGGGGGCAGTGATGCAGGGGGAGGCAGGAATGACAGATGAGGGATGGGGAAAAAGAGAGGGTGCAACGGATGGAATGACGGTGAGTGACAAAGAGGGAGAAAATCAGGCGAATGGGAAGAAAGGCTTTGGGGGTTGGTGTGTGTGTGTGTGTGTGTGTGTGTGTGTGTGTGTGGGCGCAGGGGGTGGGGGGTGGGGTTAGGGGGTGCAATAGGAGAAAATGGAATGGGAGGAGGTGGGGGCGGGAGGCTTGGAGGGAAAAGGGAGATCTTATGAATGTTGACCACTGTCCCTCTACATAAATCTGCACATTAACTGCCTCAAATGAGGCCCCCCGTGTTTTCTCATCTTCTCCCCAGCATCCATCCAAGGCACAAAGCACCACCCCTGGTCGCCATCGTGCATCCGATTGGCCCGTGTCGTTTGGAATGTCTGTCTACATCAGGGGGGCGAGCTCGGGACCGCCGTCCCGACAACGCTTCCTTCCCCCTGTCGCGCCCCCAATGCCTGATGGGTAGAAACCAAGAGCCCCAGAGAAGCGTCGCGCGGCTAATGCCCGCCATGAGGAGTGACACACTCATGCAAACATTTGAAAATTGAAACATTGAGAGGCAAATGTTTTTCAAAAGAAAAAAAAAACCAAAAAAAAAAAGCACCAAATGTTACAACAACGTTCAAGGTTTGAATTGTGTCCAGAGGGTCAGCGGAATGTGGATGTCGTATGAGGGATGAGCGGAATGTCACAAGTCAAGAAAATGAGGTGTGAAATTCCCAACAAAGAGATGCAAAATGTCAAGCCGTCATCTCACAAACGATAATAGCGACAATTTCACATTGCGATATGACGCACAGGTCGGCCGCAACACGAGAGCCGCTTGCACAAGACAAGGAGAGGTGGCTCCAATATTCTCTCCAAGAAACTTGGAGCGCTCCCTTTTGACTGTATTCAAATGCTGGCAATGGTGTGGAACCGCACTACTCCGTGATAAAAACGCAACAATTATTTTGTTTCCCTAAATTAGTGCCACGGAAAGTCAAAAGTACGAGCAACAGCTCTCAATATGATAGCGGTGCAAAATACTAGACAGAAACGCACATTGCCAAGAAATTAAATCTTTGATGATAAGAAATAACAACAACAAAAAATATCCTTTTTCAAAGATCATATTAAATGACCGGCTGCAATTTTGATCACAACATCCATATTATTTTCCTTTTGTTTCTTTTCAGTATTTTTAACGAGATATTGCATAGTCTTATTTACATTCAGAATTATAGATTTTTTTCATTACAGTTAAATAATAACAAATAGATCAAATTAATTATTATATCATCATTATAGCTATTCCATTCTATCGGTGTTGGATTGTCGGCGACCAGATGAAGATTTGCTCGTTACTCGATGTGAGTGAGACATCAAAAGAATGGAGGAGAGCCGACAAGGAGATACTGCCATGTCGTCGTAGCCTTGTCCTTGAAGGCGGCGGAGCTCCCACATGCAATGTTTAAAAAAAATAAAATGGAAAAAAAAAGGCGGGGTCAGTTGAGGCAACAAATCACGAATGACCGTCAGGATTTCTGGGCAGAAAAAAAAAAGGTGGCAGCCACTCAGCCATTCTGAGCAATGTCCATGTGTAAGGACTTTGTTTGTCTCTCTCCCTTTCTGGTCAATAATTAGTAGCCAGCTTTGAAGGGATTCTATTTGAGCTCGAAAACACACACACACACACACACTCACACACACACACAAAGAAAGAAAGAAAGCTCTGCATAAACACACTGATGTTCTTTTCGCGTCTAGCTCCTCTCTCGCTATCACTCCCTCACTGGGTAATCCTACTTTTGTTGCCGGTGAAGAGGAAGGTGCCGAGCTCAAGAAAAAGAAGGCCAAGGGAGGATTGGCGTCAACCGGAAGATCAAGTGGGTCATCTCGGCGTGCTTGAGTAAGTGTCGTCCGCCTCGTATCACCGCGGCTCCTCCTCTCCAGGAAGCACAACATGTGTCATTTAGGTGTCACCTGAGTAACCAGAAACAGTCGCCAGGACACCGGGAGGGTTTTTTTTTTTTTTCTTTTTCATCCACACACGTCCAAAGGCGCATTAGGAAAATGAGAGCGCAGGTCCGCCTTTGTGTGGCCACCGCGGACAATAAAAGGGGGGATTTAGAGGCCTTGCCGGCCGACCGCGGGGGACGAACAAAATGAATGAAGTGGAGCAAGGTTGGGGATTCGTACATGGTGAGATAGGGAGTAAGGGAGACAAGGGGGGTGGGGGTCTGCCTAATGCAGCCCCTCCATAACCTCCTGGCCATCCCGTCATGGCGGGACAGCCCATATATAAACGCCGACACGTTGGGGCTCGGCGAAAGGTCATAAAAGGGTAAAACTTAAGAGGAATGATGAGAGCGGCGCTGTCATAAAGAAGAGAAAAACAGGTGCGCGCAGGGGGGGGGGCAAAAAATGGCCAGTCCTCTCTTCAACCAGCACTAAAATATTTTGCAGTGACTTGAACTATTGCTCCGAATTTATTACTGGGGTCAAAACGCACTTGTGATCAATAGTCAATCAGAGTTATCAAACAGCAATTACACGAGGACGATGTCATTGTCATTTCTTAATTCAAAATGCTAATACTGTACAATTTCCTTTCCATCAAGCAGACTCCATGATATATTTTTTCCAACTCATTTGTTGCATGTTGGAGTTGCTCGGATGATGACTTTTTCGTCTTCCTTCTGACTAAAAGCTTCAAGTAAGAATTCTGCGGTGCCTCTCGGTCAAATAGACACCTGCGATCTGCTTTGAAGATAGAAAGAGAGAGAGAGAGAGAAAAAGAAAAATGTGCTATAATGGAAGCACTTAATAGATATGAGCGGTTCAGACTTGAAAGCCCCATCATCCCCCTTAATGCATATCCATTTTGTTTATTGCATTTGGTCCTCATTAAAAAATACAAATACGCGTAAATCGATAAATGAATGAAATAGGTTGGAACGGCAAGAAACGTGAAAAACAATAATTATGTTGATGGCTTCGAAAATCCGATCAAAATTAAGAATGTTTATCAGAAGCAAGTGCACTGTAATCCCCTGAGTGCTTAGTGAAGTTCACACACACACACACACACACATGCAAAAACAAAACATCTCTTCTTTCTGCCCTCCATGTTTTCTCCCACCAGATCCCTCTTTTTTTTTTTTTTTTTTCAAAAACAAATCTTCTTCAGCTTTTATTGCATTATTCCTGGAGACTAATTGCACCCGAAAATCTGAAATGGAAGAGAAGGAAGACCCTCGATACGAAATCTCATTGAGATCAAATTTCCACTCTGATGACCTTCTCTTTGAAATTTCAAGGGCATTTTAGTGATGCGTCTTAGTTCTCTAGGTATGTTCTTCCTTTTCTTTTTCTCCCCGCCACCGTCCAGATATGCATCATGTCGCATGTATGTTAAATTCATACATTCACCGGTGACATCGGCAAGGCCCGAACAATGGAAAGAAAAAAAAAAAGGGGGGGGCGGAGGGGGGCGACAACGACATGATGTGTGTATGTGTGTGTCGGGTGCCGAGTGTGTCACAGGGGGGTGGGTTGAGCCACGGGGTGATTTTTCTGCCCCCGTAACCATGACAACCCTTCGAGTGTTGGAAGGGAACACACTGAGGATTGTGATGTCTGAAGTCCCCCCTTTGATATTTTTTTTTGCTGTGAAAACCTTTTCGGTAACGCGAGTCAATTAATGAGCGTTTTGATTTGGCGTCGATGCATTTTCGAAAAGTTCAATGACTGTCTTGGAAAATGAATGCCTTTCTATTAACTCAAATAAATATTTGTGTTTTTTAATGAGACTGCGAAATCCGATACCGGAGCAAAATGAACATGAAAGTCAAATATTTTAATGATATCATTATTGACTGCTTATGTTTTAATTTAATTTTTTTTTTTTTTTTAAATATGTAATTCTCCGTTGAGCGCACGTCCCCATTTCAGCGAATATTGACCAAGTTCGCCATAAGAAATGTGTCAACTTTGAGACAAGCTGCCTTCATTCATATTCCAGGCAGCGGTTGGGCGCATAGGCACGCCGGGACGACTCCTATAGCGGAATATGAATGTCAGAGGGAACATTTTAATCATTTGGCAGGCTAGGAAGCCCAATCTCCAAACATCCACATTTTGACACACAATCTCCCTCTCTGCTCTTCTCTATCCTGCGGTTTCATCATCTCATCTCACACCCTTCGTGTCTCAGGGACCTATTAAATCCTCCCCCCCCCCCCCTCACCCCTTCACTCACTCCCTCCTTCACCCGCCGGTACACCTCTCTCTCTCTCTCTCTCTCTCTCTCAAATGTCACCTTCATTTTTTTTCTCTTCATATTCCGGGCCTGGCGATGGCATTGTTAGATGGTTTAATTTTTGTGGCCCTCGCTGTGCGGTCTCTCTCCTCCAGCCCGCACACGGCAGATAACACGCAGGGGGATGATGAGGCCTGTGTTTATGCACGAAGGGGGAACAGCGGGCCGGCCTGTACGCGTATAACAAGATACAGTTAGGCCTGATATTGTTCCTCGCCGTCGCCTAAACCCTTTTTGATGCAAGGGGTTGTCCGAACACAAGAATTACACGTTTATTTTAATCCTTTCATCTAGAAACAAACCGATGCGTCCTCATCTGGATCAAAGTCTCCGTAACTACAATCTCGTGTTGTCATGGATTAACTGTTCATAAAAACAAAACAAAAAATAAAAAAAACATGGCTACAAATGGTTTGCGTTAGCTTCTCCGCTTGCACAATTGGAGCGCTTTGGCCGGGGGGAGAGCTCTTTGTCTGCCAGGCATTTATGGACTTGATCAAACAGTCCGTCGTTGACTTCACAGTATGGGCATTAAAAGAAACAAAAAAAAAAAAAGAAATCTGAACTTTAAAGAGTTCTCTCAGGTGGTTTTTATTCTTGTGCGTTTTAGATTTTCAATGTTTAATGCAAGCGACTACACCCCTGGAGTTTGCTTTTAAAAATGACATTCCTTGAAGTCATTGAAGTCACTCTACTGTACTTCCAAAAGTAGCAGCAATTCAAGACATGAATTTTGGACAGAAAGTTAATTCTGCCGTTAATCGTTTGTCCATGATTTCAGGAAAGCCAAACAAATTGCTTTGTAAGTGATGAAAAAAAGTCGACGGCAAACAAAAATCTGCGGTACACAAGAGACACACAAGGTCATGTGATCACATCGGCATCGTCTCGTGACGGTCAGCCCAGCAAGCCTGTAAATGCAAATGAGGAATGTTCTAAACTTCTCTTTCCATGCCGGTGGTTCTAGAGAGCGACTCCGCGCTCAGCAGGAGCTGCGCTACAGTGGAAGACTTCATGGGCGTAGGTCAACCCGCCGCGACATTTGTTCTTGGTTAAGTTTGAGAACGGTGAAACGAGGCCACTCGGGCTGTTTGCGGCCAAGGAGCGAGCTGCGTTTTTTTTTTGTTTTTTTCCTCACTTGCTTCAAGACATGAATCAACAATCAATGCAACACGTTGGACGGGAGAACCAAATATTTTCCGCTCTTTCTTGGCAGTGGAGCAACACGAAATGGCGAGGATGAAAAGACAAAAGAGTCGATAGGTGAGAAGATATTTTTAGTCCAGCGGCGGAGGCTGACTTTACACACGGAGCGCATATCGGTGTGGAAGAAGCCCCGCTCGCTGGTGCTTTTTCTCGTAATGCCCCCTTGATAATGTCACTTTGGTGCTATCGAGTACCGCCTAGCTTAGCTTGACTCTTCTTCCGCATACACGCACTCGCACACGTAGAGACGCATACACTCGCATTCACCGCAGGCTTTGCAGTCTCCGGCTGCTGCCAAGCACCGCGCCAGGGCATAAATTGTCAGGTGTTGGCCAGTAATTCTAAAATGCAATCTTCTCTGCTCCTTCCCCTGTTATCGCTTTGGCCTCTTTCTCAATCTTATTCTTTTGTCCTCTCCGCGCTCTCTCGACGTCCCTCCTACTTTGTTTGTCTCTATACTTGACCTTTCTCTCTGCGTCTCTGCTTCTTTGGTTTTAGCTTTGTCTTGCAATATGTCCGTCCTTAGCTGCCCCCCCCCCATCCCTTCTATCTGTCTGTCTCCCTCAGCAGCCTCCCCCCCCCCCTCGGTATTAATGATAGCAGCAAAAGGTCACATGATAAATGAGTGGCAAACAAATCAGAGCGCGTTAGACGATATCTTTGTTATCGTTCCGCTGATATTAAGGCCCCCCGCACGCCACCCAAAAAAAAAAGCACGTCCACTTTCTGTTTCTCAACAGTGAATATGGGTGAAAATGCAAAAAAAAAATAACAGGGACGCAACATCTTGAGAGGCCGAGACAGTGAGAAATACAGGAAGATCCAGAGTAATTATGGCAAGGGGGGAAACAAGCAGGAAAAGAGAGGTGGGGCAAGAGAAAAAAAAAAAAAAAAGACCCCCTCTCTCTTCATCGCCCTGAGGAGATGAAGTCAGGGAGTATATGAAAGAGAGAATAAGAATGAGACAGTCAGATAGCAGGCGCAGGGAGAGACTATTTGTCTCCTCTCTTGACACAGCAGGATGATAATGCATTTTAATGACAAGTCCAGAGACGGGTTTTATGAAGGAATGGACACACACACACGGGGGCACAGGAGCACTCCATCCCCAATCTTTCCTCAGTGCACATTTTCCCCTCAAAGCCAAATAAGAAGCTCACCAGGCTGGACATCAGTTTCTCTTCCGTGCGGCAATGAGTTGCCGGTAAGAAATCAGTGGGCAACTCTGGGAGAAGGCAATTTGGAAGCAATCAGAGGGAAATTTGAGGTGGATTAGCGGCAAAGGGCTCATAGGAGCGAGGACCCGACGCCGGATCCATCTTGCCTACGAGAGGCCTTCGTCAGAAGCCATCTTCTGTCTGGCCCAATCAATCTCTCCTCTTCAGCGCTGCTCTCCCATCAACGCGTCCCCTCTCCGCCGCCGCCGCCGCTCCCCGCCATTTCACACTCAGGTTTAATTCGGGCCGTCTCGCCCGCGAGTGGGAGGAAGTGACCGCCGTCCCGCTCAAAAGAACGCTAGAAGCTGATCAGCAAGTAAGGAGGTGAGAACACCCCTCGCGTCTTATGCCGGCGTACGTGCTACCCTCACCGTGTACGCGAGATGTGAGGTTCGAGATCAAATCTGCGGAGAAGAACAGACAGTACCTTCTAGAAAATGGTAGCACAGTAGCTCTACATCTGCAATGAACCGACTCAGTCCCCAGACAATTTCCTCTATTATCTTATGACGATCATTCAGCATACATCAGTTATCAACGAGCCTCGTTTATGAGGTCGATTTCCTCTTTAGCCTGTCCGCGATGAGAGGAAAGTGAACTATTCTGCGTCGGGATTACTTTGGGGAGGTGGCCCGATCTCAGTGCGACGACAGTTGCAATTGCTTTAATATTGCGTCATTTTCAACCCGCTGCACTTCATATTAGAAGAGTGGAGTCACCGTTAAATGTCTCCTGGCCCTTTTCCACTGCGCTTGTGCTAGTGCTAGTTCCGGGCCAGTGGCCAGGTTAGCGCCGGTTCTTGCTAGCACCAGCGAAATTGGCTCTCGCTCTGGTGCTTAAACTGGTGCTTAAGCGAGCCCCAATTATTTATCGGGCCAGACTCTGGCACTGACGATGTCAGATCTCCGACTCGCAGCCAGCCTCGTAATCATCTACTGATTGCATGTCCGAATGTTCGATCCTCCGCACGAGTATAATCGATGCTATGCTAAATTTCCTAGCAGTTGCTTACAGCGCATTATTATTATTATTATTATTATGAATAGCATAGGTGCTCTTGGGTAAATATCGATGCAAGGAGCTCCACACTCTACGCTGACGTCACTTGGCTCTTTTTAAAAGAAGCGCAAACAAGTTTGTCAGTCCAAATTGTTTTCTCCACGCTGCTGCACCAATGCGCCAACGAGTGCTGTAAAATATTAGTTGCCAAAGATCATCTTTGATTTTTGGGTTCAGTTGGTGACTAAAAGTTTCTCTCAGTGGTACTGACGAACCGACTACCACTGCAAACGTCTAATTCCCGTAGTTAGAGGGGGCGAGGTCAGCGGTAATGCTGACTGAGCAGTTAGCATTGGGACTTCTAACGTGACATCATGCATACGTGACATTTATGACTTGAAACGACGACACCCGCTTGCTGCTTAAAAGCAAGCCACTGATCCAGGGATAATGCTTAATTACCCAGACATTGTAAAATGAGCATAAGCGCGCACCCACACACACACACACATTCATGTACTGTACATGCACACACACTAACACACAGTAACTGCCAGCACTGTCACTCAGATGAGCAGTACCTTAACAGAAAACAAAATAGTGGACTAGCTCGTGACACTTTAATGTTTACCGTATATTCCATTTGACATGTACATTGCAATAGAACCATATCTGATACAGGTGTGTGTACATTCAACGCCCCTTTTTACACTTTGCGCTAATGACACATCCTGAAAAGTCCCAGTTGAGAACACGGAGGCTGCATTTCAGGCACCGCATATAAAGGCCTTCATAAGATGAAAGACGGCACATTTGCTGTTCTGTGAATCATGCGCGGCTACGCTAAAGCAGGAAATGTGCTTAATCGCTGCCCCTCTGTGATGTCCATAGATTTGCATGTTGGCGCTTATCGAAAAGATCCAAAGCAGTCATGCAAAGAGTTGGCGATAGATAGCCCCCTGTTTCTTTATATGCCTTCAGGCGACAGTGATAGTGATCTCCTGCTGGCAGAGAATTAGCCTTAAACTCATTTGCGGTGCCGTGACCCGGATCATGGGAAAAGGTGGGTCAAGGAAGATATGACATGGTCCTTATTTATATTCAATAAAACAATGAAGGATGATACGGCGCCAAATCAAAAGCTCGGCGGGCGGGCGGGGGGGGGGGACTCATTTAAGATACGGTGGCGTAGAGAAAGAGAACCCTGAAAATTGTCATTCAGTTAAAGCGCCCTTTACTTGCTTTACATTTCTTCGGAGTCGAGAGCGCCATCGTACGTGCGCGACAACAAAACGAGAAACCGCGAGAAGCAAAGACAGTGGCATTTACATGCGCCGTGACTCGGACCAAATGACTCCGAGGAGCCGATTGCTGAAAGTCAAGTCCCGCCTGCAACGTATTGGGCAAGGTTGCATTTTCATGACCATCGAGTGCGTAAGAAAACAGCGGTATGGAAACGAGAGAAGAAGTGTGCGTCGCATGTGGAGGCCATTATTTTTGGCGCGCTCCGAGGCTGGGAGAATTAGAAAATATCATTCTGTCAGGGTGATTTGATAGTGCGATGAAAAATGTCAGAAGTGGAGATGACAAATCACGGTGCTGAGGAGAGGGGACTGGGAGACAGGGGATGTCATTTGTCATGAGTGCCATTTGACTGCACCATCCACACCCCCCCCCCCCATCCCACCCCCGCCCTTCCCCATCTGCCTCTTCTTCCACAGCCAGCCCGCCCCTCCGCTTCCTCCCCCTTCTGCCTCCCTTCCTTGTCTGCCGGTCTCTCCCGTCTTCTGCTTTTTTGCGTGTAATGATCTATTTGAACACACTGTAGCGTCTCTCCTCTTTCTCCCTCCGACCTCTCATGCAGCCTTCGTGTGCTTGCCTCTCCCCCCCCCAAAAAAAAACGCCTCAGCCTTCAACCACTCGCAATAACGGCAGTCGTCTATATCGTGCCTGTCCAATGTAAATCCCGCGCCTCCATTTTACGACGATTTAGAAGGTAATCAGAGCGCTCGCGCTCTCCTGCGTGCGCTTTGAAAAGTCGGGAGCCAAACAACCGATGCAAACAAGTAGGTCCTTCAAAACGCGTACTTCCGCTTTCGACCGCGAATGATGACACGCAGCGCGCAGAAGCCATAAACCCGTGTCGACCACTTCGGATTATCAACGGTACGGTTTGAGCCCGTGATTGACGATGAAAGTCCGATTGATGTGCGCGGGTCGAAATCTGGTGTCGAATCACGCCGACTTTACGATGACGTGTGAATGAAATGTTTGCTTAACATTGTTCGGGAAAAAAAATAAAATCCCTGAGGTGTTCCCAATACTAAATTTATCGTTTGTGGTTATCACCGAAAATGAAATGCACGGTGGCCATCGGCCAGGACCGTATCTAACTTTCGGGGGAATATTTCCAATTCAGAAGGGAGGAGTCATAAGAAAAAAAGAGCGATATGATCTTATTCCTCCTTGTCTCTGTGCAAAAAGTGCAAAAACAAAAAGAAAAAAAAAAAGAAACAACAACACGGCTGCATATCAAGTGCACAGCCACACGCATTAATATAAATACATACATACACAGACATGCGCGGTCAAAATGTCAAGCCTGGTGACATTTAAGCCTTTCATCCTCTGCTGTCTGCTTCTGATCTCATAACAAAAAGGTTAGAGCGGCGACTCCCCCCCCCCCCATCCCCACCCCCTCATATTGCATATTTCTCACTTTGAAATGTATTGTTATGAGAAAGTCACATGAAATGGGGAAAATTAAAGACATGCGGCGGGTTGCAACCGACGTTGGCCTCACTGGTGGTGATTATCGTGGAATCTCTCCTCTCACATGCATTGAAGCTTGTGAAATTTGAAGTCGTTTGCAGCCCCCCCCCCCCTTGTCGCCCCTCTTCATTTCCAATTCCGGCTTCCTCATATTTCATCTCTTTGCCCATCAAATCCCTCCTAAGATTGCGGCTCCCCCAATACGCTTCATTGCTGTGCAGATTTTGTTTATGAATTCGACTTCTATATGCGCATCTTGTCCATTCATGTTTGAACACGTGCAAATTTCGGTTCACGGGTATCGCGGCGGCGCTCTGCGGGAGTGTTTTGCGGAGGGTGGGGCGGGCGGGGGTCGTCCTCAACATGGGGCGCAGCGCCGTCCCCTGCCTTAATGCCGGGGTAATTAAGGAACGGTTTCAAGGTTGCATGGACACAAGACAATCCGGGCCTAATGAAGTATCGATCGGCCGCGTTGGGGCCCACGCTTGGACTAAGGCGAGATGACATTCATTTACAGCGGGGCCACTGCCGGGAGAACAAACACACACGTGCGGCCCAGACAACATCACAAAGGCACGCTGATGACAATATAAGAGACTCAACGGCGATGGCTTTTAATCACAAGGGAAACAATGAAGAGCCTCCTTTTTCGCGCCGCCCGCTTGATCTGTGTGCATGACTCGTGTGCATGACTCGGCGTGTGCGTGTGTGTGTGTGTGTGTTCGTCTTCCTTTCACCTTCTGAGCACAACCAATAGGAGGTTCCAAGCAATCGCCCACTGACAACAGAGCTGATTATAAAAGAATGGTGATGACGGTGGCGATAATGATGTTCCCGCCATCAGCCCCGGTCATTACCGTCCGCTCCATACGAAGAAAATGTGTCACATCGCACAATCAATGTCATCGCCGTTTTATTCCAACAGAAGCACAATAGGCCATTTCGCACCGTCGCCACAGCCGATTGCATTTGCATGTTCATTTGGAAAGCAAAAAGTCAGAATAGAAAATGGCAGCTAGCCATCTTCTATTCTTAAAACGTGAATCGTTATTACCTGGAACCTATTGAAGCTGGTTCTGGGCGAGAGGCAGAGTATACCCTGGACTGGTGGCTAGCCAATCACAGGGCACTGACACCGAAACAGCCAGTCAGACTTCACATGAAGACCTCTGGACAATTTCGAGTGTTGGCCGAACATGCATGCTTCAGCAATGCAGCAGGAAGTCAGGGAGAGGAATGCTCAGGGAAGTTTGTGTGAATGTCCAGACGCATGAAAAAATTCAAGGGAACATTTTTTTTTTTGCCGCAGCAGAGGTTGGTGTGGACGGAGCTGAACGTCCCATGACCGCAGCGCTTAGGCTGACCCTTTTTAAATTCACCTCCCCGCCAAGGAGGTTTTGTTTTTGCCACCATTTGTTTTTGGACGTAGGTCAAACATGAGCTTAATGCATGGAAATAAAATCTTCTACAGAGCTCAACGAGATTAGACAAAAAGTCAACTGGCAAAAACAACCCCCGCCGAACATCTTTTGTGTCGATTCGCCGTAACGGAACAGGGGATTCTATTGCTTTCCATTTTATGCGATCGACTTAAGATAAATAGCACATTCTATTTGGTTTCTAATCTCTTAGGGAAATAAAATAGAATGAACCTCTATGAAAGCTTTCAACATTCAGAGGCAATTCTGTCTGTATTTTGTGCAGCTAAGTGGCTAAATGGCAATTTTGGGCTTTTTTGATCATGTGCTCTGTTGAACTTTGCCAGGCCACTGGCCCAAGTTGCACTCTTTGTGTCGGCGTGCGTGCGTGTCCAGTGAGCGCACGGCGTCAATTCCCACCTCAGCCAGGAGCTTGGCGATTATGTCTCTGATTGACATCTGCTCAGATTCCCATGTCGTGGCCTACTTTGACCCCGACTTAAGAAGCGCAAATCATCCTCAGACAACTTTTGCGAGACGATGGCGGTCAGGCAATCAGAGTGACATATGCAAAGCACACAATGAACTGAGCGAGAAACAAAGATGACAAGATGAATGATCTTGATTGGAATGATTCAAAGTAGAGGGGTGCGCAAAATTGTTCGGTGTCTAAAGGCACAAAGCTATAACATCCCTGAGTTATTGGTGTGTTCTATCGTGGATCAGCTGCGTGTCCCATCTTCTGCTCAAAGGTAAAAAGAAAAAAAACGTTTTCTTTTGACGGTATTTGTTAACAACATAAGATGGACGAGGCTAGACACATAACCAACAAGAGGCTTGAAAATAGTATTAGCAATTATTATCATGACCCAGGGGGGAAAAAACCCTACTCCCTGTGTATTCAAATGTATTGAAATGAGAAGAGTTTAGACCCGCTGCGTTCCGGCAAAAGCCCACTAATGGTGGAAGCGACGCAAAGCCGGGGCCAACTTGCATCGCTTATCTCCATTGCGAGGGGGCAACCTCACTCTGCAGTGCAAGCAACTTTGAAAGCTGCAGTTAAAGCGCTGACTTCCAATGACTTGATCAGTCCCCCCGCCCCCCCCCCGCCGCCCCTCCCTTCACTCGCGCCACGATCTGACGGCACACTGTGAATTTTTGAGCGGCGCCGAAATGCTCTCATTTGAACCGATCGCTCCACTCACATGCAAATGTGGCAGCCAGGTGGGGGGAATATTTTCCACTGGTAATTGGCGGGTTTCTCGCGGAGACCGCGGGTGTCAGTCGGAAGTATGTTTTAAGCCTTAATGGGTTTTGACGGGTCAGATCAAAAAGCGCCTGGCGCGCAACTGTGTATGAATTTGTGTGTGCACTTCCATGCCAAAACCTGATGCATTTTTAAACAGCGCCAATTACCCCACATAGTGAGGTTTGCTGAAACATTTTGATTGTGTAATACCTGTCACGTAAAGAGACATCAGCCTTCATTAAGCTCCCCGGCACAGCCCGGCGCTCGCCAAGGTAAAGCTCGAACAAAAGCAGCTCCAAACGGATGCTGAGCGCAACTGACTCGCCGGGGTCAAATGTAACCTTTCATATGATAATCACAGCCGCTCGTGCCCAACGCGTCCGAGTCATTTGGGGCGTCTGGCGAAAACATGGAAAATGAAATCACGAGAACATTCGATGGGAGTGTTTTGACGGGCTTTGATGGTTTCAAAAAGATTTGCAGGTCCAGATGACGTCTTGTGTCACGATCCGGGTCAAAATATTGCATACATTCATTGCCATACAAGGCTCGGCCTTTCAAAAGTGAACCATCCACGGCCTTCCAATCCTCTGACTTTGCCACATCCTATTTAGCAATTAATCACGTTCACATTCAGAGTGTCTCATCACTATGCATGTGTCACTGTCGCGGCAATTTAAGAAGCAACTTATCATTTGGCTCGACAATGAAGGTGTGGCGGAGGCACCAGATAGTGGTGACACTCCAAGTGGTTTTAGATTTATTGTGCATAATAAAGACATGAGCGGGTTTTGAAATGGAATCATCCGATGCATCTACATCTAGTTTTACTTTATCTGCAGCCGGCCGACTGCATTTATAAACCGACGCCTAAGCATACAGAGGTGCTTTGGCATGCGGATAGGCCATAAATCATGTGAATTATAAATCACGGTTTGTTTGGACGCACGGCGGAGGAGTCAAATTGCTGTCCGGTTTATGAAAAGTTTGCATTAATAAGAAGCGGGCCCTCCCGGGTGGTCGTAAACAGAAACATGAGGCGTGGGCTGGAGGTCTACCTCATGCGGGGAGGCTGGCTGCTAACGTTTCTTCAAATGGCATCACTCGTTGGGAAACATTCCCGTCTCGGATTCCAAATTGCGAAGAAGAGGGCCTGAGTGGACTCAAACACTAACGGCAAAGTGTTTAGAGGCTGAATAAAATCACACGGAGGCCTGGATTTGGCACTTGGTTTCAAAGATTGGGTTTTCGGTAATACCAGTACCTTAGGTTGCCAAATATGTACTCAGGACCCTGACAATGAGCACCCCTAACGTAACCTGCCACAAGCAAGCCACAACAATGCGTGCATTACGCCGCTATCTCACACCATTGCTCTGTCGGACCGTCTGGTGGGGCTGAGGATGACGAGAGAGGAGCGTCGGGGCGGAGCGCCGATGCGTGTCTGAAACTGAGAGTCGCCACTTGGAATTGAAGCGGATCTAAATGGGACACAGGGAGAAGTCAACTCATCTCACTTTTCATCCATGGACGCAACAGCCGGTGGCTTATTCTCCAACTAAACTGGTAGCAGACGTGTGGGACGATCAAGACGTCTCTGTTCCACTGGTGAAAAGGAGATTGATTCTCGAATCAATAACTCCTTCAAACGACAAGGCGAACGCAGGAATCATTTTTACCACGGTAGGAATGTGTCCAGTTATATTATTTTCCGTATTTTATGTCAACTGTTCTTGTCAAGCGCTTTGTTACCGCTGCAGCCGTTGTGAAA
Source organism: Hippocampus abdominalis (assembly GCA_018466805.1). Classification (NCBI taxonomy): domain Eukaryota; kingdom Metazoa; phylum Chordata; class Actinopteri; order Syngnathiformes; family Syngnathidae; genus Hippocampus; species Hippocampus abdominalis. The sequence goes on along the minus strand of CM031712.1, from coordinate 1,190,219 downwards.
GCGGCATATAAATAAAGTTGTATTGCGATTGATTGTATTGCCAAACAGACATCTTCAGAGCACCAATAAATTGGAGGCTCTTTAGACGCGACCTGTTGTGTGGATTTAATGCTCAATGCAAAGCAACCGCACGCACGCACGCACACACACACACATAGTGAAAAATCATGATAGGAAAGTGCTTTATTTAATTCAACTTTAATGGTTTCTCAACAATTTTCGATTTATTCCAAAGAGTGGATTTGCTGAAATAGCTGCCGTGTTGACTTGAAGATCTTCGCCAAGACATACTTGTCATGATTAGAAAAGTGGCTGTGAATTAATAAAGATTAGCAGGAAAGTTGCAGAGCAATGCAAATATCTGGCGTGTGCCGTGAGCAGCAATCAAGTTTCCGTGTGTGAGAGGGGAATAGTTTGAAGAAAAAAAAAATGTATTTAGCAGTACTACAAGAAAAAAAAAAAAAAGTGAATTTATGCCCATTTGGAAAAAAAGTAGGACAGCATAATCCTGTCGCACAAACCCAATCTCCCAGCTCTGAAGAGTACCTGATTAATTCTTTGGTATTAATCATGTAATTCTTTCATATAAAACAAAGCTTAAGCCTTATTTGCTAAGATATTTGACCTTGGCAGAGAGTTAAGACATTACAGCTTGGATTTAAAATGCATCGAAAGATTAAAAATGATGGTTGACTATTACCGAGGATTATAAACCCAAGGAAAATTGCTTTTCTATTTTGAAACAAAACTGATTTTAGAGGAGCGCTCCAGGGTCAGGTGGTACATGAGGTGACAATTTGAGCAGGGAAGATAGACCCCACCCACCCAAACTGTGGCGTAAGGGGGGGTTGTTTTCTTTTTCCACCTCCCCAGTAAGATGAATCACGTACCTGCATGTTTTCTTATTTATTTCTCATAATTTCCCCCCCCCCACCTTCTTCTCTTTACCCAAACACCGAAATTAAAGTAATACCCTTGTAAGAGAAACAAGATTCGTGGCAAATTTATGCTCGGCTGCTTGAGGCTACAAGGCACCTCACACACACAGAGTTGATTTGATCTCTGCTTGTTGAGGGGGTGAAAAAAAAAAAAAAAAATCCTTTATGACTATCAAATGTGTCTCACCCTTTCACCGTGAACCTTGTTTACCGCCGCTGCCGTGTGTTTATCTGTGAATGAAAATGACTCTGGAGACACCGTGCACTCCTTTGCCCCAACAACAACAACAACACTTTTTTTTTTCCCCCTTTCATTTCGCAGTCTTTATGAGTGAGCGCCAAAAAAGTGAAGTGAAAGTACAAGGTCGTTTTCAAAGCTATCTGTTTTATGCTACATGCAAGTAAGACGCAGTTTCCCTTCCCAAATGTTTTGATTTACATTCGTCGGTCAAACTCTCCAGGCGGCCTTCAACGATTCCAACAAAAGCAGATGATGCTCATTAAATACTGACGATAAATTGATTCCCTCCAAAAAAAATCGTTTTGTTTTTTAATGCAATAGTCATTGAGCGTGTTTTATTGCCTTTCGATGCCCTCAAACAATCATCATTAGCGCGCCAGTCATATAAAATGACAATAAAACGCGGACACATAAACACACTTCATAAAGCATTCCCCCTTGTGAACATTGACACTGAAAAATAACAGGGAGGTCTTTTGTTAATAGCTTTGAATGGAAATACTGTGGAATTTTGGAACCGCCCTGAGACGGGAGAAGGCCTCAGATTAGCAAGAGTCAAAGGATGACATTTGCATGGCTGTTCTGTTTTTATCTTCGATATGCAATGAGCAAAAAGATCCTCCCGTACATGAGCTGGACTCGAACTTGAAGTAGTCGTGGTTAATTTGGTTGACAATAACGTGAAGAAGTGGGCTGAGCAACTTTAGAAATCTTATCATGCTCAGGGTGTTTTGTAAACTTTTTTTTTAACCAAGGCCATTGTACAATTTCATGAGGATGGACCGTAATTTGAAAACAAGGCCGACCTTGAGAGTGGAGGATCTTTCCATTGCCGTCTGAAGATTGTTTGTCCAACAAAGTCCCCAACTTGTCGTTCCAAACTCTTTCTTGTCTCAGCAATGCATCACTCTAATTGGCAAGGATGTCATCGCAGTGACCTTTCATTAAACAGACATTTATATCTTTTTTTTTTTTTTTTTTTTAATTGTCAGAGGCGTAGACAGTGCGGTCCCCAACAATTATATTTCTGCCCGAATTTAGCATCAAGTCATGCGGCGGGTGTTTTGATGTGGCATCTCAATTTGTGAGCTTCCTCCCTTTTGTTCAATGCACCTATGCGTAATTATGTGTGTCTCCGGTGCCAGATTAGATCAGACGGCGGCCCGACTGCAGCTCAGTACCAGTCCATGCTATGCTCGGAGCCGACCGCGGGGCTCTCTTTGACAAGATCAGACACACTTTTGCGCCCGCCTCCTGACAGTGGCTGAGCCCAGGCTGCTTGACATTTATGACTGTGTGCTTTCATGCACCTTCAGCTGAGCAGATGGTCCCTCATCAGCATCAAAGCCTCGCATCGCACCTAGCTTTACACCAGCGAGCATCTCGCTGTCACTCCTGACCACACGCTGGCTTTGTCTGAAGGGTGGAGGATATTGTATGGAGAAAATAAAATACTGAGCAGGACCGCGTACCCAATGCCAGTGCCCGCAAACAATGCCTGACCGGTATACAGTCAACCATAGTAAGTTGCAAAGAACAATCTTTCAATTGTTGGGCTCAAACTGTCACTATCAGATCATAGGTCATAGGTTACATCAAGAGTTTACCTATATTATCCAAAGATGTTTTTTTTTTGGTCATTTCATTGATGCCGACTGTAAGCGCAGCTCTCAAATCGTTTTCCTCTCAGGCGTTCACCCGGAAGGATGGCAACATTTGCTGTGAGGAGGAAAAAAAAAAAAGCAGGTGGTGGCCTCTGAAGCAGCTGAGCCCAGGGGACCGCTCGACACGACACTCACAGACAACTTGTGTTGACCTTGGGGCTCTTGGGGGGGCAAAAGACCTTCAAGGTGTATGCAAAAGCTCAAAAAGAAGGCCCGACGTTTGAAGTGGAGCATGTGCGCGTTTGTTAGCGCGCGCGCGCGCCTGTAGGGGAGGGCGCGGCGTGCATCCTTCTGAAAAGCAGCCAAGGATACCCATCGGCCTGAATTTGATGAGGATCTTTGATACCCGTGTTTATAATTACAAACAAACCCCATCATGGTTAAAACATTGCTAGAGAAGAGAATGAATGTGTGTGTGTGTGTGCGTGTGTGTGAATTTGGGATTGCAACAGCGGCAACAAGGGTGGCCTTAAATCTCACTTTGACATCATCAGCTGTAATGACTCACAATCACACCTGCAGAGCTGACACCGGACATGTCTCGCAGCGTGTCGATTATGTATGTATATATGTGTGTGTGTGTGTGCATGTGTGTGCATGTGTGTGAATGTCCCGGTCATGTTTCAAAGGGAAGACTAATCCTCAGAAATGAGGCATGAGATCAATATTCCCCATGTTTAATTGGATGCTGACTGATTTGCTTCAGAAATAGCCAGCACGACATCCCTCTGTCACGGCAATGCAGGCGCAACATGTCTGCCAATTTGAGTCAGGAGGAGAGCGTGGAAGGAAAAAAAAAAAAAAAAAGGGAGGGGGGGGGGGGCGGGGGAGGCGAGTAGACAGACAGGGAGAAAGTAAAAAAGGGAGGAATTGGGAGCAGACTTCAAAGTGTGAGGACGTTATGATTGCTCTTGCCATTTAAGGGGTGCTTGGGGAAAGAGAAAAGCCCTTAGGGGGTCGTCCCATCATCATATGCCCCACTTGCCGCTGTGATTTTGTGATTTTTGTCCGGAAGCCATGTTTTGAGAGGAACGGGAGGGAGTTTGGGGAGGCTTGGCTAGTTGGTGGTGGTGGTGGTGATGGGGGGGGGGGGGGGGGGGATGCTCTGAAGAGAAAAGAAGGGAGGGAGAAAAGGACAGGAAGGTGGGATGGAGTGTCCGGGACCGCTGTCAAATGGTTGAGGTGTTACCATGGCGACAGTCATGAAGGGTCTCAGGACACCCCGGGGGGATAGGGAAGGAGGAGGGGGCCTGGGCAGCGCAGGCAAAGAAAATGGTAAACCGGAGAGAGACGGAGAGAAAAGATCAGAGAGCCGCCGGGTTTTGGTTTTTTTACCTTCTCGGGCAAACCAACCATGTTGACACTCATTTACGCTCACAATGCCGTCACCCAAAGGTGCCCTTCGCTGCTCACATTTAGACATGCGGTAATTTGCTTTAAAGCCTTGAAATGAAGCCTCGCTTGGTACGGATGCCAATGACATTAACATAATAAGAAAGTCATTTTCAAAAGAGAATGAGCCGGCGAATTAAATTAACGGCGCTATTGTTTCGAGTACAAAAAAAAGCATGGAGTTGGCCACTTAAAATATTCCACACAACAGGAAAATGAGCTCAAGGATTGAAATATCTCGAATATGCTAATCACTGACACTGGTTCCCGGAGTTAAAAGGTGCACATGCCCAGAGTTGCTCATATGCTTTGGTGAGTGCGAAACGAAACTTCTCCTTTCGATGTGGGCTGCCCGTGACCTCGGGAAAAGGACCAAACGTGTCGCGTTGAGCCTTATACGTTCGAAGAAGCTGCACATTACGGAAGCTGAAGGACTGAAACGATAACACTGCATCGTGGCGGGACCAGTCGAATATTATATGACAGGAAAATGGCACAAGGTTGACTCTGCTGTTCATAAAAGTCAAGCCCAGTTCCAAGTGCTAAATTGTCGCCAACGATGAGGTCAACAACTTTGTGAAATGCATCAACTCAATGAGTTCCCAGGAATCGGATTGCCTTTGGCCATTCCTCACCACATTGCAAAATTTGGTGGACTTTGATTCAGTAACTGCACAATCAGGCCAACACGTATCGTATTTGCGTGATTGTTGGCCAAAGTGGGTCCTTGAAAAGTGGTTATTATCCCACCGGTTTCTTTCTTTTCCGCAGAATAAAGTGTTATCAAATCTGGACGTTCCATCAAAAGGATCTCGGTATTAAAATAAACCCAAACCAAGCAAACGATGATGCCTATCGATATATAAAGTCTGATTTATCGTTTCCACTTTCAAGCACCGACGACTATTGATCCGTCATCCTGCGGATGAGCATGAAAGCTACTGTCCAGAGTCAAGCCATATCGAAGGACCAGCAACGTATTCACGTCGATCTGTCCCGAAGATAAATCTGCATTCCGTGTATTTGAAAAACACATATCTCTTACTTTGAGGCCCAAGCTCTCGCAATCATGGCCCATTTTAATTGATCGACGATAACCAGATGGGCATTTAATGGTACCCGCAAAGCTGTCGCAGAGCCGATAATCTTGCCCCGCAGGTGATTCTTAGCCGAATTTGAGCTCATCTCACGGTGGTCTCGCTGATGGTCTAATAAACCCTGCGCGGTCCGAGATTCTCTTCATTGCTCATCAATAAAGCGATCAATACGAGGACATGTGCCTATTGACTTGTGTAATGATGATCGCTCGACACTCTCACGCAAATATGGAGATGCTGTGAGTACACACGCTCGCGCGCGCTACAGCTCTGAAATGCTCATGCAAATGCGCACAATCAACACAAAGTGCAAACTGGGAGTTAATCAAAGCAAAAGCACGGCGCTGAGTGTGTGTGTGTGTGTGTGTGTGATTGCGTGAGTGTGTCTCATAACAAATAAACTGCACTCTTCTTGTCTATGTTTTTTTTTTTCCTCGACTTTCCGAGGCAGCGCTTTATTTGCTTTATTGTGACCCCGATATGGCAGCGAGTGACATTGATCGACTTGGCTGAGCTAGACTGACTCCCACCGTATGACTCAGCTCACCTCAACTCACCTCAAGTGTATTTCTAGAGCGCTTGGAAAACAACCACTGCTGTACACAAAGCGCCGTACGGGGAGCCAAAATAATTCATCCATCAACAAACAAGTTCATAGCAACAGACAGTAGAAAGCACAAAAAGAGTCCGACTCATGTCAGGCTGAGTCAAAAGCCAAAGTATAAAAACGAGTTTTAAGACGAATTTTTAAGTGGACACTCTGAGGCGATGGAGCCTTTTCCCGTTTCCGCTCCCTCTTTTTGGAATAAACGTTCGGAAGGCATCTCTCGACATTTTTGAAGTGAGACTCTAATTGCACTAAAACAATATTGCACTCGTTTTGTATCGCAGTCACTGAGGTGTGCAGTATTTGCTTCATGGTCAAATGTGTCAGACATCGGGCGGTCCCGTCAAAGCCCACAGAGAGGCACCTTAATTCATTCAAATAATCTCCGCTCGTCTTGATGCCGCTTCGAGCCGTGACACACATCAAGGCATTGTTCGGAGAGCCTCGCTAAAGGCAACGCCGACTTAACAGGCAATTGTGTCTGTCTTGCTGCGAGTGCACTCTTAGTCACGGACAGTGAGTTTATTGGGCGGATCAGTGTCAAGAGCACATGCGCGTACAAATACACACACACACACACACACACACACACACGTTCAGCACTCTTTAATAAGACCGCACTTTAATTTGGGCCTCGTCACTACAATGAGGCATCCGACATCAGACAGCAAATTGTTCTTGCTCAATGAAAAAAAAAAAAAAAAAATGGTGTCTTCTTGTCTGGATGGAAAGACAGCGAGGCAAAACAAAAGGAGGGGAGGAGGGAGAGGAGCGGGAGGGGAAGACGATGCGTGTGCAGCCAAGTGTGCATGTGTGTGTGTGTGTGTGTTCGTTTGTATACAGTATATACGCCGTGTACGGTGGGCACAGAAAGAGGGCTGCGCACGCATCGAGCACGTTTGACGCCACGACACAATTCTGTGCATGTTTCCAACAGGAAGGCAGGTGGAAGAAGGAGGGGTTGGGGGGGCGTTGGGGGATGTTCACTATCCTCACAGCCACTTGAACATGTTGGGTTAAATAAGCCGATTGTTCTTTAAAAGCTTAATCAAACCTTCATTAGCATCGCCGTAATTGCGCTCGCCTGCTGGCTGCGGCCCGTTGACATGAATTCCCATGTTAATTATTGTAATTGCCTCGCTAATGCTACGACTACTTCAAAGTTATGCAAATACTGATGATGCGTAATCCACTAAGTGTTTCAAATGGCCGTCATTATGCGCGCGCCAACACGCCCGCATGACAAGCTGATTGTGAACTGCTGAGTGTGTTTCTGAGGGGAGCACTCATAATTTCGATAAAGATACACACACACACACACACACACACACACACACACACAAACACCTCCCACAGCCAATCAAACCCCGAGATGAAAGTGTTCCATCATAAGGATGAGAAGCCCTCAGAAGAGTAACACTTTAAGCAGGGCGGTGGTTGTATTAGCACAAAGAATTAATGAGGGTATGCAAAAACACTTGCGCACGCACGCAGACGGCAGCGGCGTGCCATTCTGCGGTGTAATGACCCTTAGTTCAGCTCTGTCTTACACACGCGCGCGTGCATCAATGAAGGCCTGTTGACTGCTGTAATCCCATGCTAATACTCCAGGGAGTCAAATCAATGTGACCCCGCAGTCTTTGTGCATAAAGCCACACTATAATGAGGTTGGTGTTGGAATACACACAAGCAGAAAAGAAAAATAAGACAAAAAACACACACACACACACACACACACACCCACTTGTTTTTGTAGAAAGGCCGCCCTCTCGTAAAGTGAGCATTAATGAGATGTTAAATGAAGGGTCTATTTAAAAACAACGCTTGCTTTTTGCTTGCAAACAGCCACAACTAGCAACAGGGTTCTTGTGTTGGTCATCTCAATGGCCAAGACTTGGAGTTCAGGACTCTGATCTGGTTTCACTTTGACTTCACACTTGCATTTGTGGCACCGGACCAAAGGTTGTGCGCATAAAAATCGAGAAGAGAGAATAGAATAGAATACAATACGATAGTATGGACAGATACAATCAGAGCTGTTGCGATATATCTTCTTTTATTATTATTATTGTCATTCAAAGTTTGTTTTATGTCCGATTCACCAATGGCACCAGCAAAGAATGGCAATCTGGAGCATCAGTAGAAACATTTCCAAAACGCTACACGTACGTAGGATAGTTTCGGCACTTAACACGCTGTAATAAGTGCGACTGATGCCTCCGCGTGAAAACAACGAGCATTCAAAGTAACAAGAAAATCCACGGCTAAAGCAAAAAAATAAGATGTGATCAACACAAACTAACAGAAACAGCAACAATGACCCGACAGCGTGTAGTCAAGCCTGGAGTCCATTTAACAGAACCCCTACTAATGACATGATGACCAACAGGTGTGCCACTGTAGGAGGAGCCTGACAGAGCCACCTGTTGCTCCCAAACAGATCAATCGTGACATCATCATGGCATTACAGGAAAACGTTTTTTTTTATTTATTTTTGCATCTGAGGGTATCAACTGACATGATTTAGCCCGAGAGTTAGAAATGTGTAGTGTGAGTTTCACTTGTAAGTACTGTCACACACAGATGTAGAGAAGTAAAGAGGGTGCACATGTAAATCCACAATATACACCATCAAATATTCATGGTCACTTGCGGTATGCTGACGTTCGCGCGCACGCACACACACACACACGCACACACACACACACACACAGAGTGAGAGTCCACATGGACAGCTCCCAGGAGAGTGCCACTACAACTTCCACCACTTTATTATTGGTCAATTTGGAGGCTTCTTTCACAAGGGTGACATGGCTTAGGAGATGTCACAGCCCAACCAATCAATAGCACTCTGGAAGCTCAGGACCCACCGTGTGTGTACGGCTGTGTTTTTGCCGACGTTGTGTGTTTGTGCGTGCGTGCGTGTGTGTGTGTGTGTGTGTGTGTGTGAGAGCTGTTGAGGGCTGCAGCAGCTGGACTCTCCCCTTCTGACCTGTTTACTGGACAGTAATTACATGGGAAGCGACGTCCGTCCTGCTCCTGCTGACCAGCTAATGAATTAACACACAGGCCGGCAAGTCGGGGGAAATAGGCAGAGACACGTAGACGGGGAGAGATTCAGCGATACAAATGTATTTTCTGACTTTGTGTTTTCCATGTGCGCGTTGTCTTGCCGTTGCCTTGGGCAGGATCGGCCTGACGAGTGGATGAACAAGTCTCCCGGCGTGTAAGCAATCCCAAGTGTGAGTTTCCCTGACAAACCGATTGATTGGATGGATTTCCACCCAAAGTTGTGATAATGATACATCAGATTTGTCCGCACAGACTCCTGGGGGGGGGGGGGGGGGGGGTGGCAAAGCAATTTGCAGCTTCTCTGATTGCTAATACCCCCGATGAAACAAAAGGGGGACCGTTCCTTTTTCTTTTGACCGTTCCTCCATGCCGCTCCCCCGAAGGAGTCCTGGTTTTCCCCCGGTGCGTCGATATGGATGTCTGAATTTGTTACGGACGGATCGGGCACAACGGCTCGGCTTTGCTGCTTTGTTAAGGACGAGGGTGAGCGCGGCTGCCGTGGACTTTGCCGCGTTTGGCGTGTGAGCGGCAAGAATCAAAAGCTCAACGGAGAAATCTTTTCATTGTGTGCCATCCCCCCCCCCCCCCCCCCTCCCCCCTCTCGCTCCTTCGGGCTCCGAGCATCTCATCTTGAGCAGCCGAATCCCGGCCTGTTTTGTAATATTAAAACTATCTTTCACTCTGTGGCTGTAAGGTATTTTAAATAAATGTATGAGTTCGTTCTTTTCCGCGCCACGCGAGATCAGCTGCGAGATTTAAAAAAAGACTATTTGGAGTCGCAGATTGCTGAGTGATGCAATACGGTGAGCGTTGCAAACACGCTCCTGGAGGATATTTAGATGAGGGTTTCCAAACATTACGCATGTGAGCTGCAAGTATTACAGCCCCTTTTCATGCGACGTCTTCCCCCGGCTGGCATGTTGAAGAGGCAGGCAGCTGTACTACAATTGCCGATGGAGTTCTTCGGAGATTTTAATGTCATTTAGAGAAGAAAAAAAAATAATCCCCCACGAGTGGAAGTCTACGCCAACCGTTTTTAATTCAGCGTTCCCGCAGAAAAATAACCATTTTTTTTTAAGCCTCTTAAAAGTGCAGAAAAATTAGATTTGTCATGTGCCTGCGCATACATACACACAAGTTTGCATGAGAGGCAATAATTTATGGCCCATAGTTCACTCCGATTAAAAACCCAAGCAGCAGCGATTATTGTACACAACTCGGCAATCTTCTCTGACATTAAGGCTTGTTTTTGGCCCCATTCTAATCCACTACATTATAATTATCATTTCATAGGAGGGGGAGGAGGGGAATAATCATCTTTTGGTGATGCGAATGATTAGGGGCAAGTGAAAAGACACTCCGTTGACAGATGGCTGCCATTTCAAATGTGGGCGGTGTCGTCATTTGGGGTTTCTCTGTCATGACTGAATGAAATGTAGCTTAGGGGAGCTTTCGTTCGAAAAACACAATTCGATTGCTCCGTAGAAAGCGGCTTTAATTAGAGTCGCGTATTGTCACCGCCAGAGAGGGCCTGTGTTTTTCTTGCGGCTGGAATTCTTTCACGACATGTACGCGTCGACGCCAGCGCTGCTGCATAGTACCGTAATTTCCGGACTATAGAGCGCACCTGATTATAAGCCGCACCACTACATTTTTAAAGGGAAAAAAACATTTTGTACCCACATAAGCCGCACCTGTCTATAAGCCGCAGGTGCCCATATTGTAACATGAGATATTTACAAAGAAAGACGGTACACAGGCGGCCATTAGAAAAATCTTTATATAGGCCGCTTCATGAAATAAGCGGCAGAGTTGAAAGCATGTGACAAAAGTCGCGCCTTATAATCCGGAAATGACGGTATTTGTCATCCATCGCACTGCTAGATCTCAGATTGTAATGACTGACATTCGATGGCCTTCATTCATCTTTCTACGTCACGACCTTACAAATGCGCAAAAAGCGGCGGTGGTTAAACCAGTTGCCCAATTGAGGTTTTAGTAACTGTCTAAAGATGACTGATTCTCTCCTATGGAGCTGTTTTTTTTGGTTTGTTTTTTAGTGAGTCATAAAAGGACACGACGGGGTCCCTTTGTCATTAAAGGGGATTGTGGAGCTGCCAATCCCCGGTCGTTACGGCCTTATCAGGATAATAACACCTGCCTTTAAAAGAAATGACCGCAGCGCGGGACTGCCTGCTAAAATGAATTCCACCTCTGACCAGAGGCAAGAATACCCCACTGCTTAAACCCTACCTCTCCTCACCACACACTATAAAAGCACACACACACACACACACACACACAACACACACACACACACACGTTGCACTTAGTTTGTGTGGCGCCCACCGCATGGTATGGCGGAGTACAGCACAAGCACAATGGTGGCACAGTGTCCAGAGTCTCTGCTGGTCACCCAAATATCGGAAGCAGCAACAAGCTCCCAAAAATCCAAATCGGTCTTTCTCCATGTAAGGCTTTGGGGGTTTTCAACTATCGAGGATCCATAGTTCCTACTTAGAGTGACTACCACAAGTCATCAGGGAGGCTCATTCTGGACTTCTGCAATCACTCGTTTTAGCTTGAATAGTAAGAATGTGTTTTGGTCCGCATCTAATATCAGCATTACAGCAGCCCAGCCCAGGCTGTCAAAATATATACGTTTTGAATGCAACACTTGATACGGCAGCATTAGCTCCCCACTCCAGCGATATTGATTCGCAACGTCGATATAGCCTGGCTCTCTCTCAATGCGTTTGGACTCTAAAAACAGCAATATGTCACAGCCACTTGACTGTAATTCTCCAGAGTAAACACGCGGTCCCAAAAAAAAAAGCACAGCATGATGACTGTCTTTTAACGCCCTTGGGTTCCTTTTTATTCAGGCTTGTGTTAAGTGACCTTTTGCCAAGTCGTATTTAAGTGACATTCAATCTCTGGTCTCAGGTCGCACTTTGTCTTTGTTTGCTGGTACTTTGACTATTCAAATGCCGGCGTTCCACTCGCGTCACGCGGACATCCAGCCAACCGCGTCCACGTGCTTTGCGTTCACTCTGAACACAGACCGCGGTGGCACGTGCTCAAGATTCAAATCTGTTCATTAGTCTCAACTCATTCTCAACGTGATTCAGGAGTCTTCTGATGAAGATGTTGAAGCGCTTTGACGCGTTTCATCAAAATCCAAATGCATCAAGTGTACTGCGTTGATCAAATAAATGAGGCTTCATCTCCTTATTTTGAATGAAGTTACACATGTTCTCCATCGTGTGCAATATAAAAACCTCGAGCAGACCATATACGTAGACATCGATCATTTGTATCATTCTTTTTTTTTTTATCGGTGGGGTATGGGTTTCGGCTCGATTGCGTCCGAGATGGTAACACGACACTTGCCTTCCTATTATGTCATCTTTGCGCCTCCAACTCCAGGCATGACTCATCCATTTCCGCCCAATTCAACTATTTAATGGCAGCTGCGGACGGCGCGTGCGTGCCAACAGAGGAGGAGTTCGGGATTTTCGGTGTGAAAAGAGTGACTTCAGGCGCCCTTCGTCTTCGAATGTTGGCTCGTGGAACTGCAGCCACGCCACTACTTTGTGGTCGGATGTTTACAACGAAGACACCTCACATCAACCGCTACTAATCGGTTACAGCAGAGATGGAGGAGCATGGATAGAAACATTTTGCATACAATAGTTATTTTCTTTCCTGTCTTTTGGTATCTCTATGTGATCATATGAGGGATCACACATTTATATGGGCTCACGGTCATAAAGCCCCGCCCCCTTCCCTCCAGGGGGGAACCCATACTTCACTGTGCCCTGCCACAAAAATAACGTAAGATACATTTCCATTTCAATCAGCAAAACAACATCATAAAAATGACAAAAGTGCGCATTTTCAAATGAAGCCGATCCATTTTGGGGGGGGGGGGATATAATTCCGATTTTCCCTTCTTCACTTGAATAGACGATCGGAGCCTCCCCGACTGAGGACACGGCTGCGAGTATGTGTGTGAGTGTGCGTGTATGTTGTTTCGGGGGCAAGTCTAAACTCTGTCATGTCGATTAGCCGGAGGTGTTAACACACTCGATACTGCCTCTTCTCATTCGCTCCACGACTGATCAATGTCACTCTGTGTCGCCTCGTGCTTCTTTTCCTCACCCGACCCCCTCCACCCCCCCCCCCCAACCGCCACTGTGGTTGTCTCGTAATTTGGCGTTTGCTCTACTCTACGACTTTATGCTTCAAAATGTGTTTGAACCGTAGCTAGGCGCGGTTAAAAAAAAAAAAGCAGGTAAACCTGCGCGGGTGTCAAACAGGATCGCCAGCTTGTCGCTAATTGGTCCTCCATGTGTTGCGGGTGGCCGCTAAGCACGCAGCCGCCATCGGCCATATTGCGGCCTCTCAGCTGCCAGCTTGCTACCGACTGCTTTTGTGCCTCTGCCACTTGACATCTTCATTGGCGTGTTTGACGATGTAAATAATTACACTCAATTAGCACTTCATTAACGAGGCTGAAACAAAAGGACAACACACGTCCCCCGGGCGCCGCTCGCCTCCTCTCCGGCGCGGCAGCCCCTCGACGCACATCAGCGGAAAACAAAACATGTCAGCTTTTGACAATGTGCCATCTGTCCCCGGGCCAGCAGATAGGCTTAGACGCACGCTCACGCGCAGCCCCCTCAGAGCCCACTAGACATGCAGCAACACTAATCGGGTCCTTAGGCGAACATAATTACAGCATGCCATGTTAATTACCTAACAATTAGGAGTTGTCTTTACAAAAGGGGGCAATCGCTGAATGAGCTCGGGGGGTCCCGAGCTGAGTTACCGGTTGAGCCTTCCCATTCACACTGCGACACGATGCACGCATAAACGGCGCATTTACGCAACACCGGCAATGCCAAGGCAATCGTTGTTTCGTGTTCGCAAGGTGGACTCTTTCTCACATGTAGGAAAGAAAGCAGTCAAGAATTTCATTTTCCCCTCACTCCTCAGGGCAGCCATTTGAAATCAAATGCAAACTTGGCGGAGGGGGAATTATGAAAGCTCTCATCACGCGCGAGGAAATTGAACAAAGTGGGTGTCTTGTACTGCTCTTTGTCTTTGTAATTCTGGCTTGTTATTGAATGAATAATGATCATCCCCCGCTTGCCGTGATGCAAAATATCCATCTTGACGCCACTTTTGATTGGGAGCAAATTGGTGAAGCAGGTGCAGTGCTGAGACTAATGATCAATAAAAATAAAAAAAAATGAAAAAAAATCTCATATTTCATCATTTTCGGAGGACATGCCCCCCCCCCACCCCAAAAAGTTACCAGACGGAATGAAAAATGTGCACCCTTTAGCAGAGAAATCATCCATCACTGCTCCTATTGAATTTTCCATATTAAAGCGCCAATATGGAAGTCATATATAGGCTGATAACGCAATCAGATTGAAAAATGAGAAAAATTCCCCTCCTGCCGATAAATGTATATCACGGATTAGTGCACTTGGATGGTTGCTTCCTCTGGGGGAGAAAATGCATTTATTTGACCTCCCGGAAGGAACCTTGGACTTGCTCCTGTTGCTTGCAAGCCACGTCGGATCGTAACTCCACGTGACAGGACATCACATGACAAAGAAATGATCGGATTGATCAACTTCGCATTGGTATTTGGATCAAATCCCGTAATCGATCGAGACAATATATTAGTGTGCTCATCTGACATGCATTCATCCTGATGACGTTCGAGACTTGCAGCCTCACTCAGAGGATGGCTATTGTCCTCCCTAATTAAGGTTGATTAAAATAAAGAAATTAAAAAAACAGACGACAATCCAAAATGAATCGACTGTCTGTCCAACGTTCTCTGTGCCAGCGTCCCCCTTCAGTGACCACTACTTCCCATGCCAAGTCCTGGCCACAGACGGCTCTCTAATAGGTCCGGCTGTCTCCTTCTTAATTTGCTGAAATTGCAAAATCAATAGGTGTAGTCGCAGCCACCCTCTCCCTGTTTTAGTGGGAAAAGATAAAGTCGACGGGAAGGCAATCTTCACTTTCAATTTGCTCCCCCGCTCAGCATTGAGGCCGGAGTGCTTATCACTCTACTTAAAGAAGCCGGCCGGCATGGCTGTCTGGTGGTGGGTGGGCAGCTCGACGTTTCTTTGGCTGGATTTAAACTGCAGGTCAAAGTGACCAATTTCGGTTTAGTGCCTTTTTTTTTTTTCCATTTTTGTTCTATTTGCATACCACGTACAAACAACGTGAATGTATGCACAAAAGTAAAAATCCGAACTCATACTTTTTTTCTGCTTGAGAAATATGACTGACATAAAAGGCTGAAAGTGTCATTCAACCTCCTCAAGTATCAAGTCATTTTCTTCTTGCAGTTTTCTGTTATGC
Organism: Hippocampus abdominalis; assembly: GCA_018466805.1. Lineage (NCBI taxonomy): Eukaryota > Metazoa > Chordata > Actinopteri > Syngnathiformes > Syngnathidae > Hippocampus > Hippocampus abdominalis. Next base: position 1,174,815 of record CM031712.1, on the reverse strand, counting down.
TCAAGAGTAATGAAGATGGTTCGGGGAAACGTTTCGCAGTCAGTATTTTGCACACCAAGCCACGCAACAGCAACCCCGAAGTGTCGCGCCGTGTGCGGCGGAGGAGGGTTCCCAAACTTGCTTTCATGAGTGGCCGACCACCAGCCACGAATTAGTTTTGCTGCCGTTCAAGATCTGAATCGCAGGTAAACCACGCTGCACCGTCGCAGATAGAAAATGCCGTGTTGACTCAGATGAGCTTTCAAGACAAAAACATCGCATTTCCGGAAATGAAACAAGATCCAGCCTGCTGCCACAAAGTCATACCTACTGTATACTTTCTTTAAATTGTGTTATACAAGAATACCAAACTAATTATAATTTCCTATGGACCAGTGGCTAGAAATTGAAGTCAAACTGTTGCCCAAATGCACAAGTTCACTCGCGATGGATGGTGTGATGATTAGTGAGCCTCTCAAAAATGCACTTTCGGCCATTGATTTCTTGCCCATTTCCTTTTATTGTTAGTAATTAATATACTGGACCTACAGCGGTAATCGCTTCTGACTGCAAGAGGGTTACGGTTAGAGTCCTCTTGTGGGCGAATGTTGTTGGAAAGATGCGAGTCTGCTTTCTGACTATTGTTGAAGAAAAACACAGCCCCCCACCCCCACCTGCAACTCTAACTCAAGAGGTGTGTAAAGCGGTGTACTGTATATGCAACACAGAATATGCAATGTGAATTGAATGACTCCTTTAGGTTAGAATGAAATGTATAATTTTTTTAACATATGAAAATTCAAATCATTATTCAGGCTCCTTCTGATGGCACATATTGGATCTGCAAAACAAAAACAAATGTGTATGTTCCACCTGGCGTGGGCAGCCCAAATTGTCCATATTAGAGCGACTCTGAATAGCTCTTTTCTGAAAACAAAAACAAAAAAAGGATGGTGCGTCTCATCTCTCACCGTGCGTAACTTAAAAACGGTCGTCGTCAAATGCGATGGTGGATTACGTGACAACATTTTAGCTAAATCCTGTATCTGAAGGCCGTTGGATGTCACCAAAGTTTTCCTGAAGAGTGCCAATTCGAGGGCACATCTGGACTATTTTTAAGATTGTTTTGATGCATGATTTTCAGGATGGGATGGCTCAACGATTTTAGACATGCGAGTCTACATTTGCAAATCTGAGTAGATTTATTGTGTGCGCGCGCTCGCATGTGTGTGTGTGTGCGCTTGAAAATATGTGTGTTAAGCTGCTCTTGTCAGTAGGATCTTTTGTCTCAGGGAGCCTGTTGGTCCTTTCCTAATCTCCCCTTGATGCTGCCTTTACCCATAATCCTTTCTTTCATTAACTGCCCTCCTCATACAGCGCCACCTTTATTGCAGTCTTTCACTTTCTAATTGCACAGAGACAAGCACCAGGGAGGTATGTTTGTGGGTGTGTGTGTGTGTGTGTGTGTGTGTGTGTGTGTGTGTGTGTTGGGGGTGGGTGACGCGGTTGTGAGCACATCTGTATTCCAAGTCGTGTTTGTGAAGGCCAGGCAAAAGCGAAGGGGAAGGGCAGAGGGTGTGGGCGGGGCGGGTTTTTGTGCTTGATTGCTCAAATAATTGCACATGTTGAAAAGGGTTTAAAGAAAGAAGTTTTTAATCTGGATATTAAGAATTTGATATGACAGAGTTAAATGGGTCATGCGGAAATCCTCCAAAATTATAAACCGGATTTTTTCATCTTATAATTATGAAGTTGAGAGAACAAGAGGGGGAAGAGGATGTACTGTGCCGGCGTTGTCAACAAATTCGGAGACAATTCGTGGAATTTTCTCATTACTTCTGGACTTCAAATTATTTCTTGTGCCAAATCAAAATACGCTAATGAGAGTTGGCGGGAGTTGATGGAGGGTATGTCATCATCATAAAAATGTTGGTTTTCGGTGTAAAAATCAGGAGGGAGGGAACAAGGACAATTTCCATTTGGAAAACACTGGCACTGATGCATATGTATGAGCGTGCGTCACAAATACACTTGATGAGAAGGCAAATATTTCACGGCGCCCATGACAGAAATCAATGCATCATATTCGACGAGCAGAGTTAAACGCCTTGTTTGCTGATGCCATTCCACAATATCCAACAATACTGACCCCCGCCCTCCCGGCTTTCCAAGCTGCCCCCACCTGCTCCCCCCACCGACCAGTCTCGCCTTTCCTCCAATGAGCAGCAGCCTCGGAGAGGCCAAATACTTTGTCACACACTGGCCTCTATTGGCTGACTCAAATCAGCAACACAGCACGGTTGGATTTTGACCTGCGCTTATTTTTCTGTTCAAAATGGATTCTTTGACAAGATGGACTTTTTAAAAACATTGCAAGGGTTTGGGTTTTTTTTTTTCTGTCCATGTCATAAAGAAAATGACTTTAAAATAACATACAAAATGATGGAAGGAATTCACAATTGCGCATTTGTTTTGTGAAGAGGTGCTTCCCATTCCTGAAATGCTGCAATTGTTTTCATTTATTTTCCCTTTGTCCGTCTTTTTTTTTTCCCCCCAGACAGAAACATTTGTCCAGGTCTGAGGGTATGAATATCCCCTGTTAGAAACCTGGAAATTGACTCCAACAGTAATATCCCTCAATTAATGTGGGGAGTTTTCATTTTCCAGGCAGAAACAGCCCGTCGGCGCATTTCTTGCAGCTAAAGACATGATTACACTTAAGCCCCTGTAGTTAGCTGCATTCAATTTCCACACGCCAGCACAAGGTCACACTGAGGAACGCTAAAATGGAGGACGGAGGAATTTCGACAGAGGAGAGCGTAACCGCAATTTTCAAGCGCAGGGGCGGCTGACCGGGATCCGTTTCAGTTGCTAGAAAGTCCTTCAAAGGCCATATTAAGATGTATGGAAAAAATGTGGCGCAATTGTGTGTGTGTGTGTGTGTGTGTGTTTTTTTTTATCCATAGCATTTTGAGGTTCGGTTTTTTTTTTTTTATACTTCTTTTGAGGCTTTATTCATTTTTCGATATGTAAATGGCCGGTTTATTTGCTCTTGCGGCCTGCCTATGGCCCGCACGTCCTGGGTTCCCTCCACCTGTTCTAGGACCAGAATAAAAAGGCCTCTTTTCACTGACTCATTCAAATAAGGTTTTCGAAAGCTTCTCTAAACGTCTTCGACAAACATTGTCGCCCTTTACCTAGCAAAAGACGCGAAAACATAATCTGCACAGGACCATATTTGCCGAATTTGACGACATTAGTCTTGACTGAAACTATTATTTTTTTAAAGGCATTTTTCATGTGCCACCCCCCCTAAAAAAAGAAAGACAACAGCAGAGGGGTGAGAGCGCATCCGTCATCACGCATGCACACATTTATCGTCGCTCTGAACACAAACATCAAACGTATACATCAATGTCGTCATTTATTTGGTTTGCTCTGACAGCTTTTCAGGAGTTACTCTTCCTTATGCAAAGGAGCTGAGTCTCTCCTCCTGCTGAAGTGATATGAAGCGCTGAATATAAATGATGGGGAGTGTGGGGGGGGGGGGGGGGGGGTGATTGATGGACCCTCCCACTTGCCGCCCTGCTAGACAGATTGAGATTCAGACAAACAAATGCATCCCTCTTCTTTGTACATTTCTTTTTGTCTATCTGGCATGCACACCCGCTCCCCTCTGAAATCGAATCGGCGGTTGATCATCCATACTCTTATCCAGCCAGTTTTTTTTTTAAAACAACAACAACAACAACAACAACAAAAGTGACATTTCAAGACCAGTCAAGGCCTCAAGTGAAAGCTCTCAGTGAATCCGATTAACAAGAGTCAAATCTGTGCGACCTTATGAAATGTGCTCCGTTTCTTGCCATTTGGAACGAAATCCTTGATGACGATACGCCCGCTTTGAGAAATTGGGGTCGGACGGAAGGTGAGCGGACCGCACGAGTACGTCAATCGGAGAGGACAACTGCGCTTGCAATAAGTTACTGCGGCCATTTTACATTCCTCGGGGTGTCACCGCTTCCCCACCTCGCCGCCTCAGCGCCGTGACAAGCACCTGCGGAAAAATTCCAGCTAAGCCGCAGCCTGCGCGACGTGCTGATTGACAGCGCGGGGCTCACCTCGGCGTTAGCGTAGGACCCAAGAAGAGACGCAAAGAGACACCACGAAGAAGGCCATCCATACTCAAGCGGTGGCGACATACGCGAGAAACGAGTGGGGGGGGGGGAAAAAAAAAATGAAATACTAAAAGCGACAGATCAAATTATAGGCTAGAAGGCAGACAAACAGCAAATATGTACAGAAGAACGTTATTTACCGGGCCGCTTCCATCCGTTTGCCTCTCCCCAGTGCCCGTCTGGCCAGGTGTGTGTGTGTCACTGTATGGGAGCGTCTGTGTGCCATTTCTTTCAGACGGGAGACTGGAAAATGGGGTAGAAGCCATTTACGCTGGGAGAATCACCCAGAGCACCCCGAAATGAGGGGCAGGGGCCTGTCAGCAAGCAAGGATGTGTGTCCGTTTGTGTGTGTGAGCGCGCGTGTGCGTGTACGTGTGCATGGAGCAGAAAAAGGGTCCAGCCGGTGACCTTCTTCCAATGAATCCCCCCCCCCCCCGCCCCCCCACTCACCCACATGATTTATTTACTGTGCCCTCATCCAACCTCTCTTTGCACACACAGATACAATAATCAAGTGTTAAAGAGATGAGGTGGAATCTGGGGGGGGGGGGCTTTTGTTTTGACTCAGGATCGACAGGAAAGGACAGCCAGGAGAAAATGTCACTTGGTTCAAGAACAACAGATCTGTCAGCCGCCATCTTGACGTGTCGCGGCATCTTATTTTCCCCTCCATTTCGCCGCTCACTTTCGCGCCATCTCCAGAGCCAAAGATGTCTACCTCGCACCCTCAATCCTTGCCTTCCCCTTCTTCACGCGTCTTGATGAGTGAGGAGGGACGCCATTTCCTTCTCTTCCGTGTTTCTCTCTCGTTCACTTGCTTTTTCCCGTCTCCCCCCCCCCCCCTTTCTAGTTCTCCATGTGGCGAGGGGCGGGGTTTCGCCGCTGTGGAGGCAGATGAATTCCTGATTGCTGTCTGGTACCACCGTTACCTCTCATTGGTCAGAGGCAAAATCTTGAGAAAAGAAAGAAAATGAGTCCCCCCCCCCAACCCCCCCGCACCCCTTCATTGGGCGCATATGACCATAATTGCAGCGCTCCTATTTCGCCGCCTTGGTTTCCGTCTCTAAGCAGAGCAGCAGGAGGCTATAATTTGAACCACCGGAGCCAATTATGCAGATTAGCTTGCCCCGGGTTGACCGATGACCTTCTCTCCCATTTACAATTGCGTACAGTATGCAAATGACCCCCGGCTTAAAGAAATGCATTCAGGGGGTGTCAAAACAGCTTTGGACTAACACTGGAAAACCCCAGAAATGCCTCAGCCATTACTCTCACTCTCTCTTTCTCCCTCTCTCACACACACACACACACACACACACACACAAGTGAACAGGGGCCAAAACAACGCAGCAGACACTGTTGCGTTCCTAACGTCTGATAACAACGTAAGCCTCCAAATGTAAACGTGACACCGAATTCTCCTCCTCCTATAGCCTCCACCTTCCCGCCATCCCGGAGCTCTCTTCAAACTACGAATGCCGCCCCCCCCCCCCCGCCCACCTCCACTGGAGAGATGGAAGCCGGTCTGTCTAATTAGCCGTGTGGTTTACCTTGGCTCAGTGGGGCCGGCCTGCCTTCGTCGGGTTTAAACAGGGAGATGGACGCCGAAACCGTAGACTGTAATTAGAGAGCGGCGGCTCACTGAGGGCACAGCAATGCTGACACAGAGTCTCCGTTCCACCGCACACATACGCAGATGCGCACGTACGTGGAGGACGAGCTCTAAATGCACAAAGACAAAAGGCTTGGGCATCAAGTGCTCCCATCCATGACACCGTCACTGGAGTCGAGCAGCCCGTTCGCACACTTGGCACGGACTCTCGCTTATTCCCGCTCGCAGTCGTGCGGTTTATTGCAGCAACATGTCCCCAAACAGAGTAGCAATTATGTCCTTTCCCCTCACCTCATCTATTCTTACCGCCTGCTCTGGCAGAGTCTTTTTTTAAACACCGGCCTCTTGCCTTTTACCATCGTGCTGTCCCATGATTTATGACTTCTTTTCTTCAGTTTCAGATCCCCCCCATTTTCCATTACCATTGTTAGCTTTGTGGCAAGGGCCTATTTCTATTTAGGACACACCATATGGCCAACTTGCCAAAGACAACACGCGCGTCCGCTGGCGGCGAGTTCGGCTGTTTATTCGCCGCAAAGTTAACTTTGTCAGAGCAAGAAACAAAGAGATGGAGCTAATCAATGAAATTCATTAATGAAAGCTGAAATGCATTATATTCTTTTCTAATTACACGCATTGTAGCTCATAATTGAGCGGGGGAAGCCGAGATTACTGTGTATTTGTGTGCCAGTTGTGTAGTGTGTGCGCGTGCATTTTTGTACTGTACGTGTGTGTGTGTGTGTGTGTGTGTGTGTGTGTGTGTGTGAGCCATGCAAAGATGGATGGAAAAAATAAAAGGCAGAGGTAAAAATGAAGCGATGGGACGTAACAAAGGCATTCTTGCATGGTGTTACACTGCCCCCTTATGGTCATAGAGCGAACCTCATTGACTCTCATTCAGCTGAGCTTGTAATTTTGATGATGAGACCTTTGGTCCCGCATCTCTTAAATGAAGCACATTTGCGCAGACCCAAGCAAGTAAACTACGTCAAGACGACATGCTCAACTTTGATTTGAGTTTAGAGTGAGATAGTTCTGACTAGAGCTTGTCTGACTTTACTGACGTCCCCAGGGAAAGCTTTTGGCAGCGAGTTCAACGGCAAAGACGACGAGTGTTGTCACCGTGGAGAAACCGTATGAAGCCGAAAGAAAATTGACTTGATGTTTCCCTCTCGATTTCTTTCTTTCTGTTTTAACTGTCAGGAAGAAAAATGCGTTGTTTTGTGGCGAATGGCGTGTCAGCACAACAGTTTCTCTTTTGCAAAACGTCGATTGTAGTCGCTGAGATGAGAGCGGAGCGTGACAAAGAGTGCGTACTTACAGGTGTCAGTGTTATTATCTGTCGTGACAACACTGCCATCAACAATGAGGTTGAACACTGCTTCCCGTATGATCGAGCGAGCGCACGATCAAAGCATTAGCGAAAGAATGACACTCAGTAAGAGCACGGAAATCCACCAGGGTGGATGGAACGACGGCATCTGCATTCAAAAAAAAGTTGACACTTTTACGCATCTACGTATCCGACTGCAAAACGGCATCTGGTTGCAATGCCAAACCAACAAACCAAGAAATAAATCACCTCCTCGGCACTGCAGAAAGGAAGCGTGTCTCCGAGTCAGTGCGTGAGGGAGAGGCAATGGCTTCTCATCTAGCTAACCTGAGCTAACCGCCCCGGAGTAACAAATGTTCCAGCTCTCTGATAGGGCAATTAAAAGCAGCAGGGGCACCATGCTGAAGGGCGAGTGTGCGACATCCATCATGAGAAACAATTGGCCCCAATGAGTGTGTGCGTGTGTTTGTGCATGTGCGTGTGTGTGTGTGTGTGTGTGTGCATGCAAGCCAAGGCTACTTAAGCTTTTCCGTTGTGTAGGTTGCACACGAGACGGCCTCTGAGTGGCCGCTTTTTTCCATTATACTTTTCAGGGCCTGTGCTGTTACACTGCAACTGCTTTTCAAAACCTCTTCCGAGGTGGTTCGAAAGTGCGTGCCGAGCGTGGCCGTGACATTGCTGTCATATGATTGGACGAGGGATGCGGGCGTTTCATTAAGGGATGCGGCAAGGAACACTGCTGCGAGAGAGATCCGAGCACCCGCCAAGTCATAACAATACGGTATACACACACGAGACCTGTTTTATAACAATACATAACCATATTTACAATGTCAAATCTATCAATGGCTGAAATAATGAAGCTGGCGGTAAGCATTTTAGCCAAGCCTCTCCGAGCTGCTACGTCACATGAGTGACAATCATCGCTCGCTGGAGTGACAAGGTGACATTATATCTGACCCATGACTTTCACAGATAGAATGATGAAGAATCTGAAATTAATGCACTTGATCACCCGGACTACTTTAACAAAAAAAAAAGAAGAAAAAAAAACTCACTATAAGCGGATAAGTCCTTATTATAGGACTTGTGCGAGAAGAGAATTTGTTTCATGAAAAATAAACAGAACGCCTATACCAACTACTTTGACAAGTTTTATGTGTCTCTTTGGTATGCAAAATATGGACTATATTTAAATAAAGAAAAAAAAAGTTGTCCAGATATGCGCTGCAATGAAGCTCGGCATCAAAGTGGAGCCTTATTCTTAGCTGTTGATTGTCTAAGAGCATAATTAATACAGCGGCTAATCCAACATGCCATCTCGCCAACCCAGAAACGTCCAATCAAATTGAACGTTTCCAAGGAGTCCACAGCCGAGCAGCTTTGAGACCACCAAGCATGACACTATTAACTCGAAAAACACTTGGAATTAATCACGAGAGGGGAAAGTTGTGATTTCTCACAGGCCTTTTGTTTGGTTAATTCCCAGTTGACAGCAAAGTGCTCCGCTTGCCCGGAGAAACTTCCTGGCGCGACAAAGATTACTTTTTATCCCTAATTAAGGCAGCTTATTTGCATAGCTCACCAAGTCATAATATATGCTAATGTGCATTTACATTGGAGATTGCCGCCTGGGCACTTCATGTGCGTGGCCTAAATATGTCCATAAATACATGCTCGTGGTATTTTAAGCCTTGATAGTCCATCTTTTGCTCTGTTCAATTCGACCACCACACGTGTGCATGTGTGTGTGTGTGTGTGTGTGTGTGCACATATATATATACATATACATGTACACTATATACATATACATGTACACACACGTATGTGTACATATACGTCTACGTATATGTACACGTGTACATATATGTCTACGTATATGTACACGTATATGTACGTATACATATACGTATACATATATATATATATATACACACATATACAGTACCGTATACATATATATACACATATATATACATATATATATACATATATATATATATATATATATATATATATAATATAGCACCATGAAAAGAGAGAGCATTACGCCATTATTCGAATAACAAAAGGCTCAGTGTATCAAACTAAAAAATATATAAATTATAGTCCAGAAAAATTAACCAAAGTTTGCAAGTTTGTTTGAATGAATCCATATGGACCCTCTCCAAATTGGACTCAGACAATGAGATTGGGCAAGTTGAAAAACATCAGCAGCAGCACCATACGCGTTTCAAGAAATGCATTAGTAGCAAATGGTGATGTATTCTGCGCCCTTTCGGTTGAAGGCAATCATTTTTACACGAGGCGAGCAAATTGGTGGAAAAATCTATAAAAAGAGCTACCTTTCGAAATTAAAAAGGGGGCAGCAGAGAATTGCAGGTTGCTGATACTAATTGACGCATTCTATTCCTCCCTCGGCTTGGATTGTGGCTGCAGTGAAATGCGTGCGGGGTCTATGATCTTTCACTTCTCTCAGGTCATTTGCAAGCCTCACTTATCCTCCCAGCGAGTGATTTCATTTGGCTCGGAGTGCTTTTGAGGGAAGAATATCACCCGATGAGGTCAAACTAAAAAAAAAACGTGAGCCTGAGAATTCCATGCGCTTCGTATGGATATGAAGTGCAGTGACGGAAAACAAGCAGGGCTCTCGGCGGCCGTCGCCACCGGAGAAAGGCGGGCTCTCCATTTGAGCTTTTCATACAATGAGAAAGCGTCACGGATGCAGAGGCAAATCTATGAAAACAATAAGCACTTTTCATGCAATCGCAGGCAAAAATGGTGGATTTTAATTCTTCTCTTGTTCTTTTACATCTTTGTACAATCGTCCAAATGTAAATTGTCAGAGGCCGTTCTGGTCCGCGTCAGGTGAACTGCGACAAATTCATGTTCCAACCTGGCCGTAATTGACCGTGACGTCCTACTGCCCTCACCACCCCACAGCGTCGGTGTCTTCTAATTAACTCCAGAGGCTGTGGCAGCATGGTGCCACCTCCATCTGGGGCCCCACTTGAAAGGAGCTCCACATCCCGAGGGCTCCCATCGGGCCCGCTACTCGGCGGGCGTGTCTCTCTTCGGCACCACCATTTTCTTTCTTGATCAAGCTCAGGAAGTCAACAAGAGACTGCGTCGTGTGGAGGGACAGAGAGAGACAAAGTTTTTTTCATTCCAACTGTCCCGGCTTGATCATGTTGGGTCAAAGGTCGCGCAACTTTTGTTTCTGTCCTGTGATAATTGTGCAAGGCTCGGGTCAATCTGGGAGCGTACTTGCAATTAGAGAGGTCGGCCTACTGGTATCTTCATCGAGAACAAGTCAAACCTTGATGGATTGATGACGTTCTCAAAGCCAGGATGCTCTACTTAAGTTTAGACACTTTGAATTCAACCCGACCATAAACCGTGTACAACCTATAATTCGCAATCCTTTTTTTTTTTTTTTTTTTACAGACTTTTGTCCTTTGCTGACAGCTGACTCTTGAATTCCCCCTCAATTACCCCTCACTAAACCCGGATTTACAGAAAGACACCAAACTGCAACAACATCACGCAAGGGTAGAAGTATTTGGCCTGTTGTGCTAAATCTCGGCGCCTCTCCGCGGGATCTGTCTTGTCGTGTGAGGTGCGTCACAATCAGGCTAATTGGACAGGTGTTTGCTCGCCATTATGATGCTAAATCCTCGTGTCAAAAAAAAAGACCCCCCCCCCCCAAAACAGCACGACACCCCCAAAAGAGCCGCTGACGGATTAGCTCAGCGGTTTGGATGGGCGGGAGCGCTTTTGCATGTCATAGTTAAAGAGAAATTTAGACGGAGGGTGAACGTAAAAGCGGATGTGCGAGATTAAAGGAGAGTCGCGGTCTCGGTATGTGGTAAGCGCGAGTCGTCTCCTGTCAGCCACCCCTTGGCGGGACGATGCGCCCCACACAGAGAATCGGAGACAGACACTGATTCGCCATCCACCTCGCAAACACGCTCATTTACTCAAGGAAAGAAAAGATAGCGCAAACACAGCGGGGGACTGGCACTTGCTCCTTTTTAACTAAGACCCTAAAGTGTCAAATAGACGGCTAAAATGGTGAAAAGGGGCAAAAACGCAACGACTTTCTCCATTTGTGACTGGATGGGGGACATAAAAGGCTTGAAGCGAGACCCTCAAAGAATAAAATGTGTATTGATTTGACCCAAACTCCAAGTGCCGCAGGGCCACTCAATCAAGCTCCAGCTCCTCCACAACTCACCCCAAACACGGCACGCACCTTTCTTCCATCCTTAATCCCGCCACATGTCCGTACACACAGGCTCCCAGCCACTCGACGCTCTCCTCAATGACCTCACGGAGTAAAAGTGATGCGCTTAACCCAACAAGCGGGCGGAAACGGAGCACGGCGGGCCCTCATCCACGAGCAGGCGGCACCCAAAGGTCAACAAGAGGACGTTCTCGGCAGGGTGACGCCGTGAAGGAGCCACACACCCTCGATGATTCACTTGAGCTATCAAATGGAAGCTCGACTGGATTTTCCTTGCATTTGCACTGCTGCCGTTAAAATCGGCCGTCAATATTCGAGTTCGGATCAGAATTGGAAAATCCCATTGTAAACTGCCACGCAAGGACAACGTCATGGACACAAAGAAGCGGCATTTCCACTCGTCACTTTCTGCCGTCAATAAAAGACATTACAATGATCAATACAGTTGTCGTTTTCTCTTCGTTCCAAATGTGGGCTTCTAGGCTGCATCTGAGTTTCACTACTTTTTTTTTTATCTATGCTTGTGTATTTCCGGTGGGTAGACGCAACAAATACTTCCTATACTCAAAAAACAAAGATTCCTAAAAATAATCGTTTGCGAAAACCCGAGGTGATTTTTTTTTTTAATTGTATAGCCTACGCAGACGGTGTCGGTACTCAACATGAAGCAATCTTTTTCCACGTGACATACATAAAACATGCCACGGAATGCAGAAAATTAAACCCGAATGAGAAAAGTGTGTGTGTGTGCCTGCGTGTGCATTTGTGTACATGGGGGCCTTTCCAACTCAACCTCCTGCCACGCTCTTGCCACCCCAGATGAAACTGTCTAGGACCGCCAGTGGGTACTGCGCGCGCATCTGTGTGTGTGTGTGTGTGTGTGTGTGTGTGTGTGTGTAGGATAATTAGAAAGAGGGAGGGTGGGAGTGATCAAAGGAGGCACTTTACACTTTCTTGTAACAGTCGTGTGTTTGTGCCTGCGTGCGCAATGTGAGTGTGTGTGTGTGTGTCCTCCAAGCTTTGATGCAGTAAGCTTCGTGGGTTAATGTACTACGGATAAAAATACTACACCATGTAATCTGGCATTTATCCCTCGAGAGCAGAAACCGAAATATGACACATGTCAAGAGCAGGAGACGGGGGGGTAGGGGGGGGTGAAGCAAGTGCATGAGAAGAAGAAGAGTAATGCAGGTAAGAGGCCCATCTTGTTCAACATTGCCTGCTTACGTACAACATATCACAACTAATAGTACTGTCTTACAAGGAGACCTCCAGTATTCTTAAAAGACGCAAAAAAGAGTCGAACCTCGTGACAACGCACCTGGAGGGACATAACGAATCTATTACAACGCTATATAACGGTGGTTCGTTGAAACCATTTGCAACAAAATGGCCGCCCACTACGATGGCTGTATCGATACCGATTGGCAGATATTGAATACATTAAATAGAACTCGGGAGTTAGTTGTTTTTGGTAAGTAAAACCAATAGATACCAAATTGGAAGGATGATTTTGTTTTAAGGTTGTACCGTATCCTTCAACTTGTGTGCGCGCTTTAAATACAATACACATAAAACCAAAATTTACAACTGTGAATTTTCAAATGAAAGTATTTGGTCTGTTTTTAAATCCTACTTTTATATTGTCTTTTACAAACCGACGTAGCCACGTGTAAGAGGAGATACTTTGGGACACGTTTCTTATCCGGTAGCTCATTAGATTTGAATACGACGACGGCGCATCAGGCGATAACTCAATACTTTTTGACAAAAATGTTTCAGACCACACATCATAAAATGCCGTCTCAAAATAAATGAGCAAAAAAAAAATGGCGCGGTGGGAAGAACTTTGTGTGCGTGGGTGTTTGGCGGACGCAAAAGAAGCCCGCTGACGGTATGAGACATATACAGTACGTTCGTGCAGGAGGAAGTTTAGCCTGAAGAACATGTGTCAGAGGACCTTAATTGTGCACTTCTTTCTTTCTTCTCCTCTCTGACATCACCTCGGTGCCGATTGGGAACGTGCCAGCTCCACGTCACTTTGGAAACGGGAGCAAGAGATGATGCTTGGCACTTTCTTTTCCCCCGGCTTTTCATCCTCTAAGCAGGTATGATACGTGTCCAACTTTTTTTTCGCGGAGCTCAAGTTGCCGTCTCAGCCTCTTCTTAACCACCGCGAGTGGTCATAGCCTGGAGGCTGGAGTAGCAACCAAACTGCCGGATCAATTGTCGGACAGGGTGGGAAAAGCTGCGCTGCGCTTGTACCGAGCAAGGTTTCGAAAGGAACTCGGGCCTATTGTGCGATTACTGTGCGAACAGTGGACCGCATTGTCCGGACCGAGCACGAGTGAACGTATTGTACTTACATTTTGAGTATGCGCAGCACCTATACTTGCTCATGCCATTACATCTTTGAATGGTGATGACAATGTGCTTTATTTTAACCCTCATGCAGTATTTTTAAGCGGCTCCATGAAGGGTATTACGTCCCAAAAATGTCCCTCTTCCAATGTGCTTTTTTCACTTTTAATTTTTCTTCACCTTCAACCCCTCAAAATGTTCAGTGGGAATTGGCCAAGACATAGATATACATCCTATGCAAAATTTCAGCTTCGTGGAGTTATTTTCACTGTTTTGTCTGTGGTGTCCATTTGTCCAACAGTCCAAAATCGTCCAAAGTGTCCGAAATGTCCAATTTTGGGATCATTACTGCATGGAGGTTAATCATGTATTGCTGCAAAATCAACACTTTTATCGAGGTGCGTCTGCGGCTCCGGTGATATGCTGACATGACGTTCGATGAAAAATTGGTCGTTTGGGGAATGTTTTTGGCAACAATGTTGGTTGAGCTTGAAATTCTAGCACCGCTAGCGCTGTGAAAAGAATGGACGAAAAGGACCGTACGGCAGGAAACCGACCGACTTGTTTCACTTGAGAGCTGCTTTTATACGTATCATCTATCAGTTGTACCTCCAGGACGCGGGTTATGAAAGCTGAATATATCCAGAAACAGATTTTGGCAATGAGAAGCAGGTGGAGTGTACAGTGGATGCCCCACGCGCGCACACACACACACACACACACACACACACACACACACACATGCACGCACTCTGACATGCATGCAACTGCTTTGTTCCCCGGGGGAAAGCCGTCAAAAGCACTCTGATTTTGAATTAGCACTGATTGGCTGTCATTTGCAGCATGGCCCATGCAGCTGAGACCACTCAAAGCCACAAGCACGCACACACACACACACACACTCTCTCGCATCCGGTTTCTCTGAACTGCCGAGTTCTCCAGGCTCTGTGGCTGTTTTAAGAGCAGTGGTAGAGGATCACTGTGTGTGTGTGTGTGTGTGTGTGTGTGTGTGTGTGTGTGTGCTTGACCATTTGCATGTTCAAATCTGTCTCTGCGACTGCTGTGGTTGTGAACACACACACTCTCTCTCAACACACACACACACACACACACACACACGCACAAAAATCATATTTTGGGGAAAGGCGCGGGGGTGTGCACACTTTGTTGAGCCCTGTTTCTAATTTACATGAAATAGTGATCCGAAAATGTGAGACATTTTGATGTTCGCAAATCTACAAATCCATTCTCTGGCATTTGCAAGTTTGTTTGCTGTGTATCCCTTCTTTGACCTGATCTGTTTTGAATCAAAACAATTTCATGCAACCCGTAGAAATGTGTTGTGCTACAACAGTCTGCTATGTGGAATGATGTTCCGACTACACACTTCTTTCAAGATAATGCCTAATAATTCAAACGTGAATTGTGCTTTCAACGCCTTTAAACGACATGCAAGTTGAGAAAATACACCAACTAATGTGAGCCACTGATTGCAACTAAGATTTGCCAACATACTAATGCATAATAATAATAATAATACAGTAATACATTTCATTTATAAGCACCTTTCAAAACACTCAAGGACACTTTACAATCAAAACAAGAACAATAAAACCACAGATAAAATTATAAATAATAAGATATCATAACATGCACCTATTGTAACATTTTCAATAAATGATTAGCTTCATAGCATAATAGGGAGTCATTTTTCACTTACTGCTTACTCAAACAAATATGACTTAAGTATTTGACATTTTATCAGAATCACAGTTTTGACTGCGACAATGAAATTACCGGTATCCAAATTTCATTTTGCTTTGAAAACAGTTTGCAGAATGTTGGTTGAAAAGTAGTGAAGTAAAAATACAGATGTTCTCCCTCTTATGATTAATAATTGTGAATAATAATCATCATGATTACGATCGTTCTCAAAACGATTGTGATCATCTTTTTGGCCATTACCATTTCCAAGGGTGTCAAACTCAGTTCCTGGAGGGCCGCTGTCCTGCATGTTTTCCAAAGTCTCCCTGTTGCAACACAGCTGATTCCAATGATCAGATCATCAGCAAGCTCTGCGGAAGCCTGTGACATTGAACCTGCTCATTTGAATCAGGTGTGTTGCAACAGGGAGACTTTGACACCCCTGATTTAGACCGACTGTAGGCCAATGAAATATATTGATGTTGCAAAAAGGAATGAGCTCTAATTTACTGAACTACGAGTGACGGAGTGAGTCTGATCATTCTCAGACCTCCGAATATTGTTTTTCGTGCCTAGTTTAAAAATGTACAAAAAGCTGACTGTTTAAAGGGAGAACATTCATTATTGCTGTAGCCTCTCTCTGCTTGCAAATGTGTCTCAATAAGCTTATGCCTCCCCAACCTTGTACCGTAGGAGTACCAGAAATGAACATAAAAGCAAACGTGGGAGTAACAAATGAAATTATATTCAGCTTTTCAGTCCAATTCCATCTATCGAGGCCTCCCGGATCAAGTTCTTGTACAAATAGCAGTCCATTTGCGCAAAAAGTGTGTGGTTAACAATAGGGAGGCACGGGTGTGTGTGTTTATGTGTGTGTGCGTGTGTGTTTATGTGTGTGTGCGTGTGTGTGTGTGTGTGTGTGTGTGTGTGTGTGTGTGTGCGTGTGTGTGTGTGTGGTGCGCGTTTGCAGCTACAGCATAGGACCCCCGCTAATTTAAAGGATGGTGCATGAGCGCATTCTAGCGGTGAGATGGAAGATGACAACCCAGTCCAGTACAGGTATAAGGTACTTTGACCCTGCATTCGGTTCTTCCTTAATCGCTCGATATTGATTGAGATCCTTCACTGAAAGAGGTTAAGACACCAAAAAAAAATTTTCACTAATGAAGGGTTCGGTGAATGTGCACATGAACTGGTTGGGTACCTCTAACAAGGCCAAGAACCACTGATCTATCGTTTTTTATGTGTCGTCCTGCAGTGTGCCTTCTCTCCTTGGTGAGTATTTGTCTTGATTGAGTGAAATTCGGACCAGGTGTTGCTTGTTCAGCCCCGCCTGATTGCTGCTACTTATTTGTCATCTGTTTACCTCTTTGTTTCGGGGTGGGAGGGTTTGAGCGAGTGCTTTTAGTTTTCTGGCCTTTTGTCCCTTTGAAGTCAATAAAAGTGCTCCCTATGAACTTAATCGACCTGATGTTTCTGGCCTTTTTGGGGAGTGGGGAGATGGAGGGTTCAACCGTGGCATGTTGAAACATATTCTCCAGTGTGCTTCAGTCGGAGAAGGTGTGCTGCTACATTTTTTTTTTAGGGTAATGCAGATTCTCCCTTTGACTAAACGGTGTCAGTTATGCACCTTCATGAAATGGAAGCCCTCTGGGTGGAGCGACACACTTTCAAAAATCAAATATTCGTTCATACCTGCAATACCTGTACTCACCACTTGATGACAGCAATGCTCTACTGACACAGTTCACTATGTGTGTACAGTACTGTATTGAATATTTGTCTGGCAGTGGTCTTCAAGAAAGTGAATAGTGTTGCTTTATTATAGGTATTTATTTTTACGAAACAATTCAGTTATCTTCACTGATGTGAACTTTTAGCTCTTCAGGGGGAAAAAAAACAGCAGCACCACTTTACAAAGCAAGACACTTCCTTTCTAAAGCAAACCTCTCGAATATTTCTTGAGGGCTCGGGGTGTGTTTGGTCGACTTACCGGTAAGTTTTCATTTGTTCTCCCACGGGCTTTTATCGCTTCTTTGCACTGAAACAAAACGTTGAAGGCGTTCAAGTACAATCTGTCTCTGCAAGTCTGCAAAATGGAGATAACTCAAGTGCTGCCTACGACTCGAGTTTGTACTTGGCAAGAAAATGTTGCACGAAGCATGCACTTCTGCACCGCTTCCGCTAGAGAACGCTGTTTCACACAACATACAGGCTGTATCCATCCATCCATCCATTCATGAAAGGATGGATGGATGGATGGATGGCACAATTAATATGAGTGGTCTGCATTAAATATGGATTTTTTGCTTCTTGGAAGTTAATTCCAATCTCAAACTAACTGTGCATCGAACATATCGGTGGTAATTTGTGCCTATCATAGGCGAGGTCTTTGTAGGCCTACTACGTTGTATGTCATTCTAAATAAAATACATCTTTGTGAGTGTGAAATGAAATAGAGGTCGGATGAATAAATGGCAATTCGTCCAATCAATGAGACGACGAGCAAGGAAGCGACTCAAAGCAAACCTATTTGGCGGCTTATCTCACACCACTTTTGACTTGCAAAGAAGCATGCAGCCGCTGTCTAGGAAGATTTTCTCGGTCAAAATGATATCAAAGACCCTGAAAAATGGTTTTTACTCCTTACTGATCTGCTTTGCTATCATTGCGGCGTGCTTGGCACTCTTGTTCTTCAACAAATCTAGCAAATTGTTTTGGTTTTTTTTACCGAGTCAATCTTATCACTTTTTGTTTTTGTGTCACCTTTTTTTTTTTTTAAAGCACCATATATCAACATATATAATTGACCAGTAAGCCAAATAAACCCAATTTGCTAGAAGCGCTGGCCTCCACTTTTCATTCCGTAATGTCACAGGCGATGCCGGTGGCGCTTGACAAAGTCCCAAAGCAAATCTGTCGATGAATTATTGACAAGTGGGTGTGTTACCGCACGACGCCCGAGAGCCTCTCCAATAACAGCTGTCACGCAGCGTGACAGCTGCCAGCGCAAGGCTGAAACCGCGTCTCGCAGCCCCTCTTCCTTCCCCAGCCCCCTCTTTTCATTGGTTGACCTACTACAGTTACCATGGGAACCGATGTGGAGGAACTGCCATGTGAGATTTGCTCCCGAGTTTTTGAATTGTACAAAGACACGCGCCGGCTCTTACTTATGGGGAAGGTAACCCCATGACAGCCTTTATATGTACCTGTAAATCCAGTCAATTAAAACCTTTATTTTCTCATGCGCCTATGCATGAAATCTGGCTTGCTTTTAGTCATTTTAATCTGATTACACGTGATTTTCTGATGCTTTTGTGCCGTCTCTGTGTCCATATTTTGTATTTTTCCCCGACTGTATCTCATATTTGCCACCTTTGTCCATCGCAATCTTAAATGTTAGCGCTCAAAGGTTTAGGGCCCAAACAACAAAACCCACAACGAGAGCGCATGCTAGCTTAGAACGACGGGATGCGGCTGGTGTGCAAGCACGCCACACGTATCGTCACTCCAGCTTTGAGCTGATGGGCCTTCTCCAAGTGAGTGTTATGTGTCTTACGTAAGCTTTTTTTTTTTACATAAACAGTGTTCCCGAAACAGAGAGGGAGGGAAAGAGGGAGGCAGAGCGGGAGGGATTGCTGCGGCATTACAAAAGGGATTTGCACTGCACCAATTCTTCCTCCTGCCGTTCCTACGCCACAACAAAAGAGGAACTTTTGAACACTCGCACCCGCCTTTGGATCCATATTCATGAGTCACATGGTCAATAGGCACATCAATCAGCCGTTGAGACTTTTTGTTGGCGTGATCGTTGTAAAGCATTATGAAGCAAATGTTGGCAAAAATCGAGCAGGAAGTGTGAGGCCTTCGACGTGACCCGGGGATCCGTGAACAAATGCCCGCAGAGGTTTTTGCCACTACAGGAAACGAGGAGACCCCGACAGAAACGAGGGGAAAACGTGCATTCCGACAAACACATTTATTTGTTAAATATAGAACACGGAAAGGTTTCAGGCCCGCTGCCTGGCAGATGGTCCAACCGAATAAAGCAGAAACTTAAAAGTCCTTTTCATTGCAGCAGATGATCGCACATTGGGGCACAATAGTAACGAAAGAGGACAGACAGAAAGGCAGATAATGCCGTGGAATTGACGTGTTTTCACATATTTCATACGGATTATGGTGCAAACGGTCTCTCGAGTGAGACCGGAATGAGAAGCATAACATTAGAACACAACAAAATCGCTTAACGTACAGACGGAATAGTAATTGCTCATTTTGAAGAAACAGTTGCTGTGCCGTTAATGGAGGGAAATTCAATATTGTGCCTCCTTGGAGCATAAATAATGGAATTTAACGTAAGTTTAAATATTTTTAAAAAACAAAAAAAACTACCAGGCTACTGGCATTATCCAAACTGTCACCACCCTTTCCCAACAAGTCTCTCTCTCACACACACACACACACACACACACACACACACGCGCCATGGATCAATAATCGCAAATGTGACGGAAGGGTTATCATGATCGGGAAAGACCACTTTGTGGTTCGGAGCAGAGAAACTGCGCACAGTCCAAAATGGCTTTGCATATAAAAAGTCCCCTCTGTTTTTAACGGAGGGCGGAGAAAATACCTGATCCGTGTCACCATTAAAATACATTTTGGGGCTCTTCATGTTTCGAACAAGCTGATTGCTGATTGGCAGGCGTTACAGGCCGGGTTTAAAAACTGTACAGTCATCTGCTTTGCTCCTGTAAAATCCTGCAGACACACACAAAAATAGATACTAATCCTTGATCTACAAAGATGTCGAGCTACATTCACTTTTCATACACAGCTGAAATCGCGAGCGCCCCTCATTTCCACCATGTTGACTTTTTTTCAGCACGACACCACCGCTTTTCAATCAGCGAAATGGTCACATCGATCTTCATTGGATGGAATTTCACGCTTGCATTTTCGGGGAGTGGGAGGCAGGCATAGTCTGGAAGGAATCATTCTCCTCTCTAAAGCATTCAAAGGAGTCTCTGCGCGTTTCTTAAGCTGCAAAAAAAACAGATTAGAAAACTGGAGCAGCCATAGTTGGAATCAGTGCAGTGGGAGGAAGCATATAAAAAAAAGTCGTTTGAAAGAAAAGCACGACGTAGAGATATGTTTTTTTTTTTTTTTTTTTTTGCACGTGTCCTTAGAAAAGGAAAGCCATCCATTGGAGCTGCTATTACAAATGTTGTGTGTGTGTGAGTGTGCGCGCGTGTGTGTTACCTGACATTTGTGCTATGCAGCCCTGAATGCAGAGGGAGTAAAGTATAATACCAGTTTGAATGCATTATGATTTCCATATCCGATTGAATATTGTGACCCCCCCAAAAAAAAGACACAGTCACCCTTTTTGCAAAAAGATTTGTGTGTGAACTTCCCATGACGCCATCAGTTCTCAGGAAAGTTGTAATGCAGAAGTCAAGCTGGAGTCCTCCAAAGGTGAAGTCGTTGCAGCATGCAAAGTGCCAAAGTGTGACCTTTTGTGCCCCATGTATGGCTTGTAAAATAGAGATGTCATCAAAAAAAAAGCCTTCAAATCTCTGTGCTATTTTTTTGTTGTTGCACATGCAAATGTTTACTCAGGGTGCAAATACATAGTGAAAAAAAACCCCAAAAAACATTTCAGTCTGTTTCAAACTATTGGACGAGTAATACTTTGGTTCTAAAGTGGGACAATTTAAAGGTCGTTTTTGATATGGTTAAGATGAGCGATCGTCAAGAGAGAAAATTGATTTCAATGTGTTACTTCATAGAAGATTTGATTTAAAAAAAAAAAAAAGTAGCTTATTTTTGCAGTATGTACTCTTGAGATGAAGCTTTGAAATCCTCCAACTCACAGTTAGGCCTTTTTGCAGGTAGTCGAAAAAGTGAACTTTTCCGAGCTCGTGGATTGTCGAGGGTCAACTTCGGAAGTTTCAGTGAGCGCGAGAAGACCATCCAAGGTTTGTTGGAGTCTCCCGGTGACTTTTCTCAGGCGAACAAGCCAGCGTCATTCGATTGTCGCCGTTTGTGAAGAAGCGCTTTTCAGATTCAAAAGGAATTGGTGGGCCGTTAACTGCACAGCGCCCACATTTTTCTTGGCGAAGGAAAACCTTTGGCTCTGTAAAAACAGCACAGAGGGCTCAGCCTCTCAAAGTCCATTGAGGCATGGGAAGAAAAGAGAGCTACTTCTTCGCGGCTCCGCTTTTGGGGCCCGGTTTGTTTCCGGAGCGACGCACCGGCACCTTGGAGACGGGAATTCTGGTGCGAGCCGGAGGAGGTCCTTGGATCTTCGGTGGCAACGATTCCGCCTCCAGGACAGATGAGAGCGCCGATTGGCTCACGGACTGCGTCGGCGTCGTTTGTCTGGCACTGACCGGGATCTTGGATTCCCGGGGAAGGCTGGCGCTGCCTTTCAGCGACCGGAAGGAAGAAGACGAGTCGGAGGAAGGAGGGCTGAGTTTGTATTCGGTGGACAAGGAGGAAGAACTGTTTTGGTCCTCATCGCCCTCCGGTCCATCTGGCTCGTTGTAGAGATCGTACAGGCGGTCCCCGGAGCAACTGTCACGTGACATATTGTGCTGGTGCCGCCGCCCACTTTCCTCAGGTGTTGCTGTGGGCGTGGCAGAGGGCGTTTCCCAGTATCCTTCGTCACTGAGTGGCTCTTTGTCTCCGGGCGATGCCGGCTGACGACCGTGCGGTAGGAGGGGTTTGGCCGCTCGACTTCCTGCTCCGCCCACGACTGGAATCTTACTGAGCCCCAAAGATTTCACCTGTAGCGCCTTACGATCCGCACATCCGTTGGCTGAGGGTTGGTGGCAGGTGGTGGAGTGGAGGGTGCGAAGTGGGTAGGTGGAGGTGGGCGTGGTGCAGGAGGGTTGCTGCGATCGGGGCAAAGCAGGGGAGTTGTCCCTGGTTGAAGGCAGCATGTGCCAAAGTCCTTGCATGTCAGCATCGTCCACTCCCTCCGGACTCGCCATTTCCTCCCCGCCGCCCATGTAGGCTACCACCCCACTGCCCACTGGGGGCGTTTGAGGGCAGGGGGGTACCCGGGTGCGAGCAGGAAGCGATGAAGACGCCGTGAACAAGGGTTGTGTCAGCGCGCAAGAAAGAGGAACTTTTGACGGGGAGCCGCGAGTTGTGGAGCAGGTGACTCCGAGCGGCCTCCCGACACCTGATCCCCCGATGCTCCCCGCTACCCCCGCCACCGCCACCGCCACTGCTGCTGCTACTGGTACCGCTGCCCCCGTTGCCTGCCGTCTCCTCATCTGCATCGGCAATGATATCCCCGCAGCCGGTGAGGGAATCAAAGCTCTTGAGGGACGTGACGTCGTTGAAGAGAAGGGAACACAGGCGGTCCACCGAGGGTTCCGAGGGCGGGTCGCCGGCGCTGCAACACTCCGAATGGGGCGTGGCGAGGGAGGGGGTGAGGCTGGAGACCGAGGCTTTGGCTTTGCTGGGGGCAGGGTGCAAAGGGGAGTCGTTGGGGGTGTAAGGAGAGGAGGAATCCGGCTCAGCAGATGGGCCGGGCACGGCCGCGCAGTGTGCGGGTGTCGAGGAAACGCCGCGAGTGTGAGCCTCGGCCGCTCGGAGATGACATTCGTCTTCTGTCTTCTCAGCATCCTCCTGGCGATCATGTCGTGTTGGTTCAAGGACGAGGGTGACATCCTTTGCCGTTTGGGTGTCCGCGGCACTCGCGTCCTTCTCTTTCCGAGCTTCCGACTCTTCCGCGTCTCCTTCGTTTGTTTTGTCCTTGCGTCGCCAGCGGATGCTACTGAAAAAGCCCTTCAAGCCCCTCCCTCTGCGCACAAGCCCGGCACTGTTTTCACTCGACCTGAGACTCCCGCGTCGCAGCAGAGAGAAGAAACTTAGCGATTTACCGAGAGACCTCCCGGTTCCTGTCTCCAGAGCAGACAGCCCCTCCCCTCTCTGTCCGTCAGCATCATGGTCGGCCCCGGTGAGCCCATCGTGTGTTTTGCTCCTCGCCAACTCGACGGATAACATCGAACCGTTCCCGTTCACAGAATTCCCAGTGTCAGAATGCCCATTGGTCCCGCTCAGCGTGGCCCCTTTGTTCTTGAAGGAGAAGAAGCTGGCCATTCCGGAGCCAGCGCGTCGCTTTCCGAAGAGCTTGAAGGCGGCTTTGTTGATCTTCCCGGTGGGCTGGGGGTCGCACGGAGGGGCCGCATTGGGATCCGCGCACTCCGTCTGCAGCTCCATTGTGTGGCTTTATCGCTTCCCGCTCTGGTGGTCTCTCCCACTAGCACTTTGCTACTCCCTTTGGGCTTTCTCTGACTGCACATCCACTCTCCTTCTCTCTCTCTCTCTCTCTCCACGCTGCTTCCAACAGCTCTTTCGCTCCCACTCTGGCTGTCTTTATTGCCTGCCTGCAGCTTTTCTCTCTCTCTCTCTCTCTCTCTCTCTCATTCTCTGCCTCTCTGTGCTGCTCCTCACTGTATCCATGGCAACAGGGTGGGCTAAGCAGCTTTCAACAACGTTGGCAGGGCGCCAGAGTCTGTCCTACACTCCCCCGCCCCCTCCCCACTCTACCTTCACAGTCCCCAGTGCACTGTTACTTACCCGCCCCCCCCCCCAAAAAAAAACTAGTCATTAGTTTTCAAACCTTTCCATCTCTGTTTGTGTCACAGATGCAGACTCTCTCAATATGTTTGCACCAATAAGAAAATTCATCCTTTCCCAAAAAAAGCAACTGTGTAATTTTGATGACCACTTTCAGGAATATCCGATTTAAGCCGCTACAATGACAGATTCCAGTTCAACGTTATTTCATCTTAACATGTTCATTTAGGAGTTAAATGACCCAACTTGTTTCTGAACGCTTTGATGTAAAATCTTCTTTTTATTTGTCCCCTGTGTGTCATCCTTCGAGGTGAGAGGTGCCAAAAAAAAAAAAAAAAACATGGCGAACACTGTGTTCATAATATTGCATCCCCACTATACGCATTTTCATTTTCGTTTTGAACATAAGATGTAAAGGGTTTATGGGTTAGGGAGGCACGATGGGAAGTAAACAAAATACTGTCTTGCCAAAAAGCCTGAATCAGGGGGTCAAGGCTGAAATACGGTATGAGCAGGCTTAAGCCGGGATATGGATTTAGAGACATATTTCAGCACTGCTGGGCTCAGAGAAACACCTCAGACTGACCTCTTGTACAGTTTGAGCAGGCATTTAATATTGACCATATGCTCCTGAACCCTCGTCCACATGGACCCACATAGGCAAGTGTCGGGGCGCAATACCTCGTCAATACATCCAATTCATTTCAAACTGTGACATCCCTGTCTATTTTTTTTGGGGGGGGGGGGGGGGGTACTTATGTGCAATCGTGACCTTGGCAATCATTGCGAGAAATTAAAGTGTTGTTGTTTCGAGCTTCGCTTTTGTCGCCCGGTGTTCTCCTTTCAGGCCTGATCTACTGTGGGTGCTCTTTTTTTTTTTTTTTTTTTTCCCTCCGGTGATTCCACCCAACCCCCCCACCCCCCATCAATCTTCCTGATACACCGACCCAATTGTAACCATCCTTCTCCTCCCACCAACTGCTTCTTTTTTCCTCCTCCACCTCCTTTTCCTCTTTTTTTCCTCCTCCTCTGTCACCATGGGCACCACAGGCTCTCCTCTTCCAGCCCACTGCTATCAAACAATGTCTGCATTCATGCACCCCCACGCATTCAAACACATTTTCCAAGGGCTTTCCCCAGAGCGGGGCGAGGAAGCGCATCGCTCTCCACCGGGAGGGGGTCATGGGCTACCCACACTGCCGCCTGACCGGTCAGGCACAGAGCGCGAGTGCTGCTTCTCAGGTAGATGTCATGTTTACTATCTACTCAGGCTTCAGTGTTGTTGCAACTCTACATTTCAACAACGCTTGTTTTTACAGATAAACATTGGTTGGAATCCTGTCTTGTGTATTAATTAGGTCACTGTTAAAAATAGAAAACACATTTTCTTTTTTATCACATGAATTGACTTCGTGTAGAATGTATTATCTTTTTTCGCCCTCAGATCTAGCTGTAAAAGACGAGAGTAGACGGAGTAGACACCACACCAAAAATTTGAACAAACATATTCACGCCGCCAATCTGTCTCGTTCCTTTGTCAGCCCCCTGAGTGAAGCTCAGTACGAAGTGGGGCACTTGGAGGACACTCACATCAGTCTTGTTTCGTGTTTTTTTAACAGCCTGTCTGGTCTCTTGTTTTTTTTGTGGGTTTTTTTGGGAGGGGGTTGGGGGGTTGTGCTACTCTTGAAGGGAATGAGAGGAGCTGCTTCAAGTGGCCAGGAATCAAGTCGCCTGTGGTCACTCCCATGTCGCCCATTTCTAACTATGGCCATCTACAAAAAAATACTAAAAGAAAGAAAAGTCCACCCATGTGTACCGTTAGAGTTGCGCTGGGCACGAAAATAGGCCCCTTAGTGTTTAGAATCAGCCCCACACATTGATCCCTCTCAGGGAGGTGGGGTGCAGGAGGCTCAAGATTAAACAAAGCGGTAATACGTATTGTTCAACAATTGTGTGCGTGTGTGTGCACACGTGTGTGTGTTTGAAACATGGATTAAACCCACTGCCCTCTTTGTCAGCAATGAGGAGTGGTGCTAATTGTTTTTCAACACAACTCTAAGAGCAACCCCCTACAACACTTTTGCATTCCAAACATGTATGATTGTGAAAATGCAGTAATGTTGTTCCTCCCAGGTGTTAACCGTATCAAAGCCAAGATTAGCCTCTGGTAAAACCTGCCCTATATTGCCCAGAATTCCCATCTTCTATTCCTACTGCACCTTTATAGGCGCTACAGAGAAAGGAGACAAAATCTCCAGCGACATTGTAGCGCGCGTGTGTGCTGGCTGTGTTTATGTTAAGCGTGACTACAATGGTGCCTCCTTGTCCTCAGGAGGGTTCAACCATGCGGCATGACGGGCAGTGCTAGACCTGAATGATTCAGAGCCCACGGAGAAGCTTCTAAATGTTTCATATGAGGTAATGTGGCACAACTAGGCTAGTTCTGGAGGTTCAACATTATTGCCGTTCCCTCACTGATTTTGCTCGTCTTGTTTTGCTGCTTCCATTCAAGCAGAAGTAAAGGGGGGGTTGTCCGAGACACACATCTTTATTGATAGTTGCTGAAGAATGACTCTCTGTATTTGCTTGTCGACACTGACCTGTCTCTTAAGGCCCAAGGTCACGTTGTCCGAGTGTGGCGTGTAACCGTATGAAGGCAAACCACAAAATGCCCTTCTGTCGTCTTTGAAAGATGCCGTTTGCTTCTGCAAGCGCACAGTCAATGAAGTATTTAGTGGCAGGGTGAGGGAGTGAAATAAATGAATGCGTTGCGCAGTGCTCGGCTGCCCTGAGCACCATTGGGAAGCACCTCACAAATAAACCATGACGACCGACCGGTACTTTAGTTTGAATGCAAGATGGCTGCGAGCCAAGTGTGTTTATCCGGACATCTCTCAGGCTTTGCGATTCGTAATCTGATTGGGGGAAGTAAATCCAATTTGGTGACAAATCTGTGAATTGTTTCGCCTCAAGAAGTAGAAAAGCTCTGAAGCATGAAACTCAGGCTGGTGTCACTAAACTGTCAATGAAAACTTCAGGCTTGATGTGATGACGTGAAAATGGATTTAATTTTCACTGTGCACACAATCAAAATTCCCATTCAATTATATGCACTACTCAACTGTGTACTTTGATGTAAACGCAACAGCGACCACCAATCGGGGTCACCCGTCACCGGCTATTGTCCTGGCAGACAGAATAGAACATCGTCTGGATTTTCAGATCAATTCACATTCGTAAAACCGTTAAATCTGATCAATGTGAGATGTCAAATAGGATCAAATGATCAACGGTGGCAACTGGTGACAGCTCAGCCTCTTTGAGCCACAGCTGGCTTATCCTCAGCCACCAGGAAGAGGGTGGAATAACGAGCAGGGCCAAATATTCTGGTTTGGTTTTATTTCCAATTTGAGTTAAGATTAGACTGGCTGCGAGCCCTCCGTGGGGATGAAAGGACTTGCTTTCCTGTGGGCTTGAATGTAAAAAAAAAAAAAAGGGATTAATGTCAATCTGGTTAATGTGACCTTCGTCATCAAATATCAGGACAGCACGCATGTCCTTCGTGCATTTAACACGGATTTTATTTTTGAAATCACTTGTGCTGTCACACATACATGCACACACACTGAAACACATTAAGTCAAAAAAGAGAACTCATATTTTACTGTGGATGAATTTATTCTCAATTATTTCTCTCTAGTGTGTCCCAACATTCATTTAAAAAAAGCACAAAAAAAAGCAAAAAAAAATAAGCTAATGCATTTCCATCGGTGCAATATATGACACGATAATGAAGCTTCCCATCAAGCCTTAGACGATACAGACACAGAAAATGGCCCATTTTGTAATCAGCATGTAATCGCATCAAGAACAAGGGCTTCTCCACACACTTTTCAGTAAATTGTTAGATGGCACCCGTTCCTTTCCTGACACCGCATGCATTTTCTCAGCAGGTCATGCGTGCCACTCCAAACTCCAGACTCACGGCAGACGGCTCCTCTTTGGCCACATCGCTATTATACGTCCCTTCCAGTTCGCCGTAACTCTGCTTGCGGCTCTCGGAGCCACTGCTCCCCTCTACCGTCCGCTCGGCCTCCGTGCTCTCGGTGGCCTCCTCGCCGACCTCCTCGTGCTCGTCTTCCTCGTCCTGCCGACGGGCCTCCTTGTGATTGATGGCCGCCCCCAAAATGAGGGAGTCGGGGCGCGGCGGGAGGGGTTTGTCAAGTGAGCGATGATCCCTGGTCGGGGGAGCCAGTGGGAGGTTGGCGGCCACGACCGGCGTCGCGCCGAGCTGGTGGAGCCTCTACGTGCAGAAGGGGGATGGCAAAATTACAATTTTCAGTTTTTTTCGGGAAAGATATACTTTAAAAGTCCAGCAACACTTTGGCGTTCAAATTCAAATGTCATTTAAACACAGGCGTCCTGCAATACCAATAAGGCACCACAAGGTGACAGTATCACTATGCAAATCCATTCTCACTGCCACTGTCTGTCGGGCGTTCATTCAAGCAGTGTTAGCGTGTGTTCACGTACACTCTCCAGTGCTTGGAGCTTGCTCTCTGCCTGGTGACTATTCTCCCTCCCAGTGAGAATGGCCTTCAGGATGGACTGCCGTGGGTGCATGGAGCGATCAAACTGGTGGTACATGTTTCTCCAAAACCTTGCACACACAGACACAGATGAAAATCAAACCGCCGGTAACGCGGCAGAGAAAAGTGCACAGAGGGTGGGGGTCCCAACTTGAAATGGTAGGGCAAGGTGGAGGGCTCCAGAACGGGGTGCGTTTCAGCGTACGCGGGACTGTAGAATGGATTCAAGTAGTTCTGTTTTTCGCTCATTAGATGCGCCCACAATGAATGGGTCCGCTCTCTTAGCCTGGCACACAAAAACACAACGCTCATTACGATGCACTGCAAGGCATTTTTAAAAATGTATTATTATTATTATTATTATTATTATTATTATGTAGGTGCAATGTCACTATTTGGCCTGGAGGGGAAATTCTAAGAGCATTAGTTCTGCATCGTGCACTCACTGCAGATCTTCTCTCTGCCTCTGGTTGTTGCCGAGGAAATTCCCGTACTGACATGAGTGGACATGCTCGTGGATCTGCAGCAGAAACCATTCGCTGAACTCAAATGCCTGCAGAAAAAAGAAGAAAACGAGACCAAAAAAATACAAAAACTTGCAAGTGAGATATGGATAGAATGTCACAGTAACAGTGTCTTGCATGCAGACCACATCGACACACACCTGAGGGAACTGCTCAGATAGCTGCCAGACACACTCCAGGAACTGGGTGAAGATAGGAGACACTTCCTTTGGGTCTCCATCCAATTGGTCACACCTAAAAGTTACAAACAAGTTGACGTTCCAGTTACTCATCATGAATTGTCTACAATGAGAATGCCGCTCGATTTTAGGGGAAAACAAATTCCACTTTTAGTTTCATTGTACGTTAACTTCTCTCAGAAATGACAAATGTAATAACGCGGTCGTTTCAAAATAAACGCTGCCTGTACAGTTGATAGTTTGAATTTGGAGCGAGACAATCACTTGGAATAATTTCCTATGGGTAAAATGAGGTCACTTTGAAGTGGAGCGCACAACTTACCTATCTGCAAACTTGTGGCCGAAGGAGATCCAATCTTTCTCGATCAGCACCTGAAAGACAAAATCACCAAAGCAAGGTGAGGACGAGCTAAGCGGGGAAACAAGAAGATCCAAGAAGTATGAGAGTGATACCATGAAACCCTTGATGGTGCGGTAGTAGGGGTCCATGAGCAGAGCCCCCAGGGAGCAGACCTGCGCTGTTCGGTCCCACCCGTCGGAGCAATGAACCAACACGCTAGCTCCTTCCCGGGTCACCGCCTAGAGGTCGGATCACGCGACAAGCGAGTGATTGACTGCTACCTTAAAAGGTTTGTACAGTCATTGCTTGGAGATGCAAAAAGATGCTGACCAATCACTTTCTATTAGACAAGGCTGTGGTCTGACTAAATGAACGCCCCCCCCACCCGCATCAACAGAGTTTCTCAGCAGCCATAATGACACCAAACAAGCAACAAAACTGCAAATGTACGTCGGCCCAGGCTGGTCATCGTCATTGTTGTCAATTTGTTTTCATGTTGTGGCATGTTTAAAGCTTCGCTTGTTGTGTTGCCGTGCTACGACAACTAAAATTCAGATTCTGAGAAAGAAACGTTGGTTTTGACATTTACCTTCGCCAGGAAGATCGCTGCATCCACCACAGCCTTGATATGCCTCAACCAGCCGCAGCTCTCCAGTCCTACCAGGTAGTCACTCATGGAGAGGGACCGAGCTCCAATCACTACGGGGTCACAAGCAAACCGGTGGCTCAAGTTTAATGTCGGCTGGAGAACAAATCCACTCTGAATGCGTAAAGCAGCCGCGTTGGACCTTCCAGCAGCTTTTGCAGGCTGCTCCTCATCACGTGGATGTTCTCAATGCCCACAAACTGGAAGCGAATGTTGGCGTAGTTGTCCTCATTCTCGTAGCCTTTGCCCGCCGCTCGGTTGGCGAGCGCATTCAGCTGCAAGAGAGTGGTGAGATTAAGAGGCACCGGGTGTTTAAAGGGGACACACAACCATTCCAAGTGCAATTTGGCAGCTGGGTGATGAAGTGCTGTCTTCTTAAGTGAAAATAAACTCGTATGCGATCTTTGTGAGTCTCAAGTGTCATGCAGCGAAACCAGGGTCTTCTTTTTTGATGAAATATTCGGGGGGGGGGGGGGGGGTTCAAAAGGACGGGTAGCGTCTTACTTTTGGTCTCGTGTCCATGACGTAAACAAAGCGGCTGTTGTGGTTGGCCTTGCTGATGGCCTGCAGCATGCTCTCATCTTCTAAACAGCGTGCACTGAAGCCAGAGAGAGGCTGGCTGCACCGGCAAACTGCAGCCTGTCACGATGCACACGCAACATCCATCGGAACAAGGACAAAAGTTTATTAGAAAAAAAAAAAAAACAACAACAACAACAACAAAGAGGAATCTGTGATGGCGAGGGAAAATGTGTAACTGCAGCCACCGGAAAGATAATGTTTGTGGTAAGAAGCTTACGTGATATGACATGGAATTTTTGAGTGGCAGTTACATATTCAATGTTACAATGTGTTCACCTAGCGGTGATTAAAATGAGTAAAACTATTTGCTTAAGGTCGGCCACTCATAAAAAAAAACCCATAAATGTGGCATTATCAATATCGTTTAATACAAACAGGTTTGGAAAAAGCTTTGGCTGGTGAGTTCAACACAACCACTTTAATTTATTCACCGTCAATCAAATACTGTACACACATTAAGTTACCACACTGAAGCTAAAAAAAACAGAGCATGAAGCCCGAGGTACGGTGGCGAATGATGTACCTTCTTCTCTTGGTAGAAGTAAGTCAGGACTGGAAAGCGTCCTTTGCTCCTGAACTTGGAACTGCCCACGATAATGGGCTTACTGGCCGCGATGGGGACGTACAGGTCACGTGGATACGTCTCACAAATCTGACGAGAAAGGCATGCAAACACACTTCTCACTACTCTGTACCAAAGCAAACAATGCGGCTAGGTGGAAAAGCAGATGTGATGTCATTTTGGACGAGAATGCTGCTTTTTACGGTCACCGCTGTGCAGAAACTTTACCGCCCCCTTTTGGACCAAATGCGTAACACCCAGAATGGTATGTTCCCTGGGTATTCCAATTACAATATAAATACTTTGCCCTTATCTATTACAAAACAGTTGTCCCAGTGTGCTCTCCGTGACATTTGGGGGCAGGACGTCACGGACCTTGTAGTCTCTGTTGACGTCGGTGAGTTGCCATTGGTCGCAGGGAACACCCATCCGCTCAAACTCTGCGCCCAAGTCGATGAGCTGCCACCCTTCTTCACGCTGCTGGTCATTCTGTTTGGGATTGTAGGAGAACGCGTAGAGCTCCTCGTACGACTCTGCGCACAAGGAAGGAAATTGTCAACACAGGCCCCGAACCTGTAAAGAATCCATCCTATACATATGAGTGTATATCGATGTACACGGTAAAGAGAAGGCGGGGCCAACGGATCGGGCGGACAGAGTGAAACCCACCGGGCCGCAGAAGGCGCAAAAGCGAGCTGTAGACATCGTGGCAGTCGCGTTCTCTCTGCACCACAAAGTGAACCACTCTGAAGTTACGGCACTGAATGACCAGTGGACAGCCCGAGGTGGTGAGCGAGAGCTTCTCCACAGATGCGATGTGGTGATGCAAAATCTGTAGAGGGGAGTGGAGGGCGACAAACACCTGGCTTGGTAAACGCATCCATGCATTGTGCCGTTGCTGCACATCTACAAAAAGGTGACAACTCGGCTGCATTGCATATCCAAAACATTGGGATCCACTCACCCAAACCTCTTGTGCGGCAGACGTCGAGTTGTTGGAGCTGCTCTCCACAAAGATGAGGTGCGTTGCTGTGAGGTACAGTGTGCCGCTGGTGGATTTGTTGCTGAAGCGATCCACCAGGCGCACCTGCTCCACCTGCAAGCGTTCACACACACACACGGGATTCATACGTAATACTATTCACCTTTAAACTGACAGTTTCTATAGCGAGCTGCTCTCTGAGGCCTAAATCTTGTTCTTTTGCCTGCTGTCACTGCAAACTGTCCACATTGCTGACTTATCATGGCAGCAATTTTTAGTGACTCAGACATTCTTCCCCCGTTTCCTTTTTCCTGTCCTCGTCTCAACACTAATGAGAGCAGCTATGCTCAATGCAGGAAGTCAATAGCTCAGCATATGAGTGTAGGGAAGGTAATGGTGTTCATTATTTTTCTTAAAAACAACTATGCTAGTCTTTTTTTCCTGATGCAAGTGACTTGCATAATATAGCAGTAAACGGGCAGTGATAATATTGATTGTTACAAAAGAATAATTACATCTAGCAGCAGATCTTTTGCAGTCACACAAATGACTTTAAACCATGAACAGCGCCACTTGGTCTCTTCTCTATCGGTCGCATTCAACCTGATCTCCCTTAAGTCATTTAGCCTGAGGTGACGGCCTTTGACAATCCAATTGTGTGCCAGTGCTGTTTGGGAGCTGCATCTCTAATGTAACGAGAATTGCTATAATATACAGTACTTGATACTTATTACGAGGCCTTAAAGAGAACACATAAACATTCATAAAACTGATGCAGAAACTTGGACTCTGCAGAAATGCATCGCCTTCCAATGCGATTCTTAAATCAGCTTGCATTGACAGCTCCGTTGAGTCGATCAATAACACGAGGGTGTGACAGTTCAAAGAGTACAGACAAAGTGGTGCAAGGTGAAACAAAACAGCACAGATGCTCGACACGTCAAAACCGAGCCAAGCTTGCCACACCTGCATGAACGATACCATATCATAAGCATTTCGAGAGCAGTAGATGAAAGGAAGCAAGACATTTTGCTTTTAAAGATCATGTGAGGCCGCGCTGCTCTCTTGCGTTCGGTCCGCTGCAATTAGCTAGAAAAATGTTAGCTACCTTCGGGGTTCGGATATGCTCCATGTCTCCAGATCGTAACAGCTGTCAACGAATTCCGAGTTCACGCAACGCTTTCCACATACAGCGCGATCATTGATAAAATCGTGTGCAAATTTTGCTCAACAAAAAGAGAGTACGATGTCAAATGCATTCAGTCTGTTTATTGTCAATTACTTTTCTCCGGCATCCGCATAAAGCGCTGGAAAATCACGCCTATGCCAAAGGTGCGTGGCTTTTCAAAAGAAGAGCTCAGTGGCACTGTCAAACAAAATCAAAGGGAAATAAACCCCTACATCAAATAAATGATAGTAGTAAAAGTTATATAAAATATAAGGCGTGTACTCTAACCGGAATGCAACCTGAAATGCACCCCTCCATATTTAGTAAAACATTATTTCGAAATGTAACTCTTACACGTTTTACCTCACATCGCAAGCTTGTACGACACGTCACGCGAGTGTGACAACGGAATTGTGGGTAATGTAGTTATTCACCATTCTACCCAAAATGCAACAGCGTTAGGTTAGCAGCAGGCGGGGAATAGGAAAATTTGCACCATGCGCGTATTCGTCCTTCGATATTGGTCACTTTTCGATGTTTAAACGGAATACACTTGACTGAGACATACAGTGAAAAACAACTTACTGCAGTGGCGTTGTTTGAGAGTCATGGTGTGTGGAAAAAAATATTTTTTAAAGTTAAAGTAGTTCTGCTCTGGCCCACACGCGGGCATTTCTGCGAAGCTAACTGGCGCGATGCTGTGTTGCTCGTCGCTGCTCTGCTAATGTGGCTAAAGCACACACAGTTGGACTTGAAGGTGTTTAATGCTTAAACTACAATGTCTGGATTTAACTTCGGGGCGGGAACACTCGGTTCCACCAACGCTGGAGGAGGGTTTGCATTTGGAGCAGCAACCAGGTATTTGAAACGAATACGACTTAGCTAACATTAGCGTAGCGTACGTACGTAGACAGCAGTGGCCCAACTTGTTAGATTCACCTTACAAAATATGATCCGCACCGCTTACACTCGGGGCAGTGACCCATATCACGAGAGACCTTTACGAGTGTGACGTCATTGTGCGTTATTTGCTTTTGACTAATCATACAATTTGTTCTGACAACGTCTATCCCCTGTTAGTAAATGTTGTAATGATTCGTCAGCTGACAACTGAAGAGCTTTTTCCCACTTTTGCTTTAAGTGCGCCTGCGGCCAGTACTGGTGGCTTCTCGTTTGGCAATGCATTGGGTGCCGCTGCTGCCACCCCTGCCACGACCGCCAGCACCACCCCATCCCTCGGTCTAGGGGGAAGTCTCTTTGGTCAGAAAGCTCCTGGGGGGTTTTCATTCAACACGCCTGCTGCAGGTAAGTCACACCACAGCAACCCACTTTCTTAGCTGTGCAGTGCATTTGGTCTCTTTGTTGCATGTAGTCATTCCTTTTGTGTTGTTACAATCTAAGACTCTGATATCCATGGATCCCGAGGGATGGTTTGATCTTGATCTTAAAAAGTCATTGCAGTGTATTCTGCCCCATTTAATAAATCCATTATTCCCTAAGCCACAATATTCTAAATGCTGATTCTTGCCTGTGTCCAGGGGCCCCAGCTTTGACAGCAGCCTCAAGCGGCTTCAGCCTAGCCTTCAACAAACCCACTGGCTCAGCTGCGCCGTTCTCCCTCACTGCTGCCCCCACCAGCTCCGCGCCTGCCCCCACTGGGGCAGGTTTAACATTCGGCTCTGTCCTGACGTCGACGGCGCCGCCGCAGCCCGCGGCGACAGGCTTCGCTCTCGGCCTCGGCAGCACGACAACCACGGCAGCTGTCGCAACGGTTCCTTCGCTGGGCGCGAGTCTTTTTTCCAGTACGCTGGCTGCAGGTTAGCGAACTTACAAGGTGACAAAACATACACGTGATTCATGAGGTTACATCAGCGCATCTGTTCACTGTATATTTCAGGTTTGGGTCAGTCCACTCTTGGTGGAGGAGGGGGGTTAACATTAAGTTCTTTGTTAAGCACTTCTACAGCAGCGACGGCAGCCCCTGCTCCCAGTATTGGCTTGGGTGGGGTTGACTTTAGTGCCTCCTCTGAGAAAAAGAGCGACACCTCATCTGGAGCCAACGCCCAGTAAGTAATGCTGACCAGTTTACATCCTGTATTCCCTTCCACCGCCTCGGTTATAATTAGGGATGTCCTGATTACACTTTTTTTGGGCACCTGAGTCAGAGTCCCAATCTTTGGTTTTAAGGATCTGCTGAAACCGACTCACGATCCGAGACCTCCGCAATATATTGGGGGGGGGAAACGTTATGTCTTTGTTATAACGAATAATACATTTTCTTTCTCCTCGTATAAGGGACAGTAAAGCTTTAAAGGATGAGAACCTCCCTCCAGTCATTTGTCAAGATGCCGAGAATTTCCAGTAAGTCTGAATCAGAATTCTATTCACTGTGCGTTGAAATTGTGCTTTCATTTTTGTATTTATTTTTTTTCCTTCTCCAGAAAGTTTGTCAAAGAGCAGAAACAGGTTCAGGAGGACATCAGCCGAATGACGTCAAAGGCAATCTCCAAAGTGCAGGATGACATCAAGACCCTCAAGCAGCTTCTCTCTGTCAATGCCAGCGGCCTGCAGCGTCAAGCTCTGGCCATTGACAAGCTCAAGCTGGAGACTGCACAGGTAGCTACGGACACGCGTAACTTTTTCCACTTGCCGATCCTTGATCTAAACCTAGAATACGTCCTTTCTCAATGAAGGAGCTGAAAAATGCCGACATTGCACTTCGCACACAAAAGACGCCTCCTGGACTTCAGCATGAAAACACTGCACCTTCGGAGTAAGTAACCGAGCACGACCTCCTTTCGAGCTCATATATGGACTAAAGAAAAATAAGTTTTTTTTAATTGTATTTGTTTCTTTGTTTTTTTTTTTAGTTATTTCCGCTGCCTGGTAGAGCAGTTTGAGGTGCAGCTGCAGCAGTACCGACAGCAGATCGAAGAGCTGGAGAACCACCTGACCACACAGAGCAGTGGCTCTCACATCACCCCTCAGGGTCAGAGGCCTTCAAACTCGCAAACTGCATCGTCTGTTTTTTTTTTTTTTTTTTTTTAAATTCTCTAAACGCTTTTTGAAAAATCCTCTTCCCAGACCTGACCCTGGCCATGCAGAAATTGTACCAGACGTTTGTGGCCCAGGCTGCGCAGCTCCAATCTGTCCATGAGAATGTAAAGGTCAGCACAAACTTTATGAAATGACCGATTTACACTCAAATGTCTCAAAGCAAAAATATGATAGATGCACGGAATTATCTGAACTTTTGTTCAGATTCCAAGAACCTCATTTTACATCGATTTTTGACTGAACATGGTCCACTTTTGGAGCCCCGTCGAACATCGGTTTTGCCCTTCATATCAACGTCTGCCGTTTACATTTTAGATCTTGAAGCACCAGTATCTCTCCTACCGCCGGGCCTTTTTGGAGGACTCGACCGACGTCTTTGAGTCCAAGCGGGCGTCGAACAGGAAGTGGCAGAGCACGCCGCGCGTCACCACAGGTCCGGCCCCGTTCTCGAGCGTGCCAAATGCTGCAGCGGTGGCCATGGCAGCCACACTGACCCAGCAACAGCAGCCAACTCCAGGTCTGACTGCCTACAAGTTTTAGAATGTTCGCACCAGGTTTCGGAAGGTTGGAAAGAACACCGTTTATTTCATTGCTAGATACTTACATTGGTATAGGAAGGAAGGATGACAACCGCAAAGAAATAAAATGCTGGTTGCAGAGATATTTGCCTGTATACTTGTAGGATGGGAAAAAACAGTTTCTTCTTGACTGGAAATAGTTTTCTGCCTTACTGTCACGTCTCTGCCGCCTCGCTTTATGGGCTGGACTCATTTCATTTCTCTAATGCGCCTTACTGTACAAAAGCAGAGGATATATTATCGATGGTTTCACTGGAAACTGTTGTGACATTGACAAAGCCAAAATAATAATTAGGGTTGCTCCGATCGGGGGTTTTATGTCGCCACTTCTGCTGCCGATTCTCCTTGAGTGAAATCGGCCGATACCGATCACGGGGATTAGCTGCACGTTTTTTTTTCCATTTTACAGCCGCTAACTAACAATGAGAGAAAGTCGAGGGATGTGTAAGATTCCTTGGCCGATCGATCGGAGCACCACTAATACTTGCAATGTCACACACATGGCAAAGAATATAAATATTTACTTTCCTCTATGTTCTATGCTTTAATTGAGCCCGCCCCAATCAGTATTATTATTATTATTATTATTACCAGGGATTTGCTGTGTGATTTCAGTATTTGGCTTGTTGCCTAACATATTAACGAGTGAATATGGATGTAAACTCCACAGTGTGGCAGCTGCTTTAGTTGAAGTATTCCTCTTAGTCTGTGTTGTTACTGACCACAAGACTAATTTTTTAAAACGCTCTTGATTGTTTCTAGCAGGAACCTATTTATTTAGATAATGGCATAGAAAAAAATATGGTCGTTCTAAAACATGTCTCTTCTGTTGTACGGGGTCTGGCCAAACAGGCGTCTCTTTAAAAAACAACAACTTTTATTTATAATTCTTTTTAACACTAATTATGGCATTATCTAAAACAAGCACGGTCAGTTTATTCGCGTCATGCCATGTCGGTCATTCCATTGTGCACTAAATTACCCCCACCCCCCCCCCACGCCCCCAAAAAAATCACATTGTGATATGATTCGAACCAGTAACAATGTCCAGCATACACAATTTACTGGCAGTAAACACTCGCGGCTCTTTGTCGTATTCAGATGCACGCACAATAATCCAATACTAATCTAATCTATACACTCTTCACGTATATCATGTTTGGACACGCTCTTCCACCAGCCTCGCACTTCATAGCACAACTTCACAAGTGAATCCACTTTCAGCTTGTTTACTGTGACATCGGGGGACATGAATTTGTAGATATCGAAAGAACTTTATTCATTACACATCTTTATTTATTTTGTTGCGAGCTCTAATGGCATTCAAGACTGCTGGGAAAACAGACATTTCCCACTTGGAGCTTACCGCATTTAACCTAAAAATCAGTCAGATGCAAACACACTTAATGACTGACAATGGCAATGAGCCGTGATGTCATTTTTATTTATTTAACTGATATATTTGGGTAGTGACGACAACATAACAGTGCCGCACATCTCGTGTCGGTGTGAAAAGCAGAGTTTCAGTATTGTACATGACTGACTTATTCGTCTTGTGGGAGACGGGGCCATAAATATTGGGACGGGAAAAGAAAGATATGAAGAATTATGAGAGTCAAAGTTTGATTTTTCATTCATTCGTCACATTACTTCTGGTCCCTTGAAAAGCAGATGCCACGCGGTTGTAAGTCCTACCCGCCGTTTGGCTGATTTGAAGGCAAAATAAATCCCCTCAAATTCAAGGTGAAAGTCTGCAGCAGTTCAAGGACCTCACGTTCATTTCATTTCAAGAATTGTTGACCCGCCCATATTTCTGCTCCTGAGTATATCGCCTCCTTAGTTGGGTTCTGTGGAACAGGCAAAGAAGTGTCAGGCCTCTGATGCCCCAACTTTGCGCTGTGTGTGTGTGTGATGCCATTGTTGTGATGTCAGGGTTCTTCTTCATCCCTGAAGTCGGCAAACGTGTCATTGCCCCAGGTTTGCAAGTAGGAACCAAAAGCAATATTCCACTTCACTTGACCGTTTCCTGCAGAGCAGCATGAGTTGTCATTTTAGAGTCTGTCATTGAATAGACCTTTGGTTGGGTTTTAGGGGCACTCAGTATTGATTGACTTGTGTTGGCATGATGTGAGACGACAGCATGGTGGACAAATATATTTGACACGTGGATTGTTTTTTTTTTTTAAACTGCGTGATGCCACATGGTGCTGGCCCAAAGCTTCTTTCCATTTGTGCCACTGCGCGGAAAAGTCAAATGTGCCAAATGACTCAGGACTTGCAAGTGAAAGCCATTTGCTTGGCTAAATTGTGAAACGTCGACGTTGTACCGTTTCTCAGAAGCTGCTTGAAATTGAGAGAAGCCTAGGTTGTGACCTATTGAAACTTCACGCTCAATAATAATTGCACGCGGTGCAGTGTCTTCATTCTAAATTGAAGTGGTTGATCATTTTTACATTCTCCTCAAATCACTGTTTTGAAACTTGGAATTAATGTTATTGCTGTGGTGGCGTTTGGAGGAGTTAGGACTTTTTTTAAATTATTATTCTTATTATTTTATAATAATCTGGGTTTTTTTTCTTATCAAAACGTCTTCCACAACTGTACCTGGCTTGACACTGGTCGTATTAGTGGTCACACTGTTTGGTACTTGAAGTCAGTCGTTAGGTCCATCTGTCTCTCTCTGGCTGTTTCAGACTGTTTCTATGAAGATATATATATATTTGCTCTTTTTTTTTTCTTTCTATTTATTGAACTGCCCTTCACCTCTATGTGGCTTCTTAGAGGCCCGAGTCAAGAACTGTTGAGCTCTTGACACATTTTAAGACGGACGAATGTGCATGAGATACTCACAAGGTAGGCACGAAAATGTGTGAGAGAACACGAGTAAAGAGCAATCTTGTTCAGTAGTTTCAGCTTCTGGTTCGATCACAAAATTCCCACTCCAACTGGTCGCCGACTCGTGTTTTTTCCGACGTTTACAGTGACCGGGAGCCCTGAAATGCCACATCTTTGTGTCTTATCTCACGCTTCAGCGCTTTGACTTGTATTTAAACATATTTAACCAATGCCTGTTGATACCGTATAATTACTACACGATATGGTGTGCCTTTTAAACTATTCAGTAATGGTGTGATTTTATTTATTTTTTACACAGAAGCTAGTTCATTCACTCTGAAATCTTGACTCTTTGCAAACTTGTCAAATGCAGTAGCAGCTAGTAACCTACGACTACCATTTATGTTTGAAACGTGTTTGTTTCTGTAAATTGAGTTGCATATCAAATTGACAATAAAACGTTTTCTTAAAACAAAGAAATGGTTGTCCTTGTTTATTTTCAGCTGAAGCTAATTTATTGTGATGGCATTGAGAGAAGCAAAGACAAGTTTTGGAGTGAAAGAACTAGCCACACCTTCTCCCCTTTTTTTTTTTTCTTCAGATGAAGTCAACAAAAGTAGCCAGATTGTTGATTTTGTGAACAACTTTAAACGGCAGTGAAACTTCCAAAGTTAAAAGTCCCCAAAGTCATGATATGGGAGGAAAATTGTGCCGCCATGTCCACGACGTCTCTTTCATCATGCCAATGAATGTGACTTCAAAATCACATCTGAAGATAATCGGGGTTTCATGATGGAGAATAAATGGACTTTACCTTGTTGGTGAGCCAGCATTGCGCTTTGGATTCAACTTTGGAGGTTCCACTGTGTAGATGTCATGCAAGCTGCACCCTTAAAAGCCACCTTTTGAATTGGATGCATTTAACATAAGAGGAGTGATGTCATAGTATTTTGTATTATTAGTCTGGTAAATAGCGGAAGACGCTGTGTCAGAGGAAGCTTTAAAAGGAGTAAAGAATCTCTCCGTGTGCCACAGGGAACCAGGCACCCTTGGGAGGAGGGTTCGGCAACCCCTTTGCCACAGCAGTGGGCACTAGTTTGGGCTCGACCACTTTGGGAGGTATTACCTAAGCTTTTTTTTTTTTTTTTTTTCACCCCGCTCCAAGTTTGATAGCAACGGTGAGGTAGCGGTGTTGAGTCTGAGCTTGGCTAATCACTTTCGCCTTGGTGTATGGCGTTAAGTGCGTTCACACCACCAGAAAGCTCGCTTCTGTTTTGATGCGGCTTTGGACTGTCCGCTATTCTGAAAGCATACTCCGTATAATTACGCACGCAAACCACAAACCTAAATTGGAAAGTGGTCTGAACGCACACTAAGCGGCGGAGTCTGTTGAAATTCCCTTTTGCTCCCTTTGGCCCTCGCTTTGCCATGCCTGTGTGCTTTCGATGTAGCCCGTGCTAGCTCGTGCAGGCTCACCCAAGTCAAAGCTGTGCTTCCGGGGTTTGACTGACTGCCGTTGTCTCACTCTCCCACAGGTTTTGGTGCAGGGCCAGGATTTGGTGGGGTGGGGACTGGGGGTTCTTCTTTTGCCTTCGCCGCCGCCACTAAGCCCACAGGAGGCAGTCTGAGTGCAGGTACATGTGGACTGTAACTCCTCACACATGATTCGCGAGCATGAAGGACACGGGCTGTGTGGTTCTCTTGTGGAGGACGGTGTGTGTGTGTGTGTGTGTGTGTGTTTTTCCCCCCCTCTCAATTCTGGATCACTGTAATTCATTTAATTGAACATAATTTACCACGGCGATGACAACACCAACATTGGTTTACAGCATAACTAATACGAGTATTTGTGGATAGCAGCTGAATTGCATGACATAAAAAAAAAAATACACTCAACCTTTTGGTGTGCAGTCCACTGAAATCAACACGTCCACAAAGAAACATGTCCCTTGCCTTGTTGGCGCAGAGCATTTAGTCAGACTAATTTACCTAAATGTGATTTTGATACGAATGTAATGATCACAACAGTACAATCTACTAAAACTCTTAACGCCTTGTTACAATACATGATGTCCACAAAATCTGACAGTGGTCACCAAAATAACTTGAAGCCGACACTGTACTTGCTGTGTCACCTGGAGGAGGCTTGGTTATGTTCTCGAGCTGCATCGGGCACCAGGGTGTCTTGAATCTGCAGGGTACAATGAAATCACAACCCTTTTTTTTTTTCTCTCCCCAACTCTTTGCATTTGCTCGTTGCTTTTCCAGGTTTTGGTGGGACCAATACCTCAGGCTTTAACTTCAGCAACCCTGGTATCAACCCCTCAGCCGGACTGACCTTTGGCGTGTCCAACGCTCCTGCCGCCGGCTTCGGCACCGGGGTGCCTCTGCTGCAGCTCAAAAAGCCACCCGCCGGCAATAAACGGGGCAAAAGATAGAAGCAAAGCAAGACCCGCGGAAGCTTGTGATTGAGCAGTTGTCAACTTTGGGCTTTGTAGCCTTTTTGCTTTTTTATGCCTGATTTCCTAAAATGTGTTTTAGCACTGGAAATTGGTCTGGGAAAATCCCGAGCCATTATTGTCCAATGCCTCCTTCCATTCCATTTTTATTTTAACTTTGATGTTTTGTCTAATAGAATCACTCATACAAGGACAATAATAATGACACCATTATTATTATAAAGCGCCATTCGTGATCTCGGACCAAATGCATTCTAGGCATTTAACGAAATGTTAAACATGAATTACCACATTGCTTTTGGGAAGGTCGCTTTGGCATTGAGTTTGGCTAGTTTTCGTCAAGCTTTGCTGACGTTGGCCAAAGTTCCATCCAGAGAGTTGAGTTAGGTTTAAGAGAAAGAGCCTTAATAGTTGGCCACTTAAGAGTCCAGCGAGACATACTTTTATTTTTGTAACAGTAGGTAAGATAAAAAGCGGAAAGCATCTTGATAGTCACTCAATCATAACATTTTTTTTCGCTTAAGCATTTGTAATTTCAGTGAACGAGATGTGCTATGTATTTCAAGATAATTAAAATTTTAAGACATGCGCTGTGCAGAGTTCTCATGCAAAACCGTTGTCCTATGACTGCTAATGTGCATGTGTACAGTTGAAAATTAGTTTTTGTTCAATTTTTCCTTCTTTTTTTTTTGTCAATGTCCAAGTCCATGGTTACTGGTTGTTGTAGTTCTATTTTCAAATGACTATCTGTATGACTATTTTCAAGAACTTATTTCATAATAAAAAAAATAATTCAGAATGTTTTGCATATTTGCGGCTGTTTTAATGAGTGCGTTCTGAGGGGTTTGTTTGCAAGACGCAGTGCTCACCATAGCAGCAAGGGGGCGGTGTTGTGCTGAAGAGCTGACAAGCGCCTCTAAAGAAGAGGACCGCACGGCCCGTAGCTAGGCAACCATGCGGCAAATGAAGACTTGCCTGGCCCAGACGAAACTAGTTGAAAGATTTAAAAAGGTTTTATTATTTTCTTGTCGAGGTTTATGCCTCACTAATAGCCCA
Source organism: Hippocampus abdominalis (assembly GCA_018466805.1). Classification (NCBI taxonomy): domain Eukaryota; kingdom Metazoa; phylum Chordata; class Actinopteri; order Syngnathiformes; family Syngnathidae; genus Hippocampus; species Hippocampus abdominalis. The sequence goes on along the minus strand of CM031712.1, from coordinate 1,131,244 downwards.
GGTAAAAGATCTTCTCCTCTATGTAGCAAATTGAAACGTTTAGTTAAGATGTAAGTCTTTGTTTTGGGCTACTGTGCTTTAAGTTCACAGTACAGCCTGAGTATTAGTACTTACCGTTTAGAACCCACTGAACTTTCAAGTGCGTTGTCTATGTTTCGTTCAGCGTTAAACTCGTGGTATTTAAAATGCAAATAGTAGGCATGATACTTTACCCAACGAATTCCTTTTCAAAGTCGTTGAAGGCTTAAGTGTGATATGCCAGCTGCTTCCTACCAATCATCAGGGATAATCAAGATGAGCAAACGTGTACATGACATCACCGACGAAGTGTTGCTTATCAAGGTGCTCGTAATATTGATCAAAAGTACTGTATTTCGTTACGTAACGAGACGGCCACCCGGATGCCCGCTTGTGTACTTCCGCTTCAATTGTACCCCGTGTAACAGCGCGACGCTTGAAGTTAGCTCTGCCTGAATTGTTTCGCTTATGGTGGTCGTCGCTCATTGGAATGCGTTTGTGTTTGCAGCCATGCCTCCTTTGAAATGAGTTATATAGTGAAACCGAATCATTGTAATGTGTCATTAGCTCCAAAATATGTCACCATCCTGATGTGGAGCCTGGCTGTCAAGTTTTGTCGCGCCGGTGCACACTCCTAAAATCCATCCCAATTCTTCCAATTTTAAAAACGCAATATCCCATACAAAATAATGTAAATAGAACTCATTTGTGCTGGGTCCAAACTGTCGCCCATAAAAACTAATAATATATGTGCGTATATTTATTGAAAACCAAAGTACAATAATGAGGAGCTTATTTTACTGTCATACCGTGCAAAGACAAGATGTTGAGGGGCGGGGTGGGGCGAAACATCATTTTTAATGAGGATTTCAAAGCATACACTGCCACGTTTTCTCACAGCTTTGTTAAATGTCACTCAATGACTATTGTTCAGCAAAATACAATGTCAAATATATTATAGATACATTTATGAGAGAGTCTATAACCCCAAACACGACTGAAAGCTTATGTGCTTTGCTGATGTTTGTTCAGGGGAAGTGCATCTTGCGTCGCCGCCACAGAACAAATCTTTGTGAGGTGAGGATGTGCGTGACGACACTGAGCAACATCAGGAAGATGGTCATCGACATCACGATAACGTAGTGGCTGATGCTGTGCGGGACAAAGAGAAAGTAAGTTTTGCTGGTGTCAGTACAGTATATGCAGCTTTTCACATTTGACATCATTAAAACTAGAATCAACATGGTTTCAACCATTCTAAAGGAAACATTTCTGACAGCATTTGACACCCGAGGACGTTATAAGTGCACTTGTAGCGACACGCTCCCTAATTGAGCCAGGTTACCTTGTGCCAATCTCTAACCAGGTGCCATAGTCCTGCACTAGGAAGAAAAAGTGCTGTGGAAAAGAAACAAAGGTTTGATTTGCCTTGGGTAGAAAAGTACACCGCACATTTGCAGTTTCTACATTGCATCCGAATGTAAATCGGAGATTTTACCAGAGCCATCACGTCAGAGATGACCAAAACGATCAGAAATAAGCTGCAGATGGAGAGAGAATTTGTTCTATTAGTCGGTCAGCTTCAAAAATAAAACACCCAAGACTGCACGTGTTGTGGTTACAAGCGGACAAAAAGAAATGAAGATGTACCTTCTCGATGGCAGCTGCGTTGTCACTTGGATCGTCTCAAACGTGCACATTACGATTATGAACGGAATGATGACCTAGAAGACCAAAAGGGCAACCGTGGTCAAGATTGATCGGAAAGCAAGTTCAAAGCTTCCCGCGTCAGTTTTACCTCACCTTCCACATCATCAACCCTCCCATGATGAAGGGGTTGAAGACTGTGAGGAAACAATAAACAGACGCCGGGTCAAAACTGAAAGAAAAAGGGAAAAGAAAGATTTGGGACAAATGACCAATTTAGAGTTGAAGCATCTATTTGAACCAAAGTGTGTTTTCTGTCCACTTAATGAAACAGTCATGAATCGACGTACAGCTGCATAATGCAATGACGTCCGACACGGAGATGTGCTCAATTTAACGAAGAAAGAATTACGTTGGTTTCCTTTTAAGCATTAGAAATGCTATTCCGTCTGTTCAAACACATACCTGTTAATGGACGCTATGTTCCCTGTGCCAAAAAAAGCCACGATGATGAAAAAAACCTGAGCGCCGTATGAGGTCAAGGACAGCTTGGTGGCAGTTGTTGCTACATGCTTTGCCTTCGCGACACTCTTGCAAACCACCATGAAGGATACAAAGAAATAGGAGCGCCGAATGTCATCTAACTTGAGCTGACGAATTTTGGAGATGTCGATGTTGGCGGAGAAATCGATAGTGGAGAGCTGCAAGACATTGGAGACAGCATGTAGTCATGCATTTTGGCTTACGGCGATATTTTATTGAGTTCTAATCTTCCATCATTCAGTGCAATCCAAGTGGAAACTGCAATTTTGGAATTTGCAGGAAATGGCACTCAACATTAAATACACGAGTCCCCTCCCAGAGTCATCACTAAACATCTGCTCGGAAATAAGTTGAAACTGTAACTTTAACCAGTCTGCTTCACAATTGATTGTGGAGTGAGGAAGGAGAAGAAAACGGTCTGGATACCTCTTGCCTTCCAGAGGTGCCCCCAGCGATCGTTGCTTCCTGCTCAATGTTGATCCACACAAACATCAACCAAGATAACACCGGAGGGAACAAGGCCTCTGCCCTGGGTTAGAAATTATGCATCTGGTGATTGTTTATTCACAAAAAAAATCCCAATATATGGATGAAACTTGTCCGTCGTGAATGTGCCTCGGTGCGCACAGCAACTTGCATCAAGGAAGGGATGTACGCGAAACCCCAAACCCATCTACTCAAAACAGAATTTAGGATTTCAACTACCGGCACGTGTTTGTAGTTCTGGTGTAGAACGACACACTTACCTCATGTCACAAGAAAAATGGTATGCGGTCTTACCCAGTGCTAAGCAGAAGGTATGTGGCTGTGAGCGAGAGGAATATGCTGAGGAGCCGGTGAAACAGGCGTGTGGAGCTCATCAAGGGAACGGCTATGGAAGAGGCTAAAGAAAGCAATACAGTAAGCTTTTTTTTTTTCTTCTTCTTTCTTTTTCCGAAAAAACCAACGCAAATGCGCGTTCTCAGTCAGATGCCACCTACCTAATGTGGCCCAACTGATGAGCTGAGCGAGAAGGGGCAGCCCCCGTTTCTGCTGCAGGCTGGAGTGTGTGAAGAAGGGCACGCATGCAGACACTGCCACATGCAGCATCTGTTCAGTGACACCCATTAAAGTGTGCCTTGCTTAGGCCGGCTGCATTCACACAAATGCAGTCATGCACACAACATAATGAGCCACAGCTACCTGTATGACAAGCTGCTGTTTATCACTAAGGAGGAGCGATGTCCTGTTCCGTGATGGCCACAGGAAACAGACTGATAAAAACAGAGTGAGCAGACCAGCACAGATCCTAAGAAAATAAGTAGGGTGCTGCATTATTTGTATTCTTATCAGGAGGATATTGATTCAACAACGCACTTTATTGTCGTGGTTGAAGCGTCATATACTCACACCAGATTTGTGTTGGGCTCTCTTCCCACCACAGGCATCAGGGGGAAAGCGGCCAAACAAAGGCAGCCCAGAAACCAGTTCACTGAGCAGCACTAGAAAGCGAGAATGATCACACAAGCTCATAAAAAGAAATCCTGAGACGCTCCCTTTGGAACTATGAACCGTGTATCCGGAACCGACATCAACATTTTGTAATGATGCTTTGTGATCAAAGAGGCAAACGTACACGATATCACGACCAAATCCTACCTTAGCCTTGTCAAAAAGTCCTGACAGCATCGGCCAGAGAGACAGGACAGCCAGGCCCACAGTCAGCATGGCGCGATGGAAAAAACTCACCACCTGGGGGGCAGTCGAAGAACAGTTTGTAACCTTGATGCCTCGTTGCATTGACGAGAAAGTCGCCTGGTTTACAGTTTTATGAACACTGACCAGTAGTTCAATGCCGAATGCTACCAGCACAAAGTAGCCAAAGCATTTCCACAGCGGCAGGGAAGGAGCCAATTGAATCAAATCTGTTAGTGTGTTGGACCTGCAACGGAAAATGAATGCAAATTAGCCTGTTGGATGTTGTTACTTTTGAACATGTACCGCATTCTCTTTTCACTCTCTGAAGAATGATCAATATAAATAGTCGGAACCATGGTTATGCCCAATTGTTGTTGGTTTTTTGGGGGGTGGGGGGGGGGCACTCACTCTTTCAACACAGAGTACCACACTGGCACCGGCAGCAGGCAGTAAATATAGTATGTGATTGGACTCCTCTGGATGAGCAGGAATATGCTGATCACCACGGTGACACACACACTCAGCCTCACCAAGGTACGATCGGGCTTCTGTGGATGCAGAAGTCAAACATGTCGCTCGGAAACGGAGTGAGTGTTTCTAAATTGGATTCAAACATACCCGTTTGAGTATGTCAGGATGCATGTTAAGGCTCGTGTGGGTCTTCAAAATGACGAGGACAACATATGAGGTCCACCCCACAAATCCCAGCACCACGCTGCAACCCAAGGAAAACCTGTCGTAGGTGTGGTAGTAAACCAAGCCTTCAAGGGCATTGGATATCAGAGCCTGGCAGAGTGAGATCTAGAAAAAAAAAAGAACATTGGAGAAGGATAAAAAGATTGACCTAAATCAACTCGCTGTTGAATATTACACCATCATCTGGGGAGATTTCCCAGTTTACGGTATTGATGGACCAACATTTTGATTTCCCCACGATACTCACAGCCTCGTCATACTTTTGTAGCTCAATCAGTATTCTTGCTTTCTGAATAGATTCTGCTTGCCTCGGCGCAGTCAGCTCTCTATAAAAAGGGGGAAAGCGATAGATCAAGCGGCATTGCTGAGGAGCAGCCAAATAGATTGGTTGGGATGGTTCTCTGTCATGTGACAGGCGGATGATGCTGTTTGGCCACAACTCTTTGGCACGTAGTGGCAAAATGACTGGACATTTTCATGACCAAACCGTTCGAGATACCAATTCCACGCAACGTGTTTTGAGCGTGGCAGTACTAAGCATTGTTGATGGTTTGTGGAAGTGCTTGCTCTGCAGAAGGCCCATAACTAAAAAAAAAAAAGCCCAAATTAACACCTCCAGATTATCGTACTTACTGGTAAGGAGTAAAAAGACAAGACAAGGTTGTCTCTTTTTTCTGCTTCATTTTCATCTAAGAAAATAGAAACAAAACACACAATTCAAAGGCAATGAAAAGTGTAACATTGTCACTGATCTGTTTCTACGATTCATCCTATCCCTTTTTGTGCAAACAAATGCCAGACATGTCATTTACAGCTGAGCTTCACGCTGCCTCACCTTGAACTGTTCCAATATTTGCATAGCATTAGTGTACATGCTCTCCGCTTTGAACAGATCGCTGTTGTTCAGGTATAGTACAGGTAATACACCCTGAGGACACACAAACATAATATTTTTTTTTTTTTTTTTTAAAGGAAATCGTTTTGCGCAAACTTTTCAATGATATTCAAATTTGATTTTTCATTCACTGTGCTATCGATAATGTAGCAATACTCACGACAGAGTTGACAGGAATAGGTACGCCAATTAGAGATGCCATGAGAGGAGCAATGTCAGCCTGCAGCGTTTTAAACAGTCAACTTTGAGACATGGTGTAACATTGCTCTACCGCAAGTTGCTATTTCATCGCAATAAAACGACAAAACCATGAAATTAAGAAGCCACACCTGATTGAGATCAACTCTTCTGAGGTGCTCCAATTTCCAGTCTGGGGTAAAAAGAGAAATCGGGCCACAAATCCATTATCTCTCTAACAGCAAAACGCATTCTGAACAGTTTTTTTTCATAAAATGGTCACCATTAATAGCTTTTTTATGAGTGCACCTTGCAAATAGCCGTCCTGGTAAAATTGATCGCCGGTCACTTTGTGTGGTGTCTGTACTCCAGCTCCCCAAGCCACTAAAGGGGTGAGAGTCTCTGAGGGGTGACCAGCACCGTGAGAACCTAGGCACACACGATTGGATTCAAATATGACATCGAAGCAAATTCATTTTACATTCGGATTTATATATTTTTTGAATGTGCTACCCCAATTGGTCATGCCGTGATCAGACGTGAACACAAAAGCTGTTCTGCCGTCATAGCCGAAGAAGTCTTCAATTACGGACACCATTTCAGCTACGCCAGAGTCCACGAGGCCAATGTTGTTTTGGTACTCTCTGCATGGAAAGACAAATAAAATTATTGAGTGGATTTTATTTTGAAGACTCTAGAGTATAATTACCAGTATTAGTCAAGAAAAATCCAGAACTGACTGGGACATTGGTCTGTGAGCATGTCCGTTGGTATCAATACCCAACAGATGCAGAAAGAAGACATTCTGATCCTGCAGCAGGCTGGCCATCAGAGTGGAGTTAGACTTGGCTGATTGAAAAAGTGACTGATAGAGAAGGCAAAAACTGCATCATTTCCTCCCGTCATTCATGTTGCTCGAAAAGAAAACAACACTGAAAAGGATTATTTAACGTATGGATATCATGAGTACCAGTGATCATACTTTGACTTGAGTGAACACCCAGCTGTCGAGCCTGGATGCATCCGTGGAGGCAAAGTCCTCTTCTTCTGCCGGATAGGTGTGGGTGTACACATGGTCTCCACTCGCCCCTGTTAGTAGATGTGTATGTGGGGATGCAACTCAATGAGGTAACCGACATATTTGAAACACTGTGGCCAAGATGTGCAATTGTACATATCCACTGAAATGAATCACTTGACCGTGTCAGTCGGAACTGAGCTATATATGCCGTCACTCCTGTATTGGATGTCACTATACTGTGCACAGCCGACTCATGACCTGACCAAAGTATGTGCGCTACCTTTGGCGAACATGGGCAGAATATCCGGGCTGCCCCAGCACCAGGTATGCCTGCTCTCATTAAACACAGAGTCAAACTCCACAGGATTCTCCTTCCAACCTGATCCCAGACACACAAAAACATTGGGGATGATTACTCATACGAGTGACAATACCACCTACAGTTACAGTATATCCGTTTTTGTATTACACTACACACCTCTAGCAACAGAACTAACATCCTCGTAGAAGCCAGCAATCAGAGCAACGTGACCAGGGCGAGACTCCGTGGGAACGTGTGTGTGGGAGACACCCCAGGTACCTTTCTCCTCAATGATAGCCCTGTTCGAAGACAGACAACAGAAGCCTAAGCATCCCTCAAAAAAGTATTTTTATTTTTTGCTTGTTTCCCAACCTCAAGTAAGGAGCTGTGGATGAGCCGTTGGGGAGCAGGGTGAAAAAGCTGTCTGCTCTCAGGCCGTCGGCCACAATGAGCACCAGTCTGGAGGCAGGTGGAACCAAAGGTGTGGCCAAGGGTGTCATCCCATGGACCAGAGGAGAGGTGAAGTAGATATCAAAGATGGACAGAAAGAAGACTACATGGACAGTCAGTCCCACCACGAAAAAGGTGATCCACCTCATTTTGAGCACTGGCACCAGTACTTCAAATCTGCAATAAAGACAAAGAAGGGATTCAATATACTGTATTTTCTGCCTGACGTTTTACATTCATTGCATGTAAGAATGCAAAGACAAACGGAGACAATTGTCAACAATTTGAACTGCCCGTACCAAGGCAGTGACCTTAACGACTACCGGGTAAGTAATCCTTCATTTTACCATGTAACAGTTGCAAATTAAATAAAGCCCACTAAGACTTACCTGTATACAACATCGGAAGTCCTCGATCATAAAAAAAAGACTATGAATGAATGGGAGACACGTATGTCCAGAACCAGTTGTACAACTTGTTCGACTTGTTTCAAGATATGATTCTTGTTTACATTATGTTACTCAACGACCACGGACGCATTTCCAAAGATCCAATAAGGTTACCGCTTCACGTTACGGAAAACATCAGCGTGATCCTGAAAAAATCAGCGCTCTTTCTTTTCTAATGAGAATACGTTTCGGGACTCCGTTCAGCACTTCCTGGTTGTGACAAAAGATTTGTGGGTCCTGTAGTCCTACCTAAATTGCACAATCTGGAGCGCAAAAAAACAACACTGTTTACATTTTCATCATTATATAATCTTGTCGATAGCATCGGTCACTACTTGGCGAATACATTGAAAAATGAGCGAGTCATGATTTATTTGCAAAAGACTGCTCAGGCAGTGCCTAAAATGGGAACGTTGCCCTCACCAAGGTGGCTGTCGCCTGGCACGTCACTTATAGCCAGGCTGCAACCGTGCATCTTCCATTAACTTCCGGCCTTTAAGTCCGTGCGGTTGTCACTTTATGAAACTTTCTGACCAACCCCAATCAAATGATATCTGGATAAATAGAAATATACATGAGCGAAATGTTCTTATTTTGAAAAAAAAAAAATTAAAAGATGTTGATTAAAATAAAGCACTTCTGTTTTTACAAGACAGCCACGCTCAGACGATCGCCAAAGGCTTTTTGCCGAAACGTCATGTTTTACTCTTGGTTCCTAATGTCAAAAAACACTGTTATGGAACGACACTTTTTATTTTAATCTGTCAATAATATGCTGTGGGAAAAGGTCAACAGATGTCACGTGACGGTTGGTATCCAACCAATCCCATCTCAGCTAGCTTGACGACCATTCAGGAAGCAGGTCTGATTAGCTTATTTTAGATAGCTAAACATTTATATCGTGCAAACATGGCGTCGGTGAACCCGTTTAATCTGAGTGATTCAGAAGAGGAGAGTGAACGGCGACCCAACGAAACAGTTGACACGGAACGCAGCCCGAGTGACGGGGCGCCGGGACCGCCGCCGGGCATCCCCTTTTCCCCGCCCGCGGACGCCGAGCCTCCGACTCTGCTGCTATCCAGCAGCCGAACGAGTCCGAACGGCGAAGGCATATCGGTCCCTTCCGCGGCCACCGCCGCTATGGCTGTCAGCGCCGAGTCTCGATTGTCGGTGGATGTCATCGCCGCTCAGCTATTGCGTGACCAATACATCCTCACGGCCCTGGAGTTTCACACCGAACTGTTGGAATCGGGCAGGGAGCTCCCGAGGTTGAGGGATTATTTCTCCAACCCGGGTAATTTCGAACGTCAGAGCGGCACTCCACCTGCCAAAGATCAGGGAACTGGACCCGGTGGACCTTTGAGTAAGTAGCCGGACGATGCTCGCTAAATACTTTGCCGTTAGCCTCCTGTGTTAAATTTGAAAGAACACCACACCACACCACAAGCTAGCGTTTAGCTTTTAATGTCAATCTTGGACCCAGTCTAGCGCGAGATACCCGCTGTCTACACCTGCCCCTGAAAACTGCAGACATACTGAAGCCCACGCGGCTATGTAATAATGCAGTACCAAGTGATAACCCCGTGACAACGCCGTGATAATCACCAGTTAATCCGCTTTAATCTCTACAAATAAAGGAACATTTTATTGTACTTGGAGACACCGTGAGGTCAGATATCAAGACTTGGACTACAAAGTGTCAATGTACAGCTCCAGCACTAGAACCGCAGTCTATTGCACTTATTTCATACTTGTATGTCTAGACACACCGCCAAATATACATGTCACAAAGGTATATTGTGTTTACGGAAATGACTCACAATTTATTGTACACAGTGCGAAATGTAGTTCAGCGATTATTCCGTTGTTTTAATGGCAGCAAGGCGATACATAAATGTACATTTATTGTCAACCTTTGTGAGAACGATAATTGTTCTACGTAGCACTATATGTCGCTGGCATAGATAGATTTTGTCAGAGCTGAACCTGTGAGCACAGCAACATAACAAAGCGAAATGGATCTTGAAAATGATTCTCCACGCGATGCATTACACCGTGAGCGCATCCCCGTCAGTTTTGTTTTGTTTTCGTCAGTGATTTAGATTTTCACTTCTCTCTCTGTCTGTGTTTCTCTTTGGATATAGATCGAGCAGGCAGCATCAGCACCTTGGACTCTCTGGATTTTGCCCGGTACTCCGATGATGGCAATCGAGAATCAGACGAGCGGGTGGCAGGTAAGATGAACCTTTGCTGTCACAACCCGGAGCCAAGAGCCGGATCTTGAGTCAGGGAAATAAAACCTGATGTGATAGATGGAATGGAAATGGCTTCATGTAATTTTGCATACCTTATGTTTAGGCTAGACAATTAGACAGACATGTTGACTGGGAACGACCAATAGAACCATTTTCCTAGAGAAAGATGAGTATGTAAGCACGAGGCTTACAGATCAGCAGGTGAATACTTTTTTTTTTGCAATGTAACCTAAGTTGCAGTTACACCAAGGTATTGCTGCAAAGGTGTCAAGGTACTGAGGCACAAACTTTGCCAGTCTCGGGAACCTCCCGCCATTTCCTGTCCACCACCTGTCCCGTTTCCACTCTGATTTAATATCACTTCACTCATAAGAAAGCAGTTAAAAGTGATGTTTTTTTTTCTTGAGCTCAGTCTAAGTGTACGTCTTCACTTTATTGAGTCTCTAACTCCCAATGCGGCTCCATCGTGACACTTTCTATCCTTGTGGCTGGTGTAACAGCTGAGTGTGACTCGCAAGCACCAGTGACTGCTTTAAAGCCGAGCTGTGAGAATGCACGCAGCTTGGCGAGGTGCCAAATGTTTTGTATGATGAGTGAATCTGTCTTTGGTTCACAAATAAGAACCGGTAAGCGTCCATAATATTGCAGCTGGCATGATCCAGCCTTTTAATTGCTTTCCGTCGAAGGGCTCTATTGTGAGGTCATCCTAATGGGTAGTTTGTGCATCGAAGTTTTGTGGATGGAAAGCTGACAGCTCCATGACACAGTTTGAGTGCTTATTAAAAAGCATGCGGCGGAGATGTTTATTTTTGACGGCAATTGGTTGCATTTCCCAAATGGGTTCCACCCATAACGCCCCCACTCTGTCCTTTCTACTTCCACTTACCCTCTTTGTAAATATGGCCGCCCACAGCTGTCTGATTCGGGCTTTCTCCTGACGTTGATCAAACCCCAGTTGGTCAATACTGGACAAGACCCTCCATCCAAACCCGTTATTTGTTTCATTCTTCCCCCTTCCCATTCATGTGGATTGAGTTTTGTGTTGACTTTTGATTGCCTCCGGTGCACTTATGACCTGCAACGATGGGTCTTCATGATGGTGTTACATTCATTTGAATGCCTCACCCGCTTTGTGTAGCAATGACTCAACATGGTACGCTCTGACCACATTATTAGTTACACCTCAGTCATCTATACATCAGATCCAAGACAGAAGCTATTTAAAAAAAAAAAAAAACATTGTTTTTCAAACATATACCTGAGGTGCATTTGTAATCTTTTGGATTATGTGAATAAAAAGCACTGTCAACAGATTGTTTCGCGTCATTGCAGGTGATCAGTGCACCACAATGCATATCAATGCATTTCCACTCCATCACTTAAACCTTTGCTGTGTTTTCTCTCTCTCTTTTTTTTTTTCAATCAAAACAACTTTATGTGTTTTCACCTACCTTCACTGTTTGTTTGTTTCTTTTCTTTGTAACTAATGATTGATCCTAATGTATGTATTTCTTCTTCTGGATGAGAAAGACATCAAACGTGCTTTTCCTCTCATTTGTCATTGAAGTCTAACCTTGCTTGTTGATGTCTGAATATATCATAGTTAAAAAGTTATGGTCATTTAAAAAGGCCTTTTTTTTGGTTTCTTTTTTAAGTTTCGCACTAGTTTATCAGAACATAAGTTTCGGGATCATTTGAGACCTTTTTAAATGCCTCCAACCTTTTGGACTGTAGTGCATTTAATGGTGAGTTTTTGTCAAAAACATGAAATTGTCTGGGTGACCTCTAACTTTTGATGGGGAGGGGGGAGTCTAATATGCTGTAATTGAGCCTTTTGCACGGGAAATCCTTTGTCAGACAGCTGCAACAAATTGAAATGTTAAAATCCCACGAGCTTCACTTTATTAACTGTACTGTAATTTTTTCATTGGTTGATTCGACTAATGAAAAAAAAAAAACAGTTGCCTGGGGGTAAGGGTTTCCACTAATTGACATCAATCTTTGTTTGCTTTATTCCATGATCCACTGCTGCATGCGTTTTTCAGATCCATGATTTGCATGCACCCTCTTGTGTTGTTTTATTTCTAGACTCTGAATATATTTGCTGTGTTTTTCACTCCCATCTTTGTTTTATTTGTTTGTTCCCTGTCTTTGTTTGGATGCGATACCTGTGTACGCGTGCGTGAACGTGTGCGTGTGTGTGTGCCCGTGCTGTCACTCTGTCCAGTGCTGGAGTTTGAGCTACGGAAAGCAAAGGAGACCATTCAGGCTCTGCGCGCCAACTTGACTCAGGCAGCAGGTGTGGCGCACTCTAAAATAAACTTTTCCACCCGAGAGCCGAGCCCTTCTTTGTCACTTTCTTTGCTTTGCTTCTAGAGAGGATTCCCGAATAATGTTGAGCCTCCATTTGAACTCATCACCCCCCCCCCTTTTTTTTTTTCTTTCCCACAGAGAACGAAGTGCCCTCTCAGGAGAGAAAGAACTTCAAATCAAGCCCTGAAATTCAGGTGGGGGATATTTGAATGTTGGCACGGTTAAATCTTCTCGTATGCTCGCAGTGATCAAGACATTGCGAATTTGTCTTTGAAATCTGGTGAACCTCCGCAGCGTTGAATAGCTTCTTTCCTCTCTGCCTCAGGAGCCGCTACGCCCGCTGGAGAAAAGAGCCTTAAACTTCCTTGTGAATGAGTATCTCTTGAAAAATGAATACAAACTCTCATCCATCACCTTCTCAGACGAAAATGATGATCAGGTACAGCAAAACAAAACGCTGCTGAAGGCTCAAGAGCCACCTTTTTAAGAGAGCTTTAACGACCGGTCGTATTTATTCCTTTCACTAGCATATTATAACTTCTATTTTCATTGTTTTATTGTTTTAATTTGCTTCCAGGATTTTGAGCTTTGGGATGACGTTGGCCTCAACATCCCAAAGCCTCCTGACCTGTTGCAGCTCTACAGAAATTGCAGTTCCTCACTTCCTCCAACGAGGGACGTGGTTGACGTCGCTGTCGGAGCAGATTTTGGCGATCTCACTGGACACTGTGCAGCTCAAGATCCCCCACGGAAGCCTGACCTCTCACAACAGGTTTGTTTGATCGTTTTCCCCCTCCAGTTACACAAGGCAACAAAAGTAGGGGGAAAAAAGTATCCTTTGTTTCTTTCTTTATTTTGTGTATTGAATCTATTCTATTCCTTTCATACAGCAACAGGCAGAGATCGTCCAAGAGTTAGAGTACCAAATCAGTCTACTCAACAATGAAAAGGAGAGTCTCGCTGAGCAGATGAAGACACTTCAGAGGTTTGTCATTTTGTGTATATTCATTTGACTCCCAACTTCTTAGCAATGATATGAGTCTTCATCTTCATATGGTCAAAACACGTTTGGTTTGCTATTCACCTATTCAACGATTGCAGTTTTTGGGGACCCTATTCAGCTCTTCAAATACTGTTCCAAGATATCACATAATGGTGCCAAAAACCTTTCCGAGTAGGAATTGGTTTCAAGGAATTATCTTTGAAGTGATACCACATCTCGACTAGGGCTGAAGGCTTGATTGCATTTTGCACCAGTTTGCCTCACTACATCGGAACATTCTGTTTTTTGAGTGTGTTATAAGTAACCGTCATTCAGCGTATCCTTGCCCCCCACAGTGAGATCCAGACATTGAAGCAGACGGTCTCCTCCCCTCTTCCAGCCACTCTTGGCCATAGCTCGCAGAATTCATCGAATCCCGCATCCTCTTGCACCGCCATCAATTCCTCAGCTAACCCACCCTCTGTGGTAAAGTCATTTTACATTTACCAGACTGAACTTAAGCTACCAAAGCCTTGCGGGGCATCACTATGTTTTCGAATGGCCCTAAGCACACTGAACCCAACCAGATGTATGCCCTGTCCTCAGCCCCGCGCAGATAACGGACAGTGCCTGGACATCCGGGGTGTAGCAGAGCCTCAATTTGAGCCTCCCTTCACGCAGAACACGCCGCCGTCTCAAAATAAGCTTAAAAGTCGGCCTCCTGCACATTTTGATCAGCCAAACAGGTGAGTGGTTGTTAATACATACAGGAAGCTCTAAAAATACACGAAAATATATGTGATATGCCCCTCTGTATACATGTTTGCTACATGCTCATCTATAAATATGACACAGCATAGAGAGATGGCATCGGTTGCGTTCCTCCGGCGACATGATAAAACATGTCAAACCGACCAATGAAAAACATCGAGTATGTCAGCAACTGCACATGCCTTCTTGTGCCACATGACGACGTGTTCTTCCGCCGCTGTGCAAACAAGTCCTGAACCTTCCTGAAGTGAGCCCACGCTGTCCTGACTTTTCAGAGCAACTGCTGTGTGTCTAACTGTAACCACTAGATGGCGAGAGTTGTCTCGATGTATTCAGACGTGCAGCTTGAAGAAATTCAGCGCAGGCAACCGTTTGGATGCAGTCATTTATCATGTAGACTGAATGCACCAGTAACTGGTTTGGGTCTTTTCATATTTGTGCTCACCCAGGAAGTTATCCCCGGCATTCCAGCAAGCTCTGCTATCCTTCTGCCGAACGTGCTCAGACAGCCGCCTGGGGGCAGAGGTTAATACAGACGCACACGTTTGGATGCAGATCCAATATTCCAAGTAAACTCCGTGTAACATTGCTCTCATCTTCAGGTGTCTCGTATAGCAGAGAGCGAGGAGAGTGTGATGCTAATGCTGGGTCGCTGCCTTCCTCATATCGTCCCAAATGTCCTCCTAGCTAAAAGAGAGGTAAAGCCTGGTCCACCTGCTCATTTTTGTCCCCCGCCCTATTTTTAATCATCATAACACCATGATTTCTTTTTACTGTTAAATAGATCGGCACACAGCAGCGAATGATCTTGGTGTTTTTTTGGTTTTTTAAAATATGTATAATTTTGAAGATTATATCTTGCAGCCGATGAAAATCCAAAATCTACCATCACAAGTAATTGAAATATTCAATAAGAAACAACACACACCTAGTGCTATTTCAGCCCAGTTTTGAGTTACTTAATTCTGATAATCACATGCCTCAAACATAAATATGTCATTACTACCTTTCTGCTTATTGATTGATACCCAACTAAAGTATGCACACAAATGGAAACTATGGATATACCCTTGCCGACGTGTGTCCATCTATTGAGTGTTTATCACACGGGCGTCCCAATTCATTCTGCCTCAACTGCGTTGTCCACCATTCATGTTTGCGCTCCGTTTGCTTTCACTGGCTTTATTTTTCTTCTTCTCTTTATCGTCTCACCCATTCTCTCACTCTGGTGCATGCCTCTCCTCTAGAGAATGGTTGCACATCTTTGCCAGGTGAGTCCTTCACACGCTCATCTGCACGGTACCTCACACAACCCCAAAAAAAGCCATAACGCATGTTCTGCTGGCTACAATTGCAGTCTGGCAAGTAAGGGTGGAACTGGTTGAAGGTCGCAATCTGAAATAGCTGCGCTACCATGATTGACAAATTGAAATCCAATTTAAATCATGCATTTTTTCCTTCTTCTTCTTGAAAGTTTCGCTAATGATGTAGTGGTACACTCGCCCGACTCGTGCGCGGGCAGCGTGGGAGCGGTTCCTTCTCAGCGACTTACTATCGTGTCACTTTTGGTTGGAAACTTCTTCCTGAAGATTCTGGCATGAAATGTACATTCCATTACTAAGTGATAAGAATATATCACCATGAGCTGCAATAAGAGTGTCTGGATTTCATTTAAAGAGAAAAAATGAGCAGTGCTTGCTTTTTGTTTGGATGTATTGAATGCATTGTCCACCTCTGCTTGCCAGCCTTATTCATTGTCTTCTCTGTCATGTATTATTTTGCATTGTAGGAAATTAATGGATGAGAATTACATCCCTAAGATGCCATTTTAACCCGTGTTCATCTATTTTAAACCAAATGTATCCCTCAATGATCCCCTTTGCTTCAGCTTTAATACAACTCAAGTTTTTATTTCAGTTATTTTTTATAATAAAAAAAAAAAACTACCCACACTCACAGCATTTTCACACGAAAAACATTTTCTGTGCTGCCATTTGGTATGGAGGGATGGCGAGAACGTGCTTTAACGCGGCGGATGTTTTAGGAATGTTATTTGCTTTCTGCGGCGCAATTGATGTAAATTTTTTGCGCTGTTGCGCGAAAGGCATGCGGGCAGGTTGTGTTCACAACATGACTGTGAACATTAATTGTGCACCCAGTGTTGAAACCCAATAGGAGCTCCGTCTTGTTGGAGTTGTTCACACTTGGCCTGCTTTGCATATATTGCCACGGTGGTGTTGTTTTAGTCAACCACCAACAGTTCAAGAGAATTTAATCTCTTTGTGAAATCAAGAACAACAAACCGAAGTGCAAGAATAGCATGCTTCAGAACACCGAGGGGTCTGTTTTGAGGCACGTGGACTTTGTACGAAGTCCGTTAGAGCCATTAGCCATGGCACGCACACACACACACACACCGGTTGCAGCTCAAATCTCCTTCCTCTCCAAGGAGGAGACACACCTTCATTTGTTAGATTGTGACACTTAAAGAACAAAAGGTGTTTGAAACTGAGCAATGCTGTTTTGAAACACTGCCGGCCACCTGGCTACACTTATCAGTCTTGGTAAATCATTAAAGAAAATGTTTTTTCCCCCATTTGAATGTTCTCTAACGTGCTAGCATTGTGCCAATAAAATGCTCGTCTGCTTTCCTTCATTTGTTTTGTGCAAAAAGAACTTCTCAAAACCACTTGCAGAGATGACACAGTTGAGATCAAATGCAGATGCTTGTTTGGTGAACATGCATGCAACATTGATAAGGTGATAATTGCGAGTGCCAATTTGATTGTATAAATCAAGCTGATGGCAGACATGCCAGACACACTTGCACTTGGTCCTGTGCTGCATAAAAGCCGTTCATTAATTAGCAGCTGGTCCTATTTGAAAAAGCCCAGGGTATTAACATGATTGAAATTGATGCTCGTTGCTCCTTTTTGTGTCTTTGTGTATGTGTCACAAAACACTTGAAATGAATGTTGTTCGTTTTGGTTTTGTTTTTTTTGACTGGGCCGGGCCAGTGTGACTCATCTTAGCCTATCTTTACCCATATTCTCTCCATTAATCCAGACGGGTGTTGGGGTTTTGTAAACTGTTCCAGCGTGGCGGCAGGAAAACTATCATACACTCCTGGAAAAAAACACATTTACAACACAGCATGCACTCTCTAATTTGTGTGTGTGCCTGTGTGAGTGTGCGCGAGTGTGTGCCTGTGTGTGTGTTTGTGTGGCGGGAATGCCGGGTTCACCGCAGGCTTGGCCATGGAAGCCTTGCATCAAATACAGATTTTTGCTCTGCCTGGAAGGTCCACGAACTCTGTCTAAACTCTTAGAAAGGGCAGTTTTTTGTTTGTTTGTTTTTTTTAAGCAAGGGAACGAGGGTGTTACATCGGTGGCTTCTTGGAGACATTACCGCAACAAATGAGAAAGTCTAATACCATTAAGGTACTGCGGGTTCATGTTTTCCCAGTTTGCTCGTAAGGCTGTGTTTATTTTCCCCAACTGCCCATTTTCTCTCCTTTATAAATATCTTCTTGACTGCCATTTCCCTCCATGTCCCTTACTCGAAAATCGTTGACAAACTTCCGCTTTTTTCCTCCATTTTATGCTTCAGGAGCTGATCCCTCTCATCCTGTGTACCGCCTGCCTTCACCCAGAGTCCAGAGAGAGAGACCAGCTTCTTCACATCCTTTTTAACTTAATCAAGAGACCAGATGACGAACAGAGGTGTGCACACTGTGATGCATGTGGAAGGTACTTGCTCAAATGTGTCAAGATCTGTGAATTTGATGCGGTATTGTTTCTGTTTTTCTTCAAGACAAATGATCTTGACGGGATGTGTTGCCTTTGCGAGGCACGTGGGTCCCACGCGCGTTGAGGCAGAGCTTCTACCACAATGCTGGGAGCAGGTACGCGTCACACAGCCATGCAAATAGATTTCCCAGATTTCTCCATCTGGCTGTCCTGCGCTTAAGGCTCGGGGGTTGACGTCAACTTGCAATGTCGTCGCCTACCGACGTAACAACAGGGGCGTTACAGAAGTGAAATGCCACCACTCATGACCGGGGTGTGAGGTTAAGCTTAAAGGAAACTACTGATGAGCAGTTCACCATTTTACTTGAGTAATACTATTGTAGGCTACAACAAAAATATTTTTAAAAGTTACCTTTTGCTTTTGAGAATAAATGAACATGGAAAGAACAGCATGCATTTTTTTTAGCACCATCAACACATTTATGATAAAGTAAAATTGTAGGCTGAGAAAGGCAACTGGAGGTTGCATCTCCAGGGTCAGCGTGTTGATGCTCGTCAACTTTGTTTCCTTTCCGCTTTCTCTGTTGTGTTCTGCCTTCTCTTCCTCTCCGTCCTAATTGTATGCACCGATACCTTCCTTTTTCAGATTAACCATAAATATCCAGAGAGAAGACTTCTTGTGGCAGAGTCTTGTGGAGCCTTAGCGCCGTACTTCCCTGTAAGTTGTCTTTTGTATCGACGTCGATGGAACAGTTGGGGGGAAGAAAAAGGATACGAACATTAAAATGCCTGCTTTTGATTCTGTTCCCACAGAAGGAAATTCGAAGTTCGCTTGTGTTGTCCATGTTGCAGCAAATGCTTGCCGAGGACAAGGCTGACATGGTCAGAGAGGCTGTGGTCAAGAGTCTTGGGATTATCATGGGTTACATAGATGATGCTGACAAATACTCCCAGGTATTTATTTGCAGGGGGAAAATCCACAGTTTGCTTTGTTCGCCCTCTCCATTCCCTCTGGGTTTCAGATATAATTTAACTCAATATGGACAAAGGTATTGGTACATCAGGCTGCTCGTCGAAGATTTAGCAAAGTTTCTCAAAGGTTTCGGAGTGTATGTGTGTGGAATTTTCTCGAGTGTGAAGTCAGAGGTCACTTATGTTGAACCGTATGAACCAATCCCACATTGCCTTTTGCTGTAAGCTCTAAGGAGTTAAGCACCACTCTTGACTGATCAGTGAATTTGTCCTTTTTAACGGTATTTGTCTAACGGTGTTCAAAATTTTTTTGTTTTACTTTTGCCGGTTTGTGTCATTTTCTTCAGGGTTTTGAGCTGATGCTGCTATCACTCGGCGACCCTTCAGAGAGGGTAGTCAGTGCCGTCCACCAGGTCTTCATCCCCGCATTCGCTGCCTGGACAACAGAATTGGGAACCCTTTACACTTCACTCATCCCTTCTCTCTTGGCACGTATAGAGAAGCTCTTCATGGTGCGTGGTCACATGCTAACTTTTTTTTTTTAATCTCCTTTACTCCTGCTCTGATCGTCCATTTCCCCCGTTTTTGTAGCAGGGGGAACATGGCCTGGATGAGCACAAGCTGCACGTGTTCCTGTCAGCCCTGCAGAGTCTGACCCCTCCCCTTTTTGCTGTGGTGCTGCAGAACGCGCCCTTCACCAGCCGAGCCAAACTCCACGGAGACATACCTGCAATAGAGGGTACAGGATGAAACTTTAGCCTGTTGGTTTCTTCTTTCAGCTTTGTGTTCAGTCGCTGTAAGCGTGTATTTGCCATTGTAGTGACTCGCTTCCCAAGGCCGGCTTCCCCCCTCCAGGATGTGGCCACCATCATCGGCAGCAGGGAGATGCTGAGTGCCTTGCTCCTTCTCTACGACCACCAACTCGAGCATGAAGGGACCACCGGATGGGAAAGCTTGCTTTGGGTGGTCAACCAGCTGTGAGACGCATACACACACACACACACACACACACTGTAAATGTTTTCAGACATCAAATTCATTCATTGCCTTTTTTATGCTACCTCTGAAGGCTTCCTCAGCTCATAGAGATCGTGGGTCGCATCAACGTGACCTCGTCCGCCTGCGTTCATGAGTTCTCTCGCTTTTTTTGGAGGTTCTGTCGAACCTTTGGCAAAGTCTTTACCAACACCAAGGTGAACCAGATCTTTATCCAAATGGTTGCCTGTTAAAGTTTTTTCAGTTCGCCGTGTCGCATTTTAAGCACCTGATGATGTTGATGCATCTCATCAGTTCATATCCTGTCTTTCTAATTCATGTTATTGCTTGTTTTTGTTGATCACAATGACATTTTGCAGGTCAAACCTCAATTCCAAGAGATTCTTCGCTTGTCTGAAGAGAATGTTGGTAAGGGTGGAAAAATGCAATTGCTGCCATATTAAAGCGAGGCTATCTCGATCGTTCCTCTTTGAAGCAGAACGGCGTGACAACTTGGAACTGATTTTTCAATAGTTATTGACCTAGATTGTTTCGCCCTGAATAGATGCTTCATCTGGCAACGGTCTTCTTACAAAGGCCACCGTCCCCATCTACGCCACGGGAGTCCTGACTTGTTATAACCAGGTAACATGACAGTCTTTTCCACTCTATTTGCCAAGAAGTCATGTAGTGGTGGGGAAACTTCACTTCACATCAAATCGAGTGAACCATTAAGTCGGTACTGTGTTTTTGTCATACTCTCGAAAGGAAGAGGACCGCAAGTTGTTGGTGGGTTTCTTAGAGGATGTTATGACAACCCTGTCTTTGTCCTACGCACCTCTCGACAGCCTGAAAGCTTCCTTTGTGGAGTTGGGGTGAGACATACACCTGCACACCCACAGGCAGATCGCCCAGGAATTCAAATGTCTCGAAATTTTGTTGATTTCAGTGCTAATCCAGTGTACCATGAGTTACTGCTCACTGTTCTTTGGTATGGAGTCGTCCACACCTCTGCATTGGTCCGCTGTACCTCAGCACGGATGTTTGAGGTAAAGAAAGACAAAAAAAACAAGTCTAAGTGTCAATTGTGGATTAGCATGCCTTTTGATTTGTTGGTAACACTTAAGCAAAAGTGCATTGTATACTTGGTGTCCAATTAGCTAACAATGTTGTTGAATAATATTCACCCAAAATGTTTAATTATCCATTCAAGTCTAAGCCATTTTGCTGCACGCGTTCTAGCTTTGTTCTCGATTGATGCTGCTGTTTAAACTGCATTTCATGTTGCGCAACAATCGCAAATGCTGTAACCGTAACTCCGATCGTGATAGTGAGCGCCTGGATTCCACTGTATTTAGCACCTCCAAGTTCTGTTCCAGCATTTTACTGCTCTCAAACCTCACCACATAAATATCTTCATCTGTCAGTAAAATGTGAAAGTCAGCAAAAGAGTTTTGGAAAGTCTAATTTAATTGGACTCGCGTTCTTCACAGTTTCGGGACTTCAGGTCATTCAGGAAACTTAATACTGCATTTGTTTTGAAAAGTAGCTGCCTCTTACCCATCCCCCCCCCCCCCCCCCCCGCCTCCCAATGCAGTTCAATTGTACTTTTGCCAAGCTTCTTCTGGCAGTGAAGTGCTGAGCGAAGCTATTTAATGAAACCGTAACAAATTGCATCTACCTGTCCAAAAAGGTGTGCATTTGGTGAGGATGTGCCGTACAGCTCTAACAGTGGAACCGGGCCTCGCTTGTTGTAAACTTGTGGAAGGAGGAGTGCTCAGCTGAATCTCTGTTCCCCTCTTTATTTCATTTTATTTTATGTATTTATTTATTTTATTGTGAAGTCCTTCCCCGTCCTCCACGCACACGCCTCACTGTCACCATCCCCTTTTGTGTAGCAGTCCGCCATTGTCCGCATAACTATGTGTTGTAATGTGTCGGTCAACCACAGATCCCGGATCAGATTACGTTATTGTCCACTATTTTGGAACGCAGAGTGGATTCGCTCTGCTTCTGGAGTCTGTCCTCAAACTCCACGGATTAACATTTAGCGTAACAGCATTTGTGCAATATTGCGCCATATTCGCTGTGAGGTGTTAATTGTGACTTTGGAAGAGCCTCACTTGCTTTCTATTTGTTGGTCCTTGTTTTTTTTTTATTTTCCCCTCTTTCTTTGCATTATTTCACGATATTATTGATTATTTTCTCTCTATCTAACGGCGGTGTCGCTTACACACTTCCTCTGTGGCATCACGTCTGGCTCTGTCCAACCCGAACAGCTGTTGGTGAAGGGGGTGAATGAGACGCTGGTCGCTCAGAGAGTGGTGCCGGCTCTCATCACACTGTCCTCCGACCCTGAAATGTAAGTGGATCAGCGATAACAACAGTAACAGTTAACTGCGCAGCGTCTCCCCCCCCCCCCCCCCTTCCCCCCGCCGCCGCCTGACAGCCCTCACACTGCAGCAGTCAGCCTATCAGGAGCGACGACATCAATCTGTAATCTCTTATCATGCTGCGATTGGCTTTCCTTACTCGCAACGTTAGTATGGAGTTGCACCTGCATAGGATCAGGCTGAGCAATGTCTTTCATCGTCCTGTCAGTTGACACGACTCGTCTGGCTTGTGTGTTTGCACGCTGCCTAAATTGCACAAGCCCAGCATGCTTCGCATCTCCTCTCACCCCACTCCATTGAGGCTGAGGCCCTCCTCCTGACCAAACCCTCAGCTAGCGGCCGGTTTTCACCCGCGACGTTCTCCATTTTTTTCCTCCCAGTTTTCTCTCTTTTATATTATCCCTGCTATCTTCTGTTATCACCTCTCCGACCTTCTCTTTCTCCCCCCCCCCCCCCGCCCCCTCCTCCCCTCTCATCTCTGTGGTGGGTTTGCAGTTGATTCTCCGAGGCATGAGTGAAGCGTTAGTAGATCGCCGGGCGGCTCCGGCCCTTATAACTCTATGCAATGGCCCTGAATTGTGAGTCAATCGACGACCCTGTGAACTCTTCTTGCAGGCTGCATTCAAGCGGGGTCAAAAAGTGTCTTTTGTCGCGCTCACCGCTCATAGTCAGCAGCTGTGAATGTTAAGCCAATATGGCCTCATCCTGCCCAACCGGAATTATGCGGCCTTCAATACTAAGCTTGGCCCGACTGAAATACTAATTGGCTACGGACGGAGTTCATGAATTTATTTTGCCACATCCACATTTGAAAGAATAAGATGAGCAAGTGAGCGATAGCGCTGTTGGAATGCAGCCTGTTTCATCACATCGTTCTCTCTACTGGTGCACACTCATCATTTTCATTTATTTTACATAGCGCAATGAATCAACATGATTAGGGTTCATAGAAGTGAGGTCATTCTAAGTTGATCTACAGATGATTGTTTGTGAAACATCACGTGGGTAACGTGACAAGATATTACTTCATACGGTCACAATTCTTTTCTCATGATGTTATATCGAGCAAATACGTGACTTTTACATTATTCATAAACTGATCGGGCAATGACATGACTTCACTTTTATTTTGTCGCATTTCAGTGTGGTGCTTTTTATGATAGATTCCATTCGGCTCCAAAGTAAGCAGAGTTAGCAAACGGCTCTAAACGTAGTGTTATTCTTTTTTTGTTCATTGATGTCGCACCTGCCCGGAAGCTACTTTACTACCCAAGAGTTTTCGTTTCGTTTTATGATGAATTGCATAAACATTTAACTTCTCAACCGGATCAGCAAAATGTTCGAAACCCTGTAAAATTGAACATGCAGCCATCAGCAGAATGAGTCGAAAATGTTTAGTTTATGCAGCTGGCATCAGCAGTTTCTTTCGGGCCTGCTTTGGTTATGACAGCATCGGTATTATTTCAAAGCCTCTGCTCACGGAGTCGTGTGTGTGTCGGTACCTTCGATGGAATTGTTTGCCATCGCAATGGTCAAGACCTACACGACGCGGCACACTGGTTACGAATAGTCACCCTACCTTTTTCTGTCGCTCTCCCGCTGTGTTTAGCTCTGTGAGGATATCCACAATTCCTGCCTTTGGTACCATCATGGAGACCGTGACGCAGAAAGAGGTAAGGAGTCCACAAAGTGTCTCCAGAACGGTCCGCAAAATGAGACGTACTTGGAGAAACGCCGACGGTTTGTTTGCGTGCCTTTTAGCTGCTGGAGCGTGTCAAGATGCAGCTAGCATCTTTCCTGGAGGACCCTCAGTATCAAGATCAGCACTCTTTGCATATGGAGATCATCAGGACGTTCGGACGCGTCGGACCCAACGCCGAGCCTCGCTTCCGAGACGAGTGTAATGCGAAATGATGAGAACAAAAGAAAATCCCCCCAATGTCGAGAATGTTGTTCACCCGCCGTTTGTGCTCCTTGGTCCAGTCGTCCTGCCGCACCTGCACAAACTGGCTCAGGCAAACAACAGCCAAGCGGTGGAGAGCAAGAGGATCGACATCGCCACCCAGCTGTTCGAGGCCTACAGCGCCCTGTCCTGCTGCTGTATCCTTTTTTCGCCACCGCTGCGTGTTTGGGGTCACTTCACGTTTAGCCGCGCTGGTCCGATCGTGCCCTTGATCCTCGCGGTACGCATCAAGCGTGGCCCCCCCGGCTTGTGGTCCGGCGATGTGTGTGTTTTGGCAGCGGTCTTCTGTCGTTTGGCAGCAAGCGAAAGAAAGAGAAAATAACTTTGCACCCCACCCCTCCCTATTTTGGGGACGAGACGTAATTACAAGGTTGGTTAAGCAAAGGAGAGCGTGAGGGAGGGAGGCTTCGAGAGCGTGAGAGAATAGCAAACGAACATCGGCTTCGGCGCTCGGGTCCGTTTACCCAGAATATCTTTTCCATTCCGGCCCCGACGTCCCTCCCTGCTGTTTTCCCGCTACCTCTCTTTGCCGCACGCGCTCTTCTGTCTGCCGCGTCTCCCCTGGGAGCCCCACCCCCCGTCCCAGCGCGCATATCGGCAGCAGCGCCACCGGTCGGAGGTTCGTTCCTGCGGGTCATCGTCAGGCTGTCATTTCACAGCGCAGGCCTCGTTCAAATGTATGGTGCGAACCTCAGAGGCCCTCGAACTAAGCCTCGGCTAAATGGTGATTAGTCTGAAAAAAAAATGTGTTCTCCCGCTCCTTAACCTCACATGCACAGTCATATCTGAGGAGGTGATGATCAACCACTTCCTGCCGGGCCTCAGGTGTCTCCGGACCGACATGGAGCAGCTCTCCCCAGAGCACGAGGTCCGTAGACGGCCCACACGCACATTCAACTTCCCACACGGTCAAGTGGTGACCCTGTGACACTCCACCTGAAGTGCTTCACAACGCCTACTGCTTTTTATTTGTGTCTCCAAATCTCACACGAGTCCTTTTCATGTGAGCCTTTTTCCCAAGGTGACTAAGAATCAGCTGCCTCTTGAGTCTTTGAGAATTTCTTTCCAGACCGTCGCCTAATTAAGGAACCTACTGACATACAAATAAATACCTCCGTCATCATCGTCCCTGCGTGCGTGTCATGTTTTTTTTTTTTTTCGTCCCTCCAGGTGATTCTGAGCTCGATGGTGAAAGAGTGTGAGATCAAGGTGGAGAACAGAGGAATGGGGGATGCACAAGGGTGAGAAGAATGACGCTCTTGTCTTGTGTTGTTCAATTTCCGTTTACGTTTCCACCGTAGAAATAGATCGCTAAGTATTAGATTCCAACAACATTTTGGGTCTTTGACGCATGAGTTGTTTTATTTTGTTGAAATCACTTTCATCCACTTTTGAGTTTAGGCAGGAAAACACACGATAAGCAGTTTTCAGTAATGAGTGAGGCTGCTCCTTCCAAAGGGTGAAGTAATTAAGCTGTTTGACCGTAAAACATTCCGCACTGGCCATCGAGCGTCCTTAGCCACTCGCAACGCTTTTAGGCTGCAGCACGGTCATATTTATATTCAGGCCAAAAGTCACCATATTGTAAGTCAGCGCAAATGTGCGACAAAGCCAAACTTGACTCTGCTTTTCTTGTTGTGGTTGGCAGCTCCGTGTCCATCGCATCCAGTTTGGTGGGCGAGGATGCCAAGACCAAGTTCCTGAGCAAGATGGGTCAGCTGACCACATCGGGCGCCATGTTGGCTAACGTTTTTCAGAGGAAGAAGTGAGCAGCGTTCGGCGAGGCTCACCTCACCTCACCGCAACGTCTGACGACGCTCCCAAGTAGATGACGACCGATCAAATGTGACGTGCATTTCTGAGAGCGTTGACTTGCTTTTTTTTCCCCCCCCTCAGTCAAGTGTTTGTTTGACATCTTAAATTTATGAGAAGAAGCGCCGCAGAGGACAAATGTCCGGTATTCCATGAGAAGTGGGACGTCTTTTCTGGACATTTCAGGACGACGTGAAAGCATCGCTGGCACGCTATGAACATTGGAGGTACCTGTCACCTCCGATTTTTACCAGGTGTCATTTTGGAAGGAACAAACAGTGGGCGGCCTACGAATACCGGTATTAAGCATGTCCGAGCAAACTGGCAATCCTTAAAGTGACTACAAATGTTTGCGTGTGCGCGCGTGTGGATGCGGTTCCGAAACATCGCCTACTTGGAGTTCTAAATAATCGTCTTGCCTTTGTTTCCTCAAAAGTCTGTCTCTGCTGTCCGTTTGATAGCTTCTGTTTTATAACTTATTTATATCTTATTGGAGAACACACTTTATTTCCAGCTTCCAAAGAAATTTGCACTTCTTTGTTTTGTTCTTACATATCTTTATGTTCTGATGCACATTCAGATTGATCACTACAGTTTTGTTTTTTTTGTCGTTGGAGTTGGTTGACTGTAATTTGGGTGCATTATGTCCTGTCTTTCTGGTTGAATAGTGGATGTTTCATTCCATATTTGGGAGAGGTAAGCTCGGGTGGAAAACGTAAATAACGACCATCCATTGAACTGAGTGGTTGGTACTGATGTAAACTTGGAATCTGTGTCTTGGTCTAATAAAAGGTCATTTGCGGATTTACATGCGCACTCGTCAATTATGCATGTGAGTACAAAAGGGAAAATTGCTTTATGGCTCCAAGTGGCGACAGGTGTTAAAAGGCAATAAAAGGTCATCGGACAGACAAACACACGACCGTGGCGGCCCAGCCCCTCATAGCCTCCCTTTGATGTGCACTCGTTGCAACAAAGCAAAGTCCGCTAACTGGGGCATTCCCAACTGTTTCCTTCAAAACTTAACTGAAAAAAACCTCTTGGGTATTTAGGACAACAGTCCTGATGAATGTAACCTTCAAAGTATGGATGGATATCATCCGAAAAGTAAAAGCTTTGTGATCAGTTTTGTCTCCAGAAATCACCAACTTTGACATGCAACATGCTAACATAGCCAAAGTTGAGAAATTCCGACACAGTCGTTGTACATTTTCAGCAATTATCTGCAGTTCAAGTTCAGCATCAGGTATTTGGAAAGAAATCTCTGAACTCACGCTATGGGATCTTTCACAGCTCATGGTTTTTTACAACGTTGCCACCTGCATTTTTGACATTTTGTAATGTCGCTTGGTTCGTATTGAAGGTTCATAACGTCACAGATTTAATGCATTTTTATATATTACTCCCGTTTTTTTCTTCTGAAACTAAGAAAAATATCAAAAGGTGAATTTGGGGATGTTTTTGGCTAAAAAGCCCCCCAAATTTTTTTTTAAACCTTCTCGACAGAATGACATTTTAATTCTGTCGAGCAAGCCCAAGAGCTAACATGTCATTGCTGATGTCATGCATTTATGACAACATTTTACCCTCCAGGCGGAAAAAAAAAAAGCTTTTTGGTGAATATTTTCAAATTTAAGAATTGTAGTTTGGGGGGCTGAGGGGCACAGTTGTGCAAACATAACCATAACGGTTGATGATTACGCAAGTCGAGAACCGGTCATTTATAAAGCATTTGCATATTCAAGCTAATATGCAACTTTTCTTCCTGATAACTGTGCAGGTGGACAAATACTAGATATGGATCAGTTGCCAGCCTTTTTATGTGTTCCTCTGCAAGCTTCCATTCCTGTACCGCCTGATTCACGATTGTTCTTGGCGGCCGGTGTGCCTCTGCCTACCAGAAGAGGCGAGGCCATGCAAATACGCGCAGACCTTTTGGGTGCACGTCCAAGTCGGCACCTCTTACTCACAGGAGTGACTTGGGTGACTCACGGGTCACGTCTGTTTCCAGAACCAGTGGAAGCAATAATACTGCTGGAAGGCCGCCGAAGGAAGCTCAGTTTTCTTCATCAGCAACATTCTTGCGTTAATGTGCGCGGTTTGCATTTTTTGATGAAGCTTTTGATTAGTTCAAAGTGACGCCAAAACCAATGTGAGCAAACTCGCTTACAGAGCTCCAAAGTATGTGCTGTTTCTACAGGTCATTTGGAAGTGAGAAGCTCATTAAACAGCATGGCTTCTGCTTGCACATAGTGCGCGTTTGCGTGTGGCAAAACAAGCCGGGCTTTGATTCCTGTACAGTTTGAGTTTTATTGGTGCAGGCAGGGGGAACTGTGGGCATATTTGTTGTACGTTCGGCGTCCGTTTTGGGTTGCTCGGGGTAAGGACAAAAAAAAAAAAAAAAAAAAACCCAGTCAGAGCTGGACTTTAATTGCTACTGTGCAGGCTGCAGCGGCCCAACCACAAAACTGCATTTGTCAACATTTTTTACAGCGTTGGAAAAAAAATGTGTGTGTGTGTGTGTTGAAACCTGGCTTTGTTTAAAATACTTCATCATTCTTTTGTGCTGCACTTTTAACAAACCTACACTATTCCTCTTTGTCGCAGCTCATAAAAGTAATAGAGTATATTTTTAGCTGCTCTAGTTCATGGTTCCCCTTTTTTCCCCCTCTTCCTTCCCCCCTCTATTATCCTTCGACATTGTTTAAACATTTGCATAACTGTCATTTTGCAATGATCTGACAATCTTGGCATGCCAAGAGTGAGCCGCAACTAGTTTGACATGCAAATGATGTGGCTGGATTGGAATCATTTCATTCAAGGCTGGTTTCTCAAGAGTGAAGGGGCATGCATCACCTTCCCGTCGCCGACGACTATACTGGTGCACTTAAATTCCAGGATGATAATTGTTTGAAAATAGCTGATTGGTACATGCCACTCACTAGGCGTATTCACAGACATTTTGGGGGCGGATGTTCATGGAGGCCGAGAGAGAGAGAGAGAGAGAGAGAGAGAGAGAGAGAAAAGAAAATTGTGATATATTTATTTAACTTTAAAGAATGCAGAAAAACTTGGCACTTTTTCATTTGGGGCAAAAGAGCAGGTCTATCTGCGTACGAGCCCGCCGCTCACTTTCGTCCCGATGGCGCGGGTTTGATTCCCTGCCAGTGACCCAATACCTAGCATCCCTCATTAAAATTTGTGCCAAACAAAATCAGGCTGAAGATTTTGTTTTTCCACGACAGCTCCCGTGTTGGATCTCATTAAAGTGTGCAGGTATGCTTCATGTTATGACCAATGAAGTTGTGTGTCCACATGGAAGGTCAAGAAAGGGGAGGGAGGGGGGGGATCCGATTCTCTTAAAATCTGACACTGTGTGGGAGGCGTTCCTTCCCTGCCGCTCTCTCTCTCTCTCTCTCCTTCTCATGTACAAGCGTTTGCATGCACACTCCTCACAGAAGGCGTGGGGGACTGGAGAAGAAAGAAGGAGAGCAACCAGCGGAAAGGAAGGCGTGAGAATGCCCTGCGGCACGGAGTTCGCGCTCGGACGCACTCGCGCACGTGAGGAGTGATTCGCTGAGAGAAGTTTGTCCTCATCACACGGCAGATATGGGACTAAACTTTCCCCCGAGGTGGATATTACCTTGCTGGGTGGCATGCATACTTGTTGCCTTCCATGCACAGGTGAGTTGCAAAGAGCTGCTCTAGGTGTGTGTGTGTGTATCCATGTTGCATTGTGTTGTTATGAGTTTCCTTTTTTTTTTAAGCAGCATATATATATGTATACACATATACATATATATATATATATATATATATATATATATATATATATACACATATATGTATATATACACAAACACACACATATATATATATACACATATATATATATATATACACATATATACATATATATATATATATATATATATATATACACGTGTGTGTGTGTGTGTGTGTGTATATACTGCGATGCCTCATTCAGTTCCTGCCAGCTATTTACAAGATGTGGTTGGCGGGCACCCGTTATCTCGCACAGCTTGTGTTCCAGTAAGTAAGCGCCGTCATTAATGGCAGGAACGTGACCACAATACCCCCCCCCCCCCCCCCGTTTTTTTTTTGTTTTTTTTTTGCACCTTTCTGCTCCTCCAAAATATCATTGGAGGATACTTGATGTGAAAGTCACATTTGCTCAAAGCAGAGGGCATCCTCGGAAAAGCAAGCGGCGGTCCTGGCGTGGAGAGCGGTTTTCGGCGAGCTGTTTTTCAAGTGACGCTGCAAAGTTTTGCCTTTTGGTTTGGTTCTCGCCATTGTCGTGCAATCACTGACTCACAGGATCCCAGAAGAATTCCCCTCCGTTTTCTCGGTTTTCATGCAATTTGTTCCATATTTATCTGAAGCCGCCCTGTGTTACGTCGAGCCGCTGCTCGATGACCTCAAAATGCGCAGAGTGATGATAGTGAATGATGCGAGCTGTAATTTGGAGTTATTTATGCATGTGCCTTGTAACTTATGGCCGCCCGGCCTTTTCCATTCCAAACTTGCCACTTTCTCGAATGAAGCCAGGTACTGCGCACCTTGTGATTTATTTATTTATTTATTTATTTATTTCCTTCCGAAAAACAACTGTGGAAAGCATTCGTCCGATTCATCCATCCTGGAGCCTATCCCGGCTGATTTTTTGGGTGGGAGGCGGATTACAGCCGAGACTGCTCCCCACACCGGCAGCCATTATTTACCCACTGAATGAAGCCCGGGCAACATGCAAAGCGTCACAGAAAGGGCAGAGCAAAAATTAGAACCCGCAAAGTTCCGTTTTCCAGAAGGAAACTCGACTTTTCAAGGTGTTGATGTTCCTGCAGCCTCATGAATCTCACCAAGTTTCAAAAGACCAAAAAGTCAAACGGTGTTTTTTTTGGCCCCTTGCCTCTGGCTGCCGCGGCCGTTATGCAAATCCCACTCTTGGAATGCTCTCTCGCGCTGGTCCGATGCTATCGCACGATGGCTGCCAGAAAGGTGTTCAAAGTCTCATTTTCGCAGTTCTTCACCCGTTGCCCCCCCCCCCACCCCCCTCTCCAAACCCGGCCCCTTCATCCGCTAACAGTTCTCACAGTGTGTGACCACACAGCGGATAAAGTTAGCTTTGAGGTCGGCCCTAAAAATGTGACCTATAATTATGGAGGGTGGACAAAGGAGGCTATGTAGCTTCTATTTAGTGTGTCCAAAGCGAGAGTCTGCTTGCACCTTGAAGCATGCCAAGTCCGTCTGTCTGTCAAGTTGATCGCCGCGTCTGTCTCCCTGCCGACGTTTGCCTTCCTGCCTTGGTTGAGCCTTCTTTTTGCTTCATCCTTCCTTCTGCCTTTCATCCTTCCTCCCTGTTTCCTTCCTCCTGCCTGCTTTCCTTCTTTCTGTCCCTCATTGCTTCCAGATTTCTCGCTTGGCCTCCTTTATTTCGTCTTAATTGCCCTCCTGCAGTTTCCTTTAGCTTTTTGGTTATCCCTGCCTTTCCGGACTTCCTCCTTCCCTTTATTGCTTCCTTCCGGCGCTCCCACCTTCTTGATTTACTGCTGTTGATTATTCATTTGCTTCCTTCGCTGTCTTTACTTCCATCCTTCCTTCCCTGCTCTCTATTTAGGACCTTCTCTTTGTTCCTCCATGCTTGTTTACGTCCTTTCTTAATCCTTCATTCCCGTTGACCCTTGACTCCATCCTCTTTTCCTTGTTTTCTTCACTCGTTTTCTTCCCTTTCCTCTGTGGCCAGCTCTCTGGGGGTTTTTTTTCCTTCTCCCAGCCCATCATGCCACCCTTTTGATTTTCTGCCATTCTTTCCCTCCTTCCTTCCTGATGTTCCCTTTTCCCAATCCCCGTCGTCCATTATTTCGTTGATTCCTTTATTTTGTTCTTCCATCCTTCTCCCAGTCCTTCTTCTTCCTGATTTCTTCCCTCTCCAGTTTCCTTTTGTCCACCCTTTCCTTGTTTTGTTCCCTCCATCCTACATTCATCCTTCTTTCATCACCAAAATGAAAATGATAACAGTAGATGGACAAACGGATTCTTGCATGAAGCAATGTTTTATTCTCTTTTTTTTGTTCAATGTCATTTTTATATGCGAGGGTGTTCATGGGAAAGTAGGAAATTTTTTTATCGAAGGGGCTGAATGTGTAGAAACAGGCTACAGGTTGTATTTTTCTAGATTTAGATCAGACTCTGTGGTTTTGGCATCGCTACTGTCATAACAGCCACACTCACTGTTTTGCCAATGTGGCAAGAAATTTACCATTGGCATCGAAGTGTGTGTGTGTGTGTGTGTGTGTGTGTGTGTGTGTGTGTGTGTGTACCCTCGTCTTCTGTTCCCATTTATTGCCTCTTGTCTTACTCACTGAGCTAATCCGTGCGGCATTAAAATGACAAATCAGAAAGCGGTGCCAGGATTGAATGCAAATGTGAGACGCCAATTCTTTCATGCAAAAAAAAAAAATGTATGTGTTGAAAGCACACTGGAACATGGTTCCCACGTTCGATCGGGGCATGTGTTTGAGCGGATTCCTGTCCGTTCATCGTTTCCACAAAATATCAACGGCTCACCTCAAATATGGCGTGTCCAAAACGTCATGAAACCTTACTTCACCTCAAACAATGACCTGCGCTCTTCTAGATGCCTTGCCTCAATTAATCTGCACTACTCACTTAAACAGCCATTTATTATAACGAGACGAGTGGAGAAAATGTTATTCGGGAAAGTCCGATTTTGCAGCAGCAATATGGTCAGGAGCAGCACACAAACTCAAATTACTCTCCAATAAAAACAAGTATGATTCATTGCAAAACATGATCACGTGAAAGTTTTGTTTTGTTTCAGAGCAGTGATTCTTAACCTTGCTGTAAGTACCGAACCTACAGCACGTTTCAGACATGCATTCACCAAAAGTCACCGTGAACGCAAAAATCGAATGCCATTTTCTTTATTTCTTTTCAAATTTCAAAACAAGAAGAATCCTTTCACTCATTGAAGCCAAACGGAGGTTTCCGTCCAATTCCAGATGGCTCCTCTTGTAAAGTGGGTGCCACTGGAGTTTGGTTTGATGGTCTGGATTCTGGTCAGGTACTTCTGAGCTTGCGGAAATAATTCCAGGGCACGTCTCGGAAAAACTTTGGTTCCTCTCATTACTCACCGCCATATCCAATGATCACATGGATATGGAGAAAGAGGCCCTTCAAACAAAAAAAAAAAAGGACGCTCACATTGGTATGATTCTCCTTTTTTATTGCTGAAAATGTCTAGACGGAATGGTGGAAAAACGGATATTTTCTTCACCGTGTATTTTAGAACGCAGCCTCCAAGGCTCTTCAATGTGGCGGACAGCAGTACTTAAAAGGCTCGAGATGCTGCGATAAGTGCAAACCAGGTAAACACTCTTTTGAATTGTTGTTGTACTGTCCACAAATTCCATTTGAGACGTGACCATTTTCTCTCTCTGTTCACGCCCACTGTGCTCGCCCGGCAGGCTTACGTGTGTTTGCAGATTGCAGTGAATCCCATCAGACCAAATGTGTTAAATGCGGCCACGGGGAGTACCAGGCCGACTGGACCCAAGAGACGCGCTGCCTCCAGCAGAGGATATGTGATGCAGGTCAGGAACCCCCGACAACTATTCTGTCGGCTGGATCGGGGATGTCGAAATTGTGTTTTTCACAAACATGAGGAGAGCGTGCCACCTCCAAACAGGAAGGCCCGAGTTGAGATTCAAACCCCAAACCGAACTGTGCTGCTTGTCAATCCAAAACAAATGAAGAAAATGAGTGCGTGGCTACCAGATAACCAATCGTGAGCCCGTCACCTGTATCCTTCTCTTCAGGGAAAGGTTTTATGTCCAGGCCTGAAAATCTGGAGGCGGAAGAGCCTTGTCGCTGTCTTCCCAACTTCCAGTGCTCTCTCATCAACTGCGAGTTCTGCGAGAGGATTCCCTCCTGCCGACCCGGCTATGGACTCGAGGTGGAGCCAGGTGAGCCGGCCGCCGCCCCCACTAACGAGACACACTTCGTACAACAACCGCAATGTGCCGGATGCATTCCAGAGTCCATCAACGGAAGGAAGATTTGTGTTCCGTGTAAGAAAGGATCCTTTTCTGCCGACAACAACACCAAACAATGCAAACAGTGGACAGAGTAAGTGCCGGCGCTACATCTTGCTCTGACATTCTGAAGGGAAAATCATTTGGTTGGTTTGTGTGCTCACTGCTAGCCAGCTGTGATGAGTAACACACACACACACACCGCTTCCTCTGGAACCCTGGATCACACACTTCACTTTCCACTCGCGCTCCCATCCAAAAGTCGAGGAGGGAGCGACATGGTTTTCCCTCCATTAATCTTCTCACAGCTGGCTAGTTAACCATGGTGACACATGGACTGCTAGATGGGATTGAACTAACTAACTGCCCACACTGTTTTATTCCTCCATTTCAAGCATCCCATTTGTGCTTTTGTTGTTATTTTTAGTATCGCTCTCTCTCTCTCTCTCTCTCTACATATAGATATATCCCCCCCCCCCCCCCCCCCCCCCTAACCTTGTAGCTCCTTTAAATGAGTTTCCTTCTCTCAGTTGTAAGGCAGAGGGCAGGAGTGAGACACAAGCAGGCAGCGCTCAGGCAGATGCCGCGTGCGGACCGCCTCTCTCCAGTAAGGAAAATCACATCACTTTATGGGGGGAAAGAATACTGTACTCATATTCATCCCAACCTTCTGACGTCATCCTACCTGTAGGTGCTGCCCCCTCCTGGGTGATAGTGTCAGTGTTGTCAGCCATCACTGTCCTTTGTCTCCTCATCCTGTTCCTTTTTTGCTACAAAGACAAACTCAAATTACTTTCGTGTAAGCGGCAACTGGACATGATTTGGTTAATATAATAATTACACCAGCCTGTGTGAAATTTAACGGGAATCCTCCCCCTCCCCCCATCCTCTCCCCATCTTTAGTTAACCTGCGATCGTGCGTGCAGAATCTGAAAAGGACAAGGATACAGCAGGTGAGATGACATTTCAGGCAATCAATCTTCGAGTAAATATTGCGATCCAATGAGCAATTGGGCGCTCGAGCATTTTCTGGCCAAAAGTTGGCCGTTGACTGTCAAACATACATCATGTTTTATTTGTTGCCGGTTTAGGAGACTTTGGCCCCTCTTTATCAAAGCGGGGCCGGAGGCAGCCTCAAATACATCCCGTGTGAGACAACCAAACTCGTCCGCCAAGCCCCTCACACCAACGATGGCGCTGAGCCCCCTCGCACCCCAGTCCCCTGCGCTCCCGCTGTTACGGTCTCCCTCCCTCAGACCACCGCCACCGCGAATGAAGGCTTACAGAGGGAGGCGGTGACAGAGGGACAGAGCGAAGGTTCCGGTGGTCCCGAGGAGGTCTCCGAGGAAGAGGAACACACCAGCGTCTCTCCACTCTTGCCGGGTTCCTGCGTGTGCAGCGTTCAGGTCCAGGAGCCTCTGGAAGTCGGGGAGAATGAGGACTGTAGCCAAGCTGTCAGTCCAGGAAGCCCCTGGACTTGCTCTTGTGGTGGTCTGCATGTTGAAAGGAGGCCAGAGGAGGAGACGAGCGGAGTGGTCATCGGCGATGCACACGTGGTCACCAGTGACCCAAGCATCGCCTCTCTTGTCTCCTTTTCACCTCCTCTCCTGCGCTCTTCCTCGGCCAGTCCCGCGTCCGGCTCGGTCCCTGAACTCTGCGCGCCTTTGAGCAAGGCTAAGGCAAGACCCGAGTTCAACGGTCACCTGAAAGACATGTCGCCGGTGAAGCAGAAGGGATATTACAGACTGGAAAGCACAGACTCCTCGTCGACAGACAACAGCGGGCCCTCGGTGATGACTTCAGTGAGCCCTTTAAAGTCCTCCTCGTCGATTGGGGATCTCTACTCAGAGAGGCCTCGGGAGGCCTCCGGTCGGGAGCAACGCTACGGGGCCTCGCTGGAGGACAGCAGAGGGAAAACACTCCTGTCAGTCGATACAGAGCTCCAGTGCCCGCCTGGAAGACTCCAGAGTCAGCTGGCAGAACCAACTCTTACCTCAGGTATGTTTAACCCTCATGCAGTATTTTGAAGCGGCTGCATGAAGGGTATTACGTCCCAAAAATGTCCCTCTTCCAACTTTTTTCCACTTTTCATTTTTTTTCACTTTCAACCCCTCAAAATGTTCAGTGGGAATTGGCCAAGACATCGATATACATCCTCTGCAAAAGTTCAGCTTCGTGGAGTTATTTGTCACTGTTTTGTCTGTGGTGTCCATTTGTCCCAACAGTCCAAAATCGTCCAAAGTGTCCGAAATGTCCAATTTTGGGATCATTACTGCATGGGGGTTAAAAAAAAAAAACAACAACTTGCCGTGAACATGGTCAAGCACAATAATAAACACATTGTTGAATGAGTTGGCTACCCATCTGACAAAAGCAAACATGATTATTTTGGTGGGCAGTCAGCTAAAAGTCAAGATCATTTAATCATCACTAGTTTTGCCAAGAGAATCACTTTAATGACACAACAAAAGATTTGAAACTTGAGCCCTCACGACTGATTTGGAAAAAAAACTGAAAGCATGCGGTAGTGAGTGTGCACGCTTGTTTGCCAGGCGGATTGGGCTGCACTGTTTGTGTAGGCAGCCGGACTTTTCTGCCACGCAGCCGTGCTCGTACGCGATTTGATACACTCCCGGTTTTGGGCTTTCTACACCAAAAGCTGCAAGAGCCCACCAAGAATAACAGACATGAAAATGTATGTTGGGTTTTACTGGAAAGTTGCGGCGTCGCATGGCTCATCTGTTGAATATTTCTCACACAAAAAAGCTAAGCTAAAGCAGCGTCCAAAATTCACGTTTGTTTTTCCCAAGTGCACGACTCATACTAGCACGACTTGCTAAAATGAACACAGTTGTCGTGGTCGTTTGAGTAAAGGGGCCAACAATATACTGCACCACAAAAGTCGATCTTTGGGGGGGGGGGGGGGGGGGGTCGCCATGGAAACGGCATTGACTTTCCTTTTTGAAAGTGAGCTCCAAATATTTGGAGGCAAATAAGAAACAACAACATTGTCTTTGTTGACAATTGCGTTCCTAATGGGAGAATATCACAAGCCCACAGTCAATAAAACCAGAACGTAGAGAATGCAGTTAAGTTACAAGGTAAGTTGCTTTTTAAGACAGTACGTAGGTTCCACCAATTTCAGGAATGTTGGACCACACAACCCCCCCCCCCCCCAAAAAAAGGAATAGGATACTTATGTGTTTTTTGAAAGAAAATGGACCACAAGAACCACACTCAGACATACAACGGCGTGTGTGTGTGTGCGTGCGTGTGTGCGCGCGCGCGCGCGTGTGTGTGTGTGTGTGTGTGTGTGTGTGTGTGTGTGTGCCAGTGTGAGCCGAGCCGTTGACAGAGTTCCTGTTTACGCAGACTTTCATAGGGTTGCGTAAAGTGACCACAGCTTTAATTGTAGCAAGATGTGCTCAGCTTGAGTAATACTTTTATAGCCCCATCCACCCAACACGCACGCACGCACTGCAACTCTGCGAGACTCTCACTGATGACGGGGATCCCATAATTACACGCTTGAAACAAACGCCATTTCCCATCACGCGTGCATTAGACGGGCTTCCCGCAAATTCTATTTTAAGCTCCGGGTCACCTGTCTTCTGCGTATTTGCTTTAGTAGACGACGTCTCGCCTCTCCTTTGAGAGAACGACATTGCCGAGATGTTCTGTCCGCGCTCGGCTCGGTCTGGAATGAAAGTATGCTGCCGTTGTCGTCGGGCATCCAGAGAAATCAGCCAGATATTGGAAGGGATGTCGAGAAGCGGATTCCAGAGAGCTTTGTTTTCAAACTTGCGGTGGTCGGACATATTTTTCAAGTTCCACCTCTCACGCAGCTATTCCAGGAAAAAAAGACGCTGCTCGCCAGCCTCTGCTGCGGCTTCGTTTTTGTGTGTCTTCCAGTCGAGGCGTCTGCCTGTTTGCTCGTATCAGATGTTTGCTCGGTTGGTCTCCTCGCGTAGGCGGACGCAGGGTCCAGTTCAGTGGAAAGCAGAGGCCTTAAAGTGAGGAAAAAGTTTCCCAGATAGAAACGCACTTTTTTATGTTTATTGGGCCTGCTCAGATGCAGCTGCCGGTGTGTAAAAACACCAGGGTTCCAACGGGTCCTTAAAGTTCATAAAAATCCATAAAAAAAGAAGTTGTAAAATTATGTTCTTAATTGTCCTTAATTTTCAGGGAAAGCTTCTAAAATCAATAAAAATCCTTAAAATTTGATTTTTATTCAAAAATAAATTGAAGTTTTATATTTTCTAAATTTAAATTTTGTGTGTACTTTATTTGTGAATGATTCAAGTTTTTTTTTCAGTTTCCTACCTATAATGGTAGGAAAATGAAAATTTGACATACAGTTTGTCAAATAAAGGGTAAGATGATTGCCCCTCCTTTGGCAGCAATGATTTGAACACCAGCTCAGTGAGATGTGGCTTTCTGTTCAGCCTGCATATTGCTGAGCAGGCATTAAATCTACCGTGAATCCCCTGCTGAGTGGAGAAAAAGTCCTTAAAAATGGTTAAATTAGCCCTCAAAAGTCCTTAAAAGGCCCATAAATAAAAAGAAAGTGGAAGAGTGGGAACCCTGACACACGCCTTGTAGTCAAGTCGAACCAAAAGAAAGAAGATTACAATCCAACAATAAACAAATTGTTCAATGAGTGACTTTTGGACTGTCAATCAAAACCAAGCATCATTATCTCCCCCCCCCCATGCATATTCTTCGTGCGCTCACGGCGTCTTGTCTCTTCTAGGTCAAGTGTCGGGGAATCACAACACCACCTTCATCTCCAGCGGTCAGGTGGTGAACTTCAGCGGCGACGTCATCGTCGTCTACGTCGGTCCGGCGTCTCTCGGGAGTGACGGCGCGCCGCTGGAAGGCGACTTTGCCAGTCCCGTGCAAGAAGAGGCCAACGAGACGGCGCCGTTTTTCCAGAGTAGCGTGAGCTCAGCCGGGAACTCGATTATCCAAAAGCCATTGCGGGATGACCCGGCGCGCGCCCCGAAAACGAGCGCTTAAGTGTCACGATGGCAACCAAAGCAGTTGCGCAATGACCAAGCGTCTCGCCATTTTAACAACCCGGGCCAATCCAAAGCTTTCCGAAAGCTGCTTGTCCTCTCAGGGTCAGGGGTGACCTGGAGCCTATCCCACCCTGTTGTGGTCGCGAGTTCATTGCATGATTGTGCTAACTACAGTTTAGACTGGCGGGCTCTCAGTAAGCACGTTTCAATGGTACCATTTAAAAGGGATCATTTGACGCTTTGGAAATGCTCCAAACGCTCGAAGACAAACGTGATAAAATCGGAGCATGAAAGTAAATGTTTTGATGGCGGGGGAATTTAATCTGCTTGGCTACATGAGATGGAAGATGTCCAAACTTGTTGAAGAAAAGCATTAACTCGCGCTTCTCAGAGAAACTTTCTTACATTGAAAGTTTTTAAAAAAAATATATATATATGTAAATATATATAATAATAAACCGACACATCCAGTTTTGGTATGAATCTTGTTTTTTTTTTTTTTTTAATGTATGATTTGTTTTCATACTGCACCATTTGTGCGGTTTCTCTTGGGAAAATGCTGTGCATTTGATAAGCTATTTTTATTCTGAGTGTGTTTGAACATGCAGGCTTTATTGAAGAAAAGGAATCTGTGTGTTTTTTTGTAATTTGTTTGAAACAAATTTGCAAAGTGGCATTGTTTATGTATGAATTCATCCTT
The DNA here is from genome assembly GCA_018466805.1 of Hippocampus abdominalis. Classification (NCBI taxonomy): domain Eukaryota; kingdom Metazoa; phylum Chordata; class Actinopteri; order Syngnathiformes; family Syngnathidae; genus Hippocampus; species Hippocampus abdominalis. The sequence continues at coordinate 1,091,389 of CM031712.1, read as the reverse complement.
TTTTTTTTTTTTTGTTTGTCTATGTGGAGAATGAACATTCCAGCCCTTTATGTTAGCAACCGGGACAATGGTAGTAATTGCAGTGGGTGACAAAAATGAATATTTTGAGTGAAATTAAAGTGTCTTGCATCTCATCCCTTCAAAAGATGGCTGGCACCGCTCCTGTTGTTTTGCGGCCTCTCTCTCTCTATCTCTCTTTGTGAGCTTTGCTATTCTGGGAAGGGGCAAATGACAAGCAAAAGAGCCATGCATTTATGCCGTCGATCCTTTTTTGAGGCGCACTTAATTACACACGTGTGGCCTCTGTGCTTCTTGCGCTCGCTCTCAGCAGACAGGCATGCTTTCATCAGGCATAGGAGGATTTCCAGCAGCTGCGAGGACTTGGTGAGCCGCCATCTTGCTGGCCAACCTCCCATCGGGCACCACGTGAGAAAAGAGTTGGGCTGTAATAATGACCAGAAATGAGCACCTTGTCTCCTGTGATTTCAAGGCTTGAAAACAGGAAGTGGCGTGCAGCCTTCACATCGAAGCTCCCCTGCTGTGACACATGGTGCGGAACGCATGCGCGACCTTGTCATGCTGCGCCCACTCTTATCTTCACACCGTGACTAATGAGGCCATTAAAGGGATCCATTCTAATCCTCCAAAAGTGTGCTTGACTTGACGGGATTAAGTGAACTGTCCGCTCGACCTTCCTGTGGTGGAAAGCACCTAAAAATCCACATTGGTGTGGGACTGAAATTACAGCTGTGTCACCTGTGGGTGTGAGGGGGTTCAATTTTCCCCGTTCGCCTTTGACGTGATGGCGTAGGGCAGAGTTTCGCATAAAGGAGGACGGCGGAGGTTTTTGGTGTGCGATGCCATTGATCAGACAACGGAAAGCAAAGGGAACTTGAATTTACTCCCATTTTATTGCGTCAAGTGGTTGCATGGAATTAATAAGATCAGACAACCTTGATTTGTCTCACAAAGGAGAAATTGTTAAAAAAAAAAATCATGTCATGAGTCCTTTTCGATCTTGATTTTTACCCCCCCCCCAAATAATATCTTTCAAAATCTTCAGACTAACCAGTAACTGGTCACATTTTTCTGACCGTGTCATTGCAGGAATGTCTTATATAACCTGCAGAGACAACATGAACATTAAGTGCCTCAGAGCTACAGATGAATGCGTGCCGGCATTGAATCCTCCACTTCCTGGAACTCGATGGAAGCATTTCAATAACAATTTTGACATTTTTGGGGGGTCTTTAAGCAGAACCCCGTCCAACACCACAAGATCTGTTCCGTTCATCAGCGAGTTCCGTGAACACGCTTTGTGTGTATCTCGGGATTTGTTCCATCAGCTTGTCAACTTTTTTTTGTGTTTTTTTTTGCGATGTAACTATTTGTCAATGGATGAATCGTCCTTTTTGTTGAGCTTTTGGTGAGAAAAGAGCAGCTCATGTGATCCAACCTCGATATCCCGATCCAATTGATTAGTTCCAATCACAAGAGAGAAGCTCTTTGCATCTCCAAACGACGGCGGAATCTCATTTCTGTGTCGGCCGTCGTTCTGCGCCTGTGCCTCGTCATTCAGAATAACTTCCTCGGCGCATATCAAGAGCATTAGGATGCAAGCCATAAGGTAAGAAACTTTACAGACTAAACCAAGTGAAGACAATTGTTGTACCTTTGGGTTTGGGGGACAATTGCTGCGTTTGCGTTCGTGATCATCAACCAGGAGGCATTTCTTGACAAGAAGTTAAAAAGTTGAGTTGATGTCAACATTTTGCAAGGCTCGGATCACGGTGAGGTCGCCCATGTTTGACGTTTCCAAACAATGTGCCATTTGTGACTCATCATCAGGTCTCTGTTAATCCCCAAGTGGTCGTCCGACGTGCGTCTGGACGGAAAGACGGCCATCGTAACCGGTGCCAACACGGGGATAGGCAAAGAGACGGCTAAAGATCTGGCGGCCAGAGGCAAGGCGGACAAATCGACGGCGTCTTCCGATTTGGCCTTTTCGGCCTTCCCAATGTAGCTGCCGCAGACCGATCCCCGTCTGCCCCTTCCTGCGATTTCAATGCGCGCGGGCGGGCACCTTGCGCAACCTCCTCAATCTTCTCCATTCCAATCGGTTTTCAGGCGCAAGGGTGATTCTGGCCTGCAGGGACATGGCCAGGGGAGAGCAGGCGGCCCGCGACATCATGAGGGAGGTGTCGTGCGCCAAAGTCGTCGCCAGGCACCTGGATCTGGCCGACACCAAATCCATCTGCCAGTTTGCCGAGAACATCTACAACAGTGGGTGGCGCGCGTGCTCGCGTGTTGCCGGAAAGATCCAACGTTTGACCAAAAAAAAATGACATTTGAATTGCAGCTGAGAAGGCTCTGCACTACCTGATCAACAACGCCGGCGTGGCTCTTTGCGATTTCGCCACCACCGTGGACGGATTTGAGACGCAGTTTGGAGTCAATCACTTGGGTATGAAAACGAACGGTGGTCTCTTTGACCATCATTTCCGTCAGAAATCGAAGGCGGCGGGCAATGTGACGATTGAGTCGACGTTCGGCCGATTGGTTGATTGGTAGGATTGCGCCAAAAGTGATTTCAACTATTCCCTGAAACGTTGCCAGCACTGCCGCATTTGTTGGCAAAAGTACTCACACGCAATTTGAATTTGAAGGTTAGCATTCATTGGGAATTTACATTCAAACAAGAGTTCAATTTGACATTGCAGTTCAGGATTAGGATTTAGATTTTGAGTCAACATTCCAATTTCAATTTAACCTTGAGATTAAGTCTAGCAAACAGGTAAGATTGGGGTCGCGCTTGATTGATCAGAGCAAATTCCTCACGCCGTTTTTTTACCCTTCCAGGTCATTTTTTCCTAACGTTCCTGCTGCTGGACTTGCTCAAGCACTCGGCGCCTTCCCGGGTCATCACCCTTTCCTCCATCGCTCACCTCATGGGGAGGATCCAGTTTGACGACCTGGCCGGCGAGAACAACTACCACCCGGCGCGGGCTTATGCGCAGAGCAAGTTGGCCAACGTTCTCTTTACCAGAGAGCTGGCCAAGAGGACTGAGGGTATGATGTGTCATTTTCATTCTCTCTCTGTGCCTCTTGGCCTTCTTCACCACCGTGCGGGGGGGGGGGAATGGGGGGAATGGGTCGGCCCGTTTCCCAATGTGAGAGTCTCATGCTTTCACCGCAAGTGCTTTTGGCGAGGGAATGAGAAGGAATCAAGCACGCTTTGAGGATACAATGTTTGTCTTTGAGAGGCCTGCGTAGCCTTTAGGCTACTTATGCTCGGCAAAAAGTGTGTTTGTTTTCTGTACTTGATTCGGCGGAGGGGTGTGATTGAGGGAGACATATGGCCCCTTTTCCACAGCACATTCCAAAAACATGCGTGGCAGGTTAATGGAACACTTTAGGTGTGATTGTGAGCGCAAATGGTTGTTGGTCTCTGTGCTAACTTGGGCTGTGCAGATTTCTGACTGTATATCCACACCAAATGGCCGCCCGTCTGTAGTTTGGGTCCATATATTTCACGACCGGCATCAAAAAGGTCATAAAATCGTCCGCAACGTTTGATCAATCATTTCTGAGCGAAACCCCCACTTGGCTTCCAGCATTGGGGGTGACGGCTTACTCGGTGGACCCCGGCGCTGTCAACACGGAGATAACCAGGCACATCGGGAGGCCCATGGCAGACATCATCCAAATGTTTACCAGTGTGCTCAAGACTTCGGCAGAGGGGGCCTACACCACCATCTACTGCGTGGTCACCCCTGAGAATGAATTGACGAACGGAGGGCACTACAAGTGAGTTTGCCGGGGGGGGCCCGCCTTGCTCCATCTGAATGGATCACATCAATGCCTCGCGTCTCCTTGCAGGGACTGCGCCTATTCCAAGGGCTGCAGGGCCGGGCGCGACGATGGCACGGCTTTAAAACTGTGGGCTGCCAGCTGCCACTTGCTGGGCATCCGTTGGAGATGAACATGAAGAGGGAGCTCACGCTGATGCTCACAACATGTGTCTGCAAAAAAAGACAAAGGCTGACATTGCAGGTCTCTCAAATGATTAAAAGATACGATTGAGCAAGAGTCTGATGGGGGTTTTTTTCTGTAAGTTTGGGCATGTATGGCTGACATTTACTTAGCTAGCCAATCTGTGGGTATCTATCCATCTAATGTATCTATCTATCTATCTATCTATCTATCTATCTATCTGTCATCTATCCATCTGTCATGCGCATTGGGAGGCTTTTTGGGTGGGCCGAGGAGGACCCCAAGCGGTCAAAAAGCAGTACTGCAACAGTCAGTCTAACGGCAATACGTGTACAGTACTGCCAATGTCATTTGAACGAAAAGGAGCGATTGGAGCATGAAATGCCATTTGAATCCACAATCGAAATGTGCTCTCCCTTAGATGGCCAGCAGGAGGCGAGCGCAAGGTTTGAGGGTGGCGGTCACGGTGGGTGGAGCGTCTGCTTGGGCAATCTGGAACTTGGCGAATTGCAGCAATTATGTGCCAACTCGCTGCTTGATTGGCTCAACGCTGATGATGTGAGGGTTCGGGTGGGCGGGGCTCTGAGGAGCGACGACGACGACGACGACGATGTTGGCGATGACGATGATGATGATGATGATGATGTTGCAAACTGCGCGAAGACTGATTGCTCATTGCTTTCTTGAGTTGCGCCAATCGGTATCTCGTGAGAGGGGGACTCGTAGCTTTGGAGGAATGATGAGCTGCAGGTAGGACTTGGCGAGTGCAGAGCAGGGGGGGGGAACAAATAATCATCATTTTAAGGTGATTAACGCCGGCTGATCCTGAGTTGTGTGTTTCAACGCTTGCGACACTGCTTGCTTTTGCCAAGTGACTCATACGTTACTGTACGTGGGATGCATTGCACCGCTTTGAGTCGAGTTCCTACCAGGCAAATAAAGTTAGTAGGGGTGGGGGTAACGTAACTAACCAGGTCGCTCCTTGGATTGTCAAATTTCGTATTTGAAACAATGCGTTCATTATAATAGAACTTCCTGATTGAAATCTCCATATTTTGAGTTTTGTCATGATGCAAATGCACTCCATGGGGAAAAAACTTTGCTTGTTTGCGGCCGGCCCAGAGCTGTGTGCTGTCACCGCTGGTCATCCGAGGAGAGGCTGGACAACAAAACGGTCGTCATCACCGGAGCCAACACTGGCATAGGCAAGGAAACCGCCCGAGACCTGGCCGCGAGAGGTACGGCAACCTGGATGACGGGCTTTCCTCGGGGGTTTCTTTATTTGATTTTTTTTAGGTTTGGCCTCGCTCGCACATCTGTTCACTCTTGGGGTTCACCTGTCTTGTCTCGGCTAACTCCGTCCTTTCGTGTCTTGACTTACTCCAACAAATACGACGTTTGCCGCCGGTGTTCATCTCCCCCCCCCCCCCCCTTTCCTCGTGCGACTTGCACATTCCAATCATGAATCAAAAGCTGCAAAAACGTAAGCAGACTTAAGTGTGACCCTCATGCTCAGACCTCCGCCATATAATCAAGTTGAATCCTTACTTCCGCTGAAATGGTTTTTCATCAACGTGTTTGGATTGTTTTCCCCTTCGAATCGTAAGAGGACGCCGGGTGATGGACTGTCGAATCCAAAACCAGCATATGCGACTGACTTAACACTCCACCGGTCAAGTGACGGAAGATAGATGATGCGTCAAAAAAGGGGGCACAGAGGGAGCATTGTGAGGTGCTGCTCCCTTCTGGTGCCAGACGGGAAACAAAAGAAAAATGGGAGACTGAACCCAACACACACACACACACACACACACACACACACACACACACACACACACACACACACACACACTGGAGCAAGGTCTCAACAATGTTGTCACATATGACCCGATTCCAAAAATGTTGCATGCAGTTTTTTTGCTGACATTTACTTGATAAATGACCCAACAATTCAGTATGATGCATGTCAACAGGATTACGCAACACGGTGATGACCAAACAGGTTGGAAGTGTAAAGACGGCGTCCCACCCAATGATGATTGTGTTCTCATTCAAATGTTTTTTGTTTTTTTTGGTGTGTTTGTCCCCTCTTAAAATGCAACGGGAAAATCACAGCGACTCATTAGTCTGAATATTGAGCCTTTGGTGCATTTAGCGCGTTGACAACAGCTTGTTGTCTGCTTTATTTTAATGAAGTGAACTTGGCCTTTGAGGCAATGTGGGAGTAACCGAGTTTTCCCACATGGGACCGGCAGGAGGAAAAACAAAGACGGCCACTGAGTAATCACTCTTCTCTTCCATAACTGATGGGCTGTGTGTGTGTGTGTGTGTGTGGGGGGGGGGGGGGGGGGGTTAGTGTCGTGTATGACAATGAAGTGGGTTTTGTTGTCCAGCATGTTGAAAACTATGATGGGATGTTGAATGGGATGATGAGTCTCGACTGTACTTTAACAAAAGTTCATTTCATGATACGATCACTTTTTGCACCATCAGTTAAAACGTGTACATTCTTAACTTGCGTAAACGTGACAACCACGGAAACAAAAGTGTGGCAGATTCACGATGTGTTCTACGATGAGCATTGCGTTTTCTTTTCTCTTTTGAGGTGCCCGCATCATCATGGCATGCCGGGACCTGGAAAGAGCAGAGGAGGCGAGATCGGAGATTGTGGAAGACACGGCTAATGACAACGTGGTTGTCAGGAAACTGGATCTTTCGGACAGCAGGTCCATTCGAGCCTTTGCTGAGCTCATCCTCAAAGGTCGGCTGAGTTGGCTCTCTGGGACGTCATATAATGAACGCAAAAAAATCTCCGTGTGACATTTTTGCTTTTGCTCCCATTTTGCATGAGAACGGAACTGTCAAATACTGCGGTGGTGGTGGTGGCGGTGGTGGTGGTGGCTCCCTTCCTTCTTTCCTTCCTTTCTTCCTTCCTTCTTCACCCTCTTTTCATCAACCTGTGCTTGGGTGTTTATTTTTTTTAGAGGAGAAACAAGTCAACATTTTGATCAACAACGCCGGCATCATGATGTGTCCGTACTCCAAGACCGCCGATGACTTTGAAATGCAATTTGGAGTCAATCATTTGGGTGAGTCAGCAAATTTGTCACACCAAGTCGAGAACACAAAACGTGCAGGAAAACAACGGCAGTCATAGTTTGTCTCCTTTTCAAGATCGAAGGTTATTGCCCGATCATATGAAAGCAAGTGAAGTCGATGAATTGTTAACCCGAATACATCATGGGCTCATGACCAGGACGGCCATTGTTGTTTTTCTGCGCATAAACTAGCCAAAAATGATGTCGTTGTATCCTTGGCACCCCACCGACGTGTCAACGTGTTGGGTTGGTATTTTTAACCCAAGCTGATGGAAGCGAGAACGCGCTGTGCTCCGCGAGGCAGCCCACACACGTATGCATATGCAAAGGCACTCACACATACACACACACACACACACACACATCACCATCCATTTTCTATCGTGGCTTCGGAAGGGTTCCTGACGCCCGGGGACCGAAAAGCGCTTTTATTTAGCAACTCAAAAGATTTTGCGACTGCTTTGAATCTCATATAACTGATGAGAATTGCCCGCCTCAAACGTGATTTTTGCCCTCCCACGTCTATTTTTAGTGAGAGCAACATTTGCATCCAACATACATGTAGATGGGTTCAGCTTTTTTCAGGCAAGAGTCACTTCTGTGCTGCATTCTCAATGAGGAAATGTTTGATATTTCCAACCTGAAATGACAGGTCACTTCCTCTTGACCTACCTGCTGCTGGACCTGATCAAGTTTTCCGCTCCGGCTCGCATCATTGTGGTGTCATCGGTGGCTCACACCTGGACCGGCCTTCGACTGGATGACCTGAACAGCGAGAGCAGCTATGACTCCGTGAAGGCTTACGGGCAGAGCAAACTGGCTAATGTCCTCTTTGCACGGGCCCTCGCCAAAAAGTTACAAGGTGAGCGTGTGGAAATACTCTCCTAAGGACGCGCTCGGCTCAGGTAAAGGCCCGTTGTTTGGATTGACGACATCGAATGGGAACGCCGCAAAAAAGGTGCACTGTAACCATTGGTGAATACTTTTCATGTCCAGTTTCGCTGAGAGGATTTGCACGGACGGAATTGCATTTATCGATACTGCTGTACTTTCCGATGCTTGTTGCAGGAACAGGGGTAAGCGTGTTCTCTCTCCATCCCGGCGTGGTGCAGTCGGACCTGTGGAGGCACCAGCACCAGTGTATCCAGGTGGCCGTGAAGATCTTCAGCATCTTCACAAAGACAACGGTGGAAGGCGCTCAGACCACCCTCTACTGCGCCGTGCAGCCTGGTCTGGAAAGTCGGAGCGGAGGCTACTTTAGGTACTTCAGTTTTACAAAGGCCACAGTGTTATGATCAAACTATCTCCCAATGAAATGAGTTCATCCCATTTTTTCTTTGTGGTCTCAGTGACTGTGCCCCCGCAAGGTGCTCCAGAAGTGCCTCGGATGATGATTTGGCCCGGGAGCTGTGGCGGAGCAGCTGCAACATGCTTGGCATCACCTGGCAGTGAATAATGAATAATCCAAGGAAGGACTTTGTATCATGTCGAGTGCAAAAAGGTCATCGTTCTTAAAGCACTTTTGTTAGGGGCATTAACATTTTGCTGGACAGTTGTGTCTTCACCAATTCATTTTATAAAACATCACAAGTGGTCTAGATTTGGTGGATATTTCTTTTTTCAAATACAGTAGCAAGATTTAGAACGCACCGCATGCACTTAACCTGAATGTGTCACTGTTGAGTATTTGTTGGGGTGAACAATGGCTGGAGAAGGAAAAACTCAGTTCTAATCCAAATCACATGAGACACCATTAACACCCATGGAATGTGGTATTGGCCAATGGACTTGCTACGGGGCAGGAGTTATTTAAAATGAACCACATTTGAATGACAATTACAGTACAATTAAATAAAAAATAAAATAAAATAAAATGATGTAAGATTGAAAGGAGTTAAAAAGGAGAGACAGAATCATGTATCCATCCGTTTTCTAAAATGGTTTGTCCTTCACCAGTCTTTCAAAAGGCACACTTTGACAAATAACCATTCACATTCCCAATTAAACCTATGGGAAAATAAAATACAACTCTGTAACAAACTGATGTTCAAAAGAACTGACTGAAAAGAAGAACAATGCACTTATCAACACGAATTTGATTGTGATGAATCGCTCCCAGCCGCTAGGTGGCAGAGTAAGCAACAATTCATACTAAAGCGACCAACGAGAAAGAATTGTTGCGCATGCGCGTGCAAAGCATACGTCAGCTCTTCGAACCTATCCCCTGAGCGACGTGGCTTAGTTCCTCTCAGCTCTCCTCATCAAACACGGCGTCGGACAAGGTAAGAATTGTAGCACTCCAATCTTGTAGATCGAAGATCAGGTGCAGTCAATAAAATCTGTTTCACTTTAGCTTGTGCTTATTTATACCTTACGTCGACATTGGATCTTCTGTTCACTGTGCTATACAAGTAAATACATGTTCATTCGCCAAACTCCACATCTTTTCCGTCACAAAGTTTCCAAATGACTTAAAGACAGTATATTATTCGAGGTGATGGTTAAAACTATCAATAAAATTAGGCTAAAGTCGACGTCAGCGTTTGGTGGCGTTGAGTTAGCTTGTAGCTAACATAGCGTTTCTTGTGATGCTTTCTTGTCTTCAGCAAAGATGGATCAAGTCATGCAGTTTGTGGAGCCCAGTCGGCAATTCGTTAAGGACTCCATACGGCTGGTAAAGAGATGTACAAAACCCGACAGAAAAGGTCTGTACAGTCTTTGGATCGTCGCTCACTGTTTTGTGTTCCGACGGGTACCCAGTTGTGAATATTCCTGCTCGTCTTCCCAGAATTCCAGAAAATTGCAATGGCCACGGCGATTGGCTTCGCCATTATGGGCTTCATTGGGTTCTTCGTTAAATTGATCCACATCCCCATCAACAACATCATTGTGTAAGTCTCACACGTCTCGCGTAGTTGATTCCCCTCAATTGGAATGTTAAAGTCACAACTGCTTTGCCCGTACTGCTCAAAGGAGAAAAAATCACTGTCTCTGGAATAGATGCAATATTTGTAGTTGATAAATAATTTTGGACCGTGGTGCCAAATTTGGGTAGTTTATTCAGGACAGTGGTGGGGAATCATTGCGCTACACACGGTTGTCATCACCAGCTATCAAAATGTATCCCACATTAAATTAGTTCTTATTCATCTGCAATGGGTTAACTAAATGTGTTATATGGTATGAAAGCCGGTATTACCTGTATTTGCCACAGTTACAACCAAAAACAAAATCATGCTATAGCTTTCACATCCAATTTGTATGCGCAAAGCATAATCGCATTGTTCTCATTTTGTCTTGCAGTGGTGGTTAAAAGCCCTGAACATCTGAGACCAGAACACCGCTGAGTACGCTTGTGATGGGGGGGGGGGGGGGGTATCTTTCACTTTTTAAATAAAACAAAAGGGGATGAACGAAAGTGCCTTTTTTTCCTCACTAGCACAGCTATCCACTTGAAAAAATGATTGAAAAGTAGAACTAAAGACCTCATCTCCTCATCCATCCATCCATCCATTTTCTGATCGGCTTATCCTCACAAGGGTCGCACTGGAGCCTACCCCACGCAGGTATGGGGAGAACATGCAAAGTTCACACAGGAAGGCCGATGCACTAACCCAGTCGACCGCCGGGGTGCCTCATCACATTCAGCCATTTATTTCAAAAGCCAGTCTTACTTTCTGGAGCAAGATCCCAAATTTACAGCGAATTTGGCATAAAAATGAACATTTTTGATGTTACTGTTTGCCATCATTTCAGTCCTGTGATTGGATGGTGGCCAGTGCAGGGTGAACCCCGCCTCCTACACTGGCTGGGACAGGGTCAGTTCAGTTGCAGCCCTTAGGAGGTCAAGTGGTATTTAAAAAGAAAAAAAGTCATTGCAATCCTTTAAGGATGCCCATGCTCCAAAGCAGAGGCTGGTCTGTGGTGACAGTTATGCGCTTCCTGGGTTGTCCGGGGGATACCGACTCATAGGTGTTGGATGTGCTCACCAGCTTCCCGAACTGCAGAACCTGGTTGTCTGGAGGACAGACACAGGAACAAATCAGGAACAAATTCATTCAACTTCAAGTCAGACTAACATTTTCTTCTTTATTTTTATCTTTTTGCAAAACACAGATTCATTTGTTATCAGACAGCACCCTGTGAATATGGACACAACAAAAGTATGATCATAACTGAATGAATAAAAGTCAATAGAATCAATAAATATCCGATTGTGGTTCTGAATAAATTAGGCACATAAATCTCCCAATATCTAGTCCTCATTTTCGAATGAATAGACTTGATGGACAGCATGAATGCCCGTAGAAGAAAGTGACAAATCTGTCCGGCAGTGGCCTCTAGCGGTCAAAATAAAAATCTCAAACGGGCCATGAAAAAACACAGGAGCGCGATTCATCAAAAGCATCGATTGATAATTAATTGCATTATTTCCCCTCGCGCAAATTGCATTCAAATACACACGTTGTGGAGCATGAAAAAGTCACACTGGCGCGGCTCCTTCAACGCGTCGGAAAAAGAACACGAGAGAACAAAGTCAAACAACGAAGACAGTCGCTTGTCCACAGGCGTCTGCGCACCCATCAAACGGGCGTGGAAAAAAACCAGCGTCTGCTTCGAAGGCTTCAAAACAAGCATTGTATTGGAGCAGATTGACACAAAACTCAAAGGAGGGGGGCGGGGGGAAAGAAAAGCTGCTGGGGGGATTACTTGATAATTGAGTGAGCGGGGAACCTGAACCATAAAGTGTGGGAGGAGAAATATGAGACTGCTGGGGAAATTGTCCCACACCCTTTTGCACTGGGCCAAAATGATCGCGCCAGTCGTAATACTCAGAATGAACACCAGGGGCAGCAGAGCACCATCGAAGGTTGACCGAGGGCTCCCTTTGGTTCTCTCCAGGTTTTTTTTTCCAGGCCCTCCCACATAAACGTGCACAGAGTCCCCATACATGTGCAAATAACGCCCACCCCCATAGGCCATACACAAGCACGCTTAACAGAAACCTGACTTTGAGAACAGGGATTTCAAATTGCTTCATTAGTAATCCCCCCCCCCCCCCCCATCAAAGCTGATACGATCAATAAGCTGCACAAGGGGCTGAGAATAAGCGCCACACGCTCCAGTGATAACAATGGGGATGTTTGCCGCCTGTAATTGCATTTCCGGCGCGCCGCCGCTGAAAAGGGCCCCGCCAGCTGTACAGGGAGGGTGCGTATTTACACAACAAATGACCCCGAGGAGAGCAGCCCCGAGTCAGGGGGAATCTGGCAAGGTCGATTTCTGTTCGATATTCTCAGACGAAGCTACGACTGTACAGTACGCTCAAATAGAACTTCTTGCTCGGGCCGAACCATTAAAAGGTCAGAGATTAAAGATTGAAAAGTCGATCTGAAAGAGACCTTTGGAAGCACTGTACTGACTTCCTTTCATAAATACCTTAAAAGATCTCGCAATAGGGCAACTCCGACCCAATTTGTAGGATCATGTGCAAAGAAAGCCGCGAGTATCACATCATCAGCTTGACGCCGATCCGTTCTCCCTTTATTTATTGCCCGTGACATACGCCGACGCTTGCGCTTGCACCGTCAGCACCGTCTGCTTCGCCGGGACAGTCGCTTCTATTCAAGGTTTATGACGCTGCCACCGGATTTGTCCAAGCAACCAAGCGTCAAGTGGAAAAAAAACAGTTTGCGAGGTAAGTTGACCTTTGAGGAAGGAAACGTTGTCTCTGCTGGTCATTCAGGGGGACGGGCTGCAATTGTTTGATTGTGTTGATAGGAGCTTGACGGTGGTGGTGGTGGTGGTGGTGGTGGTGATTGTGGCCAATGAGAGAGCGTCCTCGTGTTGGGACTTAATGGAGGGGTTTCCATGTGGACAAACGGTGCCAGCGGGAGGACGAGGTCACCGATACAGTAAGAGGCGTTCCGGTTCAAAACGTGTATTTACATGAGTGCAAAACTGTAACGACACCAGAGACCAAAGACACGGAATCCTGAACGCAGAGCCTCATCTCAGCGGCAGTGCAATCATTTCAGGCGGGGGGGGCTGATTTATTGCTCTGGTTCTACACGCAAAAAGCATAAGCGCGCGCGTGTGTGTGTTCAATACACGGCAAAGCGAAAATCCTGTCTTAATACCTTTCCCTGCTGCTTTAGTATTTAATAGTTTGGTTCTTTCTATTTTTCATCTGCAATTTGAGGAACCGGCTCATGAAGCGTTTAACTCGATCACGTATGCTTAGAACGTGTGCGCTTGCTTTGCTTTTGGACTCTTAAGTTGTCAAACGGCCCCTTTTTGGCTCCTTTTTGGTTGCGAGTGAAGCGCACCAAAACGGATCATCTCATGCCGTTCTCATGAAAACGGTCTCCGATGCACACGGGGGTGCTGACTTTTCATGACCTGGGTTGACCTGGGTCATCACCTGGGTTCCCGCAGGCCTTTTATTCAAGTGAAGACTTGCTTATTAGCATGTGCAGGGATGCGTTTCTATCATGAACTCAGGTGGGCAGGACAGTGGCTGGCAAGCACAGTTGAGGTTCACCGAGGGTCATTGGGAGACTCGCCGGCATCCAATGTCATCTTCGCTTGATTGGGGACGATTGCACCGCCGCTCGGTTGCGGGGGGAGGTGTGGGGGGGGGTACATCAAGGGCAATGGAATTCACAAGGAGAGGGAAAATGAGGCAGGGAAAGGCTCATTTTGCAACTAAATTGGCAGGGGTCTGAAAGCGGCACCGTAGGTACGAGCCAATTAAACAAGCTGAGAGATGCCTGGAGAATTTCGTGCGGGGTTCATACGGCCGCGCTCTTGACGATTCAAGAGGGCGGCCGACTCGGCCGGAGTTCGCGTCATCATCGGCATTAGCGGCCGAGGTTTGAGCGACAAAATAATTGAATTTGGTCAGCGTCGGCTATTAAGACCTGCAACGTTAGCATTGAACGTGGGTTGCAACATAACACATCCATGAGTTACAAAGGTGGGCTTGATTCAAATTGTTACACGCGACGATGAGAGTGCATTTCATTTTAAAAACCTCTGCACCACGGCTCCGACATTGTTACCTTTGCCCGCACGGCAGTCCCTTCATTATTTAGTCGTACATTGCGCTCCCCGCCCTCCAGTATCATTACTGCAGTGCTGTTCTTTTATGAGACGGCGCTCTCCACAAAAATCCCTTTGAGCCACGGTCATCGCCAGGCCTCTCGAAATGTCTGCTGTGCTCCTTCCTCTCTTCTCACCGCACATCGGGGCTTGATTCAACGAGCCGCATCGACATTATTACTCAATTAGTCAGCCCCCCACTCTGCCACGGAGATGCATTTTGTTCGGGAAACCACTGGCGGGACATGGCGAAAAAATGGAACGAGATATAGGATCTTGTGTTCCGAAAATAAATCCGAGAACGGATTGATTTTGGTTGGCGCACGCAGATGTGAAATGCCCCCCCCCCCCCCCAAAAGGATTCGCCCAAAGCTGTTGGGCAGCAAAAAAGCAAATCAATTCATTGTTGCAAATGGTCAACAGGTGATGAGCGAGCCGCCACAGAGCTTGGTCGGTCGGTGAATTTATTGTGAGATTTGAGGCGATTTACGATTATAACTCAACTGAACTGTCTGCCTGCGGCACTTGAAAGCAACCGCAGCTGTAAACAAAGTGCTGTCCAAAGATAAGAAGCAATCAAACACGAAATGAATAACGACCATAGCAGAAAGCACCAAAACTCTACAATCCGGTCTCGTGCCGAGTCAAAAACCAAAGAAAAAACAACATGAGTTTGAAGAGCGGTTTTAAAGATGGACAGCGAAGGGGCTCGCTTATTCAACATGCCTTCAGATTTTTTTTTTTTAAGACTTTGTATAGCTTGCCCCAAGATATTTTTAAGGCCGATGAAGGCACCCCGGGAGAGCTCGTGAGTCAAGATGGAGCGGACTTGTCGCAAAGTTGTTGTTGGGTCACACTTTCCACTCCAGCGTGCCGTTTGAAGAAGTACAGACCTGAAATCAGTCACGGCTGGCTGAGCAAATAAAAAATCCAGCACCATGAAGCTTAATTGCGCACCGGCAGGAGTTCCGGAGATGAGAGGAAAAATGTCTTCTTGTACGTTTTTGGAAGGGTTTCGTACATCAATGTATTTGACCAATTAATGGTTCCCAGTAGTCAAATGCCAAAGACCCAGCAAGTGGCAAAGTTCCATTTTTTTCCCCCATTCTTGAAATCCCGTCTTCATGCCAGACGAGAGATTTTCTCCCCATGTACGCAAGCCCCTTTTGTGTCTTGCCATCACTGGCACATCTGCACTGGATTCTCAAATCAAAACGAGGTGCAAAAAAAATAAACAAAACAAGGCGAGTGAACAAGAATAAACGGGCGCTCTCCAATTCAAACGTGTCGACTGTAGCAAAATGATTTGAGGGATACTCCCAGCCTGCTTCCACAAGCGCGGGGGGACTCGTGGAACCTGCCACACGATCCTCCCTATGCCAGACGGGCCAGGTTCCCCTCGGGCGGGAGGCACTTCCGTCGCTGCCAACTCATTAAGAACCCAGCTGGTTAGGAGGCCAGGTTTGGGGATAAGACCGCGGGGCTTCTCCCATCATCAACATGTGATTGAATTTGCAGCGTTGAAGACGACGCGGCACGGCGGTTCGCGCACGCGGCCTTTGATATGCACGCATCTTGCTTTTGCTTGAAACGTAAAAAAAATATATATTTTTTTGAATATGCTGTTTTGTTATGCAGGCAGAGGAGGGAGCGAGCAAAGCGACTGTTTCCAGACTTGGCATGGCAGCAAACACGTTCTGGAAGGAAGCTGGGTGACTTCTTCTTCTTCACAACAGCTTGGTTGACAACAGACAGGAAGGCATTGCAACCAGATCCAACAGACAGCCAAAAAACAGGTTCCCATGCACCCATTTGGCAGGGATGGAATATCATCCGGATAACTGGTACATTATTTGTGTGTTTTAGCCTGCAACTAGGAACTGCGTTTTGGGATTTAACGAGCCAAGAACGCCTTTTCCACAAAGCCCAAGCGGAAGGGATGTTACGCCCGGTAAGATCAAGACCGATAACACTCCAAAAAAAAAAAACTCCACCCATTGAGTTGATATTGGATTAAGCGCATGTTCCTGTTTTACAGCAAGACGATGGAAGGGGTCGCATTGAGCAACATCGTCCACTAGATGTCACTAACACCGGCAATTGAAACTTGAACAGAACATCACGGACATCTCGACAACCTTTTTTCAAGTGAGTGCTCATTCTTGGGGATGGAGTCATGTGAAGGGATACCGGTTTTCATACTCACTCGTGGGGAAAAAAAAAAAAGTTAAAATGAGCTTGAATTCGATGGTCATAATGAATGATGTTAAAAGCAATGTAACTCTCCCGTAAAAAGCAGACAAACAATCTCTCGATGAAATTGATATTTTACCAATCCGTAATCGCAAGTGTAATTAACAAACACTTTTTGGACTCACCGAGGTTCCATCGGAGTCCTGTTGTGGTCGTTTGGCAGGGTCCCCCAACTGGGATAAGGCTACACCAATCGCCCTCGATGCCCGTATTCACTCCGAGTGCGTGCTTGCCCTGCAGAGAGAATCCAAACACTGTACTTTTTGGCAAGTCGCATCTCCTCGTTTATCGATCCAAAAATGAAGCGCACACACACACACATGATTATATCGAGTACCATATTCGCCATGATTCATCTCAGCGCACTGAATTGATCGCAACCGGATTATCGAGGTTCATATGTCAAGTGTGGCACTCGGACACAAAGTGGGCGTACCACCGAAGGCGAAGTCCAAACATCATCGGGGAAAAAACGAAGGATGCGACGAGGCAGCGATGGTCGCTTGCCGAGCGGCAAGGCGTCGCCGCTTCCGTTCCAAATGTAAACTCAACAACTGGCGCCATTTTTCTTTTCTTTCCAAAGGTCGCACTCACCTTCATGTACAGGCATCTGCGTCCATCAGTCGCTGGCAAATTGGTGCTGTGTTGACAAATGAGCTTCATTTACCGTCGCTGAAGTAAGATTAATTGGAGGTGTCCAAGTATAAAGCAGCAAATGACAACGCGCCTTTGGAATAATGACAAGGAATAGCGAGGGGGGGGGGGGCGCATGAGAGAGGATCGCTTCAACCGTCAGGCGGTTTCACCGGGAAGGAAGGCTAGCAGTCGTGCATGAAGATCTTGAAAATAAACAAAACAGGAGAAAATGGAGAAAGGCGAGAGGCAAACAAATGGGAAGTGTCCCTCAATGTCGGCCTACTTGTAAAGTCAATCAGCGGAGGGGCCGGGAGAGGACGTGCCTGGCATTGAGGAAATTCAATTCGGGGAGCATCAAACAAGGCTCACTCTATCTCATACAGAACAGCAAAGTGGGCCATCAACAAGTGTGAATGCTTTTGATTATTTAAAAGAGAGAGGAAGGCGCAAACCGGCAGCGAGGCAGAAAAGATTTGGGAGAGGCCGTCAAATTTGGCCCACGTGTGCACTTGCTGTTCGGCGTGCGGCGGTCTTCGACGCGACCCAGTCATTCCTCCCGTTGCTTACCTGCGCTTATTAGCAGGGAGTAACATCGATGACAAATTGCATCTGATTTAGACGTGACGACAACTTCTATTTTGCCTTTGCCGATATATACCGACACACACAACAATACGCGCGTGTGTCATCCACTCACAGGTCTGAGCAGGTAGGCCAGGCTGGTCCCTTGGATGACTACCAATGGGAGTTGCGTCATAGACAAAGCGTGATGGAGGGTCTCGAGAGTAGCCATGATCTGGTCAAGTCTGCCCGCCAGCCCTCCCAGTGTCACGATGGCATCCACCTGCACATACGGCTGCATTTACCCAACACTGACAAAGATTGCAGCAAAAAAAAATAAATAAAAAAAAAGGCAGGTCAAGTGACCAACAGAAGTTTGTGTAAATCAGCCGAGACGAGGGTCAGACACTGGAGATCTTTGCAAAGTCATGTTAGAACAAGTGCGGTATAAATAGTCTCACTCGACTGAATTTGACTTTTGTCCATTAGTTTCAAGTCGGTGCCAGGAAAAGGTTGGCTTAGTTTGGCATCGCACACAGCACAAGACTGGAGGCGTGAGAGAGAGAAAAAAAAAAAGAAAAGCTGGAAATCAATGCCGACGACACAAGGCAGAGGGCTCAAAGTGCACTCGTCCTCACGTGACTCCTGGTTCTTACGGTAACACGTGGGGGGGCTTCTGCATTGATTCGATGCACGGGCAAGCCTGTTAGATAACAAAAAGTGCATTGATCGATTTGCTTTTTTTTTTTTGCAACAATGGACAAGCTACTTGTAGAACCCTTTAAATGATCGTCATACCGCCAAATATCCGAACCACTCTTATATATTTTGAAGAAAACATTTTAACCAGTGTTTCCAAACTGGTGTTTTTGTCACGGAACAGCACTTATTAGCCGATCTGGTGTCGTTACCTGGCAGGATTGCATTTCCGACACCTCAATCAACGTTGCTACGAGTGAAACGGTCACCTGCAGATTCCGTCGTTGAATCTCCTCCAGCATGATGAGCAGACACTTTGTATAATCCGTAAAATCCTGGTCGCTTGTTTCTATCAGACGGCACCCCTACATACAAAAAAATAAATAATTAAATAAATAATAAATAATATAAAAAAAGAATCTCACGGATCTAGCACAAACGCTTAGCGTTTACTGCTCAAGAGGTGAGTTCTCAATAGTCTAGTGTCCATCTAGCGTGGGCGTTTGTGGGGATATCCACTCACCTTGTCTGCATAGAAAGCTCGGACCTCCGCAGTGATGGAATCAAAATCCCCACTGATATAGTCGGGGCGGAAGCTGAAGAGAAGGATAGCGAGTGAGCATGAGTCCCCAGAAGCAAGAAAGGTTGCAAGGATCGCAAGAAAAACAGCAAGTGCGCAGCAAGACGAGAGAGACAATGTGCAGAGAGGACATCAGGGGCATGTGTCAGGACTTTGATATGAGCGGCGAGCGACGCCGGTGATTTTGCCGCGGGAAGACAGATCTGTCACATTGCGCCTGGCGCTCCTTTGCTTTTTCGATTGCGCGGAAGGTCACAAAATCCTCTTGGAGGAGCGTCGCGGATATCAGAGACGAGTATTTGTCAAAGGCACACAGATAACATGTCTGTGTGATTTCCATCCATGTGTGCGTTTGTTGCTAAGAGGCCGGCCCATCCGGGAACATGATGGCTGCTATCTTACAACACCATTTCATGGCCGGTTGGGTAGCGTGCGTGCGTGCGTGCTGTACGTACGCTTTTATATCTCCTCTTCCATTTGTGGACGACGGCTCTCGCCGTGGTTTGCTGTCGTCCTAAAATTTGAGGAATGGCTTTGTCACGCTTTCCAGATTGAAAGAGGTCTTCTCATCTGTTTTTTTGAATTCCTTTGAATGGGGGCATTTTGTCGCAGCATTTTCGCACCTTCTGGCCACCAACTTCAATTGCTCGGACACGGGCTTTATTGAGGGCGATTTCAGTCAAATAGATCTGGAGGTAATTGGGCTTGACTGTGGTCAGTGGAAATGAACTAAGCCTTCCAAAGAATGTCATGCCAGAGTTATTTCACGGCCAGGTCGCTTTTGAATATCTTTTTATTTTTTATTTTCTTGAACAAATGAAAGCACCGTTTAAAACTGCATCGTATGTTGACTTGATTTACATTTTTTTTTGAATGTCTTAAACACTGCAGTGGAGAAACTATGCCAAAAAAAACCCGTACAAATTAGAGAGGAGGGCGACCATTTTTTTTCACAGCACCGTGGGCACAAGTGCAGGCATGGTTCAAGAAGTCAATAGTGAGGCTGAAGCAACCACCCGCCCTCATGTTGATATCCACTGGTACACAGCTGTCCAATTACATTCAGCCACGATCCGCTCCCTCTTCACTCATCTCTTGACTTTTTTTTTTTTTTATCCTCCCGCTGAGGATTTGATGAGATGCGCTAATTAGACAAATGTCATTTTCCAATTAGAAATGGGAGCGGATACAAGGCATGAGTCAGAGGAGCGCCAGGGGCATCAAAGGGGGAGACTATTCCGCAAACATACGAGGCGCCATGAAAACTGTTTTATTACCGAGATATGATAACAATTAGCCAGATGATGATACTGAGGGAAACGCTTCGGTGTAAATTACCGTCATTTATTACACTTCTCGTTGTCAAGCTGAAAGCATTCGAGGGCATTCAACAAACGGATTGGTGCCTTTTCAATCAACTCTCTTCACTTTTGAGTCGCTTCCACGACAACAGACTGGCCTTGCCTGATTGCTTTTCCCTTTCTTATCATCAAAAACTCTTTTCATCTTAAAAATAGCCACATTTCAATCACATGTGGCAGATTCAGTGCGTTGAGCTAATGGCGTGTCGATCCATATTTACATTCGCAGTATCGGTGTGTAAAATCAGTAGCGGATTTTCAATAACAAGATCTGAGAGTCAAAGTAGAAAGCTCGTGTGTGTGTGTGTGTGTGAGAGAAGCATCCTTGCATAGACATCATTACTGTGGAGGAGTGGGGGGGAGGAGGGGTGATTTCATGCTCACGCTGCATCACGAGGACTCGAGATTCAGCTTAGAAGGGAACAAAACAGGAACGTGGCCAATTGGAGCGATTGCTGTCTGATTGATGCGCACCGTATAGAATTAAATCACGCACTATACGCCGACTGTTGAAATAAAATATAACGTTGCGAGTAAGCGTCAATCGGAGTAACGCCCCGTGATGCCATGTGGAATAGCAAGACGGCTATCACGAATGAAACTAGAAAAGCAAAACAAAAACTCCCAATATTGTTTGTGTTTAGCTAAGCATGATTTTATTGAAACCGCTTCCACTTTCAGAGGTCATGAAAGCGAGTATAGCTCTGCAAACTTTGTGTACTTGTCACCGTATAATTTCCACTCCCAGCGTTTATTTCGCTACACTGTACAATTTCCACTCCACGCAGGCAGACGGGGGACACGCAAATGATCACTTGCTCTACTCTTTAAGGACGTTGCTTCTGCAGAATGAGCTACCGTCATTTGCATTTCACAGAAATATCCCATTTATGTTTGTCCTTCAGAACGCAATCTTGCAGGTGCAGCATCTCAGTGGGAAATTGCTATGGAATCGTTTCAACACAAATGTGAGAGAACGTCTATCCTACCCCTGGCGTGCCGGCCTTCATGCAAACTCATTCACGCCTTCGTCACATCCCGGCTGGATCAGTGGAATGCACTTGGCTTTGGAGTCAGACAATCCTCCATGAAGCTTCTCCAGTTGGTCCAGAATACTGCTGCTCGCCTCTTGACCGGTACAGATTTTTTTATTATTTTTTTTTAAGTGTATCTGTAGGTGTGCATCCACACAAACCAATCAATCATCGACCATTGTGTCTTTGTTATTTGCGGTCCTGGGTTTGAGGTTGCCCTGTTGCAATAGCTCATTGCCACTTCATCTATTTTACTCATGCAATGGAGGCATCAGTAAACGCGAGGTCTATCAGACAAGAATGATCATGTAGATCATTGAATAAAGGATGAGATCTGGTGGGACTCTGTTTCAAACCGACCTTGACTACTAAAACACACCCCAAACTTGCTCATGTGCCATCACGGTTGCAAAAAAAAACCAAAAACAAGAGGTCGAACCCTCATTTTCATCACCAGCCTTTAAAGAACAGACACTACGGTTCACACTCAAGCGTCAATGTGGAAGCCTGAACACTTCAGGGACCGCAGAGGCCCCCGGATTCATCTCGGTGCTAACAGCGGTTTTCCATTAGCCAGATACGTTGCCATTTAGGGTGAGAATGTGCTAAAACAGCCTCGGTATGATTTTCGGACAGACGCATCAAGGTTATTAGAGTTAACGAAAAGTAACAAAATTCCAATTGCAATGCCTTTCAAAACAAAAGCTAACTGAAACTGCAGCTTGCACTTTAAAAGCTAACAAAAAATGATAATTACAGCGAAAATGTTTGTTTTGTCTTTGTCAATTAATAACCCACGCGAGCTTTCGGGTTTCGTTTTAAAGGTATTGCTAAAAAATACAAAATCCAGAAATAAAATGTTGAATTTGCTTTTGCTTTGAAGCGGAACAAAAATCCATTAGGATTTTGGGAGGGGAAAGAAAATCAAAAGATGCACATTTTAAGGCTATACTGGCCAGCATAGTTATAATATAAAGATGATTTTGACAGAGGGATAGAAGAAGAAAACAGGCAGACTGACCTGTCACTTTTTCTGGTGATGTGATACAGGTGATTGGCGCCGCCATCAGCACACGCCGTCACGACGGCTACACGGAGACAGCGAGATAAAAACAGACGTGAGGGGAAATGGAAAATGGGATCAATTGATGTGAACAGGACTCTGCGGTGTCATGATACGGCACAGTCAATGTCACGTGCAGGACACACCGGATGAGAAAATACACGTGCTAAACGCGTGCACAAATATTGGCGTTTGCACTGATAACAATCCGGAATATGCTTTTCCTACTGTGAGAATTGAAGTCCTACTCGAGGCTTCAAATTGTTGACCTTGATGTCAAAACGGAGTGGACGTGCTCATTCTCTTGCAGCATTTCGAGGCACTTTAGGCTGGAATCTCGTGCGACTGCTTCATTCGGAGCAACAGCACAATTCCATCCATGCCAGGATGTTTTTTGGGAATGCACTTTAACAATAAAGTCAACTTTATGAAGTCAAATATATTTACAAAGGGGCGTGGGGGGGGGGCATTTCACCTTCATTGCTCCTTTCCAACACATTTCAACATGAGGGAGTTCTTACCTGTTTTTGGTTTTAAAAAGCAGACAAATGAGGATGTTTGCTGTTTTTTCTTCTTTTCTTTCTTTTTTTTTTTTAATGAATGATATGCAGTCCCTCTATTTAAGATGCAAACTATTTGCAAATGTATTCTCTTTCATGGCTCCTATTCATTTCCAATGGAACAGGCAGACCGTTTTTTTTTTTTTTTGAAGAGCCCTTTTATGTTCGGGGGGCTATTAGGGTGCACACAAGGGGCAAAGACTTCAAAGACCTTGCTCTGCTTCTTCCGCTTGTACCTTATGCAAGTGGCTGTAATGTGCGGCGAAAAGAGAGGGAACGCTTGCACGTCTGACTGCTTCATGTCAGACCTTTTCTTTGTCCGTGGCCATGTCTGTCTGGAAGTAGGAGCGCATTTACAACGGGGCGAGACATCGGGCATTTCCTTGTAACCCAGGCCAAGGTGCACTTTGCATTGGTTCGCAATTGCTCATTATCATTCAACAGGGCTGCTATTCTTAAGATTATCATTACGTTGCGTTGTTCTTGACGGCACATTTTTGCACGCCACTCCATCCTTGATTGCAAACACGATGCTTGATTGACTCACGTGTAATAGGCCCAACCCACAACAAGCTCTTCCTACATCAACAAAAGATGACGCGGACCCCGTTGGGGTCAACGCGTGCCCAATTTTGATCCGACAAGGAGCCTCACCTGCCCTGATTGTTCTCATTAAGTTGCTGCACCGCGTCTGAGAGGAAGGAAGTCGATGGGTGAGTGATAGACTAGATGTGCGCGAGGAAGATAAGCAGCTTGGTTCCACTTGACAACATCGCACCCGGCACCCGTCCAAAAGGTTCCCCTTTGATATTGGTATTCTGCACTCTACCTTCCAGGAGCTTTTTGGGCACCCTGCTGCTCAACCTTTCCCAGAGGTGATGAGGGGAGCCCAGGGGGCAGCACATCACAAGGCTGAAGTTGACTCAACGCGCCTGTGTGAGTGCGCGCGTTTCATCGGGTCGCCGGGGGTGGAGACCTGGCTGCATGCGCCGCCATGTCGGTGACACACACACACACAAACACGCTAACATCTGTTTAGCCCATAAACACCATTAAAAATACATGGCGTATCGTGTTAAAGGATTTCGCTTTCAAGCTGCAAGAGATCTCGGCTCTGCCGTCGCGGCATCGCAGTCATCTCATCAGACCATCTTCTGCTCCCCTGAGCCAGGAGCAAAACTGATAAGAAAAGCGTCTTCGTCATCATTGCTTGCGGCACTTCAAAAACCTCAGCCCGACGTTCGCTCAAACTCTATTTGAAATGATGTCTTATCTTAGCCAGAAGAAATATTCAAACTTGTCACATCCAAACATCGCGTGTTGGATGGGTCGAACGTATCTCACAGTGGTCCTGATGGTATACAAAGTTTGATCCGATGTGACTGGCAGATTTTTTTTTTT
This sequence comes from Hippocampus abdominalis, assembly GCA_018466805.1. NCBI lineage: Eukaryota > Metazoa > Chordata > Actinopteri > Syngnathiformes > Syngnathidae > Hippocampus > Hippocampus abdominalis. The sequence continues at coordinate 1,067,046 of CM031712.1, read as the reverse complement.
TTCTTCCAGTGGACTGTTCTGCTCACATTTTGAGTTCCACTGAGCAAGCCTGACGTGCCAATAATTACAATAAAATCAGCGCAAAATAGATATTTTGTATCTGTGTATTGTCAGAATTACAACGAGAGGTGTAATTAGTTTCTATGTTTAGTCGGGTCGTGCAACATGAACAAACTGGATAGTGAACATAAAACAGAGCCTGGGGCTTCATTTTCCCTTCCCTAAAATGTTCCCCCGCTAAAGAATGAGCAAGTGTGTGCTGTACTGTGCCGGCTTTTGTTTTGTCATTTACTCTGATAAAGTGCCTTGGATTATTTATAAAGCACACAGCAAAACAAATGTGGAGCCTTTTCCCCAGAAGTGGTCCTTTCAGATCTCCGGGGTGCTGCAGCAAGGTCAAAGTTTTTCCTCGTGATCCAAATGCAGAACTGGTGCTTGAAAATGGCTACATTCAGTCAGCTGCGAACATGCAAGTATGCATATGAGCTGCGCACCAATTGGTGAGTCGTGAAGATGAGACTGAATTCATCACAATTTTTTTTCTTTGAAAAAAAATTGGATTGCCATGGGTTGTTGAAACACACTCATAAAAGGTATAAAGTCATGTAAGTAAGTCTAATTTGTGATCATGACTTTGACCTTTACTGTTTGCGGTAATGCTTACGGCTTGGAATTTGTCAGATTTGCAATTGGAAGATCGCAGGGCAGTCATGTTGAATATTCAGCCTGTGCCGGGATACTTCATGTGGTATCAAATTAACACTGTTTTGAATATGATCATTGTTGCAGTCGACGAGACGCAGATGTATAAATGTAACCAGGTGAACCATACTTGAACTTCGGTCGTGAATGAAACATGTTTAACAAATGTAGCACTGTCTCTTTAAGAGTAGCGCTGGCTATAATCCCGCGAGAACACGTAGCGCGAGTGAGATTTAAACCAGGAAGTAAAGGGAGGCTGACGTGCCTGCGAAGGAGGATTGTCTCTGATCTGCGCATGCCGCTTTTCCCCCAACTTGATGTACCCGTGATCGATCGTCATTGTGACCCGGGCGATATTCAGGTAATAGCAACTGGGGATCGATGGGATATTTCCCAACCCATGCTTATATCAACTCGACACCCCTCGCCCCATTTGTATTTGGTCCACATCCACTTTGCACAAGACTGGCACAAATGAGTGAAAAGGACGCAGATTACATGTGAACAACCGAAAAGGGGTTATACCTTTACTCCACAGTATGTCAAGATAGCCCTTGTCCAAAGGCTGGTTCAGGATGATCAAACCGATCCTCTGTTTGCCTGCAGTCAGACAAAGAGGACAGACAGCATGAATGAGCGCATCCATGTTGGAGCAGAACTCTGACGTTTGTCATATTAGTATTGTTGATTGAAACAAGTACAAACTCCCTAAAGTAGAGTTGATATAAGCACTTATGTTTCCACCTGTTCTCAACAAAACAAAAAGACACAAAAGGGGGCTTCAAAGTGAAATAGTTGAATGTTTCTGGCTCTAGCTCTTGCTATCTGTGCCCAAACTCTGCAGCACTCTACAAGAATGTGTTTGACAAAAATGGCCTGACAGTAAGACCTTCAAATACTGTGACCTTGGATAGCGCACCATCTGCGACGACATGGCAGCAAGGGTCTTTAAAATCAGCACAGAAAAAAACAAAACAAAAAGCTGTCAGCTTGTCGCCTCCCTCCTTCCTGTCGCAGACTGCCCATGCTTCATTGTCAAAGTCCCTGTCCTGGGATGAATCCGTTCCCAAATCTAGTTGGCCTCCTCCCTCCAAACACCATCCATCTTGCCTCCACTCGTCTTTTTCCTCCTCCTTTTGCTCCACTGCAAATGCAGATCTCGCCGGCTCCTAATTTGCAATTGCCATTTTTCTATCTGCAGGTGAGCAAAGGACTCACGGGAAAGTCTGCATCCTTGACAAAGTAAAACTGCAACGGCTCCAATAGCATTAATGGGCCAAAGATTACAGCGGCTGCTCTCGCCGTCACACTGTATTCCATTAATCTTCCACACTTGTGTTTGCCTTTATAAATCCTTTTCCATGCATTTTTAATGTTGGCGCATTTTGGCTCGAAAAGTGAGCATTGGGAAAAAACGTTTGATGGGTGTTATTTTCCTATTGAATATCTGTATGTGGGTTTTAGTTCAAGTGGATCCTTGCAGCATTTTGGGACTAAGTTGTGATGGTCCTATGTGCTGCCATTCAGGACGTGGCAAAAGTCATTCAGGCGATGGCAGCAAAGGAGGATTCCAGTTACGGTGAAGACAAAAAGGCCGGCTGCTTTTCAATGCGATTTTATTGACGCTGTGCATGTGTGTGTGTTTTTGCACCGACAGGACGGAGGTTTGAAAGGAAGCACCTGAGGGCAGCAAGTACTCCAGAGGTGACAGCTCTTCATCCATGACCGCGGGAGCAACTCGCTGGGATCTGAGGAGAGGGGCACAGATCTTTGAGAACGTTTTTGCTTGTTTCCTCACGCTGAGGTTTTCTCATATCCCAAGGTTTGAATACACTCGGGGCTCAGGAAAAAAAAACAACATTAATTTGTTGCATGTAGTATAAACAATGACTACAAGCATGAATGCTGAAAAGCATACCAAGTTTTCAGCTCAAAAATGAAATCAATCTTAATAGCAAGATATGTTTCACACGTCTGGATCTGTAATACTTGTCAATCCATTTTTGGTGTAAAAATAATCATACTCACATGAAGTAATTGTTTTAATCCAACTTTCTCCACCTGGCAGAGAAATAGCAGTGTGGCGAGTGTTCCCACGATCCCTTATTCGGTTTTTATTCTCCCCCACACTTAAACATGACACCAAGTTGAGCATTATTAATCATTAATGATATTTGTTACTGATTACTGCACCAGAGTGTTTCTTAATGTTCAGTCCGACAATCTGATAAAGCCAACATGATCTTGGTGAATGGGAGCACTTTGCCGGCTGATGATAAACAAGACAAAATTATGGATTGTGTTCTTTTGTTGCTTGTCGTTCACTCATAAATGAATCGTAATAATTCCGCCAGACAATAATATATATTGCTCTGTTAAGAACCTGCTCGAACAAGCAAAAAAAATCAACATTTAACCAGGCAGCTTGGCCAGTCATTTGGACTTTGCCCAAATCTAATGGTTCGCACTGCAGCGTTATAACACGACACGCGCATGCACGACGGCACGTCATCTTTTATTCAAAATGCCTTCATTCGCATGAAACCCACATTTGAGATATCACTGTGAATATTATTATTATTATTATTTGGGGGGGAAAAGCCGAAAGGAAAAGAAGATTTGGCCAAAAACAAAACAAGACTTACAGGCTAGAGATACTTCCGCCTATACAATGTCCACAGTCAACGACGACAAACAAGGAGGCTTCTCGACTGAAGGGAAAAGTGGTGGCATTGTGATTTAGGGACACCTACAGGCCGAAAAGGGAAGCACATTTTCCTGCTCCCGAAAATTTATCATAGAGTCCTGTAATGAAAGCGTCCAAATAATCCGCGCGCGCGCGCGTGTGTGTGTGTGTGTGTGTGTGTGTGTGTGTAAGTAGAAGTACAAATCATCGTGTTAAAAAAAAAAAGAAATACAAATTCAACTTATGTAAAGTAAAACAGTGCTGTGAACTGTGAAATGTACTCCTACACTCAGTACAAAAGTAAAACCGGATCTGCTGTAAACTGTCCGTGAGGGCACAAAAACAACTAGTGCCAGGCAAGCGGTGACAGTTCAACAGCGCCCAAATTCTCTGCTCAACAAAAACGGGCTTGTTTTGGCGCAAAACAAGCTTCTCTTTCCTAAATAACCATTTGGTGATGCGCTCTCACACACTCCCTTCGGCTATCCAAGAACCTCCCACCTGTAAACAGACAGCAGGAGCACACACATACACACATACACACATACACGTACGGCACACGGCGGTGACGGCGCACGCCTCGGATACGTTGAGACAGCAGTGGAAGGCACGCAAAGCGCCGAACCAAATCCCTCTCAAGGTGAATCCACTGTGGGGGCTCGTTAAAACAAACTCTCTCATCAATCAGCAGTTCTTCGGGCTTCCTGACACACCGCATGTACGGGGACTGGGGGAATATATACACACAATTGTGCTCTGTGCAAATGCACAAGGAGTCATTCATCCTTTAGGCATGCATTATAGATACATCCATGAATAAATTCCCATCTGACAGGATTAGTCATTGGGCGAAAATGTTTTTTCTTCCTTCCCCCTTTTTCCCCTCCAAGTTTATTCCCTGCGGATATTAGATCAGATCTCCTGCTCCTCGCTGACATTTTATGTCCATCACTTACCAGCAATGATAGCGTTTCTCTATCGCTGCGTCCTTTTTTTTTTCCCAATTTCAACACAAAACCTGCATGTAGGCTATATGGTACACGCTGTCATTAAAATTCCATCGCTGAAATACGATGCCAAGAAGAGCAACAGAATTATTATTATTATTATTATTAATTTATTTTTTTGGGGGCACATCATGTATAACTGGACAGTTGTGGCTAGGTAATATCTTGGGTTGAGCAAACTACATCCATGGGGCCGTTTGTGGCCCGCCATCCATTTTTTTCAGTGACATGGACATTTGTGATGACCCACTTGAGTTTGGCGGAGTTGTTATCAGCCCCCCCCCCCCCCCCCCTCTGTACAGTGCGCCGCTTGGAAGGCAATTTTTGTCTCAAATCTAACAAATCGTCTACAGGTGCAAGCAAACTTACTCCGGGTATGCCTGAGGACTTTGAAAGCGGTCGCAAGCACAACGGGATGACATCACCTGTGAGCAGAGACGGATGGATGTGGACGTGGCAGGTCCACGACAAGGGCAAGGGGGTGATTACATACATGGAATATTCCCTCTAACTCCCCCTAGGCTTCTTGTCGTACATCCAGGGGATTTCGATGGCTTCACCTAAAATGACGCGTGTCCCCCATTTGTCCAGCAGCAGGAGAGCAATGTGACCTTGCGTCCCAAGAGAGTGCGCCTGCCATCTGACGGCCGGACTCGAATCTCTCAGGGTATGACATACAGTACGGTTTATTCATCACCAAGGGCTCACTCCATTTTTTTTTCTTCAATTTAACGGTCTTTTTACAGTACTTTTATCTTTCACTGTAATCGACCGTGAGTCCGCACGGTCCGCTATTTGAAGAGACCCTCGACAGGTTGAACGCACAAATGATCATTTCCTTGCGTTTTTGAATTTCTGCTGGAGGTTTTGAGGTTTTTTCCCTCCAAACTTGATATATGGCATCATTGTTCCCCAAGACGAGCGATCATTGAAATGCTTGAAGAATAAAAAGTACAGAATTTCATAACATCCACTTGAAGGAGGAGGGAGGAAGGGGGAGGCGGCGTGTGGGGGGGGGGGGGGGGGGGCAAGAACAATAAGCAATGAAGGAAGATTTCAAATATGAAGCATTGCTGTTGTCAGTGCCGTGCATATATCATACTCCAACCGGGTGGAAAAAGGAAAAAGAATATATATATATACAAATATACTGAGAAGAGTCCCCAAGCAATGAAATACTTCACTCTCATATCTTGCCTCATAAAAGATGGGTGGCATATTGAGAGCGCGCAGGAGATAACCTGCTGCTCGATACACATTTAGGAGATCTAAAAGGCAGAAATGGCAAACAAACAAATCAGCCAAGAGCATTTTGATGTGCAGATCGTAGTGGGAAGAGAAGGGGGATACCCAACGCTCAAGTCTTGAAGCTCAGGGTGCACCCGTATCGGCGGTGAGACTCTACGTTGGCACCCGTAGTGCGACACACACACACACACACACAACAGACACAACTTCACCAGTCTGAAAGTCTTTATGTTAAGAGCCACGTCGGCCGTATGGAGACACTTTGAGACAAACACTGGCGATAACAAGGCGCAGCTTATTAAAAAGTGTGAAAATCTCACACCGAGCTTGATCTCTCATTCTTGCAGCTGTTCCAGCTTGCACGGTGTAATCACCCAATCGCAATTTGACCAACCCAAGAAACCGAATGGAGTCGTGAAGCGCTTGACTTGTGGAGCGCAGACACCTTTACGGCACCCTCATCCATCCACGTCTGCCGGACTGAAAGGAAAATGTGCTTTATCACTCCAGGTGTGCTTTCGAACCCCAAAGAGTCAACCAATTATTTATGATTATGATTTTTTTTTTTGGAACAGCTCTTTGTTTCGGTTACATTGTAAGCTCGCCAGCCGCCGAGCCCTATTTCTATCACAGTGCAGCATTGAGACATTTGTGTGGTTTTTTTTTCTTAGCTTTTTCCAGGAAATTATTGCGCTTGACATTTAATTAGCGAGCAGTTCTGCTCCGCTATTGTGTGAGCCTCTTCGGCCTCTTCATAATTAACCTTTTTTTTTTTTTTTTTTTTTTTTAAAGCACAGTTCTGCTTTTAGCCTCTTGATTTGAGGTGAGTCGTCCCCACTTGAAACCCAGCACTTTGTTGAGAGCAGTGGTTTCAGACGAAAACGTTCAACTTCACGTCTCAATCTCGTGATCAAAACTTGGTCCTCTGTGGAGTTTATTTTGTCTGGTCTCCCCCCCCCCCCCCCCCCCCCCCCCCAATGGCCGCTCTTATTGCTTTCAAACATGCATTTATGATGTGAGCTGATGTTGCGTGCTGCGGAGAGTGATGGTGTGGTGACGTCACACCGTGGGTGCGAGCCCCGCCCACATCCAGAGCGAGACACGTACTTAAAAAAAACCCCCCAAAAAAAACGGAATGACAAGAATAATATGACACCAAATTAGCATTTACAGTGATGAGCAATGACTGGGCTGTGTTTAGTGTCCTGCAACACTTTGACGCATTGTGTACTTCATGTACTAAGCACCTCTAAAATCAGCCACATTGCCCTTTGACTCCATCTCGCGAGAAGATGCTTATACGATATTCCGTTTAACACACAAGATCCCACCGTGAAATCGATTTGAGGAGTTGTGCAACCTCCAGTAAAAAGGATCACGTAGGAGGAGGGATGGAGGAATTAGAGAGAACAAGTGAGATATGATGTGAACGTGCGGGAGGGGTGCGGGCAGCTTGGCGGGGGTGGTCTACGTTTATAAGAAATTTATATAACGCATTACGCGCTAAGCCAAGGCTCCTCCGCTATGGGCGCTTTTTTTTTTTTTTTTTATCGTCTCTCGTGGCTTTGGAACAATATGGGGTCATCCCGGCATAGACATTAAGCCCCTGACTCTCGCTCCGTGTCTCTCGCTGCTTTTGTCCGCCTGCTGCTGAGGCAGCACCAATCCCTCCTCCTCGGATATGGAAGGATATTATTAAAGTAGGAAGGAAAAAGTCCGAGAGGGAATTGGAAGAGATAAAAGTTAAAAGTTGACATGCGGCGCCCCTCGCTATCTTTGACACTTTTCCACCAAGTAAGGGATTAGTCGAAGTGAAGTGAAGTCGCAGATGTGGATGCGTGTCATCATTCTTGTGGAGATACGATTTGATCGTGAAATGCTGTTTTCGGATCATTTGCATTAACCTCATTGTGCTCGGCCACGGCGGAAATCTGCTCGCGGCTCGCCGCCGGTCACGTCGTATCACGAATCTCCATCATATAAGCACCCGGTCCGATTTCTATCGCCCCTTGGAAAGTAATCGATGGAAAGGTTGGTGACTGATACCCAGCCAAAACAAAAAACACCCAAAAAAGATCTTGCTTTGTCTCTGTGCAGTAGCCAATGGGCTGCTGCCCGGTACCTGTTGAGGGAACCGTGGTTGGCGACCTCTGCTCCGTATCCGGTACAGTCAAACCTCGGTTTTCGAACGTCTCGGTTCTCGTCCAATTCGGTTTTCGATCAAAAATTGTGAGTTTTTTATGCCTCAAATGACAAAAAATTTCGATTCTCGAACAAACAGAGCGCACTTGAATGCACCATTTGACTCCTCTCGTCTTCCTTACACGAGGAAGTGACGCTGCCTCGTGTTGCTTTCCATTGTGAGCAGACGTGTTCAGTAAACATTTTCATTTTAAAAAGAGCGTGGTTTCGGTTGTCGAACAATTTCGGTTTTCGAACAGCCTTCTGGAACGGATTATGGACGAAAACCGAGCTTTGACTGTACTTGAAAATGAAAGATGTTTCTAATGTACAGTCAAAGCCTCTTTTTTGAGTAACAGGACACTCCACACAGGTACCAATAAACGGGGCTCATGAAGTCATTCAGGCAAGGATTCAATCGACCTTGAACGACCTGAGAATGGCATGAAAACCCCCTTTGGAGGGGTTTCATTTCCACATTTACATTTTAATGCAGAACAGGGGGCGGGGAAACCATACTGGAAATGAGAATTGCCAGTATGAGAAAAAGCCTGCCCTAAGACACGGCGGGTGCAATGGAGGCTGTATTGAAAGTCGCCATTCCCGATCCTCGTCCCTCTCTGTGGAGATTCGAGTGTGAGCACCAGCAACCCGACTTTGCCACCAAAGATGACGAGAGAGAGATTTATACCATCTGTCAGATCTAGCCTTTTCTCACCGGGGATTGAGATCTTGTCCAAGCCCCCCCGGGCATTACAAGGCTAGACTCCCCCCGTTGATGGGCCCCCGCACTCGTCTACAGCAATCAACTTTTCGATGCTCCTCCATGTCACCGCAGTGCTGACAACCAATATAAAGGATGCGACAGGAGCATTACCTCCCACCTCCAGGCAGCGCTCGCACATTCTGTTCAAGTTTCGCACTCGGTAGTTAATCGACATTCGGCGCTCTCGACCCTGCGGCGATCGGGCTATCAACAGTACCGCGGACTATTCTCCTCTCCGGCTCCTCTTTGATGAAATGATCATTTGTCAGCTGCAAGCCGGCAGAATTGAACTTCTTATCATGGATTCTATAATGACCACTTCCGGGTAACTTGTCCCAACCTTTCTTTTTCAATCCATTCTGCCAAATTTGCTCTTTCATCTGGAAGTGACATAAAGTACTGTCCCTCCATCCCCACAAGTAGTCTTGAAGCGCCATCCGATGAATTTTTGTAAAATTGTATGTTGCGTTATTTAAACGTATTCACGTCGACTGCAGCACGCGGGTTTTAGTCGATAACCGCACCAAAGCGAGCCACGCCCTCCTGGTAAATATGATGCTCCAGTATTTCCTTGAATAAAGAGAATCACTTACTGAAGTGTCGCTAAAGCTAATAGACAAATATTGCATGGTACAGGCATGGATTAATATAATCACTTCCTGTGCAAACACACACACATGCATCCATGCGCATGCACACACACACACACACATTCGCACGCACGCTAACACAGGCACAGATTGAATTTCTACCCTGTATAGAGATAATTACTGTGGGCAGTAGTGTAGTGCAGTTTCGCAGAGGGAGGCAGAAACGTGATGTGGCTTGCAGTGTTACCTGCCATTCATTTCTCTCACTATGGAGACATTAGGCAGAAGTCATTAACTACAGCAGCAGCGACAAGGAGGGCTGAGGACACGACCAACACACTGCTTGGGCTTTAAAGGTACTGGAGCGTGGAGGGTTGTGTTACGCCATGTCCACGCCAGTGTGTGTCTACCAATGTGGTCGCCACTCAAATCATCACAGTTGGTGTAGAAGAGTGACGCAGCACCGACTGGTGAAATTCTATATGCCGTAACCAGTCCAAATCTTGAATAGCCCCTGCGCAACTTCATGCGATCCAGCTCAGGAGCTGTTCTGAAGATCATAATGCTCAATGGTTTTCCCCTGCCTTGTGGAATTCAAAATGGTCACCGACAGATGAGACACATCTCGATGATATGCACGGTAGTTCCACAGTACTGCAAACGCAAATCATGGTTACCCATCGGAGGTACAGTATACCAAATGAAAACTTTTTGGGCGCCATATCACTACTTGGAACTAAAAACGTCAGAGGCAACAAGTTGTGGGGTTTTGAAGGCACTGAGAAGCCAGTCTGTGAAGGTGTGCGCTTGATTTGTTTACCCTCTTGTCCAATTAGGGATCAGTAATAGTGTGTGCACTCAAAGTTGTTGTTGTTTTTTGTTTTTTTTTGCTCCTTTCTCCCAAATGTCACGTCTGGGGGCTCCATAAGATCCAATACCTTGCCATTTGACCCCCCCAAAGAAAAAGTTTAGTGAAAGTACCAAGTTTACTGTCAGCTCTTCAGTCATGGCCATCATTGCTGAGTTCTTTTAGTTGACAATATCGCATGCGCATGGATATATATATATACACACACACACAGTAATTTCTTCCCCCCCCCCCTCCCTCAACCAAGGAGAAGGGGCACACACTGCTGTCTTTGGGCACCCTGAAAATCAAATACAGTGTTAAAGCCGATCCTGTCAGCTAAAGGAGACTCTGTAAGAGGCTTTATTTGTGCTGCGGATCTGTTGTCTGTGGGGTTTTTCGTTCAAGGCTAAAGTAAAGACCGTCAGAAGTATGTCAGATAGAAATGGCCTTTTCTACCAAGCAGAAAAGAGCATTGACGCTTATTTGATTTTAGTTTATGATGTTTGGATTATGACAGCGGAAAGGGAACATGGGGGGGGGGGGGGGGGACAGCTCGACGTTAATTCGCTCCCCAAACACTTTTATCTTTGCCGTTTTCTCCACTTTGTTTCATTTGTTTAGCTTGAGGATGTGTGGTCAGTGGTGTGTGTGTGTGTGTGTGTGTGTGTGTGTGTGTGTGTGACTGTGTGTGTGTGTTTGTATCACAGGCCTCATTGGAGAAGCGGTTCCAAGCCGGGTGACAGATTGTCCAGACAATTGCTTTTAACAAGTTGGTGTGAAACTAGGCCAAAAAAAAAACTAATGTCCCGCCTCACTGATCCATTCCAACTCAATACGTATTACTTTCTCTTGCTATAATTTATAAGTAAAATGTGTCACACAGACTCATCTCGGCCACCACGGGTGGATTTTTCGTTTTGCTCTTGAAATGTAGAAAGGAAAAAAAACGTGTGTGTATATGTGTATGTATGTCTATATATATATATATATATATATATATATATATATATAAAATATGTGAAAGGACCAAAAGTACTTGACGCACAATAAAATAACAATCCTGCAACAAAACTGTCTAGTCAGTGATACACGGAAGAGAACTTTTCTTTCTTGTCATATTGCAGAGAAAAAAAAAACAAAAACGCTGACATTATTAATAAATGGATTAATTTTAAAAACAGAAGCTGTGCGGAGAGAAGATAACCAGCTTCAAAGACCAGACACTTTGAAATTGGAACAGTCAAAGAAGGGTCCTGTTCCAACGTTCAAATGTAACTCGCTGGAAGATGATTGAAGGATTGGCCCAGTTCATGACAAGCCAATAAGCGAGCGTGTAGAAGCGTGACTCTTCTGTATGCATTGGAGCCGCAGACAATAACTAGCGCACTGTGAAACACAATTTTGGAAAGTGCTAAATACCTCCAAAGTGCTAAATACCTCATATCAAATTGTCCTCATTGTGTTCAGCAAGATGGGAATCAGCAACCAGAAAAAATATCGGTGAAACCGAGACGCTGGTGTTGATTTTGTCGTCGTCAATTTCACTATTTAAACATGCGCCCAGTTGCAGCTGTATCCCAACCAACAAAAAGCAAATGTTCTTTCTCAGCATCTTCTTCTTTTGAGCCATCTCGTTGTGAAAGAGGCATAACGGCCATTTATCCCTGCAAAAATACAAGTCATTGAAAAAAAAAAAACAACCCAAAACCGCCCCCCCCAACTTTTTGGTAACTAATCTTGTGATTTTCATTTGTAATAATCACCGACAGCAGCATCTGTGCGTCATTTAGTGAATCCAGGAAACATGACCACCCATTGAAATTGGCAGCAAGTGACATCTGCAGGAACAGCTGGAGTGAAATTTCAGCAAAGTCCAAATCAGGCCAATGAGAATTGATGTTGGAACGAGTTACGAGCCGCACATCCAAACTGGTGGATTCAGACGTGAGGCGGGGAGCTCACTTGAGAGCTCTAGAGTCGTATCTTTACCAACTACAGAAAATTGCTTTTGCGATTGGAGCAGACGTCGAACCCGAGCGAGGCCGCCACTTCTTTTTGGCGTGGTCACCACATGACGGGGGGGACGCTTGATGTCATCAAGCTGCGATCAACACATCTCGACCGAGGTCAGCTTCATCTGTGTGCACTTTGCATGTTCCCCCCCCCCCCCCCGCTCGAGTGGGTTCTCCACTCGGATTTTTCGACAACGCTCCAAAAAAAGATGCTTCTTGACTACTGGAAGACTCTTAAATTGTCATTCGGCTTGAATGTCAGCGCGAACGGTCTGGCGGCAACGTCGGAAAAAGAAATGTCTCTTTTCAGTGTGACCGTTTGCGCCAAAAGGCGCCCGCCATGTATTTCAGAGAGTACAACATGGCCGTGAAATTGCTCTGATCTTCCAGCTCCCCGATGAATAAAAGCGTTATCGCCCACGCACGTACATATACTGTGTGGATACAGTGTACAGTCTATGATGCTCTTTCGCCGACAAAGTAATTACAAAGGCCTTCGTCTTCCGCCAGTGTTGGCCCCCTTTCCCGTGGAGCCGACGCCGGATGGATTCATCGGGAAGCGCAGAGGACAAACAAATGACTTTCATCCCTTTCGATATTTCTCATCATAAAATGATGTGAGAACGATGAGGTTGCAGCGTCGTTATAAGAGAACGTGCCGGCTGAGACGGGGGGGTTCCCGGTTGAAATAAGGAGGGTGTGAGCTGGATGAATATTTTAGGGCTTGGGTGAATATGTGAATGTGGGGGGGCCAAGCACCTCAAAACCAAAATCTGCCTTGGGAAATTGAGTTTCATGCCATCCCGTTTCTTTTGCCCGCGTGCGTTTTGTTTCCGTCTCCTTCACGAGCATCGGTGGGCGGAGCCTCCTCCTCCTCCATCGTCGACGATTGACCCGTCGGGGAACGCGTCACCTGATCACGGGGAGTGCAAGGTGACAGACGCCGAAAGTTGAGGACCGTCGAAGCAAAGTGGACGCAAAAAGGAGCAAGTAAGCGACTCCCTCGGTTCTTTTTTTTGCCCGTCGAGCCACGACAGCCACCACTTCGACTGCTGCCTGCTGTGTTCGCCGTTTGAATCGGAATCGTTTGTCGCAATTGACAGCGCACAACCGATGTTCCCTCACACTCGATCTGATTTCAAAGTTTCGAAAAGTTTAGACGCATACCTTTTTTTTTTTTTGGTTGCATCCCTGGGATGAAATGCATCGGGGGGGATAAGAAACCTTTTATTGGCAAAGGTAAAGCTTGCTTCGGATGCTAATTGGCGTTTTTTGTTTGTTTGTTTGTGTGCATTCATCACAATTTCACTCTCGGTGGGCGGGGTGCGCGCACCTGCCGTCAATGCCGGCAACTTTTTTTTTTGTAATTGCAGCAGCGGTGAAAAAGAGAGTTTGCATGACAGCTGTACCCCGCATCATTGCGGTTTGACTCATAACTCGTCTATGCCGTTCATTATCTGCGGCAAGCTATTGTTCGAAATACATTTGCGGCCTATGTGTGCTCAATGAGAGGCCCGATGATTGTTTTGGGGTTTTTTTTTTCCATTTGGATCAGAAGTACGCTGTTCGTTCACTAATGGGGTCGTTTTGGGCTTTGCTGGTTTCCTTGCTTTGCTCTTGTTAGGTTTTACTTACTGGAGTTTATTATTCAGCTCGCAGAAATGTCACTGCAAATTCCGAAAGCCGGTACTTCTCTTCCATCTATTATGTATGCAGTGGGAGGGTGAACGGTTTGCATAGAAGACGCTTGGCAAAATGACTCCTCGATGAGGGCATGTTGTGTCTGTGCCCGTGTTTGCGTGAAATTCCACTTGGTGTGGCGTTTGGTAAGCAAGAAGTGGGGCCAGAATACAAGGATCATTGACTTGATCACGGTTGATGCTCAAGGTCAAAACCGGCAGCTGTCCATAAGGGCAAAGAGCTGCGAGGAAGCCAATCATGATGGATTAGGAAGCATCATGACCTCCGGAATCAAAGTCAAATTGCAGTTGAAGTGCACACGCGCACACTCTGGCCTAGTGGAAGGAGAAACGTGTCAAATAATCTGGTTGTGACTAAAACAACCTCCTAACAAAATGGCAGTGCCTCACCTGCCTCCCCCTGACCGCACGTCCCTGATTGCGAGTGCCACGGCAAGCCCAGACAATCCCATCAGCCTCGTAATTAATGAGCGGCCCCATAATGATTTCATGCGCACGTGCTACTGACTGATGACATGTTTCGGGGACGGGGGTGGGGGGGGGGGATGCGTTACTGGGTCACTATGACGACCGCGGCATCTCATCGATGATTGAATGTTCTGGCTCTTATGAAGAGGTTGTGCGGTGACACGTGTCCAAGCAGGTGTGGCCGAGCCATTAAGGACCGGCTCATCAAAACGGAATTAGACGCTTGATTGCGGTCCCCCGTTCAGGACTGATTTGGCTTATTTGCTCTGGAGCAAAGGAAAACGGCAACTTCTGTCGCCATCCAGATCCACATTGGCAACTGGAGTGATGCTGTTTCTCCAACACACCCTGACCGTGTGCCTTATTGGAGTAGGTTTGATTCCCGATCAGTCAAGATATTGTACGTGCCGTCACCTATGATGTAGCGGAATGCGATACTTGAGTCCAGGTATCTTAACCCAAGTGATGTGTTGCAGTCAAACGTGGGCAAGTTGCATCTGAAAAGTGGAATTCATTTGTTCCGATTGACCGCAGATTCAGTCAAAGTTATTTCAAATGACACACTTTGAAATGTTTTTTTTTTTGATGAATTACGACTTGAAGCTAAACATCATGAAAAATGAAACGTGATCCTGTTCAGGACTAATTCACGCCAATTTCTTCCCGCCCGGGTGCATAACCAGACTCGAAATGCCACAATGCGAGTCCGAGTTAAATACGTTCAATGCTTTTAAGTGCTCATCACTTTTATTGAAAAAGCGCCGACCTTCTTAGTCAGCATGTGTTGAAAGAGGTTAATCAAAATTGAGTGGGGGGGGGGAAAAAAAAAACCCATTGAGTGAATGTGAAGAAGTGCGGACGGTGGGCCGGTTCGGAATTATTGTCGCACTGGAAAGGGAAGGTGTGAAAGGTGATTTCTCGCTCTGCCGGGACTTTTCCTCTCCTTTCTCCCGTCCATTCCCCGAGGCTCATTCACTTTAGTCCAGCAAATGCTTCACAAACCAATTCTGCAGTGACATTCTTAAAAGGCAAGTCCCCCCCCCCCCCCGAGGTTTGTGATTCTTCAAAATGTGTGCAAGATCAAAAAACACCGCAGAGCTTTATCCTGTAGTTGCTCCACCGACGCATTCAAGACCAAAGACGCTTTCCATGTGAATTAACATAGCAAAGAAGTTACAGTGATTTGTGAGACGCGCATCGTCATTTGTTTTTCAATGCGCGGAAAAAAAAACAATTCAGTTTTCACAAGTGCGGATGTAGATTTTCCCGACTCGGTATGTTCTATTTCAAGTGTATGCAAATGACCCTTGCGACGATTGACACCAAAGATCGCTCGTTAATTTCTCTTGGGTGTGAAATGTACTGCGGCGGCACCCTCCCTTATGTCATATGTGCAGCGGAGGATTTGTGAGAGCAGCGATTAGGAAGCGCGCCGAAACTCGTGCTGTTGCCGGAAACAATTTGGGGAATAAAAGGTTTCCGTGGAATGTATGTGGAATCCGTGTCGCACAAGTAGGCGAGTGCAAACGTCAGTTCAGCTGTTCGCCAAGCATTTCGTCGACATCTACGCCGTCTGCTTTTCCCCCTATCCCCGGGGGTCGGCAACACGCGGCTCCAGAGCCGCACGCGACAACAACAACAACAACAACAACAACAACAACCTCCCACTGGAAGTTCATCGTTGCTCTAATCAACTTTTTTAGTTCTCTGGCATCACTGTCATGAGATGACTGATGGCTGGTAATTAGACTGCCTGCCATATTGACGAACCCATTTGTGCATCTTGTGGGGATGCGGGGGGGGGGATGGGGCGGGGGGCATTGTTTTTCTGACAGTGCAGTGGAAGACTCATGACATGACAAACAAGCAGTGGAGAGTGAAAAAGGAAGCGGGCTAAAGTCAACTATATTCACGGTTCGTACTGTATCTGACGCGTTGTTTTGGGGCTTTCCATTTTTGTCCAAATTTCTCTCTTTTTTTTTTAACACACTGATGTCTCATTATAGTGTAGGTTTTCTTTTTTTTAAATCTTCTTGTGTGTAATTATGTTGTTTATTTCTGGTTCGTGTCGGAGTCTCGCTCCTTTTTGTAGACTGCACACACATTTGCTTCTCATTAGTGAATAGTTTGCCACTTAAGTGTGTGGGTTTTCACTTTTGATTTTAAGCTGGTCCCCTCGTGGATTCAATTCGTTGCTTGACTTGCCTGTGATTTTCTCTTCATTTTTCCCACCACCCATGCCTCTTTAGTCAACGGCCTCCTGTGTATAGCCGCTCCCGTTATGTGTCGATGGTTTGTTGTCGACGCTTTGCAAGCGGGCAGGGACCCTGTAGTATTTCAACCTTCTTTGGATTGGAGCCGTTTTATTTGGATTCGCACCCTTCAGAGAATTGTTTCCTGCACGTGGGGATGCTGCCTCGGAGTGTGGAAGCGTTGGTTTATTTCTTTTCAAAGAAGGGACCTCTTTCATGACTACTTTGAGAGCAGCAACTTTATATGTTGTCAAAGACGCAGTAAATTACTCAGTGCAACAAGAGGTGGTGCCAAATATTGTTACTTATCTACTTGCGTACTCACAAAACTAGCTATCTCTCTCTCTCTCTCTCTCTCTCTCTTTCTCTCTCTCTCTCTCACAGTCAGTTGATCAATTTTTTTTTTTAAATATATACTTTTTACTGGGATGGCAATGGGAATATTTCCAAGTAGTATAAACTGTCTGTGTGGATGCAACCTCAATTTCCAATCGCTAATGTTTTTGCTGTTTTTTAACATTTTTAAAATTTATTTTCTCTTATTTTTAATTACTTTTTTTTGCACCGCAAACACGAGTTGAGTCCAAGTCGTTAGCGCCTCTACCGGTTACAGCCAAGTTATGCACCACAGCCCGCATCAGTTGCTTCACGAAACAATGATCACTACTGATTGAGTGAGAGCAGCGTCTCATTGTCCTGGCCCCTCCCTCCATTTATGGCTCTTTATGACGGCACACAACCGTTGGGACTGTCCACAGGCACTTTCACCGCTCCGCAGTGTTCCTAATGATTGCAATTGCACACTTCCTGGCTTTACTACTTTCATTGGGTAGATGCAGATGTGTTGCCTGTTTATTTTTGAGCAAGGGGGTCTCAAATTCGGGGTCCCTGAGGGCCACTTTGCTGCATGCTTGAAACGCTTCCCGCCTCCAACACACCAGATTCAAATGATCGGACTCTTGCAGAGCTTGCTCGTGACCTGTTCATTCGACTCGCGTGTGACGGAGGAGGGAGACATCGGGCAGGAAAGAATTTGATTGCTCGTCAAGAATGCAAAGCACTTCTATTCAAATGCATTTTTGCTTTGTTGTCATCCGCTGTTTGTCTGCTTCACGTTTGGGAGCTTGTGAATGGAACCCTTTTTTCTTTTGGAGTGAATAAGTGTACCTAATGAAATGTCCTACTAAGAAACAGCACGAAATGAGAGGCTGAAAAAAATTGAAGACGGCGTTTGTGTGTGTGTGTGTGTGTGTGAGGGGGGGTGGGTGCGGGGGGGGGGTGTCTAACTGGCTACCACGGCTTGGAGAAGGAGGGCGGCACTGTGTGGCTGGAAGCGGCGATATTTGAGGCGAGAGAGCTAAAGAGGGAGGGAGTTAAAGGGGGGCAAGTTCAGCACCGCGGACAGCGCACCGGAGCGCCGCTGTCAGCTGCGCACTGACACGCTTCCACGAAGCATTGGAGCTTGTGGCGTCTCACACCTCCGTGCCCTCGTCTCTCCCTCTCTCTCTCTCTCTCTCTTTCAGCATCCCCGTGTGGGTTTTATCCTAAAGTGGAAAGAGAGAAAGAGTGAGGCAGAGTCAGCGCAGCGCAGACTCACTCCTCTCCTCCAGTCTTCAAGTGCCGAGCCGGACGGACGGACGGACGGACGGACACGGACAGAGTGCCTCTGCTTTGCTTTTCCTCTCTCGCGCATGTCCGCTGCTTCCGCGCCGACCGCGAAGATGCACCGTCCTGGAGGAGGACTGACGTTGTTACTGCTGTCGGCTCTCTGGATTTTCTGCGACGTCAACTGCGTGCGAGGAGCTTTGCCGACAACCGGTAAGTGTATCTTGTTTATGTCTTATGTGTGTGCGTGCGCGTCGCTGGTGGCAAAAGGTATTGGAGGTTCGTCACGGCAGAACTCGGTCGGCATGGCGTGCAGGTCTTTCCCGGAGAGGTTGGCATGGGGCCGTTTGCCGCTCGGTGGGGAGGGAAGTGCACTGGTACGTGTTAACTGCGCTCTGCAAGTGGAGTGAGGTCAGCAGCCTTATCTTGAGACTTTTTCGTGGGGTTTTTTTTCCCCTCATGTCCTGGATCACTTTTTTTCCCCAGGATGTCTGTGACTTTACCCCCCCCCCCTTGCCACACGCACACAAAAAAAGGTCTTTTTGCATGCATGTATAGAATAGGCTGCATCTATTTTGTGTTTGTCGGTAACCACGACTCCCCGCAAGCTCTTTGAGTAAACACGATGACAGCATTTTTACATGATTTATTTTTTTTTTATATGAAGTCCCTTAAATTTACACACATGTTCTAATTCTGGCTATGTCGACGTTTTTTTTTTTAAGTGAACATTCAGAAAGTCATGAAAGGCAGCATTCTTCACAAAGTTGAAACTGTTCTTGCGTTTCATTATATCCTCCCAATCTGACACACTTTGTCATAAAACCGCTTCTTGGAGTCAAATAACATGAGTGACGGCTGCGCATGAACATGCAAGCAGAGCGACGTAGACCGACAAGGTCTCGCTCCCGTAACTTGAGCCACAAAGTGGGAACCGGAGCCAGAAAAATGTCCAAAAGAGACACAGAATGAGGTAAATGCCGACCTATACAGAATCCATTTTGGGGTTCATTTGCATCGACATTTACATGCCAATGCACGCAGGCCCCTGCGAATGATTGTGTGCTCAGATCGAAGCATGGGATTTTGCTCCTACGCATGCGATGCCTTGAGCGCCCGTCAGCTTTAAGACGCGTTTCCAACCCCCCCCCCCCCCGTCACTTAATTGGCTGCCGCAATTTCTGCCGCGATCTGTTGCGCTCCGGCGAAACGAGATGAGCGCACACGTAACGTACTGCATGTAGGCAGTGGTAAGAAGGCGCCTGCGGATAGGTGGGTGGAAAACTTTGAAGAGTCTCGATATAATGACTTGTCATCGAGCAGGCTGTTTTGCACACAAAGTCTCATCACCGACAGTCACGTCTTCTTGTGGATCGCCATTGAATCTAAATCCCTGGAATTGCCCGCGTTTTATACTTGATAAATGGCTGCCATTTGCATTTTTGTTGCTATTTTCGGCACACACAACGCCCCCAAAGTTTCAGGTTGGAGTGTTGGCCTTAGCTGCAACTGATCGAATTCACCGACAGGCTTGCTGTTGTTGTGGCTGGTGCCTATTAATAATTGGCCCCGATCCTTCCAGATTTGGTCCTTGGCGACGTCTCTTAAATTGGTCAGATCAAAACGTTTTCTAGCCGAGTTCAACTCGTGACATGCTCCTCATGTCTGTGGCAATCTACACACACAAATACATTTAATGATGTGCCTCTTTGGTCAGTGTGATGTTTTTTTTTTTTCTTTGTTTCTTTGGTTTCTTTTTTCTACATTTCTCTATTTTTGTCAGGTTATCAGCTAAATATTGATTCGTAACAGCTGCAGGTGATGCAGGAATAGCTGCGTGCTGTTCTATCGTGATGTTTTCTACAATTGCAACGTGATAGTGTCGTCGTTAGGGGGTGGATTAAGTCGGGTAATTCCCCTCTTAAGGCCCAGGTAACAAATGCACTGACCACTGGTTAAATTCCGACTTGCGATGTTTTATAAAAGGCAAAGTCAAACTCTGTCAGCGAGCAAATACTTGTGGAGTTCACGGCCGATTTATTTTGGTCTGCCAGACAGTAAGTGTTATTTGCAGTTGTTCATTTCCATTGAAAAAAAAAAAAAAACTCCTCCGCTTCCATTTCTTCTCATGCCCCCCCCGCAAAGTTGCCAAGTTGCCGTCGGTGTGCGAAGGAAAGCGCGCGCCTTCAAGTCGGCGTGCTCGCAGCGCAGTGGGTGGCTAAATGGGATGCCCCCTAGCGCCTGTCTGATATAGAATCAGATTAGCCTTTTCTCATCCCATTAAGCATGCCAGGCCGTTCGACAAAGACATCAGTCTGCTCGTACCTCCGGGGCAACTCTTTTTCTGTAATATTCATTTTATACGCTGTCAAACCAAATGAGATTATTTAGTGGCATCTTGTAGCCCATTTTAGTTTGAAGCACTTTGTTTTGTTTTTTTTGTGGTCATTTTACAGGGCACTCTGGAGAGGCTTTCTCATCATTTTTTTTAAAAGTATAAAACGTTCAACCTGATTCCACTTTACATGTTTCTTTCTGTGTTTGTGTGTGTGTGTGTGCACGCGCGCGCGTGTGTGTGTCTAAACAGTCTAATGGCTCCCATTAGGAGGCAGAGGATTAGTGCTGGGAGCAGACTGGTTTGTCAGCGCTTAGATCAGCCCACTATTTGACGTTTAGCCGCTGTCGGCTCCCGCCTGCGATTGTGTGAGCGCCCGCCTGAGGTTCGGGTGCAAGCGAGGCTCCCTAATTACATTTACAAGGTCAAATTGTTCATCGCGCTGTCTGATATCCATTTTTTTTTTTTTTGGGTGTCAAGTTACCGCTGCGTAATGTCCTTTTTGACTCATGCTCTGACTTTTTGGACTTCATTTTCACTGAACGATCATCAGCTGGGCCCTGATGCTTCCATCCTTCTCTTGCAGCCCTTTATCATCACTTCTCATCGGTCCCCTGCCGCCAAAGTATCGTAATCTCTACTTTGCTCCCGTTGAGCGGTGTCATCATCTAACCCTGATGACCTCGCTCATCTCTTCGTCTGTTCTCGATGGGTCCCATCATTCCCCCGTGCCCTGATTACACGGTCCCCGCTAGCCTCTTTTTCAGCGGAGTGATAGCAACTGTCCGCTTGTGCATTCACTTGCACTTACAGCATTTTAGTGTGCGTGCGTGTGTGTGTGTGTGTGTGTGTGTGGGTGTGCTTGGACGGGCACGGACCACAGCCAAACTGACACGATCAGACGCGGCATTCTCCCCTATAAGTCTCTGGCAGCTTTTAAATTTAGCAAGCTTCCCCGATCATCATATGAATATTTTACCCCATGAAAACTTTTCAACGGTGCTCCAGGGACAAAAATACTTGACTTGCGCGTTTCTTCTTTGCAAAAAGCATTGCGTTGTCATGGCTCAAACAAAACACAATCGCTTTATTTAGCCAGACTATGATGAATGGTTCTGGCTTTGAAGGAGTCTAAGGATGGCTTGTCTTCAGCTGGCGTCTCCTTTTGGGGGGGGGGGGAAGAAAGCCAAAACTGATGATGAACTAACCATTTACTGCCATTTACAGCTCAAGAGAACGTCTTCTTCGTCCTCCCTGCTAGCGGACAGACAATTTCAAGCAAATCCCTCCAAAACAATATTGCTGTTAAGAGTTTTCTGCTGAGTTGAGCATGGGCGCCGCCGCCGTCATGTATTGTTGGCTCGATCATCACGCTTTAACTGACCCCGGCGGCGTGAGACTCTTTACTTTTATGGACCTGCACCGTAATGACTCTTTCCTAACGCTATGCTGCAGTCAGGCTATCCATGGTTCATTGAGGGAACGAGGCCGTGTTGATTGAAATGCAGACTGACAAGTTATGCTGCAATATGCACCAGACTATGTTTGCTTAGCAATAAACAAGCACACCCCAGTTGCCTTTAGTGATTTATTTTTCCTCCTTAGACACACATGCAACCCTGCCCAGTCCTGTGTGTATATGGGGTGTGGTGGGGTCAAAATGCTGTTTTCCATGCAAAATGTGTATTGGAGGTTTATCAGCGTTTTTGTAGAATTGTTTGGGTTTGCAAATGTTTTTTTCTTCAAACACTTTGTTGTTGAATAGTGTAGCTCCTTTTTTACATGCATGAAGAAATGTAGTATGAAACATGTTCAGAGTGCACTTTTTGCACGCGTGCGTGGATGTGGTCCATATTTAAAGTGGCATTTTTGTCATCCATCTGATTAGGAAGTATGTGGTCCTCTGTGGCCCCTCAGTAGCGCTGTTAAAAATCGGGCCCCGGCCATCGTTTAAGTTGCCCACCCCGAAAGTGCACGATCTGGCAGCGAGATGTATGTTTGAATTCATCCGTTCATGCATCCACTGGAGTTTACATCCCAGCGTACAGTAAGTGAGTGGCGATGCGCAGCCCGGCCTGCTCACTAGTCAATCCCAGGGCACTTATTCATGAATGTCCACACTATTAATTTTTTTCTCATCATTCAGCGTCCCCCTCAACCATTTTACCTAAATAAAGCCGCGTGGAAAAGAAGCCGCTTTGCAGCAGAGAGGTTTAGTCACGCTACGGCAGGGTATCACTTCTACCTACACTTGAACCGCATCCAATGCTTGCTGAGCGTTTAATGGAGTTGTCTCATGTCCAGCGATGAAACGATATTCGCTCATATAACGGTAAGAACATGATCCCTCGCCACTTCTTCCCACATTCAAACGCTGCCAATTTCATCCAGGAAGCCTGCGACGGAATCCTGATCACCGCTGCGGCGGGCCGGCCTTGCTACGGGGGGAGCCATCGGGTGTCGATAAACACCAGATGGATACAAGCCCGTTCGGTGCGGCCCTCGAATTTGCTTGGCAAAGCGGCGCAATCCATGCATTAGTCGTCGTCGTAATTGTTATTGATAACAAATAAACACGGTTCAACGTCAGCATTCTTCAGTGAGAATGGCATGTTGGTGTTTAGAGTGACCGAAGGGCTGGATGACTCAGGACCCGGGCGAGGTGCAAACTGTACCCGTTCTACTTTGTTAGCATTTGTCAATAATAATTATTAAAAGTGCTCAGCTCGTGATGTTCTGCACGGCCGCAATGCAAATAGGCTTGACCTTTAATCATAATCATAAAAAAAAAGAATGTACAATATCAAATTTGCTACAGTGAAAAACCCCCTGTTGTGAAAAATGTCTTGCTGCAAACATGATTTCGTTGTAGAGGAGTTTCACTGTATGATTCTGAGGGGTCAACATGCAGTTAAGCCCAAGTAATTCAAGCCATATTTTCATTCGAAATAATGCTATAATTTGGCCAAAAAAAAAGTGCCAGGACAAAATGATAATACTCTTTTTCGTTTTGAATACTGTACTTGTTGATTCGATGCTCTAAATTGGTTGTTGATTCGAATGTTCTATTGTAGTGTATGCCGCAAGGATCTTGCACAGTGGTGCAAAAGTTCAGCACGATGGACTTAGTGAAGTAAATGAAGGGATGACGGTTAGTCTTCAATATTTAGAGCACAAGTGCTTTGACTCTTTTTGCCCGTTTCCTGTGCTATTTCCTGCCAGACGTTAACTTAAGTTATCAGCTGGGTTATGAATAATTTGGACCTTTGCTGCATGTGGAAGCTCCCGTGCGCCTTTTTCAAACATACTGGTTAGCTCTGCATCATCATTGATTTATGTGCGGCGATTACATATTATGTGCATGGGTGTCCTCAAAAGTATGGTTCACTTGAAATCCTCTTCTTCGATATTTGTTGCTCGTCTAAAAATCCGCAGCGATTGCCGGCTTCTCCTTGGAGTTTGGCACCTGGGCGTACGTAGCGTTCCAAAGTGCTGCTTATTGAATTATGTATGTACTGCGATCGTGGACGGAGACGGGAAAAACGTCTGTCTCTTTGAGTTTAACCTATATTCGCTAACGTTAACGACCTTTTGAGCTGGACAGAGCAGGCGGTCGAATCGGATTACACGTTAAACGCCACGCCGCAACATCTGTTCAACTCGCTTTTACATTCACAAACTCACTTTTAGTCCTGTTCTTGTTTTGCCATCTTGGTGCGACACAGCTTCTCTCATCGCAATGTTACGAAATGGACATTTCTCCTTATGCTGAGGTCTTTTGCTGGTGCTCACAAGAAAAAAAAAAAAGAAAATGCCAGGATGGCTTTAACACCAATCGTCTGCATCTGTGTGTGTGTGATGTCTCGGGTAAAAAAAATAAATCGTGAGAACATGCTGAAAGCACTTCAGAGCATTTATTTCCCCAGGATAAGAGTTGGCCGTATTGCTTGATTATCCTGCTTGAGATCTCAAAGCATATGATGCATTTTTTTTTTTTTTTTTTTTTGTGCCGAAACGCAGCAAGAGCTGCTTGTGTGCAGCTCACGCAACAGATAGAGCTGCCTTGACTTGAACACATCATGCGTGGGTGCCACGGGGAATATCAAAATGACCAGATGCTTGAGCCTCAATGCACCGCTCTGTCTTTATATATTGCAAAGACTGTGTGTGTGTGTGTGTGTGTGTGTGCGTGTGTGTGTGCGCACGCACTGACACGTGTTTCAAAATTGCTTTTGCTCCATGCGCACGGGCAAAAGCCTTGACATGGATTTGGGGAGGTCTATAAAGCTCTGTTTCAAGGTACTGCGGCCCAGTCGGCCACAGGTCACTGCTTCCTCCCCCCCCCCTGCGTCCACGTGCTACCTCTCAAGCGTCAATTCGATATCGCTTGAATTCAGCGCTTTCGCCGGTCTCCTCCTCCCCGTTTGTTTTTACCGTGTGCACGAACTTCATGTTGCTCTGCCTCCTGCTCCATTTCTCACGCCAGCTGGGGATTTATTCACCCAGGTGAGTGTTTAATTTTCCCCCACTTTCCCACTCTGAAATTCATTTTAATGTTTTTTTCCAATTTATTTTCCTTCAGGTTTAACAGGTCCTGGTTATTGTACTTGGTATCTCTTAAACTGGGGACCGTGCATGGAGCCGTTTGACGCTCACAATTGTTGAACCGATATCACTTTCTCTCCCCTGTGACTTGCCGGTCTTTAATTTTCCACTCCAGTCTGCAATAATCCTGGTTAATCCCGACCTTTTGGGGGAAAGAGGTCACATAATTCATTAGTACATGCCGTGCGACTTGATTAACAATAAGATCAATTTACAGCCCGTGGAAGGGCCACGGAGGAAAATATCGAAGGCATCAGCGCCGACACCCGCTCGGGTCAATCCTTTGGCAGCGCACTTGATTAATTTGAAATGGAATTAATTCCTAATTAAAGCGACGGTTAATCTGTGTTAGGCAGTGTGACGTTTGGTATGCTTGACAGTTCCAAACAGTGAGTCCAAGTTTGCTTCAATATCGTTGCCTCCTCAATTCCCATCCTGTCTGTTAGCATCAGAGATGAAACGATGACAGCGAACACGCAGAAGATTACGGCATTGCTGATCACAGATCCGTTTCACATCTTTAATCTGTTTGGGACAAGCAGCAGTGACTTGCACACGAACACACACGGGCACACATATACAGAAGGGAAACATCAAATCAGATTGATCGATTTTATTTCGTCAGCCTTGCAAGCTCCGAAGTCTCGGCGGCGCGGCAGTAGGGAAAAGGCCCGTTTGCCTCTTGTCCACTTTATGTTGCCCAAAGCTTTTGGGAAAACATATCGACGTGTTCACTGATTCCCGGACCCATCGGTGTCAAGCCTCCGAAAAGATTCCTTTTTAGTTTGAAATAACTTCCTTGAATCTCCCGGCTCCCTCGCTGTGCGCAGAAGCCCTTGTGCTCTTTTGGACCAATATCAAATCCATCCGCTCGCGCAGGACCGGCTGCGCGCTAGCGCCGCGCTCGCCCGGGTATTTCTCGGATTTCGTCTTCAATGCCAGGATGGCGTGAGAAGACCGACAGCGAGTAAACAAAGGGCGGTGGGTGATACTTTGCCCAACTGGGCTCCGTTGACTGACTGCGGAAGGGTTGATCTCGGTGCTCATCCAAACGCAGCATGCTTTTCACACACGACGCGCACTCGTTAAGTACATAGCGTAGCGACCTTTGCATCGTTTGCTCGTTCTGCAGTTTCCTGACCCTTTTGAGGCCATCGTTGATATTAAACAATCTCTGTAAGGCTGGATAACTGGCAATTGTTAACTTCAGGACATAACCTGAATGTAAGTCTGTAAATTCATCGCGAGCCTCTTGATTGTTTGACGGGAGTTTTTTTGCGGAGTATTGCAGCGTAAATACCGAAACGTGTTCTTGGAGTACTGAATAAATAGCATGGATTTGGAAATGTAATGGCCCCGGGGATGGATGAGATGTACACACATCTGCCCCCTCCTCTGCCATTTTTCTCTCGTTGCGTGCTTTCCATAATTCACGATGGCTCGGGGGGCCGCACTCGCGTTGTCTGTGAGGACTCGGGCTTCGCAGTCCAAGGGGCACGGGTTCAAGTCCCCCCGTGGACAAAAATGTAAAAATACAGCAGCGAGTTGTTGGAGAAAGGCAAGTCTGCTCGCTGGTTCCTGTGGAGGTGAGCAAAGTTTCATCCCCGCCAACCCAGTTTTTACGCAGCTCTTTCTCTCCGTGTCTCCTTTTTTTGCATGCATGCATGCATGCATGCGTGTTGGGTTTTCTCTGCACACATTTGAGTGCGAGTTGAATTTCGCTGGAAAAGAAGAAGAAAAGAAAAAAAAAAAGCACCTGCTCTCTCTGGCAGGCTTCAGCCAGAGGATAGCGACGCAATATGTCGGGTCAAACAGAAGAAACGCATTCCTGGAAAAATGGAGCCGTAGTATCTATGAACGATAACTGGGAAATTCTTCACAAAAGGGCCACTGGAACGAGTGGAACAGTGGACAAAGGCTTCGTATTTGCAGTTTGGTCAGCGGCGTATCGCCGAGCTAATGGACAGCCCAACCCGAGTCGCTCCCCCGAATGGGATCCAAAGCCATTAGCACCTCGCACGCTGCGCGAGCTGGTAATTGAATTGAATTGAATTGAATACAACTTTATTGTCAAATGTGCTGTACGTATGTGTAACATACAGCACAGATGAAATTTCTTCCCCCTCAACATAAAACAAGAGGAGCCGTAATGGCTGATCCTGTGAAGCTACTACTGCAGGACGCAGAGTTGAGGAGGTTATTTACCGCCGGCGTGCAGGTTGTGCAACTGGCTTGTTAAGCACAGGCGCGGTTAAGGTCGAGTACCCACTTTTGGGAGATGCTGTTGTTCCAGTAGATTGGGGCTTTTGTTTTGTTTGTTTGTTTGTTTTTCTCCACAGGGCTAAAAAATATTGATGAGCAACCTAAAAAAGAAGTACTACGACCATTCCTGTGTGGAGTTCATATTTCCCGCACGTTATTTCTCCGGCGTTCGATAGGTCGAGTTGGCTCAACCATTGAGAGGAATTTTCTCTCCCGCCCCCGGTCACCTTGTCATCATTTTAATACTTGTCACCGCCTCGCTTATAATTTTACGGCTTTAATAATGGCTCCTCCCTGCAGTCACATTCTCCGCAATCCAACCCTTGGTTTAATTTTCGTTTTTTCAAGCTAAATCACGAGCAGTATTTAATATGGACCTCTGCCGCAGTTCCTTTATGGTACTGGGGTCTCACATCAGCACTGGGACTGATATTTTAGTTCTTTCAAGCCATCCTCAACAATCCTTGATTTTTGTGTCATTTTTTTCCAAACGTCAAAACCGATAAGAGAGAACTTTTCCCTCCGCGGTTTCTTTCCTCCGTGGCTAAAAGGCTGTGCCTTCATGACAGATTTCCTCCCGTGCTGTTACAATGCGACACCAGGCGTGATGTCACAGTCCTGCCTCCGGGCAGTAGGATTCAGCCGAATATGACGCTGTCAATAAAAGATCAGTTGGGGGGCTTTCACCCAATGTATTCATCAACTATTTAAGCCTTAATTTTCCCCATTAGTGGCTCAAGGTGATTTGGTCAAAAGTCTGTCCCTCATTGAATTAGAGCGCACGTCTTGCCTTATTTGAGGGATTGCACTAGTATCTAATTCGGCATATACGCACCGCATCTCGAATTCCTCCCGGGGGGGGGGGAAGGAAGGTGAATTCAGATTGATTCACCTTTCTTTCCAAGTGAGTCATGTTTGGCTTGACGGCGGTTGATTGTGACTTTGTTTTGCATGCACCGGTCCCTAATGTCTTCTCCTAATGGACAAAAGTGGAGGCTGACCTGAGCCAAACAAGGCTCTCGCCGACCGTGTGCTTAAATTCTAGCCCGAAGATCCGATGGGGAGCAATGAAGCACACGAATGAGGAGGAGTTTGCTTGTTTTGAAGATTATTGTCCTTAGGCTATCGAGTGGAGAAAGTCAATTATTTAGCGCGCTGTGCAACGGGGAAGGGGGGGGGGCAGTTGCACCCAACAACAGTCGTGAGCAAGTAGCAGTTACCAACACCCACTTGTAATGCGTTGCTATAACGCATGGCGTCGCAGGATGACGTGTGCCTGGAACTGAACAAACTCCATCGGCAGATTTTGCACTTGCTGCCCTTGATGGACACATTCCAACATTTGTATATATAATAACATAATAATAACATAATAATAACCAAAGATGCTTTTTTTTAGGGTGGAAATGAATTGCTTAGGTTGGCTGCCATCCTCATCATCAGTCGTACTTTGTAGTAAATTGCTCTTGTCACTTGATGGACACATTCCAACATTTGTATATATAATAACATAATAATAACAATAATAATAACCAAAGTTGCTTTTTTGGGGCGGGGGGGCTTAGGGTGGAAATGAATTGCTTAGGTTGGCCGCCTTCCTCATCATCAGTCGTACTTTGTAGTAAATTGCTCTTGTCAATTATTGTTGTGTAGTTTTTCATGTTAATGAGTTCAATGTTCCTCAAGTCGTCGTCTCAAGCCCAGAATCTCTTTCACTTCAAAGTGCGTCTGTGTCTGTAAAACCCACAAAGGCTTGTCTAAACTCAGGCTTTATCGCCGTCTCAAAGTGTCTAAACAACTTTTTCTTTTTTTTTCCCCCCCTCTGTCGGTTTTGCTTTACCGTCGAGGCCATCTCGCCTGCAACCAGTTACTTTGAATGTGCTTCCGCGAGCACAATTTGTTCTCTTACTCGGTGTAGCTATCAATCGTCTCTTTCATCCGCTTCCCAAATCCTCAGTTTGAACTCCTGTGATGCGTTGCCATGGCGCTCGGACTGACAGGCCAAGGTTGATGGGCAGAGAGATTGTTGCACGCGTGAGTGAGTGAGTGAGTGTGTGTTGCCAGGATGACGGGGCGGGGAGCAGAGAGGGGCGGATGCTGATTTGAAGCTCGGAATTACATTAAAGCGAGCGTTGCTTTTCTCTCTCTGTCAACTTTGTACCCGTCGGTGTTCGATCACTAAGTGACAGCCTCATCCGTCTCGTCACTTAGAGCCGGTGTCTGCTGTCCTTGTCTCTTCCTGGGTCGTTCATCTGCTTCCTTCCCTTCATCACCTTAACTTCAACTTTGTTCCCATTTGCCACGAGAAGGGCAAGTGTGTTTCAGTTCAATAAAAAGAGGTCATTGCGCAGACGTGGCTTTTGAATGTGAGGCAAATGTTTTTCGTTTTGTTGTTGTTTTATGCTCCCAGATGCAGCGCACGTCGATGCGTCTGCTTGGTTAACTCGTCTCGACTCCCTCTTTGTGCGTGCGTGCTCTTGCCTTTCCTATTCAAGCAGCCAAACTCTTGACTTCCCACTTTAATTGTGTGGGCATTTCTTTTTGTGTGGACATCTTGGCTGGTCTACAAAAGAGAAATGTTCGTGAGCTACTCGATCAGACTGGTTGTAAGCGTCCCTGACTAAATTATTTTCTCCTCCATGTGACAAATTGGGAAACAAATGTTGAGTTGATTAGTCCATCAAAGTCCTCTTTTTTTTTTTTTTTTTTCTTTTTTTACTTTTGGAGTGTGATGGTAGAGGACCCAAAAAAGCAGGGAGGCGAATCATATACAGGCAAACCTCGGTTTTCGAACGTCTCGGTTCTCGTCCAATTCGGTTTTCGACCAAAAATTTTGAGTTTTTTTATGCCTCGGATGACGAACAAATTTTGTTTTCTCAAACAAACTGAGCGCACTTGAATGCACCATTTGACTCCTCTCGCCTTCCTTACACGAGGAAGTGACGCTTCCTCGTGTTGCTTTCCATTGTGAGCAGATGTGTTCAGTAAGCATTTTTATTTTGAAAAGAGCATGGTTTCGGTTTTCGTGGTTTCGGTTTTCGAACAGCCTTCTGGAACGGATTATGGACGAAAACCGAGGTTTGACTGTCATGTTTTTGGGTTTTTTTTGGACTGACATAATGCATTCTGAGGTCTTTTTTTTTTGGTGCACTTTGCTGCAAAAAATCTCAGGACGAGCATTCAACACCTGGGAGAAAAACCTTCTGGGTGACGACCCTCCAGCATCTAATGGAAGGGAGTTTTGTGGAGCCCAGTTCTGAATGTCTGTAGTCCCTCCAAGCAAATAGACTCCTCTTGTTAACAGCTTTCTAGTGCTGTCGGGAGCCTCAAACAACAGAGGTCATACCCCCAAGCGCACGACTCTCGCTTTTTCATCCTCCTGCCATACTTGCCATTTCAGTTCTTACCTGTCTTGCATTTTTTTTTTGGGTGCATGTAAAAACACATTTTTCCTTTTTTGCGTTTTCACAGCTGCGGTCGTGGGCTCCTATTGTGCGGCAGATTTTGTAGTATGACCTACTGAGCAGGCGGATTAAGCCCATCATCTGCATGCAGCCTGGGTTTAAGTTGCCACGCACTTGGCCAGCTGTCAAGCCCTCCCCCGCCCCCACCTATCATGCGCAGCCACAAAATCCAACCGGATAGGACGAGGTCAAGCTGTGTTAAACTCGCCATTCATGAGCTGTCATTTAGACTGCAGCATTAGCATTATGCACATGCAAATATATTGGATTGCATTGTTGCCAAAGGCCACTGAGGGCTCGGGCTTCATCTCGCCCAAAAAAAAAAAAAAACAACAAAAAAAAAGCATCTCAGAATCCTCCTCCATTATGTTCATAAAAAAGTTCCACTATTGGTGACTGAGATCAACTTAACTGAGGGAATCCTGCATGTAAACACCTTGAAGAGGAATTTCAGTCACACAAAACGCAAAGATCAGACTGTTGATGATGAGATTTGTTGTTTGTCACTTAGTCTGCGTGTGTGTGTGCGTGTGTGTGTGTGTGTGCGTGTGTGTAAATGGCACAGATGTCGATATATCTGTCCTCCTTTTGAATGTGGTGCCGGAACCACCCTGGTTGGCGGTGCAGTGAAATTGCTCCTGATGTTCCATATCAAAGGCGAGGCTGGCGCACATGCTGTTTACTGTCACAGTGTAGTGCAGCGTGGGAGGTGTGCCAAGAAGAAGAAGAAAGAATCTGAAAAACCCAACAAAAACCCATTTACTACGAGAGGGAGGCAAAATGAGTTAATTCGAGTGTTTTAATGACTGGTTTTTCACACATATACATATAGAATATATATACAGTCAAACCTCGGTTTTTGAACGTCTCGGTTCTCAACCAATTTGGTTTTCGACCAAAAATTTCGAGTTCTTTATGCCTCGGATAACGAACAAATTCCGGATCTCGAACAAACTGAGCGCACTTGAATGCACCATTTGACTCCTCTCGTCTTCCTTACACGAGGAAGTGACGCTTCCCCGTGTTGCTTTCCATTGCGAGCAGACGTGTTCAGTCAACATTTTTATTTTAAAAAGAGCGTGGTTTCGTGTGTATATCGAATATATATATATATATATATATTCTTTTCATGTATAGCCTATCTGTGTAATATATAATGTATATATGGTGTACGATAATATATAGTGTTATGACTGTATGTATATATATATATATATATATATACATATATATATATATGTATACGCACACACCCACGATGTACTTGATTGAATTGATTTAAAATGTTCCCAATAGGAAAGGTCAAATGCGCATCCTTATTAGATACTCTCTCATGGGGGGAAGCTCAGGATCCTCATTGCACCTTGAGTCCACTTTTTCAACTCTGCTCTCTCCAACTGTCTACCATTCAGACACCCTCTCTAATTCTTCCAGCCACCCACCGTCCCACTCTAATCCCCCCGGCAGACCCGCTCTCCGTGGGACACGGGATTAGAAGCCTCTCCTCTACGGTGGTTGGGCGAGGCTGTCGGGGCGGACGCGCACGAAAGAGAAGGACAATGAGTAAGAACTCAAAGCAGCGGTGAATGGGCCACAGAGGGCAAGAGAGAGGCAGAGGTGCGCCGGTATAAATCACCTGAGCACAATGTGTCAAAAGGAGGAGTGGGGAGGGGGGGGGGCGTCACCTCAGCCCTCGGGGGGGGGGGGGGGGGGGGGGGGGGCGTAGAGAGTGAGAAAGCCTGATGTAATGCGGTGATGAGTGAAGAGCTTGTGGGGATGTTACAGTGCTACGACCTACTCACACGTTAGACTCGTGTCGTGCATTAAAGTGCTCATCTTTCCATAGGCGCTCGTTGTGTTACCTGGGAAACCATAACACACTGCGGAGCTCCAAGGAGACTCCTTTTACTTTTTGCGGTCACATTCGAATATCTGATGATTACATTTTACCCAGAGTGCGCTTCTAAGACCCCTGGGGGCGAGAATCTTTTGCCAATTCACCAAAACCTCACTGGTGGGGGTGAATTTGTATAAATTGGGAGCACCGACGCGAAGCGACCGCGATTGATTCTGTGTTGTCCAGAAACAGAGTAGAACATAAATCAAACCCACCTACATATTCATAAATTCTCTAATAGATATAACCTTGCTGAATATATTCGTTCCATCATACAGGCGGGGGCTAAATCCTATATCGCTGCAGTCGTTGGCATATCCCTTTTACAATTCGCAAACAAACACGTGCGGAATGAGCCTACGGTATTCCTGCGATAAAATTGTTCATGTTAAATTGCGTTCACAGAAGCCAAATCAGTCCCGCAACTGATGTGGATTGAATTCCCAAAAATATATGAATAGCACATAGCAGATCCGCCACACCAAATATGGCGGCAGACACACTGACGGGTTGCAGCAAGGAGTTCGAGCGACTCAAGATGGCAATGACCTTCAAGACGTGCGCGCGGCTTGTGAATATTTTGACCGCGCGCTTCACTTCGGTCATCCACAAGCGCCTATGAAATATGAACGCGTATTGTTGGAAAAGAAAATGGCAAACTATGCTCCAAAATGGGATTTTCCACTATGAACCGAATGACTTGACGAGTCATGCAAATCAAGTCGGGGTGAAGTCGAGTGGCATCATTAGCACACGAAAGTCGGTCGCGTGACTCGAGGTCCACACCCGCGGCAACATTTGCTGTCGCCCTCGGTTGGTGTCTCTGTCTTCTCCTCTACTCTGACACTCACTTCTCCCTTCACACAATAATAACTGCCCCGCCCATTATGAGAATCCATCTTCATGCGACGTCAAAAGGGTTGACTCTGCAATTTTTAACTCCCTCGCAGTTTATGCTTTCGGATCTAGTGCAGGAAGTGCGCGCAGCCGGTCAATACGCGTAATCGCGTCCCACATTGAGCCATTACCGCCAGCGTTTCCTGTTTTCCCGTCCATTTCTGCCACCCTTTTACTTTTTGATGTCACCCAGCGCCGGTCGCGCTCCAGATTGCATGGAAACGAGCATAGACTTGGAAGTGCCCTGTTGCGAAGGCAGGTGGCAGTGCCGCTGTCCAACTGTGCGCCGCGGTTGGCGACCTCGTGTTCCCTCGTTACAAGGCAGAATACGCATCGAGCCAATTTAGCTGGTGACACATGCTGATGTCATGTGCCACAGATGGGTCTCGCTTTAAGTTGTCTCGCGCGCAATTGTACTTTCTGACTTGCAACGGCGCAGCTGCCCATCTGTCTTCTGCTTGGAAGAAAAACCAAACGGCAATAGCATACCGTTCCATGTTTTACAGGCTTGTTTTTACTTTTGCGGCTCTGCCACGTCAACCCCCGAGAGAACCCCTTTTACATTATAGATGGAGTATTTGGTATTCAGAGACAGACGGACGACTTCACCGCAGGGAAATGATGGACGAGTGATTCCAACTGACCGTCGGGATGGAGAGAATGAGTGTTTTTTTTTTTTCTTTCTTATTTCTTATTTGTTTAGTGCACAGCTTTTGGAATACAGACTCGGTTGCTTTAAAGGGAGTCCCGAAGCATGTAACGAACCATGTAACATATATCATCTCTGTATATCGCACTGTATCCGATACCTCTCAGATCGATGTGCCGCTGAGCAAAAAAGATTTCTCATTGAGGCCACTTTGATCCTGTCTGGAGGAAGTCAAGTCCCGGATGACACTGAGTTTCTTGAATTTCAATGAAGAGAAGACACAAGTGATGTTGTTTGGTCCCAGTGGCCCTTTGGACATCCCCCGGCTCCTTAAGCCCACAGTCTCCAACTTGGGTCTTAAACTGGACCGCGATTAGATATTGGAGCGTCGGAGGAGACGGCACCTTCAAGTGCTCGAAAAATACAGCCGAGTTGAGTCCAGTTGAGTATCGAGGAACAACCCCCAAACGCTGCCGTTTTATGTGGGACAGATTGCTGAATGATTGGACTTTGACCCTTCGACTTTGTCCCAGTGGTTGTGCTGTAAAATTATATTTGGAATAATTTTCCCATTTGTTTTGGTGTTTATCATGACTCGGTTTTGCCTTCCTGGTACGTTGCAATCTAGCATGCAGTAGCCTTGGTAGGCAATTTCTAGGTAGGACATATTGTGCGTTTGATCAGCATCATCCAAAGAGGTTCCGCAGAGACGAGGCGCACGCGTGGCTCCACCTAAGTGAACAAATGCATTTGTGCGATGCCATTAGTGTTCGCTATATGAGCAACGCATTTTCCATTTATATGGGCGGTCTGTGTGTGTGTGTGTGTCCTATTATCTGCTCGCCATCCAAATATAAATTGATCATGATGACTGACTCATTCAAAGTTCAGAGGTCAACTGTACTGACTTAGCTCTTTTAAAAAGAGCAAAAGGCCTCCAGGCTTTCACCTTCAAGAGGCCAAAAAAAAAAAAAAAAAAAAGGTTGGAAATTGACCAAAACGAGCAAAGGAGTCGATTTGGGAGAGGAAAAGCTGCAGCCGGGGGCGCTCAGGAAGGTCAGCATTTCTCCATGAGAAGCACAAAAGTAAAAAATGGGAGCATATGCTGAAAATCTAGGGGAAAATTCTCATGAAAATGATCAAGACTTTCTTGAGAAATGCCGTTTTCTCTGGGAAAGAGGAGGAGGAAAAGTGAAAAGCAAATCTGAAGGACAATCGGACGTTGGCTTTAGTTTTACAACGTTAATTTCGATGCGATTGCTATTTTCCTGGAGAGGCAAAAGTAGTGACAGTATTTCCAGTAACACACATTGTACTAACAAGCCGAAGAAAGTTTGTCACGTCGTGTGGAAGCAGAGGGACTGGAGCCGCTGTGGATGATTTTGGATCTTTTGATTTGAGAGTGGATCACCAAGGATGCTGGTGCCAGAGGTACAGTCGATGTTTAGGTCACCAAGAAGAGGGGACAGTCATTTTCGGCTACACGGTGACAAACAAGGGATCAACAGTGTTAATAACCTCCAGCTGTCCTACAGCAATGAAAGTAAATGAAGTGTTGAAAGTTGATGCAAGCATTTTCCTCCAAGTGGCGCAACTTCTGTTGGCCATCTGTCTGTGAAAGGGAGGGCGGGGCGGGGGGAGAGCCCCACTCATGACAGCACAACTGAAACTTCATTTGGGGTCCTTTTCTGGTCAGGAAGGCCGACAAAAGGAAACGATGATGATGATGATTTTTAGACCAAAGCCAGCAGTGATAAAAGCTGCCAGTCACCTTTGCCTCGCGCCAAATCCCTGAGATTCAAACTGAAGAGCCAAGAAAAATACAGAGAGAGAAGTATGTAAAATATGTAAAATAAAAAAAAAAACTCAAATGCAAAGAACACAAGTTCAACCTCAAGAGTCTCCTTATTTTCAAGTAACTTTTTGGTTCAAGGAGGCAAAGAATAGACAGACTGTGATGGTGCCACAAGGGATTATCATTAACTACTTCTTCTGCTTCTCCAGCGCTAAGCCTTTTAAGAAGCGCGGGCCCGATAAAGAAAATTATGACTGAGTCTTGTTTTAATTTTATTTGGAACTACGGGGATAACCTCTGTGAACTTGATAGCTTTCATCAGGCAAAAGGCGCCACGGGGTCACGCATAATCACACAGTGGATTGAAAAGGGTCGTCACGTCGGAACGGAGGAAAACAATCGCTTCAAATAAACAGTGAAATGTGTATTGGAAGGACTCGACACTCAGAAAAAAAACTGTTGCAGTTTTGAAGTTTGTCGAGTTACCTGAAGGCATTCTCATGTTAGACCTTGGGGTTGATGGGGGGGGGGGGGCTTCCCCTTTCCGGTTCAGTGGGAAATGGGAGCGATCGTGTCGCCACCGTCAAAGCTTCCAATGTTCCAAATGTTTGCAACCAGGACGGAATGCAAAACTGTGAAGGAAAAGGGGAAAGTAACGAAAGGCTTTTTGCCTGCAAGCCCACTAAAAAAAAAAAAAAATAAAGTCACCAGTGTATCGGATTTAATTTGCAGTTTGGAGGTTAAATTGAAAATTGACATATACATTATACCTAGCGAGTCTCTCCCGTAAACTACTCAAGTGCCAATGCTGTATTTTATTTTAATGACGGGCGAGACCGCGATTTTGATCCCGAGTGAGACAACATTGATCACATCAATCGATATTTTGAGGGGGGGGGGGGGGAAATCTTTCAGGAGGCACAATCATTTGAAAGTCAAGCAGAACTGTCGAAGTTGCGATTGGGTGGATAGACGGCTCGTTGACATTAGCATGCGGCGCGCAACCTCTCGTTCGCTCTTGCTCGGCCGACGTACACGCTAACGTTCACATGGGCATACGAATATGATTTCGATC